>JARKIP010000061.1:5000000-6250000 GCA_029990175.1 Petunia secreta
AAATAGGTCGAATAATTAGCTAAATGGATGACCACAGAGGGTTGTGGTGGGATGGACAGGATCCCTGCACCCTCAACTAGAGGTCTCGGGCTCGAGCCTTGGGAACGGAAAAAATCTCGGTAGGGAGCGCGTCTCCCAGAAATGGGCCTTATGCGGCGCGAATCCGGATTAGTCGAGGCTCCAATGAGGATAGACACTGGGTGGGAGACCAATAAAAAGTTAGCTAAATGGATGAGTTTAAATTTTTATTAATTTAGTTTTAGAAAAAACTATGTCACGTCACTAATTTTCAGTCGGAGCTACCCACTTTTCAGCAAGAATAACCATTTGAGTCAAATATGCAAAGTTGGGTGACTTTTAAGAAACAATATAAAGAAACATTGGCGGATATAGAGGGTTGATCGCGGGTTCGACAGAACCCAGTAGATTTTTTGCGGACAATGTATTTATGTTTAAAAAATCACCAATTATATACAAAATTTAAGTCAAGAACCCAGTTACTTGTATTTGAAATTATTATACTAAAATTTAGAACCCACAGTGTTCAAATCCTAGATCCGCATCTGTAAAGAAAGACTTTATTAATTTATTTCTAATAGTTGAGTGATCATTTAGGTAATAGACTCAATAATTGAAATGGTGATTTTCAAGAATTCTCGTTACGCCTCACCATTAATAATGCTACTATGTTAATTTGGAACTTTAGTTGACGGAATACTATGTCAATCTGGCCTTTAATTAACTTTTTATGTAAATCATGGATTAATTACTTGAAGATTACTCCCTCGTCTCATTTTATTTGTCCTTTTCACTTTGACATACCCATTAAGAAATCATTAATGATGAGGAATTATTGACTATTTTATTCTTATTTATGTCTTCAATGGTATTTGAACAAGTATTATACTAACCCATAATTGAGATACTTGTGTTCTTCAAGACAATTACTACTACGGGCAAAATGAAAAAAAATTAATTAATTTTGCCTTGAACTCCTAAATGGACAAATAATTTGAGACGACTATTTATAGTAAAGAGGACAAATAAAACGAGACGGAAAGAGTATATTAAATCACGTATTACAACCAACCAATTAATTAAGCACACTAATAGTGTAGAGACTATTTAAATTTCCAAAAGTATACGTATATATTAGTATTAAATCATAAAACTACATCATTAGTCATTAGTACTTCATTTAGGTTTAGGATTCTAAAATGCAAAAACGATAACGGCTGAACTTCCCAAAAACAATTTGTGCTCCTTTTATGTCCATTTCCTATGTGAATTTGGCTTTCCATCTAAGGAATTTCTATTTACCAATAGAACCGTAAAATCCTTTTCATGTTAGGAATGGGATATTGTGGACTCTATATACACACTTGCAAATCCTTCATTACAGGAACGTAAAAATCCAAAGTAACTGCGTTCTACAATCCAAAGTTCCATATTCTCCCTTTGATATTAGTACATCTTCTTAAAGTTTCAATTGTGAGTAGTAATGGAGAAATCAATTACCAACATTAATACAACCGATTCTGCCAAAGGTCCTAAATACTATCTGGCGTTAGGGATTTTGGTTGGATTAACCATAGGATTGGTTATCATCCTAACTTCGTCATACTTCCCCATGGTTACGGCAAAAAAATTCCATGACCCTAAGTTTCGTCTTGCTTCAATTTCGCAATCACCTTTTTCTATATCAAATAGTTTCCCGCATGCTTCAATCATATACAGTGATTTTGATAATTGGAATCTAACTTTTTTAGTTAAAAATCCGAGTAATGGTTATATTTTCTCCTATGAGAACCTTAAGGCTAAGATTACCTATAGTGACGCCCTATTATGGCAAACTAATGTGTCGGCTAACTTCTATCAACAAGAAAAATCTCATGCCTTCATTGACGCAAGTTTTGATACGATGCACGTGGCTTATACTGATTGGGTTGCAAACTCTATTGCCAATGATCTTGTTGCTGGCCGGCCTATAAAATTTGAGGTAGTTTTGAATGCGAAAGTTCAAATAAGCCACCATGAGGCACATTGTGACTTAAGCTGCGGAAAATTACAAGTTTTCTGTGATGGCCTAGAAGTCGAGTTCTTACGAGATGCTAAGGTTGGAATGTTAGCAATTAGTTCAAATGTTTGTAAGGTCCTTTTAGAAAAATCAAGTTGTTAGAAGTGTAGGGTGCTATGAAGACAGAGACTGATAGTGCTAGTGCTTTGATATTGTTCTCATTTTTTGTCTCTTTTACAATTTGTACTGTTTGTTCAAACATTCATGATATTACGTAATTCTCTTTTTTCTTGCAATATGTTTCAGCTTATGTTCAGCACAACAATAGCTGTATTGCAATAAGATGCAAAAAGGCTCACTGCACACACATTTTTTTTTTTTTTGGGTAGAAATAAGCACATTTGAGAAACTCGCATACGTTAACATACGGTATCCCATAAAAAACAATGATAAGAAACAACAAAAGTATGTTAACTATGCTTAAGCAAACTCAATAAATCAAAAACCTATTCACAATCACTAACCAAAATTTAATTGCAAAAGCTAAAGTATACATATACCAAAAGGTATCAAAACTCTACTTAAAATGGACTTAAACCATCACATAATAAGAAGAATACTGAATAGTCACACACCACCATAGCCACCATCACAACTGCAACCACCAGTACCACTACTCTTATCACCTTGAGAACGAGGTTTACTGCTAAGACAACAACAGAAGAGACCTAATAGTAACATAAATAACCATGCAGAAGCTATAGCCTCTGCATACTTCATGTTATATCCCATAGTTAATAAATCTTTCTTCAAATTTTTATTCTCTTCTGAACTTTGCATCCAGTTTAATGCTAATCTGGAATAAGGTATTCTGATCAACCTTTGCGTCAATCAAAGAGAACTTACTTCATTTGGAACAGAACACTTCTTGTACTTACATTAAAAAAATGTATTTAGTTCCTGTTGGTTCGACTAATTCGTATTTGCATCATATGGCCAAACGCTCTCTATTAGAAATTTTGGGTGATAGTTATAGGAAGTTGAGTTGGAGAAGGATGAAGGAGATAGTTTGAGTCATAGTAATAGTGGTGCACATACAAGATATGAGCTTGAAACATGACAAGAAAACATGGTCCAGCCTGTTTCAATTAAATACCAACTGAACAAAATATCTACTTTCCCCTTGTTTAATGTTAGACCCACCTTGTCTGGAACTTTTTGTTTTTCCCAAATAATTTTTGATTTTTAACCCAATTTTTGTTGAGAACTTTCTTCTGGACCAGAATGATTTGTTAAACAACATCTGAACTAGCATCATGTATACAATTAAACAACACAGATTTGGATTCAGAGTTAAAAATCACATGGTTAACTAAGCCTGCCAGATTGGGTTACATGTAATGTATGGAGTAATACTTTAATTTTGTGCAATGTTTGCATGAACAAAAGTAATAGTTTGTCCAGTATTATTCTTGGATGGGCAGTCCTGTGAACTGAAAAATCATCTAGTGGGATTCCAATAATTGATCATAGACATATAGTGGGGAAAAGGAAAGAGCATCTGAGTTTTGCATGGTTAGCCAGCTATATGCATGCACACTTTCCAAATATCACGTTAGCCAGTGCTCTCTTTACACATGTTATGCACTTACTCGGAAGGAATTTCAACATGTACTTTATTACTTCATCTATCTCCATTCAGAGGCGGATCTAGAAATTCAAGAGGATGGATTCTTCACTATCACGGACAGAATTACCATATCAAGAGGGTGGTCAACAAACACTCTTCAACCAAAAATTATAGAGCAAGTTGCTTCTTTTTTTTGTAAAAAACAAACAAGTTGGATCAATATAAGTAATAGAAGGGGAAAAAAGGACAATAAATGATCCTAAGTGAGAGTTGATCCATGTTTCAAGAGTAAGTTAACCACGTGAACTGTTTAATCTTTTAGACATCATATTAGACATATTTTGGTAAATGTGTACATCATATACTTAGTTTGGTAGATGGATCATGGGTTCATGTGAACCGAAAATTACTATATACATCCGCCTCTGTCTCCATTTATGTGACACTATTTTTTTTTTTTTTGGTCAGTTCTAAAAATATCATCTTTCTATAAGTAGAAAGAGTTTACTTTTTTCAAATTATTTCCGGCTACAAAAATTTTTATGGCTTTTTTAGACCCAAATTTTAAAAGTATTATTTCTTTCTTAAATGCCAGATAAATTGGAACGGAGGAAGTACTGTGTACTATTTTCCCTCGCTTCAATATTCTCCTCTTACAAACTTTATTTTTTTTTAATTTAAACTAGACTAAGTGAATTGGAGATTTGTAGATATGATGCTGTCATATAGATACTGTTTTCCATGTCGAGCTGACTTCAAGGTCAAGATTTTAACTTTGTACTTCTGGAAAAAATGAACAGATAACTCAAATCAAATGTTAGCCAGCTTATTCCAGTTCTATAACAGCTTAACAATGGCGAGTCCAGCGTAGACAAGTTCACCTCAAGCTCCAAATTCACAGATTAACACAACCGTACTCACGCCAAATATTTACACCAAACCAATCAATTTAACCTTAATAGTTATAAATCAAAAGGAGAATACGTATCACTTGATCATGGTTAAGCTTACACGTATCAATGATAAGTTTTGCCGATGGAAAAGCCGAGAGCGCACATACGAGAATGCATGTAACTTAATTATAGTTAGATGACACTTATAAATTTATGAAAGATATGGGTTTGCATTTATTTGTCTGATACGTGCAAATACATCTCAACAGTCCAACTTCGTCTTTAGAACTGTGAGTACATACTTAACTGTCCAACTTCGTTTTTGCATACTGTCAGCCGTTGCCAACAATCAAAATCCGAGCAATGCTAACTTTCCTCGAAATAATTTGAAACCCCACAACATGCTAAAACAAGTGGAATGCACAACAAAACATAGGAATTTAAACATAGGAATGCTGAAAAGTTCCTCTAAAAGAGAACGTCTCCGTAAAGACACACGGGGCAGAAATATTAATAGTAAATCAGGCCAAAACTATAAAGAGGGAAGTTACTAGAAGCTTTAATACTTTTTTGAGCATTGAGTAGCAAGGAGATTCTCAAAGGCATTGGAATAGTAGACTTCAATACAGACTAAAACTTTCTAGGAAATACCAACTGTGCACCTAAATCCAAAAGTAACTTTCAACTTATATGAATTGTAGAAGTCAATACCACAAAGGTAAGAATTCAAGGAAATTTACAACACATGACTGATCTGCAGATATTTCACTTGGTACTGGAGAACTCAGCTGCCGGTTCAAAGAAAACAATATATTGCAACATCCACACCATATTAAAGCTCTGCAGTCAGCACATGATAGCAACTTTTTGGAACTACTGCTTCCTATACAAATAGCAGATCTGTTACCACAAGTCCAACGCAGCATTCATCATAATTAAAAGACAAGTCAACAGAAAATTACTGAGCATGCTCTGAAATCTTGGAACTATTAGCTTTGATGCTTCTAAGCATTGATGATTACTGTACTTTAATAACAGCTCGTTAGAGCTAAACTGCATAGCTTGCTGGTAAAATCACAGTATGAGAGGCCAATCTGGGAGCTACTGGTTTTCATGCTTCTGCACTTTGGAGTAACTGTGATATAATAACAGTTTTCTAAAGCTAAACTGCATAAGTGAGAAGACTGCTTGGTAAAGAATGAGGGAAGCCTGAAACTGCCCAACGAAGGACCTAAGGAATTCTCACCAATAAAAGGGGCAAAAAAAAAAAAACCAAGAGATGCTGAAGGGCATCCTAAGTAAACTTTGAAGGAATAGAGGTACACACATGCGAAACACAAATGCTAATGTTGCTAGAACTAAAGAGGAACACCAAACAATATTTGTCCACGAAACAAAACGATTACCTACTTGAGGTCACAAGGGACAACATAAGCATAAAATCAAAATAAAGCCAATATATATATATATATATATATATATATATATATATATATATATATATATATATATATATATTCGAGCCTACTAATAAAATGCCGTGAAGATGTAATTAAAGATAGATCAGTCTCTGCATAGTATATGAACTCATCATTGTTTATACATAATGACGAGAAACTTTTATTTTGTTCATATTTTCTGTAATCCAGAACAACTAGCAAAGCATCTTATACTTTGTTTTCTTAGCTCCTACAAATAAGAATCTCTAGTGCAAGCTTCTCTCCAAAACATGTTTATCATTTTTGCAAATTTTCATTTGAATATTCTCATCATAATACAATATCAATACCCCAAAAGCAGTCGATCTCGTAAAACTAATATAACTTTCCTCAATGCACAGTTGCCGATCAAGGCTTGAGAAGACCTAGGCTAGTTTTGACACCATCACTTCTTTGATAGTTTTTCGAAACAAGGATATGCAAGTGCATGAGAAAAGTGAACAAAGAGGAGAAAATGACAAATTGATAAATAATGTTCTTTGATTTTAAGCAAAGAAAATACAGAAAATAACTACATTAAAGAAATGTAAATTGCTATTAAAAAAGAGTGAAATTATTTCAAGCATGACTAGACAATGTTAAGTTACAGACACTAGAAAAGCAAAACAAACAGCCAGTACAAGCATAAAAAAGAACAAATAAACATAATGGGAGATGTTAGGAAAGTAACTGACAAGAAATGGAACTCTGCAGAAGCTACAGCTCGCTATAGTTGCGCCATACAGCTCGAAATTCCTCACGGAATGTGTTAAGGCGAGCCTTCAAATTAGGTGTCCTGAAGCTTGCATGAAGAAGAGTGGCTGAGAGAGAGAGAGAGAAAGAGTCATTATTCATGCTGAAAGATATATCTCGGAATAACACATTTCACAACAAGAAAAAGAGAACTTACCAAGAAGGCCTATAGCCAATGCCCATACGACAGTTAAGAGGCCACAGGAAACAAACCAAAGGAAGAAGCTTGCTGCAAAATGTGATAAAGGGACAAAACACCATTTCATCTCAAAACTTTCGAAGTTTCAACAGGAAAGAAAAAGCACAGAAGGAAGGGATTCCAATACCTAGAGAGGATACCAAGACAAACACCCAGCGAGGCTTTCCACAAATGAATATTGCTCGCTTAGCAGATGGACGCCCTCGAATAACTGGCCTGAAAATAGTCGATATATTTCAGATCAGCAATGCACTACTTTGCTTTTTAACTTCTTCTTTTTTCTTCTTTTTTTTTTTTTTTTAAAGTTCAAATTCATGCAAACTCACGTGAGTGGAGGCCTCATTTTTGCAGCTAAATGAGGAGAAAACTGCCTGACAGTTCTTGTCACCTTTTCACTAAAAGTACCTGCGAAACTGTTGGAACAATCATTAGCAACAGGAAATAGATGCAGTAATAAGATGTAAATAAAGTTAATGTTACCATCTTCAAAAAAAAAAATAAGATGTAAATAAAGTTGCAGCTTCGAAATGATCATCAGTGAAAATTATGTTCACATGCTTGTCTACCCTAATAGATAAGCTGCAGGCATCAAAAAGAAGTGAAACAGTTTTGAGTTGAAAATAGTTTTTTCTCAGAGCATCTGCCCCTCACCAGAAAGCTGACATCAAGTCTATATTAGGGTACATTCACTCTGGTTGAGGCTAACATGCAACCAGGGGAAAAATGTATCAATCAGGAAGAGATAAAGGGAATATACTTTACAATAGAGCACCAAGAAAAAGCTGAGGTTTCCTAAAAAGTTCCAAATGATTACTCAATTTTTTATCGGTTTAAAGGGCAGGGGGGTCAAGGGTAACTGGGTAAGGCCTAAGGGAGATATTTGCTCTATCCTTCAAGAGTTTTGATTTTTAAGAATCTCCATCTGGAGTACTCTATTTCCTCGTAGGTCACTATAAAGAGTGACCGCTCATTTGAATATTAGCGCCAATAAGTCCAAAAAAATTACTCTAAGCTAAAAACATTATTCTCAACCCTTCAAGGAATTCTAAAAGGTTGTAAGAGCCCCAAAGTATTAACTTGACGAAAGCATCAGGTACAGATCAAGTAAATTTTTTTTTTTTCTTTTTTGATAAGTTAGTTCAAGTTAGTTTATAGGAAAAAAGACTACATAAAATATAAACAAAAAGAAGAGAACCACCAAAAAAGAGAAAGAAAGAGCGGGATATTTACTCCCACCCAAGATGACACATTACACGTCTCATTTTGCAGGAGTAGAAAGAAGTATAACTTCTAAAGTGCATACTTACTTGAGGATCATAGATGTTGAGGGAACTTGGACAAAAGACTTCTCTTTGTACAGATAAATGACTTATTACAGATTAACTCAGCCATTGCAAGGGTAAAAAGAGAACCCTAAATGGGAGTCTAAGCAAGTCATTCACAACAACAGGGTAGACGTTTATCCTTCTTTTATTTTAATGAGTAGCCTAGAAAATACCTTCATCCAAAGAAAAGATCAGCCAACACCATACCTCCCCCAACAAAATCCCCAACTAAGATACATGTTCCCTATATACAAGTTTCACATGAAAACTGGTTTTTGGTAAATAGATGAGGTCTGCAAGAATGTCCACAATTCTCACCCATGTTGGAAAAAGTTTACCGCTTAACATATGACAAATTACTACAATCTCCTATTATGGGTTCCTTAGAGAAAGTTCTCCATCTTCCACGTGAGATCTTCTCTCACAGTCTATCAGTGCAGAATGCAGATTGTAGCAATGAACCATCTGTTCGCCACTTTGCCAATAGATTTTGTTCGTTCAAGGCACTTATTGTTTGTCTTTGCAGTAAGCAAACACTTCTAATAAAAGGAGAAGAATAAAAAGAAAGAACGAAGATGTTACTGCTAATTATTATGTTTTTTTAGATGAATAAGCAAAATTTTAATGACTATGAGAAAATCTGAAACCTCAGATGTTCCAGTAATAACAGTCAAAAGCATTTGACGAAGAATTGAAGTCGGAGCTGAGAAACACATTAATTGACATCAAGCAGTGCACTGTCGTCTGAATTCCAACTTCAGCAGAGCTATGCAATTCAATGCATCAATCAAAAGCATAACGTGGTGGACAAAGTAGTTACTCTCATGTCTCCTAATATTTTACAATGTGAGCACCCATGATAGTGTACCTTACAAATTTTCAAAAGTATTTATGTAAAGGCAGGAAATGGACAATCTAATCTTCATACAATATCAAAAAAGTTCCAATGGAAAACCAAAAGCTCATCAGATCATGCAACAAGCAATTAATTGTGGGTAAAACAGACGAAAAATGCAATACCTGTCATTTAGAAAAGCAATAGTAAGAGCTGTCAAAAAAGCAGCAACAATTGCAAGTGGCCTCCTAAGAAACCCCAGTGCTGCAAAATAAAAAAGCACATGAAGTGATTCTCAAGTCCCAAGAAAATACCAGCTGTAAACATCATATTTCAACTGAGTAATACATGATTATTCGCATCTTACCAAGAATAGCCACAATCATAATGAAGTAATTCGTCCGGTAGCTGCAACCATTTAAAAAAGGAAATTCCAAGAACTAAATTAGTACAGTTTCTTCACAAGTTCGAGACCGTACAACAATAAGTAGCACTTAACAGTTTTTTCACTTGGTCTACTCTCCAATTCCATGTTTTCTTCCTATACCAACCTCTAGTTAGTCTACTTTCCAATTCCACGTTTTTCCTATGCCAACTTCCAAAGAACTTTCATAAAGTAAAATTGAAGAATTCTGAAAACAACAAATATTAATCCATAACCTCGAATACTGAAGAGCTCATTCCCCATCTTAAAACCCCAGATCAATACACGTATCAAACACTAATTCATTCATTCAATTTGTTAAAAACTTAGAAATCTGAAAAGTTTTACCCAGTGATTAATCTACTGAACAAACAAGAGTTCATGCTTTCAATTGGATTAAGAACTTAACATCACAGATAACCTAATATGCAAGCAATTTCACAACCCATACAAAATCATAGTATGAACTATGAACAATGTATATTTTGTCATAATGAAAACTAGCTATCACTATACTTATCAAGCACTACAGGGGGAGTCAAAAACACTAAGTGAATTCTTCCAATCTGTCCAAGCCTTGGTGGACAGAATTACCCGGTATGGAAGGTAAAATGTACCAGTAAAATTAATCGAGGCGTGCACAAGCTGGCCCGGACACCATGCATTGAATTGATAAAAAAGACTATAAGAGCTGAAAAGAATTACTATCTAGCCTTTAACAACTTATCAAGCTCTAATTCATGCGTAAAATTTATTAAACAAATTAGAACATCTCAGATTTTTTTTCCTGATTGGCAACATATACGACAAAATTTTAGCAAGGCAGTAATCTATCATGAACTCTATCCATTTACTTTTGAAAAATCAGTATACTAATCATTTATCAAGCACCTATTCGTCCATTCAATCGATTAAAAAGTAATTTTTTTTAATAAGCTAATTCTTTTTATGGCAAACGAACTAGCCGCTGCTACCCTTCAAGCACGCTCAAGGTAAACCCCACTCCTGATGCAATAACCTACAAACCACACAGGAGAGATAACCCGTACTAGGCAAGCCCGGTGCTCAGGCTCCTGATGTTAATGTAAATTACATTAATCAATCAATTAAAAAACTTATAAGAGCTCAGAACATTTTATTGGGGAATTATCAACATATCGATCGCAAAAATTGTGCGTACAATTCATTAAACAATCTGAAACATCTCCGGAAAATCTATTTCAGTTAGAGAAAAAGCTACTGGCAAACACTAAATTAGAAGCTTCGAATAATTTAAGCAATCAATATACTTATCATTTATCAAGCACCTATTCGTGCATCCAATCGCTTTTGTTGTGGAATTATCAACTTATCAATTGTCAAAATCATGTCATACAATTCACTAAACAATCAGAAACATCTCGAATTTTTTTTTTCGATAGGTAACATCTCAGATAATCTATTTCAATCTGCACAAAAGCTACTGTCAAACACTAAACTAGAAGCTCGAAATAATTTAGGCAATCAATATATGCTAATCAAACACTAATATTTACATTCAATTAATTAAATCGTGTCGTACAATTCATTAAACAATCCGAAACACTTCGGATATTTTTCGATAGGTAACATCTCAGAAAATCTATTTCCGCTACTGGCAAACACTTAATTAGAAGCAAGGAATAATTTCAGCAATCAATATATACTAATTAAACGATAATATTTACATTTAATTAAATTAAAAGATTAAAAAGCGTACTAGTAAAGATTGCACTTGAGGCGACTGTTCCATTTAGAAGAAGATCTGGGGAAAGTGAATCTGGAGAAGAATTCAGAGACGGGACGTGGCGGCGATGACCAGTCCACTTCCCTTAATGCTTCGATCAGATCCTCCGTTGTTACTGTTCCCCAATCCATTTGATTTTGAAACCCTAGAAATTCTGTAGAAGAATTTATGAAAGAAAAAAAAGTGTAATTTCGAGGAAGATTTTTATGTGAAATTGGGAATGGGGAAATACGATTATGTTCTTTTTTTTTTGTTTGAGAATGATATAAGGGAGTAAACGTGTTTAAGTAAAAGACTTGAAGAAGAGGAAAACAAAAATGGGACACGCGATAAAGGAAAAAAAGATAATTATGTGTCTGAGCCCGGGTTCGAACCGGGGACCTCTAGTGTGTGAGACTAGCGTGATAACCAACTACACCACCCAGACCTCTTTGATGATTTGCAGCCAAAATAAAAATTGACTTCTCTCTTGCCTTTTTAGTGGAAGTAATTTTTTTTTTTTTTTTTTTGTTTTTTGGGTTTCTCATCAGGTGTTTGATACTCGCTTAATGATCTAATTAATTTGAATTTGTGTCGGTAAGTTCCTTGCTTGGAGGTAAAATGCTCCTTATCGAATGCGATTCTATTTTCAAGGCTTGAACTTCTTGCCTTTGCTTTGGAGCCTGAGACATCAAATTAAAATTTGAAGAGTACTACTCATCTATCCCAATTTATATGGCACAGATTTTTTTTTAGTTTATCCCAAAAAAAAAAGTCATTTTTCTTTAAGTAGAAATAATTTGCCTTTATAAAATGGGTTTGAAGTCTAAAAAAAAAAATTTATGGCTTATTTTGGACCACAAATATTTAAAATTTCTTTCTTTCTTAAACAATTTACTCGCACGTGTACCTTACCCTCGTAGCTTTTTCAATTTCTGACTCGATATTTGGTACTCATATTGTGACCCTGACTAATTATGATTCACATGAAAAAGTCCCGCTTGAGAGTTGTAATAAAGAGAGAGTTGGAATAAAGTGCTATTTACGAGCTTATTCCGTTCACAAAGCTCAAACTAATCCAAAGTATGCTTAATAGTTTTGACTAAAAAGACATGGAAAAACTTTACTTTTTTATTATTACATCATGGTCTTCCCATTTTTTGCTATTGTTGTGATCCGAATCCATAACCTCCTGTAGGTGTGAGTGCATACCATCTGAGGGACCGCCACTTATGCCATTCAACTAACTCAAGGCTTCTACCATATCTTCTCTTCTTCCCTCATATTTTTTCACAGACTTAGTTAACGAATAAGAAGTTTTTGACACTAATTAGAAGGTAGATTTGAACCCTCCATAATTTGAATTTGAATTTATATGCAGCGTCATAAACAATAACGAAATATCGAAGAAGACAAAGTAAGATTAACGTTGTATTGCTTGAATATTAAAAAACATAAGCAAAATTGTAGTTGAATTCCTCTACGATCATTACAATAAGGAGATTGGAGTATTTGTAGGCTAGACTTTACCTTTACCCTAATTCTAGTATAACACTTTTACGTAACGCTTAGGGGCCATTATGTGAGGCGGTCTTGCCAGCTACTTCAGCCTTACTACGATTTCTCTTATCGTAAAAAGGTGAAACTCTCGGTTGTAGTTTATGTTCGGTTCAGAGAGCACTTTTTTTTGTTGAGAATTCCTCTTGGGCGACCCCTTCCCTTTCATCTTTTTTATCTTTTCAGGCATGAGATTTGTTACATGTAATTTATATATTGATCTTTTACCAGTCAGATACAACAAAATCATAAATGGATTCGAGTGCCATTATGATCGTATCTTTTCTATGATCCATATAATAAGAAGTAGGACGATTAGTTGAAAAGGCTACTTCTTCGCTTAAAATGCCTGCAAGTGTTCTAAGCGGTTCTTTTGGGCAAAAAGCAGGTCGGGCCCTACTGGCAGGCATCTCCAGCAACACAAGCACCCGCCATAACCGACCCTAAATTTGGGGAAATCAGTTAATTAAGATGCGGTGTCAATTGATTCTCATACCTGATTCTTAAATTGTAAAGTCATGTTTGCACTCACATTGCCCAAATTCTACCCTACACAGGAATAAGGCTAAGCTAATAATGATAAGTTTTAGTAGTGTGCTCGTTGACCCTTCGTCCGTGCGGCTTGTGCGGCCCTACCTAATGATGTTGATGTGTACCCCTTAGTTTACAACTATATAACTAAATTTTGAAATTCAGATGGAAAAAATTTTTGAAAGTTAAAGTTGTATTTGAACATACAATTTATTTGAAAGAAAAAATGAAATTTTGCCAAAAAACTCGTGCCAGCCAGCTATTGGATTTTGAAAAATTAATCTTTCAAAAAACTCACATTTTATAAACCATATAGTGTTTTCAAAATTTGTTTTGAAAAAAAAGTGAAAATATAAATCCAAAACGGGAGCGTAGTTTCCGGTGTGTTTCCACTGCAACCAATTGGTGCACATTATACATCTGTTTTTAATCTTCCTTTGAAGCAAAGAGCCTCCTCCTCCTATTCAATTTCAAATTAAAAAGAAAAGTTGCCCTCTATATCTCACAACCAATATGTCATCACTTTCATTACTCCATTAATATAGTACTAATTTCTGGTGGTCCTCTTCTTTCACATCAATATACCACGTCGCCTTAAATCCATGTTCCAATAAACCTCAAGTCAATATGTTCACCAAGCACACGGCACACAAATAACCATAACCTCAAGCAAACCCCAAACTCCCAACACCATCCTTTTCCCCCACACAATCTCTTTATAATCTACCATTTATATTCGTTGATCGAACTAATTTTAACATGTACATTTTCGATTCTAATAGAAAGAGAGTGTTGGAGTAACTTGTAACCTATCGGTCACGAGTTCAATTTATGGAAATAATTGGATGCTTAATGCAATAGGCTGGTACATCACGTCCTTCTAGGTACGGCCTTTCCTCAAACTCTACGTGAATAAAGAATATTTTGTACATCGAGCTGTCCTTCCATCTCGATTCTAATAACATTGAATTAAGAGTGAAGGGATCTGGTTCATCATGTTTATAATAGTTTCAACACAATTAGAAATTAAGATAAACTCCATTAATTTTCCTTTCTATAACACTCAAATCATTACTTTTTTTTTTCAACCCATAACCAATAGTTCACGACTAAGCTAAAAAAATAATAATAATAACTTCCCATAATCTCTCCATCTCCATACATAACGTTCAATTATATAATGATTTGACCGTTGTATACCTCTCTCTTTATCTCAAATAAGACCGTATTTGGTTATTACAAGACAAATTCTGATAATTCTAGAAATTCCGTTAGGGTTTCAGTTTCTGATGGCTCATCGGAGATCAGTAGTCGGAGAATATATCGTCGGAAAACAAATCGGCGCCGGCAGTTTCTCAACGGTGTGGCATGCTCGTCATAAAGCTCATGGAACTGAAGTTGCTATTAAAGAGATCATTACGGCTCGGCTTAATAATAAGCTTCAAGAAAGTCTTAAATCTGAAATCGTTATTTTGAGGAAAATTAATCATCCCAATATTATTCGCCTTCACGATATGATCGAGGTGAGTTTAAGTTATACGCACTGTCGGTATAAATAATATTTTATACTGTTATGTTAGTTAAAAGATATTTATAAGTTATAGATAAATTCTTACATTGTTAGGTTAGTTAGTTAAAAGATATTTATAGGTTAAAAGTACATAAGGTAAGTTTAAGTTATATGCACTGTCGTATAAATATTTATAATCCTGGTAAAAAAATAGTTAGGTTATTTGCTACAATAAGTGAATGTGACTTCTATCTAACATAAGAACTCTTATCAATAGAGGAATTATGCATTTTTTGTGCGAAGGGAAATTCTAAACTTTATTTTCAATTTTTTCATTACCGGCTAATTTAGGTACTTGTTGTGAGTAACAATTGGAAATAATTGAGGTTTATCTGAGTGATTGTTTGGATGCGTGGAGTTTTTGAGATACTATGTTTATGGATTTGGAACTTTGAGTAGTATAGTTCTATGCTCATTTTGTTTGAGAGTTGAGATAAAATCTATGCATCTTTTGCTCGGGAGTAGTATAGGAACTGTATGTTCACTTTAAATAGTACAGACTTTGATGCTCATTTTGCTCGGGAGTTGAGAGTTTAGCTATGCATCTTTTTCTCATTTTGCTCGGGTGTAGTATGGATTCTATGTTCACTTTGAGTAGTATAGAATTCTATGCTCATTTGGTCCAGGAGTTGAGTTGTATAGAATTCTATCCATCTTTCTGTGCGAAGCGAAATGCTAGACTTTATATTCAAATTGTTAGCTAACTGATAAACTTAGGTACTTGTGTGATTCTATGGAGCAACTGGAATAAACAGAGTTTTATCTGATAGCTTGTTTGGATGCGTTGAGTTTTGAGATATTAGTTTATGGCTTTAGAACTTTGACTAGTATAGTCCATGGCTTTAGAACTTTGAGTAGTATAGTTTATGGCTTTAGAACTTTTGAGATATTAGTCTATGCTCGTTTTGTTCTGTCGTTGAGATAAAATATATGCGTCTTTCGTTGCAAAGCAAGATGCTAGACATTATTTTCAATGTTATGACTGTTAAATTCAAGTACTTTTTGTGAGTTTATGGAGCAATTGGCAATAATAGAGGTTTATCTGAATGCTTGTTTGGATGCAGTGAGATGTGAGTATTGAGATACTAGGTTTTTGCGAACTTTTCGCTGTATAGAATTCTATGTTTATTTGGCTCCAGAGTTAAGATAAAATCTGATCCGTAAAGTCTTCTATAGAAAGAACAAACTCAATAGAGAAAATGCTCATTATGTTTTACCTGTTTAGTTATCTTATTATTGTTATAAAGAAAGTGTTTAAGTTTGTTTTATCAAACATGCTAGAAGGAATCTGTGATTTAGTTCTCAGTATAATCTCTGGGAGAGAAACTAGAACTGATTAAATTCAGCTTTATGCCTGCCCATGGCAGGATTTTGTCTCAGGACCTCCATATCTTAGCTCTGCTTGAGCATACTCCCAGCATCATTACATTGCACAGTTTATAGTCTATGTTTGGTGTTGCGGATTTCAAAATCTGCTTAATTACACAACTAAAAATGTTTTTCTCGCTTCAGTCTTATCTTTTTTTATTTTTCTTTTTTGTTCTGAATGAAACGTTGTGCATGGATTTAGGAGGTGGGAAAAATATACATTGTTTTGGAGTACTGCAGAGGAGGCGATCTTTCTGTATACATTCAAAAACGCCAAGGAAAAATTCCAGAAGCAACTGCAAAGCATTTTATGCAGCAGCTTGGTTTGTCTGAACCTTCTATTTCTTTTGCCTAACTTCTTATTTTTCATATGTAGAGAGAATGGTTTTTACTTCTACATAAATTTAAACATAGTAATGTTCATGTTCATTTCTTCGTTGCAGCATCGGGTTTGAAAATCCTTCGTGAAAACAATCTAATCCATAGGGATCTAAAGCCTCAGGTTGGCTTCCTTCTGCTATTGCACTGAAAATTTCATAAGGCTCAGGTGTTTCCTGGACATCGGTTGTTGTCGTTGGGATTCATGGGCATGCAATGATTATCATGCTAGCTTTATTATGCGTTAGAAGTATTAAAATTTGAGTGAGCTGCAAAGAGACTATCCAGTTAGTTGTGACCACCTAGAACGTTTTCGTTTCCATCTCCTGTATTAATCATCAATAGGAGCTAAGCGTTTGGCAGTTTTAGTACATAAACCTAGACTCGAAATGTATCACATACCTCCAAGGTAGTTAAGATATGCATTGCTTCATTTTTGGGTAGCAATCACATCTCTCATACAGATATTTTAAATGATCACCAGACCTACTGAGGACAATACTCTTCCGAATGATAATAAAGGAAAAGGAAAGCATCAAAGGAGATGAGTCTTTTTGAACATACATGCAGTATTCATTTCCACTAGTAGATTTTAGTAAAGGGAGCTAATGGTTTGGTTTTCTAGGAGTGAGTTCTTGCATATCTCCTTGATAATATTTCATTTGATAGGAGACAATTATACTTCTCAAAAAGTTCTCAAAATTTGAATCACATGGTTTGTGGATTTGGTTTAGTCATTGACTTGTTCCTTCTGTCTCGGTCCAACAGAATCTACTCTTATCTTCGAAAGATGACAGGTCCACCTTGAAGATTGCTGATTTTGGATTTGCAAGGTAAAGTTGTCCATTTGGTAAATGTCTTTCTGCTGATGTGCCCCCTTCCCTCCTTCCTCCTTTTGGAATGACCTTAGATCGAGCAGTTCATCTCCCATTAAAAAAACTTTTGCTAAATTTTCTTTCCTTCTTTTTTCTTTTGCTTTTTCTTTTTGTAAGTTGCAGGCTTATTGGTTAAATGTTCCCTAAGTGGTTCAGTCAAAATTCATAATGACTTAAACCACGTCTCTTTTGTTAGGTCTTTGCAACCTAGGGGTCTTGCTGAAACATTATGTGGTTCCCCATTGTACATGGCTCCAGAAATAATGCAACTTCTAAAGTATGATGCAAAGGTGAAATGCTCTTTTTCGTATTGCCATCCACAGTCTAGTAGTATCATTTCATGTTCCTGTTAAATTTTGGTTGCAAACGCAGGCAGATCTCTGGAGTGTTGGTGCCATCTTGTTTCAGCTCGTAACTGGCAAAACCCCATTTACGGGAAACAATCAGATCCAGGTTTAGTATCTTCTAAACTTTGCATACTTATTGTAGTGGCACTTTTCAAGTCCACTTTGACCAGTGATATTCAAAGCCTTGACACAAAGTTCTGAATTTTCTCCCATTCATCTTTTCTCCAGTTGCTCCAGAACATATTAAGGTCCACTGAACTGCTGTTTCCTCCGGATGCCAACAATTTAAGTCCGGCCTGCATAGATTTGTGTAAAAAATTATTGCGTCGTAACCCAGGTACTTCATTTGAGTTGTCTAGATTTTAACAGTATAAAATATTTCACATACAGATTTGATCACTTGTATTATAGTTTCCTATGCGGTTTGCCATTCTGAACCTTTCACATTGAGGTGGTCTTATGATTTTCAGCATTTACTTTAACATACAAGAATAAAACCAGAACTCTTTTAGCCGGCAATTTCTCATTAGAATTTCAAAACTTGTGTTTCATGTATTCTTTTTACATAGTGGAGCGGTTGACTTTCGAAGAGTTCTTTAACCACCCATTTCTAGCGGAGAAGCAGCCAGATGAGTTGTCTTGGTAAACTAATTGTGAATTCTCGTTCTCGGTATTACATGTTATTTCATCTTGAGGATCTGATTTAATTCTGGACATGGTCCACAGGAATAGGAGGCCTCAAAGGATAATAGGTGGTTTTCCTATATCAGGCTACCCAGTGAGGAGCACAGGGGAAACTTTTCAAGAAGATGGTCTGCCCTTCAGTCTTGATGACGATTCCGGCAGTCCTGATTGTAATCCTTCATTTGCCGGGAGATTACCACAGACGTCATCATATGGATTTTCTTGTGATGCAAAAGCTGAGAGGAAAGAAGTTTCTAGTAAGACCCCACACAAAACAGATGGTATTGGCTCTAGTCACCGACTTTCAGGAGGGAGCCTAAAGGAATCTATTAATTTGAAGGACCACAGACAAGCAACTGATTGTTCAAAAGGTTCTATTTGCAACACTATTCCCAATTTTCATTTTGCCTAGAAGTATGAGGAAATGATATGGTTTGCTTGGATCTAAGTTCAGTTTGGCTCATACCTAACTTTCTGATTATGGTATTTACTCGATTCAACAGTGGTGGATTCATCTGAGTTGATTGTTCAGGACTATGTCATTGTTTCTGGGCCCCCCGTGGACTCATATTCTTCAGCAGGTGTTTCTAGGCTTGGCAATATGCCATTCAGCTCTTCCCCCCAAGCATCTGCGAGTGTAGATCCTAGACCAAGTGACCCGGTGCCTATTACTGGTCCACCTAGTAGAATAGGTCATTTGCGAAGTTTGGGAAATCCCTCATGTGGGGCACCTGGAACTTCACAAGGGTGCACAGATATCATAAACCCTTTGGAGCAGCTGCCAACTGATGGCATGGCCAGAATAGAGTCGCTTCAACGTTCTGCCTCTGCTATCATGGAATTAGTAAATGAGAAGGTAACTCATAGTGATGGCGTCTTCTCTACATATGTTAATTTGGTGGATTCCAGTTGTCTTAGCATGCAGGGGGCAGGGAGATAGTAATTTCTAGCCTATTTTATTTTAGGTCCTGCAACTCATCTCTTTAGCTTTATACGTCTGCGTCATTTAGAGCACTAGCAGTTTGACTACAGCCTTGCTATATTTTAAATCTGTCTGCGGACTCTTCTTTGGCTTAGCTGACTGTTCTTTGTCCATGCAATTTTGCTTCTTTTTTTACTTTGATACTGGTTTTGTCTGGGCCAGCTAGTGTGCACCTCGACTATTCCACCATTTTCCTGCTACCTACTTATGTTTGGTTAATTTGTAGTATGTTTCTACTAGTAATTCTTGCATTCTCTTGTAGGTTGAGGCAGACAAGTATCTGGAAGCATTTTCAATTCAGCTAGTCATTCTTGCTATATGGAAGCAAGCTTTGGATATCTGTCATACACAAGCGGCATCGGCAATTGAAGGAAGTCCAAACCAAGAAACTATCAGATTGAGGGAAATTGTTAGGAAGGGTCAAGTTAGTCTTAACATGAATGAACATATTGATACTAATAACAAATTAGGGCCAGAGAATGTCTGCTCTCATATTGAAAAAGCATTTCTAAGTGAAGTTGGTGGTGCAGAGGAACTTGCCAAACATATAGAGCCAGGTATATTCTCAGGGACGGAATTACTGCCAATTTGTTCTGTAGCCCTCCCTTTTTCTTCAGTCCCTATGTGCTTTATGAGTGACACTGCGTCTGTGCTTGTGACATTTTGTATTTCTTGTTTCCTCCATCTATTCTACTGCAATACCTATACACCTGGCAAATTTTTACTTCCACAACTGCTATTAAGTATTAAGAGAAATTTATGGTTTCTTAAGATAGATAAATCTTGTTTTACCGACAACCTGATGCTATGCAGCAAAATAACTTGGAAGATTTGAACTGGAGATTGAATAACCATCTGTTGAGCTTGTAGTTGTCCCTCAGTAATTTCATATATGTGCATCAAATGTTATTCATACTATCTAGCTATGGTTTTACTTTGGGATTGAAAGCAATCAAAGCATTATAGATCCTTAGGCATAGGATGTTTTAATCTTTTGCTTGAGTGTGATGCATAGGGCTGTTTCTTATGGTCTTAGCTCAAAACGATAAAGTGCTTGTGCCTGTACTATTGTTTGTTCTCAGGAAATACAGAGGTGCCAGATGCAATGGAGATGATATTTCAATCTGCCCTGGCTTTGGGTAGAAAGGGAGCTGTAAGTGTTCTTATTGTTCTCTTACTTTATCTTGGTCTGTATTGATGTTTAAGACATCATAACACTTTAGGACAAAGGAAAATTTTGAAAATTTTCGTGTGAGCAATCATCTTGTCCTCCTACTCCTGGTACCGATGATTCTTTAGTCGTCTTTCAGAAGACAATTCCCTATCTATGAAAACTTTTGTATAATGAGACCTAATATTAAGCTAAACCATTTACCAGAAGTTGTGATACTATGGCAGGTTGATGAGTACATGGGTCGGACTGAAAATGCAGTGGAATTTTATTCAAAAGCAGTGCGGTTGTTAGCATTCCTTCAACTGGAAGCGCCATCTCTGATTTTAAATCCTCCATTTTCTCTAACTAACTCTGATCGTTATAGGCTTCAAAATTACATTGATGTCCTCAATAACAGGCAAAACGTTTCAAAGTCTCAAATGATGGCTCTGCTAAAGTGTGAGGATCAACACTGCTCCCCATGAAGAGGAGAGAGAGCTGTTAATACAAAACGATGATAACATGTTACTCTGTAAAATTCTTTCGTCTGTACAGTTATTCTTTTAGCAATTCAAAGAAATTGAGAGAAAAAGAACTACTCATTTTCTTTAACGATTGTAACATCAAGTTCTTCTTTCTTCAAGAAAATTCAATGTAGACTATCTCTTTATGTTCTTGCTCTTTCAGCCCATCTTTTCTCAAGATTAGCAGTATGTATTTACGAAGCAGCTATGCAGGGATTTTCTCGGGTCTATTCATATAGCTAGTACCTAACATAGTTCTATGAATAATGGACTCTCCGGTTCAGCTAGGTCAATAGCTTGGAATTTGTACGCGAATCAAGATTGATAGA
Source organism: Petunia secreta (assembly GCA_029990175.1). Taxonomy (NCBI): domain Eukaryota; kingdom Viridiplantae; phylum Streptophyta; class Magnoliopsida; order Solanales; family Solanaceae; genus Petunia; species Petunia secreta. Next base: position 5,021,597 of record JARKIP010000061.1, read on the forward strand.
AGTTTTGCGATCACCGACTCAAATCCATTGTTGAAATCTATCTGGCCGAATATGGAGGTACTTAAGGCAAAACAGATCAATTTGGTCTTTCACAAGAAAGGAATATGGAGGTACTTATTATGGCAAAACGGGCCACTCTGGTCTTTCACAATTAAAAAACAGACAGAAGTGAGGGGTCATGTCTTTGTAATCCAAGTGGATACACTGGTGGGACTGTAATGTTTCCATGTGTACAATTGTGCCGATTTGAGAATTTAACTTCAAAATTATCTATACTGGTTATAGGTAATAGATTTTGTGTATTACTGTATTGGTGATTTAGTTGTTTTCCAGAATAACTCTTGTAACTTAGTTTAGTGCATATGAAACACATGCTTAACACTGCATTATAGTTTAGATTTTAGTAAAGATAACGTCAAAATACTAGCTTACCATGATTATTATACTTCGTATTACAGTTCAAAATACAAGCTTACCATGATCATTATACTTCGTATTACAGTTTTTGTGCTATAATTTACAGACACAAATCAAAACGATCTTGAGGCGTTTAACAATTTTGACAAATTAGCAAATCTTTTGCCCGTTTGAATAGGCAAAAGGTTTTGTGTGTTACCACCATTGCTTGTAGTGTGATGGTGAGATCCCTCAATTTTTAATCAGACTCAAGACCTGTAATGATTTCCTTTTTTTTTTTTTTTTTTGTGAGTGTTTCTTCTGAAAATAGGCCTTCCACGACGTGAATCTGAATTAGTCGAGTTTCAATGCGAGTATCGAATGTCGGGTGAGAAACCTAGAAAACCAAAAAGAAAGATATCTTGTGTGCCATTTCCATTTTTATTCTCTTTGTTGTGTCATTTAGAGGATCCATGAGTCGTTTTTCTTCTCTTTTGGTATATAATTGAGTACTTTTCTACCTAGTCAATAGTTGAGACTCAACTAAAAGGAACGTGGATTAACAAATTTCGAATATGATATTACTTCCAAGGCTGGTCTTCTAGTCAATGTTTGTCTCATTTGAACTTTCTTGGTACATGACAAGAATTTGGGAAAAACTGGAAAAGTCATGGAGAGAAACTGGTAAACATTCCAATGGTTCCCTTCTTCTCAAGTAAAGATGACTAGAAAAACAAAACTAATAAAGACCAAATGTGACTTTTGAAGGTTTATGGTGGGTTCAGTGGTTCAAAGTGTTTATTTGGTTAAAAAGAAAATGAAGTTGATTTTCTTACAAAGTTCAAATCAATTTCACAAATCTTTGAAGAACTTTAAAACTCTTTGAGTAGGCCAACGGTTGTTATTGATTAAACAAATTACATTGTTCTCACCTTCTTGACAATCGGATGAGGACTCCTGATAAATAACATTGTCTTACCTACTACCACTTATTTTACACTCGATCAAACAAACATTTTTTTTTTTGTGACTTTAGAAGTCATGGATTTGAGGAGTGAAAACAACTAATGATGCTTGTATTAGGGTAGACTGTGTTTATATTACTCTTTCGATCACAGTCCTTCTTCGACCATATATGTATGTAAGATGTTTTGTGCACTAAACTATTTTTTTTTTAAACTCAAATACTTAAATCAGATACTCAGTTTTTAGAAAACTTCAAACAAACACCCACAAATACGATACTATTAAGATAATTCGAATTGTGGTCTTCTAGTTACTAAATTGTCTCATTTTAACTTTTTTGTTACATGACAAGAATTTGGAAAAAAGACTTCGGAAAGTAGCCTTTTCATGGAGGGTAACTGGAAACCATTCCACAGTGGTTCCCTTTTTCTTAGGTAACGATGACTGAAAAAAAAAAAAAAATAAATAACGACTACAAATGACTTTTGACAATTTCGCCGTGGGAAAGCAAATGCAACCATCTCCGTCAATTATTCCATTTTTAATTCTCCGCTCGTGTGTCATGGATATGGAGAACACTTCTAACTATGTTTTAATATCCCAAATAATTTAGAAAGAGTTTAATTTTAATACGCCAAATATTTAAGCTATCACATCACAAAAGATCACTTAATTCAAATATGAGAATTCTAATTTGTAAGCTTTCAAATAAAGCATGTTAGATGCTACAAAAGTTAAATGTGACATGATAGTAATAAAATTCTATACCCTGTCGGCTATATAAGTTAAACTTGGATCCAATGAGATCACCATTCTAGCTTACACTTGTAACTTAATTAGTTTAGTGCATATGAACCACATGCTTTACAGTTTACACTATGCATCGTAGTTTAGAGAGTATAATAAAAACAACGTCAAAATACAAGCTTACCATGGTCATTATACTTCGGATTACAGTTTTGTGTTATATAATCTACAGTCCACAAACCAAAACGATCTTGAGGCGTCTAACAATTTTGACAAATTAGCAAAAGGTTTGAATAGGCAAAAGGTTTCGTCTATCATCAATGGTCGTAGTAAGATGGATGAGGTCCCTCCATTCTTAACGAGACTCAAGACCTGGAATGATAAAATTTTTGTTAGGGAGTGCTTCTCTTTAAATGGGTCTTACACGATATGAATCTGAATTAGTCGAGATTCAATACGAGTATCGAATATCGGGTGGGAAACCAAGAATAGTGAAAAAGGAAAAGGTGTCTTGTGTGCCGTTTCCATTCTTACTCTCTTTATTTTTGTCATTTCGACGATCCATGAGTCGTTTTTCTCTCTCTTTTTGGTATATACTAATGGAGTACTTTCTTACATAGCCAATAGTTAAGACTCAACTAAAAGAAACGTGGATAAACAAATTTCGAATATGATACTATTAAATTCCAAGGCTGGTCTTCTAGTCAATGGATTGTCTCATTTGAACTTTCTCTATACATGACAAGAATTGGGAAAAAACTGGAAATTTCATGGAGAGAAACTGGTAAACATTCCAATAGGTTCCCTTCTTCTCAAGTAAGATGACTGGATAAACAAAACCAATAAAGACCAAAAGTGACTTCGAAGTTTTATATGTAGTGGGTCAGTGGTTCAAAGTGTTAGTTTTGGTTTAAAAAAATGAAGTTGATTTTCTTATAACAATGAAAATCTCTACTAAATAACAATGTCTTTGTTTACTACTACCACTAAAAAGAAACGTCTCTTTTTATCTAAATACCCAAAACTTAAATTTGAATACTTTGTTTTAGAAAACTTCAAAAAAATACCTTAAATATGACGACGGCAATAACAACATTCCTAATATAATCCTACAAATGGAAACCTAAAATATGACACTATTAATATAATTGGAATTGTGGTCCTCTAGTCATTAAATTTTCTCATTTAAGCTGGAAAAAAAGTTGGAAAGTTGCCTTTTCATGGAGGGAAACTAGAAACCATTCCACAGTGGTACCCTTTTTCTTAGGTAACGATGACTGAAAAAAAAAAATTAAAAAAAAAAACGAATACAAATGACTTTTAACAAATTCATTGACAATTTCTTCATGTGAGAAAGCAAATGCAACAATCTCCGTCAATTATTCCATTTTTAATTCTCCGCTCGTGTGTCATGGATATAGAGAAGACTTCTAACTAATTTTTTCATATCTCAAATAATTTAGTAAGAGTTAAATGTAAGTACGCCAAAAGTGTAAATAAACTTTTTCACTATCACATCACATAAAGATTACTACAAATATGAGAATTTTAGCTAGCGTTTGGACATAGATTTGGATGAAACTTGGGAATTCGATTTTTTAAAATTCAGTTGAAAAATAATTTTTGGAATTTGAAGTTGTGTTTGAACATAAAATTTACTTGAAAAAATAGTTGAAGTTTTGTGAGTAGTTTTTAAAATTTTCCAAAAACTGCCCAAAAATAGCTTTTGAACACTTTTTGAGTTTTTGGGCCTTTTTGGAAGAAATTTTGATGAAATAGCATAAACAAACAGTTTTTCTCCCAAAATTCTCGAAAAATATCCCCAAAAACTATAAACAAACGGGGCGTAATTTGTAACCTTTCAAATAAAATACTTACATGTTACAAAAGTTAAATGTGAGATGATAAGCAATAAAATTATACAATGTTGTTTATATAAATTAAACATGGGTCCAATGCAATCACCATTTTGCTTGCTTATCAGAATTTTTTATTTCTTAGCCGCCTCATTTGTCAAACAAACTTGCCCAATTCAAATCATTGTCATTGTTAAATTCCCACTTGCATTGATAAATTAAATGTCATTCTTTTTGTCTTTCCAATTTGGACCAGCTAGGCTGTTTCTTAAAATAAATTAAAAAAGGCTATTTGACTTCAATAATTCTGAAGTAAGCAATGAACGTATTTATATAAAGACTACATTAAATGAATCAAGCTGCACACTACAAATATTTATGAGTATCAAATTTCATATCCAAATTGTTCTAGCCATGAAAAATATGAAACTTTGCATACTTTTTTCATTTCTTGTATTATCCTTTCCTTTGAGTACAACATCAAGAATCCTGTTTAGAGGTGATTCATTATCAGTTAAAGATGATTCACATTTCATTACTTCACCACAAAACACATTCACTTGTGGTTTTTATTCCTTAGGAAATACAAATGCTTATTTCTTTGGCATTTGGTATACAAACTCTAAGGACAAAACTGTTATATGGAATGCTAAACAAGATAGGCCTGTAAACATGCAAGGCTCAAAGTTAACACTTAGAGAAAATGGAGCTATGGTGTTAACAGATGTTGATGACACAATTGTTTGGCAAACAAACACAACATCATTTGATATTGAAAGAGCTGAGCTTCTTGAAACTGGTAACTTTGTGTTAAAGAATCCACAAGGTGTTGTTTTGTGGCAAAGCTTTGATTTACCTACTGATACTTTATTGCCACATCAAGTTTTCACCAAGAATCATAGATTGATACCTCCTTTAGGGAAAGGTAGTTTGTCACCTGGCTATTTTAGTTTGTACTTTGATAGTGATAATGTTTTGAGGATGATTTATGATGGTCCTCTTGTTTCAAGCATATATTGGCCTAATCCTGATAGGGATTTGTATTGGAATGGTAGAACTAGCCAAAATAGTAGTAGAATCGCGTTTTTTGATGATAAGGGTGCATTTTTTTCAAGTGATAGGTTGCAATTCAATGTTTCTGATATGGGGTTTGGGATATTAAGAAGAATGACTATGGACATTGATGGGAATTTGAGAATCTATAGCTTGGATAACTCGACGGGGTTATGGAAGATTTCTTGGCAAGCTATTGCACAGCATTGTGTCGTGCATGGAATATGTGGAAGATTTTCTATTTGTACATATGTAACAGAACCTAAATGTACATGTCCTCCTGGATATCAGATGTTGAATGCAAGTGATTGGAGCAGAGGTTGTAGGCCGACGTTCAGATCAAGCAGTTTGATGAGTCCTAAACATGTCAAGTTTGTGGAGATTCCTAATGTTGATTACTGGGGTTTTGATCTCAACTTTACTACTGCTATGTCACTGGAATCTTGTAGGACCTTGTGCTTGGAGGATTCCCGTTGCCGTGCATTTGTCTATAGGCGAAATGGTGAGGGAACATGTTTCACTAAAGGCACCCTTTTTAATGGCTATAGGTCTCCTGGTTTTCCTGGCAGTGCATTCTTCAAAGTCCCTATGAATCTGAGTGCAACAGAATCAGGCCTTCTGATTCTTGAAGGTACTGATGTAAAATGTGGATCGAGTCCAAAACTAGTTCCTTTTGGTTCTGCTTCTATGTATGAATTGGATTTCAAGAAAGTGAAGTGGATTTATCTATACACATTTTGCGCCATCATTGGTGGAATTGAGGTACTATTCGTCGTGTTAGGCTGGTGGGCATTGTTTAGCAAACACGGCATTCCTGCATCCATTGAGGATGGATACAAAATGGTGTCATCGACTCAGTTCAGGAGGTTCACTTACACTGAACTTAAGAAAGCAACAAAGAACTTCAGGAATGAGCTAGGAAGAGGAGGTTCAGGAGCTGTTTACAAAGGAGTGTTAGCAGATGGAAGAGCCGTAGCAGTCAAGAGACTTGCAAATGAGTTCCAAGAAGAATTTTGGGCAGAAATGACCACTATTGGAAGAATAAACCATATGCATCTGGTGAGGATGTGGGGATTTTGTTCTGAAGGGAGACATCAGCTCTTGGTCTATGAATACGTTGAGAACTCATCACTCGACAGGCATCTTTTCAGGTCGGGCACTCTTGGATGGAAGCAAAGGTTTGCAGTGGCATTAGGGACAGCGAGAGGTCTAGCATACTTACATCATGAATGCCTCGAATGGGTGATTCATTGTGACGTGAAGCCTGAAAACATACTTCTCGATGGTGAACTCGAGCCCAAGATTGCAGATTTCGGACTTGCAAAGCTCTCCCAAAGAGGCGGCCCTGGTTCAGAATTCACAAAGATTCGCGGTACCAAAGGCTACATGGCACCAGAATGGGCTTTGAACCAACCTATCACAGCAAAAGTTGATGTTTACGCCTTTGGAATTGTATTACTAGAGATGGTTCGAGGAAGTAGGCTGTCAAGTTGGCAGGTGGTGGACGATGACGAATATGATCATGAGCAAGAATCACAACTCAGAAAATTTGTTAGGATGGCGAAGAGGAAAATTCAGAGTGGAGAAGATTCTTGGGTGGAGAAAGTTGTGGATCCAAGATTAGAGGGCAAATTTAGCAAAAACCAAGCTGTTACACTGATAGAAATAGGCCTTTCTTGTGTGGAGCAAGATAGAAATAAAAGGCCTACAATGGGTTCAGTTGTCCAAACATTGCTGGAATGTGAAGATGAAACAACAATACTAACATAGTAGTATCTTGTAACTCCCAAGCTTGTAAAGGAAACTAACCATTTTGATTTTCATCTCTTTGACTATCACTGAAATTCTCTTTACGCCAAAACTCATAATCAAACTCTTACTTTTTATTATCTCGATTGGCTTATTTAACTTCTGCAATCTTGATCATACCGGCTTATTATGTTAATATCGTTAAGTGTCTACGTTTACTTAGTTTAATGACTTGAATTTTGATCATCCACCCGCAAATTAGTCTACAATCCACCATCTGCCTCAGCCAAGATAGCATGGAATTTGCAACATATTGAACTCAACAAATTAAACATACATTAAGTACAGGTGGGGTAGAGTTGATTCTTTCATACTTCAGTCTTCATAGAAGTATACAACTTTAGACAAATTTGATTCCTTCTAAACATGTTAAGGAAAATATATATATCCTTCATTTTAGATTTTCAGTGATGGCATTGTATCCTTGCTGAAGTCTCAAGTGAACTTACTAAACTCTTAATGTCCCAAAGTTTCCTTATTTATGAACAAATGAGAGTATGAACTTTTAATTGTCTTTACATATGATTGTTCTTGCTTATAACTGACAGCTAATAAAATTGACTAACAGCTTTTAGCCATGATAAAAAACAGAGTACTCTTTTTCATACTTTCATCTTTTGGTGCACTTCCTTGTTCTTCTATCCTTGTGATCACTAAAGAGAACACCTGAAATTTTTGTAGTCTCATGAAAAATTATTCCTACCATTTTTTTTTTCAATTAACATAGGTCCATGATTAGAAGGGAAATTTAGCAGGGATACAAATTGGCTTTAATATAGTCCATATTTGCTGAGATGTGAAAATACAGCTACGGAAAGAAACTCTACCTGGCCAAGGTAGAAGAGACGTGAACATGTAAAATATAAAGGTAGGAATAATTTTTCAGGTCGCCATGCCGGTATTCGATATTTACAACAAATTACATTACTTAATTATAGTCAAGTAGTAATATACTCCCTCCGTCCCATTTTGTTTGTCGAAGAAATAACACTTTGGAAAAATATTTCTTCCTTGTATTTTTCTGAATGATTACAATGCTATGTTGGACCACTATTTATACTAATGATTACAAAATTAAATTACTCAATTGTGCCCTAACAACATGTAACAAACCTACTAACAAACAAATCTTCTCTACTCTGCCTATTCTAGAAAGATTCTTTATACAAAGCTGAAAAATATTTACATGGAAAATATTAACATGTGTGTAGATTTAGAAATAGACACTCATATGAATAGCTATTTCTAAATCTGTCGTAGGCCCAATCAATAGTTGCATATTTAACTTGAGCCCAATACTAAATATATCCAATAAACTTTAAGGCCCAAGTCCATAAGTAAGTCTGCAGTCAAGGTCGTGGTCAAACACAGAACACGAACAGAACTTTGAAAAACTGTCCATCTTCAATCTCTCTCATCAGTTCTCAACCTTTAATCTTCACATAACTGAGCTCCGGTGAAACCTCTATCAACACCCCCTGTCAAGGTGGAGACCGAGGAATGGACTCCTAACTTGCTTATAAAGCTCCTGTGAAGAGGACCAGCCAAACCTTTGGTAAAAATATCCGCGATTTGTGCAGTCGATAGAACAAAAGATAAGGAAATGAGGCCATCAAGTAATTTTTCACGAACGAAGTGGCAATCGATTTCGATGTGCTTCGTTTGTTCGTGAAAAACTGGATTCTTTGCGATATGAATCGCGGCCTGGTTGTCACAGTGAATGAAAACCGGTAATGAAGGAGAAATGGTCAGATCTGCAAGTAGGCGAACCACCCAAGATAGTTCTGCAACTAATCGGCGAATGGATCGGTATTCCGCCTCTGCGGAAGAAAGAGAAATGACCTGTTGTTTCTTGGATTTCCAAGAAATGGGACAACCTCCAAGGCTTAAGAAGAAACCACTTACAGATCGACGTGTATCTGCACAGGCCGCCCAATCAGCGTCATAGTACCTCAATAGTTGAAAAGAAGGTTCTGAGGAGAAGAAAAGTCCCAAACTTGGATCATTTCGCACATAGCGCAAAGCATGAAGAGCTTCTTGATAGTGAACAGATCGTGGGGCGCGCATATATTGGCTCAAAGTTTGCATGGTGAATGATAGATCTGGTATGGAGTTTGTGAGGAAATTAAGCTTTCCCAAAAGACGGCGATATATAGTGGGATATGGTAGCAAGTCCCCAGAATCAGCAGTCAATTTGATTGTGGGATCAAGGGGAGTGGAGACTGCCCTAGAAGGAAGAGAATCATACTCTTCAAGTAAATCCGCGGCAAACTTTCATTGTGTGACCAAGAACCCTTCAGGTTCGTGAATAATTTCCATACCAAGGAAGTAATTGGCTTCCCGCAAATCCTTTATCTGAAATTCAGAATCCAGAAAAGATTTAACTTTACTAATTTCAGTGATGTTATTGCCTGTCACGAGAATATCGTCAACATATACAACTAAAATAGTTGTCAAGGTGCCAGTGTTTTTATCAAACAAGGAGTAATCGTTGATGGAGGAAACAAAACCTCTAGACTTCAAAGCAGAGAAGAGGCGAGCATACCACTGACGAGATGCTTGTTTGAGTTTGTAGAGCGATTTCCTAAGTCGGCAGACATGTGAAGGAGATGGTGCAGTGACCCCAGGGGAAATTTCATGAATACTTCTTCGTCCAAGTCACCATGAAGAAACGCATTGTTTACGTCCAATTGGTAAAGTTTCCATCTTTTCTTTACTGCCACAGTTAATAAACATCTGATTGTCGTCATTTTAACGACTGGAGAAAACGTCTCAGTATAGTCAATCCCTGCCCTCTGTGTATCCCCCCGAATCACCAAACGTGCTTTCAATCTTTCCAAACTTCCATCAGATTTAACCTTGACTTTGTAAACCCATTTGCAGGACAAGGCTTTCTTGCCAGGAGGTAAAGGGACAATTCCCAAGTCGAATTCAACTCGAGGTCTTCTAATTCTTTGGTCATCACAGCTTGCCAACCCGGGTGAACAATTGCCTCTCGGTAAGAACTAGGCTCACTAATTTGGCTTATAGAATTAAGGATGTATTGATTGGAATCTGATAAAGTACTAAAATAATAAGAATGAAATGGCATAAATGGTGGGTTAGGAGAACCAACAGTGTAAGCAGCATCACATAGAAAATCTGATAAATACTTGGGAGTGGATCTGATCCTGGTTGACTTTCTGAGTTCTTGTACTGAAGATGCCATAGATGTGCTAGGAGACTCAGAAGGCATAGGAATGGGTGACATAGAAAGTCTGGGAGAAGACTGAATGGGGGATTAAGGTGTGGAGGAAGACCTCCTAGGGATAAGAGATAGGGCAGGGTCGAAGCATCTGGTTGCCGGGTTGGGGTCTAGGGCAAGATTATTATACAAGATACTTAAATGATTACTTCAATTTGAAATATACTTTAGAAAAATCGTTGTATTTTACTATGACTTCTGCTTAGGTGGAGAACCAGACTTAGGAGAATCAGGAGGTAGCTGAGTAAGGAATGGTTGTGACCCTTGAAACTGGGATATGTGCTGGGCTGCAGGACCAGAGATGGGGGAACAACATGGGATGGTGGGTGTGCTAGGATGAGTCTGAGTAGGAATGATGTTAGGAAAATAGGAATCTGTAGTGGAAAAACTCCCTGGGAATAATCTAGTGAGTGGAGTTGGACATGAAAAAGGAAAAATTGACTCATAGAAATTGACATCCCTTGAAATCATTACCTAATAAATTGAAGGTTTAGAATCTTGTAAGCTTTCTTACAAAATGGATACCCCAAAAATACCCCCAGGGACATCTCTAGGTTGCAACTTGTCCCTGTTCCTACCAAGAGCAGATACAAAACAGAGACAACCAAAAGACCTTAAGTGGGAATAATCTGGTAACTTTCCAAGAAGAACCTGATAGGGTGGCTTAAGTTTCAACACTCGGGAACCTATTAATTAAATAGGTAGCAGTAAGCAAACAGTCCTCCCAAAATTTCTTTGGCAAATGAGATTGAAACAATAGTTCCCTACAGGTTTCTAACAGATGCTTGTGTTTGCGTTCCACAACTCCATTTTGTTGTGGGGGTAGCAATGCAAGAGATGTGATGAATAATTCCTTTAGACTTAAAATATGTTGTGGGTAATGTGCCTGAGCCTAATTCATAGGCGTTGTCTGAACGAATGACCTTCACTTGAGCTGAAAATTGATTCTCAATTAGTGTAATAAAGGACTGTAAGGTAGGGAAAGCATTAGATTTGGCGGAAAGTAGGTAACTCCAAGTAGATCTGGAATAGTCATCGACTATGGTTAAAAAATACCTTTCACCTTTGTAAGTAGGGGTATGATAAGGTCCCCATGTATCTATATGTAATAGCTCAAAACATTGGGTAGATGAAATACTACTTGCAGAAAAGGGAAGCTTGGATTGTCTTGCCATGGGACAAATGTCACAGGGTAAACAGCGATTGTCCTTGGAAGAAAAGGAAATATGTTTAATGTTCTTCATAGCTGGATAGGGAAAATGTCCCAACCTTAAATGCCATAACTTGTTAGAACTTAAAGAATCAGAAACACAAACTTCATTGATAGCCAAATTGTCATTTAATGGAAGAACTCCATTTACAATAGCTTGTTTAGAATCAGAAACTGCAACATGAGACTCATCTAGACATTATACCTTACTGGTCCCTAATGGACTCTTAGGAGAAACAGAAGAAAAACAAACAGAACTGGACTTGAAACTAGAATGAACTGACTCAGAGACCTCATCCTTCAGTACATAAAGTCCTCTAGAAAGATCACCATTCACCAGTGACCTCTTCTGAGAAATGTCCTGTCCACAACACCCAGATTTAGTAAATATCACTTCACAGTTTAGCTGCTTACACAATTGGCTAATAGACAGAAGATTGTGTTTAAAAGATGGTGTATACAAAACATTTTCTAGTTCTATATCAGAAGATAAGGTAACTCTGCCAACAATATGCACCTTCACCATATAGGAATTTGGTAAGTTTACAAGAATGAGATTAGAGAGTTCTTTAGTGTCATGTAATAGTGCTTGATCATGTGTCATGTGTTGGGATGCTCCAATGTCAATTATCAAACAATTAGGGGAAAGGGTGGAAAAATATGATGCAAAAACATGAGAGGCAAATGTTTTACCAGCAAGATTAAAACTAGGATTACCCTCAGAACCTGAGAAACCTGCCCTATTGGCTTGAACAGATTGCAGCATGTTGATTAGCTGCTCACATTATTCTTTAGTGAATCCATGTCCAGTGCTTGAATTTGCATTTATGCTTCTAGAACCTGATCCTACTCCTGAATTTTCTCCATGTTGTGTATAATTTGCATTTTCCTGTCTATTCCTATAACTCTTTCTTCCTTTTGCATACTTATCAGAACCTCTGTTCAATTTGGGGCACTCCTGCTTCCAATGACCAGGTAACCTACAATAGTTACAAAATGGATCATTCTTCTTGGGACTGTTGTATCCCTGGTTCCTTGTGTTATTATATTGGTTTCCACCCTTCTGGTCATATCTATTCCTCTGTTTGTTCCCTTTCTGAGCTCCAACATTAAACACTGCAGACTCAATGTTCAATGAATTACCTGAGTTAATTTCCCTTTGTGTCTCATCATGTAACACAATTGAATATGCTTGTGCTGTAGTTGGGAGTGGTTTCATTATCAAAATATTACCCCTTATAGCGGTATAAGCATCATTTAAGCCCATAAGAAACTTAATTTGTTTCAGATCATCATTCATTTTAACATTGTATTCCTTTGCTCCACAGGTGCAATTACAAGTGCAAACCATGAAATTGTTGAGTTCTCTCAACTGATCCCATATCTTCTCCAGCTTATTGAAATAAGCTGCCACATCAGAGGTCCCTTAGGATATATTGCTCAACTTTCTTTGTAATTGAAATATCTTTGTTCCTTCAGCTTGTCCATACCTCTGTTCCAACTCCTTCAGCAGATTGAGAATAGAGAACACTCTCATTTATCTCTTTACTAAGGGAATTCAACAGCCAGGCAAGTACTATGTCATTACTCATTTTCCATTGATCCAACAATGGGTCCTCCTTGTCTGGTTCCTTGCAGGTTCCATTAATGAACCCCAGCTTATTTTTGAAGAAAGTGAAATCAATACTGCTCTTCTCCAATTTCCATAGCTTGTACCATCAAATATGGTACTAATCAAACTCATACCAGGAGAATCTGATGAGTTCAAAAAATATGGATGAGATCCATCCACCAACTTTATCTCAGATGAAACAACGACTGAAGTGTCAGCACCTTTACTAGTAGATGCCATGATATAGCCAAATAAGATTAAGAAAGAACGAAACAAGGAAGCAAAAACAGATCTGAATCAGACCTGCTCTGATACCATGAAGAAATAACATTAATAAGAAAATCAAAATTTCCATTGTTTTACTTTTCGTAATATCTCAGGACTTTGAATTAAACTACTCAATTTTTCACATAATTCTATATAATTTTTTTACAATAAGATCAATGTAATGTATTGAATCAAATGGCTAATATTTTGTTAACTTTGAAATAACCTTTACAAATATAAATAAATATAACTAATAGCATATGTTTGGCGACTTTAACATCATTTATTTGATGGTTCTTCTGGGAAACACTCCTAGATCCAGCAAATATATTATTAGGAACATATAAATAATTATCGATTAAAAAAATAAATACGCTAGCTACTTATTTTCTCACTTTGTTGATTCTATGTTGATTTATAAGTTGGTCATTACACAAACTTGGGCTTACAGTCTCCCCCCAACAGTAGAGATTTCAAACAGGGTAATAAGAAATTTTTGTCAACTCTCTAATCGATTCTTGAAGATCAGCTTTAGAGATGAATGGTTGGACTACTTTCATATTGGGACATTGAGTGCCTTTGGAGCTCCAAAGGGGATTTCATGTTATTTCAAGCGAACAACAGTATTTAAAAGGATAAATGACATTATAATAGAGGGATTTACATTTGCTGGTAGAAGATACTCTTTTCTAGCATTCTCAAATTCTCAACTAAAAGATCGATCTTCATGGTTTTTCGCTGATACAGCTGAAATTAAAGTGAAGGACATCATAATATTGATGAGAAGCTTCAGAAATATGAACACTGCAAAATGCTCCACAAGGATGGGCCAGTGCTTTTCGTCGACCTATGCGGCAATTGAAGTGCCCCGATGAGGTTGACCAGAACCTCCCTGACATTAAAAGGTGTGGATATAACTTTTTCTAATGGAATCGGTAAGATTTCATCAGAGTTAGCATTGAAGGTTGTAGCGATGTTAAACATAAATGTAAACCCTCGTAGCGCCTATCAAATAAGTTTGGAAAAATGTTTCTTCCTTGTATTTTTCTGAATGATTACAATGATATGTTGGACCACTATTTATACTAATGATTACAAAATTAAAATTACTCTATTGTCCCCTAACAACCTGTAACAAACCTACTAACAAACAAATCTTCTCTACTCTATCTATTATAGAAAAATTCTTTATACAAAGCTGAAAAATATTTACATGGAAAATATTAACATGTATGCAGATTTAGAAATAGACACTCATATGAATAGCTATTTCTAAATATGTCGTAGGCCCAATCAATAGTTGCATATTTAACTTGAGCCCAATACTAAATATATCCAATAAGCTTTAAGACCCAAGTCCATAAGTAAGTCTGCAGTCAAGGTCGTGGTCAAACACAGAACATGAAAAGAACTTTGAACAACTGTCCATCTTCAACCTATCTCATCAGTTCTTTCATCAGTTCTCAACCTTTCATCTTCACATAACTGAGCTCCGGTGAAACCTCTGTCAACATAGTTTGACTTGGCACAAAGTTTAATAAAGGAAGACTTTATGAAACTTGTGGTCTAAAATGAACCATATATATTTGTGTGGCTATAAATGAGTCAAAAAGTAAGTTTGGAATTGAATTGTTTCCAAATTTAGAAATATGACAATATTTCTGGGACAGACTAATAAAGAAAGTATGACAAACAAAGTGGGACAAAGAGAGTAATAAGGTAAAAATTCTACATTAGTTTACCATACTTAAGTGATAAAAGTGCGCAAAATACATGTCATTTGTTCATCAGATTGGTAATCACCGAATATAGATATTTTTTTTCTTGCTCCTCCTCCCATGCTTAGTCATCAATAAGGTCCAACCATCCTGAATTTGAATCCCAATGAACCGATTAATATGAATTCGCACCAATAGGCCCACTAAAAAGTTAGAAGTATTCAAACTGTTATGAACTTAACCACGATTGGATACCCGTTTGGGAAACTGTTGAATTATATTTGGGATCCTGGTTAAAAGAACATATGCATTGTGCGTGAAAGGATAAGAAGGGAATATTCAGTAACTAAAGATGCCTATAAGTACATAATGAGATGTCCATTAGGTCTATGCTATGATGTTTGTCTTTTATTTTTCTTAGCTAGTTTGTTAGCTAAATCTGAAATCTCCCTTTTCTATTTTCTCTTTCTTTTTGGTTATTTGAACTAAGATTGTAATTCTATTCTAATGGAATTCAATCAATATCTATCATAATAATATGATTACAATGCCCATGGTTACTCACCTTCACAATACAAACTCAAAACCTTTAATTAATATGTGAGGAATGTCGACCATTTCACAACTCCTCTTGGTGGTGTAATCAATGTGTGAAATGCTTCATAAATGCCATTCTTAAACCATCTTTATTTTGACGAAGGAGCTAAGAAACCTAGTACTCCATTTTATTTGTTGCGGTCCGTTACATTTATTATTAACATGATACTCTACTAGGGACTGTTTTCGGTGATAAATTTATGTGATTCAGTTAATATGACAGAAATGTTTAATTTCTCTTTTGAGGAAAGGAAACGATAAAGATCAAGTGTTAGACAAAAATAAGTTTAACTAAATTGTCAAATGGATTCTGGATTTTGAGAACCCTTTTGCACAGCCCTGATGGTAGACTATTAGCTATTTACTTATTGCAACTAAAGAATTGCAATACTACTTGTTTTAGATACTTCATAATAAAAAATATATGTCTTCTAACTACCACTTACATAAAATCATAATTACATTATCGCAAGGGTTCAAACCTCCCCCGCCTCCACCTAAAAGTAAGAAAAAAAGCAGCTTGGTGCACAAAGCATTCCGCGTTCACGCAAGTTCGAAGAAGGACCACACCCAAAAAGTACATATTTATATTTTTTTCTCTAAAACTGTAGCGAAAGTGTGTCAGCCGAAATATACTATCTAATTTTCTAATAAAAAGCATCCAAATAGTGACTTAATAAATATTAATCATGGATTACAAGTTATTTTTACACTAAATTTTTATTAACTAAAACTAAAAATTTCATGAAAATATTTAAAAAATACTTTAGGAATTATGTAGAAATTTTATAATTTCAAGAAAGTATGATCACTTGGATAAAGAAGAAAGAATAAAATGATTTCTACCTACATTTCAAGAAAGTTAATTATCTTCGCAAGATTAGAGATCTATCAAAGTCTAGACATGCAATAGTCAATTACTTAGCATTTTAAATCTATAAACAATAATATTATGCCACAAATTTTATAAATTTCTATTACAAAACATGAAAACCCTAATGCCCATGGCAAAGTAAACGTGCCGCCGCTTCCTTTGAAGTTTGACTAACAGAATAAATTGGCTCTCAATTAAATAGACTTCAAAAATAAAATAGTTTTAGAAGGCCCCAATTTTGTCAGTCTCAAAATCATTAACCACCTAACCAAGCACTCATGTTTAACGTTTTGTCTTTTAAAAAAAAAAAAAAATATCCACAAAATATAAAGCATGGGAAAAGGGTCAAATTCATATGTTTGTCATTTAAATTAAGCAATTTTATCGTTAAACTTTTGGTTTAATATTACTGATATCGTTAAAGGTTTTTTTTTTTTCCTAACAAAATTCTAACGTAGAGATAATTTTACATAGACACGATGAGTTCATATTTCACACTTGAACTAGTAGTACTTAACAATACAATAATAACTAGAACATACTCAATGTAATCTTACACTCGAACTACTTAAGTAATAAGGATAAAATACAAAATGATATGGCAGGTGTAAGATCTTGTTATTACACTGCGAATATTGTTGTTGTAAAATACAAGACAATATAGTATAAATAGAAATATATAATAGAAGAAAAAAAATTAGAATATCAATTAATACACAAATTTAAACATTTTGCCAATAAATAATACTAAGTTGTTAGGTCACTTAAATAAAAGTAGTTACTTTTATATATGTTATATATTTCATATATGATATCTCAACTAAGCCTACTACTCCATCTGTCTCAATTTATGTGGCACTTTTCGCTTTTCGAGATTCAAACTGCATGAACTTTGACCAACATTTCAAGACGTATTTTTTCACCAAAATAATATGAGAAGAGTTGTAACTTAAAGCACGTTTCAAGTAGTTTTCAAAAATATAAATTTTAATGTTAAAATATTGAGTTAATCTAATCCAATTTAGCTTCAAAGTTTAGTCAAATTGACTCTCGAAAAGCGAAAAGTGCCACATAAATTGGGACGGAGGGAGTATTATACTAGTAGTAAACATAGAGTAGACAAGAGGGCAGCACTATGTTGATACAAGCATCAATATCACTCCGGACAAAAAAAAAAGAGTCATTTTATATTGGGTTAATGTAAAACAAACAATTTATAAGACACCACTTTTTCTATGCCACAATCATTCAATGCAAAAATCTCATATTTTAGGTTCTCCATATCCCCCTATACCCTACACAACATTGTCATTTTTATTACTTTGTAAGTTGCAACTGCCGCAAAATTAGCATTTTTTTTTTGCTACATTGGCTTTTATTAGTGAAAATTTGTCGACTTTTCTTGAATTAATTTTGTGGGGTGGTTGAAAAATGGCTTGTTATTCATCAAATATTAGGCTATCTCAGTTTACAACTGTTAAAAATGAAATCTTTAGCAAGAATTGTATTAAAGATTCAAACTTTATTGTTTTTAAGGTTGTTGGTATGAAGCAAAATGGTTATTTTTGTAATAATGATGATAAAAAGTCAAGATTTTTGGTTAAGTGTTCACAATCTGGTGTTAGAGTTGAAACAATAGCCAAAGATGTTAGTTTTGTGGATGGTGATAAAAAAGAAGATTTTTTAGATGATGGGAATGGTGGAAATGGGAAGTATAATGGTGGTGGTGGTGGGGGTGGTGGAGGGGGTGGTGGGGATGGGGAGGGGGGTGATGAGGAAGAGGAGGAGTTTGGGCCATTGTTGAAGTTTGATGATGTTATGAGAGAAGCAGAGGCACGTGGGGCTACACTTCCTGCTGATATGTTAGAGGCTGCAAAGAGTGTTGGGATCAGAAAACTACTTTTGCTCAGATATTTGGACTTGCAGGTAAAAATAAATTGGTTATTTGAAAATGGTTAGTTGAAAAGCCCCCGAAAGCTTT
Source organism: Petunia secreta (assembly GCA_029990175.1). Lineage (NCBI taxonomy): Eukaryota > Viridiplantae > Streptophyta > Magnoliopsida > Solanales > Solanaceae > Petunia > Petunia secreta. The sequence goes on from JARKIP010000061.1 coordinate 5,039,927, forward strand.
GGTCTAGTGGTAAGAGCATAGCACGTATAATCGCACGCAATGTGTGTGTTTAGCGCACATCATGGTTTTGATATCTACCAGTTGATAGGGTAGGGGGGCGAGCTCATTATTTTGGAGGTTTAAAGCATATGCCAATGGCCTTCGGGATTTCTTGGTTAAAATGGTTACTTGAACATGTGCATTTTGATTGTTTCTTTGATTGGCAGTTTGTGTTTATTTATTTGTGAATGCAGGGGTCGGTTTGGATGGGAGCTGCAATGAGGTCATGCGCTATGCTGCGGAATAGAATGTTGGCTGATCCATCATTTCTGTTCAAAGTTGGAACTGAGGTTTGTCTTAAGCTTGATTTTGACTTAAATAGCTTATTGAGCTGTGATACAGTAGAAATAATTGCTGTTTATGCCTCATGTCGTGTTTGTGACTCCGTTTGCATATTTTACCGGTTGGTATAATTTGTAATTATAGCTGTATAAGTATGCTGAACTTAGCATTACATATTTTGAATTTCTATGGTCCGTGCAATCACTTGTACTGTTGTGGCACCTTGCCTACTGTTCATGGTATTGTTTGCTTGTCATGATGTTTACATTTGATATGCTTTTTTACTTTGATTTCACGGTTGCTTTTGGTTTTGCGATGCAGATAGTTATTGACACTACTTGTGCAACATTTGCGGAAGTTCAAAAGAGGGGCAAAGACTTTTGGGCGGAATTCGAACTGTATGCTGCAGATATGTTGGTCGGCGTTGCTGTTAACGTAGCTCTAGTTGGGCTGCTAGCACCATATGCCCGAATTGGGCAACCATCTGTATCTCAAGGGTTTGTTGGTCGTTTTCAGAGAGCTTATGGAGCACTTCCAAGCAGGTTTTGACTTATGCAAGCCTCTGATGTTATAGCATTAAATTTGAGCACTATTCAAAAGATTTTCACTTCAAATACTCTTCTGCTGCAGTGTATTTGAAGCCGAACGGCCAGGGTGTAGATTTTCAATAAATCAGAGAATTGCTGCTTACTTTTATAAGGTGAATCTTGCATAGCTGAAGTATATGCGTTATACGGATTGCTGTATCTCTGCTACATATGCCATTCTATCCTGTTGTTAATAATCATAAATGCATTGTATCATGTAACTTACAGTTCTTCATTTTTCTTTAGGGCATTCTATATGGATTTGTAGGGTTTGGATGTGGTATCGTTGGCCAAGGAATTGCAAATATGATAATGACTGCCAAGCGGTGTGTTTCTCTCTGATATCACTATTACTGTTAGCGTTGCTATTATCTTTCTTGTTGTTTCCTTTTCCTGATTTAGTCTGCATAGACGCTGCCGTGGAACTAGTCCTGTTGAATTTCGGACTTGCTGTTTCCTTGATTTTGAATTTGGGACCCAATAATCAAACTCTTCAAGATCCAGAAACCTGAATTCTTCATTTGTAAACTCAAAACCCAATATGTCGCCTTCTTTTAAATAAGCAGTCTACTTCACCAGTTAGAAATGTTATTTTGTCTGTAAGGTATAAGTTTTGTGTGTCGAGGTATTAAATTCACATTTGCTTTTTCAGAAATAGTTTTATTGTTTGATATGTTAGGATTAAGGAGCTAACTCTTTGCACGAAACTGTTGCCTTTCTTTTGTCACCTGTTTTTTGCTAATCTGTCTTCATTGGCTGTCTTGCCATTCTCTGGCTTAGTATATTTAATTGAGGGCTGTTAGTATGTAGAGACAATCATTATACTTTGGTGGAGGAAAATTGTCAATTGAAAAGGCCCCAAGGATGTTTCCCTGGGGGAGGGGACTGGAGCAAGGTGATGGTTGCTACATTCAAAATGGGAGGGGTAACTCTTATATTGTGTCAAAGAGAAAAGGGTAGAGGATTTGATTCCAAATGAAGAAAGGCTGGAGTGGAGATGCTGAAAGGACCCACATCACAACTTCTATTTTAGCTGAAAATGAAATAAATAAAAGATTAACTTTCAGCTGTGTTAAGCCGGGATTTACTTTTGGCTTTCTATTGTAATGCATTGTCAAAGCTATTTTGCTTAAGGCCACTTTTGACCTTTTAATTTCTGAAAGTTAGATATGTGTTGCATCTTTGGCGATTATCATTACGGTAACATCTAAAGCATTTTAGATCAAATTCAATAGCTTGTGTTTGTCAAACCCTAGTGGTGATAAGGTCCATCTCCAGCTTTAGAAAATTTTGAGATAAAAGGTTACTTTTAAGGTTGCATTAGGATCTGATTAGAAGGTTGTAGACTTGTAGTACCGGTATAAGGAATGACTAGTTTCTAATTTTGGAATATCGAGTAGGGATGTCATCCAAAGTGTTCCAAACCGTGGGCCATTGACCCTCGGGAATTTCTCGATTAAAAAATGAAGAATATCGAGTAGGGGTAAATTCACGAGGCAGAATATAGTTGCAGCAGAATGGAGTTATACTGGGACTAGAGCTTGTGGTTGAACTGGGATATATTGCAGTCCTGGTGAAGATGAAAGACCTTAGAATGGGGAGGTACAGGGGAGAGTGCTGAGTGCTGACAGTTCTAAATGGATGAAGCAAGAGAAAGGTTTTCCTCAGACTAGATAGGCAAGTAGCTGGATAGGGCTGTAGAACTTTTGAAGCAATACCATGGTGGTTTGATAGGGAAGAAGGAATTTAATCATCTGTAGATCTAGCGTGAAAAAAAAGGTGGAGTGACTTGAAGGATCTTAGAATAATTTCCTTTGCATATATCGGTATATGTGCAAATGGAGTCTCTATGAGCCTCATGCAGGATGGAAGGAAACCTGCCTGATGTAACATTCTGTCTCAACAGGGATATAAGGATACTGGCCTAGTGTGTTGCAAAGTTCTGAGTTATCACTACTGTCAGATGCTACCAAAGCAGATAGGCTGACAATAATACATCAACAGCAAACATACAACCTTGAAAGTCTTAAGTTTTCAAGTAATATTTGTTTGTTACGACTATCTTTATCAATCTGCTTTGTTCTCTTTTTCAATGCCTGTATCTCATAGGTTCAGGGGAGTCTAATGCAGCTAATAGTTTCTGTAGTGCTACAGTTTGATGTCAGGACGAGTCTGTGTGTTAATGCATGGGCTTGCATAAACCCAGATTTTCTGCTATTTTTCTTGATCAGAAATCAGAGTTCAAAGTAAATGTTGTACTTCATTTAACTTGGTCTTTCTGTTATTCCTTTCTTATTAACATGGTTCTTTATCAGGAGCGTCAAGAAATCAGAGGACGATGTTCCTGTTCCACCTCTTGTTAAGAGTGCACTTCTTTGGGGTATGCCTTTCTTCATTGCTATTTGTTTCTGCTTATTATAGTAAAGTTCGTAAAGCAAATGATTGCCTGATACCTGCTTATCTCTTTTCATTCTTCCTGTATACTATCACTGCATTGTCTTGTTGAAAATTCTGATTGTCATAGTGCTTGTTCCAAAAAATTTGGACCAAAATGCTGAACTGCTTCCACCGAGACCATCTTTATTGTAGCAAAATTTTCCACCAAAAGAATCAAGTTATTGGTATATTTGTTACCGGGATCTCCATTATTCGAACTAGGGTCTTGTCTCAACTCTGTAGAATGTTTAACTGAAAGCTTAATGATGTCATCAAACATCAAAGCTGAGAGTGATGAAGCAATCAAGAAATTTAGGTCACTGTTTCTTTACATGATTGACCAAATTAACTTTCCTTTACATCTGGTAAAGGTTAACAATTTTTTCACCTGAACCTCAAGATTATTTATTCCACTTCCTATCTTCTCATTTCAAGTAAAATACATATTCACTCTAGTATTCCTCAAGTCATGCTTCGTTTCAACTATCCTGGTGCACCATCATCACAAGCTGTTTTTTTAATTTGTAAACATTAATCTGAGATGGCGGTATTGTGTTGTCTGCCTGCTAGATCTGATTTGGTAACTGGATATGTTATGTGCAGGTGTTTTTCTTGGAGTTTCTTCAAACACCAGGTTACAGATTGTAACCGGGTTAGAACGTCTGGTGGAATCCTCTCCAATGGGAAAGCAGTTTCCGCCTGTTGCAATGGCATTCACAGTTGGCGTGCGGTTTGCCAACAATGTATATGCAGGAATGCAGTTTGTCGATTGGGCGAGGTGGAGCGGTGTGCAATAAATAATTCTTTGTGCTTCTTTCTTACCGCCTATTCCATGGAGATCACAGTGGTTCCTCACTTCACTAAAGGCAACTATCTCGTCAGTTGATTGTGCTTCTAAATTAATAAATCCGTCTTTGTTGTATTTTAATTGATGATTAGAGTTTTTCTTAGAGCAATAACAATGAGAGATGTTCGATATTTAAGGGAAGAAGGGTAGACGACCAAGCTCATTATTCACCGAGTTTTGAGTCATGCCCACTTGCCCACAGAGATTTCTCAGTTATCGAAAAAGAAACAAGTTTGCCTCTTTCTTCTCTTTTCTTTATTGGGGTAAGAAGGAATTTAGTTAGCCCTCTCTTTTAATGAAAACATCTTCATGCTCTGTTGCAGAGGCCAAAGTTCAAGGCAAAGGAAATTCCAATAACCATAGTTGTATGGAGTAATATTCTTCAGTATTTTGGTTTTTGTAGTCCGTCATATTCAACAAACTCCATTTACTCTCTCATTCATGATCCTTGTGGCATCATACTATTGCACTCAACGATACAACAGTCAAATGAGATAGAGTAATCCTAGGAGGTTAGGGTTCAACTATCAGCATAAGTAAAATATGTTAGCTGTTTTCTTCTTATTTATTTGAGTTTTTGGTGGGCGGAACTATACGTTACATGTGTTAGTGGAAGGTAATCGATACTATGTGAAATAATTGACTTAAAAATTTAAATAATAGGAAGGTTATTATAGTTATATTGCTTTCGTTTAATGGTAAGTGGGCACGTGATGTGTGGTCAGATGCAGTTACGCTACCGAATGAAACATAAAATAGGGCCTAGAAAGTACTAGGGAATTTTACATTGAGTAGACCTTTTTTAGTCTTCCTAACATAAAATGGATACATTATTCATTATTTATGTTATCTAGACATTTAACCATAGGCATTCTACTTATTATGGCCATTACTTCTCATATCAAACTTTCCTAGTTTAAAGCCTATATTTGTGGGATTTTATGGGTAATGACAATTAATATTCTGCATATCCACTTAAAGGTTTAAATCTAGGTTTAAATCTAATTAATTCCCTATCTTCCTTACGTGCACTACTTCCATGATTCCTCCCAGATCCTGCCTCTTCCTTTTCCCTGTTCCATTGTTCAATCTTTGCTCTTCTCTCCTCACTTCCTTTCCTGATTGGACTCCTATTTCTCCTGCCCCCAGGACTTCTGCTGCGACCACCCCTCCGTCTAGGGCTTCTGCTCCATTTTTCGGCACTTTCACAATGGACAGGAAAACTGGCACTTTCACAATGGACAGGAAGAAACTGTTCCAACTTGTTGGCAAGGCTAATTCAAATATAGCTGATGTAATTCTGAAAGTAGGTCTCTTCGAAAGGTAATGCTTTAATAATCCCATTGGTGTGCTTTCTCTAGTCCTAAATGTGGTTGACTCCTACTCCAAACCATCGTTCTTGCAGTTAGTCAACATGCTACACTTCTTTCTTTCGGAAAGGAAAAAGTTCTCTTTGGTCAGATCTTGGTTAGACAAAAGGATAAGGAATTGTCCCAACTGTCTCCCACTAATCTGGTATATTCGAGATATATCCATGGTGACAATATAACTAGAACAACAACTTGCCAAGCATCTGTGCACAAAGACAAGATTCGACAAAAAACTTTCAAGTGGATCGTGGAAGTTAGAGGATGTGATTAGTTATTCACTTATATTCATGTTGTATGCATTTTTTAATTGTTATATTTTTTGCAGTATTATATAACTGATATTGCAGAATATTTTTTCTATATTATGAATTTATTTTACATAGATGACAATATAACTGAAATATGCAACTATATCTGAGTATATTGAAGATATATTCATGGTATATTTATCTCGAATTTAACTATATCTGGTATATTCGAGATATATCCATGGTATATTCGAGAGATATTCATGGTATAAAGGGAATATGCAACCACATCTGAAAACTAATAGTGTAGGTCTTCAAGATATATTCATGGTATATTTGCAAGGTTAATAATCATATGTGGTAATATCTTTGTTATCCAATCCTTTCACGCAAAAAAAATATTTAATGATTACAAATAATTTTGGTGGAACTAAATATATATAACCGTCAAAAATTAAAAAAAAAAATTAGGAAAATCGAGCAAAGAAGATGATTTGGATGGAATAGGGCTCCATAATTTTCTCCTTATTGAGTGGGAGTTGAGCTCCTTAATTTTCTCCTTTTCTTAACTACTTTTTAGAAATAGAACTTAGACATATTTATATTGGATAAATTTTGGCTAGCATATGTGAAGATGTTCAATGGATATTTAAATGTAGGGCCATGGTATATATTTGGTTAGATATGAAATTTACCAAAGTACTATATGCTTAAGGCACACAATTTATAAGAAAACAGTACTTCAAAAACTAAATTTGAGGTAATTAGTTGTGCACTTATGATATTATCGGTCTTGCATTTAGGATTTAAATATTACAAGAAAGAGTTCCATGACTTTTTTTTCTTCTTCTTATTATGGCTGAATTGTCGATACTACCTTTATCTTTTTGTTAAGTTTTGATTAACTGTCAAATTATGTGTCATTATTATATCAATAAGCCACATTTTGCTAATTGCATTCATCCTGTAATCTGCTAATTATAAGTTACTTTTTTGGCGATCTCTGAAATGATCTCTCTAATGAGTTACTATCTCTGATATTGTGGCTAGTTTCCAGCTTCACACAGTTCTCTGGTAGGCTTAAGTATTGTATTCATGTATTTTCCCTTTTACATTCCAGTTTGAGCTAGGTATTGTTAAGGTTTTCAGCTAAGCTATAATCTCAAATACGCAAAATTTTAACCATATCAAAGCCGTCTAACAAAGTTAAGGGCAAGTGGTTGTTTCTCTTGATCGACATGATACAGACCGTGCACATGTGCTATATGTTTCTTTAAGCTTCAAAGTCATTGTCATACAGAACTTGAAATCGGCATAGCTATTAGCTGGTGCATTACCGAAAAACAAAGACGCACACATAAATACTTGATCCATGTGGTTGGCACATTTTGAATATCCAAATAAACAGTGATGTTCCATGTGAAACTTAGTTTCAGGGGTTCCAGGGGGGATTGTTGGGTGTGTGAACCAAATCCCATATCGAAAGTTGGCAAGAAAAATAAGCTAACCAAATCTCACATCAGAAGTTGGTAAGAAAAATAAGCTACATATATGCTGTAATCTCTTACTGATGTGAGGGCTTTTGGAAAAAACTGTGCGGGCTTATCTAAAACGAACACTATCAAGTATTTTGGATTATTTTAGCCTAACAAAAGATTGGAAGTTGAATTTTTACAAGACGCTAAGATTGGAGATATAGAGTTCTTTTTTAATTTCATTTTATCAGGAATTTGTTCTATCTTTTTTCGGATATCAATGTAAATGCCTAGTTTTTGTTTCAATAAATCTGGATAACAAGTACTCTAAAGTCTAAACAAACTCACTTCTTAAAATCGGGAGTACTATCATGTGGTAGTATTTGACATTTTATCTCTTTCAACATTTTCTCAGATACCTTGAAGTGCTGCCCTATGGACGAAAATACTCATACAAAATCTTATACTGAAGCCTGCATCCCGCCACCCCTTTAAGTAAGTGTTGCCTCCTAGTTAGCACTTGACATTTTATCTATTTTAATATTCTCCCAGAAAACTTGTAGTGCTGTCCTGTCTTCCAAGATAACTTGAAGTGGTGCCCCCGAAACCATTTTGCTAAACCGTTATGAAATTTTTGCTTGAAATCGGCTAAAAGAGAGTTGAAGGTTTCCTTCAATTTTGTCAATTGGTAATAATGAATCAAACTGAATAAACCAATCCATCAAAAACAGAAACTTGATGACATTCCTTTTTGTCACACGTCAGCACTCCAGCCTTGAACTTTTATTAAAGGGGTAAAGATTCCTCTTTCAACTGAAAAAGAATAGAATGCAGCAGAAAATTTGCAGAGTCTGCCTTAAAAGAGAAACAAATGGTGGAGTAGTAGAATTCAATCAGAATCCAGCTGTATTTACCCTTTTTATTGTCAAGTATCTTGACCAGCCCTCACATCTAAATATCCTTTCATCCTCCACGTTGCTCTCTCGTTATACTAAATACTCGAATCATTACTTTGGTCAAAGGTCAAAACCTGCATTTTTTCTTCACAAAACTCAGTACATTAAACTCTCTTCTTTTGTTTCTATGCTCTCTATTTTACTGTGCATATAAAATAGGAGTAGCAAAAACAAAGCACCCATCCACTTTCACTCTATATTTCTGAATTGTGATTCAACTAAAGTATAAACTGTTACTAAAATAATACTCATTGTGTCTATTGTACATGGTATTCATTTTTCTTTTTCTAATCTGTTTCAAAATATGAATTTCCATATTTGAAAGCTCTGTAACTTTAAATTTCATATTCCACCCTTAATAACATACCTTGACAATGATGTCATTTTCAAATTAAGATTACAAGTTTTTAGAATACTTTCACTCAGTGCATGTAAAAACTGTTTCTTTCAAACTTTGTGTCTAGGTAAATTATTCATATTAAGACAGATGGACTATCTTTTTGTTAATTAAGTTAACTTGATTTAGTGCAAACGTCATATACGTTTAACTCGAAACTTCTTAAAGTTTAACCATCATTTATTCTCGAAAATTTTGCTGATTCAACTAATCTAAATTCGCACGTATCAAACTCACGAAACAAACGAAAAAAAAACAGTCATGAAACAAGAAAATTAAGAGTGCACTGAAATTGGGATATTGGGACTCTGTTTAGTTTGGACTCACTCTTTCCTTTCAATGTAACGGCCTAACGGCTATATATGTTACAATTCTGTTCCCGCTCTTTCCATTCCCTCTCTAATTTCATTACACTATATATACACTCCTCTACACCATAACCCTTTCCATAAAATAATCCTTTCACAAAAAAAAATCTCTGCATCTTCTCCATTACTCTTCTTCTTTAAAAAACCACTTTCTGCAATTCTTGAAAAAAATCCAAAAATAGCCATGACAAAATCCGACGCCCTCCGTCGATTTCTTCTTCCATGTTTCACCACCACCCCTACTACCCCAGCTCCACCAACCCATCTCACTAACCCCACCAAGAAACGCCTCAGCACTTCTTTACGTGATGATCTTGATAATGAACCAAAACAAGAAGATAAAAAATCATTAGAAGAAGATGATTATCAAGATTCTTCGAACTCAAGTACCCCAACGCTCGGGGCTCGCCCAAGTTATAACATTTCTTATTCAACACCACGCTCGTCTAAAACAATGGTCATTGGTACAATCTATGGCCAGCGTCCACGTGGCAATGGTGGTGGGTCCCACGTCTGGTTTTCCGTACAGCATGATCGTACGAACACGAAGCCTTCACTCCTTCTAGAACTTTCCATCCCAATCACAACCCTTATTCAAGAAATGAAAAGTGGCCTAGTCCGAATCGCCCTCGAATTCAAATCTGCATCCGGGTCGAGTCAGAACAACCCGGATTTGACCCGGGTACCGCTCCACTTGATCCCAATGTGGACTCTTTTCATCAATGGGCGTAATGTTGGGTTTGCGGTTAGGCGTAGGGCGAGTCGTGAGACACGTGTCATGTTGAAAACCATGCAGAATATGACAGTTGGCGCGGGCGTGATCCCTTCGGGTTCGGGTGACCCGACCCGGGTTGGTGAAGAGGTGTTGTATATGAGGGCGAATTATGAGTGTATTATTGGTGGAGCGGATTCGGAGTCGTTCCATTTAATTAACCCGGATGAAAATGGGCCGGGTCAAGAATTCAGTATCTTTTTGCTCCGGTCAAAGTGATGATGTGGCAAAAAAAAAGTCAAGAAAATTTTGTGTTTTCTGATTATTTTTGGATTTTTTGGTCAAAGGATGAAGAAAATTAAATGGGTTTTCTTGTTAAGTAGTGGTTGCTTTTTAAAGTTTCAAGTTCCAATCTTTGAGGAGTTTGTGGAATGGACTGCTTTTTGGTAAAGAAAGCTACTAATTTTTTAATTATTCATTAGGCTATGAGAATTTGTATTAGAGTTACTAGCATGGTTTAACAGGAAATGATGGAAATGTATGAGAGTAGACATTTTAAGGGGTTAGTATGATTAGTTGTTTACTGAGAAAAAAGAGTTATTGTAGTATTTTTTTTTTTTTTGGAAGATTTTGCATAGGATATTCTTCTGTATGATTTTGTTGCAATATTGATAGTAAACATGAGTTCCATCTTCTCCTACTTATTATTGTTCTTTCTGTTTCATTTGATTTTATGTGAATTTGTTGGAGTACTTGAGTGGAGTTTTAAGAAAAAAGTTAATGGTTTTGGCACTTGGGAATTTAAGCAGTCATGACATTTATGTAACCATAAAATGATGATATTAAGAGTAAAATAAAAAAATTTAAGTTAATTCTTTGTGAATATAGAGGTATGATTCTTTTGTAGTAGACAAAAAGTGTCACATAGATTAGTAGAAGTATATGTGTCTTTACAGGGATTTGCTTCTGCTTATTATTTAACTGCTGATGTTTTGTAAGATAATTTATTACCTCAATCAGGAAAATTAATTTAAGTACTTCAGTTTGATTCAGGCATATGATGCATATCTTAAATTATCCTTTGGGTGGCTAGGAATAAATATTATACCAGCATATTAATGGTACCTTTTAAAGTAGAAAGGTGAGGTTAGCATTTGAAAGAGGCTATTGTAGGCAACCTGTAAGAATGCCATGGTCTATCCTTTCCTTGTCTCGTTCCAAAAGACAGTATATCAACAAAAACATTTGGACCATCCATGGTGATGAATAGGATACCATCCATGGAGAAGTACTTCAACATTTCAATTACTCCATCGTTTTCATTTTATGTGTTACAGTTTGATTCAGCACGGAGTTTAAGAAATAAATGAAGATTTTTGAAATTTGTGGTAAAAAATGAGGCATAGATGTTTGTGTGGTTGTAAATTATTTCATTAATGACAAAACTGTAATTTTGAAGTTAAATAGTTACCAAATTTAAAATGTTGTCGTTCTTTTTAAAACAGACTAATAAGAAAATGCTGCCACATAAATGAGAACGGATGGAGTAGATGATTATTTTGACTAAACCCCTGCTAGTACCATTTAGAGACAGGAAGAATTTCTATTTTATATAACACTCTTTATTTTCAAATTAATTCCGAAGATATAGGATATTTTTATACTTAGAAAACTGCTTGATATTAAACTTTAAACTTTCAATATTCTTTATTATATATGCTCTTATAGTCATAAAAATGTCATGAAGTGACATATTTAAGACTCAAGTCCTAAAAATAATTTGTATATGTATCAAAAATCCTTTTTCTTCAAACAAAGTTTACAGTCAAACACTATCGTGATAGTAGTAAATTCTTGGGTAGACCAAACGGTACTTTATGTGTTTAATTTATTAACAAGAGTAACTTTGGAAAGTCAAAATAAATATCATCTTGGTTTTTGAAAAAATCAAATATTTTGAACTTAAGAAAAAATACCTAAAATCATATAAAGTGAACCAGAGGGAGTAACGCTCAACCAAATATTTGCTCAAAGGAATCAGTCTATGTATATGTTTTAAGAGATTTACTAGACATATATAAAAATTAGATTTTAGAATTCAATTAATTATTAGCACATGAGGTCGGTGTTATTATAGTAGAATTATTAGAATAAATAAAATTTAAGATTCGACTCTGCTAGCCATGTACGCATTTCAAAGAGTCATGTGTTTAACTGCTACACGTATCAAAGATTTATATCGGCTTCAGGTTTAACAGTGAAACACCTGAAATATAATATGCAAAGGTGCATATGATCTTTATTGTTGATTTCCTTTTCTAAGATAATTAATGATTCTGTATTTTCTCCTCTGTAAAATAATACTCCCTCCGTCCCATTTTAGTTGTCACTTTAGGCTTTTTCACGCCCATTAAGAAAGACATTAAATATGGTGTTTATTTTACTATCTTATCCCTATTTAATGTTTCAACTATTAACTTTTTTTGAGAATTTTTTTAATTATTAGGGGTATAGTTGGAAAGAACTAATCAATTTAGCCTTGAAATCCTAAAGTGACAACTAATTTGGGACAAACACATTTTGCTAAAGTGACAACTAATTTGGGACGGAGGGAGTACTTAATAATAATAATAATAAATATGGACAATTGATGACTTCACATACAACTTTTTTTTTTAATGAGTTCTTTGATATAGGAATAGATTCAATATAATCTTACAAGTGGATCCGGAGAGAGTAGGGTATACGCAAATTTTACCCCGATCTTGAGTGAGGTGAAGATCGAAGTTGTTTCACTTAGACCATCGGCTCATGATACGGTTTCTATGTATAACCCTATTATCTTTAGTACTAATTTACTTAACTGTATGTCTTGTGGTATAGTTTTTCATTTTTTCTAATCCTCCAGAGATTTTGAGGGTCAGTGATGCACGATTCAAAACTTGATGAATAATACAATATTTTTTAACTACTCTTCCCCTAAATATAGTATTTTATTTGATGAAGATTGTTCGTCTAATTCATACATCAACCGTTACAACATATATATACTCTTCCCACTAAACTCTTTTGGGTATATATTTCTTTCATGGAATCGCGCGGATTTTGAATGGCAGTAATTTGATGAACGATATATATAGTAAAAGGACACTTCATGTTAGCTTTGGTTGGTAAGATATCTGATTAAAATAAGCTTTCAAGTCATTTCGAATTGAGGCAAAGCACTTGGGAAACTTTTCATTCATATCCCACTAATTAATGTAAGTTAATTAAGAATGAGATAATCTCATATGATTTGGATGTCAAATCAGCAAATTACATACTATGCTACAAATACTTATTCCTTTATGGACAGAAAGAATATGCCAGTAAAGTTATCTCAGGCACTATCCAAAGAAGCTTCATGGAGTCACCTTCCTTGAGCTCCAAGTCTCTAAATTGTGTTGGAGAGTCCAAATGTTCTTCCTCATAATCCAAATTTTACATAGACCAATCGAGCAGGACTTGGAACTCGATAGATAATATATAAGTCCATCCTGCTATTTTTCCCCACTTAAATTCAAGTTCTATTTTTTGTGGAATAATTTTGCAACAGTTCGAGGATATATTTCCACAGATTTTCCCATGAAAACACTTGCAGTGTTAAAAAGAATGCAATGTTACATTTCCATGTGATATACGAGAATATTGGCTAGTGAAAGATCTTAATTTATAGAGTTTTCTCATTGAGCTGTTAAACAGTTTTAATTTTTTGTACTTCCCTATTTTAATTTATGTGATAAAGTTTATATTCCGAAAATCAAACTTCTTAATTGTGACTATTTAACTCTCAAAATTTGAAATAACCTCGCATCAGTTGGTACACATGGAGTAATAGATTGATTGATTACCCAAAAATAAGGACCTTTATAGGTACCTTTTGTAAATCCCAATGGTGAAACGCTATATTTAAAATCTTCTCATCATGTAGTATAGTTCTATTTTTTCATGAAGACTAAATACCCTTTTTCTTTTAAAAAATAAATACGCTTAATATTTGAGAAGTTAGAAATAGCTCAATAGGTTATAGAGCGAGCAGGCTCAACAAAAAAGAAGCATTAGATGCATGGAATTGATTAGATTGAATGGTTAGAAATAAACACAGAGCAATTACAATTGTTGAGTTTAGAGAAACTAGAGCAACATAATACTACTTGGAAATAACATTTTGAGTAAATTAAAGACGATTGTTGCTAGAAAAATTTACCATAGTTTAACTCTAATCCATGTGAAAGACTTTGAGCTGTGACCCAAAAGTTTAGAACGTTATATGTCTCTAACACATGCAAACTAGTGTGAGATAATAAGCAAATAAGAATAGTCTTCAACACATATGCACTAATCAAATGTCTGTGTGCTAAGGAGCCTGCGTAAATGTTCACTGGTCATGATTACAATAAAAATCTTGTTTTGTAGTAGGAGACAACAGCAACATTCTTGAAGAGTGTCGTAAGCCATGCATCACTTAGCCATGCTTTCACAACATACTCAATCAAAAATAATTTAGCTCGTTAGAACTTAGAAGTTAACGAAAATATGTTTCTAGTGCTTAATGAAGGAATGAAGTATATTTTACCGTGAGTGGTAGTCATCCCACGTAAAAGATTTTTTACACTATCAGTAAAGAAAAAGTAATCTGCATCCCAAGGGCTAGAAACAGTACTAAAGAAGCCATTCTAAACCTCAGGATGCAGATTACCTTATCCTAACCAAATATTATTAAGGCTAGACAAAAAGAAGAGAGGGAAACAAGAAGGCAGTTGCAATGGCCCCTAGCTAGTTATTTGCCAGAAGAGTTGATGAACAAATTATGCATGAGAAGCATGAATTTATAGTGCCTCATAAAGTTAACATATAAAAATTCTCCTAGCATGGGGTTGGTATAATATAAAGTTAGTAATATGATAAGGTGCTGTCACCCGGAAGGCTGGAATCTCCATTGATTCTGTTCCTTTTTAAGCCAATGATAAGATGGGAACCTTCCTTTCTTAAGATAATGATGTCTCTTCCCTTATTGACTGCTTTATCAACAAGGACATAGGCTAAGGGTTGATGGCATTTTGTTGAGGGTGCGAATAAAGTCTTATATTAAAAGTTACTCCATAATAACTCAAAACTGACAATTTATAACTAAAAAATACTAATATTTGTGACGGAATTTTTACCACATGTAAGCGGTTTAATTTTATGACGGAATTCATCAATGCAGACAAGTTTTGTGACGGTTTTCTTCTAAGTTACTCGGACTCGGGTGCGGGTGTCCGATACGGGTGCGGATCCTTCATGATCTATATTTTAAGATTCGGGGATACGGATCCAGTTATAGATACGGGTGTGGAGATTCGACTAAAAAATATTCAATAATCTAAAAGTAGAGTTATAAAACCTAAATTATGAGATATTATGTCAAAAACTTGAGGAAAAAATATTGATCATGACATAAAAGTTTCTATATACAATAATACAAGGTATTCTATTTCCTTCAATTTCCCCTTACTTTTGTTTTGATTAAAGAAATCATTGAATCTGTCCAAAATTTCTCCGTTGATTTTGGTCAAAATACCCAAAATCAGTTGACCAAATCGGGTACGGATCCCACACCCACACCCACACGGGTAAAGATCCGACACGGGTGCGGCACCAAAATGAAGTGTCCGAGTAACATAGGTTTTCTTATCGTGTCACAAAATCGCCACAAATATTGTAATTTAATTTCTAGTATATATACAATACTATATTAAAAGTTTCTTTAAATTGGTTTAGCCCAACACAAAAGGCATGCTGAACTTGAACAAGGGAAGAATAAAAGTGAAACTCTTTACAAAACCGTCGCCGTGAATAGTTGAAACTGATCAGTATAAACAGAATTATTTCTAGCATGATAAATCAATTTCAAAGAACTCTGGTCCATTAAATTGAGAATCTGTAGAATCTTGAATTCAGAGGGAGGTACACGTGGGATTCCTTTTGGATGAATATTGTGTAAGAGAATGAGATGCATCCTATCTGATGAATTTGATCAGCTCTCACACACATAATTAGCATATTCTTCTTTAATTTGTTAAGTGTATAAAAGTCACATATGAACAATGACTGAAGGGCTCTTTTAAGTTGCATCATATTTTCCAGTTTCAGTTAGAAGTTATCTTGAGATTTTTGGATATGAAGTGTAAGTGTCAAAGCTATACATGTGTCATGACATCCGACATTGGCGGTTTGAAATTTGATAAGGAAAAGAAAATAATGAAGATTATAGAAAAAATCTCAAAAGAATGATTTAACTGATTTTTTATTAGACAATGCTCTTTTGGATACAAGACATATATTTCAAACTGATATACATATCATCCTATGCATAAACTGAACGTTAGACAAGCAAGCTGAAGCAATTACCATTTAATTTTCAGTCAATATCATATTATTTAACTGAAAATTAATATACCTAGTAAAGAGTTATCTGTCAATTCAAAAACTCGCCAAAGTAAAATGAAAACCTAGATTTTTTACCTAGTGTTTGAATATTTTTTCTATTCACAATTTAAGCATAACAGAGTAATCAACGCTAAAATAGAAAAAAATCAAATGCCTGAATTGAAGTAAAAGTTAGAGTTTTTATGATGCAGATAACAAACAGATCTGAGACGAAAAATTCATAGCCAAAATACACGAAAAAAAACCAGTATTTTACCGTATAAAAATGAAAGAAAAATACCTCTACAAGGTCACCGGAAAACACAGTTCGCGGAGGAGGATAGAAAAATTCGCGGCGGAGAGCAGAGAAATTCACGGCGGAGAAGTAAAAAACCCTAGACTAGAGAGAGAAAGAGAGAGAGGAGTTCGCTAGAGAGAGAGCACAAAGAGGGAAATGTCTGATTTGGGTTAGGGGCACAGGCGAACGGGGGTGGGGTGTGAGAACCATGTGTTTTTTCAAGAAAAAGAAAATATTTTCCCACCTATTTTTGGGGAAAATATTTTCCTCTATTTGGAAGAAAATGAGTAATCTAAAAAAATGTTTGCCAAGCATACATGTCAACCAAACAGCAGAAAATGAGACCATACCAAACACACCCTTAAAGTGAGAGAGGGTGCAATATAAGTTAGTTGACCTCAACCTTCTGTCCCTATGTTGGAATAAGGTAAGGTAAGTGAGTTGCTCAACCGCTTCTTAGCCCGATGTTCATGACGTGCTACAGAACCTCCACCGTGCTGGGGAGGGGGACCAAGCAGGGTGACGGAGGGGAGTAGTAAGGTATGAAATCACTTAGCTCTTATCAACTTCTAATATGTATAACAAACAGTTAATTCCGATTATAGTTATGTGTCTTTCTTGGAGCGTAGATGTTTTCCTCATATATAACTTATTTCTCTTATCAACTTCTATAATATGTATAAATTTCCCTCTGGGGGAGGGGATGCAATATAAAGTTAACTTCTCATTTAAAAGTAATCTACCTCAACCTCTAAGCAAGAACAAATTCTATGAGTCGTAACAAACTCAATATTAATGTGAAATCAACATGGCAAACTCTCCTTAACTATAGATATTTAAGTCAGAATATGAGATGGAAAATTACAGAAATGTTCTTCTGCTAAAGAAACAAATCTAAAATATACACACATTCCCCACCCTGTGCTACCTATCTCAGCAGGAAATGACAAGACATTAGCACAAATTATAAGAATGCCTTAATATACATCACATCAAGATTTAAGGCATTTTTAAGATCAACTTTTTCAACTAATTTATGTGTGTATTATATGAGAGAGCTGTATCAATCATGTCAATAAAAATGAGATTTTGATGAGATGCCTTCTTAGGAACAATCAAATATGTTACACTTATTGAAAAACCAATCGTTAGGTCGATGATTATAGTAAGATCGCACTGAATTGGCATAGAAGATGTGCCAAAGATATTCCAATATCTCTAAAGTAAAAAGGTGATTAGAGGAATGATTAGTAGTGTAATTAGTTAACATCAGTAGCCAGCATCTGCATATTGGTAACTATTTACGATCTTTTCCTTAAAAAAACCAATATTTTGAGTTATAGACAGACAAGGCTAAAACATGTGTGTCGGGCGTGCAACCCAACGACCTGCTAGCAATGGAGAAAGCACAGGATGTCGCAATAAAAGCTTAATTCGAACCATTAGCAAAATACCATTGTTTGTGCCAAACACAGTAGGGGTGGGCGTTCGGTACTTCGGTTCGGTTTTTTGAAACTTCGGTTCGGTATTTCGGTTTTCGGTTCGGTTTGAAGTGTAGAAAAAACCCGTAATTTTTATAATTCGGTTCAGTTCGGTTTTTTAGTTCGGTACTTCGGTTCGGTATATCGGTGTTTCGGTTTAAACCAAAGTTTATGGCTCAAAAAAAAAAAGCCCGAACAAGAAAATTTATAGCCTATGACTAACTAGCTATGGTTTACTATAATACTAACCTATAATACAAAAGTAACGAACCTATAATACAAAAGGTTTATAGCCTATGACTAATTAGCTATGATTTACTATAATACTAACCTAGCTATGGTTTACTATAATACAAAAAGTAACGAATATTGAGATACTTTCTTTATTCTGCAAAATAAAAAATAGCAGAACTTTTAGTTAAATCAGTCAATATGTAGAATCATGTTACTTACTGACAAAGAGTAACTTAGGGATTTAGGAAATATATGGCATATGTGTGGGTAAAAAAAAAAAAAATCGGTTTTTTCGGGGCCCGAAATTTCGGATTGCCCGAAACCGAAAACCGAACCGAAAAACCGAAATTTCAAAATTTCTTGGACCAAACCGAACCGAAATACCGAATTAGTTCGGTTTGGTTCGGTATTTCGGTTTTTTCGGTTTAGTGCGCACCTCTAAAACACAGTTTGGATATGCAAACAGAGAGGTGAAGGAGAATAAGGCCAAAACTTTATCAAGAAAATTTGTCATCAATATAGTGATGAGCAGGATAATAAGAAATAAAGGAAATACATGAGAAACGTGAAACCAGAGGGCTTTAATGTATTCTTTATAATGTGTCACTTGTTTATCTTTGGTTGTAACTAGTTATGATTACCTTTTGTTTGTAGATTTTTCCTAATTTTTAAGTGGCAGCCATCCTTAGAGAAAATTGTGAGTGATCAAGCTGTAGAATTTTATTGAGCTCCTAATATTTGGCCCCTGATAAACCTTGCCCATATTGTAACATTGACTTGTCTTGATTCGAATCTAGAGATCCTTTTTCTTTGAGAATATCTTATGGTTTATTCCCCCTAATAATCTCTAGCCCCTATACGTTGCTTATTCTATTGCGCTTGGGCTAGTTTAATTCTGGCAGATAAAGGAATAGTTAATAGGAGTATTTATTACTATTAGGAATACACAGTTGGAATACCAAACTAGGGATGACGATACCATCAAAGATTGTGGTAGAGTAAGTAGTCCTCCATCCTTACTCAAAGGCCTCGAGTCATGGTAATGACTTTTGGTATGGAGCACTTTACTCCTAAAGTATATCTTCCAGATTGATCCATATTAGTTAAGCCCCAATGCATGTATCAAACACCGGGTGGGAAACCAAAAAAAATATGGAAAATGATGGATCTATCTCAAGTAGGTCGTGTAAAGTGTGTGACTGTTTCCTACTCCAACCACATTGATACAATATGAGAACCGTATGCAGTTCACACTTGTGCAAAGACAACTAACACGACTTACTTAGAAAGCAGAACACGAGCCTAAATTACTCATTGGATAGATAGACATCAGATTCAGGCAACTTTGACTGTAAAAAGAATTCCAGTATCATATTGGTCCAAATAAACAAATTGCTTGTTGCAACATGCAATCAAATAGTTAAAGAACCAATTTTGAATCCTCTCCAATTACAATTGCCACAGATTCCATGATATGCTCCATTGTCTTTACAATATCTTTGAAGGGATTTAGAAGTTCACCTAAACTTGTGGCAAAAAGACACTAGATTAAAAAATGGGAGAGGAAAATAAGAAGAAAAAAAGGCTCCAACAAACAAAACTGTATGGTTGATACACTTATCTAAGATGACAAAAGGCAAAGTAGAATCCTGGGAGCCTAAATTTCTAGAGTTACAATTGATGTGGGACAGATACTAGTGATTTTCAATGGCTATACAACAAAACCGAAGTTCACAGCAGCATCTACAAAATTTGCTACCGCATGAATGTTTTCTCTATTAATACTAATTACCATATCAATACTTGAAAACTTTTTTCCTAACTAGTAACTTTAACAAAACTTAACCTTGCAGTGTTGTTTTCATCAGGAAACGGGAAGAGTAAAAACGTCAAGGATCAAAGGACCCTTGTGATAGAAGCTTCTTTAGTGTCTCATACGTCATGAAAACAATTCCCACACTTGGAACGACTTTGTAGTACTCAGGCATTATCCCTCTGTACAAGCCACGTAAGCCTTCAGTTCGGATTATGTGCTTAAAGATCCCTAGTATGCCAGTATTGTACACTTGTGCACGTCCTCCAGCTCCTTCCAACTGCTTTCTTCGCCTCACAAGATCCAAAGGGAAAGTTGCTGCACAAAATCAAGAAGACGAAAGAGTACTTAATAACTGCAATTTCGTTCAACTATGCTATGTAATTCACTAAAAAACAAGTCGCTCACTACATTCCTCCAACAATTCAGTTTTTCAGCATTCGCCTAAAACCCCCTAATCCATGAAGGGGCAAGTTTTTTATTTATTTATAGTTTTTACTTTTAGAGTCTGACTTAATGGTCACAAATACACGAACTCCTGCCCGGAAGAGGAACATGGCAAATAATCAATAGGTCGATTGTACAAAGATAACCTAATGTTCTTGAAACAGATTACTCACCAGTGGAAGATGCAATTCCTGACAGACTGCCACAAGCAAGGCTGATCGCAACAGTAGGATCATCAGGCCTGAGAGAATGGAACGCAAGACGGTGTTTAGACAAGAATGAAAGTGAATGTCTACCACTAGGTTAGGCTTTCAAAATGTTGTGGTACTCACCTCTGAGTCTGCCAGTAAGATCTCAAAGCCTCGTAGACGGAGAAACTTATTGCTATACTAGGTCCAACACCCTGCAACAAGCAAGCTCCAGATTAGGAATGTCATTTTTATGAAGCGAACAAGGGATCAATTTGATGAAAGGTAGAACAGAAAGGCAGACCAGCAATGTAGCTCCCATCCCTTTGTACAACCCAAAAACGCCTTCATCTCTGCAAATAGTACGAAGAGCATGCCAGATGCCCTGATAGTATATGGCATTCCTCTACAAAGTTAAAAAGAACCAGTTAAATAAAATGATGATTATGTTTGTGGAAATAACAAATAGCCATAGTATAGTAAATTAGAAGAAACAGTTTAATCAAAAAAATTTATTCAAATTTGTGATTGAAATAAAAAGCGCAGTCTAGTCAATACAAGTTGAAGCAACCCCTTTGCCGTGTTTCCCAGACACGCATAGACAAGTACAACACATGGAAAGCATGACACCTGACAAGTATATTGTGTCCCCAAACCATCTATAATCTACGGATAATGACAGCATGATGCTCCATTAATCCAACAAGGCAAGAAAACAAGAGATAATCAGAGAGGATAAAACCAGTATACCCTGCTCTACGGTTCAACTGATCAATGAGTCCTAGAAAGCACAATAACACAATCATACCTGTGCAGCCAATCTTGTCCTGACAAGATCCAACGGGTAGGTGGCAGCTGCTGCTGTTATTCCAGCCAATCCACCACCAACAAAGTGTACACATATATCTGCACCTGCATTTCCCCCTTTACCATCCAGGCCAGGAATTGATCTTAATATCTGTCAATATAATAATTTTCAGAAGAGGTTGCAACAAGCAAGCTGAATGAAATATGTACTTACAAACTTTATATAGACACACATTTATTTTAATAAAATACTCACACTCTTGTAGCGTTCATAAGCATAGAAATTGACTGAGGAATAAGGAAGCCTATGAGCAATAGTGACCAGGTTCCCCTTCCAAAAAGCCCTGAATCCTTCTTCGTTTACAATTCGCAACGCCTCACGACATATACTGGGCTTGGTCAGTACGGCTATATCTGAATGCATACCTTGAACCTAAGATTGAAAACGTTCAAAGTTCAGACAATGAATTCACAGCGATATCAAAGAAAAGAACTGTGGACACATCACTTCGATTTGATTTCTGATAAGTCAAAGCTTATAGGTTTTATTTCTTCATTTACTTTCATATAGAGGGGTTCACACCAATGTTAAATCGCAAGAAGAACCAAAATAAGTAGCTATAAAAAAGCATTGCATAATTCGATTTCTCATTGCTCACACAATTGTATTGCTACTCAAACATCTTTTTAGAAATCAAATATACAATCAACATCAAACCTTCTGACCATTAAAAACTTAATAGGTCTTCATTTTCTGAAAAATTGCCACAATTCCAACCCAACCAGAAAAGGTTAGAAAAGATTCAACCTTTTTGACCTCATATCTCACCGATATGTTTAGAAGAGCTAATAAAGTCCCTCGAGAGCCAGGATATTAACTTCAGCACCCTAAATTACATTAATAGTCAGAATATCCAAGTGTTCCTCCTTGTCTTTATTTTTGTCCTCTGCTAACTTCCTTTTTATAGCCACGAAACCTCCGAGCCCCAAGAACCAACGGCGCACCGATACTCAAGCAGAATAGAAGACACCACTACAGGAAAAAGTGAAGATGAGGGTGTAGAGCCTTGACTTCCCATATTAGGTTTACTCTTAGAGGATTCGCCAAAAATTACAACAGCATCAACAAATTCAGCTTGATCCCAAACTACTTAGAGGATTAGCCAAGAATAAGCTAAAAATGGAGACAATTCAAGCAATAGTCTAAGAGTCAATAGTTTAAATCCCCAAGGGCCTGCGACGCACGGATCTATACTCAATGGATAATGGGTCGGTCACTTTACCCTTCTCCACTTAAATACCAGGCTTTTGTTCGTGGCACGGGGTTCAAACACGTGACGTGCGCCTAAACAACACATCACAAGCTAGGCTCTTACCGCTAGACCTGCTAATTCCATTTTACATGTACCCTAATTTCTTTTACCATCTAAGAATGATTTCAACCCAAATAAAACACAAAAAGATATAGAGGACTCATATAGCCTTTAGCTGCAGGGGCGAAGCTAGAGGGGGGCTCGGGAGTTCAGCCGAGCACCCTAACGTGGATCCAAACCATGTATTTGTCTTACGAAATTCATAAACATGTACAAATTATTAATGTAGAACCCCGTAACTTTAAAAGACTACAACCTTGAACTCGAACTCCTAAACTTCAAATCCTGACTCCGCCTCTGCTTAACGGACAATATAAAATCTAAACTCCAAAATCAAGAAAATAGGAAAAAGAGAACTGCAAATAACCTGAAAAGAATGGTGACGCACAGTTCTATACTCAATGAATAATGGGTCGGTCCCTTTACCCTTCTCCACTTAAACACCAAGCTTTTGTATGTGTTGGGCTTCGAACACATGATGTGCCCCCTAACGTTGGTCCGAACCCGATAGTAATCTTATGAAATTCTAATAATATGTACAAATTATTAATTTACAACCCCCTAAACTTCAAATCCTGACTCCGCCTCTGCTTAGCTCATAACATAAAATCTAAACTACAAAAAATCAAGAAAATAGGAAACAGAAAACTGAAAATAACCTGAAAAAGAATGGTGAGACGGGCAAGGGGAGCAGTACAAGTTTTACTAAAAGCACCAGCAATACCACCAGCAAGAAGCTGAGGTACTGTACCAATTTGAGGTTGTGGCTGAGGTTGTTGTTGCTGTTGTTGTTGTGTATGATATTGTTGAATTTGTTGTTGTTGTGATTTATGATGGGGTGGTTGTTGTAAAAACTTTGATTTTACATCTACTCTTGCTTCCATTCTTGATTTTTGGTTAAAAACAAAAAAGATTGGATTTTTATTATAAAGTTTCAATCTTTTTGAATTATTATGTGATTTGAGTTATTGAGAGAAAAGAACATTGTTTTGTTAAACCCTAGAGGGGGAAAACCCTAAGGAAGAAGGGCTGGTTTCAAAGTAGTACTCTTTGTTTTATGAGAGAACCTTTGTTTGTTGTAATGACTTTTCTTTTTCTTTTTCTTTTTTGTTTTGGAGAATATGCTTTTTTTGATCTTTCTATGCTTTTGTTTTGTTTTACTGCGTCTCTTTGGTTATGGGATTTCTTCATATGTTGGGCTTTCATAATGTTGAAGTCAAAAAAAAAAATTATCAGTGTCCCGAATATTGACTAATTTTGAGAGTTTGTTCTTGTTTAAGACGGTTTAGCAAAATAACTTTCAATTTGGTAATAGGTAACCTTCAAATTATCTGAAAGATTATGGAAAGAGGTAAAGACAAGTGAGACAAATGTTGCATATGCAAAAATTTTAACAACAAATACTGCATAGGCAATACTTCAAGTTATCTGGGAGAATGTGAGAAGAGATTCAAGGTCAAGTATTACATAATCAAAGAAGGATACGTGCGTCATTTATAAGATGCATAAAATATTTTTGTTTGATATTTATTCATTATACTAAGCGGATGTTATTTTTGCTATACCATTTTTACCGAGATAAAAAAAAAAAGGTAAAACATTGCCTATGGTTTCATAGTTCTGCAATTCACGATGCTAAAGTGACCCATTTAAATTTTCGGAAAAGAAACACACCATACCATTTTGCCGCCCAAAATGCCGCACCCAACGTGGCCCGCATATATAATAACAAAAATACCCTCGAATCATATTTTGTTCTTTTCAGCGTGTGCTTCAAGATAGCTTCTTTTTGTAGTCTAGTATATCAACCAAATGCAAAATCAAGAAGTAGGGCCAAAATGGCTTTGGTTGATGATGCAACCAAATATTTTTCCTAGTATGACCACAAAGAGTGGAGAGACGCTAACAACTTCTCCTAGCCCCACTTTTCACTCACTTTCTTTCTCTAGCCATTAGGTAATTTATAATTAATTCACTCATTTTATAAATTAATAAACATTGTGTTTTTATCCTTTAATTTAAGAATTTAGTTAATGTTGATCTCATATCTGTTAACATTATTTTAGGGATTTAAAAAATATAATAAAAATATATATATATATATATATATATATATATATATATATATATATATATATAGTGTGGGTTTTGCTATCATACTATGCATCTTTGAGTTCTCCAAAATACCCTTATTATTTATTGTTATTAAACTAAAATTGAGGACTTTTTTGTCATTCTATTAAATTCAACCTTTAACCTAAAAAAATTAGATACCAATCTCTAGGATCCTCAGTCGCAACTCCTTCACACCTCTCATCTTCTCATCCTTTCTTTTGTTTTTCTTCTTTTTCTCCTTACTGGAATAGTAACAATTTAACAATTTGCACGAATTCATCTGCAGTGATGAAGTCAAAGAAACACTTGATTTTTCATCATTTAGTTTCAAGTTCATTTTTATAGGCCCAATCTAAATTTCACCAAAAATTTCCAATTCTTCGTGTTCCTTTCAATTAAGTAAGATCAATTTGAGTTTTCATATTTGTGGTAGAGTTTGAATCTCATAGTGATGGATAAAAAAAAATAGATCAATATTAATGGAAGAATGTGAATGGGAAATGGGTGAAAGGTGAAAAAGTTTTCTTTTGTAGGGAAATGCACTTTCTCCCACATTGGTAGAGGAAAAGGATTTTGTTGGGTTTAAATAAAGATTTACTTCTCTTAGCTCTTAAAAGGGTTGAGAAGAAGGGAAGTCTCGCGCCGTCGTCGTCGCTCGTCTCGGCTTCGGATTCGGTCGATTAATTGACTTAATTTTTTGGACCAACAAAAAACTAACATATTAATCCGCTGAAGTGAGTTCAGTACCAGGCAACTGAAGTGACATCAGCAGATTAATTCCTCCACATTAAAGTCAGCCATTAGTGGACAATTAATTCCTCCACGTTTTCTCATTAAAGGCAGCTGTGTCTCTTCGTCTGCCCTTGGGTGGCTATATAAACTGGTCATTCGTCAGTCCTTGAAAAATAGACAAGACAGAGACTCAACCTCGGACAGAGGAGAGACTCCAACTCGGACAGATAGACGAAAACCTCGGGCAGATGATAGAAACACTCGGGCAGATGATAGAAACACTGACAGAAAACATATCTTACTGCATCCCCTCTCTTTCTGCATATTAAGTGAGTCGTGTGATTTGCTCCGTTCCTTTGTATTCGCAGTGTTCTACCGTTTGAAGTGCCGCTGCGGTAGAACTGTTATCCCGTTCCATCCTGGGAGAAATTAACCCGTGAACCTTGGGCATTGTGAGGGGGTTAGATTTCTTAAGGAGACACAAGTAACTTGTGGGCTCGGGATCGTCCTATTACTGACAGATTATATACTGCTGGTTTTTGTATCTTCTAATTTATTTGAACGCAGCAACAACAAGCTTAAGAATTCTATTGTTAGTTATTTTTCTGCGCTTAAATAAATATTGTTTAAGGAGACTGGTTAAGGAGACTAAAACCTTTGTGGTTTTCTACTCCTGTACTGCATATTAGTCTGCTCGTGGAGACTAAAACCTTCGTGGTTTTTCTACTCTTAATTACTGTTAAATAATCTGTTTGTGGAGACTAAAAGCCTTTGTGGTTTTTCTACTCCAATTGTTTAAACAGTTTATTGATATTGTTTCTGCTTGTGTCATTCTGATAGAGATGA
This sequence comes from Petunia secreta, assembly GCA_029990175.1. Classification (NCBI taxonomy): domain Eukaryota; kingdom Viridiplantae; phylum Streptophyta; class Magnoliopsida; order Solanales; family Solanaceae; genus Petunia; species Petunia secreta. The sequence goes on from JARKIP010000061.1 coordinate 5,066,428, forward strand.
TAAACGGAGTAGATCCAACTGTCCATGTTGGGAGTACTACTGCTACCACAATTTCTGGGACTGCTGGGCCTAGCCGTGCTGCTGCAGCGGTTATGCCACCTGCAGAAAAGCCGGGGAAGTTTTCTGGTGTGGACTTTAAAAGGTGGCAGCAAAAGATGTTCTTTTATTTGACCACCTTAAGCCTGCAAAGGTTTATTAAGGAGGATGCTCCAGTCCTGACTGATGAAACACCTGAAAATGAACGCTTCCTTGTGATTGAGGCTTGGAAGCATTCTGACTTCCTATGCAAGAATTATATTCTAAGTGGCTTGGAAGATGACTTGTACAACGTTTACAGTAACGTTGAAACGTCTAAGAAACTGTGGAATGCTCTAGAAAAGAAATATAAGGCTGAAGACGCTGGACTGAAGAAATTTGTGGCTGCCAAATTTCTGGATTATAAAATGGTGGACAACAAATCTGTTGTGTCCCAAGTCCAAGAACTTCAAGTCATTATCCATGATCTCCTTGCTGAAGGTTTGGGGATTAATGAGGCGTTTCAAGTTGCAGCCATGATTGAAAAGTTACCTCCATTATGGAAGGACTTTAAAAATTACTTGAAACATAAGCGCAAGGAGATGACCCTTCTCGTTTGGGACATGTCAATCATAAAATCTTGCAGAAAATGATCAATTTGGAAGTATTGCCTAAATTTGATTGCGAGAAGTCAAAATGTGAAATATGTGTTGAGTCTAAATATACGAAACACCCTTACAAGTCAATTGAAAGGGATTCTGAACCATTAGACTTAATTCATACGGACATTTGTGACATGAAGTCAATACCATCTTGCGGTGGAAAGAAGTATTTCATAACTTTTATTGATGATAGCACTCGTTATTGCTATGTTTATTTACTTAGTAGTAAAGATGAGGCAATTGACGCATTCAAGCAATACAAAAATGAAGTTGAAACGCAACTTAACAAAAAGATCAAAATGATAAGAAGTGGTAGGGGTGGAGAATATGAATCTCCTTTTGAACAAATATATTTGGAATATGGCATTATTCATCAAACAACTGCCCCCTACACGCCTCAATCTAATGGGATTGCGGAAAGGAAAAATCGAACATTAAAGGAGATGATGAATGCCTTGTTGATAAGTTCGGGTCTACCCCAGAACTTGTGGGGGGAAGCTATATTCACGGCTAATCAAATACTCAATCGAGTTTCCCATAGCAAAACACTTTCCATTCCATATGAAAAGTGGAAAGGAAGGAAGTCCAACTTGAATTACTTCAAAGTGTGGGGGTGTTTGGCAAAAGTGCAAGTCCCAAAACCCAAAAGTGCAAGTCCCAAAACCCAAAAGGGTTAAGATTGGACCGAAAACAGTTGATTGTGTTTTCATTGGGTATGCTATAAACAGTAAAGCATATCGGTTTCTGGTTCATAAATCAGAAAATCCCGACATTCATGTTAATACGGTGATGGAATCAGATAGTGCTGAATTCTTTGGAAATATATATCAGTATAAGAAGGTTGTGAGTCATTTGGTGAAAGATCCAAATGGCCTCGGGAAGGAACCAAAGGAAACTCACCAAATGAGGAAGAACCAAGACGGAGCAAGCGTCAAAGAACTTCTACTTCATTTGGAGATGACTTTGTCACTTTTCTTTTGGAAAATGAGCCTCGAACGTTTAAAGAAGCAATGTCTTCTTCAGACTCTCCATTTTGGAAAGAGGCAGTCAATAGTGAAATAGAATCTAATTTGAGCAACCATACTTGGGAGTTGGTTGATCTTCCTCCTGAAAATAAACCATTAGGTTCTAAGTGGATTTTCAAAAGGAAAATGAAAGCTGATGGCACTATTGACAAGCACAAGGCAAGGCTTGTTGTTAAAGGGTATAGACGACAAGAAGGTCTTGACTACTTTGACACATACTCGCCGGTAACTAGAATTACATCCATACGTATGTTAATAGCGTTAGCCGCTGTGTATGGTCTTGAAATCCATCAAATGGACGTTAAGACAGCGTTCTTAAACGGGGATTTGGAGGAAGAAATTTACATGGAACAACCTGAAGGGTTTGTGGTTCCGGATAAAGAAAAGATGGTGTGTAAACTTGTTAAGTCGCTTTATGGACCAAAACAAGCACCGAAACAATGGCATGCGAAATTTGATCATACAATGTTGTCAAATGGCTTTAAAATTAACGAGTGTGACAAATATGTTTACATTAAGAACACTCCTAATTATGTAGTCATTGTTTGCTTATATGTGGGCGACATGTTGATAATGAGCAATAACATTGCCAATATAAATGCTACGAAAAGCATGCTGACAAGCAAATTTGACATGAAAGACTTAGGAGTTACGGACTTAATTCTGGGTGTTAAGATCCATAGGACTCCTCAAGGTCTGGCTTTGTCTCAATCTCACTACATCAATAGTGTGCTTGAAAAATTTAAATATTTGGATTTTAAAGTTTCAAAGACTCCTATTGATGTAAACCTTGCTCTTAAAAAGAACAAAGGACAAAGCACGTCGCAACGGGATTATGCTCGTGTTTTGGGAAGTTTGATGTACATCATGAATTGTACTCGTCCAGATATAGCTTGTGCTATAAGTAAACTAAGTCGATACACGAGTAATCCCAAACGAACTCATTGGATGGCAATGAAACGTGTTTTGGGATATTTAAAATACACCCAAGACTTGCATTGCATTATAACAAGTATCCTGCAGTCATTGAAGGATATTGTGATGCCAATTGGATCACCGGCACAACTGATTCTAAGTCCACAAGTGGATATATTTTCGCACTTGGTGGAGGATCGGTGTCTTGGAAATCGTCCAAGCAAACGTGTATTGCCCGCTCTACAATGGAAGCTGAATTTATAGCTTTAGATAAAGCCGGTGAAGAAGCTGAATGGCTTCGGAACTTTATGGAAGACATTCCGTTCTGGCCTAAACCGTTGACACCAATTTGTACACATTGTGATAGTCAATTGGCTATAGGAAGAGCTAGGAATGTCATGTATAACGGTAAGAATCGTCACATACGACGAAGGCATAAAACCGTTAGGGACCTACTCTCTAGAGGAATTATCACCATTGATTACGTGAAATCAAGGGATAATGTATCGGATCCGCTTACAAAAGGCCTAACTAGAGAGGCGGTTGAGTGTTCATCGAAGGGAATGGGACTATGGCCAAGGACAAGTCATCACGGCGGTAACTCTACCTAGGAGACTGGAGATCTCAAGAACTAGGTTCAAGGAGAATACAAAGTTGTGTATGACGGTCTAACATTGTCAATTAAATGTTTGGTCCATTCTCGTGATGAGACAATGTTCAAGTACCAAGGATAAAATGCTAGAGGCATTTTTTAATGATTATCTAAGTTTGATATTGTAATTATCAAACAGTGTATATCTATAGGATTACACGTTTAGAAATCACCTATGTAAGTGTGAAGTGGAAGCCGCTTCAAGGAGAATTCGGTTTGGCTAGTTCTCTAAGCACTTATGAAACCAGGCGGTGTTCATGGCTGAAACGAACACAACAGTGAGAACCAAAGACGGTTAAGGGTTAGTTGTGTGACTTACGTTGTCTAGGTATACACCAAAGCTCAACGGTTCAAAGATATCAAATTTACCGATTGATCGAGTATATCCGATGTATGTTCACTACGGAAAGTTCAAAGGGAAACCTACTTATCCCGATGCAACTAATTCTTTCTTGCAAATCACACAAGTCTGTTATGCATATGTCAAATACAGCCATTCCCCATTCATGTGGGGGATTGTTGGGTTTAATGGAAGAATGTGAATGGGAAATGGGTGAAAGGTGAAAAAGTTCCCTTTTGTCGGGAAATGCACTTTCTCCCACATTGGTAGAGGAAAAGGATTTTGTTGGGTTTAAATAGAGATTTACTTCTCTTAGCTCTTAAAAGGGTTGAGAAGAAGGGAAGCCTCGCACCGTCGTCGCTCGCTCGCTCGTCTCGGCTTCGGATTCGGATTTGGTCAATTGATATGATTGATTGACTTAATTTTTTGGACCAACAAAAAACGTAAATATTAATTAATTAATATTTAATCTTAATCCGTTTTTGTAACGGGCAGCTGAAGTGAGTTCAGTAACGGGCAGCTGAAGTGAGTTCAGTACCGGGCAGCTGAAGTGACATCAGCATATTAATTCCTCCACGATTTCCCTCCACGTCTTCTCATTAATGTCAGTCATTAGTAGTAGATTAATTCCTCCACATTAAAGTCAGTCATTAGTGGTAGATTAATTCATCCACATTACAGTCAGTCATTAGTGGTAGATTAATTCCTCCACATTAAAGTCAGTCATTAGTGGACAGTTAATTCCTCCACGTTTTCTCATTAAAGGCAGATGTGTCTCTTCGTCTGCCCTTGGGTGGCTATATAAACTGGTCATTCGTCAGTCCTTGAAAAATAGACAAGACAGAGACTCAACCTCAGACAGAGGAGAGACTCCAACTCGGACAGATAGACGAAAACCTCGGGCGGAGGATAGAAACACTCGGGCAGAGAAAAACACTGATAGAAAATATATCTTACTGCATCCCCTCTCTTTCTGCATATTAAGTGAGTCGTGTGATTTGTTCCGTTCCTTTGTGTTCGCAGTGTTCTACCGTTTGAAGTGCCGCTACGGTAGAACTGTTATCCCGTTCCATCCTGGGAGAAATTAACCCGTGAACCTTGGGCATTGTGAGGGGGTTAGATTTCTTAAGGAGACACAAGTAATTGGGGCCTCGGGATCGTCTTATTACTAATAGATTATATATTGCTGATTTTTGTATCTTCTAATTTATTTGAACGCAGGAACAACAGATATCAATACATTTAAAACCAGTTTTTAATGGAAAATTCTTGGTGCATCCGTTTTGTTGATTTTGGAATTCTCTCGTATAGAAAATTCTTGGTACATTTCTTACATAATCACGATCGTCATTCATAATTTTATGCCGTGGGTTGAATTTGAGTAATGAAAGATTATACAGTAGAGTCCATTTAATACTAGATGGTCTATATAGAAAATTTGTACTTCTTACTAGTTCATTTGAGTTTAAATTAAAGAAACAATTGAAAATAAAAGTCTTTAGAGTTTGAGAACCATGTTGGAGATGTCTTCCGCCAGAACAAATTGTAGAGATGATCTTTAAAGAATGACAAAAAGGTCCTCAATTTTTAATTGGATAGCAGCAAAATTGGAGGTATTTTGGAGAACTAAAAGATGCATACAATGCTAACATACTACAACCTTGTAGTATGTTAGCAAAACCCTATATATTATATATCAAATAAATAATATTAAAATATCATACATATATCGTATATCTAATAAATATTAATATATAAAATAAATATTAATGTCATACATATATCGTGTATCTAATAAATATTAATATATAAAATATTAATTACAATATTACATACATATGTTAAAATATTAAGTGATTAAATATTAAATATTAAATATTAAATATACAATATATAATATATAAATAATATTAAAACACCATACATATATCGTGTATCTAATAAATATTAATATAACAAGAATTATTAGTGAATTAAAAAATAAATTTTGTTTATCTTTAATAAAAGTGGGGGAAAAGGGTCTTGGTTGACCCATCAAACAACAACAATAGTCTTTTTTGTAGTGTAGTATTGGTTGATCCATCAACCAAAGGCAAATTCAGAAAGTAGGGGCTAAAATGACTTTGGTTGATGGTACAATCAAATGTTATTCTGAGTATGAACACAAAGAGTGGAAAAATACTAACAATTTCTCATACTCCTACTTTTTATGATCTTACATAAAGCACTTTTAAATAATGGTTTGGTTAATTATATCACATATGTATATATTCTTTGATAATATATTGTCTTATATATAATAGTTCCATAACAAATTTATTTCGTTTTTTTAAATTCATGCATAATTATATATTACTGGTATTGGTTAATAAAATCTATTTATACTATATTTAATCAAATATAACTTTTTTTATAATATTTCAAGACCAAATTCAAATTTAATACAACCTTAGGAAAGATGTCCGATTTTTCAAATTTACTTTTCCTAGCCCCACTTTTCACTCCCTTTCTTCCTCTAGCCATTAGGTAATTTATACTTAATTCACTCATTTTATAAATTAATAAATATTGTATTTTTATTCTTTAATTTAAGAATTTAGTTAATGCTGATCTCATATTTGTTAACGTTATTTTAGGGATTTAAAAAATATAATAATAAAAAATATAAATATCATATATATATATGTGTGTGTGTGTGTATTGTATATCAAATAAATAATATTAAAATATCATATATATATATATATATATATTTCGTATATCTAATAAATATTAATATATAAAACAAATATTAAATGTCATCCATATACCGTGTATCTAATAAATATTAATATATAAAATATTAATTACATATATTAAAATATTAAGTGATTAAATATTAAATATACAATATGTAATATATAAATAATATTAAAATATATACATATATCGTGTATCTAGTATAGTAAGACTTATGAGTGAATTAAAAAAAAAATTTGTTTATCTTTAATAAAAGTGGAAAAAAAAGTCTTGGTTGACCCATCAAACAACAACAATAGTCTTTTTTGTAGTGTAGTATTGGTTGATCCATCAACCAAAGGCAAACTCGAAAAGGCCTAATTAATTCGCGTGGGCTAAAAGCCAACTCAGCCAAAATCAAAACATTGCCCACTCTCGGCGAGTAGAAGTGAAAGTTGGAAGCCCAAGTGCATTTAGGACTTTTCGCATATGGGCCATGTCGGGTGTGGCATTTCGGGCGGCAAAATTGTATGGTGTGTATCATTACTGTTGCTCCCAACGCACACGCAAGTATACGTGGTCGACAAGTAATAAAGTGATAAGTAGAGTATCGTTCCCACGAGGACTATTCAGACTGGACTCCTAACAAACAATTTCTTAAGAACTATTCAGGGATCTTTTTCCAATGGTTGAGATTTTACTAACTAAAACAATAATTAAAACAAGTAACTGAAATCAAGTATTCAAGAGCAAACTATAGTTGTTATCAATAATAAGGAGAAACGGTCCAGGGTCAGATTTACAAACAATCCAGTTGAGTTTTCCAGTTGATTCTACTTCTTGATTTCCTAGATTGCTAACTAACAGGTTAATTGTACCCGTGAAAACCTTTCGATTCTTCACGGTCTATGCAGGCTACTCCAATCCCTATATGTCTATGGGTTGAATCACGTGCACGCATTAACGAATTCTGTGATTAGTTAAGCTAGGCGAGCAAGTATATGTCTATCCTACTCACAAATTGGTTCCCCGATGCCCGGGTTCACAATCAAGCCCTATTCTTTCTTATTGCGTTAATAAATTCCCTCTTTCGAGTTCAATCTAAAAACCATAGATAGTGTTCAATTATCAGGCCTCAATAATCAAACAATTATGATCAAGAAAGAATAAACAATCTGTAATGGTAAATCAATATATAGAAATCAATTTTCAAACATCAACCTTCATGTATTTACTCTAACCCTAGAATGAACAAACTATAGAATTAAAGAGAAGAACAAGAGAAAGAGAGAAAGAACTTGTTTAGAAGACATCTAGGGCTCCTCCCCTCTCCTCCAAACTTGCTCCAAAGTCTGAACTTCCTATCAAAAACTAAGTAAAAGAGTATTTATAGGGTTTACAAAGGCCTAGTAATAAGTTACACCTAAGCCTAGACGAATTAGGAAGTCCAAAAACGCTCCAGGGACGCTATAGCTGGCGCCCCGCGCCCCCGAAAGCACTGAAACAAGCAGAACCCGTCGAAACTTGGGCGCTTTTGGGGCGCCCCGCGCCACTCAAAGCGCCAGAAGGCTGGGCGCTTTTGGGGGCGCCCCGCGCCACTCAAAGCACCAGAAGGCTGGGAGCTTTTGGGGGCGTCCCGTGCCAGGCAAAATTTCTGCCTCCTTCGTCTGCAGCTCGCGTCGCGTTGTGCCTTCGTATGTTCGATCCTATCCTCAATCCAAATCCAATCTTTTCTTGCTCGACCATGCTCTTTAAAGCTCCAATTGCACTTCATAACAACCTAAAATCATACGACATAAAATCAGTGCAAAATCACATTCATTAACTAGAAAACGCGCGAATAAAGTACTCAAACGTGAGGAAATATTAAGGAAATATAGGCATAAAATGCCAAACATCACTTACTCTTAAATTTTGGCGCTATTTAAGCTTCGGAGGCTACAATAACTTCTAAGTTGGGCCAACCTAAAGTGTGTGGGGTTCGATTTGGTTCAGTTTTTTGTTAAAATCAAAATTAAATCAACTATATTTGTCTGTTTGGTTTGATTATTTTGATATTGACGGTTTTTTATCACACAAAATTAAATGCAATCTCTCTTTACTACAGTCACAGACAACATTTTCATAGGAATCTAATAGATCTTAATTTGTGAATATGCAAGAATAGGATACTGAAGCTTTTCAACAACATTTGGATAAGAAAGTAATCGTGTATGTTAGAATCCAGTATTATTTGAAATATATACATGGATTCATCATAGCTATATTAAATATTATATCTCATGAAATTTTTTTAGACATAGTTTTTGAGCGAAGGTCATGCCAACGTATGTGTTGGTTGATCGGTGTTATATTACTTAATACCAAAAATAAAATCTACTCGATTATTTTGATCGATTTGGTTTGGCTTGTTGATTTGAACATCCTACCTATTTGTATAAACTTGTGAAGATTTGAATTTGATTTAGATGGACATTGAGTTGTGATAGTTCGAACAAACCCTTCTAGCGTGGTTTGTTTACTTGCTAGGTTGTGGATCAAACATCTTCGTTCTAGGCTATCTTAAGCATTTTAAAAGTTTAAAGTTCTGTCTACATAAGGTATATTTTTTATTCGAAGCTCTATATATTGCCAAATGCAATAATTTAACCACGCTAGAAAGAAAGATCTGATCTCCTTGTATGACTATATAGGACTGCAAAAAGACGACCTCACTATTGCCACTGTGATGCAGCCCAAAGTGCTGATCAAGTGCTCAACAATCCACCGAAGTCAATGACTGATCAAACGAGGCCAATAACACGAAGCCAAGCCAAATTGCTACATGACATGCACATTCAATTGGCTTGGTCGGGAGGAAGCATGTGTTCAGAGGAAGGAGGGCAAAGTGCTAGAGCCGAAGGCTACATCTTCAAATTTGAGCCCGAGAACAAAGTGACCGGACACCAACTCTTGGCGCTGAGTAGCACAAAGCCGAACACAACAAAATGTGTTCGAAGTCAAGTGTGCGCCCGTTGACAAATGTGTTCGAGCAAGCAACCGAGCACCGAAGTCAAGGCTTCCGAACACACACTAGTTCAGCCCTGCGTGGCTTGTTGTTATTGGTCACCTGTGACTATTTACTGTTTTATCCCTAGCGTAGCCTATAAATACTCCTTTACAATTTCATTGTGGGTAGTTAGTAGTTGATGAATATTGTTATAGCAGTTGCTATTTGAGTGTCTCCGATGGAGCCCGAACCCCGACGTGGGATTTAAAGAACTTGTGTCAATCGGTGTGAGTCGTTTGAACATTTTATTCTTGGTCATTCAATTTGCAAGAAGCGTTGTCTTTCTTGAGGATTGTTGCTTAGTATATGTGATTCTTGACTTTCATTCAAAATCGAGCTTGAGACTAGTTCCTCAACGTTCTTTTAAATCGAAGCAAGATTTGTCCACCTTCTATCTTTATTTCTTGTCATATTCCGCGTTTATTTTGTGTTAGCTTAACCCTCGGTTTTGCTTGCACCATCTTGGTATCAGAGCAAGGTTTGAGCTTATTCTTACAACCTCAAATTCTGTTCGATTTATCTCGTGCTTTGTGTCTCCAGTTTCAGCTTTCTTCCTTGTTGTTGATTGTTGTTGCTGTGGTGTTTTTATATAAAAAAAAAAAAGGTAGAAAGGAAAATTTCAAAAAAAAAAATTGGTTGATTATTGGTTGTTTGAATCAAACAACCATTGATTAGTGTTCACCATTGTCCAAGGATCAAGTTGAATACCCGACGTACATCATTTGTGACTAGGGTTTCTTGACGAGTTTTTGGACTGTTTTGAGCTTAGTGGTGACTGAAATCGAAGCCCAGTATGATTGGTTGTTACCGATGAAAACTGGTGGTTCTTGAGTATTTTTGGGTTGTTTTGAGCTAAAGATATCGAAGTTCTATTGATTAAACCGTCGTCCCTATGCCAGAAATATGTTACATTTGTAACAGTGTACAGACACGAGCAGCTGAGTTCTTAGCTCGATTCTTGTAACTTATTTCCTCCGTCGTTGTTGTTACCGCAGTGAAAGACAACTCAAAGCTTGTTAAAATTCTTGGTCAGTGAACGAAGTCAGTTTGTCCGTACACCGGAGTAAAACGTCACCGTTCTATTGAAGAAGAAAGGGGTAAAGTGTAAAAGATCAAAACTCCAGGTGAAAAAATTGTCGGCTAGAAAAGGGAATTGGATAAGGTAAAACCCTATCTGTACCAAGGAGGGACCACTCTTGTACAGACAAGAGTTGGTGTGTTCGAAAGGGATTCCGAAGAGGAATGGAAGGGTAGATTTTCCTAGGATTTCACTTTTATTGTGTTCGATAAATCTAGTTAGTGGATCTCTAGAGTAATTCTTCCTACTTGAGGTCGTACTAACTCATTTGAGCTTATAGGAACTCGTGCATGGGGTGACCGAAGTCCAACTTTCGTAGAAAATTCTTTTGACTTCCAAAGCGCATAGTAAATAGCGTATATTCCATCGAGTCAAATCAATTCACTTTCCCGAAGGAGACAGTATAACTTGTCATATTCGAAGGAACTGAGAGAATTTGATCAACCGAGGAAGCCATTGGCTACAAGTTCCTGAGTGACCAAAACCGAACCCATAAATTGAGTGGACCCGAGTGCCACCCATAAAAATTGAGGGAGTGTGTGAGGTGATTTCTAACATTAACATTTTATTTGGTCTTTGATTTGTGCAGGTACCATGGCCGGGAATGGAGGCGAAGGCAAAGGCAATGAAAGGCCCGAAGTGTCGTTAGCTGATCTCATGGCTGCGATACAAGGCATCAGTGCCAAAGTAAGAGGAGCGAGTGCTCGAGTAGCTCAACTCAAGCAAGGAAGTGTGTCTGTGGCCTTACCTGGGTCGGGCGCTGGAACTAGCAACTCCACTCCAATGAAACCTGAGTTGTATGCTGAGCTCGTTCGACAACATCAATTGAAGAGAGAGGCTGTTCGAAAAGAAATCTTAGGCAATCCCCAAGCATAACAACAAAACGGGCAATTCCCAAGCTGGTTATCAACACTTGGGCATTCCCCGAGGTGAAAAGGTACCACTTCCAATGGCCCGAAGACAAGTTGTGGACGTTGATGAAGGGGTCGATGAAGGAGAATTTCCCGATGACGAACCTGGATATGAGCCTCCGTTCATTCAACGAAGGCAAGCTCAACGAGGTCGTGGAAATTTCCGAGGTCGAGGCGGAGGAGCAAATGTTAATCAAAATAATGAGCGAGAGGCTGATCATTACTTTGATGAGTATCCCAAACAGATTCGAGGTGCTCGAGATTCAAATTTGAACAGTGTCAAGATCACTATTCCGCCATTCAGAGGAACTAGTGATCCGGACGAATATCTCGAGTGAAAGCTTAAAATGGAGCGAATCTTCGAAACCAACGAAATGACCGAAGAGAGGAAAGCCGCACATGCTATTGCTTCGTTCGAGGCATATGCATCGACATGGTGGAGGCTGACAAAAGGTTGAGACGAAGGAATGTCGATCCCGAAGTCACTACTTGGGCACAATTGAAGAGAGCAATGGATGCTAAGTATAGGCAAACTCAATTTCAAAAGCTCTATAAGTTAAAGCAAGGGTCCAAGTCAGTTCAAGAGTATCATGATGAGTTCCTGAGAATTGATCTTGATCTTGAAGTAGATGAAGAACAAGCCACTATTCGGTTAAAAAATAGCTTGGCTCGGGAAGCGTCATCTCAATTGAGACTCAGCGTGTATCACACGTTGGAAGATGTGTTCGAAGCTGCTAACGAAGCTGGGAAATGGGTGAAGGACGATAAAGCAAAACAGTACCGAGGAGTCACTACTTCAACTCCTTTGAACCGAGGTAAAGATTGGAAGAGTCCAAATCCCACAAGTGCTAACACTGTTCGAGAGCCGAAGAAACCCATCGAAAGGGGTGTGTTCGTTAACCAACCAAGAGAAGTGAGAGGTAAAGTTCAACTTAATTCTCTGAGTGCTTCAAGTATTCAGTGTTATAAATGCAAAGGTTATGGTCACATGGCAAAAGCGTGTCCAACTCGCAAAGATATGATTGTGCTCGACAATGGAGATATTTGTAAGCAAGCGAGTGACACCAAGGAGGAAAATTTCGAGGAGATTGACCGAGCTGAAGATGATGATGGTCGTGAAGCTGCCGAAGCTGATCATCCGGAAATGTTTCTTGTAGTTCGAAGTAGGGATGACAGGTGGGGCGGGGCGGGTGCGGGGCGGTGCGGGTTTGGACCTATGTGGGTATGTGCAGGTGGTGCTTTATGCGGGTGCGGGGCGGGGCGGTTTTAAATAAATATTTTAAAATTTAATGCGGTGCGGGGTGGTTTGCGGGTTTATGGGGGGTTTTAAATCAAATATTATTCAAATATGTAATAGTGTCAAATATTATCCAAATGAAAGTTCTTTTGGTCCAAAGAAGTAAATTTTTAATGCAAAATTTAGGTTGTTTCAACTTCCAATTACAAAAATAATGACTTATACTATGTTGATGATGAAGTGGTTGTTTTGTACTTAACTTTGGTGAAGAGTTGTATCAAAAAATATGTTTGAGGCTTGTATATTAGTACTAATATTGGTCATCGTATTAGAGCCCTTAATTAAAAAAAATATAAAACAAACAAAAAAATTGAAAAAAAAGTTAGCGAGCTGCGGGGCGGGGCGGGTATGCACGGGTCTTTGCGGGTGCGGGTCTGCGCGGTTATAAATTATACGCAGGGCGGGGCGGGGTGGATTTAAATTTTGTGGGTTTAAAGAAAACCTGTCCCCCACCCGCACCCGCACCATTTGCCATCCCTAGTTCGAAGGAATTTGAGCTGCATGACTCTTGAAGAAGAGGACAACCAAAGAGAAAACCTTTTCCATGCCTAATGTCAAGTGAGGGAGAAAGTTTGTTCAATGATCATTGATTCGGGTAGTTGTGCGAATGTGGTGAACCAAACCTTGGTTTCACTATTGGGACTACCTATTTTGAAACATCTCCACCCTTACAAATTACAATGGTTGAACGAGTGTAGAGAATTGAGGGTTGTAAAACAGGTGTGGATCAAGTTTAGAGTTGGAGAATATCAAGATGAGATGATGTTCGATGTAGTATCGATGCAAGCTTTTCATATGCTATTGGGTCGACCATGGCAGTATGATCGGTCGGTTGTTCACAATGGTAGATCCAACACTTACACTACTAAGCTCGAAGGGAAGAGTTTCATACTCAAACCCTTGTCTCCAAAACAAGTCAACGAGGACTATAAAAGGATGAAATAATTGAAAGAAGCTGCAAAAGCTAAGATTCTGATGGGTACAAAAATTGTGGCCGAAGACAAAAACTCACAGCCCGAAGTAAGGAGTATATGTGCAATCATGCAACCAGATGAGTATCTACGAGGCAACGACAACGATCAGATGATGATTTGCCTCGTGCACAAGGGTATCTTTCTAAACTCTAATGATGATTTTTCTAATGATAACCCTTTGCCTAGTGATGTACAAAGTGTTTTGCAGGACTTCGGAGACATGTTTCCCGAGGAAATTTCAGGTGGATTACCTCCGTTGAGAGGAATCGAGCACCAAATTGACTTCGTACCGGGGTCTCAAATCCCCAACAAACCTGCATACCGGTGTAATCCCGATGACACCAAAGAGCTCCAACGGCAGGTTGATGAGTTGCTAAACAAGGGCCTCATTCGAGAGAGCTTGAGTCCTTGCGATGTTCCTGTTATCCTTGTCCCGAAGAAGGATGGAACATGGCGAATGTGTGTTGATTGCCGAGCAGTTAATAAAATAACGGTAAAGTATCGTCATCCTATCCCTCGATTAGATGACATGCTAGATGAGTTAAGTGGTTCTTCATGCTTTTCGAAGATAGACTTCAGGTCAACTCCGAATGAAACCCGAAGACGAGTGGAAAATCGCATTCAAGACCAAATTCGGTCTCTATAAATGGTTGGTGATGTCTTTTGGCCTATCCAATGAACCGAGCACATTCATGCGATTGATGAACCATGTGCTCAAACTGTTCATAAATAAGTTTGTTGTCGTTTACTTCAACGACATACTTATTTAAAGTAAAACTGTGGATGAACATATCGAACACCTAAGGCTAGTTCTTAATAAGCTTAGAGAAGAGAAGATATATGCTAACTTCAAGAAATGTGCCTTTTTTTTTTCGAGTGTGTAGTCTTTCTAGGATTCGTTGTCAGTGCTAATGGTGTTGAAGTCGACGAGTCAAAAGTCGAAGCCATCAAAGATTGGCCAACTCCAACCTCGGTATCACAAGTTTGTAGCTTCCATAGCTTAGCTAGCTTTTAATGAAGGTTTGTTCATGACTTTAGCACCGTAGCAGCTCCTTTGACTGAGCTGGTTAAGAAAGACCATCTAATCGAGTGGGGGAGAGTCCCAAGAGAGCGCTTTCCAAGAGTTGAAATGGAGGCTTTTTTCTGCCCCGTTGTTGCAACTCCCTGACTTCGGCAAGGCATTCGAAGTCGAGTGTGATTCGTCTGGAGTTGGGATTGGAGGAGTGCTTATGCAAGAATCAAAGCCGATCGCTTACTTTAGCAAAAAGCTTAAAGGTGCAACCTTGAATTATTCTACGTATAACAAGGAGTTGTATGCCCTCGTTCGAGCACTCGCCCAGTGACAACATTATTTGTGGCCTCGAGAGTTTGTGATTAAAAGTGATCATGAATCTTTGAAACATCTCCGAGGTCAAGAGAAATTGAACCGAAGGCATGCCAAATGGGTTGAATTAATTAAAAGCTTTCCCTATGTAATTCATTACAAAAAGGGAAAAGACAACGTAGTGCCCGATGCGCTATCAAGGAAATTTGCCTTAGCGACCACTCTCGCCTCGAGGCTCATGGGATTCGAATACATCAAGTCGATGTACGAAGACGATCCCAAGCTAAAATGCGTTCGAGACGCAATCTTGAGTGGCCGAAGGGTTGAGAAATATCAGTGGCATGATGGCTACCTCTTCAAAAATAGAAGGGTTTGTGTGCCCGTGTCATCGTGGAGAGAGCTCTTAGTTCGAGAAGCTCACTCCGGAGGTTTGATGGGACACTTCGGAGTCGACAAAACTCTTGGTATCTTAACGGAGCAGTTCCATTGGCCTAAAATGCGACAAGATGTGGAAAAGCTTTGCAACGCTTGTGTCATTTGCAAGAAAGCTAAATCGAAGTCCAACCCTCATGGTTTGTATACCCCGTTGCCTGTGCCTGATCGACCTTGGGTTGATATATCCATGGACTTTGAGTTGGGGTTACCGAGGTTGGGGGGAGGAAATGATAGCATCTTTGTTGTCGTAGATCGATTTTCCAAAATGGCTCACTTTATTCCTTGCAAGAAATGCGATTGTGCACAACATGTTGCTTCTTTGTTTATTGCTCATGTGTAAAAATTGCATGGTGTACCACGTACAATTGTGAGTGATCGAGACTCGAAATTCTTGAGTCATTTTTGGAAATATTTGTGGGGTGCCCTTGGCACCAAATTATTATTCTCGACGTCTCACCATCCTCAGACTGATGGGCATACCGAGGTAGTTAACCGAACCTTGGGATCGTTGCTTCGAGTAATGACCAAAGGCAAGGTCGGAAACTGGGCTGATCGTTTGCCTATGATGGAGTTTGCATACAATCGAACTGTGCATCGAATGATAAATATGACCCTGTTCGAGTGTTTGTACTGTTTTAATCCTTTAATTCCACTTGATCTAACCCCATTGCCTCGAGATATTGCAATTGACTTTGAAGGTACTCATCGAGCCAAGGCTGTGCTCAAATTGCATGCCAAGACAAAGAAGAATCTCGAGGAAGCTTATGCCAAAGTAGCATTGAAAAAGAACAAGGGGCGAAAGAAGTTGGAGTTGAAGAAGGGAGATTGGGTTTGGATTCACTTCCGAAAAGAGCGATTCCCGAACCAAAGAAAAAGGAAGTTGGCACCTCGAGGGATGGTCCATTTCAAGTGCTGAGCAAGATTAACAACAATGCTTATGTGATCAACCTCCCTGGTGAGTATAATGTGTCCAACACTTTCAATGTTGCTGACTTAACTCCTTGTGTTGTAGGCCAAGTACTGGGGACAGATGCTGAAGTGATTTTGAGGAAGAAATCTTCTGAAGAATGGGAGGATGATGCAGCCTGAAGTGCTGATCAAGTGCTCGACAATCCATCGAAGTCAATGACTGATCAACCGAGGCCAATAACACGAAGCCAAGCCAAATTGCTACATGACATGCACATTCAGCTGGCTTGGTCGGGAGGAAGCATGTGTTCGGAGGAAGGAGGGCAAAGTGCTAGAGCCGAAGGCTACATCTTCAAATTTGAGCCCGAGAACAAAGTGACCGGACACCAACTCTTGGTGCTGAGTAGCACAAAGCTGAACACAACAAAATGTGTTCGAAGTCAAGTGTGCGCCCGATGACAAATGTGTTCGAGCAAGCAACCGAGCACCGAAGGCAAGGCTTCCGAACACACACTAGTTCAGCCCTACGTGGCTTGTTGTTATTGGTCACCTGTGACCATTTACTGTTTTATCCCTAGCGTAGCCTATAAATACTCCTTTACAATTTCATTGTGGGGAGTTATTAGTTGATGAATATTGTTATAGCAGTTGCTATTTGAGTGTCTTCGATGGAGCCCGAACCCCGACGTGGGATTTAAAGAACTTGTGTCAATCGGTGTGAGTCGTTTGAACATTTTATTCTTGGTCATTCAATTTGCAAGAAGCGTTGTCTTTCTTGAGGATTGTTGCTTAGTATAGGTGATTCTTGACCTTTATTCGATCGAGCTTGAGACTAGTTCCTCAATGTTCTTTTGAATCGAAGTAAAATTTGTCTTGCTTCTACCTTTAATTTTTGTTATATTCCGCGTTTATTTCGTGTTAGCTTAATCCTCGGGTTTGCTTGCACTACACTGTCTTGCCTTTTTTAGGGGCGAATTTACCTATACTCGAACAAAGTCATCATACACTATTGAATTAAATTTTTTGTTAAATAAAAATAATATAAAATTGAACAAAACAAATAATATTTTATAAAAGTAAAAGTGACACCACTTGAGCCAAAATGTGTTTAGAGTTTACTTGTATAAGAGCTTTGCAAGTAGTTAAAGGACTAAGGTTCAATTCTTTGTGGAGTGTACTTTCATAACAATTTTTTAGCTCTTGAAATAATACATAGCCATCAAGGCCCACCAAATACCGACACATTTAACTAAAAATTCTGCCTACTCAACTATGACCTTTTGTACTACTATGACAGGATCGACTAGAATATAAGGCCAATGAGGCCATGGCTTAGGGCCCCAAAAAGTTGGGGCCTCCACTGTTTTCCAAAAGATGTATACTGTATATATTATTTAAAAAAAGAGGAAATGTGTGTATTCAATCTCATAAGAGAAATTTTAAGTGAGATATTATAACGTGTTCCCTTTAATGTGGGGAGTGGAGACCGTTGCATTTATGGGGAAATGGAAGAGTTTTTATTCTTTGGTATTTATAATATCTTTATTTAGGCCGATATCTTTTTGTTGGCTAATTTATATCCTAAGAATTACTTATAGTATTTACCTTCTTTTACAATTCTTATTCTTTTCTTACTGAATATTTCGAGTCTTTTAAATACAAATACTTTGCTTTCTATAGAACTTGCTATTTACAAGTTACAAAGATCAAAATTTCTTATTGGTGTCTTTTCCAAAATTTCAAGCAATTGCAACAACAAATTATTATATTAAAGTAGCACCAACACTACTTTGATATTATTACATCAACTTATCAAATTCCTGAGCCAAGTCTATTGTTCTAACTTTATATTTTATTTTTATTATTGAAAAATTGTCCTTGTTGATATTGTTACCTCTTAAGTATATATTTTTTGTTTTAGTTATTATTAGAATTTATTCAATATAAATATGTCAACTAGAAATATGAATCGGATGGTGCAAGAAGAGAAAAAAAGAAGAAAGTTTAAAGAATTAATTAAATAAAAAAGGAACGCTTGATAGATTTTTAACAAATAATAAAATTTTTGAATTGAAAAATAGGAAAAAATGTTCTTCAAATGGAAAAAAAAGTTAGGGCCTCTTAGTGAAGTTTGGGTTTAAGCCCCCAATCTTTTTGAGACGGCCTTGTACTATGGTATTACCTAGCGCGGTTAGCATCAATTGTATTAGGACAATGAAACTTGCATCCATTCACATTGAAAATTTTATGTAAGAACTCAATAATAATAGTATAATTATTTCGCTTTAAAAAATAGGTTAAACAAATATAGTTGGCGGGCATGACTCGAGCAACTTATCTATTGGATTCCTTGGTACACGTTTATGTAAGGTTAAATTATACTATATGTCAATTTAGGGAATATTTTTTTTAAAAAATATAGCATTATTTTACTACTTTACAAAACGCAGCAATATTTTTTACAATGCTACCAAACATAGCATTTTCTTAAAAACCCTAATCTCATTTTTTCACTCTTTTCCCTCCTTTCCTCTCTCTTCTCTCTACCCAAACCACACTGCCACTACGCCTCCTCCTTCGTCTTCGCCGGCGATCATCCCCCACCCCATCATCGCCGGTGACTTCTTCCCCAACGTCTGCTTCTCCGTCACGCACCACAACTACTGCACAGTGGCGCAGCTGCTACAACGGCGTCGTCATTTTTTTTTAAACTTTTTCGGTGAGTTCTTCTTTCTCCGTCTCTTTCAGTCGTTCCCCAGATCTTAACCACCGCGCTACTGCTACAGTGGTGCTGTTGAAAGCTGCTTCATTTTTTTTTCTGTTTTGAGCTTTTTAGGCGACGGAGAAGAAACTTCCAGATTTGAATTTGCAAGGTGTATCGATATTGTATGCATAATGTATGCCATGTGTGTTAGATTTTGTATGACTAGAGTATATCCTATGTATTTTTGTATATACAAGGGACATACAATAGTCACACAAAGCGTATACACTTGACATACACTAATCACGAGTGTATGCATTGTTTATCCAGTGTATGAACGCTGTTTGCACGAATTATATTTTGAATAGATACAATAGACATACAAATATATACACTTGACATAGTCTTATGTATTCGTATATGCTTACTATATTTTCATAGTATGCCTATTGGATTTGCACTGTGCATACAAAGAATATACATGTGCATACAATGAAAATACACAATACATAAAAAATACAAAAAAAAAAAACAGAACTTTCTGGCTACCCGGCCGCGGCGGCCGGTGGCTGGAGCCGGCGGCAGTGATAGAGGTAGTTATTTGGGTGGGGGGGGGGGGGGGGGGGGAGGGTTAGAAGCAAGATCTAGAATTTTTAG
Organism: Petunia secreta; assembly: GCA_029990175.1. Taxonomy (NCBI): domain Eukaryota; kingdom Viridiplantae; phylum Streptophyta; class Magnoliopsida; order Solanales; family Solanaceae; genus Petunia; species Petunia secreta. Next base: position 5,086,093 of record JARKIP010000061.1, read on the forward strand.
CACCTTTTTATGTATTTTTGCTATGTTTTTTTTTAAAAAAAATGTTGCTATATTTTATAAATGGAAAATTATTGATATTTTTGTGTAAAAAAAACTTGTTAACTCGTATACTTTTGTTAGTTGCCTTTTATGTAATGTTGTGGGCTTGGCAGATAGTGTGAGTCGTGTTATGGTAAAAATTACACCACATAACCACTTTTGAAGTATTGAACGATAAACAGATAATACTTACAAAATTTTTGATTAACAGCTACAACTTAAAAAATATGGAAAAATTTAAAGTGTATTTACTAAAAGCTCAGGAATATTTTTTGGGACTACAAAATATGAAATTCGAAGAATTCTTTTTAGAACTTGAACTAAACCAAAAGAAATTTTCTCCTGGTGGTTAGTTCGAAATTCCAACAAAAAAAATTTCGGAGCTTTTGGTGGCTATTCTTCAGAAAACTTCCATTTTTTAAGTATGATTAATATGTTTAAATGTTGTAATTACCGGCTATTTCTTGTCAAGTAACTTAAAAACTAGTTATTTGGCAAAACAATCCCTTATTATGGACGTATTCAAAAAATTTCACTGCATGCCTTCCATAAGGAGTGGTTTTACAAAATTACCCATACTAAAGAATGTTTTAGCAAAATGCCCTTATTTAGTCCGGAAGCTAATATTTTAAGGCAAAAATTTTGTAAGTCTTGACAATTGGCTATACTTCAAGGGCAAGTGCTATTTTGCCAATACTTCAAGTTATATTGCGAGAATGAGGGAAAACTGGGAGGGGCAAGTATTGGCAATTGCCAAGACTTACAACGAAGTGCAGCAAGTGTTACCTATTGCCAATACTTGTCGTTCAAGTGTTGGAAAATCGAATAGAGGTCAATGGCAAGTCTTGACAATTGCCAAGACTTACGGCCAAGTGCGGCAAGTATCGCCTATTGCCAATACTTGAAGGGATAAGTGTTGAAAAGCAGAAAAATATAACAGCAAGTCTTGGCCCTGAATTTTTTTCATTAAATCTTAACGGGGGTATTTTTGCAAACCATCTATTAACGCGTGCAAAAAGGCAAACCATTGCTTCCTGTATCATATTTTTGCAGATGAGTCGACCTATTGGCCTGTAATGGGAGGTCATGACTTTGTGAAAAATTGATAACTAGCCAGTTTTAGACGCCATAAATGAGTTTTATCAACTGTTTCAAAATTAGTTAAGAAATAGTCAAATTATCTCTCATCATATTTAAGGCCTATTAGCGTTAAACAACAACTAGACTAACCACAGTACAAACATCTGAGACTTTGAACTAAACTCCAGTAAAAATATTTGGAGTTTTGTTCAAAGTTTCAGAAAAATCTCGGAGTTTCGTATTTTTATACTGGGACTTGGAACTAACAATTTCAAAATTCCAGTATTTTTTATTGTGACTCATATTTAAGTTATCCCAGTGTAAAATACTGAGATTTGAAATTATGTTTACAAATTTCAGAATAAAATACTGACATTTTTTGGAATCGGCTAGTCCTCAAAGAGTTTTGCATAGGCGACTAATTTTTATTAGTGCGCTGTAAACAGGCTAGGGGCCAATTTTTGCCATGACTTTTAGAAGTTTTTGTGCGAAATAGACAGAAGCGTTGTTGTTACAGTTGTGTCCTCCATAATAGAATTCTTATAAAAATGGCCCCCGTCAGGGAAAATTGTTTGCGGCAGCTAGAGGGGAACTCCCGGAAGACGCCATGATTTTACTAATAGAAGGATTTGTGATCGCAAAAAACTTTTTTACGGGACGAAATTTGTGCGACTTTCCTTATGGCCAATCGAGGCGCCAGAAGGGTTTTAGAGCCTGTTTGGGTGAGCTTAAAAGCAGCTTATTTTAAGTGGCTTATAAGTCAAAAAGTGACTTAAAAGCTACTTTTTGAGAAGTTAGGATTTCCTAACTTCTCAAAAAGTGGCTTTTAAGCAACTTATGGCTTATAAGTCCAAAAATTTTGAGGTTACCAAACATATATTAATAGACTTATAAGCTTATAAGTCACTTTTAAGCTCACCCAAACGGGCTCTTATTCTGTAAATCATCCTGACTTTTAAGCATCTAAGTATTAAATATGATGATATCCTTTCTCCACTTCTCAATCTTGGCAAAAGAGGACAACTTTAGACAAGACGGCTTAATAACTACGCCTCTGATTTCGCTTTGAAAGTGATCTTAAATTATTAACCATCAACTTGAACATTCATCAAGGCCAGGAAACGTACTCTCTCGATCTAATCTTTACTTCTTTAGCTTCATAATTATTGATCGAAAGTGAAGCATAAGACTCCACTTAACTCCTCAGATTTTGAGTTTATTATGTCTTTTGAGTTAAAGAAAATACGTCTGACCTCAGGTGTAAAGAGATCAAACGAAACAAGTTGCATGGCAATATGAAATATTTCGATCAGTGACAAATTCCCAACTTTTTAATCATGCTATCATGATATAACTGAAAATCCTTGATACCAGAGAGCTAAATATACATGACAATATTTGAATCATAAGCCAAAATTGTAAGGGCATCCCACAAGTTAAATATAGGGAATTTCAAAAGCAGCATCCCACTATTTTACACCACAAAAATGTGCTCATATTTTGATTATTCATTGTAAATAAGTAACATCATTCAATATTTACCTTACCAAAGTGAAAAACCAGTGACCAAAACAGAACACTTCCAAGTTGATCTTCAAAGTTCTGGCCGATTTAATGCTTTAGGCAACTATTTACTTTTACATTCCTGAATAAAGGGGGAAAAAAAAGAAGGAAAAAAAGCACAAGAAACAAAATTATTAAAATAGTGCTCCTTGTACAAAAATAAATGATTAGAAGGCATCTCAATTCTCAGCCATAAAGTAATGACTATCTATGCCAAAAAAGTTTAATTAAATGAATTATCAAGAAAGAGTTGCTGCATCTACTTTCTTGATAACCGATAATCGCCCATGAAGCATACCGTTTGAAACTTGACGAATTATGAGTTTTTACAGTTTATACTTTTTTTATTTAAACACTAAATTTTCACTTACGTTCAAATTCGTAATGTGCGCTTAATTTATACATCATATATTACTACCATGACCATGTAAGATGGTTGCCACTACGACAGAAGAATAAAATATTTTAAAATCATATAAATGAGAAAAGGCCCACCAATAAGGAAAATTAATTGGGAAAAGCTTCAAGCTACTGCACCCCATATCATAGATTCTCTAATATAATGCTTTAGGAAGAAGACATGTTAGGTCTGGAATAAGGACACACATGAGAACTTATTTAAATATACAACCTGAAGTTGAAATGATTGCTCATTAGAAAGCAGCCAAAAAAAGAAAAACATGCAACGAAACCAACAAAAGCTAACCATGCATAAAGCAGCCTCCATCGTGGAACCAAATTAAAGGCAAGAAGAAGACTAAAAGAACAGTATAACACCACATCAAAAAAGGAAAAAGATGGGTCCAAGAAGATAAATAAGAAAGCATAACTTCTTTTTTTCTTAAAAATAATTATGGTGTTTGAGTTATTCTGTGAGCATCTCGACTATTCCACTCAAATTTTCGTATTTGTATTCGAATAATGTTGTAGTAAAATTTTATTAAGTTATAAACTTCCGTTGCTACTCAGGATATATATGAAGAAGAAACCAAGTGTAAACAAAATATTTTTAGTACTCCCTCCGTCCCAATTTATTTGACATAGTTTGACTTGGCACAAAGTTTAATAAAGTAGGGAAGACTTTTGAAACTTGTAGTCTAAAATAAGCCATAAATATTTGTGTGGCTATGAATGAGTCAAAAAGTAAGTTTGGAGTTGAATTATTGCCAAATTTAGAAGTATGACAATATTTTTGGGACAGACTAATAAAAAACATATGACAAACAAAATGGTACGGAGGGAGTATCAATTATAAGCAGAGACAGCATGAAGTTGGAATATAGTACCTTCAAAATCAGAACCTGGCAACCTCCAAGGGACCCATGCATGCTGGTAATTATATACATCAAACTGCAGCATCAATTTTCTTCAACTAGCAAAATCTTGCAAAAATTGCCCACTAAACATATTTCTTCCATATTGTCCATTCTGTTCTTCAAAACTACTAACCATGAACCTGTGATCACTATTTGAATCAATACCAAAACGTCGCGCTGCATTAATCGGGAAGGGCTCTGATAAACCAATATTTTTGCCCGTGTCCTGATGAAGGCCTAAGGTTAAGGACACACCACCAGTCCCAGTTGACAAATTACCATATGATAAATTAATTGAATCCGTCATGTTGCTTCCTATTGGGACATTTGCTAAGTCATTTCGAGTTCGTTTTGATGGAATGTCTTGAATTCTTGGTGCAGATGTAGATGGAGTTTGATCATATGGATGTGAATTACTACTAGTAGGAAAATGTTCAATGGGATTATTGTTGCTGTTTTGTCCTTGATCAATTTGTGAAGTTTTCTTATGACCTTCCCTAGTTTCAAGCATGTGTATTTCTTCCACCATAGGTTTCCAGAGCCTTACTCTTGCATTGATGAACCAATTCGAAACCTGAAAATAATTACAAATAATCGTCCATGAAAAGTGAAATTAGTAATCTAAAAAATATGGCAGATTATTTGCTACAATACGACAAATACCCAAATTTCTTCTCATTGTTTAAGATATGCTATAGGTTAAATAGTTTTACAGAACCTTATTCTACTTTCAGCCCAACCTCCCCTTTCCTGGATCATTTCCTTAAAACCTCATGAGTAAGATGAGATGAGATTTACAAACCTGATTCCTTGAGAGACCGGTTTGTTTAGCCAGCATTACTTTGTCAGTGTCTGTGGGGTAACTGCAACGACAGCAACAACAATCTCAATGAGTCAAAAATAAGAGACAAAACTCGATATTATTGCTTCTTTCGAGCTGTATGAGTTATCTCCAGAGAAATTTTAAGACAAGAGTTTACCTTCTGTGCATTGACAATATACATAAAGAAGCACTATTTAAGTCCCTTAAACGATAACTACAGGTAATCAATCACCCATAACATGATAAAATACTCCGATAATATGGAATTTCGTTACACAGTCAGTGTACATAAACTAAATCCTTATAAACAGTAATTTGAAGAGAGTTGCTACTCAATTCATAATTCATTTTACTTACGGGTGAAGAAAATGTTCAAACAACCAAGCTCTAAGAACAGTTACAGCACGTTCAGGTAGTCCTCTTTGTGGTCTCCAAACAGGTTGAGTCCTGTCAGCAAATCCAGCGCTGTGAATTGCTCTTCTTTGGCAATAGAGTTCTTTTCCTGTAACTTCAACTCTTTCACAATTTACTGGACTATGAGATTTGCTTGTAAATTGCAATTGGTCAGTGATGGCATCTTTCAAGCACTTGAAGTTTTTAGACATGGCTTTTAAAGCTATGTTTGCAAAGGGTGCAGCATTTCCAAGTCCAGCAACAGATTCAAATGATGCCACAACCATTTGTAGCTGCTGATAGTACTGCTTATACTTTTGGTAAACCTGCAATGTGATCCCACAAAAAATTGTCAAAAAGCATCAAAAGAGAGTTTAGCAACATCATGATTTTTTTTTTTCATTGAAATCATGATGAGACTTAAAAAAGGTATACCCAAAGAGTTTAACTCGTACACACCGACAACAATAGAGAATTTCTATACTATAAGGTCACCTATATATAACTGTGACTGTTAATTACATGCTTCAACACTTTAGTATATACTGATAGTTTAAAAATTCTTTGCATTGTCAAGGTATGTAGGTTAGATCCTAATTGAGAACCGCAAAGCCTATCAACTTCTCATTAAGCAATAAAGCACTCAGTAACCATATGTTAGAAAATAAGTTAAAGAAATATAGAGTTATAGACAAGCTAAATGTTGTAGAACATAGTTTTTCTCATGCAACAATTGATGTTCTTCTCATTATATATCCTGAAGGTTTAAAACGGAACCACCATCACAAAGATAGATTAGTTCATTGCCAAATTCTTAATGAAACACTGGTAAACGATAGCTCTCAGAAATTAGCCGTAATTTCGATGATTACATTGGCATGAGTGACTTCTGTAACTCTACAAATGGTTCAATACCTGAAAAAAGATTAGCATTATATCGTGGTTATCACTTATCATACTAGTTCTATCATGCATGATTATTATTGTCCCTACTGATATTTACATCAAACCATACTAATTTTTCATGGTTAATTTATAAGTTTAAGTGAGAGAATACATTGGTAAACTATGGTTTAGTTGTAGAGCAGTATATATGAGGACACGTGTTATCTATTCATTAATGACTACATTGTTTTTCCATAGCATATAAACAAACACGCACTTGTAGGTAAAGCTAGCTATGCATTGAGATTATTCTTACAACTATATTAAAGAGCAAAAGATGTAAAGTTGAGTATTCTTGATCAGCCTGGCTCTTTCAAAAACATATTACAAGTTCCATGAGAAAAGAAGAAAAAACTTTCATTTCAATTGTAAATTTAAGATTATTTAGATACCTCCATCACTAACAAAGTAAAGATCATGTGGTGCACCAAGCTAGTAACATTCATTATGTTCATAATTTTGAACTTGTCAGAATATATTATCTCTCTTTTTTTTTTTTTTTTTTTAAAAAAGAGAGAACTGTGATCATCAATTTTAATTAAGGTACCATCAATTTTACTAAGTCTGAGGATATCTTTACTAAGTTTAAGGTACCATCAATTTCTTAAAAAAAATACTTTTCCTCTTAGAATAAACCTTTTTAGATGGATTCCTTTAAAAGATTTATTATTTATGCATAATAAGCCAAACTTTAGTAACATTCACTTATTAAGGAAAATACTCTTCTGATACAGTCAAACTTTTCAAGTCACCAATTTTTGTGCATATATTCCTAAATCACTTTTTCTGAAAAGATAACTTAGTGATATATCTACAAGAACCCTATACGCCTAAATGACAGGAATCTAGGTAGACTAGGTTACGCTTAACACATATAGACAAACCATAGAATTTACATTAGAAGTACACTATTCTCTTTGTTCAAATTTATATGTCACAATTCGAGTTTTAAGAGTTGTAGTGGTTTTTCTCTAATCGTGATTTTTATTATCTTTTTATAGATGTTGAATTGTTAATACCCAAAACTCATACTGCATGCTTGTACGGACTTGAAGAATAAGTCATCACTTTAAGCTAAGGAATATAATCATTCTCCATTTTAAGAAAATCTGCACGACATAGATAGGCTATTATTCTCCTCCCTAATTAAACACTTCAACAAAAATTTACTACTTAAAAAAGGAACCATCTATAATAAGCTGAAAAATAAGTCACAAAGAAAATATGAAAACTAAACTCCCAATTTAGTAAGTGAGTAAGTACTCCTATTAACAAAAGCATCTACTATTGTGTGCCAAAATAAGTACTACTAGATCTATACAAAGACATACACTATCAAGTATCAAGTCATCTAAGTGAATTGAATTCACATATTTAATTGTTCGTAAAATATGAAATTAGTGACATGAAAATATATTGCAAAGTATCGGTTAATAGGCTAAAACACATTAATATTGTATAATCAGTAAATTTATAAAGATACCTCATCAAGCATGGAAATTAACCTGGACTTCTTCCTCATCACATGCTCATCTCCATTAATAATCTGAGGTTCTACTCCAAGTGGAGAATCCAATAATAAAGTTAAGTCATCATCTGCTAATTTTTCAGCATAAATTCCCTTACTACCCACATCACATAATTCTTCCAACAACATTTGTGCAGGCTTCAAGAACTTTGATCTCTTTAAAATTAACGAGTACCCCGTAAAAGGTCCAAGAGGGACATGACAAGTAGTACTACTCTTTGACAAGTAGTTATTAGAAGTTGAACCATTAGTAGTATGATGAATTGATGACAAAGACAAGGATAAACCTTGATGAGCATTATTTGTATTAGTATTACAAGTATCATCAAGGTATTTTAGGTTTTGAGGGGTATAAAGAAAAGGGTTGGTATTAATATCTTGTGGATCCATATAGTAAGTTGGAAAATGATCTGAAGAAGGTATATTAATTGATGGATCATGATAAAGAGAGACTAAATTATCAGGAAGAGCTAAACCTCTAAGCTTATCTCTTCTACTTTGTTGTGGGACATGGTATGGTTCAAAACTTTCAGCCATCACAACCACCAAAACAAGAAAGATAACTACTCTATTTTTAATAAAGAAGGAGATGAAAAGAAGAGAAGAAAGAAAGAAGTGAAAGTCAGGAACAGTGAAGAGTCAAGAGATGGAGAGTGTGATTGGATGAAGTGAAAGGCTATTGTTATATTTAGTAGTAGTATAGTATTTGGGATTATGATTTATGACACTGATATCTTTCAGTCTGTAAAATAATTGGCAGACAGAGAGAAAAAAAGACAATTTCAATCACATTAGTCGAGAGAAATCACTGTTACACTCACTCATATATAGATGGGGTATGTTTTGCGTATGGTAGTATACGTATATAATGCTTCCAAAAAACGAAATTAGGTGTTATAATTAAATGTAGAGAAGGACCGTTATAAAGAGATTTTGTCTATAGTAATTTTCTTTAATTAAGACCGGTAATGAAAGGGGTGTAGGGGCACTAATACTACTTGTATTATTTATCCCCTTCATCGATAAGTTTATATAGTATTTCTAATAATTTGGAAACCCTAATGATAGAAATACCTAAGGAAAAATACTAGGGGCTAATTATAATGATGGATGTATTGCTTTTCCTAGTTTGGCCACTTCAAGAAGTAAAAGGCTAGTCCAGCGAAGTATCCTGCAATCACGCAAAATTCACCAGAGAAGTATATACTATGCAGCCTATTCTAAATATCAATAACTAATAACTTGAATTCATGACCTTTACGTCACTTAGAAACTTGCTCCTTGGTTCACTCTGAGAGGTAGTTAGAAAGTGAAAATCTTAGGCAATCATATCATTTTAAAGTATTATTTGTAGATCTACATTTTTATATGTATACCACTTATCATTAAGGTGATAAAAATAGTAACCAATCTACAGTCTCTCTGATAATATGAAAAATATTATATATCATATATATCGTTATGCATAACTCAAATCCTAGTGTTAAAATATGAAGGGAACCAGAGTCTCCAAACTATGAACTTAGCATTGACTAGCATTCTGTGATGAATTTGACCAGGTAAAACCTTGTGTCATGTTTTTTTCCTTATAAGGGCAAGTCCTGCCTTAGAAAGGTCTCCTTGGTGGGGATATCTTTCACTAACCAGCTTAGACAAATGAATTTTGTTAGTGGGAAGGTACACACTCTCATCTCATAATTCATAAAGAGCCAACATGACTTTGGACGTGATATTAAATATGTGTACAACTATATGTCTTTGCTGGCATAGTAAATTTGAATTTGGGAGTGTGGCAAACAGTGAATTCTACGTAGCACATAAAGAGAATGTGTCCTTTCACACTTGAGTACATATGCCTGTCATTTATAACTTGGGACCTAGTACAAATTTAACTCGTGGAAAAGAGAAGGGGAAATTTTGTGTAAACGAGAGTGAAAAATCTTTGATGTAACATGCGGGATTAAAGATACACAAATATATATATATATATATATATATATATATATATATATATATATATATATATATATATATATATATATATATATATATATATAAAATTGAGGGAGAAGTAGAAAAAAGAAAGAACAATCTCACAATGGTAATAAACTAGAGACCTACGAATATAGATTTGTAATCCTCTAATTTGAACAAACAACTACAAGATAAATTCAAGTGCGAAAAGAATTGAACCATACTTTGAATAATCTCACACTTGAGATATTCAAGATAAATGGATATATGTTGCTCCCAAACGCACACGCAAGTATACGTGGTCGACAAGTAATAAAGTGATAAGTAGAGTATCGTTCCCACGAGGACTATTCAGACTGAATTCTAGCAAACAATTTCCTAAAACTATTCAGGGATCTTTTTCCAATGGTTGAGAATTTACTAACTAAATGCAGTAATAAAAACAAGTAATTGAAATCAAGTAACAGAGCAAATTCTACGTTGTTATCAATAAAAGATGACGGTCCCGGTTCAGAGTTACGAACAATCCAGTTGAGTTTTCCAGTTGATTTTACTTCTTGATTTCCTAGATTGCTAACTACAGGTTAAATGTACCCATGAAAACCTTTCGATTCTTCACGGTCTATGCAGGCTACTCCAATCCCTATATGTCTATGGGTTGAATCACGTGCACGCATTAACGAATTCTGTAATGAGTTAAACTAGGCGAGCAAGTATATGTCTATCCTACTCACAAATTGGTTCCCCGATGCCCGGGTTCACAAACTAGTCCTATTCTTTCTTATTACGTAATTAAATTCCCTCTTTCGAGTTCAATCTAAAAACCATGGATAGTGCTCAATTATACGGCCGTTATAATCAAACAATTAGGATCAAGAAAGAATAAACAATCTATAATGGTAAATCAATAGGAAGAAATCAACTTTCAAACATCAACCTTCATGTATTTACTCTAATCCGAGAACGAACAAACTATAGAATTAAAGAGAAGAATAAGAGAAAGAGAGAAAGAACTTGGTTAGAAGACATCTAGGGCTCCTCCCCTCTTCTCCAAAACTTGCTCCAAAGTCTCAACTCCCATGAAAAACTAAGTAAAAGAGTATTTATAGAGTTTACAAACACCTAGTAATAAGTTAGACCCAATCCTAGACGAAATAGGAAGTCAAAATTTGCTCCAGGGGCGCCATAACGGGCGCCCCGCGCCTCGGAATGCGTAACACTAGGCAGAAGACGTCGAAAGTCTCACGCTTTTGGGCTGCGTCGCACAAGAAAACGCGCAGGGACACTGGGCGCGGTGGGGCCCGCGGGGCATGCCCTACAGCGCCAGGCCAATTTTCGTGTTTTCTCGCTCCTTTGCTCGCTCGTGTCGTGCCTTCGTGTGCTCGATCCAATCCTCAATCAAAATTTAATCTTTTCTTGCTCAATCATGCTCTTAAAAGCTCCAATTACACTTCATAACAACCTACATACACACGACATAAAATCAGTGTAAAACCACAGTCACAAGCTATAAAACGAGCGAATAAGGTACTAAAACGTGAGGAAATATTAAGGAAATATAGGCATAAAATGCCAAACATCACCACCCCACACTTGAACCCTTGCTCGCCCTCGAGCAAGTCACAACTAACTTCCCAACCTAGGTAAAACAGGTCTGCCTATGACTATGGTTGATACCGATCATTGAACCAATGCACACATGACTACCATGGATCCACAACATGCCAACAATTTACCACAACCAAAAATATGAGAACAACCACCCCAAAATAGCTCAAATGCACAAACTCAACTTAACGCAACCATGCTCCCACAAAATCACACCTATCTACTCAACCAAGAAGCCATCAACTTCACCTATTTCATGCAAACCATATGCCCTCACCAATATGAAGCAAAAGAGTGTCCCCCAAAGATCACACACAACATCAAACATCATGAATAGAACGGGGGCAATAACAAATGAATTCGCTTCGCTCACTCTCATGAAAATCTCACACGTCACACACAATGTACCATAGGCTTGCCCGTAGTGTAGGACTCCACTAATGTAAGCTCACTCCAATCGGGATTAACTAGGACTTTAAAGGTTTGTAATGTCGGCTAAGGGGCTGGTAGGATACATATGGTAATAGTGACTACCTCCCTAAGCACTTTAATTCATCACAATTATTTCAAACACAAATCTCATCAAACCACCCAATCAACACTTTTACACATACACCTTCTCACAAGTAGCATATTTCTATTAAACACACACTAGCAAGGAATGGATATCTTTTTCTCTTTATTTCTTTTTCACAATTCTTTTCTTTTCTTTTCAACTTTGCTATTTTTTTCTTTTCTTTTTTTTCAATTTCATTATCTTCCAACCTTGCCAATGTTTTTCACTACTTCAAAATTTTAACAATTATTCCCCTTCATTAGCTCCACTCAAAAACCTCCCAAAATCCAACCACAACTCCAATCATCTACACAATATCAATAAAGTGCTTAAGGAGTAAGGGCCAAAAGAGTCAATTTAAAATAAATGGGTAGGCTCGGGGTGTGGGTGCCAACAAAAAGGGTCAATGAAATCACAACAACAATTTTTCCAAGGTATATATGTAAGGGTAGGCAAGTAAAAGAAGGCCTTGTATCATTTCCCGACTAGAGCGAACCTAGGATTTCGCTTTGCACACACACGGGGCAAGTTCTAGACATTAACATGCAACATGGAGTAAACAAGAACATGCCTCACACACACATCGCACATGGTTCACACAAAGAGGTTCCATTAACAACTCTCAACTAAGCTTCTAGAGTGCAACTTGTGGAAATTTAAGCACTAATGCACAAAGGTTAACAATCAAGTCAAGCAAGCGGACTTAAGCATCTCAAGGGGGTCGTTCCATTTTTTCTAGGCATGCATCACAATTTAAAACCCAAGGACACCACAAATAGCACATGCAATCAAGTCCAAGTCCACCGGTATCAAACAAATCAAAGGCACCTAGCATTCTACCTATTCCCTTCGTCTAGGGTCACCTATAACTAACTATCCTAATCCTAAAAATAAAAAAACTACCCGGTTCAAAGGTCTCCCCATGGAAAAGAACCGAGGCCATAAGAAAAACCACGGGGTGGATGAGATGTACCGCTAACAAAACTAAAAGGAAAATCTTTTTGGAATTTTTCATTGGTTTTCTATTTTTTTTTTTCATATATTAAAGCAAGAAACAAATAAAAATAAAGTCAAGTGACAAAAGAAAAATCCTATGGTACATGCATCCCTAACCTCAAAAATAAATAAAAGGGTAGTTCCTCCACCCCACACTTAAACTAAGCACTGTCCTCAGTGCTAAAAATAAGAAAGCGCAAGGTAAAGAAAACTTCCCTGAAGATTCTAGTCCTTGGTGCTAGCATCCTCCAAGCTTCCATATCGTATGAGGTACTCAGACTTCCCTCATCAGGTCATCAATATTGGGCAAGGGTGAGGACACCCCACACTTAGCCTCGACATTACATGAACCTGCAATCCAAAGAATCACCCAAAGTAATATACAACTATAAAAATACTAATAAAAATAAATAAAAGTAAAGCAAGCAAATTGGGTTGCCTCCCAAGAAGCGCCTTAGTTAACGTCGTGACACGACGAAGACAACTTCATCACTTTTGTCCTCCACCTTGAACTAATGAATTGAATCCCCAACTTTGCCTCAAGTTTACAACTATGGTATTGGGGTGGTGGCAAAAATACAAAAGGACCAAGTAACCATTGTCGCATTTTGCACTTCTTGGCCTTTAATTGAGGGATGTCGTTTTGTCTCCTTTGCATCACAAACTCTAAAATATAGGCACCTTGTTCCTCCTCCCTTGGTTTCTTCATAGGCTCGGGTGGCTCAATCTTCATGTCACCATCCAAACACAATGTTGAAAAATGATTGGAATGAGGTCCAATGCGCTTCAATTCTAAAGTTGCATTACTTTCGACATCCTCACTTGCACAAACAATAGAGTCCTCAAATATGATGTTTTCTATTTCCTCACTTGACTCTAATGTAATTTTTTCAACCTTGGCATCATCAACTAATATTTGGTCGAGTGGTAGGAATTCTACTTTTTGCTCCTCAAATTGGCTTCTAAGCTCTTCTATCTCAAATCTACTAAGCACGACAACTGATAATTGAGCTTCAGACACCTCAACCATATCACTCAAATTCTCCTCCAAGTCGTGAATAGTCAAGCCAAACTCGTCGATCTCTTGCCCGAGCACAACCCTTTCTTCCATAAATTGCCTCGTCATATTTGTAAGTTCACTCCTGAAATCCCCATAAGCTTCTAAGAGTTTGGCTTGCTCCATTAGCCAAGTTTCGCTAACAACCTGCACTTTATCGCTCCTATCAAACTCACAAACATCATTAGAATCATCACAAAAATTATTGGGGGAAGGAGCATGACACTTAGGACAATCATTCCACCGACCACCACACAATTTACAAAAATTCCAATCAAAGGTGGTAGAAAATTCACATAACCAGTCTCACAGGGTTGAAAGAGTTGGACAATTTTCCCACAAGTGGGTTCCTCCGCAAAGTAGACAAGAATCAATAAAACTTGAGCAACCATCATTCGACCCACTTTCATTAAAAGATGCCATGTAAACTAGTAATACAATAATAAACTAAAAATAAAAATAATTAAACCTGAATAGAAAATAATAAATTGTTCAAAAAGAAAACAGTCGATTTAGTCCCCGGCAACGGAGCCAAAAACTTGTTGCTCCCAAACGCACACGCAAGTATACGTGGTCGACAAGTAATAAAGTGATAAGTAGAGTATCGTTCCCACGAGGACTATTCAGACTAAATTCTAGCAAATAATTTCCTAAAACTATTCAGGGATCTTTTTCCAATGGTTGAGAATTTACTAACTAAATGCAGTAATAAAAACAAGTAATTGAAATCAAGTAACAGAGAAAATTCTACGTTGTTATCAATAAAAGATGACGGTCCCGGTTCAGAGTTACGAACAATCCAGTTGAGTTTTCCAGTTGATTTTACTTCTTGATTTCCTAGATTGCTAACTATAGGTTAAATGTACCCATGAAAACCTTTCGATTCTTCACGGTCTATGCAGGCTACTCCAATCCCTATATGTCTATGGGTTGAATCACGTGCACGCATTAACGAATTCTGTAATGAGTTAAACTAGGCGAGCAAGTATATGTCTATCCTACTCACAAATTGGTTCCCCGATGCCCGGGTTCACAAACTAGTCCTATTCTTTCTTATTACGTAATTAAATTCCCTCTTTCGAGTTCAATCTAAAAACCATGGATAGTGCTCAATTATACGGCCGTTATAATCAAACAATTAGGATCAAGAAAGAATAAACAATCTATAATGGTAAATCAATAGGAAGAAATCAACTTTCAAACATCAACCTTCATGTATTTACTCTAATCCGAGAACGAACAAACTATAGAATTAAAGAGAAGAATAAGAGAAAGAGAGAAAGAACTTGGTTAGAAGACATCTAGGGCTCCTCCCCTCTTCTCCAAAACTTGCTCCAAAGTCTCAACTCCCATGAAAAACTAAGTAAAAGAGTATTTATAGAGTTTACAAACACCTAGTAATAAGTTAGACCCAATCCTAGACGAAATAGGAAGTCAAAATTCGCTCCAGGGGCGCCATAACGGGCGCCCCGCGCCTCGGAACGCGTAACACTAGGCAGAAGACGTCGAAAGTCTCACGCTTTTGGGCTGCGTCGCACAAGAAAACGCGCAGGGACACTGGGCGCGGTGGGGCCCGCGGGGCATGCCCTACAGCGCCAGGCCAATTTTCGTGTTTTCTCGCTCCTTTGCTCGCTCGTGTCGTACCTTCGTGTGCTCGATCCAATCCTCAATCAAAATCCAATCTTTTCTTGCTCAATCATGCTCTTAAAAGCTCCAATTACACTTCATAACAACCTACATACACACGACATAAAATCAGTGTAAAACCACAGTCACAAGCTATAAAACGAGCGAATAAGGTACTAAAACGTGAGGAAATATTAAGGAAATATAGGCATAAAATGCCAAACATCACCACCCCACACTTGAACCCTTGCTCGCCCTCGAGCAAGTCACAACTAACTTCCCAACCTAGGTAAAACAGGTCTGCCTATGACTATGGTTGATACCGATCATTGAACCAATGCACACATGACTACCATGGATCCACAACATGCCAACAATTTACCACAACCAAAAATATGAGAACAACCACCCCAAAATAGCTCAAATGCACAAACTCAACTTAACGCAACCATGCTCCCACAAAATCACACCTATCTACTCAACCAAGAAGCCATCAACTTCACCTATTTCATGCAAACCATATGCCCTCACCAATATGAAGCAAAAGAGTGTCCCCCAAAAACTTGTTGCTCCCAAACGCACACGCAAGTATACGTGGTCGACAAGTAATAAAGTGATAAGTAGAGTATCGTTCCCACGAGGACTATTCAGACTGAATTCTAGCAAACAATTTCCTAAAACTATTCAGGGATCTTTTTCCAATGGTTGAGAATTTACTAACTAAATGCAGTAATAAAAACAAGTAATTGAAATCAAGTAACAGAGAAAATTCTACGTTGTTATCAATAAAAGATGACGGTCCCGGTTCAGAGTTACGAACAATCCAGTTGAGTTTTCCAGTTGATTTTACTTCTTGATTTCCTAGATTGCTAACTACAGGTTAAATGTACCCATGAAAACCTTTCGATTCTTCACGGTCTATGCAGGCTACTCCAATCCCTATATGTCTATGGGTTGAATCACGTGCACGCATTAACGAATTCTGTAATGAGTTAAACTAGGCGAGCAAGTATATGTCTATCCTACTCACAAATTGGTTCCCCGATGCCCGGGTTCACAAACTAGTCCTATTCTTTCTTATTACGTAATTAAATTCCCTCTTTCGAGTTCAATCTAAAAACCATGGATAGTGCTCAATTATACGGCCGTTATAATCAAACAATTAGGATCAAGAAAGAATAAACAATCTATAATGGTAAATCAATAAGAAGAAATCAACTTTCAAACATCAACCTTCATGTATTTACTCTAATCCGAGAACGAACAAACTATAGAATTAAAGAGAAGAATAAGAGAAAGAGAGAAAGAACTTGGTTAGAAGACATCTAGGGCTCCTCCCCTCTTCTCCAAAACTTGCTCCAAAGTCTCAACTCCCATGAAAAACTAAGTCAAAGAGTATTTATAGAGTTTACAAACACCTAGTAATAAGTTAGACCCCATCCTAGACGAAATAGGAAGTCAAAATTCGCTCCAGGGGCGCCATAACGGGCGCCCCGCGCCTCGGAACGCGTAACACTAGGCAGAAGACGTCGAAAGTCTCACGCTTTTGGGCTGCGTCGCACAAGAAAACGCGCAGGGACACTGGGCGCGGTGGGCCCCGCGGGGCATGCCCTACAGCGCCAGGCCAATTTTCGTGTTTTCTCGCTCCTTTGCTCGCTCGTGTCGTGCCTTCGTGTGCTCGATCCAATCCTCAATCAAAATCCAATCTTTTCTTGCTCAATCATGCTCTTAAAAGCTCCAATTACACTTCATAACAACCTACATACACACGACATAAAATCAGTGTAAAACCACAGTCACAAGCTATAAAACGAGCGAATAAGGTACTAAAACGTGAGGAAATATTAAGGAAATATAGGCATAAAATGCCAAACATCAATATACCCACACACTCACAATGAGTTTCAATCATCCATCAACTCCAACGCTTCTAGATCTCATCTCATCAGGTCTTGAACTTTCTCATCTTCTTTTTGCATATGATCTCATCTTATTTGGGAAAGCCACGAACTCCAATGCTTCTACTATTACCAGAATCGTCTCCAACTTTGGCAGATTCTTTGACCAAAAGGTTAATTTTATGAAATCAAAAATTTTCTTCTCCCTTAATATCCAAACTTCTTCCCAAAATAGCATTTCTATAATCCTCAATATGGAAATTGCCAAAGGTATTGGGAAATATCTAGGCCTTCCTATTACAAACTACCACCCTAAAAGTAGTGACTATCAGTTCATC
This sequence comes from Petunia secreta, assembly GCA_029990175.1. Classification (NCBI taxonomy): domain Eukaryota; kingdom Viridiplantae; phylum Streptophyta; class Magnoliopsida; order Solanales; family Solanaceae; genus Petunia; species Petunia secreta. Next base: position 5,103,833 of record JARKIP010000061.1, read on the forward strand.
CTGGACACTATGAATCAAAAGCTCCAAGGTGTAATACACTGAGTATTGAATTACAAATTGTAATTAATTCTGAGAGTAAAGACTTGAAGTTTTATTGATAATTGCAAATTACAACAGTAAGGAAATACAGGGAAGTAGAGAGAATGGTGGTTGGGGAAGAAGGTAGGGAGAGATTGAAGAGAGAGAGAGAAGGGAAGTTGGAAAATATCCAGATTCTAACTAACTAACTGCCCACAGCTGAGCTGTGTATTTAACTAACTCTAGACTAATCTGATCCGTTGATTAACTTCTAATCTCCACCGTACAACCCATTAATGAAATGGACTCTTTTCAGCTATGCAATCGTCTTACGCGTTCTCCACCTCAGCGCCAACTCAGCTCTTCTTTGACCGACGTTTTGGCTGACCAACTACCAAGTTGTCTCTTCCTTGTCTCATTTCCCCCTTTCCAATTCAGCTACTCGTATCTAAGCCCTAATTCCCCAGACCTTACAATTCCTTCCCCTTCAAATCGACCTTGTCCTCAAGGTCGCAATTGAGCAACAAAATCTGGAAATTGACCCTTGATGTAACCCCAATCCTCCCAGGTTGCATCCTCCGGTCCAAAATTAGCCCAGTGCACTAGAACTTTAACTGCGGCTCCATTGCCTTGCTTAACCATCCGGCGTTGTAAAATGGCTAACGATCGGATCAAGATCTCGCCTACCCCATCACAGAGAGGCGCTTGCTGTTGCACCACGATGCTTGGACCTATCTGGCGTTTCAGTTGCGAGACATGGAAGACCGGGTGAATCTGAGACCCCGGTGGCAGATCTAAACAGTAAGCCACTTTCCCCACTTTCTGTAATATTTTGTAAGGCCCATAATATCTAGCACTTAGCTTTAAATTCCTACGAACTGCAACTGAACTTTGGCGATAGGGCTGTAGCTTAAGGTACACATAATCCCCTTCTTCAAGCACCCTTTCTGATCGATTTTGGTCAGCGTAAAACTTCATTCGAGCTTGAGCTTGAATTAGGTTGTCTTTTAGGTTCTGCAACATTTGTTGCCTCTGGGCTAGACACACCCCTACTGTAGAATGTGTTGAGTAAGGCAGTGAGCCCAAGGGAATTTGAGGGGGTGGATAACCGTACAAAGCCTCAAAAGGTGTTGACTTTAATAGACAGTGGTGGTTGGTATTGTACCACCACTCGGCTAAGGGTAGCCATTGGCACCATTTGTTGGGGTTTGGGTACACCATAGCCCTTAGGTACCCTTCCAAACAGCGATTAAGTCTCTCAGTCTGACCATCTGTTTGGGGGTGATATGCTGTCGACAAGTTCAGCTTGACCCCCATAGTCTTGAACATTTGTTGCCAGAAATGACTAGTAAACAGAGGGTCTCTGTCAATAATGATGGTTCTTGGTAGGCCATGTAGCTTGTATATCTCCTTCAAAAACACCTCTGCCACCTCTTGTGCAGTGTAAGGGTGTTTGAGGGGTATGAAATGGCCATACTTAGTGAGTCTATCTATCACCACTAAAATGGCATTTCTTGTCCCTGAGGAGGGTAATCCTTCTATGAAATCCATAGCTATATCCTGCCATGGGCTGTCAGGGATGGGGAGGGGTTGAAGTAGACCAGGTGGATGAATATTTTCTACTTTCACCCTTTGACAAACATCACACTCAGCCACTTGTCTGCAAATTTCTGCCTTCATTCCTGGCCAGTAGAATACTGTGCTAACCCTTTTAAATGTCCCTAACTGGCCTGAATGACCTCCCAATGGTGATTGATGCATTGCTTCAATTATTCTCCTCCTGAGGTTGGTTGAACTACCCACAAATATCTTGTTATCATGTCTGATGAGTCCTTGATGCAATGAGTAGTGGGGCCTGCCATTAGGATCTGTTATGAGTGTAGTCAGTAGTTGACAAGAATCAGGATCTTGTTCATAGCTATTTAGGACCTCTTGAATCCATGTAGGTTCAACTGCAGATATGGCACATAAGTCTCCTTCTTCTCCCAGTTTCTCAGCATTCTGTCCTGTGTCTTCTTGCCTTCTTGAGAGGGCATCTGCTACTCTGTTCTCGCATCCTTTCTTGTACTGGACTTCATAGTCCAGTCCCAACAGTTTGGTCAACCCTTTTTGTTGTAGGGTAGTGGTAATCTTCTGTTCTAACAAGTACTTTAGGCTGTGATGATCAGTCTTGACAATAAAGTGCCCTCCCTGCAAGTAATGTCTCCATATGTCAACCGCAGCCAGTAGTGCCATATATTCCTTTTCATAAGTAGAAAGACCTCTATGTTTTGGTGCTAAGGCTTGACTGAAATATGCAATAGGTCTGCCTTCCTGCATCAGTACTGCTCCCATCCCTGTTGAGCAGGCATCTGTTTCTATGACAAAAGTCTTTGTGAAATCAGTCAATGCCAACACATGGGCTGTTGTCATGGCCTTCTTGAGTTGTTGAAAGGCAGTGTCAGCCTCATCTCCCCACTGGAAATTATTCTTCTTTAGCAAGTTAGTTAGGGGTCTGCTGATGATTCCATAGGACTGAATAAACCTCCTGTAATACCCTGTGAGCCCTAGGAAGCCTCTTAGTGCCTTTACAGATTTGGGAGTTGGCCAAGTTACCATGGCCTCAATCTTTTTTGGATCTGTGGACACCCCTTCACCAGTGATAATATGGCCCAGATACTCCACTTTGTTTTGTGCAAATTCACATTTAGACCTCTTAGCATACAACTGTTCCTTGCTGAGGATATCCAGCACCTTTTTTAGATGCACTACATGTGACTCCACTGTGGGGCTGTAGATTAGGATGTCATCAAAGAAGACTAGTACAAACTGTCTGAGATAGTCCTGAAACACATGGTTCATCAAACCTTGAAAAGTAGCAGGGGCATTGGTCAGGCCAAAAGGCATGACCCTGAATTCATAATGCCCAACATGAGTCCTAAAGTTGGTTTTATGTATATCACCTTCAAACATTCTGATTTGATGGTACCCTGCCCTCAAGTCTATCTTAGAGAAAACTGTAGAACCACTAAGCTCATCCAATAGATCATCTACCAGGGGTATTGGAAACTTGTCCTTAATAGTGAGTTTGTTTAGCTCCCTGTAGTCAACACAAAATCTCCAAGTTCCATCCTTCTTTTTTACCAACAGCACTGGTGAGGAGAAGGGTGAATGGCTGGGTTGTATTACTCCACTAGACAGCATTTCTTTGACTTGTTTCTCTATTTCATTTTTTTGAAAGTAATTGTACCTGTAAGGTCTAATGCTGATTGGTGATGCCTCAGGTTTCAATGGAATAAAGTGGTCATGCTCTCTTTTTGGGGGCAAGGATTTTGGCTCAGCAAACACATCAGCATATTGCTGAAGAAGTTCATCTATTGCTACAGGTAACCCCTCCTGTTGTGTTGTAGTTTCTGTGGCAATGACAGTGAATAGATGGGCCCATAAGATCTGCCCCTTTTTGAATAGTTGTTTCATAGATCCCCCAGACATGCTGTGCACAATCCCTTGTTCTGTTATCCCTTTCAACTGTACTTTCTTCCCTTTAACTTTCACTTGTATCTTATAATTTTCGAAATCAAACTTGATTGGATTGTAGAGCTTCATCCAGTCAACACCCAATACCACCTCACATCCCGCCAACTTAATCAGCCTCATCTTATTCTCAAACTCCACTCCTTGCACCTCCCACTTGAATTTAGGACAGGAGTGAAGGCTTATTAAATGGTTTCTATCTGCCACAGTTACCTTCATGGGTATATCCTCCTCACTTAAGCATCCAATCTTCTTAGCTGTGTCATAATCCAGGAAGCTATGGGTGCTTCCTGAGTCCACTAGTATAGTGAGAGGTACCTTCTTAGCTTTCCCTTTCAGTCTTATAGTATTTGGAACTGAGGTTCCTGATAATGCATTCAGGCTAATAGCTCCATCCTCTACCCCTTCTAGGTCAGCTTCCATAGCATACTCCTCTCCTTCCTGCTGTGCTTCCTCTATTTCTACTCCTTCTATGGCATTAAGTTGTTTCCCCTTACACTGGTGGTTGTAAGAGTATTTATCCCCACACTTACAGCAAAGGCCAGTTGCCCTTCTATAATCCATCAACTTGCTGTTATGCCCACTGCCTCCACCACCTTCCCTTGGCCACCCCCCATTGATCTTGGTAGTATTGGTGGTTGTAGCACCTGCAGATTGCCCCATCCTGGACAAATATTGCCTGTTCCTCCTGTTAGTTGCCTCAATTAACCTTTCTTGATGTTTAGCCTTATCCACAGCTTCCAATAGAGAATAAGGGTTGCTGAATCTTACAACATGTTTAATGTCTTCCCTAAGTCCTCCCACAAATGTTTCCATGAAGAATTCCTCTGTAATTGTGGGGTTCTTGATAAGCACCCAAGTTTTTAAGTCTTCAAACTCACTTAGGTAATCTCCTACAGTACCCCTCTGAATGATTTTGTTAAATTTCTCTACAATCGCATCATTTTCTATGTCTGCAAATCTCTGGCAAACCTCTACAGTGAATTCACCCCACTTGACAACTCCTCTACTTATTTGTATTGAATAAAACCAAGATTCTCCCTTATCATTTAAATGTATGGTTGCCAACTCTAATTTCTTTCTTGGATCATTAATGTGATAATATTGGAAGTACTTGTCACATTTTCTTAACCAAACCCTAGGATCACTTGTACCATCAAATTCTGGAAATTTAAGCCTTGGGAAAAATTGATCTACTTGATCTCTGTTATTACATTCCTGAATTTCTGCAGATCTTGCTCTTCCTGACCCATTTTCCTGATGTGGAACAGGGCCCAAAACACCCCCTTGAACTGCTCCTGAAGAAGTGGATAGATGAGGCCCATTAGAGTTCAAGAATTGGCCCAGCAACATCTCTATCTTGTTGGTCAAGTCACCCAATTTCCCATTTGTGTCGTTCAGTCTAGCATTTGTATCTTCCAATTTCTGATTAGTTGTAGCCATGTAATCCTGTAGTTGATTTTCGAGTTTGTTGATATGTTCTTCATTACTTTTTTGCCTTGATTCAACCATGTTTGTGGGCCCATGATTTGGCTCTGATACCAATTGTAATACACTGAGTATTGAATTACAAATTGTAATGAATTCTGAGAGTAAAGACTTGAAGTTTTATTGATAATTGCAAATTACAACAGTAAGGAAATACAGGGAAGTAGAGAGAATGGTGGTTGGGGAAGAAGGTAGGGAGAGATTGAAGAGAGAGAGAGAGAGAAGGGAAGCTGGAAAATATCCAGATTCTAACTAACTAACTGCCCACAGCTGAGCTGTGTATTTAACTAACTCTAGACTAATCTGATCCGTTGATTAACTTCTAATCTCCACCGTACAACCCATTAATGAAATGGACTCTTTTCAGCTATGCAATCGTCTTACGTGTTCTCCACCTCAGCGCCAACTCAGCTCTTCTTTGACCGGCGTTTTGACTGACCAACTACCAAGTTGTCTCTTCCTTGTCTCATTTCCCCCTTTCCAATTCAGCTACTCGTATCTAAGCCCTAATTCCCCAGACCTTACACAAGGTTGGAAAACCAAGAGTCTTAATATAGCTGGAAGAACTACTCTGATTAACTCTGTTCTTGCCTCTATCCCCACTTATTCTATGCAAGTCAACTTCCTTCCAGCTAAAACTCTGGACAATATGGATAGAATTGAAAGAAATTTCCTTTGAGGCTCTAGCCTAGACAAAAGAAAAATTCATCATGCAAATTAGGATCTAGTCACCACCAGCAAGTCTAGAGGAGGACTGCGTCTCAAAAAAGCCAAATGTAAGAACGAAGTCCTCTTATCAAGTCTAACATGGAGCCTCTATCAGCAAGATCAATCACCTTGGTCCCAAGTTTGCAAGCAAAATATAAAGGAAGGATTAGTGAATCTCTTCTTGCCAAGCCTCAATATTCCTATATTTGGAAGAGCATAACAAAAGCATGTCCCATTCATAGGGAAGAGATGGCCTGAAATATAGGACCAGGTAATAACATCAGTCTATGGAATGATAAATGGATTTTTCCTAATTACAGCCTCCGATCCTTAATCCATGGTCTAATTCCTGAATCTATCCAAAACCTTAAGGTCAACCATATACTGCTAAATAATAGATGGAATCTACAAAATCTTCCTTTTGACCTCTCTCCAACTATATCTAAGCTCATATACAATACCCATTTTAGTATTGATCCTAATGCCGTAGATAATCATTTCTGGAGTCTAACCTCGAATGGCTCCTTCTCCATCAAAACAGCTTATTACCTTTGGGATGCGCATTTCAGAAACTCTTCAATCTGTGTACCCAATTCCAATTGGATATGGAACCTCAATATCCCCAATAAGCTTAAATTCTTCCTATGGTCCTTCAACTCTGGCAAGCTCCCAACTAGAGCAAACTTATTCCATCGCAACATTATTCAAAGCAACCTTTGTAAACTCTGTCCAAACTCTCCTGAAACTCTTCAACACATCTTCCTAGATTGCCCGAAATCTGCTCAAGTTTGGCCTACTCTCTCTCTAAATCCAAATATAGACTTCTAAGCTTGGATAAAAGAAAAGTGTAAGCCCTCAAAATCCCTTACTCATCCATCTGGAACACTTCACAACGTTGTTATTTCATATGCTCTATGGGGTATATGGATTAATAGAAATAGAAACCTGTTTGAAAACAAGAGCAAAATCATATCAGACTGTGATATTATCTCACAAGTTGCAGAATACTTCTACCTAAATGACAACAACAAACCTCTCCTCACATCCAAATTTATCTTATTCAAATGGAACCCTCCGGATACCAACAAATTCAAACTCAATACAGATGGAGCTTTCTGCTCATCCACCAAATCAGAAGGTATTGGAGGTGTCATAAGAGACCACCTTGGCTTTTGGAAAGCAGGATTCACTAAACATATTCCTCACAACTCAGTAACATATTCTGAAATCCAAGCACTATTTCATGGTCTTAGATTAGCAAAGGAGAAGAATTTAATTCCTCTCCAAATAGAATGCGATTCGTTAGCCATCATTCAAATGCTACATGGTACTAATGTAACTTATGCTAACTTACTCCATGATTGCAGGTTGTTGCTCGCTGATCTATGTAGGGATGGTACAAAGAAAATATATCGGGAATCAAATTTTGTGGCTGACATTCTAGCCAAGCATAGATGTGTAGATGCTTCCTTAGCGGATATTATGTATTATGTCTATGCTCCCCCTTTTGTAACTTATGAACTGCTATTAGATACTTCTTCCCATCTTAGGGAAAGAAGAGTCTCCTTTTGTATAAACTAAGCAACATTATGTTAATATAAGTATCATGGCCGGTTTAGCCAAAAAAAAAAAACCCTAATTTAACTAACTTCTACTATTTAAAGTAGAGAATAGAGTCTAACTTAGTTACAACAATGACCTAAATTAGTCCTTAATTGCAAATATAACTAAAATATACACTTGAACCTACTTTGAGTCTTCAAGTCTTCAATTCACGCATCTTCCTTATCCTTAAAGCTCTTGAGGAATGAAATGTCGCTCTCAGGCTCTTGAGTGCTTCTCGGTCTGACATCATTTCCCTAAATATACCATTTTTCATTTCACTCTCTCTCTCTACCATAAAATCCTAATTTCTTTCCCTCTCTTTCTTTCCCCTCCTGCTGGTCGGAATATTTTCTGGCGACCAGATCTGTCTACGACATCCACTGGAGAAAACATAGAGGCTGCTGCTGCTGTTCTTCTTCCCCTGCCCCGATCTCGCTGTTGTGCAGTGGCGCTGCTTCGATCTGGTTTTTTTTTTTTTTTTTTCCTGGCAGCACTACTCTGCTATGCTCCTCTTTTGTATGTGTATATTTGTGAATGTGTTAAGTATTTATTTTGCATATAAATATGTATATCTTTGTATTTTTTTGCATATAAATGTGTATCTTCATTTTTTCATGTGTATATGTAATGTATATATATGTATATTGCTGTATGCTTATGTATGTGTATGTCTAGAGTAGAAAAATTATGTGTATATATATATATATATATATATATATATATATATATATATATATATATATATATATATATATATATATCTTTGTTTGTTTTTTGTAGTTTTTTGAAATTTTTTATATGTTTGATGATACGTAGTTTCAAACATTAATTCTTAAAAATTTTCAATGTATATATATGTATTTTGTATGTTTCGATTTGTAGATCCATTTTTTTTAAAATTCGATAGTGGTGAGTGGTAACAGTAATACCAAGAGGCAGTGACGACCGGAGAAATTAGAAAAAAGAGACAAAACCCTAATTGGTATGTGTTTGTTGAAACTTGTATATTTAGGATAATAAAAATATTTCTATTTTTCGTAAATTGTATAATATAGGTAATTTATTTAATTTTCAGATTAGAGTTGTATATTTATGTAAATCTCCCATTTAGTTACAAGTCTAATCATATTGGGCTAGTTCATATTGTCAGACTTAGAGTGATAAGCCTGATCCATTAGCTTGAGGTCCAAGCCATGTGTCAAATGACGTGATGCCAAGTCAAATCAAGGTTCAATAAAATCATGCCACATGCATAAGTGATGTAGCATACCAAGTTAAGACAAGAATCAATTAAATATCACAAAATACTCGAAATAACATGACTTTTGTGATAGTTTAGATGACTTAAGCTGACCAATTAGAACGGAGAAAAAATATATGTATTCTTCACAAACTCCTTTCACCTACCGCTATATATAGAGGCCCTCCATAAGCCAAAAGAAGAAAATAAGCTCAATCAAGGATTAGAAGAAGGTCAGAAATACATAAATCACGGAGATTATTCCTCCTGGCTATGATCAAGAATTCTTTTAGTTGGGATCAAGAATTCTTCTTAAATCATAAAACATGTTCCTCTTACTACAAAACAGGTCCCAATTGCCAACTGGTTTTCCTAACCAATCAAATTCATTAGTAAATTATTAACATATTACCAACGGATTAGCAACTAATTTTTTTTTTAGAGATATAACAATATATTACTAACAAATTACCAACCAAATTTTACCGGCCAATAAAATTAGTGGGTAAATATTGCGAAAAATTTATGGCGCATAATTAGTGTCTATTTACCAACATATTACTAATAGATTATTTACCAACTGATGCTTTTTGTTGAAAAATTACCAACGGACTAAGAATCCGTTGGTAAATACTGTAGGTTAATATGGCACGTCATTTAGGAACAAATTACTAACGTATTAGCAACATAATTTCACCAACAAAAGTAAGTTGTTAGTAATTTACTAACCATTTTTTAATCTGTTGGTAAATTACCAACTCAATTGTCATTAGTTGCTAATTTCACCAATCGATTTGAAAATGTTGGTAAATTTTCCAATGATTTGTTGTTCCGTTAGTAAAATTTACCCACGAATTATCAATTTGCTGGTAATTTACCAACAAAAATATTACCAGTAAGTAATTTACTAATACAATTGTTATTTGTTGGTAATTTACAAACCGATCTACTATCTCTTAGTAAATTTGCTTGTGAATTCTTATTCAGTTAGTAAATTTTGCTAGCATATTTTGTATATGCTTATTTTTACAAATGGATTATGAATCTTTTAGTAAATTTATAGATGATATCTTATTATATATTGACGTTTTTCGCAATCGATTGGTCTATATATTAGAAACACTGAACTACTAACGATGAAACCTATAAATATGAGGCTCTTATTGCTAGATTAGGCTTGTCACGAGTTTGGTAATTAAGTGACTCACGACCCAGAGTGATTTCCAATTAACCGCAAGGCAAATTCACTACTAGTGGTTGTTAGTCTGTAATTAATCGCAAGATCTTGACTGTAATTAAGAAGTCTTTATAACTTAAGAAACCTCTCTTTATGGTGGTGAGCGAAAGTCGTTCATATATCAAAATCCACTTCTATGTGTTGTGATCAAAGTTTGCCTCCACATTCATGATCAAGTCAAATTCATATACTCAAGAACAAGCCCTCACGTCCTTGAATCAAATCAAATAAATTAATTCAAGAATAAGTTCTCATGCCCTTGAATCAAATTAAATCCATCAATTTAAGAACAAGTATATTTTATATTTATGATTTTCCAAAGATTTTAACACACATTATTTCTTATAAAGCAATTTTCTTGTAAATACCTTTTTTTCTTGATTATTTTTAGGCAAAAAAATTATTCTCTACAAGCTCCACACGAAAGAATTACTTATAGAAAAAAGGGTTTTCACTTTCATTTACACAAAATTTCCCTTTCTTTTTTCCACGAGTTAAAAATCTTACAAGCTCCACATGAAAGAATTACTTAAGAAAAAAAGGTTGAAGTAAGCCCCGAAAGCACTCAAGAGTCTAAGAACGACCTTTCATTCCTCAAGAGCTTTATGAATAATAGGAAGATTCATGAATTGAAGACTTGAAGGCTCAAAGTAGGCTCAATGAAGTTGTTTATTCAAATTAGAGGATTAAAATCTATATTCGTAGGTTTCTAGTTTACTACATTTGTGGGATTGCTCTTTCTTTTTTCTACTTCTCCCTCAATTTCTTATATATTGTATTTGTGTATCTTTCATTCCGCATTTTACATCAGGTAATAAAGTGAAAAGTACTGTTATGTATTGTAATTTGTTTAAAAGTATCAGCAAAAATGTATAATTTAGCTATTTATATTGTCTTCTGGCATAATTTTTTCCAAATAAATCTATGTCTTAAATTTATTTAAATATAGTCCTAATTATTTTATAGACACAAATTCAACAAAATTTAAATGTCTACGGAGCTGTTTAGCTGCTTGTCAATAGATAATATTTTGGATATTTGCAAAAACTTCTATTTTCAAATATCCTCTTAAGCACCAACAAGTATAGATGGAAATAAGTGTTTATTTTGTCTGTCTTATCTTTTTGTATTTGAAGATATTTGTTTTAAAGTTCCAAAGAAGCTTAACAGGGAAAGATATTAAATCTACTTTTGGTAAAAGAAAAAGGCAAAAAAAGTGAAAGAGAAGGGTGATTTATAGTTTATACTCTTATGGAGGGAATTTCGTAGTACTTCCAAATGTAAAATTATTACTTTCTTTTTTAATCGCAACAATTAGTAGAACTTAGCTAGTAGTGTAAAGTTATATTCCGGTTAGCTTTCAAATCTCTAATTACCACACAAAGGTATGTTTGAAGGGATTCCAACAATTAAGGTAACATTCCTAAAATATTCTTTTTTACCTTTGGCTTCCCACTTCTCCCAAAGGCCAAAGCATAAAGCCAAAGTGGAAACTAAGCCATGGAATTTGCAATGTAGAGTAAACTGAGATCACGCCCGCCTGGCTACCTTTTAGTTTGGTGACATTTCAACTAAAACCCAACTCATGACAATGGCAAGCTACCTTTTCTTACTACAGTCTACGACTTGTTTGTTTTAGTTCCTGCAGACTTCATGTTACCTCTTTCGTTTGGATTCTATTCTGAAATTGTGATTTGGTGGTATCAGCTTACATGATCTGTCACTTCTCATTAACTAATAGTGACGAGGTAAATATTAAAATTTGACAACGTAACCCTTAACAATCTCAGTAGAAGGAAGCTTATTTTCCACTAAATTCAATAGATTTTCAATGCTATCAGTATGTAATTGGAGGTCACAATATTCTTAGCTCAAACATGCAGAAATCAAACTTTATCTCTATAGTGAGAGTAAGTCTTATAATTAAATGGGTTTGTTTGCAATAAAATTTAAGCAATTACAAACAACATAAAGAAATGTACTTTTATTCATAAAATATGTGAGTACAATTCTGGTAACCCCTTGATTCTTCTCTCCTATTTGTTATCCGTAATTCGAGGGTCTTAGTGGCGTATTTCTCGAACGTATGATGATTTACATCTCCTTGATGTATTTGATGATCAAGAAGAAGCTAGAAATTAAAGACATATTTGGTGTTTGTTTTGTGATCTCTTAGATATTTTTGAGATGTCTTCTAAGGGAATATGTGACCCCTTTTTATAGGTGTGATTTAGAATTTTAAGTGGAGTAGCCTCCAAGAAAACTTAATAGGTCCGCCTTGTAGAAGCCGTAATTTGGATAAATTTTCGGTGTCTACAGGGTTAACTAATAAGACAAGTACCGATAGAGTTTTTAGAACGTCTTTTTCTTTTATGTAAACTCAGATTTAGTATTTAATGTAATTCCTGTTAACAATATTTAATAACCTGGTGATTACCTGTAGGGTCAAAAGATAGTCAATGATTTCATGTAGTACTACCTTTCTGAGCCACGAATAAATAGACGAAGAAGTACTAGTCCTACTAATTCATATGCAAAGTTGTCCGAAAAGACTTATTTATGTACGATAAAGCTTCCATATTATGCCTTGTGACATATTCGACATGATTTTGCTTGTGTTTGAATGTGAATACATAGATGGCCCCTCGATATTGGCTCAAATTCCCAGTTGAACGTTCTAATTTTCCAAGTGATCAGATAGACACTTCTAATTGGATAGAAATGTGTCTCTTGAACACCTCAAGCTGACATGGCAAAATGTTTGTTTTGCACCTATCTTTTGGCGCGTGAAGACATTAAATTTGATAATTTTATTCTTGTTTAATTAATATGAGCCCCACATTTTCACCTGTGTCAATATTATGTCTTCTTCAACATCTTTAGACACCGGTCCACCACCCAACCTAGCCAAAACCTCACCACACCAATCTTCGACCACCACCCCAACAAAAAACAACACCAAACTACTAGTACTACATATACATAGCGACATCTAGAACGAACAAGAATATGATTAATATTTCAAAGGAGTTCAACCCCAAATGAATATCATTGTCTCTGCACCCAAATCGTCACCACCACTGCTTCTACTGACGCTGCTCCATTACCTCTGTCCCAGCGTTGCTGCTTTGTGCCGCTTCTTAAAAAAGACAGATTTTGTTCTCTTCATAAATGAAAATAGCTCAACCCCAAATGAATATCTAGAGTTTTTTCGAAATTCTTCAACTGTAATCTCAATTTTTTGGCAAATTCTCAGTCAATTCTTAGCAAAATAAAGGCAAAATTACCAATTTCATATTGGGGACTATTGCATCCATGGCTAAATAAATTCAATTTCGTATTCATACTACAATTTCCATCAATGGCCGCATAAAATCGATCGCAAATAAAAAAATTAAAATTTAAGCTGGATTTGCTGCAATAATAGGCAAGCCCCTTGATAGATCAGGACTGTTTTTCTTCATAAGTAGAGCAGATGGCACTGTGAAAAGGGACAAAAACTTGAATTTGAAGTCTTTTCTGCTATAAAGGTAAGCCCCAAATAATTGCAGGCTTGACGCGGATGAGAGTTGTGTTGGAAAATGGTTAATTGGAGGAAGAAGAAGAGGGGAGAAGGAGGGGAAAAAGCAGCCGGTTATTAGAAGAAGAAGTTATGAGGAAAAGGGGACCATTGGAGTCTTGGAGACGAAGAGGAAGATAACAAGGATAGGGGGTGGGGGGAGGGGGGTTGCTGTATGTTTTCTTCCTTTAAAAATTATAATTTATCCTTTTAAAGGTAAAATTAATTTTTTATCAAAAATTACACGTGTTATCGTCTGATTCGGTAGGGTGCCACATCACCCACGATTGTTATTCACGCATAAGGTCAGCTCGACACGAGTATTTACGAGACACACATGTGCAAGTAGAAGTGCCTATATGACCACTTGGAAAGTTGAAGTGTTCAACTGGAAATTGGAGCCAACTTCAAGGGGTCATTTATGTATTATGCCTTTTTTTTTCTTTCGAAGTTTCCTTTGAAATTTTATTTTTTGATAATTTGCATGTAAAAACAATATTTGTTTCTTTTTAACAAATTGAGAAAACATAATACGGGGAGAAATTTCGCAAAACTTTGTCCAAACACAATTAGTGCTGTTGAAAATGTTATATTTTCTGATCTAGCAAATCACTTTTCCTTTACCTAGATATTGCTTTACCAGAAAACTTATTACTTTCGATGAATAGATGTTTGCATACTCATCTCACTTGTACTGGTTCAAAAGATAGGTCAAACTAGGTTAATTACTTGCAATGGATAGATGAGGTGATGGCTTCCAAATTCTTATTTGACCAAAAAACATGTACTCCCTCCGTTCCGCTTTAAATAAACCCATTTGATTTTGCACAAAATTTAATAAAAAATGAAAGACTTTTAAAATTTGTGGTCTAAACTAAGTTATAGATATTTGTGTGGCTATAAATCATCTATGGATGAGTAAAACTAAAAATTTCTTTCTAAATTTTAAAAAAATCATTCTTTTTGAAACAGACTAAAAAGGAAATATGTTCATTTTTTTTGAAACGGAGGGAACATGTTACTTCAAATGATATTGCATGAGCTATAGGAGTAATATTTTCAAAAAGCGTTTGGTCACTCTTGTGGTCCATGAAGTTTAAGAAAAAATTCTTGTGGGGTTATAAATATGTACCTCCAAAAACTGTTTGATTAGGAAACAGGGTGAGTGGACACCATGAGATATTTTTCCAAGTGCGGAAGTGAAATTTGTAATCTTAAAAATAATTAACAAGGTTGCCTAATATGACAGTAATCAATTTAATTGTTTTTTTATTTTTAACTGTACTCAAAGATTGAGAATAAATTTGAACATTTTTACTAAAACAAGTTCGAGCACGTAGAATCTAGCCAGTTTATTTACCGGAGATCTATTAATGACAATAACAACTAGTACTTTAATAATGGCAAAAATATGAATCGATGAGATTCAGTAATGTTGAATATTTACATACACAAAAATTTGAACAATTTTCCTGCATTTTAATTGAAGCATGTGGCCTAGGCAGCTTACCTGGTCAGAGGAAAAGCTGGGGCCAGGGGCATGCAATAATTTGGAGCTATTCTCCATATCTCTTTTTTTTGTTTCCCATCTGGTGTTCGATATCCTAATTGGAGCTCCGACTAATTCGGATTCGCGCTGCATACGATCTCATTCAGGGGGAAGCGCTCCCTACCAGTGATTTTTCACTACTCAGGGCTCGAACCCGAGATCTCTTAATGGTTAAGGGAGGAGTAGTCCCATCCACCACACCACAGTCATTTGATGGTTATTCTCCATATCTCTCATGAGTTGCGTACACTAATATAATACCATTACATACAAGTACCAACGAAACCATAAAAGAAAAGCTGAAATAGCTGAAACACTGAAAAGAAGAGGAAAATACTGAACCTCTTCTGTATCGAGCGAACGGCAAACTCGGGGGGTTTATTACTTATTGGAGTACTATTATAGCAGTAGGGTGCAGTGTCTAGTTCCTTCATCATTTGTTTTTGGTGTTTAACTTCTGCGAACAATTTTACTTTAATATTATTACTTGCAACAACAACTGTTCGTGATAAAATTAGTTGAATATATATATATATATAAAATTACTTCACCACATATTTCATATATGAGTATAAAATTTTAAGAATTATATAAATAATTGTGTCATAGTTTTTTTTAAGTGTAGGTTGTAAGTTTAATTCATGAAAACTCTGAATGTATATTCTATTAACTTAACTCAATCAAGGAAGAATAGTTAAAGAGATAAATTTATATAATTGAAGACACGAAAAGTAATTAGCTCAAATTTAGTGAAATTGAGAATTTTATTTTGAGTTAATAACGAATACATAATCTCTTTTGGGATATTAAATTATTATATAATGTAAGTTAAAGAAAAAAAAGACTCAGGGTAAGATGTGATTACTTGTGCAACAATTTAAGCCCGGTAAAATATAAGGTAAATTACGCCCTATAAACATTGATAAAGAATATTTACTCTTTACTCACATCTTTTGTTGTTTCTTTCTTTCTTTCCATAAATAATTATTATTTTTAAATATATTTTAAATATTATTTATTAATCCCTTAAATATGAGATGATACTAATCCCTAATATTAAGGGGACCAAAACTTATTCTCCCAATCAATTGAATGCTCACCCTTCCCCACGACATATTCCTCTCCTCTCTCTCTTTTTCGAGAATGATTTTTTTTCCTTCGTGTCATAAGCCAATTCGAGACCTTTGATGACGCCTTCATGTGCTGCTTCATTGTTCATGACAACGGGATAGCTTACCGGCCTCCACATTGATTTTTTTGAGGAAGTGATCAGCACCATGCTAGCCCGGCTCCTTCAACATTTGAGGGTCCATGTAGACCATCCACACCCGAGTATCTCTCCACTCATGGCTTGTAGCTCGTCCTCAACTTTGGGTAGCATGTCGGTAATGCCATAGATGAAATTTACCAGGACTTGTGACTTTATGGTCGTTCGAGGCTGGTAGATGATGTCATTTTCACTGAGCTCGATGACCCACTTTTCTAAGCAGTCGGAGAGCTCCAGTTTGTGTAGGATTGTCATGGAAGATACAACGAATATCGTGTGGCTTTGGAAATATGGGTGCAGCTTTCGAACCGCTATGACTAGGGCCAGGGCGAGCTTCTCCAACCAGTAATAGTGGGTCTTTGTGTCCTGCAAGGACTTACTAACATAATAAATAAGAGATTGCGCTATTTTCTGCTCGCGTGTGAGTACGACTCTTATGGCTTTTTATGACATCGCTAGGTATAACAAAAGTCATTCACCTTCGCGTGGGTTGGCCAGTAGTGGTGGGTTTGACAGATAATCCTTTCGATCTCGCAGCATGTGTCGTCATTGTTTCGTTCATTAGAAGCCCTTGTTTTTATTCAGTATGTTGAAAAATTGATGGTAGTGTTTAGAAGATCGAGAGATTCACCTGATTAGTATGGCTATTCGGCCTTTGAGCTTCATCACATCTGTCTCACTTTTCAACACTTCTGATATTTCTACGATGGATTTTATCTTTACGGGGTTAGCTTTGATCCCTCGGTTCGAGACAATGAATCTGGGGAACATACCTGATGATACTCCAAAAGCATATTTCTCAGGATTAAGTTTAATTCCGAACTTATCCAGTATATCAAATGCTATTTTCAGATACTTTATATGGTCCTTCACAACCTCTGACTTCACTTGCATGTCATCGGCGTATACTTCAATAGTCTTCCTGATCTAATCTTTGAACATCAGTTAACCAACCGCTAATATGTGGCCGCAACATTCTTTAGCCTGAACAGCATCACACGGTAGAAGAAAGTCCCTTGATCCGTGAGGAATGAGGTTTTATCTTGATCATTTGGATCTATAAGGATCTGACTGTACCTTGAATAGGCATTTAGAAGTTGAGCATCTCATGACCTGTGGAAGAGTCAGTGAGCTGATTGATATTCTGCAGGGCGAATGATTCCTTTTAACATGCCTTATTTAGATCGGTGAAGTCTATACACATTCTCCATTTGTCGTTCTTCTTCGGAACAACCATTACATTGGGGAGCCAATCTGGATAGTAGACTTGATGTATAAACCCGTTATTCAGCTTATGGGTGATTACATATGAGTTTAAATACTTGATTATTTACTTCATGATGCTTGAGCATTACTGTATGAGCTAAAGCAATTCATGAGTTATACTTGATTTGCAATCTTCTTGTGGTTGAAAATGCCACCAAATAAGAATCCTATACCCCCAAAAAGTTTTCTCATAATTCTGTATCTTAATATGCGCGAGAGAATGTCTGCTTTCTAACACAAATTTTAGTAGTTGTGTTAGAGACGGAGGGGTCATTTGTGTTAATTACTATTATTATGTCAAACGTTGGGAATATTTTTTATTATTTTATTGTAGTCAGATAGTAAGTTTTATATTTGTGCACTTTCGTCCTAAAAATTATTAAGATTGTACTCAGACACATGTCACAAGATCTAACAGTCTAGTAGTTGGTATTTTGTATAAATACTATAGCTCAAACCCTAGAAAGTAGCTGAAATGAGAAATTTCTTTTAATTTTTCCTATTTTATTTTATTTTTTCCCATTATTTTATTGTTTTGGTTATCTGCACTATATCAACCACTACATTTGGTATCAGAGTGGCAATTCTTTGAGTTATGATTGAAAAAGCTCGAAAACCTTTCGGTGGGGATGAAGAGAAGGATTTATAACAGATTCAAGCTCTAATGGATGAGGCGACAAAGAAATAGAAGAGAGACATGTGTTATTCAAAGAAAAGAATAGGAAGCGAAATGATGAAACAAATCGAAAGTTGACAACTATGTTAGCTCAGCTTGAATAAGCAAAAATTCAGAGGGTATTGTTGATGCTCGTTCCAAACTATGCATTAGCAACACCTGGGTCGGTTTGGGATTCGAGTCCTCCATCCGTACAAGGAGGCACATGCTACAATGCCTCAGCTCCAAATTTACCAGTAGGGACGGAGATGTATAGAGGATTAGGGTTTTAACAAATGGGGTTGGTTACATAGGCCACGACAAGAACTCTTCCACCACCTCCTACCATTGGGGTAAATGAGTCATAATTTAACCGCGACACTTTCCCGCCCAATACCCAACTTATTAAGGTTCAACCTATACATACCAAATGGCTTACCAACCCATTATACGATCCACCAATACATCTCCCACCACCCAAATAAATTCTTCCCAGCCCACTAATAGATCTATATATTTTGGTTTCATGTCACCCAGTCCAATTTACCAAAATATCACTATTCAATTAAACCAATCTTATGGCCCTTACTACACACACACTCGTTTTGAATAGTTTACACAATCCCAAATAATGAAAAAAATACCCACCCAACCTTCACAGAAATACTTCTCAATTTAACCTATATTTTCATTATTACACACAACCAACACTTTACCAGGCCCAACTCACAAAACATAGCTACCGCTGTTACTCATACTTCTGCTCCATCGAGTACTAATTCATTTAAACTTTTAAAAGCAAGCTTTATTTCCCCGAATTTGATCTCTCTAATCCAAATCATTTTTTTATGTGTATCAGGTACCTGAGAGTCCAAGATGAGCTTCATTTATATGCATGCTAAGGACAAATTTGACCACTGTTTGACCGCTTGTTAATGAAGCGTGAAAGTTATATCCCTTTGTCATAATTTTATGTGGCCACTTGTAGGAGCTATGATAATCTAAACCACTTGATGTCATTAAATTTAATCATTTAGAACAAGCAACTGATGTAGAATCTTATCCAGTTAAATTTGAAGAGTTGTGTTGTTATGTATTAATGACTAACCCATCATTGAATTAACAATATTTGGTATCGAAATTTATTGGTTGTCTTAAAACTGATCTGGAGTCTTTGGTGCGTGTGGCAAAATCCTGTTACTCTACTTGCTGTGTATGTGTCGCACCCCCCTTTTTACTTCATTCGGAACACGCGCTCGGAGAAAAAGTGGTTTCCGACTTGGGGTAACTCGTTAGGAGTAAGAGTTTGGAGTCGCAACCTAATAAATTTATCTAGGCGTATCAGGTCACCTAAAAGCATTTCTAATTTAAAAAATAACTCCGGGTTGGTCTACTAGTCAGAGATTCGGGTAAGTGTTCGAAATAACCTAGAAGGAAGGGGTTAGGCACCTTCTAAGTTCCACTAAGTGTGGTTCCCGGCCGATTTCTACACTGGATTTAAACATGCGATTTTAACTAGAGTGAAAAAAGACAAATAATTAAATGAAAAGACATAGCCATGCAATCAAGTTAATATATATATATATATATATATATATATATATATATATATAAGGGCAGAGTCTAAAGGAATACTTAATTCAAGACTAGATTCGAAATTTCAGCTTAAAATAAAGTCTGATCCTCAAAATTAGGTCAAAATCTCAATAGGTCTCTTAACCTAGCTCATTTATGCAAACCTGAAACAAAGCAAAACTGTAAAAATTTCGCCCAGAGGCCACTTTTAATACCGGTATTTAGTTTGAGGCTACTATTTTCAGTGGCATTACACTAGAGACCACTTTTGTGCCACTACATTAAACACGGGTATATATAAAAGACCCAATTACCCCTCATCTTTTATGAATTGACAGGGTTTTTTCAAAACTCTTCTTCTTCATTTAACCGTTCTTCTTCATGCATTTTTACCTTTTCTTCATTGTATCTTCATGCAAAAAATTGCTCAGTTTTTCATATACCTCTTCACGTTGGATTACGTACATTGAATAACATTTCTCTCTTCACCTTTGCAGTCTGAAATTTGTATTTGGCAGGTATGACGTTTGTCTTTTTTTTTTTTTTTTTTTTGTATTTTTTTTTTTGTATTTTTTTGTGAAATATTCCATATGATACCACAAGGACTAAAAAGAAGATAACTGACTGGAAGGGTAATTATAGACGTATTTTTTCATTCCACCACTTGAAGATTAGTCCAGCAGTGTTGGATGACTTTAAATCTTTTTTGCTATTTCAAAGAAATGACACTGAACTTGAACAGTAAGTCTATTTGTATTTTTTTATGATTTCGTGTCTGTAGTTTTTTAAGTTCAGTGCATAGTGGATGAATTTGGAAACCTATAGTTCAATCCCCTATGGACTGAACTTCTTATCCCATGAGTTCTGCCCCTACCGATTGAAGTTCTGTGCATATGGAGTAAGTTCTATCTATAAGAATTGAACTTCAGTCAAAAGGTCATGGACTTTTTGTCCACAAGGACGTGGAAAGTTCTGTCCCCTATAGGATTGAACTTCATTGCCTATGATATTCTTAAGTTCATTCCTTATGGAAAAGTAACATGTGTTTTGTATTTTGTATCTTTTTAATTAGGAACAACCGTGCTTGTTATATACGCGATAATGATTACGACAGTAATCCATATCAGTTGGAAACAATCGAGCCAGACAAGCAGTGATTTTTAGAGTTTGTAGATGTTGCCTACCCTATGACTGATAATGTTAGTGCATATTCTGTTCTTTGATTTGTTCCGTGTTCGTTATTTAGTTTTCTGTGTATTAACTAAACAGGTTCTTTTTTTTTTCAGCATATCGATGTCGCTATGTATTATCTTAGGAAGAGGGCATGCTACCATTTGTTCCGGCTTCCTCATACACTGTCAATTACTGATATCGATTTTGATAGTTATATGTGCTCTATTTATACGTCAGAATTCAAAGACAAAAAGAAAAGACCAGGTAATGAAATCTGGCTTGACGGTTTTGGACAGTATATCTGCAATTACCTTCATGGCATGGAACGGAGGTGTTCAATTCCATGGAGTGGAGTTGATAAACTCTATTTTCCATGCCGATTGCAAGCAACACCTGGTCAAATGGTGACGCATTACTTTTTGGCAGTCTTTGATATGCACGACAAGAAAATACGTGTATATGATTCGATGGTCAAAACAAAGAGGCCACCAGTAGACAAATTCGACCACGTCAAGGGTTATGCTGTTGTGCTCCCACATCTTTTCAAGTATGTCAACTTTGGGGACCTACATGATTCTTTTGAAAATGATAAGTTCAATGCAGCCTATAAAACCCAGTGGGTATTTTCACCGACTCAACTAAATTCGTAAGTCTTGTCATTTTTGTCCAAGTTTTAGTGCAAATTAGATATAATTGACTGAACTTATAACCCCCTGCCTACTTATATGTCTTACTCTTTGTTTTGGTGCCTCATTTTTTAGGACTAGTTGTGGCGCTTTTGCAATATGGTATGCTGATCTACTGACCAGAGGTAAAACTGTTGAAAATGTTAAACCACATCAAATTCATCATTACAGGGAGCGGTCTGGTTGTCAGCTTTGGGCTCATGGTCGTGCAAAGGCTAGGGATGGATTTGAGACTCCACCTGAATTTGTTGAGCATGATTATGGAGAACATAATGAAGACATGTGTCAGTTATAGATATTTTTGTTCTTATCTTCAGAATTCCTAGTAATATTTTTTGTAAAGTTTTTTGGTAATGTATGGTGAAACAAATATTATGTACAGATGAACAGATTATTATGCATAGATTTATGTAAATGCCATTTTGTTGCAGTGATGTTTTTTACCGTTAAGGACTTAAGTTCTATTCTCATATGTTCAAACGACATGGACTGAATTTCTATCCTACATTGATTGGACTTCATTTTATATGCCGTCAATTTCCATCCACAGGATGGACTGAAGTTTTATCCTTATGGACAGAAGTTTATATCAACTCTGTGTCTGTGTATGTATGTTCAGTCCACTAGAGGGGGGGGGGGGAGGGGATGAACTTCTGTCTCCAAGGATGGAAGTTCAAATCACGTGGACTGAATTTCTACCACACATGGATTGGACTTCAATTTATATGCCCTCAATTTCCATCTACAGGATGGACTGAAGTTTTATCCTCAGGGACGGAAGTTTTATCGTCATTGATGCACTGAACTTCTATCATCATTGATTGAACTTTATTACGCTCATTGTGACTGTTCAATATTTATTATACCTGTTATGGATTGGTGACTTTTGAACTATAACTTTCAACTTTTAAAATGTTATTGTGCCTTTTGAACTATAAGTTGCAACTTTTAAAATGTTATTGTGCCTTTTGAACTATAAGTTGCAACTGTTTGTATTTTATTGTTCCTTTTGAACTATAAGTTGCAACTGTTACAATTTTATTGATTTTTTTCTATAAATACATAACTGATTGTTAATTCTTATCATTTTATTATTTAGGAATTAGGGTTATCTATTTTAAGATTTTCTAAACTTCAGGTGCAAGAATGTCTGAAAGTAGTGTGAATCAACCACCACAAGTAGAACAATCAGGTGCACAAGGACTTGCCCCATTACCAGGAGGGATTCCAAATAATATACAATGGGAGATTGCAGTCCTAAGGCGTCAGATGCAGGACCAGGAGAATGCAATACATGAAATGCAAAATGATATTTTGCATATGCGTAACGTCCAAAGGCGACAAGTGCGAATTATCACCCAGGGTATTGAAGCTATAGCAGCACGTGTTCGTTTTGATCTTTCTGCTCTTCCACCACCATTTCCATAACTGAATATGTATGAAGTTTCTATGGTATAGAGTTTTTTATAAGTTCTGCGACTATATATGTAACATCAGTTATTCATGTATATTGTTAATTTTTTACATTTACATATATTCAAAGTATAGTCTTTTTTTTAATTCTGTGAAAGAAGAGAATCAAATGCAAGTGGCTAGAGACTTCAGTCCATGATAATAGGAGTTCTGTCCATGATGATTTGTGTTTACTTAAAGACAGAGCTTCTACTTCAGTTATTTCAATTTGAAAGTGGCTAGAAATTTGAAATCCTCATGGACAGAACTTCAGCCAGGATGATAGAAGTTCTGTTCCATGATGATTTAAGTACTGTGTTTACTTAAACACAGAGCTTCTACTTCAGTTATTTCAATTTTCAAGTGGCTAGAAACTTAAAATCCTCATGGACAGAACTTTAGTCCATGATGATAGAAGTTCTGTTCCATGATTATTTAAGTTTTATGTTTACTTAAACACAGAGCTTCTACTTCAGTTATTTCAATTTGAAAGTGGCTAGAAACTTAAAATCCTCATGGACAGAACTTCAGTCCTGGATGATAGAAGTTCTGTTCCATGATGATTTAAGTTCTGTGTTTACTTAAACACAGAGCTTCTACTTCAGTTATTTCAATTTGCAAGTGGCTAGAAACTTAAAATCCTCATGGACAGAACTTCAGTCCATGATGATAGAAGTTTTGTTCCATAATGATTTAAGTTCTGTGTTTACTTAAACACAGAGCTTCTACTTTAGTTATTTTCAGTTATTAATGAGAGATGCAAATATATAAAACATAATTAGATTAAAGTTCATATATAAACATAGACATTATAATAAGAAAACAAATAGTACTGCTTAAACTAAAACGACAAACAACTAATAGAAATTATTCAATTAAAATTAGATTGTCTGCTGATGCTCCACCACCACCATCATCATCATCATCATCATCACTGCTTAAATCATCATCAACAGCTCCTTCACCAGCCTGATTTTTTATGAGAGAAACACCAAAAACAACAGATGGAACACCGTGGATCATCTCGTGCCATAGGTGATCAAAACGAAGCGTATCACCTATCCTGAAGCCTTTCTTAATAACCATATCCTTCCAACCGTTACACAACCTTGCGTGTTTCCCAACTACGAAGTTCATCAAATGTACATCATCATGTCCACCATAAAAAATTATGCATGCCAGTCCATTTATACTTGGCAGCCTCTGCTTCCAACTGTCTGGAAAGATCTAAAATCAAGAATATTTCACAGTTAATAAACAAAATCAGAAAACACTAGAAAATTAAATGAAAAGTATAAAAAATACTCTGGTCATTTGTTTTAACATACAAAATCATCTCTATAAAAGTAAGACGATGTTATTTTCTTATCGAAACTGCCTAGTTCCTCCACACGATTGTTTTCATCTGCCATATTTTGTTTTCTAAAAAAAAAAAAACTATGTAGTATGTATCAGATGAAGAGGGAATAAACTTTGTAGTTTCCTGTAACTGCAAAGGGGGAATTTATAGTTAAAAAATCAGTAACTGCCAAGTGGATGGTCTTACAGTTTTTGTACAGTTATTCTTTCTATGGTTCATTAAATGTAGTCAAAGAAGTTTATGTTTTCTATGTTGTTACAGTTTCTGTACAGTTATGTTTCCTATGGTCTTACAGTTTCTGTACAGTTATGCTTTTTATGGTCTTACAGTTTCTGTGCAGTTATGGTTATTAATTGCAGTTTTTGACCTGAACTTCAGTACCTTCATTGACTGAACTTCACTAACCACATATGCATTGAACTTCATTACCCCCTCATGGACTGAAATTGCACTGCAGTTTGTTAAATCCTACAGAAGGTTATGTATTTTTTTTCCTATTAATTGCAGTCTTTGACTAAACTTCACTTCCCTCATTGACTGAACTTCAGTACCCAATAATGGACTGAACTTTAGTACCCCTCATGGACTGAAAATGTAGTGCAGTTGTTAAATCCTACTGGGATTATGTAGTTTTTTTTTATTAATTGCAGTTTTTGACTGAATTTCACTCCCCCCTGATAGACTGAAATTGCAGTGCAGTTGTTAAATCCTACTAGGATCATGTATACTGTGAATTGTGTAGTTAAATCCTAGTGGGGTCATGTATTCTGTTAGTTGTGTTGGGATAGACTACAAAATAAAAGAAGAAAGAATCTTTAGCTTTATCCAACAGTAAAATGACAACACACAAAAATACAGAATGTCTTTTCTATAATTATAGCAATAGAAATAGACCTTACTATTATTGAAGAGAACAACCAAATAATTTCTATTTCTAAGATGGCAGCACTCATTGATGCAGTTTTGACTGAATTGAATACTGAATCAGATCAGTTTGTAAGTTATTCATACAATTTTTGTCTTTCAAAAGTATTATTTTTTGGTATTTGTTATTATAAAGTAACAGTGTTCATTTTTTTTGTTGTTGCAAGGATTTTGTCAGCATTGTTGGCAATTATGCTTCCCAGACGTAATGTTTCAGCAACTGTAATTTGCCGTGGTACTTATTTCCGGATGAATTACCTCAAAGTGGGAAGAGAAAGGTGGTCCTCTAATGGATGAAGGGAGTTTGTCCGTAGTAATAATCTTGGAGTAGGAACTAGGATACTTTTTGGAGTTGTGGAATCCTCAGATCGTGTGGTTTTAAGTGCTACTATTTGGCAGGATGTTACAGAACCTTTAAGTTCCAGTTCTAGTAGTGGGTCTGATGTTGAAGATGCCTGATAAGATAATCTGAGTGTTGTCTCTTATGTTTTGTTGGTAATAAATTGTGAGTTTTTCAGAATTTTCTGTTTTTCAAGTTCACCAATGCTGCAACAATTAGTTTTGAACTTTTGTCTCTAAGTATTGATTGAACTTCTGTCTTTTTAAGGACGGATGTTTTTAATTCATGAGATCAAACTTCTACTCACAAGGATGGAAGCTCAAACTGCTGTGTTTTGGTGTGTAGAATATAGTTTGAGCTTTCGATCCACCAGGAATAAACTTCTGTCTCCAAGTATGGAAATTCAAACCACATGGACTGAAGTCTTTTACCCTCATTGACTGAAGTTCTATCATCATGGAATGAAGTTCCTATATCCCAGTATTAAATTTTATCCTCGACGATAGAATTTTAAGTTTAACTTCTATCCCTAAGGACACAAGTTAAAGGCTGCACGTTCCTCCATAGGTACTGAAGTTCAATTAAAAAATGTAAATTCAGTAATCGTAAGGATTGAGAGTTTTTCATATTGAAAGGCTGAAGTACACTCCATAAGTACCGACAAATTCAGTCTTATATGGACTGAAAGTGCTTCAAATTCAAATACTAGTATCAAACTTATTAACATACAGACAGATAAAAAAATAAATTGTAATGCATTCAGAGTTTGAATACCTTCATTATTTTGAATGTTGGATAAGAAACTATAAGCAATTTGAATATCTTCATGTATTTCTGCACCATCATTCACATCCAAGCAGTTTTTTATGTAACAAAAAGAAGTTAGAAAATCAAATTAGTAGGAGTGAAATATTTAGTAAAAAAAAGTTTATGGATAATGAAGGAAGTAGCAGTACCTATATATCCTTGAATGGGGTCGGAGTACTGGAGTATTTGTGCATGAGGTTCTATCATGTCCTCTGTTTTTGCATCGACTACATTTGTTTGATTTGACTCGTACAACCTCAGCAATCGAGATGTATCTCTTTGTTTTCCTTCTCTTTAGTTGTATTTTGACATTAGGAGTTTCTATCCTCTGGCTTTTCACGGTATCTGGTACAGTCCAAGAGCTTTTGTGCCCTATCATATTCACCTCACCCTGATATGCGTTTAACCAAAACTCTCGTGAATACCATTTTGAGCAGAACTTATATTTCAGCAGGCGTCTTTTCTCAATGCATGCAATTGCATGTACACATGGGAGTTCATCAGTCTGGAATTCAAGACAGTCACAGGTCCTATTCTTTAAGTCGACGTTGAAGCTTTTTCCTTCATCTTGCACATTGAATGTTGCTGTACCTGTGGGGAATACCTATTTGAAATGAAAAATAATAACTTTTGTGAGTCAGTACAAATGGTATTTAAAATTGGCTATTAGTAAGTCAGAGCAAGAGTTCATGAGTACAGTTCTAATGGACTGATTGAAGTTCAAATCATATGGACTGGAGTTCAAATCCCACAAGGATCTAACTCTCTGTACTTGAACTTGCTTACTGTTATGGACTGAAGTTGTATCAACAAGTATTGAACTCCACCCTCAGTGCCTTATGTATAGAAGTGCTATCCTCAAAAGGTTGAACCCCCTCTCCCCTTTTTTACTAAAGTTCTATTCACAGTCCTGAATTTTTCAGTCTACATGGACTGATGTTCACCCATCTTTATCTATATTTTTTATACACTATTAGGATTGCATATTTGGCCCGAGTCTAGTGCTGTATACTTACATTTATTGTGAAGGCCAGTTGAATCTTCTTGTTCATTTCATCTTCTGCCCACCTTGATAAGCTATGAAAAGTCTCTTGAGCAGTAGTTCTTCTTTCACAAAACTATTTCTGCTTCTTAACAATGATTAAATCCAAAAGGCTTAAAATAGGCAACTCTCTTGCTTCAAGTAGTACAGAATTCATCGACTCAACCATATTTGTTGTAAGCATATCATATCGTCGCCTCGGTGAGTAAGATCTAGCCCATCTTTCAGGTGGTTCTTCCATTATGTAGTTGAACGTGTTTCTATCCATTCCCTCTAATTCGGACATGAAATAATGAAATTCTTCACGCTTATAAGCTCTTGCAGCAGTTTGAAACAGACTTATCACTGTGGTTCTCACGTTCTTTTGGTTTAGATTCTTTTCAAAGTGGTAGATGCATATACCATGGTGGCTATCTGGATAAGCTTGTGCAATTCCATGCGCGATTGATTTGTTTCTGTCTGATAGAAACACCAGTTCAGGACGAGTACCTATTGTCTTTTGCAGCTCAGTGAAGAACCAAGTATAAGCTTCATTATTTTCAGAGTCTGCAATCCCATATGCTAGATGGAAGAGTTGATTATTTGCATCTTTTGCTACAGCAATGATGATAACACCTAGATATTTCGCCTTCAGAAATATCACGTCTACTGCTATCACTGGTCGACAATACCTCCAACCGTCTATTGATGGCTTGAAAGCAACAAACATATACATAAACCTGAAACGTTTTAAAATAGGGCAAAGTTAATTCTTAGAAAGTTTTGAATTTCCGTATAGCAATCGAACTCTCTTTTGAGAAATGCTCACCGATTAAGACTGTCTATCTTTAGATTTGTGTGAGCGCCTGGATTTTTCTCTTTCAGCACATGGAAGTATGAAGGGAGCAGATGATAATGCTCATCAGGCCGTCCCCTAATTAATGCGTTTGCTGCTTGAATTGAACGCCATGCCTTGTGATATCTTATTTCAACCCCGTGTATCCTTCTCATTTCATTGACAATAAATGTTGGTCTAACTTCTGTTCTGTTGTCGCGGATGCTTTCAAGAAAGTATTCACTTATCAATGTTGACGTGGCATGTTTTTTATCAGCCTTCTTAATGTCAACAGAGCATTTATGTGTATTCTGAAACTTAATTACCTTAAACAGTGAGGAATCTTTTATCCTTCTTGCTCTAATGTTCCAATCACAGTTTGGATCGATGCATTTCAGTTCATATCTCGTTCTATTTGATCTGATAACTTTGAACTCAAAATGCTCCTTGATTGCCATCTTGACAAAACACTTCATCATAGTTTCCTTGTTGTCAAATGTTTAGTATGCTGCTACATCTTTCGATGATACATCTCCTGTTAATATCATCGCTGGAGATTATTTCTGTTTTACCCTGGACCTTTTCCGTTTGCTCTTGGCAGCTGGTGTACTACTAGGACATTCAAATGTTAGCGCTTGTGACTGAAATTGAGTATTGTTTGGTTGCAGTGTCTCAGCAATGCCAGGTGTTTCAAGTGCTAGGTTGGAGTCGATCTGCATTATCAAGCCTCCCTCTTGTTGTGGAAGCTCTGTGCATGGAGTATTATTATTTTCAATTGATTGAATGCAGTCGATCTGCATTATTAGGGTCCCCTCCTGGGGTGAAACTTCTGTACGATGAGTTTGATTCTCTAGCTTGTCAATCACAAAACGGCTATTCTTGAAAGTCGGATCATTCTTTAACAAGTGCATGCATGTTCTGAGTTCTTCTTCTGTAGTTACAAGCATTCCTCTGCTCGAGTCCATTCTAATATCAAACCATATATTGACAGTGCCAGTGAAATGTGTTGCTTCATATATCTTGTGCATGAAAGTTCTGAATTCGATCATTTCACTAACAAGTAGAAGTTTTGTTTCATGATCCAAGTACTTCTAATCTTTTGTCCAATTCCCATTGAAAGCAATAACCAAACAAACTGTATCCATTCTGCATTGAATAAGTAAACCAGAGAAAGAATTGTGTTAGTATGAAGTTCAGTCTTAATAACAATGGCAATAAGTAATCACAAAGTCTTGAGGTTGCTTCTTTCAGTTTATAAAATGAACTTTCAGTGCTTAAGCACTGAAGTTCAGTCTTAATGGACTTAAGTTCTATGCATAAGAATTGGAGTAAGTTCTATCCATAAGACCATTGAAAGCTCCACCGCATGTGGATTGAAGTTCAGTTCATGTGGACTTAAGAACTGAAGTTCAGTCCTTATGAACTGAATTTTTAGTTCAAACTTCAGTTCTAGTGTGCTGGTACTTAACATGGCAATGCCAATAAGTAATCGCAAAGTCCTGAGGTTGCTTTTTTCAGTTTATAAATGAACTTTTCAGACCTTAAGCACTGAAACTCAGTCATAATGAACTGAATTTTAGTTCAAACTTCAGTACTAGTGTGCTGATACTTAACACGACAATGGCGATACTGAAGTTCACTCATCAACGGCACATCAAGGTATTAAAACTACTAAATTTTAAACTAATTTCTCTGAATTCAGTTCACATGGATTGAACTTAGTTGAATTTCAGTCTTAATGTAGCATAATGTAAGATTCAAACGTAGAATACTTAACACTGAAGTTCAGTCATAATGAACTAAATTTTAGTTCAAACTTCAGTGCTAGTGTGCTGATACTTAACACGAAAATGGCGATACTGAAGTTCACTCATCAACGGCACATCGAGGTAATAAAACTACTAAATTTTAAACGAATTTCTCCGAATTCAGTTCACATGGATTGAACTTAGTTGAATTTCAGTCTTAATGTAGCATAACGTAAAATTCAAACGTAGAATACTTAACACTGAAGTTCAGTCATAATGAACTGAATTTTAGTTCAAACTTCAGTGCTAGTGTGCTGATACTTAACACGACAATGGCGATACTGAAGTTCACTCATCAACGGCACATCGAGGTAATAAAACTAGTAAATTTTAAATGAATTTCTCTGAATTCAGTGCAAATTGATTGAACTTAGTTCAAATTCAGTCTTAAAGCATCATAACGTAAAATTGAAACATAGAATACTTACAATTTTTAAACGAAACTTGTGAAGAAATTTGAAAAGTGAGATTGGCGAAGAATTGGTGAAGAGATTGGTGAAGAGAATTCAGCAGCAGCAGCCACAAAGTAACGAAACAGAGAATAACAAACTGGTTGTTTATATATACAACGAGGGGTAATTTAGTCTTTTTTCTTTTTCAGTTATAGTGGGTGTAATGTAAGTGGCCACAAAGTAAATATTTTGGTTTAAGTGGCCTTTGCTCTAAGACCAGTGGCAAAACTGGCCTTTTGTGCAGATGCCGTACGGATTGATTTTTCCGAAATAGTGTCATATTAAAGTGGTATTGCACAAACAACCATCAATTACAAATTAACTAACAAACCAATAAATGACCCTAGGTTTTATTATCCTAATCGGATCAAGATCCCGGCTTTTATCTGAAAAAAATAGTTTCAGAATCCACTATCACATATTGTTCGGGTAATTTACATCATCTCCGAGGAGTTTAATTTACCCTTAACCCCATACCCTCTTTAAATATTTAACTAAAGCGAAAACTAATGATTTACGTCCTAAAGGCTTTTGCTAGTGTCCCCAACTTAAATCCCGGAGGCCATTGAACCAACTACTTCTAAAATAAAACAACTAGACCCCTAAATTCATTATGTACCCCAATCTAGACTCGAACTAAGCGTTGCAAATAATGATGGTCATGCTATTTCAAACATACACAAATTAACTTAAATAAAAATAATTTTCAAGTTGTGAAAAAAAAGCCTCCAAATTAACATATATTGTAATAACAATGAACCTGCACGAAAGTTTCAAGGCTGCTGCTGTCAAGTTACGTTTCATAACTTCAGATTTGCAGAAATAGGCTAGTTTTCAGTTTTAACCACTTCCAAGAAAACAAAATGTATTGTTACATTTTTAGAGCATAAAATTACAGAAAAAGTCTAGTTTTCAAACTGTCTTGTATTTTTAGCCATTTTCAAAATATAGGTTAGTTCCAAATATTAAAATTGCACACACAGTCTAGATTGACATTAAATTTTCAGCTTCAAAACCTATTAAGACACTGCCACAATTTTCAGTTTTAATATTTGCACAAACAAGCCAGTTTTTAACATGCACTTCGATTTTATCCTCTTTAATATACAACAAGCAAGGAGAAGGTTAGAAATGGCCCATGTTTAGCCAATTTGACTGCACTTAGCAGTGTTGCACCTGTCCTATGCATCCAACCGCACCTTATGGTGCTTATACACATATATTCTAACAAATACATCATCATCAATAGTTCAAATCTAACTACATGACAGGAATTGTAAATGAGGAGAGAAGAGGGAAGGGGCTTTTCCCATTGTTTGCCATGTTTTATCACACCTTGCTAATCCAGTTCTCAAACTACAAATACCTGCAATAATCTATTAACTCGGGTATAATTTTCAACTATCCCAAAATATCTACAAAAGACGTTAGTAGTGGCATATAACAGGCCCAGATAGTTCACCCATATAGCAAACGAACAATAGCTAGTTTCGCATCAAAACTTTAATATCAAGAGTTCATAAATTCAGTTTAGCAGTACCTCAAACAAGTAGCAAATAATGTAGTTAGATTGATGATTAATGAGATTAGTAAGATGAGAATCACGCAAGCTAGTACTTTTCTTGGCTTTCAATGAGACAAAGAGAAAAATTTAGAGAAAAAAGAGTTAAGAGATGGTAGAAGATAGAATGCTTCTCTATTTGTAGCTGAGAGAAAACAGTAGTAGAGGTGTCCGTTGAAGGGAAGTAAGGCTGGTATTTATAGCCTAAGTTGGTAGTACTATACTTAAGAAAAATATTCAAAATAATTTGTACAAAAGAAAAGAAAGAAATTTGTTTTGTCAAGAATGGAAACTCAATATTTGATTAATTAAAATTTAAGAGAATTAGGGAGAGATTAGAGAATAGGAATGTTGGAGCGATTTTGGGGATTCTGATTTTTAGAGATTAGATGGAGATTTACCAAAAAAATGGAGAGAGAGTTTTAGTGAGACTAGGGAGATCGTGGGAGGAGATTTGGGGAGAGATTATGGCTTGATTTGGGAATAAGTTTAAAAATAAAAATAGGAGAAAA
Source organism: Petunia secreta (assembly GCA_029990175.1). Taxonomy (NCBI): domain Eukaryota; kingdom Viridiplantae; phylum Streptophyta; class Magnoliopsida; order Solanales; family Solanaceae; genus Petunia; species Petunia secreta. Next base: position 5,136,444 of record JARKIP010000061.1, read on the forward strand.
AGGAAAAATGTATGGTGTAATTAATCTCCTAACAAAATGAATGTATCTAGACGAACACCTGTCTAGGTTCGAAGGAATTTTAAAAGAAATATCTTAAAAGGGGATTTTGAGAGTGATTTTGGGAGATGATTGTAGGTGAATTAATATGGAAGATTCAAGAATGTATCTAGACCATATTTTGTCTAGGTTCATATAGGAGATTTTAATAAAAGAAGAAGGAAAATGAATAAATAGAAAAATAGATTGAAAAGTTATTTAAAAGAATTTGAATTTAAAAGTGGATGTAGAATTGTAAGAAAATTGGTTGAATATTAGTTTTATTGGTCAGATATTTAACTAAAGGTGTTAAATGAATATAAATATAATACTCTATATATACATACAAAGATGCACATACAAAAACAATCAAAACCAAAATTAATTAACTAAGTATAAATAGCCACAAATATTTATTAAATTCTATAGATGCACTAATTTTCACAATCAATCATAATTTTGATAAATAGCATAAATAATGTAAAATTACCTAATAGAGCCACAATTAAGTATATAACGTATAGGTAGGTAATAACATGCTTTCTAATGCATATTTTGCTCAAACAGTTAAATTGCAAGTGTAGGTTAAATTATGGCCAAATATAGGAAAAGGAGGGATAAAATTGGGTGTCAACAATATGAAATAGCTAGTTCCATGAAAAGACTTTGAGATCAATTTATAGGAAAGTTAATTCAAGGCCCAACCCAAGACCATTTTCATCTATCAAACGGATTAGCTCTGTCCCAAAGACTCCTAGAAACCCACCCATATTACCTATATCACATCCCTTACTTGCCTTAAAACCCCTGCATCTACCCAAAAATCCTACTATTTTAACCCTTCTTCTTCTTTTGTGTTACTAGTTCTCCTTGTTAGAAGGAAAGATTCATATGGGCGTCTTTGTGTTGATTATTCACAAACCTAATGAAATAATTGTCAATAACAAGTATCCAATTCTGGTGGTGGAGGATTTGTTAGACGAGATGACTGATGCCATAATTTATTCTGAACTTAACCTTTGGTTCATGTATCATTAAGTTCTCATGAGAGAGAGGGATGATTTTATGACAACCTTCAATCTCACCACAACTCAATGGGAGTTTAGAGTCATGCCATTTTGATTAACAAATACACTAGCCACATTTCAAGGGCTCATGCATTTGGTCTTTGTGCCACTTTAAAGAAAGTTTATGTTGTTATTTTTTGATGATATTTCGATTTATAGCCCCACTTTGGAAGCTCGTGTAAAAATTTAAGAGGTGGTTTTTTGGCTATTAAAACAGCACCAGTTGTTCTTCAAGCATTCCAAGTGCAATATTTGGGCAGTCCCAAGTAAGAATACTTGGGCAATGTGATCAACTCTCACATAGTCAGTGCTGATGTTCAGAAAATTAAGGCAATGCAATCTTGGTCCCAGTCTATTTTAAGGGTGGCTAACGGTCCGGTTTTGACCGGACCGGACCGGAATCGGGCCGAAAACCGGCTCGGACCGGTCCGGACCGGTTGAAACCGGACCGTTGGCCACTAACGGCCCCCGATCCCGGTACCGAACCGGTGCCTCGAAAAAAAACCGGGAGGACCGGATAAAATTGGGACCGAAACCGGCCCGGACCGGACTGGAACCGGCCGGACCGGACCGGTCAAAAAAATAAAAAAAAATAAACAAAAAACTGCCCGTTTCTAGCCGTTGGGCAACGGCTATTTTGACCTCCTAGCCGTTGTCCAACGGCCAAAAATGGCCAAATACACCCCATAACCACCCCATAACCACCCCTAACTATTTTTTTTCTATAAATACCCCATTATTTCATCATATTTTTCACACAAATCTTCTAATTCTCTCTAATTCTCTCAAATTTTCTACAATATTGCTATTGTTCTACTTTGGCTATTTGTTAAAAATTTATAATTTGGCTACTTTATCAAGTTCTGTTTGGAGTTTCTATCAAAGTTATATTGTGCTACTTGGTGAAGTTTATAAATATCAAGTATTGGGTTAATTGGAGGCGCTACGTGGTTGAAAATATCAATTTGGCTATTTTTGCAATTTTTCGATTATCAAGTATTCAACTAATTAATTGAAGTGGAGGCTCAAGTTTCAACTTCACCTCAATTATACGGTTATATTTGGTTGGTCGTTCCTACTTCTACTCTTTTATTATTTTTTTGTCATATATATTTATTTTATTTGCTATTATTATGTCTCAACGAGGTTCAATTGGAACTAGTAGTGGGGGGCGGGCACGTGGTCGTAGGGGAAATAGGGGTAAAGAAATTGCTGGTAGTTCTAGTCGGAATACCCACCACATAGATGATTCTTAACATTATCATAATATTAGCGCTGATAATATACTTGATCACGAAATGTTAGAAACACGATATGGGAATCAAAGCGGGGGTAATTTAGAAGAAACACCTGAATTTCAAGCTAGTCCACCCGAAGTTCAGTCAGACTTGCCTCCTGAACCTCCTACTAGAAGTAGAATACCGGCTAAACGTAAGGATAGATCTGATGTGTGGGATTTTGCATCAAAGAATGTTGAAGCGCAGACGGCCTCCTGCGGGCTTTGTGATAAGGTGTGGGTTTTTAGAACCGGGGGTAATGAGGGTGGGACGAGTAAACTTAGGAAGCACTTACAAAATAAACATCCTAAAGAATGGGCAACGCGGGCGGGTGGTATATACTTAGGGACCGAACATGGGGGAGTAGCGCATGATTCTTCTTCGGGTATCCAAGCAAGAATTAACCATTTAATAGGAGGGCTTCTTACTTATGATAAACAAAAGGATAGGGAAGAAATTGCTAAACTAGTTGCCCTCGAGGGTTTACCTTATAGTTTTCCTTCTTCTACTGGTTTTGTTCGTTATGTTCAGGTTGTATATAATCCCTCTTTTAGAGGTTTTCCAAGAACTACTGTTAAAAATGATATTATTAAATTTAAGAACGAATATCAGGATTATTTGCGATATATGTTTGATAACTTTGACACTAGAGTATGTCTTACTACGGATATGGGTCGTTCTACTAATGGATGTGATTATATTACTGTGACTTGTCATTGGATAGATCCTGATTGGGTTTTTCAAAAACGTATTATTGCTTATAAAATTGTTGATGAACCACACACGGGAAATTATATTTGTAACAAAGTTTCATCAATTTGTCGTACGTACTGTTTGTCTAACAAAGTTTTTAGTATTACGGTAGATAATGCTACAAACAACACAGACGCACTTAGGAACTTGATACCTATTTTGAACCCTCCTTTTCCTGAATTTTTTCATGTTAGGTGTGCATGTCATATTTACAACTTAGTAGTCAGAGATGGTCTTACCTTGTTTAACGACATTATCAAAAAGGTGCAGATAGCTATTACTTATATTTTTAGAAATAAAAACCAAGAAAGAAGACGAGAATGGGAAAGAAAATGTGTAGAATTAGGAATGCCAGTTAGGAGAGTCCCAAAGGAAGTTTGTACTAGGTGGAACACTTTATATGAGGCATTGAATGTTGCTTATGAATATAGACTGCCTATTTCTCAAATGTATAATAAACATTTTATGAAAATCTATCACCTTAAAGATGAGGATTGGCAAGTTGTTCAACATCTTCTTCAGTTTTTACATAAATTTTATCAAGCTACTTTAGAATTTTCCGGTCAATATTATCCAACTACTCCTACCATGTTATATTATATAGCTGGAATATCGGAATTATTGAAAATGTATAAACAATATGCAGTTTACTTACCGGCTGTACGGTTAATGATTGAAAAGTTTAGAAAATATTTTTTTCCAATTCCTCCTCTTTTTTACATTGCTTCTGTGTTGCATCCTGCTTTTAAAATTAAGTTAACTGAACGACTTGTTAGAGAAGTATATGCAAATTTAGAAATTACTCCAGATGAAATTGCTACTAATGGGTATCCAAGTGTAGACGAGGCTGTTGCTAAAGTTTATGCAGATACCGTGGCTGTTTTTGTAAAGTATAGAGCTTGGGCAGACACTGCAGAGCCAACGGAACTAATACTATCCACCGGGCAAAGTTCTTCACAGGCAGGAGCAGGAATGCGCACTTTTGGGGGACTTGACGAAAAGTTGCTTTCAGAACAGGACGAGTACGGAGAGGAATACAGCGAGTTCCAAGTGTATTTAATTCAATATCCAAAGAAACTTAACAACTTTGGAACTGCGAATTTGTTGGATTATTGGAAGAATCAAGAATCGCAATTTCCAATTCTTGCAAAAATGGCCCGGGATATATTAACAATTCAAGCTTCATCAGTTGCATCGGAAAGCGCTTTCAGCCAAGGAAGATTTCAAATTGGAGATCACAGATATTCGTTGAGAGAGGAGGCAATGGAGACATGAGTTTTATTCAGGGATTGTATAAGAGCAGAGCGAAGAAACTTTGGTCTACCAGAACTTACTAAGGAAAGGGGCAGAGCATATATCGATCAAATTTTGAGCGACGGAACAAGTGAAGGGAGTCAAACCGGCAATGAAGAAGAAGAAGAAGACGAAGAACCAGAAGGAGATGATGAACAAGATCAACAACGGCCAGTTCCAAAAGAAAAGCCTACAAGTGTCCTCAAGAAACTAGCTAATATGTTTAAAAGAATGTAATATTCTAAATAAGAATTTTGAATTTACAAGTTTTTGTTTAGATGAAATTTGCACTTCTTATATCTTAAACAATTCAATAAAATTGCTCCAAGTCTTGGAATTCAATCACAACTATTGTCTTCATACTATTTATTTTTAATTTATAGTTTGCGCAAAAAATACTACAATTAATTACTAGTTTGTAAATTAGTTCAAATATTGAATTTTGAACTTAAAGAATTAATTCAAAAATTTGAATTTACTAAAATTAATTCAAAGTTTGAAACTTTGAATATTGAACATAACAAATTAATTCAAAACTACAAGTTCAAATTATAAAAAATACTACAAGTTTTTTTATTCTAAGTTTAAACTTTAATATATACAAGTAAAAACTAAATAATATTTTGTTGTAATATTTTTCAAAGTTTCCATCACTTTAAATAAAATTCAATGGAAAAAAAAAAAAAACTTATTTGGGCCGAACTGCCGGACCGGACCGGACCGGCATTTTGGCCCAACGGCTCTCTTTCAAATATAGCCGTTGGCCAACGGCCAAAAATGGCTATATTTGCCTATCACCCCCCCTAAACGCCCCCCATAACCCCCCCCAACCTATTTTTATCTATATATACCCTATTATTTCATCATTATATCACACAATTTACTATTTTCTATCAATTTATCTCTCAAATTACTCTCAAAGTCTATTTTCTAAATTTCTTCCAAAATCCAAACAATTATAATGGCTAAAAATCAAGCTCCCGCTGCTCCCGCTGCTCCTGAACGAAGACGTCGTTCTATAGTGTGGGAACTTATTACGAAAGATACTGAATCTCAGAAAGCTAAATGTAACATCTGTAACAAAGAGTGGCAAGTTTACACTGGACCCAACAATAGAGGGACGGGAAAGTTTAGGCAACACTTAAAAAAAAACCACAGAACCGAATGGGATATAATAAATGGCTTTATTCCGCGTGATTGAAAATTTGAAGAGATGGCTAAGGGAATATCTATTTCAATTATGTATTTTCGAATTTCTAGTTTATTTAGTATCTTTGTAATTTTTCGATTTCTAGTTTGTTTTGTCATTTCAATTATCTATTTCTCATTCAATAAACGTTTGTTTTGTTTCATAAACTTTACACTGATAAAGTAACAAACTAGAAGACGCCGTTCAATTATTTATTTCTCATTCAATAAACTTTACATTAATAAATTTTAAAATATAATTTACATAATTATTTTGTTAATTTGTTTCATTAAAAATATAATTTACCTAATTATCACAAATGATGTTTAAATAAATTGTTAAGTTTTTCAAATTTTAGTTTTATTTGCCTTAAAAAAAAAAAAAAACAAAACAAAAAAACCGTTAATCGGCCGGACCGGACCGGTACCGACCGGCCTAACGGTCGCCGAAACCGGTTCCGATCCGGCTCCAATATTTGAAACCGGCATGGACCGGACCGGTAGACCGGAATTCCACCGGTTTGAAATTTTTTTGGCCCGGTTCCGGACCGGACCGGACCGGACCGCTGGCCACCCTTAGTCTATTTGTCTTAAAGAGCTCCGTGGATTCCTAGGCCTAATGTGTTATTATTGGTGACTCATTCGAAATTATGCTTCCATTGCAAGTCTCTTAATGACCTGTTAAAGAAAGGAGGTTTGGCTTGGAATGAGCATGCTAGTATGGCTTTTGAAACCTTAAAGGCAACAATGGCCAGTGCACCCGTGTTGGCATTACCAAATTTTAGCATTTCATTTGTGGTTGAAGTAGATGTAAATAGAAAAGGGGTAGGAGTTGTGCTAATGCAAGCAGGCACACCCATAACCTTTATAAGCCAAGCCTTAAGCCCAAGACATTTGGCCCTTTCTACTTATGAGAAGGAGCTAATTGTATTGTTGTTTGCAGTAGAGAAATAGAGGCATTATTTGCAGCCTCGCCACTTTATCATCAAGACGGATCAATTTGAAGTTTTTAAAGATCAAAATATCACCAGTTCCTTGCAATGTAAAGGGGTTACAAAGTTAGTGGGCCTTAGCTATGTGATTTAATACCAGAAATGAGTGGAAAATCATGCTATTGATGCTCTCTCTAGGCGATGGGATGATGTTGAAGGATGAGTTTGAAGATGACAAAGGACCTGGTGCTAAGTGGACTGCGAAAAGGATCACAGTTGAGTAAGACGACTGAGCTGTTCAAAGGGATATTCGAGTCAGAGTTGAAGAAGGTGAACAAGCACAACTGAAATCAAAGTTTCAATCCTACCGGGAAAAGAAGAAGCTTGTGGCGGTGCTAATACAGACGTGGTTCCTAAATAGAAAAGGATTGGAAACTAAGGCAAATTAACTTAGGTTTTAAATACGGCAATATGGGTAAAACTTGTTTGAAACGGACTCCAAAGTAGAAAAGGAGTTCCAAACTTAGTTGGATCCGGCTAAATCAAACTCCTATACATACAAGTTAATTTGGCCAGAATTTATTTACGCACTCAAGACATCTCAATAGAGCAAATCAAGAACAAACAGATCGTGAGAGGCATTGTGTGCAAGGACAAAGGCTGAGCAGCAGAACCTTACGAAGGAGCAGTTTCATAGTTAAGTCTGTTGGTTTAGTTTTTGTTATAGGCTATCGAGTTGTAATCTATCAACTTGTTGAGAAGCATATAGTAGAGGTTACTCTTTGGTGAAGTAGAGTCAGCCTGACAAGCTAACGTGTGGCTTGGAAGGTTCTAGGTACTAGGGAGGTCTAGTTCCTTGATTACATTATGTTGTAGTCTAAAACTTGCTCGGATTTTGCTTTAGTGGAGAGTTAAAATCCCAAGAGTTTGGGTCGTGGTTTTTTATCCCATGAGCAAGGATTTTTCCACGTAAAAATCTCTGTGTTATTTACGTTTCCGCATTGTATTTAAGTTTCAGAGATATGTGAAACTTGCAAGGAACCCGGTTCTTTGTAAGTTAGGCGATAAAAGTTAAAGTCAAGTTTTAAGAATTTAAAAATCGGGTAAGGACATTATTCACCCCCTCTAGTGTCTTACATAGGTGCACCAAGTGCAACAAGTGGTATCAGAATAGGTTCTCTCGTATAAAGATTAACATCTTGAGAAGGATCTGAACAATGAGTGCACCACCAATCATAACCAAAGGACAATATGTCAACATGCCTCCTCAGTTCAATAGCCAATACTATGGATGGTGAAAAGGCGGGATGGAAGACTTCATTCAAGCTGAAGACTTTCAGCTATGGATCATTACCAAGGATGGACCTCTTATTCCAAGCAAAACTGTTGGACAGCCACCTAATCAGCAAACTGTTCCCAAAGAGATATCTGAGTATACTGATGCTGATTTTAAGATGGTTGAGAAGAATGCGAAAGCTAAGAGGCTCATCATATGTGGGCTTGGCCCTGATGAATACAATAGAGTTTCTTCATACAAGACTGCCAAAGAAATTTGGGATGCTCTACAAATTGCCCATGAAGGAACCTCACGAGTAAAGAAGTTAGGGATCCAAATGCTAACGAGAAAGTTCGAGTTATTTGCTATGGGAGAATCTGAGTCTATCCAGGACATGATGACCAGGTTCATAATCAAAACGAATGAGATGAAGTCACTAGGTATGATTCTGACCAATGAAGATTTAGTTGAAAAGATTATCAGGATTCTACCTGATTTATGGGAGTCAAAGGTTACAACTATCATTGAGTCAAAAGAATTGGATAAAATTGAGTTGGATGAACTTGTTGGTAGTCTGAAAACCCATGAACTGATGAAACAGTCGAGAATCAAGGTGGAACCTAAGAAAGAAAAGAACCTAGCTCTTGAGACGACTGGAGGTTTTAAGTATGAAGTTTCTGAACATGAGATGGCTTTGGTCAACATAGTTTCTTAAGTCTTGAGAAAAGAAGAAACAGAGCTACTCCTGCTAAGAACAACATAGTCGATAATTCGGACTACTCAGGATGTTTCAAGTGTAACAAAAAGGATCATGCCATAAAGGACTGCCCGTATGGGATATTAAGTGGAAAAAGTGTGGGGCTACAAAGGAGAATGAACCTAAGAAGACCAAAACGTCCACCTAACTTCAGAGCATTAAGAAGAAAGAAGAAAGAGGTTTTCTATACAACATGGGGATCTTCTGAAAGTGAAAGTGATGAAGAAGAAGAAGATCTGAAAGATGACTCTCCATTGGCTCTGATGGCTGATGATGAACCTTCCACTTACGATCCACCTGAGGTAAGTCTCGATGAACTGAAAACTAGACTTCATACTTGCTACCCTAGAGAATTGAATTTGCTTGCTCTGACTTTAATTGAAGGCCTTGAAAATTTGAGGACTGAGAATGAACTAGTACTTTTTGAGAAGGACCAACTAATCTCGGTTGCGTCTGATTTTTCAATGAAAAATAAAAACTTGGAAAAAGCTAAATGTGATCTTAAAAAGGAATTAACTGCTAGTGAAGCTCAAGTTTTGGAACTAAAACAGAAAGTCTCAGCCCTTGAATTTGAAGGTCGTCAATTAAAGGAACAGGTGCTTAGTGAGGAAAAGAAAGTTTCTGCACTCGAACTGGAAAATCAAAAATTGAAAGAAATGTCTGGTAAGCAAGTAGTTAGTGAGGCTCAAATCAACCTTGAAGCTGAGCTTAAAAATAAAAACCAGGTTCTATATCAGGAAACTGAGAAGAACCAGATTTTTCAGGAAAAGGTTGAAAAAGCTAACTGTGAGCTCACCAGACTCACTAAATGGAACAAGTCTTCTGAAGCTTTAAATTGGTTGCATGAAAATCATAATATAGGTAAAACTGGACTAGGACATAGGAAACCTTTACCATCTTGGAACCCTAATAGTAAATATGTAGCACCTCCTTGCAACAAACTCTACTTCTTGTGTGGTAAGACTGGTCATATTAAGAGCAAATGCAGTGTTGCAAAAGGAGTAGTGCAAAAGAATAAAAAATCAGTTTTACCTTACTGGCTAGAAAAGATTTGATTCATCCATTCTATAACAAAAAGGGACCCAAACTTGTCTGGGTTCCTGTTACTAAACCTTGAGTTTCTTTTGCAGGCTGGAGTGAGATGGAACAAACCAAGCTGGATTCTTGACAGTGGGTGTCCCAGGCACATGACAGGAGATAGAAGAAACTTTCTCTCACTCGCAGCATTTCAAGGGGGTAGTGTGGCTTTTGGAGGAGGCAAGAGCGGTGAAATTGTTGGTATTGGAAAAGTTGGGAGATCCCTCAATCATGCTATTGATAATGTACTCTGTGCCGATGGATTGAGGCACAATCTTCTAAGTATCTCTCAACTATGTGATAGAGGAAATCTGGTGAGTTTCATATCTGTAGGTTGCACTGTAAAGAACCTACAGACTGGTGAAGTAATATTGGAAGGAAAACGAGCGAACAATGTGTATAAGGCTACACTAGGTTCTCTTCTTGAGAATAATTTGACTTGTCTGAATGTGCTGGAGAATGATAGTCAGTTGTGGCACAAGAGACTAGGACACACAAGCTTGACTCAGTTGAATAAATTGGTGTCAAAGGACCTGGTTCGTGGAATGCCAAGCAAAAGGTTCAATGACATCAAAATTTGTGATGCGTGTGTGAGGGGGAAACATGTAAGATCTTCATTCAAGTAAAAAAAAAGTGGTTAGCAGTTCTATACCACTTGAGCTGATTCACATGGACTTGTGTGGACCAATGAGGGTGAGGAGCAGAGGAGGTAAGAGGTTCGTAATGGTAATTATTGATGACTACTCCAGGTACACATGGACCCTGTTCCTCAGATCTAGAGATGAAGCATATGATATGTTCGAGGATTGGGTTAGAGTCAATCAGAAGAAACTGGAGCTTCAACTGGTAAGTATAATGTCCGACCATAGAACGGAGTTTGAGAATGCTAAGTTTGTAGAATATTGTAATAAACATGGGGTGGATCACAACTTCTTTGCACCAAGGACCCCTCAGCAGAATGGTGTTGTTAAAAGAAAGAACAGGTCCTTAGAAGACATGGCTAGAACTATGTTGTTGTCAAGCGGTCTATCAAAGAGTTTTTGGGCTGAAGCAGTCAATACTGCTTAATACTTACTGAATCGTTGTTCTATCCGTCCGTTATTAGAGAAAACTCCCTATGAGCTGATTAGAGGCAGGAAACCTAATATTGCACATCTCAGAGCTTTTGGGTGCAAGTGTTTCGTGCATAACAATGGGAAAGAACCTCTAGGAAAGTTTGATGCTAGAAGTGATGAAGCCATCTTTTTGGGATATTTTTCACAAAGTAAAGCTTATAAAGTGTTCAACAAGAGGACCATGAATGTAGAAGAAAGTGTGCATGTGGTGTTTGATGAATATGAAGCTGTTGTAAACAAACAAGAAAATGATGATCAGGAGATTGGTCTTGCGAGAGATGAACCTGCTGAAGACCCTGAGAACTTGACTGGGGACAAAAATAATCATGGTGATAAGGATCAGACTTAGGGGGAACTAGAAGGCAATCAGACAGGGGGAATTGAAGAGCAAGATGAAGATGACTGGGATAGCTCAACTCCTCCTGGAAACACTACTCAGCAGATTCAACCTAAACCCTGGAAGTAGCAAAGTTCTCATCCACTGGAGAACCTCATATCTGATTTGAATACTGGAATTGTTGCTAGAAGAGCTTTAAAGAACTTCTGTGCATTCTTTGTGTTTCTGTCCTCAATAGAACCTAAGGATGTAGAAGAAGCACTTGAGGATCCAGATTGGGTGATTGCTATGCAAGAAGAACTTCATCAGTTTGAACGGAGTAAGGTATGGCACCTGGTCCCTCGACCAACGGACAGGTCCATCATTGGTACGAAATGGGTCTTTAGAAACAAGCTGGATGAACATGGCATAGTAACAAGGAACAAGGCAAGATTGGTGGTTCAAGGTTACAGTCAAGAAAAAGGAATCGATTATGATGAAACCTTTGCACCTGTTGCTTGAATGGAAGCCATTAGAATGCTAATTGCCTTTGCAGCTTACATGGAGTTTAAGCTATACCAAATGGACGTAAAAAGTGCATTCCTTAATGGTTATCTGAATGAAGATGTGTATGTGGTTTAACCACCTGGCTTTGAAAGTACAGAGTTCCCTGATCATGTCTACAAACTTGACAAGGCACTGTATGGATTGAAACAGGCTCCTAGGGCTTGGTATGAAAGATTGTCTGGGTTCTTATTGAAGAATGGTTTTACAAGGGGTAAAATAGACAATACTTTATTCTTAAGGAAGAAAGCCAAGGACCTTCTAATTGTTCAAGTATATGTAAACGATATTATTTTTGGAGCTACTAATGAGAACCTTTGCAAAGAGTTTGCCGACCTAATGGGAAGTAAATTTGAGATGAGTATGATGGGTGAGCTGAATTTCTTCTTAGGCTTACAAATAAAGCAAACTCAAGAAGGCACAATGATCCATCAGCAGAAGTACATCAAAGAACTTTTAAGGAAGTATGATATGAAGTCTGCTGAGGATATGAACACACCCATTGCTCCTGGAACGAAGATAGATTTGGATGAAACTGGAGCGACAATTGATAAAACTAAGTACAGAGGGACGATTGGTTCTTTGTTGTATTTAACTGCAAGTCGTCCAGACATTGTTTATAGTGTGGGGTTGTGTGAAAGGTTCCAGTCAAAACCAAAGGAGTCACACTTAACTGCAGTCAAGGAAATCTTGAGATATTTGAAAGGAACTCAGGATCTTGGTTTATGGTACCCAAAAGGTGGAAGCATTGATCTAATTGGGTATGCTGATGCTAACTATGCTGGTCACTTGGTTGATAGGAAAAGTACTTCTGGGATGGCACACTTCCTAGGTCCTTGTTTAGTTTCATGGGCTACGAAGAAATAAAATTCAGTGGCATTATCTACAGCTGAGGCTGAATATGTAGAGGCCGCTTTGTGTTGTTCACAGCTATTATGGATCAAGCAGCAGTTGGAGGACTTTCGAATCAAGTGTGGACCAGTTCCAATCTTTTGTGACAATATCAGTGGAGTCAATATAGCCAAGAACCCGGTCCAGCACAAGAGAACAAAGCATATTGATATTAGGCATGACTTTTTAAGGGATAATGTTGAGAAATGCATAATTACTATGAACTTTTTAAGATCTGAGGATGAAATTGCTGATATCTTCTGTAATCACCTAATTTTGGCACGACAATTCAAAAAAATAGCTTGAAATAGCTCAAAATAGTCGAGCTAACTTTCTAGGATTTTCGTCGAATTTCAGTCTTTTATTTTAGCTAAATTTGTCGTTTAAATGATAAAAATAATAAAATTAACAAAAACGTACTTGTTATGTGTTTAATTACGATTTCATATTTTTAATTATAGTATTGTTGCAATTTGTTTAGCTTTAATTTTAGTTTATAGTCCATGCTTTAATTTGTTTTGGAACTCTAATTGCCATTTTTCGAATGAAAACCAAGCAATCAGCTTAGTCGTGCAACCCAATCCCCCATTGCAACCCGGCCCACTTTCATGGTATATAAGTATTTTCTTTGCCATTTTTATACATTTAACACACAACACTCAAAAAATAGAGGAACTCTTGCCAATTTCTCCTCTCACCACCGGAATTCGCCTCCCACGGCGGAGCCGCCGCTGCTCCGCCGCCGGCCACCACCTCCGGTGGCCGGAAAATTTAGCAAAATATACCAATCGAAAGGTCTCGACCCCCCCATTCCATTTCTCAACTCGGATTCTTCAAAATACCAACGGTTTAGCGTAGATCGGAGGTCAAAGCTCGGTCAAATTTCAAATCCGGTAAGTTTTTTTTGTTTCTTCTCCTTACCCTCTCTTTCCCTAGTACATCCCACACCCCATCTCCCAAAACCCGTTCCTTTTTTCCCTCGTCCAGTTTCACACGTTTCTTGTTTCTCGTTTTCTTTTTTTGTTTGTTCTTTCTCTTCTTCTCATTTCCGTTTTCTGTTTCTGTTTTGATTTGTTTTCATGAGGTTTATGGGATGGTTAAAGTGACGATGTTGTGGAGGTGACAAGGGAACTGTTTTTGACAGTGACGCTAGGGGAAGCGAAGCGGGACAGTGGGGTTTATTTTAGGTGAGGCCGCGAACATGACTGTGTTAGTCGAGGCAGTGACGAGGGCATAGAATGGAGTTTAGGCTGGGAAACAATGGCTTTGGTTTGGATGGTACAGTGATGTTTCCGTGGCTGTGTGCGGACTTATTTACGTAGCGACGTTGTTGCAGCAAGGCGGCAACGGTGTTGGTGAGGTAGTCATGATAGCGAGGCACTCGCTCGATTAGGCAGTGGTGTTTGTCGACTTGGATTCCACGGGTTAGCCAAGAAAACTTTGTTCCTTTTTTTTTTCTCTCTTTATCCTTTGGTTAATTGGTTTAATTAGAAATTGTTCATACATTAGTTCTGAAAAATCTAGCTTTAGTAAAGTATTTTAGTGGGTGATATTCTGTATATGTTGACTCTGAATGAAAATGTCGTTGTTTCACTTGAATTCTGTATGTTGAAGAAGTTGGTTCCATGATCTATTTTGTTTTAGGCAGGAGTACCATTCCCATCTTGAGTGCCAAGTCCGCTTGTTTTAAATTGCATGAGTAACATGAACTTGTCAAGGTTGGTTTCGTATCAAAGGATTCATCATACATCTGTCTGCCTAGGAGCTTTGGACTGTTGTTTTGCATACTGTTAAGTAGATTTTAAGAAAAACTATTGTGTCCAGATGCGATTTAAATCATTATGAAGTCAGTGTGCTTAGAATAGTTTGAGCATAAATTGGTTTTTTCTTTTGTTTAGTCTGAGCACGATCAAGCTGTCTACTCTGCTGCCCAGTATGCTCGATCTGCTTATTTAGCCACAGTTTGTTCTTTGAGTATGCTAACCTATCCAAATATGAGGCATGAAGCGGGTTCTTCTATTGATTGTTTCTGATAATAAAATTTGGTTTAATGGACGTGATTTAGTGAGCTGAATGATGATAGCATCGAGAGTTTGGATCCCGACCGTCTATGTTGGTTAATTTGTAGGGAGTTTAGTGTAAAATTGATGTTATAAGTTTGCCTTTTTTAATTAGTAAAATATTAGGATTAAATTTTTGGTCTCTTGGCAGCAGGTTTGGTTAGTATAAAGGCTTTTGGTTTTTGTTTAGTGGGCTTTGCTTAGTTAGTATAGAAGGTTTGTGGGCTAGAAATAGTTTTCCTCAATTATTTAGTTATTAGGTTGGATTTTAGTGTTAAGTCTTTTAAAAGAAAACTGAAAATTTTAGAGTTTGAAAATTCAAAACAAGTGCTGAAATTTGTAAGATGAGAATCAAAATAAGTCAATATGTTGGGTAGAGTGCTAGCATAAATAGGGAAATTTTCAGCTTTTACTTTTTGGTTGGTGAGAGGGTATAACACAAAAATGGAAATGCAAATCTTTTGCATTTATGAGCTTGGGTATTTGCACCCAACATCTCATTTTTTACCTGCGTTTTTCTCTCTTTTTACTTTCAGTTTTCCCTCCATTTTTGGGGTCTCCCTCTCTCCTATATAACTCCTTCATTTACTACACATTAAAGAACATTAACTCTCTCAACTACCTCAAAAGAACAACATTTTCAGATCTGAAAATATAAGGAATAGAAAAAACTTTGAAAAAGAAAAGAAAGAAAGAAGGCAGTAGAAGAGCAAAAAAAAAAAAAAAAAAAAAGCAAGAAAGGAAGTGTTTTGAGTCTAGGTTATTATTTCAAAAGGGTTGTCATTTGTGGCTGTTTGTTGCTTTGGAGTGGTAAAGTTGTTCGGCTTGTTGGTGGGAGCTTGCTTGGTTTGAATCTTTGCAAAAACTTTTTGAAAGTTGCTTCACTAGGTATTTATTTTCTACCTTCTTTTTTTAGTACACATAAATGATGTATGCTATGTTTAGGATTCAATATATTAGAAATTTGGTATATAAATGTGATACTTTTAAGAGATATGTTTGTTTCCTTTATTTTGTTTTATGTATATGATTTAATTGCCTTTGGATTTTATAGTCTTAGAACTCATAGGCTAAATTTAAAATTATAGGTGCAAAAAGGGACTTGTAAGAAAAACTGAAAACAAAAAAAAAAACGTACAGAAACTTATTTCTTTTGAATGAAGTTTGCAGAAATAGGCAATTTTAACTAAGGATTAGGCAAATGAGCTAAACTAGGACATTTTCGCAAGATCGTAAAATAATGGACAACTGTGTAAATCTTAAAAGTGCAGTAAATAAGTGCAGAAAGTCAAAAATGTTGTAAATCTGGCTAAAACTTGAAAGAAGTATGCAAAAGAGGACATAAGTGCAATTCTGTCAACAGAAATTGAGGCATTGAATCTAAAACAAAATGGGCCTCATACCTTTGCAAATCTGGCTTTTTTTTAGTTCCAGCCTTTAAGCTTAAGGCTACAATAAACTAAGTGGACCAAAAATTTTGGGAACCTAGCTCAATTAATTTCAGTCCTTTAATGTTAATCCCCCAATAGTGTTTAAACGTAAATTTAGTAATTTTCTTGATTTAATTTGAATTGCGCTTTGTAAATATTAAATTAAGCCACATTTAATCAAAAAACATCGGAATGCAAATATGATACATGTAAAAATCCGTTAAAATAGACCAATCCTCTGCGAGGTTGGAAATGCGTAATATATTTTATCTATTATGAATTAAAGTGTAAATCCGTCCGATCCTCTGTGAGGTTGGATAAGGATAATACTTTAAATTTTTTCTGAATTAAAGTTTAAATCAAACGGCAAAATAATACAACCATACTTAAAAAATTAAAAATTGCGATAATAAAGCAACTGTGCTCGGCACAGGACTCGAGGGTGCCTAACACCTTCCTGAGAGTCAACTGAGAACCTTACTCGAATCTCTAAACGCAGACCATTAGGCGAGTCAGAGGTGTTCCAAGGTACCTTTTGGTGACTTGGCACACCTTAAACTTGTCAAGTGGCGACTCCGAGTTTTCTCTAAATAATTTCGTACCTTCTTGAAACACCAGTCACGAGCCTTTAAATAATAAACAACTCGTTAATTAATTTTTAGGGCGTGACAGCTTGGCGACTCCGCTGGGGAAATTAGTGAAAACTAGAATCTCCGGCTTTGATTAAATTGTCGCATATTTTAATTTATTAAATATTTGGTTGTTGTATTATTGTCGTTATTACATGAAAAGTTGAATGTTACCGCTTTGATATTGTTGAACTGTATATATAAACTGTCTTCCTCCGCAACCATCTGAGTCTCTGAAACACACACACACGTGCACTTACCAGATTGCTTGTGGCATCTGAGACTTTCTTACTAAATTGCCCATGATTTAGGAGGAAGGCGTGACGGGGTTTTAGGCCGAACACACTGTCTCCGGATGGCCCTGATGCGCTTTCCGCCCGGTTTGTCCACCGGGTTTTCAGCCAGTCTAGACACCGAGTCAGTCATGTCACCTAGAGTTAAACCTTTAGGCCCAATTATCTGCAACATATCCGACTTAATGAGGTGCGATACACCGGTATTGTACTTGTCTAGGTTGACTACCTTTTGTCTAAACGGGACCCACTTTCCGGGAAAGACTTGTCTAAAAGGCATTCTATGTGTTGCATGCGACTAGGAAAGGTTGTTATGCTGACCAAATTGGAGAGAGACAGATTTCAAAAGAAAAAAAAAAGAGAAAAAGAAAGAAAAAGAAATGAAAGGAAAAGTGAGGAAGCAGGGTGAATTTTTTGTTTTTAATGTAAATGTCTTGTTATTTTTATAAAATTGAGTCATACTGCTGTAATGGCAAATTTTTGTAAAAAAGCGCCAGTGTTGGCCGTCTTTTATAGATGTCAGTTTTGTGTCGTTATAATGACGAAAATTTTACAAAAAAAAAAAAAAAAAAGATGTACATACTTAGTAGTTAGAAAGTCGAAAAAATTTTGGTGTCAGTTTTCACGTCGTTGTAATGGCGAATTTTTAGAAAAAGGCTCGTATATCGATGTTGGAAGTTTTTGAGATCCAGTCTTTCACGTCGTTATGCTGGCGATTTTTTTGCAAAAAAATACTGTAGTGTCATCACTGGAATGATTTTTTTTTGTTTTGATGTCAATGTGGCGTCGTTGTAACGTCGAATTTTTCTTTTATAAATTACATATAAATACCAATGTTGGTAATTTCCTGGAGTCAGTCCTGATGCCGTTATGATGGCAAAATTTTCCAATTCTCTTAGGGCCAACTTTACGTCATTACAATGACAAAAGTTTTGTTGAAAATTGGAGTCTCGAATTAGCAGTTTAGGCATCTGTTTTGCTCTATCGGTCAGTTGTTTTAAGTTGTTCTCAGGCTTTCAAACATTTGACACATTTTTTTATTAGGAACAATAGCTGCATCATCTTCTAGGACAGTCAAGAGAAAATACCCTGCTGATGCCACTCCACCCTCTATTATGATGACTGATGGCCCACCCAAATCGGATAAATCTCTAAAGTCTTGGTGGGACACAATGAGTAAAATGCAGAAAGATATAGTCCAGGAAAAGATTGGTTTTCTGACTGACTTTGTGACTAAACCTATTGTCCCGCGGCGAGACTTGATCAGTGCACTAGTTGGGTTTTGGAACCCAAACCAAAATACCTTATGTTTTAAGGGGTTTGAGATGACGCCGACCCTCGAGGAGATAGCTGGGCTTCTTAAGCTGGATTTTGAGAAAAAGAATATGATTGCTCCGAGGAAGGTTAATGAGCGTGATTTTTTAAGTAATATCAAGGTACGAACGGACCTCTCAATCGCTAGTGTTCGTCAAGGCTGGATTTCATTTGATTACCTTTATGATCGTTTTGGGGCCGATAATGGTTTTAAGAAGTATGGATTTGAGTTCCACGACAAGCTGAATTATGAAGATTGGGTACACCTCTGTCCTAAGGTCTTTGTGTTCGCTTTGCTAGGGTTGTTGGTTTTCCCACTACCGGATAGAGCGATATCCATTAAGGTCAGTTGGACCATGGCAGCTTTATATGGTGGAGCACCAGACGCCACTATCATCCCGACGATTCTGGGTAGTATGTTTCATGCTTTGACTCGATGCCACAAGGGAGAAAGCGGTTTCTTTGAGGGGTGTAACCTTCTATTACAGGTCTGGTTCTTGGAGCATGTACGTCCTTGCCCACCTCGTGATATTCTTAGGTACTGTGACATCGATTATCTTGAATACCATCTCGAACACATCGAGAAGTATAAATTCCCAGAAAATGAGCCAGATTAGAGGTCTTTCTTGAACTCTCTCACGCCGGACAAGATTTTGTGGCAGTGTAGCTGGTTTCCTAAGAGGGAGGTTGTACACAGATGTGTGAACCGTCCTTTTCTCGTTTTGATGGGTTTGACAGCATCCTAGCCTTATGTTCCTCTGCGCGTATTTAGGCAGTTGGGTCGAAAGCAGGAGATCCCAATAGTTGAGGACATGAGTGCATATGTTTCAGACTATCCTCTCAACCCAGCTACTCTTAGAGGTGAGATCTTGCGCTTGTGGGATACTAGGAGGCGCCTCGCAGAAACCACACAGGTTCAGGATGGACTTAAGGGGGAGGTCGTTCGGGAGTACAAGTTTTGGTATTACCACCAGCCCATGCCCAGAGAGATGCCCGCGAGGTCGAGAGCAGGCATAGTCGACACTGAGGCCAGGCTGGATATGCAGGTTCAACTTGCTAGGCGTGAGATTGGGGAAGAATACCGCGCTACCATACAAAGCTTAATTGCAGAGAGGGATGCCGCCAGAGCTGCTCAGTAAGAGAGTGAGGGTTTCGCGCATCAGCACCTAGACACAGTCAGACGACTCCGTGTCATGCACTCACAGGCATTGACAGAGCGGGATGCCGACAGGGCAGCTTTGTTGGAAAGCAGGAGAAGGGAGGATTATCATCGCCAGGATGCCATAGATTCTCGAGCTTGACTTGACAGGGCACTAGAGCAGGGTGAGCAGCTCAGAAGGCTAGCACAGGACCGACTTCGAGATATACAGGCTGCAGGACAGACCATAAGTGTAGCTTATCGGCAGGTTTATGACTCTGCTACATATGTTGCACAGTCCATCAATGAGTATAGGAGGCTTCCCGCGGAGGACATACTCCCACATGCGCTTCCCTTCGTCACTAGAGTTGCAGCAGATTTGAATGGATTGCGTCGTACCTTTGTAGAAGGCCCGCCAGTAGATCCTGAGGAGCCATTCGAGTTCGACCCAGAGGAGCCAGCTGACTTTGTGCCCCAGTCACCTTAGTAGATACATCATGCCAAGATGATGTAGCTTATTGTTTTTGTCATTTATTTTACATCTTGGCATTTGTTGTACTTTATGTCGCTTTTAAATTTGGCATATTGTAATTTATTTTCACTTTTTTCAGTCATTTGTACGTTTCTTTTGGTTGTGCTCCGGAAGCATTGTATGTACTCTTTTTTAGTAATGAAAGTATTTTGCTTATTTTTATGTGTCAATTTATTTCACCCTCTAGCCTCACTTGAAAAAAAAATATATACAAAAAAAAAAAAAAAGAGAGAAAGAAAGAAAAAGAAGAAAAAAAGAAGAAGTCAAGCAATACACTTGGGGATCTAATCTAAACCAATTTGGGATGACGCATAACGACCTTAGGTATTGTTTAGGCCGACGATCAAATTCATGTTCCATGCTATCTTGTTGCACTAATGTGTTTTGATTTGTAATAGAACTTGAGCAACTGCCGTGCTGGCCCCACATTCATATTCCACCAGAATCAAGGGACCACTGTCTGTTCCAGAAGTGGTTGAAGCATCTCTTCAGGAAGACGCTCCAACAACAATGGCTGAGGAAACTGAGCAAGGGACCACTGTCTGTTCCAGAAGTGGTTGAAGCATCTCTTCAGGAAGACGCTCCAACAACAATGGCTGAGGAAACTGAGAACACTGAGCTGGTTCGTTTGGCTGAGCAACAGGCTAAGATGGCCGAGGACTTCACGGCTATGAAAGAAATGATGATGCAGTTGGTTCGTAACTTGGCGGCGGTTCAGGCACCCCCTGCTCCGCCAGCTGCTGCTGGTTTCATGGCAAATACTCAGCCACCGGGGCAAGGGCAATCCACAGTGGTAGGAGACCCCCGTTACCCTCCGGGTTTTGGTCCACATCTGGCAACTGACAATGCAGCCGGACCTTCTACTGTACAACCTGGGGCACAATTCCCGCAGCATGGACAACAGGGCCAACCTCAGGTTCCTGTCGCAGCATTCACCGTTCCCGCAGGACACACCTTGCAAAGATCGAACAGTGACCCACAGTTGAGGGCCCATGATCAACAGTTTGAGCAAGCTCAGGGTAATATCTTCCGCCAAAATGAGTCGTATGATCAGGGACACCACCCAAAATCACATGCTGATATCGAGAGGCTGGGAAAAGCGGAAGAGAACGACTTTGCTCGGAAATTGAAGAGCTTGGTGCAAACTGTGAAAAGCATACAAGGGCAAGGGGGTAAAACCAATATCTCGTACAAAGACATGTGCTTGTTCCCTCATGTGCCGTTGCCTGAAGGTTTTGTTGTGCCCAAATTTGATCCATACACCGGACAAAGTGATCCAAGGATCCATGTGAAGATATACCTTAACAAAATGAGGGGTATCGAGAAGGATGAATTATTGATGGCGTACTTTGGGGACAGTTTGGGAGGACCGGCAACAGAATGGTTTGTGCAACAAGATGTTTCAAAGTGGGTCACCTTTGATGACATGGCCAGCGCTTTCCTGAACCATTATGGTTACAAAATGGAGGCTGCTCCTGATCGTTCTTCTTTGAAGACGATCACAAAGAAACCATGCGAAAGCTTCAGAGAGTATGCCTATAGGTGGCGCGAACAGGCGGCGCGTGTGAGCCCTTTGATCCCAGACGATAAAATGGTTGAAGAATTCGTCGAAGTGCTTGACGAAACATACTACCAGGCGATGGCCTCTGCCCTTGGGAAGCAATTCAGTGAAGTAGTAAAAATTGGGGAGATGATTGAGAGAGGAATCAAAGCAGGCAAGATTGTTACCCAAACAGCTTTGAGAGCCACGACCCAAGCGTTGCAATCAGGGTCAGGTACTTTTGGGAAGAAGAAAGAGAAGAAAGATGAAGTGGCAATGGTTGGTCCTGGACCGAGAAGAAATGATGGGAGATACAACGACCGTCAAGGGTACATTCAGGCACCCCGCCACAACAGTTCTATCCAACTCACGGCCAACAATTTGCCATGCCGCACTTCTCATTCCCTGTAAATGCAGCATCCTATGCTCAGCCGCTATCTGGTCCACAATGGCGTCCGCCCCTGCTCCAGTCCAATATAACAATCAACAGGCACATGCTCAATTCTCGGCTCACCAGGAGATGCCTTACCGACCACGAGGTCCGCAGGGCTTTCGTCCAAACATGCGACAGAGAAACATGCAACAAGAAAAAAGGCAGTTCACCCCACTGGGGGAAACTTACACTAATTTTTTTGAAAAGTTGCAACAAGCCAATCTGTTGAAGCCAATCCCGGGAAAAGTGAACCCCAACGGAAGAGTTGATCATTCACGCCATTGTGCGTTTCATTCTGGAGCACCTGGACATGACACAGAATCCTGCTGGGAACTAAAAAGGGTAATCCAGGCAATGATAGACAACAACCAGATAAAAGTCGTGGGGGATGAAACACAAAACGTGAATCAAAATCCTTTACCAGCTCATGATGTTCAAAACAACGTACACATGGTTGGGATGGTATCCATAGAAGTGGACTTGAAAGGGAAAGCCGCCAAGCAGATTGTGGCAGTTGGTCCCTCCCCAGACATCAAAGGCCCTGAGCCATTTATTGTTGTAATCAGGAGAAAGTCAAGTGCGTCTGTCGTCAACAAAGCAAAGCAAGATACTGTTGTTGAGCCAAGTTTCACAATTCCGGCTGCAAAGAAGGAAAAAGTTCATGACAGTGCACCAACATTTATTATGCAAGGGGCATCATGCCAGAAAACTCCGGTCTTCGAGGTTAAGGCAAAGAAGTGTGAACCGGTTATCATCATTCAAGCAGCGCAACTCCCTGTCAAAAGTACAAAGGCTGTTCCTTGGAACTACAACAAGACAATTGTGTCTTACAACGGGAAAGAAATCATGGAGGTTGTGCAGACGTAAATGGTCTGACTCGGTCCGGGAGATGTTTTACCCCGGAAGAATTGAGAAAGGCAAAGCCAGGTCGAGAAGACTAACCCATCAAAGAGCCGGTGTCTGAGAAAGAAGCTGAAGAATTTTTGAAGAAAATGAGATCGACAGATTATTCTATCGTCGAGCAACTGAGAAAGACTCCAGCTCAGATAGCACTTTTGTCTCTACTTATGAACTCTGAAGCACATCGCAATGCACTGTTGAAGATATTGAATGAGGCCTACATTCCTGAACAGACTACTGTGGCTAATCTGGAAGCACTTGCTGGCAGAGTATTTGAGACCAATCGTGTGATGTTCACCGATGAGGAGCTGCCAGCAGAGGGGTCATAATCGAGCGCTTTATGTCTCAGTTAAGTGTGAAGACTCCTATGTCACACGTGTTTTAATAGATGGTGGCGCGGGATTGAACATTTGCCCTCTGTCTACATTGAAGAGTCTAAGGATGGATATGAGCAAAATCAGGGCAAGTTCTTCTGCTGTTCGTGCTTTTGATGGCGAAGTTCGAGAACCTTTGGGCATCATCAATCTTGAGTTAACCATTGGGCCCGCTACCTTCAGCATTGAGTTCCAAGTCATGGAAACAGATGCATCGTACAATCTGTTACTGGGCCGACCATGGATTCACATGGCTTGTGTTGTACCCTCCACAGTTCATCAGGTGGTCAAGTTTACTTGGGATAATCAAGCTGTCGTGGTTTATGGAGATGATGATTCACAGTTTAACAATAGCCTGGACGTACCAGCCCTTGAAGCCGTCACTACATGCCCGACCATCATGTATCAAACCTCCGATGTTGTGTATGTGGAAAAGGTAACAGAAGGGAAGCCTATACCCATCCCAAGAGTGTCAGAGACGTCTATAATGATGGCATCTGAAATGTTAAAGCATGGTTTCCAATTGGGAAAGGGCTTGGGAGCATCACTACAAGGCAGGGTAAATCCAGTTTATCCAAATGGCGTGCAAGGCACGTGGGGACTACGGTTCAAGCCAAAAGCAGCTGATCGCAAGCAAGCAAAGAAAAAGAAGTCGGAAGTTTGGTCTCTCCCAAAGCCAATTCCGTGTCTCGCTCAGTCTTTTGTGGGATATGTCATGAAACCAAAGGTTGTCGCTACAAATGTAAACACAGTGGAAGACAATCAGGATGCACCATTTGATCTAGGTGGCATTTTTGAAATCTGCATGGTACAGCCGGGTGAAGGCTCCAGTAATGCTTCAATTCAGTACATTGGCCCGGACGTGCACCTGACTAACTGGAATGCAACTCCTTTCCCCATCAGGAAGGGGTCTTGGTAGACTGTTGTTTTACAGTTTTCTTTTGAATACACGTGGATATTCTAAGGGTTGTATGCCAAGTGTATTATTTTGCTCATCTTTCCTTTTGTAATTCAAACCCTTTTTCATTAATGAAAGGCCAAGAGCCAAGCTTTCCTTCAATCTCTGTTCATATTCCTAATTTTATTCTATTTTGTTTATCTGTAGTGATATATCTGCTGGTCCTAATATCATGACATGTTTAAGGAACTTATGGTCCATCCAGGGACCACAATCTGATTTTGGCTCCACAACCATAGTTGAGGTTGGAAGTGATGAAGAAAGCATTGAGGAATCTGTTAACGAGATTGAATATGATGGAGAGCAGGCTGATTTTGAAATAGGCATGGAAGTTGAGCGCCATGAGGGCAAGCCTAAACCCAATTTGGCTGATACAGAGGATGTTAATCTTGGGAGCCCTGATGATGTGAGGGAAACCAAGATAAGCATGTATGCCCTACCTGAAGTGAAGAACGATATTCGGAAAGTGCTTTTTGAATATCGGGATGTTTTTGCATGGTCATACGATGAGATGCCGGGTTTGAGTTCCGAATTGATAGTCCACGAATTGCCAATTCAACCCAGTTTTCCTCCAGTGAGACAAATGCAACGGAAGTTCAAAACTGATATGATCAAGAAAATCCATGATGAAATAATGAAACAGTTGGATGCAAAAGTAATTCAATCGGTTCAGTACACTACTTGGGTTGCAAATGTTGTTCCGGTACCTAAGAAAGATGGAAAAACAAGGATATGTGTCAACTATCGAGATTTGAACAAGGCAAGTCCCAAAGATAATTTCCCGTTGCCTAACATTCACACTCTCGTAGACAATTGTGCCAAACATGAGATACAGTCCTTTGTTGATTGCTATGCTGGATATCACCAAATCCAGATGGATGAAGATGATGCGTACAAAACGGCATTCACTACACCTTGGGGAACCTATTGCTATAGAGTGATGCCGTTTGGTTTGAAAAATGCTGGGGCAACCTACGTGAGAGCTATGACTGCCATTTTCCATGATATGATGCATAAAGAAATAGAAGTGTACGTGGATGATGTGATTATCAAGTCCAGAACTACTGAGGAACACGTGAGGGATCTCAGAAAGTTTTTCGAAAGGCTCCGTAGGTATAATCTTAAGCTGAATCCAGCCAAGTGTGCATTTGGTGTGCCTGCTGGAAAATTGTTGGGTTTCATTGTTAGTAGGCGAGGTATTGAATTGGATCCTGCAAAGATCAAAGCAATACAAGAATTACCTCCGCCTCGAACCAAGAAGGATGTTAAAAGCTTCCTAGGCAGGCTGAATTACATCAGTAGGTTCGTTGCTCAACTTACCACAATATGTGAGCCGATCCTCAAGTTGTTGAAAAAGAATGCATCAATTGCATGGACCGAGGAGTGCCAAGAAGCCTTTGACAAGATCAAGCAATACTTGTCAAATCCTCCTGTTTTGGTTTCGCCTGAGCCTGGCCGACCATTGTTTTTGTACTTGTCAGTCAATGAAAACTCCTTTGGTTGTGTACTGGGGCAACATGATGCCTCGGGAAAGAAAGAACAGGCCATTTATTATCTGAGCAAGAAGTTCACAGATTGTGAGGCCATATACACTTTGTTGGAAAGGACGTGTTGTGCCCTAACTTGGGTTGCACAAAAGTTGAAACATTATCTTTTGTCCTATACCACTTATCTGATTTCACGGATGGATCCATTGAAGTACATATTTCAAAAGCCAATGCCAACAGGCAAACTTGCAAAATGGCAGATCCTGCTCACAGAATTTGACATAGTTTATGTCACCAGAACTGCAATGAAAACTCAGGCTTTAGCTGATCATTTGGCTGAAAATCTGGTGGATGATGATTATGAGCCATTGAAGACTTACTTCCCTGACGAGGAAGTAGATATGCTTGAAGAATTGATTAATGGAGAAGAGCACGTGTGGAAAATGTACTTCGACGGTGCTTCTAACTCAAAGGGCCATGACATTGGAGCAGTCCTCATCTCCCCCACGGGATATTACTATCCGGCAGCTGCCCAACTCCGCTTCAGTTGCACTAATAACACATCTGAGTATGAAGCATGCATAATGGGTTTGCGTATGGCTCTAGACATGGACATCAAAGAATTGCTGGTGATCGGAGATTCAGATCTTTTGATACGCCAAATGAAGGGTGAATGGGAAACTCGAGACCTTAAGTTGATCATGTACAAGCAGTGTATGGACGATCTTCGCCAAAAGTTTGATGTTCTAAAGTTTAGACATGTCCTCAGAATACATAATGAGTTGGCTGACGCATTGGCTACATTAGCCTCAATGCTTGTCCATCCTGATAAAGCCCATATTGATCCGTTAGAGATTCAGGTCCAAAGCCAACATGTATATTGCAATGTGATTGAAGAAGATATTGACGGCCAACCGTGGTACTTTGATGTCAAGAATTTCCTTCAAGATGGGTCGTATCCTCCATTGGCGGAAAACAATCAAAGGAGAACCCTTCGACGACTGGCAAGTGGCTTCTTTTTGAGTGGAGGGGTGGTGTACAAAAGAACACCCGATCTGGGACTGTTAAGATGCGTGGATGCAATTGAAGCCACGAAAATTCTCAATGACATGCATTCGGGGATCTGTGGACCCCACATGAGCGGGCACGTGCTAGATAAGAAAGTACTCAGAGCAGGATACTTCTGGCTTACCATGGAACACGACTGCATTACTTTTGTGCGAAAGTGTCATCAATGCCAAGTACACGGTAATTTGATACATTCACCTCCTTTAGAGTTGCATACAATGTCAGCCCCTTGGCCTTTTACAGCATGGGGGATGGATTTTATCGGGCCTATTGAACCAAAAGCATCAAATGGACACAGATTCATTCTGGTTGCAATAGATTACTTCACCAAATGGGTTGAGGCCGTGACTCTCAAGTCCGTGACCAAGAAAGCTGTGGTGGATTTCGTTCATTCTAATATTATTTGTCGCTTTGGTATCCCAAGTACCATCATCACTGATAATGCGGCAAATCTGAACAGTCATTTAATGAATGACGTGTGTGAAAGATTCAAGATCATGCACCGGAATTCCACACCTTACCGACCAAAGGCAAACGGTGCGGTTGAAGCAGCCAATAAGAATATCAAGAAGATCCTTAGGAAAATGATACAAGGATCTCGTGATTGGCATGAGAAGTTGTCTTTCGCTCTCCTTGGTTACCGCACAACTGTGCGCACTTCCATAGGTGCAACCCCGTATTCATTGGTATACGGAACTGAAGCAGTCATACCCGCTGAAGTGGAAATACCGTCTCTCAGAATCATCGTGGAAGCAGAGATTGAGGACACAGAGTGGGTCAAGACCCGATTGGAACAATTGTCATTTATTGATGAAAAGAGGCTCAATGCAGTTTGTCACGGTCAATTGTATCAGCAAAGAATGGCCCGAGCCTACAACAAGAAAGTGCGCCTCCGCGACTTGAAAAAAGGGCAATTAGTCTTGAAAAGAATCTTTCCTCATCAGGAAGAAGCTAAAGGGAAATTTGCTCCGAATTGGCAAGGGCCATACTTGGTAAAGAAAGTATTGCAAAATGGCACCTTGTACCTTACAGATCCAGAAGGCAGGACAACTGAAATACCCGTCAATGCAGACGCGGTCAAGAGGTACTACATTTGATTTCAAGATGGCTTTCAAATCAGGATGAATGCAAGGCTTTTATTCTCTTTTGCTATCCCAAATTGTATCCCTTGTTAGCATTTTGAACGTCGTACTTTTGAGGCATGTTCTCAGTTGAAATCAATGTAATTGTACCAAGATGAAATGAAACTGAAAAGCATCAAAAAGAAACCTGGGCATTTGCCTAGAGCTACGTCTGACCTGATTCCTCTCAAAAGGATACGTAGGCAACCATTTCGGTGCGGTCGCAATAAGAGATAATTCCTCTTTCCCTTTCTACTTTTATTCACGCAAGGTTTGCCTCCAGGCCTGCGGAATATGCCAAGAAAACAAGAGACCCCAGTTTATCCTAAACTGGGGCAGAAAGTTGTTTTTGTTTTTTTAAAAAAAATGGAGGAAATTCAATATTCCTCCCAATTATCTTTGTGTTCGTAACAGTGAAAGTTCATTCTTTCCTGTCTCATATTGACGCAAAACTTGCCTTCAAGTTTACGGCCGACATCAAAGGAAATTTAGATCCCCCTTTTTATGCTAAACTGGGGCAGAAGTTTGTTTTTATTTTATTTCATAAATAAAATAAAATAAAAATAAACTTCTATCATTTTGTATCATCTATTCACATGTTTCAAGAGATGTTTGTGTTGTAAATTGAATTAAAAAAAAAAGAAAGAAAAAAAAAGGAAAAAAAAAGAGAAAAAGAAAAAAAGAAAGGAAAGAAGTCTTGTCGGTGAAAACCTGAGAAGGCGCCGCTAGACAAACAGTGAGGAAAAAGATTAAAGAGAGAGGCTAGTTGGCGAAAACCCGAAAGGGCGCTACTAGTCGACTTGACAGTCACCTCAACTTGGTTATGTTTCGATATCTTCCGTGGAGCAACTCTCAACAAACAAGTGGTACTGGTCGGACGAGGTTATCCAAGATACATGTCATGATCGTCAAGGCCGCCAGGATATTGCCAGATAAGTTTCCCTTTTCAGAAAGACGTTCCCTGTCCAAACGAATTTCGCCCTTAAACTTTTTTTATTTCACTTTGTACATCTTGCCTCACCATTAATTCCTCGCCCTTTCGGCGCTAACCTCCCATGAGCAACAAAAGAAAATTGCAAAACTCTGTCTTACAGGATTCAGGTTTAATTCCAGCGAGCAGGGCACACCCTCGACAATGGAAAGTTCTCAGCAAGTCATGATCAACATTGATGATTGGAGCCCAGCACCGCACCTCAGGCCGGAAGGACGACATACCAAAATGTTGTCATGAAGAGTGGATATGTTTAGGAGAAGCTTTAGGCGTTGTTCATCCCACAGTACTGTGAAGAATAGAACAAGAGTCACTAAGCTTATTTGCGAGATCCAAAACAGGGTGTATCCACGACGCAGAAAGTAAGTGTGACATTTGCTATGTTGCCAAGAAAGAGCTAGGACCACTTGAATTGAGGTAGTTGTGCCGAATATCAGACGGAACTCTATTCTCTCTTTGAGTCAATTCCCGCTAAATGGCAGTGTCATTTCTTTTTCCATATCAAGATCTGCTAAAAGATAGCGATCATTTCCTTTTCGAGTCCGTTTCACTCAAAGATAGTGATCATTTCCTTTTTCGAGTCAATTCGCTCAAAGATAGCGTCATTTCCTTTTCATGTCAAGATCTGCTAAAAGATAGCGATCATTTCCGTTTCAAGTCAGTTTCGCTCAAAGATAGCATTATTTTTTTTTTTCATGTCAGGATCTGCTAAAAGATAGCGGTCATTTCTTTTTCGAGTCAGTTCGCTCAAAGATAGCGTCATTTGTTTTCCATGTCAAAGATCTGCTAAAAGATAGCGATCATTTCCTTTTCGAGTCAGTTTCGCTCAAAGATAGCATCATTTATTTTTCACGTCAAGATCTGCTAAAAGATAGCGATCAGTTCTTTTTCGAGCCATCTGCTAAAAGATAGCGATCATTTCCTTTTCGAGTCAGTTTCTCTCAAAGATAGCGATCATTTCCTTTTCGAGTCAATCCCGCTAAAGGATAGCGTCATTTCCTTTCCATGTCAAGATCTGCTAAAAGATAGTGATCATTTTCTTTTCAAGTCAGTTTTGCTAGAAGATAGCACTCACATTCGGTTCAAGTCATTTGCTCTCAGAGATAGCAACCACTTACTTTTAAAGTTTGGTCCTGCTCAAAGATAGCAACCATCCCCAGCTTCAAGTTAAAGCCCGCCCGAGCGGCAATTTCAAGCTTCAGAAATTTCAACATTCAAGTCAAGCCCGTCAAAAGCGGCAATTTCAAGTTTCAAGTTAAAGCCCGCCCGAACGACAATTTCAAGTTTTCAAAACCCACTTGGTTAGTGGGAGCTTCAGACCAGTTCATCAGCTTGGGAAGCATGAAGAGTGGTGTAGGAATTGTAACTTTTACATTTTTCAGTGTTGTGATTCCATTTTTCTTTGTAAAAGCAACGACCACCAGCAAGCGACCAGTACTCAGCAACAACAACCTTTCAGTGCCTAAGAGTGTCTAGTATCAGCCCCAAGTGTGTCTAGAAGAGTCTGAAGTTTGTTCTAGTATGTCAAAGGCATCTCGAGTTAGTCCGGGTAGGTCTAATAATGTCGAGTCAGCCCCAAGAGTATCTAGAAGAGTTTATAGTTTGTCTTAGTAGTCTAGAGTGTCTAGTGTTGTCTTAGTGAGTCTAGAAGAGTCTAGCGTCTGTTTGAATGCGGTAGTCCCAGCTACCACATGTAAGGAACTACACTGACCTGATTCCTTAGTCTAGGGATATGTAGGTAACCTTGTTCTCGGTTAGAACCAAAATTCAAGGTACGATCACAATTTTGGAAAGCATGCTCTCGGCTAGAACCGAAAAGCCAAAATTAGTTGCCGATTACGTCTTTGTCCGAAAACTCTTCGTGTTCCCGAACAAAGAGGGGCAGCTGTAATCACCTAATTTTGGCACGACAATTCAAAAAAATAGCTTGAAATAGCTCAAAATAGTCGAGCTAACTTTCTAGGATTTTCGTCGAATTTCAGTCTTTTATTTTAGCTAAATTTGTCGTTTAAATGATAAAAATAATAAAATTTACAAAAACGTACTTGTTATGTGTTTAATTACGATTTCATATTTTTAATTATAGTATTGTTGCAATTTGTTTAGCTTTAATTTTAGTTTATAGTCCATGCTTTAATTTGTTTTGGAACTCTAATTGCCA
This sequence comes from Petunia secreta, assembly GCA_029990175.1. Taxonomy (NCBI): domain Eukaryota; kingdom Viridiplantae; phylum Streptophyta; class Magnoliopsida; order Solanales; family Solanaceae; genus Petunia; species Petunia secreta. The sequence continues at coordinate 5,167,415 of JARKIP010000061.1, forward strand.
TTTTTCGAATGAAAACCAAGCAATCAGCTTAGTCGTGCAACCCAATCCCCCATTGCAACCCAGCCCACTTTCATGGTATATAAGTATTTTCTTTGTCATTTTTATACATTTAACACACAACACTCAAAAAATAGAGGAACCCTTGCCAATTTCTCCTCTCACCACCGGAATTCGCCTCCCACGGCGGAGCCGCCGCTGCTCCGCTGCCGGCCACCACCTCCGGTGGCCGGAAAATTTAGCAAAATATACCAATTGAAAGGTCTCGACCCCCCCCATTCCATTTCTCAACTCGGATTCTTCAAAATACCAACGGTTTAGCGTAGATCGGAGGTCAAAGCTCGGTCAAATTTCAAATCCAGTAAGTTTTTTTTGTTTCTTCTCCTTACCCTCTCTTTCCCTAGTACATCCCACACCCCATCTCCCAAAACCCGTCCCTTTTTTCCCCCGTCCAGTTTCACACGTTTCTTGTTTCTCATTTTTTTTTTGTTTGTTCTTTCTCTTCTTCTCATTTCCGTTTTCTGTTTCTGTTTTGATTTGTTTTCATGAGGTTTATGGGATGGTTAAAGTGACGATGTTGTGGAGGTGACAAGGGAACTGTTTTTGACAGTGACGCTAGGGGAAGCGAAGCGGGGCAGTGGGGTTTATTTTAGGTGAGGCCGCGGACATGACTGTGTTAGTCGAGGCAGTGACGAGGGCATAGAATGGAGTTTAGGCTGGGAAACAATGGCTTTGGTTTGGATGGTACAGTGATGTTTCCGTGGCTGTGTGCGGACTGATTTACGTAGCGACGTTGTTGCAGCAAGGCGGCAACGGTGTTGGTGAGGTAGTCATGATAGCGAGGCACTCGCTCGATTAGGCAGTGGTGTTTGTCGACTTGGATTCCACGGGTTAGCCACGAAAACTTTGTTCCTTTTTTTTTTCTCTCTTTATCCTTTGGTTAATTGGTTTAATTAGAAATTGTTCATACATTAGTTCTGAAAAATCTAGCTTTAGTAAAGTATTGTAGTGGGTGATATTCTGTATATGTTGACTCTGAATGAAAATGTCGTTGTTTCACTTGAATTCTGTATGTTGAAGAAGTTGGTTCCATGATCTATTTTGTTTTAGGCAGGAGTACCATTCCCATCTTGAGTGCCAAGTCCGCTTGTTTTAAATTGCATGAGTAACATGAACTTGTCAAGGTTGGTTTCGTATCAAAGGATTCATCATACATCTGTCTGCCTAGGAGCTTTGGACTGTTGTTTTGCATACTGTTAAGTAGATTTTAAGAAAAACTATTGTGTCCAGATGCGATTTAAATCATTATGAAGTCAGTGTGCTTAGAATAGTTTGAGCATAAATTGGTTTTTTCTTTTGTTTAGTCTGAGCACGATCAAGCTGTCTACTCTGCTGCCCAGTATGCTCGATCTGCTTATTTAGCCACAGTTTGTTCTTTGAGTATGCTAACCTATCCAAATATGAGGCATGAAGCGGGTTCTTCTATTGATTGTTTCTGATAATAAAATTTGGTTTAATGGACGTGATTTAGTGAGCTGAATGATGATAGCATCGAGAGTTTGGATCCCGACCGGCTATGTTGGTTAATTTGTAGGGAGTTTAGTGTTAAATTGATGTTATAAGTTTGCCTTTTTTAATTAGTAAAATATTAGGATTAAATTTTTGGTCTCTTGGCAACAGGTTTGGTTAGTATAAAGGTTTTTGGTTTTTGTTTAGTGGGCTTTGCTTAGTTAGTATAGAAGGTTTGTGGGCTAGAAAAAGTTTTCCTCAATTATTTAGTTATTAGGTTGGATTTTAGTGTTAAGTCTTTTAAAAGAAAACTGAAAATTTTAGAGTTTGAAAATTCAAAACAAGTGCTGAAATTTGTAAGATGAGAATCAAAATAAGTCAATATGTTGGGTAGAGTGCTAACATAAATAGGGAAATTTTCAGCTTTTACTTTTTGGTTGGTGAGAGGGTATAGCACAAAAATGGAAATACAAATCTTTTGCATTTATGAGCTTGGGTATTTGCACCCAACAGCTCATTTTTTACCTGCGTTTTTCTCTCTTTTTACTTTCAGTTTTCCCTCCATTTTTGGGATCTCCCTCTCTCCTATATAACTCCTTCATTTACTACACATTAAAGAACATTAACTCTCTCAACTACCTCAAAAGAACAACATTTTCAGATCTGAAAATATAAGGAATAGAAAAAACTTTGAAAAAGAAAAGAAAGAAAGAAGGCAGTCGAAGAGCAAAAAAAAAAAAAATAGCAAGAAAGGAAGTGTTTTGAGTCTAGGTTATTATTTCAAAAGGGTTGTCATTTGTGGCTGTTTGTTGCTTTGGAGTGGTAAAGTTGTTGGGCTTGTTGGTGGGAGCTTGCTTGGTTTGAATCTTTGCAAAAACTTTTTGAAAGTTGCTTCACTAGGTATTTATTTTCTACCTTCTTTTTTTAGTACACATAAATGATGTATGCTATGTTTAGGATTCAATATATTAGAAATTTGATATATAAATGTGATACTTTTAAGAGATATGTTTGTTTCCTTTATTTTGTTTTATGTATATGATTTAATTGCCTTTGGATTTTATAGTCTTAGAACTCATAGGCTAAATTTAAAATTATAGGTGCAAAAAGGGACTTGTAATAAAAACTGAAAACAAAAAAAAACGTACAGAAACTTATTTTTTTTGAATGAAGTTTGCGGAAATAGGCAATTTTAACTAAGGATTAGGCAAATGAGCTAAACCAGGACATTTTCGCAAGATCGTAAAATAATGGACAACTGTGTAAATCTTAAAAGTGCAGTAAATAAGTGCAGAAAGTCAAAAATGTTGTAAATCTAGCTAAAACTTGAAAGAAGTATGCAAAAGAGGACATAAGTGCAATTCTGTCAACAGAAATTGAGGCGTTGAATCTAAAACAAAATGGGCCTCATACCTTTGCAAATCTGGCTTTTTTTTTTAGTTCCAGCCTTTAAGCTTAAGGCTACAATAAACTAAGTGGACCAAAAATTTTGCGAACCTAGCTCAATTAATTTCAGTCCTTTAACGTTAATCCCCCAATAGTGTTTAAACGTAAATTTAGTAATTTTTTTGATTTAATTTGAATTGCGGTTTGTAAATATTAAATTAAGCCACATTTAATCAAAAAACATCGGAATGCAAATATGATACATGTAAAAATCCGTTAAAATAGACCAATCCTCTGCGAGGTTGGAAATGCGTAATATATTTTATCTATTATGAATTAAAGTGTAAATCCGTCCGATCCTCTGTGAGGTTGGATAAGGATAATACTTTAAATTTTTTCTGAATTAAAGTTTAAATCAAATGGCAAAATAATACAACCATACTTAATAAATTAAAAATTGTGATAATAAAGCAACTGTGCTCGGCACAGGACTCGAGGGTGCCTAACATCTTCCCGAGAGTAAGAGGTGTTCCAAGGTACCTTTTGGTGACTTGGCACACCTTAAACTTGTCAAGTGGCGACTCCGAGTTTTCTCTAAATAATTTCGTACCTTCTTGAAACACCAGTCACGAGCCTTTAAATAATAAACAACTCGTTAATTAATTTTTAGGGCGTGACATCTTCACTAAGGCATTGAACAGGGTACAATTTGAAAAGAACAGGCTTGATTTAGGGATGACCAAGATACACTGAACGAGCCAGCACCTGGTTCTCCCAATGATTGGCTAGTGAAGTTTCCTTGTTTTACCTAGCTTAACTTTGTTTAATTGATTCTATAATTGAAACCTTGTCTTACATGGCCAATCTGTTACCAATTATCCTCACTTGGCGCCGGATTAGCGGTAGATGTTTAAAATTCAAATTCTTTGAACCGGCGGGCGTCAGCTCCTAGATGTAATTATGTGTTAACAGCTTTTTCACATCCCATCACCCGTTCCCCTTCCCGATACAACCTATAACCTTCTCTATTCCATTAAACATTAGAGATACATTATTTCTATCGGTGCTAAAGACTCAAATTCTCTTTAGACAATTTCTCTCAATCTCTCTCTAAGTAAATCACAACACTCTGTTACAATGTCGACCGGTTCTAAAATTTACTCACAACCCTCCCCTCCAAAACTCAAAATTTCTAAACTAAATCAAAAGGCAAAGCAACTAGCTGCAAGTCGCTCCGTAGCGATGGCGAGGAAGTTTGCGAAATTGAGGCAGAAGAAGTTGACGGAGGAAGCAACTAGTAAGGGGAAAGTGTTTCAGTTGCTTGTACGGAAGAAGGGGTCGTCGAAACTGATCAAGAAATCGAAAAGGTAAACCCTAGTTCTCCTACTGGTACTGTTATTTTAGATACTAGTTTATCTTCTGAGCCTTTAGATTTAGGAAAGGCAGTAGTGGCTGAAGTTAGCGTAAAGAAGAGGGTGGTAGGTGAAAATCTTGAAAAAGAAAAGTCTGTTGATACAGGGGATGGTTTAGTTGACAAAGAAACTGAAAAAAGACTGTTGAGGAACCTATTCCTGTGAGAGTTCCAGTCGTGGAAAAGACCATTAGTGATAAGGGAGAAGAAAAATCTGATGAACCTACCAAGGAACCTGAGAAAGAACCAGGTTCGTTCTCTGGTTCTGTGGCAGGTGATGATGCATTTTTGAGGGAAATTGATGATTATGTGGAAGAGAATGTAGAGGGTGTAGGCTTTACTGAACCTTTGAATGCTGTGTTCCTGAGGCTAATCCCACTCCTCAAGCTAGTAAAGGTTCCTCCAGTGAAACTGATGTTGTGGTGGTGGAGGAACAAAGGAGATTGGGTAAAAGGCCTGTAATTCAGGAACAGGGAAAAACTATGAAGAAATGACGGTTGGTAAAGGGAGGAGAATTTGTGGGTAGTTCTAAAATTGGAAGTTCTGGTGTTGCTGAAGGTATGGGAGAAAGCAGTAGGAAGATAGTGAGTCATGCTAGGAGACCTGCTACTCGAGGTTCTGTTAGAGAGCAGCAGGAGAGGGGTGTGGAGGAACCTGAAGTTCGTCAAAGTTGGTGACTGGAGATGACAAGGAAGACAAGAAGTGGAGAGTGGCTTACTTTAGAGGTCTGCCAATGGTGAAGGGTAAAATTCTCACTGAGCTAGAGCTGGAGGGGATGACTCAACTTGGTGCTAAGCTGAATGCTCAGGGTTGGTTGCACTTGTTTAGTGACCGAACCAGACAGCTGAGAGAGCAAGAGCTTTGAGAGTTTTACTCAAATTGCACAGTAAGTGAAGGAATTGTGACAACCATAGTGAAGGGGCTGATGATCCAGTTTGATTGTATAGAGCTTGGTGAGATTTTGGGTGTTTCTTCTCAGGGCTACATTGAGTATATGAGAAACTCGTGGTCGGCTAGAGGAGATGGTGTGTCTACTTTGGAGGTGACCCAAAAGTTTGCAGGGAGACCTAGGCTAGCAAGGGCAACACAAGTAAAGAAGAAGGAAATGCAACCCTTCTACCAGTTGCTATTTGAATTTGTGCTGAAGAATCTGTTGCAGAGGTCGGAGAGGTGCAGTGAGGCCAACCTTTTACATCTGACCTATATGGACCTGCTAGATCGTGAGGTTCGTATTAATCTTACTGAAGTGATGATCAAGCACATTGGTAGGGTAGCTGATATGGGGTTAGGTAAACATGCCTTAGTCTATGGGTTTCTGCGGAGCAAAGTATTTGATTTCTTTGGGGTGCCTATTGGAAAGTGGACTGAGCCGGATCATAATGATGTGTTTGGGAGGAACATTCTGAAATCCTGTGACTATGTGTTGGATGGTGAACCTGCTGATGAACCAGAGCATACGGAGGAGGAAGCTGAGGAAAGGCAAAACGCTAGAGTGGACAGAAGGATTGAGGGGTTCAGGAGGCAGCTTGAGAGGCAAAATGATGAGCTGACCTGGATGAATGCTGAAAACACTAGGCTGGATGCGGAGCTGGAGCTGGAGCGTGAACGTGAAGGAAACTCGGGTCGCCTTGCCTTGTTGCTTGCTCACTTTAACATCCTTGATATTCCCAATTCTGAACCAGTTCCTTTCCCAAGTCCCCTCGTTGGTTCTTTCTATGGCCTGGTTTTAAGACAATTATTATATTTTGGTTTGTAATATTTGGATGATGTTCTGGATGTTTTTAACCCGGTTTGGCTCTTATGTTGATATAAATATCCTACCTTGCTAGTATTTATTGTCTGAAACAGGTTCCTGACGTTTAAAGGTTGGCTAGCTGCCTATGGCACTAGAGTCAACTAGACTTAATCTAAGTTGAGCAGGTTCATACAACTGTGGAACTTTTCGATGATGCCAAAAGGGGGAAGTTAGATGTTGTTTAGTTCTTTGTGTGTTTTGTGACCTATTTTTTTTTGCCTAACTGTATTACCCTGGTTCTGGGTTAGTGTTTGAAATTTTACAGACAACATTGTTTGTCATCATCAAAAAGGAGAAATTTATTGAAGGATGAGTTTTGAAGATGACAAAGGACCTGGTGCTAAGTGGACTGCGAGAAGGTTCACAGTTGAGTGAGACGACTGAGCTGTTCAAAGGGATATTCAAGTTAGAGTTGAAGAAGGAGAACAAGGACAGCTGAAATCAAAGATTCAATCCTACCGGGAAAAGAAGAAGCTTGTGGCGATGCTAATACAGACGCGGTTCCTAAATAGAAAAGGATTGGAAACTAAGGCAAATTAACTTAGGTTTTCAATAAGGAAATAATGGGTAAAACTTGTTTGAAATGGATTCCAAAGTAGAAAAGGAGTTCTAAACTTAGTTGGATCCGGCTAAGTTCAAACTCCTATACATACAAGTTAATTTGGCTAGAAATTATTTACGCACTGAAGACATCTCAATAGAGCAAATCAAGAACAAACAGATCGTGAGAGGTATTGTGTGCAAGGACAAAGGCTGAGCAGCAGAACCTTACGAAGGAGCAGTTTCATAGTCATGTCTGTAGTTTTAGTTTTTGTTATAGGCTATCGAGTTGTAATCTATCAGTTTGTTGAGAAGCATATAGTATAGGTTACTCTTTGGTGAAGTAGAGTCAGCCTGACAAGCTAACGTGTGGCTTGGAAGGTCATAGGTACTAGAGAGGTCTAGTTCCTTGATTACATTACGTTGTAGTCTAAAACGTGCTCGGGTTTTCCTTTAGTGGAGAGTTGAAATCCCAAGAGTTTGGTCCGTGGTTTTTTATCCCTTGAGCAAGGATTTTTCCACGTACAAATCTCTGTGTTATTTACGTTTCCGCATTGTGTTTAAGTTTCAGGGATAGGTGAAACTTGCAAGGAACCTGGTTCTTTGTAAGTTAGGCGATAAAAGTTAAAGGTAAGTTTTAGGAATTTAAAAATCGGATATGGAAACTATTCACTCCCCCCCCCCCTCTAGTGTCTTACATAGGTGCACCAAGTGCAACATATGAGTTTGAATATTTTGGGCTATTTACAATTGAGCCCAAATGGATATAAGAACTCACTAACAGCTATCATACTGATGAAGAAGCTCAGGCTATTATCACCGAGCTTATCATTCACCTTGAAGCCATTGAGGAAACAAAAATTCACACGGGCTTAATCAAATACAAAGACAAGTTTTGGGTTGGTTCGTCAGGGGGATTAAGGGCCAAACTAATTACTGCTATGCATTCATCATATTGGGGTGGCCGTTCGGGAGCATATGCGAAACTATAGAGGCTTAAGTCTATTTTCTTTTGGCCCAAGATGGAAGTCAAATCTACATTATTGATGTGTGAGGAATGCCCAATGAATAAGAGTGAAAGTGTACCTTACCCAATCTGTTACAACCATTACCAGTTCTATCTTTTACTTACGAGCATGTTACCATGGACTTCATTGAATGTCTCCTTAAGTCACATGAAAAATAAATCAATATTAGTGGTAGTAGATCATTTCTCCAAATATGGTCATATCTCATCGTTACACTGCCCCATAAAAATAGTAAAGCTATTTTTGGACCACATATGCAAACTCCATGGAAATCCTAGTTCAATCATTTCAGATAGACATAACATTTTTGTAAGCAATTTTTGGAGTGAACTATTTAAAGGATTATAGGTTAAAATCAAGTTGAGCCATGCCTACCACCCTTAGGTAGATGGGCAGATAGAAAGGGTTAACAGATGCATCAAGACTTACTTGAGATGCATGAAGGGACAGAGGCCACATGACTGAAGCCGCCGGGTCACTCAAGCAGAGTTTTGGTACAATACCAACTTTCACTCTGCAATTGGCATGTCCCAATTAAAGACCTTTATGGCTACGACCCTCCATTGTCATGTTTTGAATTAATTGCACAATTCAAAGTGGAGATAGTGGAAGACATATTACAAGATAGGCAACAGAGCAAGAAAATGTTGAAGGAAAATCTGATCAAGGCACAGGGTCGTATGAAACAATATGCTGACAAAATTAGAAGTGAGCAATAATTCGATGTGGGTGATTGGGTATTCATAAATTTGCAACCCTACCGCCAAGTCTAAGTTCAAGTAAGAAGAAATCTGAAGCTTTCAGCACGACCCGTATGAAATAATCAAGAAAATAGGGCAAGTTGCATATGAATCGAAATTACCTTAAGGATCCAAGATTCATCCTATTTTTCACGTCTCACAACTCAAGAGAAAGATTGGGAACCGAAAATTTGCATCAAAAGATCCAGCTTTATACACTGATTTGGGTCAGATAGTCACATCACCAGCGGAGATACTTGATCATCGAATGGTCAAGAAAGGCAACAAGGGGTGGTCCAAGTGCTAATACGTTGAGAGAATCTAGGGCCCAAGAGGCACCGTGGGAAGAACACTCTTTTCTGTGCTCCAAATTTCCAAATTTTGAACCCTAATTTTTCAATTTAGGATTCACCTAAAGAGGGTAGAATGTAAGAGACGAATGGATCATTATGTTAATAACTAATATTATGTTAAGTGTTGCAAATAGCCTTTATTTTTATTATTTTATTGTAGTCAGATAGTAAGTTTCATATTTGAGCAATTTAGTCCTAATAGTTATGAAGTTTGTGCTCAAACACGTGTCATAAAATCTGAGAGTCTAGTAGTTGGGTATAGTGTAAATATTGTAGCTCAAAACCCTAGAAAATAGCTGAAATGAGAAATCTCTTTTAATTTTTCCTATTTTATTTTACTTTTGTTTGTTTATTTAATTGTTTTGGCTATCTGCAAGGTAGCAATGGCTACATTTCGTTTCAGAGCGGCGATTCTTCTCTATGAGTTATGGTTGACAAAGCTCGAAAACCAGTCGGTGGGGGATAAAGAGAAGGACTTAGAGCAGAGTCAAGCTCTATAATGGATGAGGCAATAAAGAAATGGAAGAGAGACATGCGTTATTCAAAGAAGAGAGTAGGAAGCGAAATGATGAAACAAATCGAAAGTTGACAACCATGCTAGCTCAGCTTGAATAAGTTAAAAAACCAGAGGGGGTATTGTTGATGCTCATTCCAAACTATTCATTAGAAACAACTGGGTCGGTTTGGGATTCGGGTCCTCCATCCGTACAAGGAGGCGCACCCTACAGTGCCTCAGCTCCAAATTTACCAGTAGCGACGGGAACATACAGAGGATTAGGGTTTTAACCAATGGGGCTGGTTACACAGGCCACAGAACTGTCCCACCACCTTCTGCCCTTGGGGTAAATGAGTCATTTTTGAACCCTGACACTTTCCAGACCAATACCCAACCTATTAAGGTTCAACCTATGCATACCAAATGACTTACCAACCTGTTATACGAACCACCAATACATCGCCCACCACCCAAAACATATTCTTCCCAGCCCACTAATACATCTATACATTTTGGTTTCATGTCACCCGACCCAATTTACCAAAATATCACTGTTCTATCAAACCAACCATATGGCTCTTATAACCCTAACTTAATTGGACCACTTTTAACCCAATGCCCTTACTACAATAACACCTGTTTTGAACAATTTACCCAATTCCAGATAATGAACAAAATACCCACACAACCTACACAGTATAATTCTTATTTTAACCTATATTTCCATTATTACACACAACCAACACCTTGTTGACACCTAATTTTGTCCCTCACGTTTCAATAGCCATTTTTCAGATGAAATTGCACTAATAACCATACAATTATCTTCGCTCTAACCCCTATAAAAAATCGTTATTTCGCACAAGCATGCCAATCAAGCTATTTGTTGTACTTGGTGAACCTTCGTAAGACACTAGAGGGGGGTGAATAGTGTCTTTACCTGATTTTTAAATCCTTAAACTTTCTTTTAACTTTCTGCCCCTAACTCACAAAGAACCAGGTTCCTTGCAAGCTTCACCTATCTCTAAAACTAAACAAATTGCGGAAACGTAAAGAACACAGAGATTTTTACGTGGAAAAATCCTTGCTCAAGGGAAAAAAAACTACGACCCAAACTCTTGGGATTTAACTCTTCCACTAAAGAAAAACCCAATCAAGTTTTAGACTACAACATAATGTAATCAAGGAACTAGAACCCCCCTAGTACCTAGAACCTTCACAGCCACACCTTAGCTGGTAAGGTTACCTCTACTTAACCGCAAAAAGTAATCTCTACTATATGCTTCTAAACAAGCTGATAGATTACAACTCAATAGCCTATAACAAAGAAACTAAAACAACAAACTTAACTATGAAACTGCTCCTTCAGAAGGTTCTACTGCTCATCCTTTGTTCTTGCACACAAAGCTTCTCACGATCTGATTGCTCTTTAATTGCTCCGTTGAGATGTCTTTTGTGCGTTCTGAATTAGACCAAATTAACTTGTATTTATAGGAACTAGACTTAGCCGGATCCAACTAAGTTTAGGAATCTTTTTCCTCTTTGAAATCAGTTTTAAACAAGGTTACCCATATTTCCTTATTTAAAACCTAAGTTAATTTTCCTTAGTTCCCAATCAATTTACGTTTAGGAACCGCGTCCTTCTCAGCACCGCTTCTTGCTACTTCTATTTCCGGTAGGATTGGAACTTTGACTCCAGCTGTTCGCTTCTTTCCTTCTTCAGCTCTGACTTGACTAACTCGTTGAACAGCTGGTCTTCTTACTTCGGCGGTGAACCTTTTCGTGGTCCACTTAGCACCAGGTCCTTTGTCATCTTCAAAACTTATCCTTAAACAAATTCCCCCTTTTTGATGATGACAAACAATGTTGTCTCACCAAGGGTTTATACGCTCAAGAACCTGTAAAAAACAAACACTAACCACGAATCAGGGTAATAACAGTTAGGCAAAAATTAGGCCACAAACATATAATGAACTAACTAACAACAACTAACTTCCCCCTTTTGGCATTATTGAAAAGTTTCACAGTTGTAAGAACCTGCCCAACTTAATTTAAGTCCAATTGACTCTAGTGCCAAAGGCAGCAAGCCAACCTTTGAACATCAGGAACCTGTTTCAGACAATAAATACTAGCAAGATAGGATATTTATATCAACAAAAAGTGCCAAACCGGCATAAAACATCCAAACATCATCCAAATATTACAAACCGAGAAATAAGATTGTCTTAAAAACAGGCCATAACAGAACCAAGAGGGAACTAGGGAAAGGAACTGGTTCAGAATTGGGGAATATCAGGGATGTTAAAGTGAGCAAGCAACAAGGCGAGGCGACGCGAGTTTCCTTCTCTTTCACGCTCCAGCTCTGCATCCAGCCTTGTGTTTTCAGCATTCATCCAGGCCAACTCATCATTTTGCCTTTCAAACTGCCTCCTGAACCCCCTCAATCTTCCTGTCCATTCTGTTGTTTCTTCTTTCCTCAGCATTTTCCTCCATATGCTCTGGTTCATCAGCAGGTTCACCATCCAACACATAGTCACAAGATTTAAGAATGTTCCTCCCAAACAAGTCATTGTGGTCCGGCTCAGTCCACTTACCAACAGGCACCCTAAAGAAATCAAATACTGTCCCTAGAAGAAACCTATAGACCAGTGCATGTTTGCCTAACCCCATATCAGCTACCCTACCAATGTGCTTGATCATCAATTCAGGCAGATTAATACGAACCTCTCGATCTAGCAGGTCCATATAGGTCATATCATGAAAGTTAGCCTCACTTCTCCTTTCAGACCTCTGCAGTAGGTTCTTCAGCACAAATTCAAAGACCAACTGGTAGAAGAGTTGCATTGCTTTCTTCTTAACTTTTGTAGCCCTTGCCAGTCTTGGTCTCCCTGCAAATATCTGGGTCACCTCCAAAGCTGACACACTATCTCCTCTAGCCGGCCACGAGTTCCGCATATACTCGCTGTAGCCCTGAGAGGGAACACCTAAAATCTCACCCAATTCCACACTATCAAACTGGATCACCAGCCCCTTGACTATGGTTGTCACAATACCCTCACTCACTGTGCAATTGGAATAAAATTCTCGAACCTCTAGCTCCCTCAGCTGTCTAGCACGATCACTGAACAGGTTCAACCAACCTTGAGCCCTCAACTTAGCACCAAGTTGAGTCATCCCCTCTAGCTCCAGGTCAGTGAGAATTTTACCCTTCACCATTGGTAGACCTCTAAATTAGGCCACCCTCCTCTTCTTGTCTTCCTTGTCATCTCAAATCACCAGCTTTGATTTGGAACCTCTCCTACGAACCTCAGGTTCCTCCACAATCCTCTCCTGCTGCTCTCTTATAGAACCTCGAGTAGTAGGTCTCCTAGCATGACTCACCGTCTTTCTGCTGCTTTCCCCCATACCCTCTGCATCTCCAGAACTTCCAATTTTGGAACTACCTACAAATTCTCCTCCCTTTACAAACCTTAGTTTCTTCACAGTTTGTTTTTGTTCCTGAACCACATGCCTCTTTCCCAATCTCCTCTGTTCCTCCACCACCACAACATCAGTCTCACTGGAGGAACCTTCACTAGCTTGAGGAGTGGGATTGGCCTCAGGTAACACAGCATCCAAAGGTTCAGTAAAACCTACACCTTCTACATTCTCTTCCACATAGTCATCAATATCTCTCAGATCTGCATCATCACCTGCCACAGAACCAGAGAACGAACCAGGTTCTTTCTCAGGTTCTTTAGCAGGTTTAGCAGATTTTTCCTCTACCTTGTCACTAACGGCCTTTTATACCACAGGAACTGTCTCAGGAACAGGTTCCTCAACAATGTTCTCAGTTTCTTTAGCAACAACAACAACAACCTCTATTTCGTCAACTTTTTTAGGATTTTCTACAACTACCTCCTCCTTATCTCCTACTTCATTCACAGCATGTACTTCTAAATTTACAGGCATAGAGGGTATACTAGTATCGAAAACTACAGTACCAGTAGGAGAACTAGGGTTTATCTTTTCAGTTTTTTGAACAATTTCTTGAACCATTTCCATGATCCTTTCCTCCGTACCAGTATCTGGAACACTTTCCCCCTTACTAGTTGCTTCCTCTGTCAACTTCTTCTGTCTCAATTTTGCAAACTTTCTCGCCATAGCCACAGAACGACTCACGGCTAGTTGCTTTGCCTTTTGATTTAGTTTAGAGATTTTGAGTTTTGGAGAAGAGAGTTGAAAGTCTACTTTGGAACTTGTCGACATTTTTGTTTCTTTACAGAGAATTGTGTTTTTGAGAGAGAAAATATTTTGAGAGAGTTTTAACCTTTCAGCCGATAGAAACAATGTTTCTTGATCAAATAATGGAATAGAGAAGGGAATAGGTGTATCGGGAAGGAGAACGGATTGATGGGATACGAAAAAGCTGCTACCTAATTATGACGCATAGGAGCTGACGCCAGCATGGTTCAGAGTATTTGAATTTTAAAAGTTTACACTAATCCGGCGTGAAGTAAGGGTGATTGGTAACAAATTAGGCCACGTAAGACAACATTATACTCAGTAAGTGATATAGAATGTGTACCTGAATGTCCATGCACCAATTTCTTCAATTATATCCTTTATTTCAGAAATTTTCCAGTATCTAAGTCATGAAAACAGGTTCCAAACAGGTAGCAAGCAAAACATTTAAGTTTTCATAGTAGAATCAACTAAGCAAAATTAAGCTAAGTAAAACAAGGAAACTTCAGTAGCCAATCATTGGGAGAACCAGGTGCTGCTTTGTTCACTGTATCTTGGTCATCCCTAGCTCAAGCCTATTCTTTTCAAATTGTACCCTGTTCAATACCTTAGTGAAGATATCAGCAATTTGGTCCTCAGTCCTGCAAAAGTTCATAGTAATTAGGCCTTTCTCAACATTGTCCCTTAAAAAATGATGCCTAATATCAATGTGCTTTGTTCTCTTGTGCTGGACCGGGTTCTTGGCAATATTGACTGCACTGGTATTGTTACAAAAGATTGGAACTGGTCCACACTTGATTCCAAAGTCCTCCAACTGCTGCTTGATCCATAATAGCTGTGAACAATATAAAGCAGTTGCTACATATTCAGCTTCAGCTGTGGATAATGCCAATGAATTTTGTTTTTTTGTAGCCCATGAAACTAAACAAGAACCTAGGAAGTGTGCCATCCCAGATGTACTCTTCCTATCAACCAAGTGACCAGCATAGTCAGCATATACATACCCAATTAGATCAAAACTTCCACTTTTTGGGTACCATAATCCAAGATCTTGAGTTCCTTTCAAATATCTCAAGATTCTCTTGACTGCAGTTAGGTATGACTCCTTTGGTTTTGACTGGAACCTTGCACACAACCCCACACTATAAACAATATCTGGACGACTTGCAGTCAAATACAGCAAAGAACCAATCATTCTTCTGTACTTAGTTTCATCCAGATCTATCTTCGTTCCAGGAGCAATTGGTGTGTTCATATCCTTGGCAGACTTCATATCATACTTCCTTAAAAGCTCTTTGATGTACTTCTGCTGATGGATCATTGTGCCTTCCTGAGTTTGCTTGATTTGTAAGCCTAAGAAAAAATTTAGCTCACCCATCATACTCATCTCAAATTCACTTCCCATCAGGTCGGAAAACTCCTTGCAATGGTTCTCATTAGTAGCACCAAAGATGATGTCGACAATCAGCAAGTCCTTGGCTTTCTTTCTTAAAAACAAAGTATTGTCTATTTTACCTCTACTAAACCCATTCTTCAATAAGAACCCAGACAATCTTTCATACCAAGCCCTAGGAGTCTGTTTCAACCCATACAGTGCCTTGTCAAGTTTGTAGACATGATCAGGGAACTCTATACTTTCAAAGCCAGGTGGTTAAATCGCATACACTTCTTCATTCAAATAACCATTAAAGAATGCACTGTTCACGTCCATCTGATACAGCTTAAACTCCATGTAAGCTGCAAAAGCAATAAGCATCCTAATGGCCTCCACTCTAGCAATAGGTGCAAAGGTTTCATCATAATCAATTCCTTCTTCTTGGCTGTAACCTTGATTCACCAGTGTTGCCTTGTTCCTTGTCACTATACCATGTTCATCCAGCTTGTTTCTAAAGACCTATTTAGTACCAATGATGGACCTGTCCGCTGGTCGAGGGACTAGGTACCGTACCTTACTTCGTTCAAACTAATGAAGTTCCTCTTGCATAGCAATCACCCAGTCTGGATCCTCAAGTGCTTCACGTACATTCTTTGGTTCTATTGAGGACAGAAATGCAAAGAATGCACAGAAGTTCTACAAAGCTCTTCTAGTAATAACTCCAGTGTTTTGATCAGACATGAGGTTCTCCAGTGGATGAGAACTTTGATATCTCTAAGGTTTAGGTTAAATTTGCTGAGTGTCATTTCCAGGAGGAGCTGGGTCATCTAAGTCCTCTTCGTCTTGCTCTTCAGTTCCCCCTGTCTGATTATCTTCTAGTTCCCCCCCAAGTTTGATCCTTATCTTCCTGATTTTGTTTAACTCCATTCAAATTCTCAGGGTCTTCAGCAGGTTCATCTCTTGCAAGACCAATCTCCTGATCATCATCTTCTCGACCGTTTGTTACACTTTCAGATTCATCAAATACCATATGCACACTTTCTTCTACAGTCAAGGTCGTTTTGTTGAACACTTTATATGCTTTACTTTGTGAAGAATATCCCAGGAAGATGACTTCATCACTTTTAGCATCAAACTTCCCTAGAGGTTCTTTTCCGTTGTTATGCACGAAACACTTGCACCCAAAAGCTCTGAGATGTGCAATATTAGATTTCCTGTCTCTAATCAGCTCATAGGGAGTTTTCTCTAACAAAGGACGGAGAACAGTGATTCAGCAAGTAGCAAGCGGTGTTGACAGCTTCAGCCCAAAATTCTTTGATTGACCGCTTGACAGCAACATTGTTCTAGCCATGTCCTCCAAGGACCTGTTTTTCCTTTCAACTACACCATTCTGCTGAGGGGTCCTTGGTGCAGAGAAGTTATGATCCACATCATGTTTGTTACAATATTCAGCAAACTTAGCATTCTCAAATTCTGTACCATGGTCGGACCTTATACTCACTAGTTGAAGCCCCAGTTTCTTCTGATTGATTCTGACCCAGTCCTCGAACATATCATATGCTTCATCTAGATCTGAGGAACAAGGTCCATGTGTATCTGGAGTAATCATCAACTATTACCATTACGAACCTCTTACCTCCTCTGCTCCTTACTCTCATTAGTCCACACAAATCCATGTGAACCAGCTCAAGTGGTTTGGAAGTACTAACCACTTTCTTTGACTTGAATGAAGATCTTACATGTTTCCCCCTCACACAAGCATCACAAATCTTGATGTCATTGAACCTCTTGCTTGGCATTCCATGAACCAGGTCCTTTGACACCAACTTATTTAATTAAGTCAAGCTTGCATGTCCTAGTCTCTTGTTCCACAACTGACTATCATTCTCAAGCACATTTAGACAAGTCAAATTATTCTCAGAAAGAGAACCTAATGTAGCCTTGTACACATTGTTAGCTCGTCTCCCTTCCATTATCACTTCACCAGTCTGCATGTTCTTTACAGTGCAACCTACAGAAGTGAAACTCACTGAGTTTCCTCTATCACATAGTTGAGAGATACTTAGAAGATTGTGCCTCAATCCATCCACACAGAGTACGTTGTTAATAGCATGATTGAGGGATCTCCCAACTTTTCCAACACCAACAATTTCACCGCTCTTGCCTCCTCCAAAAGCCACACTACCCCCTTGAAATGCTGTGAGTGAGAGAAAGTTTCTTCTATCTCCTGTCTGGAACACCCACTATCAAGAATCCAGCTTGGGTTGTTCCATCTCACTCCAGCCTACAAAAGAAAATCAAGGGTTAGTAACAGGAACCCCGACAAGCTTGGGTCCCTTTTTGTTATCGAATGGATGAATTAAATCTTTTCTAGCCCAATAAGGTAAAACTGATTTTTTATTCTTTTTCACTGCTTCTTTTGCAACACTGCATTCATTCTTGATATGTCCAGTCTTACCACACAAAAAACAGAGTTTGTTGCAAGGAAGTCCTACTTATTTACTCTTAGGGTTCCAAGCAGGTAAAGGTTTCCTATGTCCTAATCCAGTTTTACCTCTGTTATGATTTTCATGCAACTAATTCAAAGCTTCAGACGACTTGTTCCATTTAGTGAGTCTGGTGAGCTCAGAGTTAGCTTTTTCAACCTTTTCTTGAAGAACCCAGTTCTTCTCAGTTTCTTGATGTAGAAACTGCTTTTTTTTTAAAGCTCAGCTTCAAGGTTGATTTGAGCCTCACTAACTCCTTGCTTACCAGACCCTTCTTTCATTTTTGATTTTCAAGTTCGGGTGCAGAAACTAGCTTCTTCTCACAAAGCACCTGTTCCTTTAATTGAAGATTTTCTAATTCAAGGGCTGAGTCTGTTTTAGTTCAAAAACTTGATTTTCACTAGCAATTAATTCCTTTTTAAGATCAAATTTAGCTTTCTCCAAGTTTTTATTTTTATTGAAAAATCAGACACAACTGACATCAGTTGGTCCTTCTCAGAAAGTGCTTGTTCCTTCTCAGACCTCAAATTTTCAATCTCTTCAATTAAAGTCAGGGCAAGCAAATTTAATTCCCTAGAATAACAAGTATGAAGTCTGGTTTTCAGTTCATCGAGACTTACTTCAAGTGTATCATCAATGGAAGGTTCATTATCAGCCATCAGTGCCAATGGAGAGTCGTCTTCTGGTTCTTCTTCTTCTTCTTCTTCATCACTTTCGCTTTCATAAGGTCCCCATGTTGCATAGAAAGCCTCTTTCTTCTTTCTCCTTAATGCTCTGAAGTTGCGAGGACGTTTGGTCTTCTTAGGTTCATTCGCCTTTGAGGCTCCAGACCTTTTCCACTCAATATCCCACAATGGGCAGTCCTTTATAGCATGATCCTTCTTGTTACACTTAAAACACCCTGAGTAGTTAGGATTTTCAATTATGTTGTTCTCTGCAGGAGTGGCTTTGGTTCTTCTTCTTTCGAAGCCTAAGGATTTTAGTACTGCATTGACTAAAGCCATCTCATGCTCAGATACTTCATACTTAGAACCTCCAGTTGCCTCTAAAGCTAGGTTCTTCTCTTTCTTAGGTTCCACCTTGATTCTTGATTGTTTCATAAGCTCATGGGTTTTCAGACTACCAACGAGTTCGTCTAGTTCAATCTTATCCAGTTCCTTGGACTCAATGATAGCTGTAACCTTTGATTCCCATGAATCAGGTAGAATCCTGATCACTTTTTCGACCAAATCTTCATTTGTTAGAACCATACCTAGTGACTTCATCTCGTTTTTTATGATCGTGAACCTGGTCATCATGTCTTGGATAGACTCAGATTTACCCATAGCAAAAAACTCGAACTTTCTTTTCAGCATCTGGATCCTTGACTTCTTTACACGTGAAGTTCCTTCATGAGCAATTTGTAGAGCATCCCAAATTTCTTTGGTAGTCTTGTATGAAGAAACTCTGTTGTACTCATCAGGACCAAGTCCACATATGATGAGCCTCTTAGCTTTTGCATTCTTCTCCACCATCTTAAAATCAGCATCTGTGTATTCAGATATCTCCTTCGGAACAGTTTCTTCGTTAGGTGGCTGTCCAAAAGTTCTGCTTGGGATAAGAGGTCCATCCTTGGTAATGATCCATAGCTGAAAGTCTTCAGCTTGAATAAAGTCTTCCATTCTGCCTTTCACCATCCATAGTATTGCCCATTGAATTGAGGAGGCCTGTTGACAGATTGTCCTTCGGTGATTATAGGTGGTGCACTCATTTTTTAGATCCTTCTCAAGATGTTAATCTTCCTTCGAGAGAACCTGCTCTAATACCACTTGTTGTTCTTGGTTCACCTTCGTAAGACACTAGAGGGGGAGGGGGTGAATAGTATCCTTACCCGATTTTTAAATCCTAAAACTTGCTTTTAAATTTCTGTGCCTAACTCACAAAGAACCAGGTTCCTTGCAAGCTTCACCTATCTTTGAAACTAAAAAAATTGCGGAAACGTAAAGAACACAGAGATTTTTACGTGGAAAAATCCTTGCTCAAGGGATAAAAAACCACGACCCAAACTCTTGGAATTTAACTCTTCCACTAAAGAAAAACCCGACCAAGTTTTAGACTACAACGTAATGTAATCAAGGAACTAGAACCCCCTAGTATCTAGAACCTTCACAGCCACACGTTAGCTGGTAAGGTTACCTCTACTTAACCTCAAAAAGTAATCTCTACTATATGCTTCTAAACAAGCTGATAGATTACAACTCAATAGCCTATAACAAAGAAACTAAAACAACAGACTTAACTATGAAACTGCTCCTTCAGAAGGTTCTGCTGCTCAGCCTTTGTTCTTGCACACAAAGCTTCTCACGATCTGATTGCTCTTTAATTGCTCCGTTGAGATGTCTTTTGTGCGTTTTGAATTTGGCCAAATTAACTTGTATTTATAAGAACTAGACTTAGCCGGATCCAACTAAGTTTAGGAATCCTTTTCCTCTTTGAAATCAGTTTTAAACAAGGTTACCCATATTTTCTTATTTAAAACCTAAGTTAATTTGCCTTAGTTCCCAATTCATTTATGTTTAGGAACCGCGTCCTTCTCAGCACCGCTTCTTGCTACTTCTATTTCCGGTAGGATTGGAACTTTGACTCCAGAGCTATTCGCTTCTTTCCTTCTTCAGCTCTGACTTGACTAACTCGTTGAACAGCTGGTCTTCTTACTTCGACTGTGAACCTTTTCGTGGCCCACTTAGCACCAGGTCCTTTGTCATCTTCAAAACTTATCCTTCAACACTATTTTTAAAAGACATTGGCACAAACTCTGACTATTTACGAAATTCGCACGTTCAATTATAAAGTTTTGCAATTACTCCTATTTTAACAAAATTGCACAAATTATTTTAAAATTCAAAATAATAGTCTTCCTTAGCCATTCAACCTTCAAAATTAATTTTTTGATTTTTTTTATAATTTTATGAGCATTTTATACAATTTTCTACATATTTTATAGGTATTTATACACATTTATACACAAGATATACGCTTTTATACACATAACCTCAACATTTGTACTCCTCACACCCCTATTTATACACGTCAGTGTCACGTCACGTCGACATGGCTTCATCTCAGCCGTCCAAATAATTGATCCGACGGCCACAACCCCTCTTTCTATTTTTAATTACACCTCACCCCCCAAAACCCTACAAGATCCCCTCATTTCTTCCTCACACACCCGCCGCCCTATTCCCTTTCTCCCTCTCATCCGAACCCTAACGACGCCACTGTCAAAGGCCATTTCAAGCCAACTCCTCTGGCAAAACATCATGAAAATCACATTTTCTTGCTCTTCTTACTGTTCGCAACAAAACCCCTATGATAGTCACCCTAAACGACGAAGTCGAAAACTTGGCCCTTTGTTGATTCCGTCACTGTCACCGAAAAAGAAAACTCCGGCGGAGACTTGGTGAGACCTAAACCTTACGGCCTAGTAGAGAGGAAACCCTCACGCACACGCAGTTGAAAGACGGGTCAAGATTGAAGCCAATTCCAAACCTAAACGGGTAATCCATTCCCTTTTTATGATTCCTGAACCATTATATGATGCGTACGCCTAATCTGATTAATTTTACTAATTAATTAGATATTCACATGCTTAACTGATTAATTGTTATTTGTTGGATAGTTAGGGTAAAAAATTGTTTGGATGTGTTCTAGCCTACGAGGATACACTGCTAAATTGAACATTGTTGACCCTTTTGGACCTTTGTTATGACCTTAGAACTAGGGGTAGTTGAATCTTTACGAGCATGCAGTTTATGTCCCTGTTTTTGGCATTAAGTTTTAAATCTTTGAAACCTGTTTATAATTCTATGATCACTCTATGTATATCTAGTCGACTTAAATACAATTTTTCTTGAAGATATGATTTGCCTAGTTTGAAATTTAAATGGAGTTTTGATTAGCAAGATTAAGGGGATTCTGATTTGTTCAACTTGAAATCTGGGATTTGCACTGGAATGGAAAACTGTTTCAGTGATTGAAATAGTATCAACTTGAGATTGTTTGAAATTTGTTAAGGCAATCAAGGGATCTCAGATCCCAATTTTTCTTAGAACATTTTATGCACTAGTTCTTGAACCTAGACCTCATTAGTGTTAAAGGGAAGGGGTTATACTTGTCAGAATCTGAGTTTGCCTTAAATTTAGGGCCTTTATTGATCTATATTAGGAAGTAGTACCAAATTGAATCCTAGGAGGTTTTGGAAGGCTGGCTTTCTTACCATGTTTATTATTGGCCCGTTTGAACTGGCCCCCCAACCCTTTTACCTTTATAAACTAGTCATATTATTCACATTACACACAACTTGGACACAAGAAACAGTCTCTCACATTCATACATTGAGATATACAAGAGTACTACATATCTGAAAGCATTGGCATACTATTTTCATTTCTCACTCTCTCCAGTTTTTCTAGGAAAATTCCTGCTCTCTTTTTCTTTTTGATCATGTCTCTGAAAGTATTCAACACTACCTGCACCTTATTTGTTTACTCACTACTATTGCTAAGAAGGTATAACTCCACTTTGGTCACTGCAACTCTTTACTTTGAGCTTGTCTATACTTAGGTCCTCTACTTGATCTTCTGCTTATTTTCATGATTGAACTGCCTATATGTGTGGAATCTCTGTCAGCTTGTATCTTTGTTTGGGCTTCTTTTAGCCCCTACTAACCTCCTCTGTGCAGTACATCTGTGGATAGTCCTAAGGCTATAGCAAAACTTAACCTACAGGTGCTTTTGGCTACTTTAAAAGAGCTTGTTAAAAGTTCCCTATGGTCATTGAGAAGTTGGCCTAAGCAGGCTATATTCAGAATATATACAGGGCACTGTCCCTATCTCTTTCTCTGATCCTTTAGTCTCCCCTACCTGTTATGTATTTCTTAGGACTTCCTGTATGTAAATTTCTCTAAAACATGTCTCATGGAAAAAGCTATGTGTTTGGCCATACATGGGCCCTTTCTAAACTCTTCCTCCCTATGTGTTTGCATCATTACCATGTTAAAACAGGGATTTACACGCCTGGATATTAATAAAGTTTATTTGCTTTAGTAACAGGGTGAAAACCAGCATGATCATAGTGGATGCCAATGTGAATCTTAGGTTACAACGTTAAAATAAGGAATTTTATGTGAAATCTGGAAATTTTTGCAACAAGGGCTATATGTGTAATAAATGCAGCAATCTGGATTATTTTTGCAAAAATAGAAACTACCCTTTTCTTTGCATGAACAATTCAAACTTGGCCCTTTATGTGTTTAAGCTAATTTTTGTAAAGCTTCAATCTTCTATACACTAATCTAATAGTGTATAGGAGAGTATAAGTTCTAGGGGTCAATTATATATATATAGGTTCTAGGAGAAAGGATATACGAAAGTATATATATATATATATATATATATATATATATATATATATATATATATATATATATATATAAAATATGTGCGATCAGCTCCTTGTTTGCATTTGCGTGCTTTCGTATATCCTTTCTTTAAAAAACAACACATTACTATATATTTTGAAACTGACCCCAAAAGCAAATAACCATGAAGGTTGGGGCTCAACAACTAATGTCAAGTCACACCGACCCTAAATGGCTAACATTTTCTTTACAAAACAACCATAATTTGGTTATATGACTATTTTTCAAAATCTGCCTATTTTTGCAAACCGGCCCAAATATATAATTTGCATAGATAAACTATTTTAAAATACTCTCTTACAGTTTTTGACCTAATACTTTAATGTATTATAAAATCTGTGACCAAATGTGCGATTAGGCATAGGGCTTAGGCCGTTAATGTAAATTTTACAGCCCACAACTTGCTTGACCCAACCTCATTGCTTATACATTATTTTTGCACAAATAGACTTGATTGTGTGACTAATTGCACCTTTAGCCTTCAAAATAGTAATATAATTTCTAGATGTAATCAATGTTTATCTATGACCTGTTAGACATCCAAAAAATAATAGCTCGGGCGGGAACCACTTTTTGCGGGACTTGGAGAAGTGCCTAACACCTTCTTCCCCAAGTTACTTGGACTTCTTACCCTCGAATCTCTGAAAATATACTTTTATTGAACAAGACCCGACTTTAGACATTTAGGTAACTTAATACACCTTAGAAAACTTATATTAGGCGGCGACTCCAATTTCAAACTCAAATGAGTTACCAAGTCAAACCCGAACCTTGACTCGCTCCGAGTTAAGTAAAAGGTGGGTATGACAGAATGACGACTCCGCTGGGGATACTCAAAGTCCTAACCATAACGAGCTTTAATTTTTGGGATTTTATTGTCTTTATCATTGTCTATTTATTTTGCATTACTTATTATTATTATTGTGTACTAACTCGTTTTTCTTTTTGTTTATTTCTGCAATTTATCAATGTATTATATTTTTTTTAAATATTGTAAACTATTTGACATTATCGTTCATAACGCCCGCCATTCCTGACACCCTCTTAAATCTTAGAGCCCATAGGGAGGGACGGTTGCGTGGAACCCACAACCGCCCCTTTTCTCACTCAAAATAAAACATTTAAGAGAAAGTCTTGCCAAATTAGCCAAATAGCGAAGCTTTTGGCAGTTTGTAAGCTTTCAACTTTCAAGTTGTCCGCTTGGAAGAACCGGTCTAGTGTTACCCCAAATCTTAGAGGAGACGTTACTAAGATTATGCATCATATCATTTTAGAAAATTGTGACTCCGGTCATGCCTAAGTATTGTAGTTCACCAAATCTAAACCAAACCCAAACGAGTTACTAACTCCAAGGGGCATTTGGATGTGACTATGTGTGTATATTTATTCTTTGTTGTCAACAAGGTTAGCTTTCTCTTCAATATTACTACGACACTCCCAAGAGAAATGGCCAAATTTATGACAGTTGTAACACTCAATTTTAGATTTGTCATACCTTTTGCCATTCATCTTTTGATAGTAACCACGTCCTCTTCCTCCTCGACAACGACCTCTGAATGCTTGAAAGCTTTTTTCTTCATTGTTGAAGTTGTTACCATTGTTTCTTCCTCTTCCTCGGCCACCACGGCCTCTTCCTCATCCATTTCCTCTATAGCTCTTTTCATCTCCATAATCTTTGAAGTATGCATTGGTTTTAAGAAGTTGCTCCAATGGCTCTTCTTGTCTCCTTCTGATCTTTTCTTCGTGGACTTGTAAAGAACCCTCCAATTGCTCCGTCAACATAAAGTATAAATCTTTAGAATCCGCAATCGCACACACCACATAATCAAATTTAGGTGTTAAAGACCGAAGGATCTTTTCTACCTCACGAATTTCTTCCATTTCTTCCTTGTACCTTTTTAATTGATTCACAACTTCTTTCACTCTTCTTTCACTCTTGAACAATAATCTGAAATGCATTCGGATTCCTTTATTTTTAAAACTTCAAAATCAGCTCTTAGAGTTTGAAGTTTTATCTTCCTCACTTTATCAACTCCTTGTAGAGAATTTTGTAAAATCTCCCAAACTTCTTTTGAGGTGGTAGCATCGGCTACCTTCTCAAACATGGCATCATCCAGACATTGGTGGATGAGAGTGAGAGCTTGTTGATCCTTCTTCCTTATTTTTAACAAGACATCATCTTGAGGCAGAGCTTCCTCATTATCGGGTATTGTATACCCACTACGTACAACCTCCCACACGTCTTGAGAGCAAGAATGACTTTCAATCGTAGGCACCATTTTTCATAATTTTCTTTTGTGAGACGAGGGTATTGAAAAGTGAGTGTACTATTATTTGCCATGGCTTTGATACCGCGATGTTGTGAAATAATAGTATTCCGCAGGAATATTTTCCACAGTAATACACAAGAATAGAAGAGTAAAACGACACCAAGTTTCTTAACGTGGAAAAAACTTTTAACAACAAAGTAAAATAGCCACATATTGAGAGGAGCAAAATAACTTCACTATAGTGAGAAATATTACACACTGTAATCGTAGACTACTACACACTCACAAGAAATAACTCTTTTTATTTTAAAGACGCCTCATTATGATATTGCTCACACTCTCTATTTTCCTGCATAGATTATTTTCTTTCAGTCTGTGGAATACATTAAGCAACTACTGCATTACGTCTGTTTTTTGGTGTACTGAAATGAGGAGTAGACGTCTCCTTTTATATATGAAGCTGCCAACGTTTGGACCAATCAGAATTCAGTTGGAAAAACTGTTTTGCCAAAACTTTTTTCATTTCTCATAACATGCTTGTTATGGTTTTCTCATAACAGTTACAAACTACTCCCTCCGTCCCAATTTATGTGGCACCATTTTCTTTTTTGTTTGTCCCAAAATAAGTGGCACCTTTCCTTATTTGACAATTATTTAATGCATCATCTCTATTTTATCCTTGTTGGGCCCTACATACTTTTAAATCTACCAACAACTTTTTTATTACTCAAATCTTCTCTCTCTTACTTTTTCAAGGGTAAAATTGATACTTAACAAGGTCAACTTCTATTTTCTTAAACTCCGTGCTCGGTCAAATGGTGCCACATAAATTGGGATGGAGGGAGTAATATTTATTTATGGAGTAGGTCCCACTTGTAGTTGTCCTAGGATATTTTTTGACTTATATGACATGTCTGGCTTTTTCCCATAAAATGTGGAAACTTATAAGGTTTAAGGTATTGCGACAGTGACACATATTTTCCTGTTTTGGATGAATCGACGGCCTCAGCGATTAGCTCTGCTAACTTTAGACAGATCTCACTCGCAGCACCCTCTTTATCAACATGAACTAAATGTGCATTTCAGATCTGTCCAAAGTTATCATGAATCATGCTCTTTGAAAAAAAAATCAATCAACTCTTGCAAAACGAACGAGCAGACAACAAATTTAGACCACCATAAATCTAAACCACATAAACAAGAAATGAAGGATATGAAAAGGAAATCTGGCAAATACCTTAGAGGTAACTTCACCATTAAAGTTACCAACTATTGATGATGCATAATTCATAGGTTCATAAGTTTTCATTAGAATGAGATCTTCATCCCACGTGACAAAATACAGATCGCCATCTAAATCGCCTCCTGATGACTCACCAGGGTGGGGCCTTTTACCCTTCTGAGGAAAGACCAAGCAATCATTTAAATGTGTTAACTGTTCAACATGAACAGCTTTTAGTATCCACATGCCGCCGGGATGATGGCAGAGACTTTTTATGATCACTACTGGTCCCTCAATTACTTCAAATTTTGTTTCTAATGCCTCTTTATTATCAGCGTCTGCAGCACTCGAGACTTTCATAAAGCATTGCCCCTGCTCAAGAATGCCTTCCTCATCTAGACATCCCATTAGTGTCCTTCCTTTCCTGACAAGTATTCTTCCCGTATTTCTGAGGTTCATAAGATAACTAGCTCTTGTGCAATACAATATGCCTCCCAAATGGGGCTCAATATCAGGTTTGAAACATGCAGTTAGCATTACCTCTGTTGTGTTTATTACTTCATCACCCGAATCAATAGTTGTTACCTTACGCCTATCTTGCAGTCTTTATCATTGAGTGTTGCAATTTAAGGAACACATTATCCTTAATCCCTAGGGAAGACAAAAGAACAATTATTTGGCGGTTCAGAAAATACGGAAGGACCTTCGTCCAGGAGCAAATCTCTAGCATAGTGTGGTCGAACTCAAATTTCTTCATGCTTTGTCACATAGAAAGGTGAATACCCTCTTTCTGCTTTTTGGGCCAGAGTGCCAAAACACCTTTAAAACCAGCATATCTTATTTGATAGGCGCTACTAGGGTTTACATTTATGTTTAACTTCTCTGCAACCTTCAATGCTAACTCTGATGAAATCATACCGATTCCATCAGAAAAGTTATACCCATACTTTTTAATGTCAGGGAGGTTTTGGTCAACCTCATCTCGAGGCACTTCAATTGTTACATAGGTCGCCGAAAATCATTGCCCATCCTCGCGGAGCATTTTGCAGCGTTCATATTTCTGAAGCTTTCTCATCCACATTATGATGTTCTTCACTTTAATTTTAGTTGTATCAACGAAAAACCATGAAGACCGATCTTTTAATTGAGAATTTGAGAATGCTAGAAAAGAGTATCTTCTACCAGCAAATGTAAATCCCTCTATTATAATGACATTTATCCTTTTAAATACTGTTGTTCGCCGGAAATCACATGAAATTCCCTTTGGAGCTCCAAAGGCACTCAATGTCCCAATATGAAGGTATTCCAAGCATTCATCTCTAAAGCTGGCCTTCAAGAATCGATCAGATAGTTGATGAAAATTCCTTATTACCTGTTTGAAATCTCTACTATTAGGGCGAGACTGTAAGCCCGAGTTGGTGTAATGACCAACTTATAAACCAACATAGAATCAACAAACTGAGAAAATAAGTAGCTAGCCTATTTATTTTTTTAATCAATAATCATTTATATGTTACTAATAATATATTTGCTGGACGTATGAGTGTTTCCCAGAAGAACCATCAAATTAATGATGTTAAAGCCGCCAAACATATGCTATTAGTTATATTTATTTATATTTGTAAGGGTTATTTCAAAGTTAGCAAAATGTCAGCCATTTGATTCAATACATTACATTGATCTTTGTTGTAAAAATTATATCGACTTATGTGAAAAATTGAGTAGTTAAATTCAAAGTCCTGAGATATTACGAAAAGTGCAACAATGGAAAATTTGATTTTCTTAATAATCAATTAGCTCAGGATTTTGGATAGAAAATTTACTACATTGCTAATGTCATGATGATACAACTTTAACTTTATTGTTGTGAATCAATTGCATGATTGCCTCTATTTGTCCATTGAACCTTGATGAAATAAACTCTAAAAGGAATATTAATTTATGAATTTGCATTTCAAAATTAACAAGGGTAATTTTAAATAAAAATGGATATTAATTATATAAAAAGTTGATGACATTTTATTAAATCTCTACTTTATGCCTTAAAATTTTATAAAGCGTCCCTTAGCTTGAAGATAAAGCTTGATGCTCTTGATTTTTACCTTTCTCTTTGAGTGTAGTACTCTATTTATAATAACAAACAAAAACTACTTTAACTAGAAAACTTATTCTAGTATGGTTTTACTAAAACGTAACTAGATATGAATTTAATAAACTACTTAATAATGAAATCAATTTTGAATTATTTTCAATATTCTCCCATAATTCAAAGTATCTCTTTGTTTTTGTTGAAGCGCCAACGCCCTATTATGTTATGGAAGTTGAAGCACTTTCTCTCCAACTTCAACGTTGATTCTCTTGTAATCAACGCCCTATCAACTCTACTTGTTGAAGCACAACCCTCAACATTTATTTTTTTTAACCCACTTCTCCTTAACTTTTAGAGGAGAGTTGTTCCGTTGAGCCATATTTGTTTGCTTCTCACCTGTATTTTTTTTTTCAATCCTTCTCAACATGAATTTTTTTCTTTCATTTAAACTTTTTTTATCGTAATTACATAATTAGAACACTTTAAAGGTAAAGTTATATTATTGTAGTGATTGGTAAAAATATATTGTAAGCCAATATGAGATATATAAATATTTAATATTTAAAAGAAAGAATCTATTTTCCTTACAAAGACAACTCTAATAGAACCTGTTTTCCTTCTTCTATCCTTTCACGTAATTAAATTAAGACGAAGTAAACCCTATATAGGCAAAAAGAGAGGCTGCACCCTTCGCTTAAACTAGCTGCAGTAGAAATCATGATGTTGATGAATGAAGTAAAAAAGAGGAGAGCCTTGAAAGGTGATACATCCATACATCTTCCAGGTGATATATTATGTTGCATCTTTACTAGGCTTCCTAGTAAATCTTTGTTACGTTTTAAATCTGTTTCAAAACCATGGAATGCTATAATCTCCGACAACAAATTCATAAGAATTCACTGCAAAGTGTTTGGTCGTGAAAAGCTGTTGGTACAAAGAAGTACTGGCCACTTCGAGTTGAGATACCTAGAAAGTCCCCTGTTAGTTATTATACAAAAGCAATTGTGTCCTCAAAAGAGTTTCCAACTTGCTGAAGTTTCGTGCTCATGTGATGGCTTGGTACTTTTAAAGAACCATAAGAACTACAGATATTATGTTTTGTGGAATCTATCGACCAGAGAATGTCGAACTCTTGTATGTTCTTATTTGAAACGCAACAAACGTCCAAGTGCTTGTGGGATATGCTATGATTCTACGGTCCATGACTACAAGGTTATATTGATCTATCACTCGTTTTACGCTGTCTACTCTTTGAATAACAATTCTTGGACTATAATGAACGCAAGTTTTGATTGTCCAGTACTATCTAATAAATCCTTCTATCAGGAGGTTAGCACGGAAGGTTGTGTATTTTGGTCTCCAGCAACGAATGGAAGAATCGATGAATATGTTTATAGAAATTCTGCGATCATATACTTTGACGTGAAGACTCATGAACTGAAAATGCTTTCAAAACCTGAGTTTGTTGGTGAGGGAGACTTCTTTCGTTTGGCTAGTTTGAAAGGTTGTCTTAGTTTATATGGCGGCAAAATCTGGAATAATGAATTGGACATTTGGATTATGGAACAAGATGGTTGTTGGAAATGGTTAATGAACATTCGTAAGTTGCCTTGCAGATGTTTTGTAAAAAATAGCAAGCTTTTGTGGTGCAGTGAAAATGGTGAAATTATTTTTGAAGGATGGTTGTATAATAAGGAGAGATTCGTCAAAGTACTTGATAGGTCTGAATATTCCAATTATGAGTATCGTCCCATGGCATCGATATGTGTGGATAATTTATTTTCTTTGAGACTTCCTGTCAAGGAGTAAGGCCGAGACTCCACAATATAGATGATGCAGTTGGATGTAAGGATTTATCATAAATTGACTTAAGTAATTTTATCTACTTTCAACCTTCCTTGATTCTCATAAGTTACAAGTTGATCTTTGTACTTTTCGTCTAATAATATTTCTTTTAATTTAGTACGAGTTTTTGAATTTTATTCTACAATTTGTCCTGTATTTCTTTGAATGCCTCAGAAATTAATACCCAAGAGGATTTGTAAATATTCTGAGTAATCATATGAATTAAGTTTATGTGACGCAGAAACCAGATGAGGGATCTTAGCACAAAGGCAAAACACATTGATATCTCAACAATTTCAAGGCTACCTCGGGTGTACCTCGATCGCTTATATGCATTTCTTAGTGAAGGTCAAGCAACTACATGTACCAAGCATTGAGTTAAGATATACCACACATAATGCAATATAATTAGGGATTCGGAAACTAGACATCAATGCTCAACAAACAAAAGCATTAAATTTGAAAACGTGATGAGGCAATTAGGTGCTACTTCAGAAAATTATGCACCTGCACATTTTCTGAAAAAGACTCACCATGATCAATCCAAACTGTTGGGCTGCAACATGCTGTTGCTACAACGATCTACTGGCTGCATCGTGCTCGTGAAGGTTTGGTACTTTTAAAGAATCATTGGGCAACAATTTGTTACGGTAGTTGACATATCCAAAGTGTATATCGTCGACCCATGGCTTCACTATGTTTGGATAGTTTATACTCCATGTTTCAAGACTTCGCGTCCAAGAGGAATCAATAACCGGTCTATCTGCCTGAAAGGCTGAAAGTCGAAGAAGAATGCAATGGTACCACAAGTCCAAAAGCAGCAGCAACAACATCAACAATTACATATGGAAACCAAGCAAACTTAGTAAGGGTCCATCATATATAAATCTGATTTGTTTTATGCTGACTTTCAATAAATCGTAACTCTCCTTATTTATTTGAGTTTTGAACTCTGTAACTTACGACTTTTTGAATTTTATTCTACAGTTGTCTTGTTTTTTATTATGAATGCACTCAATTCGGTACGTCTTAGCAGAATTTTTGTCAGGATTTCGTATTATTAGTCCTGGATTCTGTATCTTCTTCAAATGCATCAGAAGTCCGATACCCAGAGGAATTAGTTTGTAACTTTCAAGTAATCAATTAGTATTAGTATGAATAAAGTTAATGTGAATATCAGATTTAGACATAGTGTTTATAAATTAATTGGCGCACGGGACATTTAAGAAACTTTCTATGGTGTAGAGTTGTTTTTCTGTCGTTGCTAAGCCCAAAACTAAGAAACAATATACTGTACTAAGCAGTTATTTAGACCCTTTGCCCCATCCACAAGCTCTCAAAGGTTTTGGCATATCTAGCCACAAAGCATTAAAGATACCATTTCACTTGAGCCCCAATCACAACTCAAAAGATCAGCCCTTTATGATTTGTATAAAGCTAACCTAATGAATCAGATTATTAATGATCAATAAAGCTAGGAATTATTCCACTGCTGAAGAATAAAAAATGCAACATAGCAATTACTATATACATTTGAAACAAGTAACCTGACAGCCTGGGTGAATACATTTCGGAACCAAAAGTTGGCGAGCAGTAGATAAACATCTGAATAGAGGTTGTTACATGACCTTTGAAAAAAGAAAAGTAAAAAAAAATGTCTCAAATCATACATAAGCAAATATTAAATAAGTAATTTTGGAGGCTCTCAGTAAAAGTGATTCCTTGCTTAAGGGTAATATATTGAGGCCTCAATCCAAATTCAAATGGTCCTCTGGACATCATATATACAGAACCATGACGCCCCAAGGTACTTCACCATCTGCAAATATATATCTTGGTATGCCCGAATAACTTCACCATCTGCAAACATATATCTCGGTATGCCCGAATAAAAAAGATTACTATCTTATATTGTAAGCAACTGAGTCCAAGATTCCTCCACACAATAGTCTTTCATTACCCAAAGCTTAAAAGTGTCGTTCCCCCAGTGGCGAACGCAGGATTTTTTGCAAGCAGTGTCACTTCTAAAAAAAATTTGAAGGTCGAGGGTTCAATCCCTACTTCAAATGATAAACGTTTGAAAATTTTGATAAAAAAGCTAAATTATGCTACAAGCGGGATTTAAACTCTCACAGTTCTAGACTTTCTAAAGGTGTTTAACCACTAGACGGTGAGCCATGGTATTTCAAGCAGTGTCACTTTATTTATTTGTACTAACTATTATAATTTTTTTATATATTATATACATATACATAGTAAAAATATTCGGCGAAGCGGTGTCCCGTGACACCCCTTGGTATAAGGTGCCTACGCCCCTGGTTCCCCCTAGTATTATAGGTAGAATAAAAGTAAAGCATTCCTGTTTTCCTTCTTCTACTTGTTGAAGCACTTGTCTCCAACCCTCAACATTTGTTTCTCTTTTTTTTTAACCCACTTCTCCCTAACTTTTAGAGAAGATTTCTTCCGAGCCATATTTGTTTGCTTCTCCTTCACATGCATTTTTTTCAATCCTTCTCAACATGAACTTTTTCTTTCATCTAAATTTTTTTTGTTTTGTCGTAATTACATAATTAGAACATTTTAACACTCTGTTTGGATCATTGTTATCTATTGTTTCATAGTGTATTGTTTTGTATTGTACTGTATTGTATCGTACTGTATTATAAAAACAACGTTTGAATTGATTATATTGTTTCCCGTTGTTTAGTAATATTGTTATTGTTTGTTTTGATTGTATTGTACTGTAACTAATAAGTTTACTAATATACCCTTAGTTGTTCTAAATATTAGATTAAGTAACAAATTTTCTTTAATATAATTTGAGACAGTTTATATTTACTAGTTTATCACCAACTATACCTTGTAAATATATTCATGCAAATTATAATGAAAATAATAAAAAAAAATAAGTTAATAATATTAAACATAACAATAAGTTCACACTATTAATAATTTAGATAAAAAATAATATTCCATAACGACATGCAAGCAATCATATTATCCAAATAATAGTTATTAACAAAAGTGTCATCATATATTTTGTATCAAAAAAAAAAAGAATATATGGCTTGTAATTAATGAAATCTACTATGTCAAGTTTTACGTTTTTGCCATGTAATTAATGAAATTAAGAATTATACATTAAATAAATTAAGATAAAACGTTTAATGTAATCACACAACAAGATGGCTTGTTAATCTGAAGAGGCAGGGAACGTACAAAGTAATAAGAGAGGCAGGGAACGTACTGTATTTTGAGAAGAAGGGAGATGAGGTCAAAATAACTACTTGTGTGTATTTAAATAAGAAAATAGGGTAGAGGGTAAAATAGGATTATAAGGTTATAATTAAGGATATGATGGGAAAGTGTAAAAGCGTAACAATGCAAAACCACCAAATCGGTTGTAACAAAAAGTGGGTCTTTTAATTGTTAGGTAACAACGGAACTTAACAATACAATACAACGAAATTAAAGTAACAACCAAAACAAATGTTGTAATTATAATAACAATACAATACAATACAATGGGTAACAATGATCCAAACAAAGTGTAAAGGTAAAGTTATATTATTGCCGTGCTTGATAAAAATCATATTGTAAGCCAATATGATATATATAAATATTTAATATTTAAAGAAAGAATCTCTTTTCCTTACAAAGATATTCTAATAGAACCTGTTTTCCTTCTTCTATCCCTTCATATAAATAACGGAAAAGGGCCAAATTTGCCCCTATACTATGGTTTAGGGGTCACGTTTACCTTCCGTTAAAAATTTGGTGCAATTATTCCCCTGCCGTTACCATAGTACACACTTTTATCCCTATTTTTTACGGACCTCCACGATGGACGACACGTGGCTGCCACATCAGTGCCATAGTAGAGGGGCAAATTTGGCCCTTTTCAGTTGTTTCTAAAATCGTGTCTGGACTAAGTTTAAATACTTAGAGAAAAAGTTTCGATGCTTAGATGAGTCATTATAAGAGAGAAAAATGTGCTAAGAATGGTAGATAAGATATTTTGAAAGAAATACAAAATTAAAATGACGCTTTCTTTGGTTTGGTTCCATAAGAAAGATATACTTTTGAATTTTATGACAAAAATTATCTTTATTAAAGATAAGATAAAAGTTTAATAATAACATTATTTCCAAATAAATAGATATGTTCTTTAAAAAGACTAAAAGGTAAAATATGCTACTCCTATTAAAGTGGATAAAGAGTTCTTTCATGTATTTCAATTTAAAATCACAAGTTCTAGAATTCAATCATGACATTAAGCTAGCGTTTGTCCATAACATTAAGCTAGCGTTTGTCCATAAAATTATTGTCATAATTGAATTCTAGAATTTGTGATTTTTAACATAAAACTCTATTATTATTTTTTCTAATGTTACAAAAAATATGTCATTAAAAGAAAAGAGATTAAAC
This sequence comes from Petunia secreta, assembly GCA_029990175.1. Lineage (NCBI taxonomy): Eukaryota > Viridiplantae > Streptophyta > Magnoliopsida > Solanales > Solanaceae > Petunia > Petunia secreta. The sequence continues at coordinate 5,202,067 of JARKIP010000061.1, forward strand.
TAAAGTTAATAAGTCAATATATAGCAAAAATTACCTTTTGTGATAAATTGAAAAATATCTTTTAAATTGAAATACATGAAAGAACTCTTTATCCACTTTAATAGGAGTAACATATTTTACCTTTTAGTCTTTTTAAAAAGAACATATCTATTTATTTGGAAATAATGTTATTATTAAACTTTTATCTTATCTTTAATAAAGATAATTTTTGTCACAAAATTCAAAAGTATATCTTTCTTATGGAACCAAACTGAAGAGAGTGTCATTTTATTTGCGTATTTCTCTCAAAATATCTTATCTACCATTCTTAGCACATTTTTCTCTTTTATAATGACTTCTCTAAGCATCAAAACATTTTCTCTAAGTATTAAAACTTAGTCCAGACACGATTTAGAAACAACTGAAAATGGCCAAATTTGCCCCTCTACTATGGCACTGATGTGGCAGTCACGTGTCGTCCAGCGTGGAGATCCGTCAAAGATAGGGGTAAAAGTGTGTACTATGGTAACGGCAGGGGCATAATTGCACCAAATTTTATCGGAGGGTAAACGTGACCCCCTAAACCATAGTAGAGGGGCAAATTTGGCCATTTTCCGTATAAATAATTTAAGACGAAGTAAACCCTATATAGGCAAAAAGAGAGGCTGTACCCTTCGCTAAAACTAGTTGCAGCAGAAATCATGATGTTGATGAATGAAGTAAAAAAGAGGAGAGCCTTGAAAGGTGATACATCCATACATCTTCCAGGTGATATATTATGTTGCATCTTTACTAGGCTTCCTGCTAAATCTTTGTTACGTTTTCAATCTGTTTCAAAACCATGGAATGCTATAATCTCGGACAACAAATTCATAAGAATTCACTGCAAAGTGTTTAGTCGTGAAAAGCTGTTGTTACAGAGAATTACTGGCCACTTCGAGTTGATAGGCCTAGAAAGTGCCCACTTAATTTTTAGTATAAAAAAGCAACTATGTCCTCAAAAGATTTTCGAACTTGCTGAAGTTCCGTGCTCATGTGATGGCTTAGTACTTTTAAAGAATAAGGACTACAGATATTATGTCTTGTGGAATCCATCGACCAGAGAATGTCGAACTGTTGTCTGTTCTTACTTGAAACGCAAGCGCAACAAACGTCCAAGTGCTTGTGGGATATGCTATGATTCTACTGTCCATGATTACAAGGTTATATTAATCTATCAGTCGTTTTACGCTGTCTACTCTTTGAATAACAATTCTTGGAGTATAAAGAAAACAAGTTTTGCTTGTCCATTACTATCGAATAACTCTTTCTATCAGGGGGTTAGCACGGAAGGATGTGTATTTTGGTCTCCGGCACTGAATGGGAGAATCGATGAATATGTTTATAGAAAATCTGCGATTATATGCTTTGACGTGAAGACCCATGAATTGAAAAGACTTTCAAAACCTGAGTTTGTTGGTGAAGGGGACTTCTTTCGTTTGACTAGCGTGAAAGGTTGTCTTAGTTTATATGGCGGCAAAATCCAAAGCAAAGTATTGGACATATGGATTATGGAACAAGATGGTTGTTGGAAAAGGTTGATGAACATTTGTAAGTTGCTCACTAGTTGCAGAAGTTTTGTTAAAAATAGCAAGCTTTTGTGGTGCAGTGAAAATGGTGAAATTATCTTTGAAGGATGGTTTGCAAGTTATCAATATTTCATGTATAATAAGGAAGGATTCGTTAAAGTAATTGATATGTCTGAATATTCCCATTATGATTATCGTCCCATGGCATCGATATGTGTGGATAATTTATTTTCTTTGAGACTTCCTGTCAAGGAGGAAGGTCGAGACTCCACAATTTAGAAGATGCCGATTGAAGTAATTCGGTAAGCATCATGTACTAAGCCATCATAAATTGAGTAAGTAGTTTTATATACTTTCAACCTTCTTGATTCTCCATCAGTTAAGTTGATCTTTGTACTTTTAGTCTAAGCATATATCTTTTTATTTAGTACTACAAGTTTTTGAATTTCATTCTACAATATTTGTCCTGTATCTTCTTTGAATGCCTCAGAAATTAATACCCAAAAGGATTTGTATATATTCTGAGTAATCATGTGAATTAAGTTAATGTGACGCATACAATGCAAACCCCAAGGTAGGCTTGCTGGTTGATAAGGAAAGTATATGATATCAGGGAATGGGTTAGGCGCATAGACAACTTAGATAACCTGCACAAGTACAGCAGCAAGGGGAGGTTCAACATTAAGAAAATGTACATCAACTCTAAGCCACAACACCAGAAAGTGGAATGGAAATCTCTGCTCCTGAACTCTCAAGTAATACCTAAGCATCAGTTTGTCTTATGGTTGGCTCTTCATCATAGACTAGCCACGGTAGACAGGCTAGGAAGATGGGGCAACTCTCAAGTAATACCTAGGCATCAGTTTGTCTTATGGTTGGCTCTTCTCCATAGACTAGCCACGGTAGACAGGCTAGGAAGATGGGGCATATCAGTGCCCGGAAACTGTGTGTTATGCAATGGCAATACATTGGAAACGCTGGACCACCTGTTCTTTGAATGTGCTTACTCAAGAACAGTGTGGACTACATTGCTTACATGATGGGTGAAATTCACCAAGTTGGACGCTGGAATCAGGAAGTGAGGTGGATATCAAGAAGAACCAGGGGCGAGCATGATGGCATTCCTATTTGCTGCAACAGTCTACCACACTTGGATTGAAAGGAACATGAGAAGGTTCCAAGGGCAAAACATAAGTTGTACTCATAGAATCAAGGAAATCATCTTGCAACTACATATTAGAGGACAACAACATCAGTAGTGGAAGAGTCTCCTAGATAGTTTAACTAGCTATCCTGTTTGAATTGTAATGGAATTGTAACGAAGTAGTACAACACAATAGGTAGCCTAGAAATTAGCTTCAGTAAAATGTACTCAGGTCTAGCTTTAGAGTCCAAAATGAGCTAGCATAATTGTAACGATTACTTGGTTGAATGAAACTTTCATATTTAACGAACAAAAAAAAGTTAATGTGACGCAGAAACCAGATGAGGGATCTTAATGCACAGGCAAAACACATTGATATCTCAACAATTTCAAGGCTACCTTGGGAGACCTAGAGGCAGTAAACTAAAGGTGAAAAGTATTTTTATACAGGTGTGGACAACATCATCTAAGTTGGCAACAGTTCGATCAACACTATGTATGAGCAATCCACCTCAAACATTCAATTTAACAAAGTTTGTTTCGTCATCATCTTGAGCGCAAGGGGGATATTAAGCTCAGATGCGGAATAGACGCACTAATGCACTGACCAAGCTCTTAACACTTCCCTTCCAAGAAGTGCTTCGCGATAGCTACTATGTTCCTACTTCTAAGATGTGAAAGGAGAGACTATTTAGTATCAAAGGGTAACAATAACTTTTCATAAACTCTGCCTTGATAATCAACCATTTTAAGATTTTCAATGAATGTGAAAGCACTACATGCCCCTTATGTGATAAAGGTGAGCAGGAATCAAGTGTACATTTGTTTAAAGTGTACATGGGCTGCAGACACATGGGAGGAAGTTAATAACTGGGCAGGCCAGGGTATCCAAATGAGGGAAGTGGTACAGGTCCTAAAAACAGCCAAGAGGAAACACTGGAGCAATTGAAAAAGGAAGCAATCGCAGCAATGTTTGGAGCCTTCATATACCATGTTTGGATTGCAAGGAACTGAAAAAACATCAAGAATTATACTGTATGGGAGGGGGGGCTGTGACACAACAAATATGGGTAGAGGTGAGAGAGATTAGACATGTTAAGAGGAACAAGAGCTCGTACAAGTAGTTATTTTTTACAGAATTTGTTAGACAGTTGAAAGTTGTAACTAGTTATTGGTTTTTCTGAGGTCATGGCCTTGCTGAGATGAGGATATTGAAGTTTTTAGGATGTACAGTTTTGTTGTTAATGGTAATGATAATGATTCAGAGTACTTACCCACAAAAAAAAAAAAAAAATTAGTGAATGTGCATGTGCAGCAATATTATCGAAATTATATTGTTAGGTTTAACAGACAGAAAAAAAAAAACATCATAAGATCCATTACCTGAGGTGTGTTTAGTAGTTTTTTTGGTACTGTATAGGAGACAAAAGCAAGTCCCACATCGATGGGAAGAAACTTTTGAAAAGGTTTAAAACCCAAAAGACCCACCAGATTAATTGAATAAACAAATTCCACCAAGAGTCTATTTTATACTCCCTCCATTTCATTATGTTGTCATAGTTCGGATTTCGAAAATCAAATGAGCTCATTTTGACCGTGAATTTAAACATATAATTTTTAAATTTTTTGTAACGATGTTTATATATTTAGAAACTACATAAAAAGTACTATAAGTCACAATAATTAATAATTTAAAATATTTAAATGACATATTTAAATATTACGGTCAAAGTTAAATTCATATGACTCTCGAAATCCGAACTATGACAACCATTTTGAAACGGAGGGAGTATATATTTAATACTTGGATCTTGGGTGTGGGTTAGGTTGGGTCTTTAGATAGAAAATGATTATTTCTTTTGTAATTATTTTTTGCAATGGGTTTATTTATTTCTCAACGTCATAAACATGTTCAAGAATAGATACCTTTTTAGAATAATCTCATCTCTCTTCTATAACAATTTGGCTTTGAGAAATCGTAAAGAATATTGTTTGTATCCTTAAGGACAGTGAAATAATTATTCTTGCCTCAAAGTTCTTCTTTATATTTTTGTTACTGTTTTACTAACAAGTTGAGACTACGATTGAAAGATTCAAGTTCTTGCTCAGGTATCTGTTCAATTGCAAACCTCACAGGATAAAGCAGCTGAACTTGAGACAATATATAATGTTGTCTCGTTCTGAATACTCTCTGCAAGGTTCTGAGATGACCATAACCCCTTTCTCCAGCTAGGGATCTGCTTGCATCCAGCATGGAGAAAATGAGACTTTCAGGAGTTAAAGAATGGTTAAGTGAAGTCTTAAAAGCAAAAGGCAGACATAACAATGCAAAACTTTTAATTTAACAAGGAACTTAGAAAGATGAAGTCCGCGCTAAAAAGCATAACAAAACCAATAGAGGTCGGGATGGCGCCATGAAGTAAACCATAACATTAGCCACAGTAGAAACTAGCGGTGATCCATATGGCTTATAAGTCCATAACTTTTTGAATTACCAAACGCTCATTAATAGGCTTATAAGTACATATGTACTTTTAAGCCACTTTTAAGCTTACCTAAACGAGCTCCAAATCCAGATAAAAGCAGGGCCAGGCCAACTTTCTTTTTTGATAACCAAAGTACAAGGCCAACTAATTACTCAAGATATCTTTTCACAGATAATTCTATTTCACCAATAACCAAGTAAACGTGCTATGCCCTTCACTGATCACATTAGACTTCTATCACAAAAAGTTGAAACACCCACTACACAGCATAATGTTTTGGTCTAGTACTCTATTATTCAATCTTCCCTTTGACATGACGAATACAAACTATATGTTTTCGTCTGACCAAACTTTTCTTAATTCAGAACAGAGGAGGAGAGTACGAAAAACAACACACAAAAGAGAAGGACAGATAGAAATAAGCAAAATTGATTTATATCATTAAAGTTCATGAAGAGTGTTGTTGGCCCTATGATTAGCAATTAATGTTCGCCTCAATCTGAAATAAGTTGTTGTCAGCTATATGAATCAATCATTATTGATTGTGTTTCTCCATTTAAGCTCAAAGCATGTCATCATGAAACCAAATAGAATAAATGCGGAAAATAATCACCTATACTTTGTTGTTTGGGACATGAGAAATAGAGGAATTAGAGAATATTGTAAAATATATATATATATGTTTAGGGGTTGGCTTTTTGAATTGTGAATAATACCTTCATAAGTCACTTTAGCTAATGCTATTATAAAGTTTGGACAATAATAAATACATGTCAAAGAGTTTGTACATCAAATTTTCTCACTTAAATATAGATAATTGATATAAGCACCCCGATCATCTTGTGAGAAAATTTTAATCTTTATACCACATATAGTAAGCTTTGGCCTTCTAAACGTATAATTGTGTCCTTTGCCTTTCAAATAATCTTCCAAACATAGTTCGTCCATGAATGTATATATATCATTTGAAGAGACCACCAATACAATAATTTCCTGTTCGAGTATAAATATATAAATTGACAGTTTAAAGTTTTTCTCCCTAAGGACTCAACTAATTTTGTAATGTAGTAGGATCAAACTTCTAAGAGTAATTTTATTGCTTCTAAGTAATCAAAATATGATACTCCATGGTAAATTTGCTTTTCGCAACTTGACAATATACTATGATCAAACTTCTAAGGCATTGGTTCACGATCATCGCCATCGTGGCAATTAACCACATCAGCAGTTCTCCTACTTTGTACATTCTTGTAAGAATAGCTTCTTGCAACAAGAACATATATGCACAAGTTAACTGTTGTGATGGTAGCTAACAAGAAGAAGAAATAATCGAGCCGGCTACTATTCAGATCCTTGCCAAACCAGCTTTTGCCACTCTTTTCAGTGATATGATCCACTATGGTGATCAAAATGCTGCTTATGAAATTTGCAGCACCGATCACACTAAGGTAAAATGCAATGCCTAAACTTCTCATGGTATCAGGCACTTGATCATAGAAGTATTCTTGCAATCCCACTAGCGCGAATCCATCTCCTATACCGACGATAAGAAATTGAGGGGCTAGCCAAAACACACTCATAGAAAGTGAACCTTCAAGTACATTTTGTTCAACAGTTTTTAGTCTCTTTCTCTCAACCAATGCTGCAACTATCATAGTGGTAATCGATAATATCATTCCAATACCGATCCTTTGAAGAATACTGATGCCTCTCTCATTTCCTGTTGCTCGTCTTAGGATAGGTACAAGGATTTTGTCATAGATAGTTACAGTTACTATCATGCCAATAGCTGCTAGACCATACATTGAAGCTGGTGGGATCTCAAAATTGTGAGTGATCTTCCGGTTAAGTGTCATGCCTTGTTTGATGAAAAATGTTGAAGCTTGTGCTATACAAATGCCAAATGGTAAAGTTGTTAGCCAAATGGGGATCATGTTGATAACTAGCTTCAATTCCTCCACCTTTGTCACAGTCGTAAGTTTCCATGGATTCTGTTTCTCTATTGAATCTTGTCTCTCATCAAAGATTGCAGCTTTATCAAGAAACCTGCAAGTAGAATGACAAAAAAGTGTATAAGGTAATAAACTAATACCATAATCAAAGATCAATTCAAGACTAAGTTGAAAATCTTACTTTAGACTTTTGGTATGACATAGGCGCCTTCGGTTAGTTTCTGATATTTGAATTTCATGTAGATAAGCAGGATTTGAAGGATGAGGAAGTTTATGTTTTCTTGTTGCAGCAACAACAACTTGTAGCATTGTTGTTAAGGGACTTTCAGTTACTTTTCGATAACGATAATATGGCCTTCCTGCACAGAATATGACTAAACTACAAGCCATAACTAGTGTGAGGATCACATCAGCCATAGCCCAACTAACATGATCTTGTACATAAACAATTAGTGTGACACCAAGTAATACACCAGAGCAAAGTCCAAAACTCCACCAATTGAAAAAAGACATTTTCTTTCTTCTTTCTTCAGGATGATCATCATCAAATTGATCAGCTCCAAAACTCTCTAAAGAAGGCTTGTGCCCTCCAGTTCCAATTGAGATTAAGTATATAGCAAAGAAAAAGATCACTAAATGGGCCTTCCTAGGTTCTTGACAGAGGTCACTTCCACAAGGTTTCAAACTTGGTACCACCCTAGACATTGTCAATAGAAGCAAGCCCTGTAAAACAAATACTGCAACATGTCAGATGTAGATAATTTTAGTTGTCTCACAGGCAAATGATGATTTGTTAATCCAACATTATGAAGAGCTTGGTGACTCCACGACAAAAATTTGTGTCGCTGAATGTGTGATCATCTCATTTAAAAGTCGTAATTACTAGAAAGAGCATATTATTAGTTACTCAGTAATATTACTTCCTAACACGTCTCATTACGTAGGCATGATTCTTTTTCACAGGCCAAAAATGTCTTTTGCTTTTTGGGTAGCGGTAAGACTTGAAACTAATATATCTGCTCTGATTCCATATTGAATTAATTAGCTTATTTCACTGTTCAAAGTTGATTGTATACCTTCTAGTGGGATTAAATGTGTGACTTGATGTTGTTTGTTTGGTCTAAATGAATAGCTTAAAATGTGACTTTTAAAAAGTTGATTTCTGTGATTACCAGGAGATAGACAATAGTTGAGGCAAGAACTGTGTAAAATCTTCCCAAATATGCATCAGCCACAAATCCTCCTAGCAGTGGCATCAAAGTGGTGACTCCTGTCCAGTAGTTGACACTTTTTGCTGCTGTTTTAAGGTCTTGATGAATGACCTTGGTTAAGTATATAATCAAACTTGTTGCTATTCCGAAGTAACTTAGCCTCTCACTGAATTCAATTGCTGTTTACATTCAAAAACAACTTTTAAGTTCCTCCAATAACATAACAATAAAGTACTATATAAGATCCTCAGTTTCCACTTTCCAGGGAACTTTATAAAAGTAGCCGGTTTAGTTGGGATCCATAGATTATACACTTTACAAATATATTTTACTTAGAATATACATGTATTATACAAAAGATGGCTAGTTTCATTTCGAAAAGCAATGAGTAAAGAAATACAAAAGGAATTCATGTACACATTACAGGACTTTTGGAATTCATGTACAATTCCTTTGGTTATTTACTAAGATTGTCATTTTGGATGATGGTGATGGATTGTTCTCTTTAAATATTCTTAACCAAGTCAAATCACACATAATCAAGGTTCATTGTGGTGGTAAACTTTTTGATAAAGCTTTACTTTAGTGGCAATCAGTTTAGCTTTTCACATATAACTTATAAGATATGATATTTAATACTGTACTAATAAAAAAAGATTTAAAGAACAAATTGTCATGTCTTTGATACTCCTTGTCTTAGGTTTTGGGCCATTAAGGTGGAATCAATTGCAGCAGCAAGTGGAGTCTAAGCTTTGGAACTTATGCTGTGAATACAGTTCTTAAGAATTATTAATAATGACCATAAATTTCTATTCATTAGTCAGTCAACTTCAGAAAAAAGAAAAAGATGTCACACACAAACATGAAACGAAAACTTCGATCAACCTATCAAAAAGTGTAGTTCTTGATAACTACAGTGTCAAAAAGTGACCATAAAACTATTTTGTGTTGTGCTTGTGACTAACCTTAATAGATTCTCATTAAATAGGGACTCGTATGAAAAAGGAATTATTTTTCTCAGTTGAACTTTACGCCGATTTCATCTTAGAGAGCATGCATTTATTATTAAGTTAGCTTGGATCCCCCAAAAATACGGTGGATCTATAAAAATATATTATTTTTGGAGAATCAAACACAGACCGTGCAGCAGTATTCTTGAAGAGTCCGAGCTACATAACTTATAATTACTTAGTTATATCAAGTCCAAACGGTTTACACTAATTAATCAGATTTATAGGCCCCTAATCGTTCTTATGCTACAGAAGTGTTTAAAACAAAAAAAGAAAAAAAAAAAGAGTCATCAATCCTAGACCAAGTAATTCGCTATCTGTTTAAGAAACTGACTCAAGTGATCAACTCTAATAAGACAAACAAAGAAAGGTATGTTAAAGAGAGGTTTCTTTTAATAATACGTGCATCTGAGTCACTATTTTTGTTGCTGTTTTTTTGCTTCACAGCAAAGTTTAGAGCCCTGGTTAATGGAAGTTGTTTTCTGAAAATCTTTTGATGTGGAAATCTCTTTACCAATAAAGATCAAACATCAACACAATTTATAAAGTAAACACACTAACTTAACTCCTCCCTAAAGGTGCTTTACCACCCTAATAAAAAACAGTTCAATATATTGAAGGTGTAAATATTTCTATACGTATCAAGTTAGACAAAAGGAAATAACAACCATAATAAGTGAAATTACAAACATGGTAAATAACGCAAGTAACCTTCTATAACATGTTAAATTCCTTAAACGGTGCAATATTTCATTTACACGTGGACATAAGATGAATCCATATTTTATAACTTCAATTAAATCCATAGTTAGACTCATAGCTTAGGAGTTAGGACTTGAAAACTTTGCAGCTAAAGAAAACTAAGTAGTTATACTCTTTGTTCTTGATCTTTGAGATATATTATAAAAGTAACTGAAAATTTTGTGTATTTGTAATATTTGTTTAGATGAATTCTTACCAATAATCAAGAAAGAAGCTTTCCAGCCACCAGTTGAAGCCCTGAGAGGAACTCTTCCTTTATAATCAATAGAAGAGTCATATACCCATTTTTCCTCATCAATTTCTAATGATTTTGTCATCTTTACCTCATCCATTTATCTAAGATACCAAAGAAGATATATATGTTTCTGGTAAGTTGGTAGCTTGGCTTTGTTTTGTTCTCTATATATAGGGAGAGGAATCCCCTGCTGACTTGTGAGATTATAAGAGACAAAAGAATATAATATGAAAGTTAAATAGAATTTCTTTGTCAATGATTGTAAGTTAAAGTTGATAAAAGTTACTTATAGTAAGAAAAAAGAAACAGTCCCTGCCACTAAATTAAAGTAGTCTCATTCTCATAGGCCTTTAACACAGATAGCATCCATGCTTCAATAGATTCTCCTTCCCATTTCATAAAAGTGGCCAAGATAAGCCTATAACTATATTATGACCAAATTTACAAGCACCACTGTACCAGTCTACATGTTTTCACAGTTGTCCTTGTCAATCATTTAACAATTTCCGAGGAAGTTAAAAGCTTCGTTTTTACTTATGTGTCGGTGTTTGGCTGGATAGAGAATTTTAGAAAAAAAGAAACACTTTTGTGACTTACATTCTAAAAAATTAAATATTTATATGGTTACAAAACATATCATCGAGGATAAAGTTAAAAGTTTATATTCAAATCATTTCTAGATAAGGAAATATAATATTTTTTAAAAAAACTCAATAAATAAAGTATCATATAAATTGAAACATATAAAGGACTAATAGTATTTTACCAAAACTCTTAGGTTCGAGACTATAAATGAAGAACTTTTTGACAGGGGTGTTTTTTCTCAGATTACTGATGGTATTTTTTATTTTTTATTTTCTGATAACAGAGGTTGAGACTGATATACTAACAATGTTTCGCCTTTAGGTGTTAATTCATGCAATTGATATGGAGTAACAGTTAGGTCTATGATCCACGATAGATGAATCTAACACTTCAATTTCTGACACAAGTCTTGTTACTTTATTTATTTATTTATTTTCTTGATGATGAAAAACATCATAGTTAAACAATTTCAATTATTCAAAGCTAGCAATTTCATTTGGGAAAATCAAATTCCTATATAGTAGTATTTTCACCATACTAAACTCAGTTCTAATTCATTTTATACATATCGAGAGAGAGACCTGACATGGCCACTGTGTTTGACCTATCATTTTTAAAGTGGAATATGCCTCTATATGGATGGTGTTGTGCAAGGTGATATTGACAAAGAATATAATCATTGGGTTTAATTTGCAACTGGACATTGTCAAATATTTTATTGTAATTGATATAATTGTGATGAACTATTTTTCATTTTTGTCGTCTGAATGTGTAATATGTTTATTGAATCACATTACATTTATATCATTTCTGTGACTTTTTTATTATCCGTCATTTTGGACTGATTAAGAAGATGATAATAATATAGGCTACAGTAGTACTAGTCGTATCCACGAGCTAGGATAACATTTAAATAAGCAGAAAACAACAGCCATTTTATGAATTCTTCCATTTAAATAGCTTAGATTTGCTTTCAAATATACCACTAGCTAGATATTAACATTTAAATAAGTTGTTTATTTTGTGAATTTTTCTAGGGTAGTTCGTTACTGTTTATAGCAGCCACAAACTGTGTAATAGCTCAAATCCAGCTTTCAGATTTGCTAGGAATATCAGAATCTTGGTTAATTGTACTCTGTATGGTGGCATTATTAAATTAAGGTATCTACAAGTCAATGGTGAAGGAAGAAATAATTACTTCGGACATGCTTTTCCACAACAGCATTTAAGCAGATTCTCCTTCACGATGAATTTCTATCTTCTAGTACTAAATTAGAAGGGAAAATATACGACAAAAAACTTGCTTCGAATTCAAAGAGCATACTATCTATTACTTTATGGGTTCTAAATTTTAAATAAAATTTTAAGTGAGATTAACTAAATTCTTGGTAGGAATCTAAAACTAAGGAATTGAAATAACAAGAAAATTAAAGAAAAATAAAGCAAGACCCAATTTAATTAATTTGAAATTAAGGAAATTAATTAGAAATTGATGCCTAATCACCCCCCCTTAAGACAATAACCAAAAAGAACTAATATTAATTGATCCTCAATTGAATTGGAATTCAATTGCAAACCAAGGAAATCAAGAGTGCTTAAGCAACGAGCTTTAGCGAAAGTTTTATAATAATTAATATTCATCCAAATCTACCCTAGAAAATGAGCATAATGTGGTTTAAATAATAGTATTTCCTATCATGGCATAAATACTTTAATTACCCCCCTAAAATGGACTGAAATGCAAAGTCATTAAACTAAAAATAACACTCTCATCGCAGCCTCAACGCAATCGCGTCTTCACTGGCGCGTTCGTGCTGCATTGGCAATTCAGAGCTTCGTGATCATTTCCTCAGCCCAGTTCAGACTCCTTCGCGATCGCCGTTTGGCTCCTCGCGATTGCGATGAGCATCCTTCATCTCCTGCGTGATTGCATGGATTGTAGTGCGGTCGCGATGAGCAACTTCTGTTTCAGAAACTGTGAGCTTGTAAACAGGTCAATCTTCATCCAAAAGTTTCCCCAACAGCTCCAATGAAGAGAACATGCCCTTTAGCTCCCTAACTCCCTTGCTTGGCTTCTCGTAAATGGCCTAGTCACGTTCTGGTTTGCATCATTCTCCCCTTCTTGAAAAGAATTCGACCACGAATACGTTTGATCATCAACCTCAAAAGGAGACAAGTCACACACATTGAATGTATTGTGCACTTGATAGTCACTAAGCAAATCAATCTTGTAGGCATTTTCATTGAGGCGTTCAAGGACTTGAAAAGGGTCATCACTTCTTAGCAACAACTTGCTTGTTCTATTGTTGCGATTCCGAAAGTGAACCCAAACCCAATTTCCCTGTTCAAAGATCATCTTTTTCGCCCTTTGTTGGCTTTTTTGGCAACTTCTTGATTCTTCTTCTCAAGTTGCTTCCTCACTTGTTCATGAAGCTTCTTCATTTCTTGAGCCCTTGCCTTGGAATCTTAGCTTACAATCACATCTTAAGATAAAGGGGTGAGATCCAAGGGGGTTAAAACCATATACAACTTCAAAATGAGTCATGCAAGTAGAAGTATGCATGGTTCTATTGTATGCAAATTCAATCAAAGGCAAATGATCTTCCCAAGATGCAAGTTTTCATTTAAATAAAGCCCTAAGCATGGATCCAAAGGTTCTATTGACAACCTCGGTTTGGCCATCAATTTGGGGGTGGCAAGAAGTGGAAAACAATAATTTGGTGCCAAGCCTTCTCCACAATTCCTTCCAAAAGTGGCTAAGAAATTTGGAATCCCTATCACTAACCATAGTTTTAGAAACTCCATGCAATTTAAGCACATGCTCAACAAACAAATTAGCAACATGAGATACATTATCACTTTTATATCAAGGAATGAAATGTGTCATTTTGGAAAAATTTATCAACTACCACAAAGTTGTTATCTTTTCTTCTTTTGGTCCTAGCCAAACCAAGCACACAATCCATGGAAATGTCAAGCCAAAGACTCAAATGAGTGGGAAGAGGTGAGTACAAACCATGTGGAAGTAATTTCGACTTAGCTCGTTTTGCACTCCAAACATTGATCACACACTCTTATAACATCCACTTTCATCCTAGGCCAATAGAATTGCTCTTTGAGGATCTCCAATGTCTTTCTAATTCCAAAATGCCCCCATTAAACCTCCATTATGAGTCTCCCTCACAAACAACTCCCTCAAAAAGAGTTAGGAACACACAATTTTCCATTTCTAAACAAGAACCCCTCAAATTTGTAGAATCTCTTTTCCTCTTTATCTTCACTTTGCTCCTTCTCACCACATAATCTAGTGATTCTTCTTCCCCTTTCCTCCAACTCACAAGTAGCATAGAGCTTCCGAAATTCAGATCATCGGCATACATCTCCTTCATGCTTTTGAAACCCATGAGCTTGGACCCCAAAGTATTCAACAACACATGCCTTCTTGATTGAAGCACAAACTTCCTTGACAAAGCATGTGTCACTATATTTTCTTTCCCCTTTTTGTAATTGATAACATAAGGAAAGGTTTCAAGGAATTCCATCCATTTGGCATGCCTCACATTCAACTTCTCTTGAGATTTGAGATATCTCAAAGATTGGTGGTCGGTTCTAATGACAAATTCTTTTGACCAAAGAAAGTATTGCAAATTGGCCAAGGCTCTCATTAAAGCATACAACTCTTTGTCATAAGTGGAGTATTTGGCGGTGGCCCCTTTAAGCTTTTCACTAAAATATGCAATGGGTTTTTGATCTTGCATCAACACGGATCCAACTCCTACTCCACTTGCATCACAATCAACTTCAAAGGTTTATCAAAATTAGGTAATTGAAGAAGATGTGTAGAACTAATCACTTCTTTGAATTTCACAAAAACTTCTTCTTTTTCTTTTCCCCACACAAATAGCTTATCCTTCCTTATCACTTCGGTCAACGGTGCGGCTATGGTACTAAATCCCCTCACAAACCTCCTATAAAATCTAGCCAATCAATAAAAACTTCTCACGTCACCAATGCTTTTAGGAGTGGGACAATTCCTAATGGCCTCCACTTTAGTCTCATCTACTTCCATATCGTTTGCACTCACTACAAAGCCAAGAAACACAACTTTATCAAAACAAAAGGAGTACTTTTTCAAGTTAGCAAATAATTTCTCCTTTCTCAAGACACCAAATACTTGTTTCAAATGATTAACATGTTCATCAAGGGATTTTCTATAGTTAAGAATGTCATCAAAGTACACTACAATAAATTTCTCAATGAAAGATTTAAGCACATGATTCATCAACATCATGAAGGTCGAAGGAGCATTGGACAAGTCAAAAGGCATGACAAACCATTCATAAAGACCAAATTTGGTCTTGAAGGCCGTCTTCCACTTATCACCCAGTTTCATTCGGATTTGGTGGCATCCACTCCTCAAATAAACCTTAGAAAATACACAAGATCCACATAATTCATCAAGCATATCATCTAGCCTAGGAATAGGATGGTGATACTTTACCGTTATCTTGTTGATAACTCTACAATCCACACACATACGCCAAGTCCTATATTTCTTTGGCACTAGGATGACCGGGACCGCACATGGACTCAATCTTTCTTTTACAAGTCCTCTTTCAAGCAACTTCTTCACTTGTCTTTGAAGTTCTTTTGTGGCTTCTGAATTTCTTCTATATGCGGCCTTATTGGGCAATTGTGAACCCAGAACAAGGTCAATTTGATGCTCAATGCCTCTTAGTGGTAGCAATCCACTAGGCAACTTGTCGGGTAGGATATCTTCTTAACCTTGCAAAAGAGAAGAAATAGAACTAGGCAAAGAAGATGTTAGTTCATTAGTAAGTAAAGCATGATCTTTATGCATGAGGAGGATCAAAGGTATCCCCTCCTCCAATTCACTCCAACACTCCTTACTTGACAAAATCACACTCACTTCCTCTTTTGTTTCCTCACTCTTTTGTGTGGTAACTCCCACTCTTCCCCCCCCCCCCCCCCCCCCGTCAAATCCCTCTTTCTTTTCTTTCTCTCTTTTCTCCTTCAACTCCCTCATCTTCCTATATCCCTCACTTATTTGAACCGGAATCAAAGGGTTAAGGATGTACTTTTGCCCCTCCAACTCCAAAGCATACTTGCTAGTCTTGACACCATGTTTTGCTAAGTGATCATATTACCAATGTCTACCAAGCTTGCATTGGAGCTACATCAAACAAGATCTCATCTTGGTAGTTTCCCACCTTAAATTTGATTAAATCTTGCTTGGCCACCTTCAATTATCTATATTCATTCAACCATTGTAGCTTATAGGGTTGTTGGCACTTCCTATTGGGAAGCTTGAGTTGTTCAATCAAAGTAGCACTTGCTACACTAACACAACTCCCACTATCAATGATAAGAGAGCAAATAACACCTTGGATCCTACAATGAGTATGAAATAAGTTCTTTTTTTTATCCAACTCCTCCTTCACTTACACCCACATTATCCTCCTTACAATAAGAGAGACAACATTTTCATCTTCAAGATGCTCACTGTCTTCTCTTCCTCCATCAAAGTCATTTTCACAAGGAACATCAACATCCCTTTCCTCTACATCACTATCATCCGTTTTATAACCACCAGGGACCAAAGCAACAATAGCTCTCCGAGTGGGATAATCTCTCATCATATGGCCTCGGTCGTTGCATTTATAACATTGAATGTTAAATAAACCTTCGGGTTTAGTTTGTTACCTCCCACTTTTGGTTCCTTTTTGGGCTTGGCTTTGTCAAATTGGCCCTTGAATTCTTGCCTCGGCTCCTTTGCTTTGTCCCATTGTGAATAGGTCTTCACATTGTCTTTTCCTTTGTTCTAATTGGAAGGGGTGCCTTTGGACTTGTAAGACTTGTCCAACTTGATCCCTTTCTCCACCTTAAGAGCCGCTTGAAAGCATCATACAAAGTTTCAAAAGTGTGCAACTCCATTGGAGAAGATATATCTCTATTCAATCCCCCACAAAATCTTGGAATGAGTAATCTGTCTCCATCTTGAATGTTAGCCCTTATTCTTGTCTTCTCAAACTCATCAAAGTATTCCGGGACCCCTTTGCTCCCTTGCCTCAAGTTGTATAACTTCTTGAGCAACTCTTCATCATAGTTCTTGGGTAGAAAACAATCTTCCATCACTGCCTTCAATGTTATCCATCCACCATCTGCAAGTAGCCTATAAGTATCCCTTTGTCTATGCTTAAATTTCCACCAAGTAGAAGCATAGCCTTCAAATTGAGTAGTGACATACTTGATTTTTGTAGCTTCTTACACATTGTTGGTTTAGAAGATTCTCTCCATTTTGACAACTCATTCTAGATACTCTTCGAAATCACTACCTCTTTGAAAAGTGGGAAGGTTAATCTTGATGGTATTCAATCATCTATCTTCATCATATATCTCTAATTTCCCCCCTAGACCACCATAGTCATAGTGGTTCTTTTCACGGAACACTCTTCCTTGGTAACCTCTCCCAAATCGACCACCACGGCCCATATGTCCTCCTTTTTGTGCTCCCATCGGGTAGAAGTATTGATCATCATCATAATCTTCAAGTAAATGGCAGGAATCTTCATCATATTGACGACTAAACTTGTTGGCGTACCACACCTTCACACCGTGGAGGATCATACCTTGGAGAGTCATGCCTTGGAGGGTCATGCCTTAGAGGATCATGCCTTGGGGGTCATGCTTTGGAGGATCATGAGATGGAACTTTTGCTTACGGAGTGACATTTGGAGAGTAGGTGTCTTGGGCAATCATTTGAGAATAGCGGTCACTAGCACGAGAAAGCCTACTAGGACCATCACCCGCACCTCCGCTATCGGAGGTGTCTCCACCGCTTATTTTCCTATTTCTTGGAGCCTAGACTTACGAGTTAGGTCCTCAACGGTGTCCTTGACCCCCTTTGAACTCATCATAGAATCCATCCATCACGGCCATGATCGCTTGAAACATGGTGTTCGTTTTCATGTTCATCTCGTCTTCCTTTTGAGACATAGTACCTACAAATAATCAAAACAAACAAGGTTAGTAGAAAAATATCCTCACCAATTCAGTCGCTAATTGTTTACACTCGTTTGATTGCATCCACTCGTATTTACACTTAATGATTGGCTTTTGCTCGCTCAATTGTTCTCATCACACTTGCCTTTTACTTCTGTTGGCAAAATCAATTTATTTTTCGCACTCAATTCCAAACTTTGTCAATCGAATTCAATCCAATTCGGGATGGAATGGAGTTGATGTAACAAAGAATGGACAATTAAAGCTAACATACGGGAATTAGAAAAAGTCAACGAAGTGAAAAAAGAAAAGCACGAATCGAAATGGCATGAAATGAATTTGGAATTGGATGAAATTTTATTTATGATCTAGAAACTTATTGTATTTGAGGATGAGAATGGATTTTGGGTGATTGGAAATTATTTAGGGGTTATTTCAAGCAATCTGTAAAGAAGACTGTTTTTCCAAAAATTAGTATTCATGTGTGGCCGCGTGAGTAGAGACACGATCGTGATGAAGAAGTCCACAGTGTGGCGCGATCTCGTGTTTAGGGTCGCTACCGTGAAGGGAAATCAGAAAGTAGGCATGCGCTATCGCGTTTGAAGGCACGCGATCCCGAAGGCTTCTGAAGCTTATACAAAACCCGGTTTTCTAGCAAGTTTCTTCATTTGAATCTTCACAAATCAGCTTATTTTTGTTCCAAATTTGAGGTATAAGCTCCTAGTGAGTCCGCTAACAAACACAAACGATCAATTCTTCAAAGACAACACACTCAAATTGAAAAGCCCCAATTTTCTTGTTAAAGAACTTGAAGAACCCTAATTCTTGAATCTTCAATTTGATGCCTCCAATGATGTTTGTTGCTCAATTCCTTCGAAACACAACTTCTAGAATCAATAACCAACAACTTTTAACAAAAATTTCATCCAAAGGAACCCTAAATATATGACTCAATTTTTGGGATTTTTGAATTTTTGAATTTTTCTATTTTTTTTTTTTTTTTTTTTTGTAATTTCAAGATTATGATAAACAAACCTAGATAGTGTTCGTAGAAAAAAATACTGATCTGAGCTCTGCTACCAAATGATAGGAATCTAAAACTAAGGAATTGAAATAACAAGTAAATTAAAGGAAAATAAAGCAAGACCCAATTTGATTAATTTAGAATTAAGAAAATTAATTAGGAGGTGAGGCATAATCACCTCCTTAAGATAATAACCAAAAAGAACTTATATTAATTGATCCTCAATTGAATTTGAATTGAAATTCAACTACAAACCAAGGAAATCAAGAGTGCTTAAGCAACAAGCTTTAGCCAAAGTTTTATAGTAATCAATATTCATCCAAATCTGCCCTAGAAAATGAGCATAATGTGGCTTAAATAGCAGCATTTCCTAACATGGCATAAATACCTTAATTGTCCCTAAAGTGGACATAAATGTAAATTCATTAAACTAAAAATAACACTCTGATCGCAGTCTCAACGCTATCGCGTCTTCACTGGCACGTTCGCGCTACATTGGTAATTCAGAGCTTCGTGATCATTTCCTCAGCCTTGCTCAGACTCCATCGTGATCGCGTCTAGCTCCTCGCGATTGCGATAAACATCCTTCATCTGATGCGCGATCGTATGGCTTGTAGCGCGGTCGCATGAGCACCTTCTGTTTCAGAAACAGTGAGCTTGTAAACAGGTCCATCTTCATCCAAAATCTTCCCCAACAGCTCTAATAAAGAGAGCATGCCTTGTAGCTCCCGTAACTCTCTTACATGGACTCTCGTAAATGGCCTAGTCATGTTTCGGTTTGCATCAATTCTAAATTTAATATTTATATTATTTAGTGTTTTTTGCAATGCAAATACAATAAATATATGAGCGAAACTACTTGTCCGACTGAATCCGTAACTAAACTTCTACCTCCGCACTTGCTCTTCTGAGCTTGGGATTGTTAGTTTTGGCCCATGTGGCCAATAGCGTTATTTATATTTTTAATAAAATAAATAAATAATATTGGCTAAATTCTATTTAATTAAGGGAAGTTAATTAAGTTTAAAACTTTCCACTACCCACTTTGATGGAACCGGGAGAGGGGAATTATGGGTTGAAAAACTACTCCTCTCTCTCTCTCTCTCTCTCTCTCTCTCTCTCTCTCTCTCTCTCTCTCTGTCTTTTAAAGAATAGAACAAGTATTCCATCAACTAGTTCTAGAAAAACAGTAAAGAATAGAGAGAAAAAAATCTCAAGAAGAAAGGAGAAATCAAGCAATTCCGTGTTCAATATTGATCAAGGAAATATTATGGACTCATCTAAGTTTTCTTGATTAAAATAGTCTTTATGAAAATTATTTGTGAAAATCATTAAGTTCCACGATCCTGAATTCATGATAGAATTTCATGTTAGACTATTTATGAATCGTAATTTTTCTAACATGTGGTATCATCGTGAGGTTTTAGAAACTAATGTTTTCTTACAATTTTGTGAACCCTAATTATGGTCTTTAGGGTACCACGATCACTGTTCATAGAAATTATTAAGCCCGATACGATAATAGGTATTCCGAGTTACTGTGAATTACCATCCATGTTTTAAAAAAATTGATGGTTATGTTTTTCATCTAACAATTTGAAGGTTCATGGTTTAATAATGATGGCTTAGATTGATCAATGATTCGTCTCTATGTGAATTAACAATGCGTCTAGAACTATTCTCGATTACTCTGATATATAATGCCCTATTGTTTAATCAAGTCAGTCCTTTGTCTAAGACAAATTATGTTTATTCAATTTCACATTTTGTTATCTTATCTCATGCTCTATGGAATTGATTCTGTTAAACCAAGAAACAATTTGTACGAGTTGTGGAAATCTAAAAGCAATTTATAAATTCAAAGTTCAACCCCTTAATGCTTTACCGTTTAGTCAAAACTTTGAGAATACATCAGATTTTTAATTTTATAAAAAAATCTTAAAAAATTACTACTTATATAATTTATTTGGAATTATTATGCTAGATTAATTAATCACCAAAGTGATCGAATCTTTATGAATTATTAATTTCAATTTTATTGTTGAACTTATATGCATTTACCCATAAATTTAATGCGTATAAACGATATAACACTTATGGGTAAACTCGTTCATGATTATAGGATATTTATGGATCACCCAAAGGTTGATCATTTGATTTTATAATCATCGAACATTAAAGTGATAATTTAGATGCACTGTTAGTTCTATTTATTTATCCAAAGATAGTAAACATCACTAATTGGTGCATTAAGAACTATCAAATTATGTTAAAATTATATTAAGCATCACAATGTCTAAAGGTAGTATTTTGACGTTCTGCGCAAAGGTGAACATTAAGATACAATTAAAGTCTAAATAAACCATTTCTGAATCTGATAGTATATTTAGTTTATAACTCAAAGCATTAACGAATGAGCATATTCTATTTACAAAAATTGCACTTCATTCACACTTTGCTTCTGATACGGCCTTTAACAGACTGAACTTCTCGGAGTGGTACAAATAGGTCAAATTTCATCTCGAAGTTTTAGATCTTGATGTTGCACTCTACATTAAGAAGCCAACTTCTATTACTGAAACTAGCAATGTCGAAGAAAAGTTCTATTATAAGCAATGGAACAGGTCTAAAAGACTAAACCTAATGTTCATGCGAATGAGAATTGCGGGCAATATTAAGACTACTCTTCCCAACACTGAAAGTGCCAAAGAGCTTCTAAGACTTGTACAAGAATATTTCCAAACTGCTGACAAGTCTCTTGTTGGGACACTAATGGGTACTTTGACCACTATGAAGATTGATGGTTCACGTACCATGCATGAGCATGTTATTGAAATTACAAACATAGCAGCACGATTTAAGACTTTGGGAATGGAAGTGGATGAAAATTTCGTTGTACACTTCATCATCAACTCATTACCGTCTAAGTATGGTCCTTTCCAATTGAACTACAACACCATAAATTAAATGCGCATGAATTGCACGGGATGCTGGTTCATGAGGAAACAAGGCTGAAGAATAAATGAACTCACTCCATTAACCTTGTAAGCCATCAAGGAGCTCGAAAGAAAGGAAAAAATGGTGTAGGGGTAAACAGAGACACCATGATATTAATGACTCCTCTCATCAAGTAAGTAAGAAGGAATACCAAGAATGATAAGTGTCTGTTTGTGGAAAATCTTGATACTTCCAGAAAGATTGCCTGAAATGCAAGGCATGATTCGAGAAGTAAGATAAGCCTTGGCTTTTACGTGTCTCAAATCAAATTTAATTGACGTTTCTTATAATACTCGGTGGATTGATTCTGGTTGTACTGTTAATGTTTCAAATACGATGCAGAGATTTCTTACAACCCAAATCATAAATCAGAATGAAAGATTTGTGTAGATGGGTAATAGAGTGAAGACTCCAGTTCAAACTATCGGGACTTATTGTTTAATCCTAGATATTGGGCGTCACATAGACTTATTTGAAAATTATTATATATATTCTGTTTCAAGAAATTTAGTTTCTTTATCTATGTTAGACAAGATTAGATACTATTTCAATTTCGACAATGGATGTTTTAATTTCCTTAAGCATAATCATCATATTAGTTCTGGTATTCTTTGTGATGGTTTATACAAACTGAATCTTGATAATCTGTTTGCTGAGACCCTCTTTACTCTGTATCATAATATTTGAACCAAACGTAGTTTGTTGAACGAACACTCATGCTTACTTATGGCATAGACATTTAGGTCACATAAAGATTAGTTAAGAATAAAATCCTTCCAAATTTGAATTTTACTGACCTAAATGTTTGGGTGGATTTTATTAAAGAAAAATAAATAAAACACACAAAGAAGGGAGCCAAAAAAAGCACACAGCTTCTTGAAATTACAAATACCAATATCTGTGGTTCTTTTGATGTTCATCTTTCAGTAAGAAAAAGTATTTTATCACCTTTATTGACGACTTTTCACGTTATAGTTATGTCTATTTGTTGCATGAAAAATCTCAAGCATTAAATGTCTTATAGGTATTTGTTAATGAGGTTGAACACCAATTAGACTAGAAAAGTAAAAATAATCATGTCAGATAGATGTGATGAGTATTACTGAAGACATAATAAAACTGGACAATACTCTGGTCCATTTGATAAATTCCTCAAAATATATGGTATATGTGCTCAATACACAATGTCTGGCACGCCACAACAAAATAGCTTGGAAGAAAGGCATAATCGAACTTTAATGAAAATGGATAGGAGTATGTTAACTAATTCATCTTTACCCGCTTCACTGTGGATGTATGTTTTACAGACTGTCGTGTATTTATTAAATAGGGTTCCTAATAGACAGTTCCAAAGATACCTTTTGAACTTTGGACTGGCAGAAAGACACTTGCACGTTTGGGGCTGCCCGACAGAAGTAAGAATTTATAGTCCACAAGAAAAGAAACTGAATTCGCGGATAATCAGTGGTTTCTTCATTGGTTATCCAGAAAAATCAAAGGAGTATAGATTTTATTGTCGTAATCATAGTATGAGAATTATTGAAACTTTAAACGCTAGGTTCACTGAGAATGGTGGAGTTAGTGGGAGTGAAAAACCACGTAATATGGAAATTAGGGAGGTTAGGGTGCAAATTCCTTTACCTTGTAATTCTTCTAAAGTTGTTCTTCCTGAAGTTGTTGTACCGCCTAACAACCAACAAAAATAATAAATTAATGATCCTACTATTCATAATGAAGACATAATCGATGAGCCTGCAATAGATATACCGCAAGAAGTAGCATTAAGAAATCTCAAAGACAAAAGAGACATGATATTTCTGATGATTATTTGGTATATTTATACGAGTCAGAAACTGATCTGAAAATTGATTTGGATGACTTGGAAATCGATGATGATCCAGTTTTATTTTCACAAGCCATTGAAAGTAGTAATTCCGATAAGTGGTTAAATACTACTCCCTCCATCCCAAAATAAGTGTCTGGGTTTGACTTTGTGCGTAGATTAAGAGAATCGGGAAGACTTTTGGATCTTGTGGTTTAAAATTAAAGTTGTGTGTAATTTGGGCCAGTGCCTTTAAATCTTATGGTCCAAAACAAATCTTGGAATTAAAGAGTTACCAAATATGGAAAGAGGCACTCTTTTTGGGACAAACTAAGAAGAAAAGGTAGACACTCATTTTGGGACGAATGGAGCATGAAAGATGAGTTAATATCTACGGAGCAGAATGAAGTTTGGGGCCGTGTCGAATTACCAAAAGGCTGCAAAAGAGTCGGTTATAAATGGGTTTTCAAGACCAAACCCGACTCAAATGGTAATATCGAACGTCACAATGCCAGACTTATTGCCAAAGATTTTACTCAAAAATATGGCGTTGATTATACAGATACATTTTCACGTGTCTCTAAAAAGGATTCACTTAGAATTATAATGATTTTGGTGGCTTATTATGACTTAGAGTTACATCAAATGGATGTGAAAATCACCTTTCTGAGTGGAAATTTAAATGAAGAAGTTTATACGGATCAATTAGAGGAGTTTGAAGTTAAAGAAAAGGAACACATGGTGTGTAAATCGAAAAAATTAATTTATGGGCTTAAATAAACTTTCCGACAACGGTATCTTAAGTTTTATGAAATTGATGTCGCCTTTGGATTTAAGAAAAACATCATTGATCATTGTATATATCTGAAGGTCAGTGGGAGTAAGTTTATAATTTTAGTCATGTATGTTGATGACATCTTGCTTGCTACTAATGATCTTGTTATGATGTGTGACATCAAGAACTTTCTCTCTAAGAACTTTGAAATGAAAGATATGAGAGAGGCAACCTATGTGATCGGGATAGAAGTACTCTAGAATAGATTATATAGATTGTTGGGATTGTCTCAGAAAGCCAATATCAATGAAGTGTTAGAAATATGTAGAATGGAAAAATGCTAATCAAGTCATATTCCAATTCAGAAGGGAGACAAATCAGTCTCAATTAATGTGCACATACTAATATGAGGTGTTAGAAATTGAGACATATGCTCACTTACTAAAAATGTTACCATCTTGATATAGTTGGATATTCAGATTCAAATTATGCTGGTTGTGGCATGCTTTGAGGCCACAATTCAAGTTATGTGGTTGTGGAATTTTATTTCAGGACTTGGACTAGTCGATAGTACTGTCATGTCGCTGAAAATTTATTGTGATAATTCCTCAGCAGTGTTCTTCGCTAAGAACGACAAGTATATGAAAGAGTGTTAAGTCAATAGATTTGAAATACCTTGTCGTTAAAGAAAAAATCCAGAAACATAAAGTGTCAATTGAGGATATTAGTACCAAAATTATGATTGTTGATCCTTTGACGAAAGGATTTTCGCCCAAAGAATTTATGGAACATGTAGAAAGAATAGGAATTATTGATAGCAATATATGACTTTATGTAATGACTTTATATTGTTTATTAAATTGACACTTTAAGCATTAATGTAAATATTTATGTATTACCTATTTCTCTTGTATATATAACGTGAGAATGACGATGATAGGTTTTAGCTTAGATAAAGATATTCTAAGTATTATATTGGACCATTATGTATTAAAGATTTGTGTTGGGTAATAGACTAATATTGCAGTACATGGTGGGACTATGTCGAAAGTGACGTACAACCGCCATGACTCATTAGTTTATTTACTCGATAACAATGAATGGTGTTGGATTTAGCCTAATTGTATACATAATGATTCATAATGTTTATTACACAATTAAGTGAATACAGTCATGTGTGCCAAGTTGGAGAATGTTAGTTTTGGTCCACGTGTCAATGGTGTTATTTATGTGTTTAATAAAACTAATAAATAATACTATTGGCTAAATCCTATTTAATTAAGAGAAGTTAATTATTTTTTTAATTATGTTTAAAACTCCCCCACTGCCCACTTTGATGGAACCGGGGGAGGAATTATGGGTTGAAAAACTACCGGTCCTCTCTCTCTCTGTCTTTTAAAGAGTAGAACAAGTATTTCATCAACTTATTCTAAAAAAACAGCAAAAAAAAAAAAAGAGAGAGAAAATTCTTAAGAAGAAAGGAGAAATCAAGCAATTCCGCGTTCAAGTCTAATCAAGGAAACATTATGGACTCATGTAAATTTTATTGATTAAAATACACTTTATGAAAATGATTTGTGAAAATGATTAAGTTCCACGATCGTGAATTCATAATATGATTTCATGTTAGATTATTTATGAAATCGTAATTATTGTAACATGGATTTTATATAAAAAAAAAATAAATAAAGAACTTTATTATTAAAATTCCTTGCTATGAGGAGGTGACAGGGGAGTGGAAATGGAGGATATATAGGGTAGCCTAAGGTTAAGTGGCGGAGCCATTCAACTGAATTTCTTTTCATTAAAAAATTTTAAGGTGTATATTAGTATGGTTGTAGAGGCAGGAATTTCATCTAACAGATTAAAAAACAAATGTCATGTGTTTAATACGGAATCAATTTGATAAAGAGCCATGTCCACGTGTTTGTTATTTTTGAGATTTCTTTTGATCAGATATACATTATTTCTATTGCATAATTGGTAGTGATCTCATAAATGACCAAACGGTGCTCTCGACAAATCTAATTACTACCACAACGACTTCTAACGCTAATGTCTGTTACGTGGGGACGATGCAATATATATATATATATGTGATAGCAGATGTGATCGAATTATTGTTTTCAGTTGAAACACATACGTGTCATATAAACCATATATATATTTTGGCGATAGTAATATAATTTTAGTTCTTGCAATTGCCACAAACTAACAACGGATATGGTGGTGCTTTTTATCTATTTGTTGTGTTTTTAGTCGGTATTTTTTTGGACTCAACTAATTCGGATACAGTTTTTTGGACTAAATTCTGATTCGTTTTGCTTCTCCCGATCGTCGAGCCTGATCGTTTGTTTCCATGTTTTGAATTCAAACCTCTAATTAAATAGAAGTATATATCACTCCACCGCAATATTTGATAGGTTAACCTATTTTTTCTTTTATAACAAGAAAATTCTTGGCATTCCTTAATTTTTCTACAAATGAAGAGAATCTGAAGTAATCATTAGTCAATTTGAGAAGTGTGAACACCAAGGCATTAAAAGTGTCTAATACCACCTTCATCCAGTGTAGAAAAATTGAGTAATGGTTTTGAGGGGATGTAGAATAAAATTTTTAGATGATACGAGTACAAGAATTTGATTCTCTTTTCGAGTGATACCCTAAAATAGGTTTACTTATATTATATCACATCCAAAAAATGATACTCTTTTTATATTCTTCCAATACTTCTAGCAACAAATAAACACCAAAATTTAAAACTTCTATGTATATACTTTATCAGTTGCGAAAGCATATACATGATACTCAATAGCTTTTTATTTATAAGAATGGATAAGATCATATATAAGTGATGGACCGAGAAAATATTGTGCCAATTTTGAAATAATGTTTATTCAGACATACCGTTTTGAACTATCATTATGGTTACTTCTTACTCTTAGTTTAAATTTATATAAACTTATTTGATTGAACACGTTGTCTAAGAAGACATACTATTAACTTTTCAAAATTTATAATCATAAATATATTTCGCATCAATGATAAAAAAAGATTAGTTAAATTATTGTAAATTTAAATAAAAAAAATCTTTAAAATAAACTAAAAAATAGGGTCACGTAAAATATTACTGGTATCTTCGTAGCGTAGCTGTTCATCTTTATCCCCTATCTTAAGTGATATGCTTTAGCCAAGAACAATTTTGGGTAGGGTAGTTCAATTAAATTCAGCAAAAGATTCAACTTCCATTGCAACGGATTGGTTAACAAGTATAGTGTGCGAATAAATTTAAGTATTAAACCCAAAAATTATCTTACACACTTTAATAAGTGTTTCTTCTTCTTTTTTTTTTTTTTTTGGCCTCTTTCTTTTCTGTGTTTAGGAAATGGGTCAACAAGCTGACGGGTGGCCTGTAATGAGTAGAAAATATGCTGAGAGGTGGACCTAATTTAATTATATTGCTTATTAACTAATTAATTAATTGATGGCAAGGGTTGGATGCCACTAATTTCAACTTAGAAATGAAGACCAGTGTTAAATTTAGCAAGGTCCACTTTGTTTAGAAGTCAATAGAACGTTAATGGTGCATATTCTGGCTACGGCTAAGCCTTTTGGATGTGGTCAGTGCATTAATTATCATCACCAGCAATATTACAAACAATAATCGACATATAGAAATCATCACGGATTAGAACCCTATTACCACAAAGAATAATGAAATTAGAAAATTCATTTGATTAAGTCGTAGATTAGCTTAGTGGACATTTGGGTTTCCCTTAATTTATTTCTTTAATGAAACAGCTCTGTGACACTATACTACTAACTTTAATTTTGACAAGGTAAAGCAAAGCAGAAAGATAAAATAAGTCTTTCTTCGTCAAAGTCCAATGATTTCAAATTTCAAATGATTAATACATGACTAAATGTCAACTATAATCACGCCCCATTAGTTATATATTAGACTCATCTAGATGCATTAATAGTTTAGATTAAAATTTTGAAGAGATCAGTAATTTTTAGCTTGAACCTGTCTGCAATATGCTCCTATTGATTTACATGAATGACTAGATAATATCGACAACCTTGAAGACATATATATTGAAGAAGATAATGACATAGTACTTTATTGAGAAAAGGATATTAACCCTCCACAATATCCATGTGAAAGTTTACAAAAATTTAGCCTGTTTGATTTGTGTTGGTTTTGTTTTCTAAATAGGTGAGTTCCACATTAACATCACATCAGTTGATCTTGACAAATAATAATGTTGATCCCATGTTCATAAATGGGTTGATAACAACCTTGTTTACTTTTCTTTCTTTTTCTGGGTCTGCTATTTCCTTGTAATCATCTTACAAGTTTCCTTGACTGTTTATTTGTTCTTACTGAAAATTTCCTAATGTTCAGTTGTTATGTTAACTTTGTTACTCTTTTAGCATCTCTTTATGTTTAACTAGGGGTTTTACGTTCCAACGCAATCAAAAAAGAAATCTTAGAAAATGAAAGCTTTACCCTAATTGGACGGACGGGGTAAATTTGGATTAATCGAGCTAATAAATATTCAATACGAAAATAGTTGTTAAAAAGGTTTGTTATTGTTGTGATACAACTGGTAAAACATTCTAGAATCATTTTTTGTTTTTTTAAGTAAAATTGTATGTATCATTATCACCATCATTTTAAATTAATAGAATCATCACTAGCGTTACTAAATTAGAAAATGCCTTGTATCAGCTTAGTGGGTCATTTGGGTTTTCCGTATTTCTTAATGTCTTTCCTTTGATGGAATTCACTGCTGTGACTATGTCCAACCTTACTTAATATGGAGTATGTTTTATAAGGTATGGCACTAATATAAGTCATGTGATTTTCAAGAGTAAAATGTTTTATCCATGTTTAATCTGAGACAAGACTCGTCTTAGATATGCTTACCTTTTTCATTAGGTAGTTGAGAATAGGACTAGATTCTTCTCCTAATTGGTCAATTGTTATAGATAATATATTTTATCGTAATGTTTGTGTTGATTGTTGAAGGGAGACTATGAAATTAATATAGAAAAGTGCGCATCCTGTCAACATTATCACGCATTTAGTGGACTATAGAAAAATGAGTACATTGAGTTTATAAGAAAATAAGAATTTTTATACGTGATGTTCCTTTAAATAGATAAGAGAGATCCCAAAGATAAACTCGTGAGACACATAAGATTAAAAAGGACAGCAACTGAATGTGGGCTAGTAAAATAAATTAAACATTAGTAAATCATATTTCTTTCTCTTCTGCAAGAGTTTAGGAGTATTGAAAACTGTACCTAAAATGTTATCATCATAATGACCATATTTCAAGTTTTGGAGAAACAGTGAAAGGAGCAGCATTGCAACATATTAAGCACGTGTCATTAGTATAGCTGTAAATTTAATTCTTCTATAGTATATGTTGAATAAAATTGGTTGTTCAAAACTTAAATATTATTATTTCAAATCAATGACCAGCTTCAATCTTACAAATATCTTATAATTACCAACTTCAATCATTCATTTTTTATTTTGCTATCTTCTTGCTTGCACTCAGGTTTTACTTGAGCACACTTACGATTTAATTGTAACACCTTTATTTATATGTGGTGATAAAAACATGTAACGCAGATATTATTCTGAAATTAGACCTTCCATTTATTCCTAGAGTTAAGATCTTTCTACAATATTTCCAGAGTACTCACGGTAGAAGAGTTGATTGCATCTATGGTCACTCAACTTTGGGTAATTGACCATCATAGTCACTTATCTTTGTTTTGTCTTTCTATGGTCACTCAATTTTGGGTAATTGGCCACCATGGTCACTTATCTTTGTTTTGTCTTTCTATGGTCACTAAACTTTGCCAAGTAGCTTCTATGGTTATCCAACACAGAAATCCTAACGTCCGTTAAAATTTTGCTGACGTGGCAACTACAAAAATATTTTGGCAAGTTACATAAATAGAAAAAAAGTAAATTATTTAAGACCAATCCAATTAAAATTAAACTCCACCCAAGAGTTCCTGCTTGAGGTGCCCATTTTTTCAAAAAAATTACTCATTTTTTATTAAATCTATTAAGAAAGTCTTCTGGTAACACATTTTCATTAGGTGAATTTCAACGTTAATTTCTTCACCTAATGAAAATCTGAGCACCCAAATGAAGTTCGCCTCACTTAGCTCATTCACTTACAAATGAAACATAAACATACGAAGACTCATTCTTCTTCACTAGTCATCGAATAATCCTGGAGCTTTCCTCATTCTCTATTGTTGTTTTCATTTCATGAATAAGTGGACCTACAGGTGTGACCTTTTTCTTGCTTAGAGTTGAGAGATAATCCACATACTTCCCTTCAATTTCATTACAAATATTGATCAAAATAATATCATGGGATATTGCAAACCCATTGAAAGCAAAATTTGGTCCCAAGAAGTTGTTCATCTTGGCAGCGAGTTGGAGTTGCTTTGCCGCATAGTCATTAAGAAAAATATCTGAGAATGCAAAATCTCTTGAACCAGTTTTGCTAAACAAAAACAGTATTACTTAAACAAACTGTGAAATACTATATAATAAATCAAAAATTTATGCTACTTCAATAAAAATTTCAGCTTATAGAAAGCGTCAAAAGCCGCTAATTCATTAAGGCCAGGCACTAATTCATTTGGGTGCTCAAATTTTCATTAGGTGAAGAAATTAATGTTGAAAATGTGTTACCAGAAGGCTTTCTTGATAGATTTTAAAAAAAAAAAAAAAAAAAAAAAAAAAAAAAGAGTAGTTTTTTGAAAAAATGGGCACCTCAAGCAAGAACTCTTGGGTGGGGTTTCATTTTAATTGGGTTGGTCTTAAATAATTTACTTTTTTTTCTATTTATGTAACTTGCCAAAATATTTTTGTAGTTGCCACGTCAACAAAATTTTAACGGACGTTAGGATTTCTGTGTTGGATGACCATAGGAGCTACTTGGGCAGTGACCATAGAAAGACAAAGCAAAAATAAGTGACCATGGTGCCAATTACCCAAAGTTGAGTGACCATAGAAAGAAAAAGCAAAAATAAGAGATCATGGTGGCCAATTACCCAAAGTTGAGTGACCATAGAGGCGATAACTCTTATAACTCGCATTCTAGAGTTCTTTCAATTCTGTACAATTCTTTGATTTTTCTAAATTCTCCTTTGAAATATTTTAGGTATTAAACAATTGGTAGTGACTTTTTAACAATATACATCTTTAAGCTTTAACATTTTTTTAATTAATCACAAGTTAGAAGGTTAATCAGTGAGACAAAAGGATATATTAATTGAGTGGAAATATTCATGATCTTGTTGTAAACATCTATAGTATGCAATGAACCACCTGCAAATGATGAGGAAAAGGATAACCCTCCACCTTCTAACATTCATCCTTTACAACCTTTGCTTGTCATATCAAGAATCATATCTTTAGACTGCTAGGCTATTCCATATTAATGTTTCTTAACAGATGACACAGACCATAAGTAGCATTCAATTGGTACTTACATGCTATTAGTTGCTAAAAAAGGTCAGATGAGCTGCAGGAGATGAGGGGGAAAAAGCATCAAAGAGTTCCTAAGAAAAAGGAAGAGAGGAGGACTTTAGTGCTCCCACAACTAACCCATACATTCTATATTACTATAGTTCATTATTGGGGGAAAAAAAATGGCATGATTTGATGTTTTCTTTATCTCTAAAGTCACATAAGTTGACCATTAGCATTAAAGTAGTCATAGTATGATGATTTGATTTTTGTCTTACTAACATGTAACTCTTGATGGCAGAGAAGTGGACAGTTTCTGGTTACCCAAAAATGAAATGAAGACTAAAATCATGGAACTGAGGGAGTAACACACTAGCTAAATGTCAATTGTTATGTTAACAATTTTTAGGACAGTGAATATAGCAAAGAATACTTCAGTAATGTTAATAATTGAACTAATAAAATCATGGAACCGAGCAGCAAAGAAGCCAGAAATTTCACAATGTGTGTTCAAGAAATGTATACAAAAGTACTCCTAATACTTAACCCTATATACACAATACAATTTTCTTGTTTCTTCTGTTTTTGGTGTGACTGTATGTTAGCAGAACTCTACTTCAAACAACACATTCTTGACTCTCACACCAAATTTAGTGAAGTCAAACCATTACCATCAATCTAGTTGGTTATTATTTTGAGGCGTAAAACTCCAAACTTTTTACAAGAAGACATGTCCACATCTGTTTGAAGTTCAAAACATATGCATCGATTTCTATTCTTAAGAAGCTGCATCTAACATACTTCTTCCAGCCACATTCTATATACCAATGTGTTAAAAAGTTATTATCCAGTTTGATGATTAGGGAAGATGAGTTGCAGTAAATAGTCATTTCAGCACTCAAACAATGAAGATCTCCTTAATCAAAAGGAAAACATGCAAACTTCAAGCTAAGAAAAACATCAAGACCTCTTGCAGCAAATACTATACTGATTAACCTGAAATAAATGGACCAAATACCAATCCATCTCTATTATATGCAAGGAAGCTCGAGTGTCGGAGTGTGGTATACAGTTCACTTGAGGATAGGTTCACAACGAGCTCAATTTACTGGAAAACAAGATACAAAAGTAGCACGTTTTCATCTCCCTTCCTCACACCCTGGAGGGAGATTAGGGAAAATCCTGAATCAGGGGTTCTGCGGGATATCATAAAAAATCAAGTTGAACTTTGTGAAAATGAAACAGTATAATTTTTTAATTCCACAAAATTAAAGGTTCTACACCAGTTCAGACTTCATGTGCTTAACTCATAGTTCTTATTAGTTTCCAATATCAGTGAATGGTTAAAGAGGCAAAGGTATACATATGAACACGGATGATTTACACATTCTTTCTACCGAATTTTCAGTGTCTACCCATCACAACTCTTAGTTCTCTGGTTAAAGATCATAACTCCCATCATTTTGCAGAGTCAGTTCAAATATCGGCGAATCGAAATCATCAAACTTTTCTACCACATTAAACATTTCATGCTCTGCATCACTATCAGCTGGTCTATGACTCTTATTTTTTCCTCTATAAATCCCAGCTTCCGCTGAACTAAACTTTTCAGGATGACCAAACAACTCTGTTCGATTTCTGTTCTTCCTGAACTTATTTTGCATGCCCTTGCTATTGTTTCCATCTACGGACACTTCATCAGAATCCTTCTTCTCCAAATAACCCTCATTTCCTTCCCTGTTGAATCCACTTCTTGGTTTTCTTGAACTTTGCTCACGCCTATTTCTCTTCGTTCTCGTGTTCCTATCACTTTCATTTTGATGATCTGAACCCGAATTTGAGGACTCATCAAAAACACCTATAGTATTCTCAACTTTCCCATAGGGTTTAATGCTATGGACAACCCCCTTAGGAAAAAACCTTGCTGATGGTAATCCATCTTCAGTCTTAAACATTTCCGGCCCATCTTTGTCAGACCACATATCAAAACCTCCAGGCTTTTGAAAACGATCCGCCAAGGCACTCAATTGTTCATCAGCACTTACAGAAAACAAGGTGGGTGCCTTTTCAACCACTTCCCAAGGCCTCTCAAGCTCAGAGACAGCAGCTTTCAGCTCAGCCCGCTTTCTCATCTCATAGATTTGGCGTTCCCGAGATAATCGAGCCTTAAGTAGCTGCTTTGATTTCTTGGCTTGCATGCGCTTCCACTGCCACTTTGAGACACCTCCCGGATAGGTTCTGGGGCCACCACCCATCCTAATTATTGAGGTTCGGTATGGAACATTGGTTATTGTGGTGGTGGTTAGACTAAGAGAAGAAAACCTGCTGGAAAGGAAGAGTTGGTATGCCCCTGATATTGTTTTGGATGAAGACAAACTCTGATGGGGAGCAACTAAGAATGGTGATTGGAGAAGAGACATTTTATTCCCCTGTAAAGAAAAGATTTTGCAGAAACTGAGTTGGATTTATGTTGCAAGCAAATAGGAGACAAACATAAAACTTTCATGAAACCTATGTTACTCAAATCCTTCAAAATCCTACTACACCAGTATAGGATATCCAAAAGCGCATATCTTTAGGAGGATCCAATCAACATAGCACGAAACTACATGGCTATGACACCCCATTTAAAACATGAAACTTAACATATAGCATATGCAAACTATAATTTCCAACGGACAAACTTCTGTATCATTACTTTAGGATTCTCGACTAAGTTATCGACCTCCATGAAACATTGTAATTTTACTTTTGCACATGACCATTATAGTTATATTACATAGGGAGACAAAGTTTCACAGCCTTGATCCCTCCAACACCCTCCCCCCCAAACCCCTCTCTTTCAACTTAATTATACATTAGAATTTATCAATCAATCCATCAATCAACTATGTCTCAATCTCACACAAGTAGTAGTAGTAGTTGTTAGCTATATGAATCTTTTCTTATTACATAATAACTGAGAAATCCCCGAGGACCAGTAGGGTCACTGTTGGAAACTTGGAGGATAATGGGTCCGCTCATGTGCTCTTTTCCACTTAAATAAGTTGGAACCATGACGTGCGTCTAATACATACATTATAATAAGTTGAGCTCTTACCACTATACCAAAACCTCGAGGATAACTACATAAATCTTCTTAAGGAATAAATGCAAGAAACAAAAAAAAAAAAAAAAAAAAAAAGTAAAGATGGCAGAAATTAAACTCACCAGAAAGAGAAATAGTAAAAGGGAGCTGATAAAATGAAAAACTAGAAAGCTGTACGGCCCCAGCGCCGCTAGGAGCTTCTGTTCTCTTGCACTGATATGGGCGATTTCATATGGTTCATTGGATTTTATCAAATTTGTAGAGTTTGTAAAGATAGTTATATATAAAATTACAGTTTCATAAACAACAAGCACCAGTGGTCTAGTGGTAGAATAGTACCCTGCCACGGTACAGACCCGGGTTCGATTCCCGGCTGGTGCATACTCTTTTTATTTTTTTCCTTCCTAGTACAATTTTTTTATTGTTCTTTTTTCTTAATAACCAATATGTTCACTTAAGTGATAATGGATAATTTATAGAGATCTTTGATATGGAAAGGGCAGGCTGGTGCATATCCTTTTTCTTCTTAAAATCATTTTTTTTGTTGGTAGGAGCTAGTAAATTTCTTTTTCATCTTTGATATGAAAAAGGTTGTTTATTAATGGGTTTAAGTGTGTGTGCTAATAATTGTCTCAATCAACTAAGAAATATTTATGTCAGTGGAGATTTCTGATATTTTTTTAGTATTAGAGAAGTCAATATAATGTATGTATTAGCTCCAGATTTAGAATATTTTCAAAACAATAAACAAAGAAAGCAAACACAAGCATATATAGATAAAGGCAAACCCCCAATTTTATATTATTACTTCCACAACAATTCAAGGATTGGTTGTAAGGCTTTCACTCAATATCTGAATTCCTTTACAACGATTTTCTTCGTATAAATATAAAAGGGGTTTGTGTGGGGCAGTTTCAGGGGGAACGACATGCCTAGCACATGTCAGGGCCATGATCTAAGCCACGCTCTTGTGCACTTGTGCTATTTTAGTGTGCGCCTGACTTGCAGCTCAACTGCTCATGTGCCTTGCACCCCCCTTGTATCAGCGCCCAATGCCATCAGCTTCTATCTTTGACACTTAGTTGTGCGCACCCAACCTTTTCCAAGCGAACATGCCCATGCCAAGGCCATGCTACCTAGCCTATGTGCGCTTGCCCAAGTCTGGTGTCATGCTTGTCCTTGTCTTGCCCCGTAGTCCAGACACACAATGCTGCCTTGCCAACACTTAAGGCCGTCACGCTCTCTTGTCTATGTGCCAAGCAACACACTTAGACACACAATACCCACATTGAACAACTTCCATGTGTTGATGTCATCAACCAGCGCCTATGCGAAGGGGCAACACACAAGCCCTTGACATAGCCAATATCCGACGCCGATCATATTTCAATCCAAGGGCCTAACAGTTGCCATGATATTGAGAATGAGAACCAAAATAGTCCATTTTAATATGAACAGAATATGATGATATTCCTTATAAATGTGAAGGGAGACTCAATAACATTGGAGGCCCACTATCAAAATTTAATAAAATAGTATGGATTTTTTAATAAAAATTTATGTACATATTTTGTTTAAACTTTACTCATCTAATTTTGAGATGCAAATCTAAACATAGATCATTTTAAGAATCAATTCCTTTAAATATTTTTTATAATCGTGGTGCTAAGGTCAGCTTGCGTGCAGCTCGACTAATTCCACGAGGTACTAGTCGCCAGCACAAGAGCAATAACTCGATGTCCACTAAGCTTTTAGAAGGATGAAATTACCTAGTGATTTTGTCTCCGCTGAGATTTTGAACTCGAGATCTCATGATTATTAACTCACTGCATTAATCACTAAGCGTAAATTTTATTAATTAACAAACAGACGGATTATGGGTATGATATTAATAATGTAGTCAATCTTCTTTCTAAAATTTTAAGTAAATTTTAAGTTTTCCATAATAAAACTTTATTTTAATATTTTAAAATTTTTAATTAAACTGCTCTAAGTCTTCATATCTGTCAATAAAAATTTTAACAAGTAGAACCAATATAGTTTATTTAAATAAATGACAATATTTTGTTAACTTAAAACAACCCCGACTAATATAAATAAGTAAAACTAATAGTAAAACTTTTGGTGACATTTGATTCTTGAGTGCGTAAAATAGAAGCTTTAGTTAACTAAACAAAAGCTTTTTACTGCATATTGATAGGTTTACAAAAGACTCAAACAATGAAGAAATAGAAAAATACATAAATTCCATATATACAAAGATGAGATATAAATTACCCAAAATTTGTTTCAGATGAATAAGGTTTTCGAGTAATAATGATTAGGGAAGAATATTCGTGATACGAGATGCTTGAAAATTTAGATATTGTCAGCATCATAACCTAACATAAGAAATCCTCAGAAATTTGTTATCTTTTGGTCACTATATAACGTGCTGAATATAAACACTCTTTATTAGTTAAGGAAAAAATATTAAACTTTAATGCTATAACAATGCATTCCAGAAATCATTGAGTTTTAGAATGGAGGTGTCACAAGCTGTTATATTAGAAAATTAAATCTGAATCCTCTTTGACATGCCAATTAACTCTTTTCCTCCTCTTCCTGATTATAATTCTCTTGTGCAGGTTTACTTGTAACTTCCTTTTCACGGTCGACACCCATTTTTTTCGAGCCGGTTAGAGTGCAAAATAAGGTTCGACTTATTGGAACTCACGGGTAAGACTTGGAGTCGCTACCTAATATATTTTTTAACTGGACGTGTTAGGGCATCTACTTTATTTCTAGCCAATTTTTATAGTTAACTCTGAAAATGTGGTCTTGTAAACTAAAAATTCTAAATAAGGATTCAAATTAACCCAAGAGGCAGGTGTGAGCACCTCTCAGGTTCCACCAAATGTGGTTACTGATCGGACTAAATAATTGGGATTCAAAAGTAAAAAATTAAGCTAAATAAGCAATAAAATATTAAATAATTGACTATAATACACAAATAACTACAATATGAAATAAATATTCCGCTATTCTAATATCTTCTTTTGACGAGCTTCGTCCAAATGTGCCTCATAAATGAAACAAATAAGTTAGTGAGAAGCGTAAACAAAATTACTTAGAATAAAACGAAATTAAGAAAAGTAATAGTCTTGAAATATTTTGTCATTTTTCAAAAGCGTCGTCCATTTGTGATCTCGCTACGACGCGCCTAGCAAAAAATATAAAGATATGAATTAGTACAATAGTAAAATAAGAATAGCAATAATGATGATGATGATGATGATGATGATGATGATGATGATGATGATGATGATGATGATGATGATGATGATGATGATGATGATGATGATGATGATGATGATGATGATGATAATAATAATAATAATGATAATAAATAATAAATTATTTTTGTGAAAATTTAGGTTCAGATTGGTGTATTGAATCAAGTAGAGGTTAGGGATGTCAGGTACGACTGCACCTGCCAGTTTGTCATGCCAAGTCCCGTCAATCTCACTACTCTACTATCGCTTACTTTGCAAAGTAATTTGTATCGTCATCGCCTATTGTTTTGTTTTTCGAGACACGTAAGGGACATTGTATACGTAACAGGATGGGACTTCTTTGGCCTCCAAAATTTCATTAGCCTTTGCAGTGTAGTATCTGTTCAAATCAGTGTATAAGCCTCAAATAAGTGTATAGGCCTCAAATAAAATATTTTCATAGGCCGTTGTAACCAGTGTAGTATTTGTTCACAATCAGCAAACGGTGTCAAAAGGACTTCCTATAAACAGTAGCATCCAATTCTGGTCAAAAATCCAGCCATATCAGAAGTCAACAACACACAGCAAACGAATTAACGTGGGCCAACAATTACACATTAATCAAAAAGATCCAAGCAAAGTCTATAACAACCCGACACAATATAGTGGGGATCCGGTCTACAAACGGTGATCCACAAAGCCGATCGGAATAGGACAAACCAGTAGAAGCAAACAACATGAGCAATAATCAAACCGGATGGAGGAGCGACAATGAGTAGGTGGCGTCACTGCAACTCTGTCTTCCTCTATGTCCGTTCGAGAAAAAAAAAACCCCGAGAAAGAACTTTTGATCAGAATCCCTTCCTTTTACTGATGCCTGGCGGTGTGTGTGTGTATGTGTCTAATTTCTTATTTGTATATGTAGGATGGGGGATGTGTATATTCCTTGTATTTAATAGTGTAAAGAGAAGAGATGATCAAGAGTGTGGTGTGTGATGGAGTTGGGGTGATGTTTTTCCCATCTGTTTCTGATATGTATCCCCATCCCCGGTCCCCTTTTCGATCTGTTTGATTTTGTATGTGCGTAATGAGGTTTGAAGTGTATGTATGTGTGTAGTGTTTGGCTGTGTGTAAATGATGTGTGGGTGTAAAAGTAGAGAGGAAAGAGGGAATTGGTGTATGTCTCTCTTCTTCCCTATTTTTTTTTACCACGGGTGATGGTGTATGCTTTATACGGTTGATGACGATGATGGTAGCTTCGCCACATTGTGTGTGTGTGTTTGTCGATGTGTATTTGAGGTTGTATTTGGACAGGGTAAGGTGGAAGGGATGATGGTGTCTACTGTGGGTGTGTATGTATTTTTTTGCCTGTGCACACACACACCCCCAACATGGCAAAGCTACCATGTCTACTGTAGGTGTGTATGTATTTTTCTGCCCGTGTGCACCATGAATGAGAAGTGTGTCTGTTGTATCCAATATATAGAATAAGAGAAAGGGACGTTGGAATTGGACCCCTTTTTTAGAAGATCTGATTTTGATTTGTGAGTGATTTAGGGAGAGATTGAAGAGAGTGATGAGATATGGAGAGATTAGGAGGGACGTTGGTGAAGGGATTCTGATAATCACGAGATTGATTTTGGAAATGAATAGAGATTGAGGGAGATTAGGGAGTAAGTTTTTGGGATTTCTTGAATGTTGGAGTGATTTTGGGGATTCTTGGAATG
This sequence comes from Petunia secreta, assembly GCA_029990175.1. NCBI lineage: Eukaryota > Viridiplantae > Streptophyta > Magnoliopsida > Solanales > Solanaceae > Petunia > Petunia secreta. Next base: position 5,242,222 of record JARKIP010000061.1, read on the forward strand.
ATTTTGAGAATCACCTTTGGGGATTATGGAAATAATTTAAAGATTTGAGAAATTGTTTGGAAAAAAGAAAATTGAGTAATTTTGGACTTAATTCAAAAGTGATTGGAAGAAAACTGCAAATAATCCCTAACAGAATGGACATATCCAGACAAACTCTTGTCGAGGTTCGACATAAGAGATTTTAACTAAAGAAGAAGGAAAATACATAAATAGGAAAATAGCTTGAGAAATTATTCAAAAGAATTTGAATTTGAAAGTGGATGTAGAATAGTAAGAAAATTGGACTGAATATTAGTTTAATTGGACATATATTTAACTAAAGATGCTAAATGAATATAAATATATATACTCTATATATACATATGAAATATGAACATATAAAAACAAGGAAGGTTTACAAAAATACCCATCAACATTAAAATATTTACCCACCTCTACCCATAAGTTTCATATTTACAAGTCCTACCCATAAATTATTTACATTTCCTACCCATCTAGACTTGTATACTATTATTTATGCAGTATACTTTAAAGGTATACACTAATATCTAGACTTGTATACTATTATTTATGCAGTATACCTCTTAAAGATATACACCCATAAGGTATAACAAAGGTATACAGTAATAAATGGGTAGGTTGGGTAAATACTTCTAAATTCATGGGTAATGAAATTTTTAATGGGTAGGACTTGTAAATATTTTGAATTTCATGGATATTTAGTGTAAAAACCCCTAAAACAATTGAAGTCAAAATTAATTAACTAAGTATAAATAGCCACAAATATTTATAAAATGCCATAAATACACTAAATTACACAAACGACCATAGTTTTAATAAATAGCCTAAATGATGTAAAATTATGTAATATAGCCACAATTAAGTATATAATGTATAGGTAGGTAATAACACAAGTAAATGCATGTTTTCTAATGCATATTTTGCTCAAACTGTTAAATTGCACCTTTAGTTTAAATTATGGCCAATTATAGAAAAAAGAAGGGACAAAATTGGGTGTCAACAGTCACCAATTAATTAGGCTTTAGTTAACCAAACCAATTAAGTCGATTTTTTTAGTATTTAAATCAAATCAAACCAATATAATGATACAAATCAGATTTTTGGATAGGTCGTGAGGGTACCCAACATGCTCCCTTAGATCCGTCGGTCGAATACTATTGTACTTAACAGCATGAAGGACATAAACCCCACTTGAAAGATTATATAGCTATTACCCTAAGTGTAAGTTTAGGTACATTCTAGATCAGACATCTAAGAGAGTGAAAAATATATACAGCTCCCATAAGAGGTACAACAAATCTCACAAAAGCTACAAAAGACTAGTGGCCACCATGGACAAGAGTTTGAATCACCAGTCACCACTGACGGCTAGATAGTCCACGCTCCTCAATCACACGTCGAACTCCCTGGAGCAGAATTTGCCGAAACAAATAAACAAGACAATACACAGACAGAGAGTGAGTCAACATGCCTCAGTAAGTAAAGGATAGCTAGCTACCTCTATAGACAGGTAAGCTAACTATGGAATGGACAAAAAATGCCAAACATCACATTGTATATAAGCCACAGTGGTGATGCAATACAATGCACCCGGGTGACATGTGCACAAAACCCTTCACGAACTGACTTTGCATGACAATCAAGGGTAGCATAAAATGATGTCAATCAGTCCATCCCAATAATAACGTCGAAATCTACCATATCCAAGACAAGAAGGTCTACCTGGATTTTGCGACACCAAAAGATACATTACATCCTGAATAAACTCGCTCCACTATAATAGAATCTCCGACAGGAGTGAAAATACAGAAAGGATAACGAAGACACATATAATCAATGTTGAAACCCGCGACAAAATAAGGAGATATATAGGAATATATGTAGACCCTAGATCAATATGAGAATATGCATCAAGTCCATAGATAGAAATAATACATGTAACAACTGCATTGGATGCCTCAGCATCCTGCCTAGCTGGCAAAGCATAGAACTGCCTCTAAGCTCATCTGAGCAAGTGCCCTGATGACCACCCCTGAAAAACTACTACCACCAAGCGCACGACCTCTGCCTGGTGGTGGTGCAACCCTAGCTGGCTAAAAACCAGTTGAAGTGCTCAGAGGCTACACCCAAAAAGGCACCCAAACAATGCTACTTGACTACACTACAAATAACTATGCAAGTACGCATATCTCGATTAAACTCCATGACTAGGGGGACTTCATTCATCTTGTCATGAATGGAGGAACAAAGAAGGATAAATATGGAAGTTTCTTTACTTTCATTTTTCTCGAACACCATCCATTCCAAATGAAGAAGTCGTTGTGGGAATATCAAATCAGGATCAAAGGCAAACATTTTGGAGAAGAAGAGTTATTCTTTTATAAGAAAGTTCTATGGAGGATAATATATTTTATGAAGAAGTTTGTGATTTGCATCTGTAATCACCTAATTTTGGCACACCTTAAAATAAGTTTCCAAAATATCGTGCTAATTTTCTCAGAATTTTGCTTCTTTTCCAGTGTTTATTATTGTTTGTACTTAGTGAAAAATGCCGAAATTATTCTATTTATTTGGTTAATTAACTGTCTATTTTAATTTTGTGTGATCTTTCTCGACTAAGCTAATTGAGTTCGTGCTAGTCAATCGAGGTTTGAAGTTTAGCTAATTTTGAAAGGTCGCCATTGGGCCGGCTAAAATTGAAATGACAATAGCCTGACCCACAGCCCAATTTCTGCTGACCCGGTCCAATACCCTTGGTATAAAAACAAATTCTTTGCCATTTTGGTCTTTTTTCCCGATTCTCAAAATAAGGAACAGAGCTTTACCCAATTCTATAAGCTCATCGGAAACCTCCGTTGAATTCACCGGTGACCATCGTCTACCTCCACCAATGGAGATAAAAAAATATATCCTCAGGCTCCCCGTGACTCCCTCATCATCTCTGCGAATCTTTTCCCCAATTTCTAGCAGAAACGCCATGGATTTCGCCGTCAAGGGGCACCGGAACCCTAAAATCCGGCGAACTCGACATTTTCCGGTCAAATCTTGCCTCAACGGCTTCGCCTCAACCTCCTTCACATGTTTCTAAGTTCTGAATTCAGAAATGGGCACCTTTTCCGTCTTAAATCGATCCAAACAGTGGGCGGCGTGGCTTCGCTTGGCGATCGATTACGACATAGCAGTGGTGATGTCGTGAATGTAATAGAACCGTGATGTTTGTGATGATGGATTTGAACTCGGTGTGATATGATGGCAGCGAGGGTGATAGGGGATGGCGATTTTACAATGACTAGGTAGTGTTGTTATGGCATAATGGTGAGGATAGGGTGATGATGCTTTGGCGATGTGACGATGTGGCTAACAACACAGCGAGGCTAAGCTAGGACAACTTCATAGTGATGTAGAGATAGCATTTGCCTTAGGGGGATTGTTCTATGTTGTGTCGAGTGGCTGTGAAGACGATATGGCGATGATATGATGCCGAAGGTTGATTCAGTGGCACGTTAGGCTGCTCTGATTGTTGATTTGGTGACGATACAGCCAAGCCGAGGCAATAGTGAAGCAGTGTGTTTTTGTGTGCAGCGGTGACGCTGCGGAGTAACAGCTATGACAGTGGCAGTGGCGACGGCGCTGCTCGTGTGGAGAAGCAGCAGCTGGTGAAGGAAGCGAGGTAATAACAGTTGGTGTTGCTACGATGGGTTAGAAGTAGACCCCCAATTTGTTTTCTTTACGTCCTTTACTGTTATAGTTTAGCCGCGATTAAATATCGAATATGAATTTCATGTGAAGATTGTTCGGAATAGCTATGTTCTCGTCCAAAGTGAAGTTTAGTTTGTGAATTGTGAAAAAAGGTTATATATGCCATTGTGCCTGAGATAGTATGATCTGTTCATCTTTAAGTTTGAATGTGAAACCATTAGTTTTCATTTGACCTCTGTTGAACCATGAACTTGTCACTTCCTGTCACGTTCCCGAGCATTCATTTGTCTTTTCCTTGTCTGCTGACTTTGTTTATTTAGACATGAGGTCCTATGATTGTTTTCATTGCTTCATTGTTGATTTGGTCGTAGTGATTGATCAGTAAAGTGAGCATTCGCTTTGAGAATGTCTGATCGGTGTGTATGTATTGTTTTCAAGTTTGTTACCTCTTCGTTGGTTCACTGCCAATCTAAGCTCACATGTGAATGTCCCGCTGTTGTGCCTCATACAAATGTAAAGTTCACGTGAATTTTGTTTTCTAGTTAAACTTAATTCGGTTAAATCCTGTCTTAGGAGCATAGCTTAGTGTAGGATTGGTTATTGTCTTAGTATGATCAAAGCGTGAAACTATCTATCTCCTGTTTGCTTAGTTTGTTAGAAATATTGCTCTAGCTTGTCGATGAGTTTTCTGTTTGAGCCCGTAAATGTGAAAGCCAATGATCTGTTTCTTTTTTAGTTAGTTTGACGTCAAGTATATAGGAGTAGAGTAGTCAAGTATTTGCTTCCAGTATGTCTTAAGTGTGAAAAAAGGCTTTTAAATGCTGTATTTAGAGTGGACCTGATATGCTTGAGTTCTTGGACTCTCAAGTCCATTTTGTGTATTGGGTTGGTCAAGCTGGGAGTTGGCTTTTTGGCTGAATGAGCAGGTCCGTTGGCTTTGCTGAGTTTGTAATGGTTGTGTTGATGTCTGAAATTTGAATCTTTCCAAATTCTAGATATTGAGTCATGGTGTCTAGTATAAGAGTCGTGTTTTGTGTTATTGCTTAGGGTGAAATCTGAAAATTAAAGCTAAAAAGGGAGTCAAACAAAGGGGACAAAAGAGTTCCCAAAATGGTATGTTCAGCTTTGCCTTTTGGTTTGGTGAGAGTTGAGCATCAAAGAGGTAACTTTGTGGCTTTGCAACCAGCTGTCCCTACAGCTTATTCCCCCCCCCCCCCCAATTTTCACCTCTGTTTTTCCCCCCTTCTTTCCATCACTTTCACCCCAATCTTTTACCCTATAATCCCTATTTTTCTCTTCTATTAATAGGTGTCTGTCCAGGTTGAACCAGTTCGACTTTGTTTATTCATGAGAGTGATGTTTGATTTGTTAAGTCATTCATGTGACTTGATTGTGTGTGTGCCTGTTCATTTGTTCAAGTGATTGGAGTGTATCTGGGAGGAGTGAGTATTTGGTAAGCATGGAAGATGTCTGTGTGATAATTAAGTTTGCTTGGTTTGTTTTGTTTGTATGTAAATATGCTGGGAGTTGTCTAATTAGAAGTTTCAAGCTATTAGCTAAGCTCTAAGAGTCAAAAGTGAGTCACATGGGATTTTTAATAGGAGTCAAAAGTCAAGTAACAAGACAAAGGGTGGCAGCACCTTTTTAGGCTTTACAGCCCATCTCTTTTGTTGTTTGGCAGGACAAAGTTAGCTTTTCTGAAAAAGTAAAAAATGGTCACATGGGTGTACTTTTTTCACCAAATTTTTACCCTACTTTTCACTTCATTTTAGTCTATTTAAGGGAGAGTTTTGCTCTCATTTTAGGGGGACACACGAAAAATCAGAGAACACTTCTCTTTTGAAACACCCACAGAACATCTGAAAATACTCAAAAACTTGAGAGTAGATCTGAAAAAAAATGAGAGAGAAACTTGAGAGCTAAAATATTTCTAGAGTTTGGTTACAAAGTTGAGGTTCAAAAGAGGTTGTCAAGGGGGCTGTTTGTGTTGTTGCTGGCTTTGGTGTTACTACTGTTTGCTTTGAAAAAATTTTGCGCTTTGGTAACAATTTCTAAACCCTTGTAGATCTTTAATGTTGCTTTTAATGTGTTAAAGTTGGTCATTTCTTTTTCCTCTATTAAATTATGGAAATGAAACGCAGGCCCTATGGGCTATTCTCTATGTTTTTTTTTCCTTTTTCATGTTATTTATTGTTTCAAACTCATATTGTTGCTTTATGTGTGTTTGAAAGTCATTTAACTCGGGCATATTTAAAGAAGAAAGTCAGATTTGTTTCATGTAAGTTGTTAAGCTAAAGTAACTTGCATAAAGGGACAAGATTGAAATGGAATTAGTAGGCAAAATAGGACATCACATGCAAATTTTATCGTTAAAATTAAAATGGACAGATATGTTGGTTTTAGGCATCTTTTAGGCCCATTTAGAAAGTTTCTTAGAGTTACAACGTAAATGCTCAATAAGTGAAAGAAATGAGTGGCATGTTCTGAACGCAATCTGATGGATCGCAACCTTTGTTAAAGTTTAAACTAACAAAATTATTAATCGATCATATTGGAATTCATATTAAGTCAAGAGATTTCGAACGGGTGAAGTACCTGCGCGATTTAATTGATTTAAGTCGAAAGATTTCGAACGAGTGAAGTTCTCGCGCGATTATATTCGATTGGAGTTTCAATTGTCAAACGATAAAATTAACAATAAATTGAAGCGTAACAAAATCAAGGCGAAAAAATTTAACAAACAATTTAAAGAGTCGAAATGCGTCAATAAAAGCTATTGTGCTTGACACAGGATTCGAGGGTGCCTAACACCTTCCCGCGAGTCAACCGAGATCCTTATCCGGAACTCTGATGCAGACCATTTACGAGTCATAGGTGTTCAAGGTACACCACTTTGGTGACTTGGCACACCTTTAACTTGTCAAGTGGCGACTCCGAAAATCTCTTAATAATTGTGTACCTTAACACCATCACAGATCTTTTTAAAACAATAAGTTTTTCTTCTTTTAAGTTGAAAAGGGATCGTGACAGCATCTATTATGAAGCCCCCTTTATAAGCGGAATGAGATGAAGATAGAACACGAAACAGTCAATATGATTATGGCCTGGAGATATGGAACGATTCGGGTCAATAAAAAGAAATTATGGAAAAGGTACGTGGAATCAACAACATCCAATCAAATGAAGACATGTGGGATTCCAGATGAAATTAGGCATCTGCCTCGGTCAAAGAGACTGCGAGTTTCAAGGTGTCCGTGAGATATCTTTTCACACATCTCTTTTACATACCTCTTTCACTTTCTGACTGCTTACATCAGCACTCAACAAGTACAGGGATTGATTGTGTGAGTAATAATACGCCACCTGCGGTTACGTGGATACGAGTCTAGCTGGAAAAGACTAGACTTAATTTGCAAGTCACCGGTCGCAGAGGATACATGCCTGCTCCCAAGCCATGGTCTCTCAGCAGACACGGGCCCTGTGACGTAAGGCATACATCCCGCCGCCTTAGAGTTTACAGTCTCCTAGTTAGGGTTGGTATATACCACCGTCTTGAGTAAATAGGCACACGACCTTATCAGTCTTTGTATTTCATCATAATTAGGATTGGGTAAATCATAGCTATAAATATCCCTTCTTACATTGTATTATACAAGCAAGTGATTCACACAATCCGATTGTTCTCAAAGAATACAACTACTTACTTTTCTGCTCAATTGTTTCTTCATTAGCTTTATTTAATGTTCCTCGTATTTTACCGTATTGACAATGACCCTACTAAAAATTTAGTTAAACATTAGGAGGTAAATTTTAGGCATAAACAAAAACAAAGACGTATGTATCGGTAAGAACAAATGAAATATACAAAGGACGATAAATCAAATGTTTAAAAACAAACACAACAAAGATTTAAAAGACCAAAGCTGAAAACTAAGACAAATGGAATAAGATCAACAGAACTATAAGGAAAACTTACTGCTGCTAGGCATGAGTAAGCATGTCCAAATGCCTTATAAGATGAACCTCCATTAAAGTGGTAACATAAACTGAAACTTACCGCTAGAAAATTACAATAATTTTTAGCTTACACGTAAATAGGTTAGAATATATTCTACTAACTTTTAATTTGTTTAACTTTTCTATTTTAATTTTGAGCTTGTACCTAAATGGGCAAGAGGGACGCATGTAACTATTTTGATTGATTTTGGGCTTGAGCTATATATATGGGGTTTATAAAAAGAGAAATTTTCAAAAATAGACAGCCCACTGCCCAAAATTACAAGTACGAGGCCATTTTTTTTTATGCATAGCACCCATCCCTAGAATTACAAATTTTAGCACTCCTTCATAAAAAACACCCTAGCTATCAAATTTTGCCCTCCCCAGCCACTAAGCCACCGGAAAACACCTTCCTCTGGCAATGGTGTCATTACTTTTTTGTATTTTACTGAATTTATGTTGTTTATTGCGTCTAAATCATTGTTTGGACAAGTTTATACACACAAATTTCCCTCTAAAAATTAAATTATACATGAATATACATATATAAATATGTAGCAACGAGAGAAATACAAAAATATACACAAAAAAAGTAAAGAATCATATAAACATCATTAATATACAGATTTATTCACTCGAATATACACACTTATACAAATTTATACAATTTTATACACGTGTATAAATTTGTATAAACTTGTATAAACTTGCGGCAGACTGCTATTTCAGAAAAAATATGACAGTTCGGGTAAGATTCGGAAATATGGGCAATTTTTGGTAATTTTCGTCTTTTGCTTGTCTTTTAGTGTAATTATCCCTTATAAAAATACACATACATTCTATTTTATTTACATGGCTCTATCCATTACATTTATACCCATAACTTATTTACACTCTATACTCATTAGCTAATTACCTTCTTATTTTGAGTCATAAAACAAGGAACTCAAGTTCCTCTCTCTCCTCATATCTTATGTTTTTTTTTCTTTTTTTTTGTCATTCTTTTATTACTCTTTTTTCCTTCTCCATTTTCACTATTCTTGTTTTTTCTTTCTATTTTCTTTCTCATGTTTCTAGCACTATTCATGGCTCCCTGTTTTATTTTTTAATTTATTTTCTTTCTCCATAATCTTATTATACATATTTTTTTTTCTTTCTCCAAAAAGGAATACTTTGTTCACAAACATAAAAACTGAAATATTTTATTTGCTCGATAGTATTTCACACTTTTATCCAAACATAACAAGGTATACCGAAAGAGTATACGTTATACCAAAAAGGTATATTTTGATTCAAAATAACAAAAACTAAAATATTTATTCGGTCGGTAGCATCGCACACTTGGATCCAAACACAAAAGGTTATACCAGAAGAGTATACAGTATACCCGAAGGATATACTATGTTCAGAACAATAAAAATTGAAATATTTATTCGCTCGATAGCATCACGAACTTGGATTCAAACACAAAAGGGTATACCAAAAGAGTATATAGTATACCAAAAGGGTATACTTTGTTCAAAACAATAAAAATTAAAATATTTATTCGCTCGGTAACATCAAACACTTGGATCCAAACATAAAAGGGTATACCGGAAGAGTATACAGTATACCAAAAGGGTATACTTTGTTCAAAACAACAAAACCTGAAATATTTATTCGCTTGGTATCATCGCGCACTTGGATCCAAATACAAAAGGGTATACCAGAAGAGTATATAGTATACCAAAAGGGTATACTTTGTTCAAAATAATAAAAATTAAAATATTTATTCGCTTGGTAGCATCGCACAATTGGATCCAAACACAAAAAGATATACCAAAAATGTATACTTTGTTTAAAACAACAAAAACTAAAATATTTATTCGCTTGGTAGCATCGCACACTTGGATCCAAACACAAAAGGGTATACCAAAAGAGTATACAGTATACCAAAATATATACTTTATTCAAAAACAACAAAAACTAAAATAGAGGGTATACCAGAAGAGTATACAGTATACCAAAAGAGTATAATTTGTTCAAAAACAACAAAAACTAAAATATTTATATCGCTTGATAACATCACACACTTGGATCCAAACAGAAAAGGGTATACCAGAAGAGTATACAATATACCAAAAGTTGTGCTAACTTTACCTATGCTAGTGCTAATTGCTGGTAGCCACCGTCATCTTTATCTTTTCTTCCCCCTCACTTTTAAATTTTGACATGAAGTTTTTTTTTTTGTTGGAGCTACTAATTTATACTAACTTTAAGTCAAGACAGGAGTACTATTTAACAACTGATTTAAAGTACTCATACAAAATTATATTTACTTGTTTGTAACCGCTTGTATATAAAATATAATGCTATGTTTTGTAATATGAATAATATTACTATTTTTTTTATAATTAAGGTTTCAAAATTGTATAGAGGTGTGGTTAAATCTTGTTTAATATGTACAAATAGCTTATAGTTGCATCTTTAAGAGACCTTGATTATAATTAGCATATATTTTTATTTGCTTGGGTCTCACTATGTTATAGAATTTAGCAAATGTCTCCATTTAAATATTAGATTTTTTGAAAAAAGGAATTACTAAGCCACAGTTGAACTATAATTAATATAAAAGTAGTAAAATATAAAAATTAAATTAGCCACGGGACTTACGTTGCAAATATTAGTTGAGTCTTGAAATCTACAGGTCGTTAGCCACGGTCCATTAGCTACAGTCATCCGTGGCTAAAGCAGTCATTAGCTACAGTCAATCGTGGCTAAATTCACTTGTTGTGTGGGTATGTGCGTAAATATTTATGCCAAAATGGGCATGGAGTGTAATAAAATTTAAAATGGGTAAAAATATGTAATATTTTATAAAATGTGGGCATATAATGTAAAAATCCCCTATATGATATAAAATTATAGAAATATGCAAATTTAGAATCCACTTTACAATGAAATAGTGATACTAATACTTTTTCCAACAATAGCAATACTTTTTTAACCTTATCTATACAACCCATAATAACAAAAGATATCTATATTAAAATAGAAGATATACATTGCAAAAAAAAAAAAAAAAAAAAAAAATATATATATATATATATATATATATATATATATATATATATAGGCATTGTAGGCATTATTGTAGGCATTACTATTCAGTTCCTAATTTTTTGGAATTTCAATTACCCAATCAAAGACGTAAAAATATAATTCCCAAAGCGACGTCTTTTCTTTGCTCCATAACAAAAACTCTGCTCCATAAATTATCTCTGCTACAAGAATCTCAATTGAAGCACAACACACTTTTCGAAGAGTAAAAAGTACTAATAATCTTCTTTTGTTTCAAAATCACTTCTGATTCTACAGTATATTTTACACTAATTGTGGCTTGAATTTCACATCAAACTAGGTTTTTAGTTTGAACATAATGGCTACAGTATCGATTGTCCTGCAATACAATGGACATCAAGAGTCGTTTAATAGTCAAAAGAAAAAAGATCAACAGTTAGCCATACATTAGCCATACACTAATAATAGTATGCCCATACAGTAGCCATACACAAGCCATACAGTATCAGATAGAACAGGGACTTTGTGCTACTACTAGTACTTCCATTACTACTTGAGCTCCTAATGCCGCTACAGATTCCAATCATGCTTGCAAAACTGTTGTTGCTGGTACATCCATTACTGTTCAAGCTACTGTTGCAAATTCGAGACAAGCTTGCTACTACTATTGTTTCTTCCATAACCTGTTTGGACGTGGTTTCAAAGGAATTTGTGTGTGTATTCTCCGCTAACTCTGCCAAATCATTACAATTTCAGAAAGACCGAAACAAGCAACTTTCATACAGAAGCAGTAGCCATACAATAACCATACACTAACCATACACAATCCAGACAGTGACCATACACAATCCAGACAGTGACCATACAATCCAGACAATGGTCGTACAATATCCATATAATAGTAGTTCAATAACAATATATTGGTTACTGAACTGTATGGCTACCGTATTGCTTAAGCTAATTCAAGCAAGCAAACTCAAGCAAAAGAGGCAACAATAATTTGGTAATTCAGAAAACATTGATTAAAACAAGAACAAGACTTTTGTGGTGGTAACCCACCAAAATTGTGTAAAAGATGAGTGTAATATTAGAGAAATCACGTGAGATAAAAATAAATAGAGAACTTTACCACCACAATTAGAGGAGAAGATATGACAAAATCTATTATTTTTTAGGGAGAGAAAAAATGGAATACATTAAAAACTTAAAAGAGAAAAAATGTTTAAATAGATCTGATCATGATTTTTGCCATAAAAATAGGATTAACATTTCACTTTACCTTTTTTTTAATTTACTTATATTATATATATTATTTAATATTCTGCTATATTTTGTAGCATATACTAGGAATGTCGCTATATTTTGCAAGTTATAAAAATATCTATATATTTTATAAAAACACTTAATAAAGTTAATAATGTGCATAATTTTTCTGAAAATAACCTTTAAGGAATTTTTGTGCAATTAGTTAAAATGCATAACCGATTTTGATGGCTCCTCCTCTTCTTTTTCCGCGGAAGGGGATAATGGTGGCTGGCGACGAATAAAGTGATCCGATTGTAGAGGAGGAGTTTAAAGGAGTGAGGACCGAGATACGCCGATATATGTCATTTTTTCTTTTTGTTTATTATTATTATTATTATTATTTTTATTATTATTATTATTATTATTTGGAACTTTTTTCTTATTGTAAACTAGGCACCTATTACGCCTAAATAAAATATTGTTATAAAGCTAATTTTCTTGAAAATTTTCTTATTCATTAAAAAAAAGCGTTAAAAAGAATAATTAAATGAAATCAAACTTATTTGTCTATTGCGAATAAAAGAATTAATCAATATAGTCAATAATAAAAATTTTAATGAATTGACCCGTCTTTTCTATTCACTCTCTGTAGCTAGGGAAAAGAATAACGACACCACAATCTTCAAGTTCTAGATACACATTTATAAGTTGTAGGAGACCTTTCTCGTAAATATTTATAAAATCAAATAATAGTAGTAAGTATTTTTCATCCATGGAAAGCAAATAAAAAGAATGAAATAAACAGCATCTTGCAAAATACTTTTAGGGCAACTCCAAGGGTTGCCCCTATTTTTTCCCCTAAAATGGGGAAATCCCTATTTTAGGGAAAACTTACTCCAACCATTCCCCCATTTTTTTCCCTAAAAAGAATATTCCTTTTTATATTCTTCCATCGCTTCTATATTATATTATTATCTTTATCTCAATTTTATTTTCTTATTCCCATTAAACAAATTCTATCTTTTATTTTCTTTTTTACATATTTGTCACACATAATTTATATTCAATATAAATTTATTTTCTACCATAAAATTTTAAACTATATAATTTGTAAGAAAATATTAAAGATTATATATATAAACGGATAATTCAAATAAAAGTGAAATAATTGTGATACAAAATAATTAAATACATATTACATTACGATAAAATTCATTCAAAATAATACGACAGTGTTTAGACTATAAATTATTTATATAAAGATATTATATAAACATAATTATATATATATAAAGAGATAAATTAAAAAATTAAATAATAAAATAATATTATTTTAATGGTGAATAGTAAATAGGGAGATGAATAGTGTGTCCCCAAATTTGGGGAAACACTATTCACTCCCTAATTTAGGGACACAAATAGGGAGTCATTGGAGTAAAATTTCCCTAAATGTGTCCCTAAAAATAGGGAAAAGGAGGTTTAGGGGCAACCCTTGGAGTTGCCCTTACTAACCTAATTTATCGGGTCGGGTAAGAACCTAAAGAAAAAAGCCCTTTTTCAATCCCTTTAAACCCTACTTTCATAAACCCTAAAACTCCTCTTTCTACTCACAACAATTCTCTCAACTCACAGCAGCAACTACAATGGTTCTCTCCCTTTTTCACTTTCAAAGTTTACATTTTTTCCCTTAAATCTCTTCATTTTTTGCTTGATTTATTTGTTCTCATAATAATACATAATTAATATTAATTGTTGATTGTGTAGGCAACAGAAACAGTGAACCCAAAAGCATACCCACTTGCTGATTCACAACTTACAACTACTATTATGGATTTGGTTCAACAAGCTGCTAATTATAAGCAGCTTAAAAAGGGTGCTAATGAAGGTATGTTGTTATTTTTTTTTATTGGTAACTAAAGTTATGGTCTTTGAAGGGGAGCCTTGGAGCAACTCGTAAAGTTGTTTCCGTATGACCTAGCCGTGGAAACAGCTACTAGTTAGGCTGCATACATCACATCCACTGGGGTGTGGCCCTTCCCTAGACCTTACATGATTGCAAGACTGTCTCTTATACTTAAAGTTATGGTCTTTATTATAGTGAATATATTTATGATCTTTTTTTAGTTTACTGCTTAATTAAAGGTAGATAGAAGCTGGGTTTTGTTTCATTTCAACTAAAAAGCATGTTATAATTGTTAGTTGAATATATGGTCTTTTAGTTGCCTCAAGGTCTTTGGTCTAGTGGTAAGAGGGCAATTTTTGATGTGTGGATTAGGCATATGCCGCTGGTTAAGTTTAGACGGGTAGAGGGGCGAGGCCCATTATCGGCCAAGTTGCGAACTTGACACCATTAGTCATCTGTCATTTCTCGATTATAAAAAAGATATGGTCTTTTAGTTAATACGTTGCTCATCTTTTGCTGCATAACTAAAGGTAGAGAAAACTAGGTTTGGTTGTAGTTCAGCCACAAAGAAAGTTACATTGTTTTTGAGGACTTGTAACTTAGGTCATGCGTTCCAGCCCTGTGACATGTGATCTAAGTCTATTATTTATGTGGAGACGGGTAGAGGGGTGAGCCTATTATCCCCGCGCTTTGAAGTCTCTGGCTGGTCCTAAGGATTGGGGTTGGATGGATTTCTAGGTCATTAAAAAAAAAGTAAACTGTTTTTGACACTTCAATATATATCCTTTTGGTGAATAAGTTGCTCAACTGTTTTAGTTTATGGCCTAACTAAAGATAGAGAAAACTGGGGTTTGATTGTTTTATGCACAAATAATGTTTTATAACTTCTTCAAGATATTTTGTGTTTTATTGAACTGCTTAACAAAAGATAGTGTGAGTTAGGTTGTTTTTGACACTTCAGTATATAGCAACAACAACAATAACAACATACCTAGTGAGATCCCACAAGTGGGGTCTGGGAGAGTGAGGTAAACGCATACCTTACCCCTATCTTGTGAGAGATAAGAGTAAGCTAAGGTTTTTTTGACACTTCAATATATAGCAACAACAACAATAACGGCATACCTAGTGAGATCCCACAAGTGGGGTCTAGGATGGTGAGGTGTACGCAGACCTTACCCCGCTACCTTGTGAGAGGTAGAGAGGCTGTTTCCGATAGACCCTCGGCTTAAGAACACTTCAATATATAGCCTTTTGGTGAATAAATTGAAACAAGGCTGTTAGGCTATAAATTTACCACTATTTTTGTATTTAGTGAATATTTTCTTCATTTTTATGTTTACTAAAAACAAATATATGGGTATTTAGTGAATATGTTCTTCATTTTTATGTTTACTAAAAACTGACAGTGAAACATGGGTTTGGTTTTGTTTCAGCCACAAAGACACTAAACAGAGGAATTTCAGAATTTGTTGTCATGGCGGCAGATACGGAACCCCTTGAAATCCTTCTTCATCTTCCACTCCTTGCTGAAGATAAGGTGATCTTTTTGTTCTTGTTCCCCCCTATTTGACAAAGTTTGCTTTCCCCCCACCTCCATTTTTGGGTTTGCGTCTTTTTTATCAAGTATTGGAATAAAATGCTCCAAGTAGTAGGAATGAATATTGAGGGGCGATATGATTGAGGTTATATGAGTCTGATCTCAGGTTCCTTGGTAACCATATGTATGTTTTACATATTCATGGCTTTTTCAGTTTTTGCTACTTTTACTGGACCAACCTTGCTCTGTTGCTGGACTACTGTTTCCTTTATTTGGTGCTAAATTAGTCTACTGCTCAACTAATTGTCGACATAACAAGCAAGTTTGGTTTCAAGTCAGAGTTACTTCTAACATTTTCCTTTCATCGTACTTTCAGAATGTTCCCTATGTCTTTGTCCCTTCGAAGCAAGCTCTTGGCCGGGCATGTGGTGTTACCCGACCTGTCATTGCTTGTTCAGTGACAAGCAATGAGGGAAGCCAGTTGAAATCTCAAATTCAGCAACTAAAGGTAATATTTCAAAGGGTTGTCTCGTCTACATGTCTAGTTATTCTTCTGGACATCAACCTCCTTCCCTTGTGTGCAATACTCAAATCCTTGTTCATCTTCTTGTGCAGGATGCCATTGAGAAGCTCCTCATCTAAATGTTGAGCCTTTGCAGCATGATGGGCCTCAACTTTGCTTTTGAGGCTTTGACTGAAGTAGTCCTGTTGGGGCTTCTTTATCCTTGTTACTTTTTTATTTATGGATTTTACAAGTTTAATGCTCTAAGAGTACCGATACACGTATGAAAATTCAAAATCAGGTTTACCATAAAGTTATGCCTGAGTTTTATTATATTGTGTATCTGTGATGATTAATGTAGTTCTGGTTTTGCTCTAATCATTCTCGTTCATGCACCTTTACTGCATTTGGTTGAATTATATGCACAACCTAAAGAGATTTGGCTGGTGCAAGGAAGGATCCTCGTGGTTCCTACCTTATATTATTTGTCATTTGGCAGCTTCTAATAATCAGCTCAACCTATTAATCATGAAATTAATAATTTCCAATCCCAATATCAGGATCAGTTCGTTTCACCAATTTATATCATCGGTCTCAACAATTTTATATTCAAGGTGATCATGAAATGCATTATAGAGGTGCTCAAGCTCACCATTTGGCTACGTGCATGATTAAGTTGTCAACAAATTTCAAATTACCATTTATACTATGTGTTTTAAGGAGGTATTTTTAGAAGAAATAATTTATGTCATTTTTGTTAATTTCTAAAGCTTGTTATTCAAAATGACTAGTATTTTTTACTCGCCATTTCATGGGACATGTGGCTTCTACCATATTGCTGCCTTCTTGAATACACCAGAAAAGGGCCGTAGTGCACGTGCAGCTAACAAACACATCGCCTCCCTGTTGGTATTGACAATTACAGGATCTTTAGTTGGCCTTCACTTTGCCAGCAGATATCTCTATTTAAAAATGAATGCAATAAGTTTTTTCATAATGGAATATGAGACATTGAGACAGTGCATTGACTTGCAACTAATAGTTAATATTATGGAATTATTGGGGTTATTTTTTTGTACACTGAGTGTTTCCTATTTGCTTGGCATCTTAGTTATTCAAATCCGTTAATAAAGGGTCTTGCAGAAGCTTTAACAGTGTTGGAACTTGCTTGTTATGTCTCTGTTTGCCGAGTATGCATATTTGCACCTTTTCATGCAGACATAATATTGAATTTTTGACATCTTGGTAAAATTCTTGGCTTCGCCACTGTATTACACAGTTTTAGCACCAACAAGACAACCATTAGTTTTAGCACACAGTAACCAAATAGATTCTCATTTGGTGAAATTTATTTTCCATGTTCGCATATCAAGGTACACTTTGCAATGATTCTCATAAACATGTTTATAATCAATTATGTCTTTGGCAAGGGAAAAACAATGCTTGTCCAACAACTGCAGATATTCCTAGATTCTTTGTTCAATTTTTGCTACTAATGCTGGATGTTTCCATTCTTCTATTTCTTGTCTGCGTGTCTTCATTTCATTCTTTTAAGTTCTGTTTTTACTCTTCTTTCTAAGTTACATTAAAAAGTTTTTTCTATTAGACAGCTGTTAGGAGATGCTAATTGTAACTAGCCAGGGAAGGCCACATCCCGGAACCAAAAATTCAACTTTAGATCTATTGAAGTTTGGACTATCTATTATACTAATCACAATTTGAGTAATATTTCAAAGTAAATGCATCACAAACATTACAAAGAAACATCTTGTTCCCTTCATTAATCCAGTTGTTATTCCAATTATTCTATCGATTACACGTGCATGTTCATTGATTTCCCCTACTCTGCCGACTTTACAAACAACAATTAAATTATTGACCAATGGAACTTTCCATCCAACCACATGGTTATGAGATCTTCTACTGAAACCCTGTACTATATATAAGGTTATCAAGACACTGTCCTAAGCAACATTAAAACAAAGAACAACCTAACATTTCATCATCAAGATATCAAGAATATATAAACCATGGCTAAGTTTCTTGTTCTTTGCTTGATTTTAACACAAACATTTGTGTGTCTAGCCATTGCTGATAACGAAACAAATTTGGCAAATTCTCCTGCTAATAGTCCATCACCTTCAATTAGAAAACTTGGAAATCACCATCAAGAAGAAGAGAAGGGCATTTTAACTAAAGAAGTTGGTTCCCCACATCAACAAGATACGAATGAAGTTGATCAAGCTCATGAAATCAAGATTAAGCATCATCATTCAGTTGACAAGTCTATTTATGGAGGTGGAGTTATTCTTGGAGGATTAGCAACTACATTTTTTGTGGCAATCTTCTGTTATGTTAGAGCAACTAGAAGGAAGCATGTTGAGCCTAGTTCTCCTAGTGCCTCATCAGCAGTGTGATTCATTGGATTTTGCACACACACCACGGTCGACCTAGCCCCGGGGCATTGGTTTAGCATTAAAATGTTAAGGTGTGGATTGGTGCACGCATGAGTCCAACCCTTCCGTAGACAAAAGTGTGGCATTTGAGTAAGAAGGATTGAGAAACGGACCTAATATCCACTGTGTTTCAAATTGTGTGCCAATGAGACCTCAAAAATTTCTCGATTACTAAAAAAACAACCTCGTTTGATAGGAATTTGTAAAGATACCAAAATGTTATTTATGAGGTTTGACATTCTTTATTGTATAAAAAGAAAAAGAAAAATACAAAGATGTGATTATTTTCTAAGTCTATCATCACCTCCATATTCTTCTATTAGTACTGTCTATCCATAAATACTTGGCTCAAGACTACCAAAATGAATAAAAATAATGGTGGATGATCTGGTGTAGAGAGGTTAGATCAGTATATAAAGTTATGAAACACCTAAAATCAAGATCTTGAGTTGTTGATGCCATCAATTAAACAATTCTAGCATTTGCAGCAAGGTCCTTGGTCGAATAAATTGTCGTTCTGGTTTTGCTCTAATCATTCTCGTTCATGTACCTCTACAGCATTTGGTTGAATGATATGCACAACTTAAAGAATTGGTTGGTGCAAGGAAGGACCCTCTTTGCGATATTATTTTGTCTGCTGACAGCTTCTAATAAATCAGCTCAACTACTAATCATGATATTAACCATTCCAATCCTAAATTAAGGTTCAGTCCATTTCACCAAGTTTTAGTATAATTGGTACCAATTTATATTCAAGGTGATCATGAAATGCATTATAGAGTTGTTCAAGTTCACCATTTTGTTACGTGCATGATTTAGCTGTCAACAATTTTCAACTTACTATTTAGTGCACGTGCAACTAACAAACACACCGCCCCTTGTTGGTTTTGACAACCCTTACAGGATCTTCAGTTGGCCTTCACTTTGCCAGCAAATTTATCTGTTTTATAATGAATGCATTAAGGTTTTTCATAATGGAGTATGAGACATTGAGACAGTCCATTGACTTGCAACTAATAGTTTAAATTATAATTTTTTTTTGCACACTGAGTTTTTCCCATTTGCTTGGCATCATAGTTATTCAAATCCATTAACAAAGGGTCTTGCAGAAGCTTTAGTAGTGTTGGAACTTGCTTGTCATTTCACTGTTCGCCGGGTATGCAAAATAGTGTACTTTTTCGACACGTTAGTGAATTTTCGACACCTTTGGTGAAATTCTTGGCTTCGCCACTGTATTACACAGTTTCATCACTAACAGGACAACCATCAGATTTGTGAAATGTTGTTTAAGCAATTGTAAATAAGTTTTGGATGCATGGCCATAAACTATTAGGATTTGATTATTGATATCATGGTATGTGACAGTATGACAATGATAATGGAATTCAGTAATCTATCAGATTCTTATTTGATGAAATATAATTTCCATGTTTGCATATCCAGATACCCGTTGCAATGATTCTAAACATGTTTATATCAATTATGGCTTTGGTAAGGAAAAGAACCATGTTTAGCCAACAAGTGGAGATATTATTCTTTTTTTTTTTTTTTCATTTTTTTTCTACTAATGCTGGATGTATCCATTCTATATTCTAAGTTATGTTCTTTCTTTATTGGTGAATTTGTTACTGAAAATTGTTCTCAACCTGTTTTTACTCTTCTTTCTAAGTTACATACTTTCCATTAGACAGCTGTTAGGAGATGCTAATTGTAATTAGCCAGGGAAGGCCACATCCCAGAATAAAAATTCAACTTTAGATTTATTGAAGTTTGAACCATACATTATTCTAATCACACTTTTGAGTAATATTTCAAGGTAATAACACGAACATTACAAAGAAACATCATGTTCCCTTCATTATATCCAGTTATTCCAACTATTCTATCGATTACACGTGCACCTTCATTGATTTCCCCTACTCTGCCGACATTTACAAACAACAATTAAATAATTCATCATAATAACACTTTGTAATTGAGACCAATGGAACTTTCCATCCACCACATGGTTATGAGATCTTCAATTGAAAACCTGTAGTATATATAAGGTTATAATTAAGACACTGTCCTAAGCAACATTGGAACAAAGAACAAGCAAAAGTTCCATCATCAAAATATCGAGAATACATAAACCATGGCTAAGTTTCTTGTTCTTTGCTTGATTTTAACACAAACATTTGTGTCTCTAGCCATTGCTGATAATGAAACAAATTTGGCAAATTCTCCTGCTACTAGTCCATCACCTTCAATTAGAAAACTTGGAAATCACCATCAAGAAGAAGAGAAGGGCATTTTAACTAAAGAAGTTGGTTCCCCACATCAACAAGATACGAATGAAGTTGATCAAGCTCATGAAATCAAGATTAAGCATCATCATTCAGTTGACAAGTCTATTTATGGAGGTGGAGTTATTCTTGGTGGATTAGCAACTACATTTTTTGTGGCAATCTTCTGTTATGTTAGAGCAACTAGAAGGAAGCATGTTGAGCCTAGTTCTCCTAGTGCCTCATCAGCAGTGTGATTCATTTGACTTTGAACACACGCCACGGTCGACCTAGCCCCAGGGCATAGGACTAGCTGTAAAATGTCAAGGTGTGGATTGGCGCACGTCATGAGTTCAACCGACGGGTTGACGGACGGGCCTAATATCCACCATGTTTAAAACTGTGTGCCAATGAGTTCTCGAAAATTTCTCGATTATAAAAAGCAAAACAACCTCTTTTGGTAGGAATTTGTAAAGATACCAAAAGTTACTTCTGAGTTTTGGCATTCATTATTGTATAAAAAGAAAAAGAAAAATACAAAAGATGTGTTTACTCTCTTTTAAGTCTATGACCTCCATATTCTTCTATTGGTACTCTCTATCCATATATGCTTGGTCTAAGATTACCAAAATGAATAAAAATGAAGGCGGATGATCTTGTGTTGAAAGGGTAGATTCTGTATATAAACTTATGAAACAAATAGTAAAGTGAAATCAAGATTTTGAATTCTTGATGGCATCAATTAAACAATTCTAGCATTTTGAGCAAGGTCGTTGATCAAATCACTCAAACTCAAAGTACTTCACTTTTCACTAATAAATAGTAAGAGTTTAACTAATATACACCGACGATGTAAATCTTTTTTTTAACCTCGTCGGCTAATTTAAACCATATGACAAGCAAATTTTCATATATTTTTACTAGTTTTACTTATTTTTAAACTTTAATTATGTCAATGATTTGATCAAGTCGATGTCCTTCCTTTATTGTCCGAGATACCAATTACATGCTAATTTTTGCCATTGTAATTCTTGAAAGATGATTTTTCAATCTTGATTCAACCATTAGTCAATTTTGACTAAAGATTTGAAATATTTTGACCATTTTCTAGAAAAAAGAAAAGAAAGTTTTTTTTTTTTTCCTTTCCCCCTTTTTCAAAATATAAAAAAGAAAATTAATCCGTCTTCTCAATAAAGATTTCAGTTACCTCCCTAATATAAAAAAGATTAATCAAATACTATTAAAAGTCGAAAAGGGTCATATAAACTGAAATAAATAAAGTACTAAGGGGTCGTTCGGTTTGGCTTGAGTTTTACGCGGGTATTAACTATTAATGCGGGTATTAGTAATGTGGGTATTAATAATGTGTGTATTAATAATGTGGGTATTGGTAATGCGGGTATTAGTTATGTGGGGTTTAATAATGTGGGTATTAGCCACGCATATATTATAGCGTAGGGATTATTTGTTGAATCACTGATATATTACAAATTAACAAAAAATATTATAATTTAAAATATTTATTTACTCCTTAAATAAAATTTTAAAATATCCTTATTATTATGAGGGTTAATTTTGTCATTTTAAATTTTAATACCTGCATTATTAATACCCACATTATTAATACCACCTTCTACCCCGCATAAAATAATACATAGATTCCCGCATTAATAATGCGGGTATTAATAATGCGGAATACACAAAAACGCAACCAAACGTTGCACTAATTTTATGCGGGTATTAAAATTTTACAAAAATCAACCGAACGCTGCGCTAAATTAACGCTGAGTTTTATACAGGTATTAATATATAATGCTGTCAACCGAACGACCCCTAATTGTTAAAATTTCTAGAGTAGTCAAATAAAATAGTTTATGGACCAAATTGCATTTTTTTATATAACAAGATTCCAATCCCTTTTCTACACAAATTCAATTTCAGAAATAAATATATATATATAGCTTTCGACAAAATCACAAAATATATTTCCCCTTGTACAAGACAAAAAATTCTCTCTTCTTCTACACTTTACTACTCAAAAACTCAACAAAAGAGTTTCTAAGTTTTTTGTTTAAAAAATGGCGACGGAGCAATCGGTAATGGCGGTAATTCGGGCGGCCCGGCCCACTTTCCGGCAGGCCCATGATAAAGTAGTTTTCGCCGTTCACGCTAATTTTCTAGCTTCTGGTTTCGTTCTTCATGCTACTGGGCCTTCCGCTTTTTCTGATGATGCCCTTACTTCTTCCTCCACTGGTAATTTTTACTTTTACTATTGTTATTATTATGTAATTTTATGTTATTTGTTGTTTAGTTTAGTGGAACGAGCTCAGCTCGTGATGTGTGGGTTAGGTACACGTCAGGGTTTGACCCCGTTACGGTTATAGATAAAAGAATGGTATTTAAGAAGGGTAGAGGGACCCATTATCTACCGAGTTTCGATCCGAGCTCCACTTGTACTAGCAGATTTCTTGGTTAAAAGAATTTGTTCTTTAGTTTAGTTGCCTTAGGGTTTTGGTCTAGCGGTAATAGCTCAGCTTGTTATTATTATTAGCTACTGCTATGTTTTGAGTTTTGAGATCTGTTCTTTTGTTATTTGTTCTTTAGTTTAGTTGCTCTTAGGGGTTTAGGGTTTAATGTTAAAGAGCAAGACTTGTGATGAGTGGGTTAGGTGCACTTCATAGTTTGGACCCTGTTACAGATAAAAGAATGGTATTCAAGTGGAGAGTGGTAGATGGATGAGTCCATTATCCATTGAGTTTCAAACTGTGTGCCCACGGGCACTCAAGGTTTTCTCGGTTATCAAAAGGAATCTTTAGTTTAGTTTCTTTAAAGGGTTTTGGTCTAGCGGTAACAACGCAGCTTGTGATGTGTGGAGCTTGGGACCCTAATTCCAACAAAACCTGGTATTTAGGTGGAGCTACGTAGTGGCGGATTCATTATCTATCGAGTTTGTGCCGTTGGCTCTCAGGATTTGGTAAAAACAACAAATTTTGTTTTTAGCTTTAGTTGTTCAGGGCATTGATCTTATGGTAATTGTAACTTGTGATGTATGCTTTAGGCGCACGTTGGGACGAATCCTTTCAATGATAAAACCCTACTATTTAAGTGGAGAAGGATAGAGGGGTAGACTCATCATCCACCGAATTTTGAACCATACGCTACTACCACTCAGTGATTTCTGGGTTATCAAAAAAAAGTTTGTTCTTCAGTTTGGAGATTAGGATTTCATTAAGTGAGATAGTTGGTTTGGGTATCAAATTATCAATGTTGTTTGATTTTTGGTTTTGAGGTTTTTATACTCAGTCAGGGGCTTATGTAGTTTGAGCTTTTAAAATAAAAGTTTAGTGCTTTTGGCGATGATTACGCCTTGTTTTCTCTTTCGATGGTTCAGCTTAGTTGAATGCAACACTAGAATTGTGGGTCTTTATTCTGTTTTGAATTTTTTCTTGAGCCTAATAGGGTCGAATCTGAAAAGTTGAGTGCTGCTGATTGTATTTAAAAGCTTAACACTTTGGTCAATAGTTAGTATTTAGAAAAGAGGCTATTCCCTATTCCTATAGAATGAATTGAGAAAATCTACTTTTTTTGATAAAGATCAATCGAGGAACTTTATATTTGAAACGGACACCAGAAGAAGTCTTTAAGTTCTGAAACATGTTCTTTTTTTCTTTTTTTTTTTTTTTAAAAAAAAAGAAATCCCCAAGAGTTTGTGGCGCGTGGTTCGAAACTCGGTGAATAATAGGAACTTTATAGCGTGCTTTTTGTTCCTGTGAGTATAATGGAAAAAAGCTGCCCCGGGACTATTTTGGTTGGAGGTGATGGAGGTAGTTGGAACTAGGAGACGTTGAAGGTCATTTTTAGAGCTTGCAAATTGAAGATCATGAGTTTGGTATGTTGATAAAATTTTTGGGATTCTCTATGGAGCTAAGGTTGTAGAAGTGTTTTGGTAGAGGACCATGTTTATGGCTAGACATAACTTTGATCTTCGAGTCTTGATCCATTGCTTCTAACATAAATGCATTTGCCTCAGCCACTTTTGTCATGTCTTCTCCAGGGAAGTTGGTCTTGTAGAATTTCTTCCTTGTGGCTTATCATATTGAATGACTCAGCTGGACTGCAGTCAAATTGCTAGTTCTTATTTATTCTTATCAGCCCAATTATCAAGCTTTATATACTATGTTTGACTACAAAATTGAAATTGCAGCCATGCCTATTCTTCTCAAAGTCCATTTAAGTATACTGAATTGGGGTTGTGTGCTGAGCTCAAGTGAACTTCATGGGTTGCCACTCAAGTCCTTTAGCTTCTATATTTTCAGAATCACATTCTGAGTTTTTTGTTGCTACTAGTTGGTGCATAACCGAATTATATGAAAGTATTAGATGTCAACCTTCTTGATCCCCAAAAATAGGGAGTAGATGTCAACCTTCTTGATCCCCAAAAATAGGGAGTAGATGTCAACTATCACCTTTTTTTTTAGTAGATGTGTCAGCCTTATCTTGGTCGCTTGTTACCACGTCTTGGCCAGGTGACCTTAGGTATTTAATGTTTATAAGGGGGGGGGGGGGGGGGATTTTTATTGTTTTAGGTACAGTCACCATTGGTACTGGCTTGACAGGTTTATCAGGTTCCTATTTTGAGTGGAACGCCATCATTGTGTTTTTCTGTCTTATTGCCTAATTAATTCAGGTTATTGTGTTTGATCTGTCATCTTGTTAAAAGAGAGGGAAGAGGAGTATCTGCCTTGATTAGATTCCTGTTCTTTTTTACATATGTGTGGGTGTCAGATTAATGGAGACTTCAGTTTCTGTTCATATACCTCTTTTTTCTTTTCTTTTCTTCTTTGCAGCTCAGTTTTTAGATTTTCAGGCTATTTCAGAGAAACTTCCCTTATTGGTATGCTTAGAATGCATGAGATTTATTTGCAATGATTATGTCTCTTTCTTTTGAGTAGATGAGGTGGGGATTGATCAGTGGAATGAATTTGAGGATAGTTATGCGTTCGTATATTCAAATCCTGAGAAGAGCTCTAAAAAGGTGTTGGTGAAGTGCCTTGCGATGAACAATAAACTACTTATAGATACACTCAGGGATGGCGATGACGAGCCTCTTCATCTTGAACTAAGGTAAGTTCCTTTCATTCTTTACATCAACAACCCTCCCCATCTGCCCTAATACCCTATGGAGAATGCATCCCCCCCCCCCCCCCTTCCCTTTCTCATTGCTAGTCAAAAATGGGATTAGGTTCTGAATGCTGTCTCCCTATAATGGGTCCTTCTTGGTAATTTGCAGTGTCGAGGACTACGTTGCCGAAGATGGGGGAGCTAACTATAATACTAAGTTCAAGAATTTGGGAAAGCTTGTAGGAGAACTGAACAAAGATATCTTGAGTAAATATAATGGTTCATCTATGGCAGATTCCTCTACGCAAACTTCAAGGTATATGTCATTGGTTTCTTTTCCAATATGTGGTTTGGAGATGTGACTATTAAATCCATAAGTTATGCTTCATATTTGCAGTTCTGAAAAAGGAGGACTTGAAGACCGGCCCAATGTTGAAGGCAGACATGATGACCCATATCAGCCCACAAGTTCTTTTCCCTCAGGGTAATGTCAAATAAATGAGCTTATTTGTTATTCTTGTCCATAATTGCTGATATAAACCTTGACATGTTGCTCATTGGTGGTTCATACCTAGATACATGCAGTAGATTCTCAATTTATAAGAAAGCAAATTTTCTGAATTCACTTTATAGATAAATTGCCATCTTCATATTATGTGAGATATGAGTGTATAATGCTCTACTGTGGTACCTGCAATTTTAGATGAGTATCTCTTGAAAAGAAAGATAAGTAAGGCATGGAGTGATCCCAAGGTATGAGCTTTTGATAGAAGTTGAAAGACGGGGTGATGCCAGTCCTCTTTGCCTCCTCTTGAATCGCCATTACCTCTTCTACCTGTACTTTACTTTCTTGAGGTCTCAGGAGGGGTCAACTGAGTGGGAGGACAACCTAGCCCCAGATACAATTCACTTGGCAGTATGCTGTTGCTTCTATTTTTTTGCCAGGCTTTTTCCTCTTGTTTAGCTACCCCCTCTAAGGGATTTGCCTTCTTTTGTCAGACAGCAGAAACACGCGCAGTATTGGTGTTGACAGTTTTGCAACCCCCTCCCCCCTCCCAAATAAATAGAGCTTCAGGCTATGAACTTACCCATTGTGATATTTTATTAAGTTTCAAATTCCGATATCATGTTATATCAGAGGTGGCACAGATTTTTTACTTAGTGCATTACACTGATTATACAGATATGTCGTTCCTCCCGTTCCTGGTTTTGGTGGCAGTGATCTATTCCCTGGGCCTGGTGCTGGAGTTTATCCAACCAGGTTTGTTATCTTTTATGTAGTTGTTTGTTTTGTCTTGGTGAATGGCAGTTGCCAGTCCGTGTTCTGCTTTTTATATATGCTAATATTGTCTTTTTCTGCACCCATATCTGTAGAGGCGGCGAACCAGGTGGTGGTGGCATGCTCGTAGGTTTGTGACTAGATTTGTCTGAGTTCAAATGAAGAATAATTCCAAATTGTGCATTTCATAAACTAAGCTGATTGTGTTTTATGATGCAGGGCCTAATGACCCTCGTTTTTTCGGTGGAATCGGTGGCGAGCCTCGTTTACCTGGAGGACTGCCGTAAGTCTCTTCCCCCCCCCCCCCCCCCCCAAAGGTGGGAAGATGTATATCTTAAAATTGATTTTATTTGGTCTATTCGTGCAGGGGTGTTCCACCAGGTGCTCGATTTGATCCCTATGGTCCACCTGGTGTTCCTGGCTTCGAGCCAGGTCGCTTTATCAGGTAGTTTGAAATTCTTCACTTATAGTGTTTACTTGTTAAGACGTGAACTCAAAATTATTCTGTAACCAAAACTGATATAGGTGGTCTTTTATTGGGTTACGTGATGATTACAATCATTGTTGGAAAATTACTTTGTTGAATGAAAAATAATCCAGCTTTGCGAGTTGCTTCTGAGAAGACGCAAGTTATTTCAGTGCTGCTGCTTCTGGCCCTAGCTTCCTACTAATTTCATCTTTTATATCGCGTGCAGGGACCCAAGGAGGCCTGGAAGTGGAAGACCTCATCCTGATCTGCCACATTTTGGTGGCAATGATGACTTCATCTAGAGTTATATGAATATCGTGTTATGAAGACAACTAAGATATACAATTTTCTTTGTTCATTTTGTTTTGTTTTGTTAGTCTTCTACACTGCGGATTGTGTATGCCTAGTGGGTGAACGATGTAAATAAGTTTTGCCAACTTATAAGTTTATCTATGTTACAATGTTGTTGGCCAAGATTCTTGTTGTTTGGTGTTCTTTAATTAATTACATTCTGCTTTTTCTCAGGATGGTGTTGACATCCATTTGTCTATATAACTTTTGCTTAATTAATGAATCTTCTAATTATCTGCATTCCTCCCATTGATCCCTTTGATGCATGTCCATAATTTCGTTTCTTTCACCAAATAACGTTTATAGTACAGTGCTTGTGAAAGATAACTTGAGAAGGAATTGTGGTTGTATATTTCTTTGCTTATTCAGATGCAGGGTTTTAAAACTAACAGTAACAGGGGCTTAAAATAAAGGGAAGACCTTACTAGTTGATCATGAAAGTAATAATTGGCATAAACAAGATAGATGGCGTTTTGTTTGCAGCTATATAATTCAATTAGCCATAAACCCAATTTATGTTTTCTTAAGAAAAGATGTCAACTTAAATATGTTTAACAGCATGCTGATAACTGCTGAGATCTTTAAGCACATTGTGTGAGCCTACACATGTTTAAGTTAAAAAAGAGGGCTCTTCCATAGCCGGACTTTTCTTGCTTCAACATAGTGGACTTGCCAGATCAAGTGGAACCTTGACCGGACTCGTAGCGACTTCTTTTTCCAATGGTCTCGTAGCTACTAATCAGGGACAACGGGAAAGGATTTAACATATCAGTTCGGCATAAGTAGTTTTGGTTCAAACCCCGTATGTGTTAAGAAATCCACTAAATATGTGCACTAGTACTTGAAGTCATCGTCGTAGAATCGAAAATTCATAAAGTTCAAATCCTGAATTCGTCTATGCTACTAATTAAGTTTCCAAAAAGGCCAATCCACCTCCTTTATGTAGAACAAAAGCTTAACGCAATCAAGAATCAACAAGAACCAAATTGTAACACTTCCCCTTCAAGTGGTCATTCTTTTAATGATTTGCAGTCGAAAGAGTTGGTTGACACTTGCTTCCAGTAGATGAAAAACGAAACATGGACCTGGTTGTGGGCGTGCCGGAGTGGTTATCGGGCATGACTAGAAATCATGTGGTCTTTGCCCGCGCAGGTTCGAATCCTGCCGCTCACGATCTTTTGTCAAATCCTTAATCATTTTATTGTCATAATTTTGTATGTACTGCACATTTCACCGTTTGTTTTTAGTCATTCCATTTGTATTCTTTAATGGAACATATAAACTTATTGCAAATATTTCTTTCGCTAATGATTTATTTTCTTAGGAGATTGGTAAAATTTATGAACACAAGAGGTCGATAAATAAAAACAAAAAATCTTTGTAGGACCATTTTCTTTAAAATTCAAATTGCAACCGACCATTTGGTTACGGTTCATTGAATGACCAAAAACTGGTGCTTGAGTTTAAACTCCAGTTGCTATGACTACTGAATTCTGGAGCTGTTTTTACTTTTGTTGTTTCCTTTATCTCTTTTTTTTTTTTTTTTTTGCTTGGTATGTGGGAGGAAGGAGGCAAAGAGATTCCTTACACCACTTGATTGTACGATAAAATATATTTCAGATAGACTCAATTAGTACTTTTGTGGTTTCCAGGAAAAAGATTTTATACAGAACATAAGAGCTAGATGACAAACTAATTGACTAGCATGGAAAAAAAGCTTTAGATTCATGTGAGCTTGATCGCATTGCTAGTTTTAAGTCGGATAAAAAAAATTTAAAATTACATGAAAGCTAATTATGACAGCTAATTTAACATTGCAAATATTTCTTTCGCTAATGATTTATTTTCTTCGGAGATTGGTAAAATATAACACAAGAAGTCGATAAATAACACACATCAAAAATCTTTGTAGGACCAGTTTTTTTAATTCAATCTGCAACTGATCATAGTAGATCATTACGTTAAGGTTCATCGAGTGACCAAAAAACTGTGGGGCTTGAGTTTAAACTTCACTTGCTATGACTACTGAATAGTCGAGCTGTTATTACTTTTGTTGTTTCCTTTATCATTTTTTGGATGGTGAGATTTGATCCTTACACCACTTGATTGTAGGATAAAAATCTATTTCATATTGACTCTTTTTTTGTGTATCTAATTGTTTTTCATCATTTATTTCATATTGACTCAATTAGTGCTTTTGTGGTTTCTAGGAAAAACATTTGATACAGAACATAAGAGCTAGATGACAAGCTAATTAACTAGCATGGAAAAAACGCTTTAAGTTCGTGTGAGCTTGATCGCATTGCTAGGTTCTACTCGGATAAAAAAAAAGTTTGAAATAATATGACAGCTAATTTAGTCAATTTATATAATAACAATTTATATGACTGATCTTTACTATTTGTTTTGGATTGAGACGATCATTTAAACTTCTTACAATTACACAAAATCTTATTTATTTGTTAGTATGTGTATTAGTACAAGACAATTGGATCTAGAAGGGCGGTTGCATCTAGAAAACCAACTAAATTAAGCAAAGGAAACTTCCTACAAATGTTTAACAAACAACAGACGTATGAACATTGGACATTTTTGAAACGTGTGGGGGTGTGCTTTTCTGTCGTATTATGCACTCTCTCATCTCTAGAAGCCTACATACATTTTACGTAGCTTTCAAAATAGAAGAAAAAAGCCATCTTTCTAGATTTTAAAAATGACTTTATCTGTTGAATTATTTGATCTCACTTTCGTATAAACTCTCTACTAAACATCTAAGAACCTGCATATATATGTCTTATGCTTTTACAATCATTACCATATAATAGTTTGTTTTTGCACTAAAGTCTAAATTAAATAACAGAACATGTCATCATTTAAGATTTATTTGCTCTTGCTATCTCTTTTGGTTATCAACTTTTCATATCAAGAAGAATTAAGATTTGGACTTGCAGATGCTGCAAGGCCAATTACTGTTAAATCCCAGCCTAATAATAAGTTTTCTTCTTCAGTAGAACATTTGAAGATGTTTGAGACTCTTGGAATGGTTTGCAAGTGTTGTGATGGTGCAGATTCTGAAGAAGGAATAAAGCAAGATTTGTGTAGTACTACTTGGAGTGGTTCTTGCTCCAATCTTCAGTGTTTTCCTTGGAAATCCCAATGAATATTCTTCTGAGTTGTTTTGTATATGTAAAGTGTCTCAGATAAGTTGCTGGAACGAGCTGTTGTAACCTTATATCATATTGAACAATCCTTTTAGGAGCCAGTTTCTGAGTTTGAACTATGTCCGAATTTCATTCTATTTACATGGTACCAAAGCCAGACAATTTCGGTTCTTGGTTATCCGTTGTTGGCCCTCATGTCATGTTGTCCACGCTCCAAATATTGACCTGAACGTGCTGAGAGTTTTAAGTGTCTTATGTTGGTTGATGAAACAGAGTTGTTGTCTCCTGATGTAGTCTTCCAACATTCTTCCCTTTTGAGTTTGTTTTGGAGGTTAAATCAGACCCAATGTTATTTTTTATAGTGTAGTACAAGAGGGTTTTGCTTTGTATATATACTATTCATAGAGACTGATTAGTAGCCAGAACTGCCTTATCTTTCCTTTTTACACAAGACTTTCTTTCATTCTTGAAGCTTATTTTAGTGTGGCTGAAGATTTTCAGAGAAGGAAAATTCTTCTATTATTACAATCTATGAGAAGATGTATTTATACAATGAGTCTTAAGACTAAATAAGAAAATACAATCAATTATAATAATTATAATTAAATAAATGATTCTACTTCTATCAACAATCAATCAACACTCCCCTCAAGTTGGTGCAATGATGTTGCGCATGCCCAACTTGCAAACCAAAGTATGAAAATCCTTTTTGTTGAGACCTTTTGTGAGCACATCTGCCAGTTGTTGTTCTGACGGAACCTGAAACAAATTCAAGGTACCATTAGCAACCTTTTCTTTGATGAAGTGTTGATCAATCTCAACATGTTATGTTCGGTCATGTTGGATAGGATTTTGAGCAATACTGATTGCAGTCTTGTTATCACAATACAAGGACAATTTTCCTTTTCCAAACTTTCTCAATTCCTTTAGTAACCTTTGTAGCCAAAGAAGTTCACAAACACCCTGGGTCATAGTTCTATATTCAGCTTGTGCACTGGATCTGGCAACAACACTTTACTTCTTGCTTCTCCAAGTAACTAAGTTCCCTCATACAAAAGTAAAATAACCTGAGGTAGATCTTCTGTCATCTACAGAACTAGCCCAAACAGTCTGTAAAGGCTTTTATTAGGAGGTGACCATGTTTAGAGAAAAGCAGGCCTCTCCCTGGAGCAGACTTCAGATACCGCAAGATGTGAAAGACAACTTGCATATGAGGATCTCGGGGATCATGCATGAACTGACTAACCAAGCTGACTGGATATGCTATATATGGTCTAGTGTGAGAGAGATAATTTCTTCCAACCTACCTTTGATATCTCTTTTTGTCAACTCACTCTCCAATCCCTACTTGTAACTTGTGATTACTTTCAATGTGGGATTCGACTGGCTTGCAACCTATCATACTAGTTTATTTCAAGAGATCAAAAATATAATTCCTTTGGGAAATGAAGATCCCTTTATTTGATCTAGCAATCTCAATTCCCAAGAAGTACTGGAGTTTTTTCCTAGATCCTTGATTTCAAATTCCGTTTCCAACAACTTCTTCAAGCGGGTCATCTCCTGTCATTACAATGTCATCAACATAAACTATGAAAAGAGCGAGTTTACCCTTTTTATGCCTTATGAAGAGGGTATGATCGGCATTGCTCTGTCTGTAGCCAAAGGAGATCACAGCCTTGCGGAATCTGTCATACCACGCTCTAGGGGATTGCTTCAACCCGTACAAGGCTTTCTTTAGTTTGCACACCTTTCGTCGATTCTGTTCAGTATTAAATTCGGGAGGGATCTCTATATACACTTCTTCTTTTAAGTCTCCATGAAGAAACGTACTCTTTACATTAAATTGTTGTTAGTCCCAATCTAGATTAGCTGTACAAGATAAAAGGATTCTTATGGTGTTCATTTTAGCAACTGGAGAAAATGTCTCCTGATAATCCACTCCATAAGTTTGAGTGAATCCCTTAGCCACCAATCTTTCCTTGAATCTATCAATTGAGACATCAGCGTTATGCTTCATAGTAAAGACCCATTTGCAGCCAACCAACTTCTTGTGATATAAATCAAACAACAAGAAAATGGAAAATAACAAGAATTGAAAGATTGAACGCAAGACCCAATTTTGATTAGAAAAGAATTAAAGAAGTAGATTAGGGAATGTAGCCTAAACATCCCTTTAATAGTCTAACAAATTGAACCTACACTAATTGATCTTCAATTGGATCTAATCCAATTACAAATCAAGGACAAAGTGTGCTTAAGCAAACAAGTTTAGCCAATAACCTCACAATAATCAATGTCATCAAAATCTACCATAATAAATGAGAGTTAAGGGCTTTATGTAAGGAGTTCCTAAAATGACAACAATGCCTTAATTACCCTTGACAATAGACTTGCAATAAGTTATTAAACTGAACATAGTGTTCTGGTCATCGCCACAGCGCTATCGCGCTAGGACACGTGCGATCGCGTGGCTTGAGAAACTAGAGCTTCACGATCGCGGCTTTGGTCACGCGATCGCGAAGACAATTGCCTTCATCCATTGTCAGCTTCCTGCGCGATCGCATCTGAGACCTCGAGATCGCGCTGTTCATCTTTTCCTCTTTGCGTGATCGCGTTTGGTGTCACGCAACCGCGTTGTGCAGCTTCTTGACCTTGCGCGATCGCGTGTGATGGCTCGCGATCGCGATAAGCATTTTCTAGTGAGCTTGCAAAGAGGTCCTGAAGCAGTGAGCTTGCAAAGAGGTCCTGAAGCCTCCAAAATCTGCCCAAGCAGCTCCAATGTTGCAAATGTGGCATGTAACTTTTGCAACTCCCATGCTTGGCATCTTGTAAATGGCTTGCTTACACATCGGGTTGCATCATTTTTCCCTTTTTGAAAACAATTCGTCCACGAATTCGCTTGTTCTTCGACTATGAAGGGAGACAAGTTGCACACATTGAAAGTGTTGTGCACTTGGTAGTTGCTTGGAAAATCAATATTGTATGCGTTGTCATTGAGGTGCTCAAGGATTAGAAAGGGACCATCACCTCTTGGAATCAACTTGCTCTCCCCCTTGTTGGGAAATCTATCTTTCCGAAAATGGACCCAAACCTAATCTCCCGGTTCGAAGACAATCTTTTTTCTTCCCTTGTTAGCCTTCTTGGCAACTTCTTGATTTTTCTTTTCAAGTTGCTTCCTCACTTGCTCGTGAAGTTGCTTCATCTCTTGAGCTCTCACCTTGGCATCTAAGTTTAAAAACAACATCTTGAGACAAAGACGCGAGATCCAAGGGGATTAGGGGGTTAAAACCATACACAACTTCGAAAGCCATCATGCAAGTAGAAGTATGCGTGGTTCTATTATATGCAAATTCAATCAAAGGTAAGATGTTCTTCCCAAGAAGCAAGTTTCCCCTTAACCAATGCTCTAAACATGGTACAAGGTTCTATTGACAATCTCGGTTTGGCCATCGATTTGGGGGTGGCAAAAAGTGGAGTATAATAATTTAGTACCAAGCCTTTCCCATAATTCTTTCCAAAAATGACTAAGAAATTTGGAATCCTCATCACTAACAATAATTTTTGGGACCCCATGCAATTTAAGTACATGTTCAACAAACAAATTGGCTACATGGGATGAATCATCAATCTTATGGCAAGGAATGAAATGTGTCATTTTGAAAAATCTATCAACCACCAAAAGATGCTATCTTTTCCCTTTTTGTCCTAGGAAATCCAAGCACAAAGTCCATAGAAATGTCTAGCCAAGGACCTAAGGGAATGGGGAGGGGTGAGTATAAACCATGTGGAAGTAGCTTCAACTTAGCTTGCTTACACTCCAAGCATTGACCATACACCCTTAAAACGTCCACCTTCATCTTAGGCCAATAAAATTGCTCCTTAAGAATCTCCATGGTCTTGCCCACTCCAAAGTGCCCCATAGTCCCCCAATATGTGCCTCCCTCACTAGCAACTCCCTCCAAGATGAACTAGGCACACAAAACTTCCCATTTCTAAACACGAACCCTTCACACTTATGGAACCTCCCTTTCTCCACATCATCACTAGATTCCTCCTCACCATACAACCGATTGATCCTTCTCCTCCTTTCCTCTAATTCACAATTAGCATATAGTTCCCTAAACTCCGGTTCATTGGCATACATCTCCTTCATACTTTCAAAGCTCATGAGCTTAGACCCCCAAAGTATTCAAAAACACTTGTTTTCTTGATTGAGTACAAACTTCCTTGACAAGGCATGCACCACCATATTTTCTTTTCCCTTTTTGTAAAGGATGATTTAAGGAAAGGTTTCAAGAAATTCCACCCATTTGGCATGCCTCACATTCAACTTCTCTTGGGATTTGAGGTTTTTCAAAGATTGGTGGTCGGTTCTAATGAGAAATTCTTTTGACCAAGGTAATGTTGCCAATGAGCCAATGCCCTCACCAAGGCATACAACTCTTTATCATAAATGGAGTATTTAGTGGGTGCTCCCTTAAGTTTCTCACTAAAATAGGCAGTGGATTTTTGTGCAAGGCTCCAATTCCTACCCCACTAGCATCACACTCAATTTCAAAGGTTTTATCAAAAGTTGGTAATTGAAGGAGAGGTGTAGAGCTAAGCCCTTCTTTCAATTTTGCAAAAGCCTCTTCTTGCTCCTTCTCGTACACAAATGCCTTATCCTTCCTTATCACTTCCGTAAATGGTGCGGCTATAGTGCTAAATCCCCTCACAAACCTACTATAAAAGCTAGCCAACCAATGGAAACTTCTCACATCACCAATGCTTTTAGGAGTGGGCCAATCCATAATGACATCTACTTTAGCCTCATGTACTTCTACACTATTTGCACTCACCACAAAATCAAGGAACACAATTTTTTCAACACAAAAGAAGCACTTTTTCAAGTTAGCAAATAATTGGTCATTTCTCAAAACATCAAACACTTGTTTCCAATAATTAGCATGTTCATCAATGGATTTGCTATAGACAAGGATGTCATCAAAGTAAACTACAACAAATTTTCCAATGAAAGATTTAAGCACATGATTCATCCACCTCATGAAGGTTGAAGGGGCATTGGACAAGCCAAAAGCCATGAAAAGCCACTCATAAAGACCAAAATTAGTCTTAAAGGTCGTCTTCCATTCATCACCTGTTTTCATCCGGATTTGGTGGTATCCACTCCTCAAATCAATTTTAGAGAACACATAAGAACCACACAACTCATCAAGCATATCATCTAACCTAGGGATAGGATGGCGATACTTTACCGTTATCTTGTTGAAGGCTCTACAATCCACACACATGCACTAAGTCTCATCTTTCTTTGGTACTGGGATGACCAGGACCGCACATAGGCTCAAGCTTTCTTGCACAAGTCCTCTTTCAAGCAACTCCTCCATTTGCCTTTGGAGCTCTTTAGTGGCCTTTGGGTTGCTTCTTTAGGCGGCCTTGTTGAGGAATTAGGAGCCTGGAACAAGATTAATTTGATGCTCAATGCCTCTTAGTGGTGGCAATCCACTAGGCAACTCCTCGGGAAAGATGCCTTTATAACCTTGAAAAAGAGAAGAAATAGAGCTAGGCAAAGAAATTGTTAGTTCATTAGTAAGCAAAACATGGTCCTTGTGTAGGAGGAGAATCATGGGCATTCCATCCTTCACATCATTCAAACACTCATTCTTTGACAAGAACATGTTCACTCTTTTGTATGAAAACTCCCACTCTTTTGTGTGAAAACTCCCACTCTTTTATCCCCTTCGGCTCCCTCTTTCTTTTCTTTCTCTCTTTTCAACTTCAACTCCCTCATCTTCCTATAACCCTCACTCACTTGAGCTGCAGTCAATGGATTAAGAATAAACTTCTGACCTTCCAACTCTAAGGCATACTTGTTAATCTTGCCATCAATGCTTTACTAAACGGTCATATTGCCAAGATCTACCAAGCAAAACGTGACAAGCTTGCATTGGAACCACATCAAATAAGAGCTCATCATAGTAGTCTCCAATCTTGAATTTGATCAAAGCTTTCTTGGTCACCTTTAGTTCACCACATTCGATCAACCATTGTAGCCTATAAGATTGTGGACATTTCCTAGTGGGAAGCTTGAGTTGATCAATCAAAGTGATGCTCACTACATTGACACAACTACCAATATCAATGATAAGAAAACAAATGGTTCTTTGGATGAGAATGAAATAAATTCTCCCTTTGATTCGACTCCTCCTTCACTTGCACTCCCATCATTCTGTTTACCACAAGAGTAGCGGATATGTCTTCCTCAAATTTCTCACCTTCCCTCTTCCCCTATCAAAGTCATCATCACAAGGAATATCCCCATTTATCTCCATCACTGTCACCCGTTTGATAACCATCATCACCTAAAGCAACAATGGTCCTCCTATTTGGACAATCCCTCTTCATATGGCCTCGGTCATTACATTTATAACATTGATTGTTAAACTTTCAAGTTTAGCTTTGTTACCTCCCACCTTTAGCTCTTCTTTGGGCTTGACTTTTTCAAATTGGCCCTTGAACTCTCGCTTGGGCTCCTTTTCTTTGTCCCATGAGGAATAGTTCTTCACATTATCCTTTCCTTTGCTCCAATTGGTAGAGATGTTTTTGGACTTATAGGACCTGTCCAATTTAAGCCCTTTCTCCACCTTAAGCACCGCTTGAAAATCATCATACAAGGAATCAAATTGGTGCAATTGCATGGGAGAAGAAATTTCCCTATTCAAGCCTCCACAAAGTTTTAATGTAAGGAATTGATCGCCATCTTGAATGTTGGCCCTTATTCTTGTCTTCTCAAACTCATCAAAGTATTCTGGCACACTCTTGTTCCCTTGCCTCAAGTTATAGAATTTCTTGATCAACTCATCTTCATAGTTGGAGGTTAGGAATCGAGCTTCCATCATGGCCTTCAAAGCCGCTCATCCACCATTTGCAATTAGCCCTTGAGTCTCCCTTTGCCTACGCTTGGATTCCAATTAAGTGGAAGCATAATTCTCAAATTGAGTTATGACATACTTGACCTTCGTGGCTTCTTGAACATTGTTGGTTTGAAAAATCCTCTCCATCTTGACAACCCACTCTAGATACTCCTCGGGATCACTTTCTCCTTGGAAAGTTGGTAGGTTGATCATGATAGTGTTCAACCCACTATTATCAACATGATGTCTCCGATTTCCACCATGACCCCCATAGTCATAGTAGTCCTCTTCACGTTCCGCCCTCCCTTGGTAACCTCTCCCAAATCGTCCACCTCAACCCCTATTTCCTCTATATCGTGCCTCCCCCAAATAGAGAAATGGGTCAACATCATAGTTTTCATGCGCATGAAAGGATTCGTCATCACATGGACGATCATTTTATGGATGCATATTGCTCCCAACGCACACACAAGTATACGTGGTCGACAAGTAATGAAATAATAAATCGAATATCGTTCCCACGAGGACTAAGCAGACTAATACTTAACAAACAATTCCTACAAACTACTCAGGGATCTTTTTCTTTGGTTGTAAGAGTTTTTATAACTAAAATGCAGTAATTAAAGTGCTAGAGGTGTAGTCAAACAATGAGAAATACTTTGGTTGTTAACAATATCAAGGGGACGGTCCAGGGTCAGAGTTACGAACAATCCAGTTGATGTATCCAATTGATTCCACTTCTTAAATCCCGGGTTACTAACTGACAAAGTAAATGTAACTGTGAAAACCTTTCAGTTCTTCACAATCCATGCAAGCTACTTCAATCCCTATATGTCTATGGGTTAAATCACATGCACGCATTAACGATTCATGTAATGAGTTAAACTAGGCAAGCAAGTATATGTCTATCCTACCCGCAAATTGGTTCCCCGATGCCCGGGTTCACAAACTAGTTCTATTCTTTCTTATTACGTAATTAAATTCCCTCTTTCGAGTTCAATCCAAAAACCATAGATAATGTATAATTATCGAGCTCTAACAATTATACAAGTGAAATCAAGAAAGAATAAGTAACCCGTTATGGGATTCAATTAATGGGAATCAATCTTCAAACAATCAACCTTCGTGTAATACTCCAACCCTAGAACGTAAAGTTTAGCCACACATATTCATAATCACAAGGCAAGAATTTGATGTAATAATGAAGTAAATGATGTAATAGATGAAACATTAGGAATAAACCCTTATTCAATGAGTATGTTGCTCTCAATATTGCTCCAAAGTATCAACTCCCTTTCAAAAACTAAGTAAAAGACTATTTATAGTGTTTACAAACACCTAGACATAACTTAGACCCAATACTAGACGGAATAGGAAG
This sequence comes from Petunia secreta, assembly GCA_029990175.1. Taxonomy (NCBI): domain Eukaryota; kingdom Viridiplantae; phylum Streptophyta; class Magnoliopsida; order Solanales; family Solanaceae; genus Petunia; species Petunia secreta. Next base: position 5,281,584 of record JARKIP010000061.1, read on the forward strand.
TGAAAAACCGCACAAGGGGCGCTATAACGGGCGCCCCGCGCCTCGGAGCCAAAACAACCAGTAGCCGTTGAGCGCCTTTGGGGCGCGCCACTTGAGTAACCGCGCTGGGCACTGGGCGCCATAGCTGGCGCGCCACGTGCCCCACAGCGCCCAGCCAAAAAGTGTGTTTTCTTGGTCCGAAATCTTGCTCGTGTCGTGCCCTCGTGTGCTCAATCCAATCCTAAATCATCCTCCAATCAATTCTTGCTCAATCAAGCTCCAAAAAGCTCCAAATGCACTGCGTAACAACCTACACACGCACGACATAAAATCAGTGTAAAACCACATTCACAAACTATAAAACGAGTGCAAAACAAGCCCAAATATGCGGAAACATTAAGGAAACCTTGGCATAAAAGCCAAACATCACCACCCCATACTTGAACCCTTGCTCGCCCTCGAGCAATTCACATCTCACTTCCCCAACCTAGGTAAAACAGGTCTGCCTATGACTATGGTTGATACCGACCATTGAACCAATGCACACATGACTACTATGGATCCACAACATGCCAACAAATTATCAAAATCAAAAATATAAGAATAACCACCCCAAAATAGCTCAAGTGCACACACTCAACTTAATGCAACCATGCTCCCACAAAATCACACCTATCTACTCAACCAAGAACCATCAACTTCACCTATTTCATGCAAACCACGTGCCCTCACCAATATAAAGCAAAAGAGTGCCCCCCAAGAATCACACATACAACAATCAACAATCATGAATAGAACGGGGGCAATACAAATGAATTCACTCACTCTCATGAAAGTCTCACATGTCACACACAACTTACCATAGGCTTGCCCGTAGTGTAGGACTCCACTAATGTAAGCTCACTCCAATCGGGATTAACTAGGACTTTAGAAAGGTCGTAATGTAGGCTAAGGGGCGGGTAGGATACATATGGTAATAGTGACTACCTCCCTAAGAACTTTAATACATCACATTCACATTTTAGTACAAATCTCATCAAAGCCACCCAATCAACAACTTCTACACATACACCTTCTCACAAGTAGTATTTTTCATTTAAGCACACACTAGCAAGGAATGAATATCTTTTTCTCTTTTTTTCTTTCTTTTCACAACAAAATTTTTTCTTTCTTTTCAACTTTGCTATTTTCTCTTTTTCAATTTCATCCAACCTTGCCAATGCTTTTCACTACTTCACAATCTTTTCAATTATTCCCCTTCTTTAGCTCCACTAAAAAACCTCCCAATTCCAACCACAACTCCAATCAACTACACAATACCAATAAAGTGCTTAAGGAGTAAGGGCCAAAAGAGTCAATTAAGAATAAATGGGTAGGCTCGCGGTGTGGGTGCCAACAAAAAGGGTCAAAAAAATCACAACAACAACAATTTTTTTTCCAAGGTATATATGTAAGGGTAGGCAAACAAAAGAAGGCCTTGTATCATTTCCCGACTAGAGCAAACCTAGGATTTCGCTTTGCACACACACGAGGCAAGTTCTAGACATTAATATGCAACATGGAGTAAACAAGAACATGCCTCACACACACATTGCACATGGTCCACACAAAAAGGTTCCATCAACACTCTCAACTAAGCATCTAGAATGTAACTTGTGGAAATTAAGCACTAATGCACAAAGGTTAACAATCAAGTCAAGCAAGCGGACTCAAGCATCTCAAGGGGGTCGTTCCATGTTTTTCCTAGGCATGCATCAAATTAAAACCCAAGGACACCATAAATAGCACATGCAATCAAGTTCAAGTCCACCGGTATCAAACAAATCAAATTTTGCCAATCAAAGCCCCAAAACTAGTAAGGGCACTCGTGCCCCAGCAAGCCACCCATCGCCTTCGCTCGTTGGCAGAACGCCTTTCCTCTTCTAGAACAGTGACAGCCTAGTCTGATTCCCCCTTCCGAAAGTGCCACAGCTCCTTCTATCACAACCCCTGAAAACAGAGCATTCGAAGCATCAATCTCATTCTATCGAAGCATCAATCTCATAGAATGAGATTGATGCTTCGAATGCCCTGTTTTCAGGGGTTGTGATAGAAGGAGCTGTGGCACTTTCGGAAGGGTCTCGGGTATCCAATCAATTAATCCCACAAACCGCGGAAGCTTAAGCGGAAATGAAAGAGTAGGGTGAGGGCTTTTCCATGAGATGGGAAATGAAAACGATTTTCACCTAGCATTCTACCTCTTTCCTACGTCTAGGGTCATCTACAACTAACTATCCTAATCCTAAAAATAAAAATACTACCAGGTTCAAAGGCCTCCCCGTGGAAAAGAACCGAGGTCATAAGAAAAACCACGGGGCGGATGACATGTACCACTAATAAAACTAAAAGGAAAATCTTTTTGGAATTTTTCATTGGCTTTCTAATTTTTTTTTCATACATAAAAGCAAGAAATAAATCAAAATAAAGTCAAGTGACAAAAGGAAAATCCTACGGTACATGCATTCTAACCTCAAAAATAGATAAAGGGCAGTACCCCACCCCACACTTAAACTAAGCAATGTCCCAGTGCGACAAAGAAGTAAGTGCAAAAGTAAAAGTACAAGAAAACTGCCCTGAAATCCGGGTGGTGCGCAGGAGTGTGGACCTAATCCTCCTCCTCATCAGAGCCACCGCCCTCAGCATCAGACTCCTCAACCTCACTGTCCGGATCGTTAGCAACAACATCCGAATCTGTGTTCTCATCCTCCTCCGGAGCCACCTCTCTAGCTCGAGTCATGCCAAGCAGACCCTTCGAGGTCTCCAGGAGATGGACAGTGCGGTCAATAGCAGCCAAATCTACGCCCGACCGCCGAGCCATCGCCTCCATCATCAAGTACTGACGCGCAGTCAAGTTGGCATCTGCCTCCCGCCACTCGTCTACCGTCAGTTTCACCGGCGTGGTAGTGGTCACCCCCTTGACCGCAGAGATATCAAAAGGCTTCCCTATGTCAGGGACAATGCGATCCCCAATCTCATCTAGGGGGACGCCCGCCTGCTCTATGTAACGGGTCAAGAGGTTCCCAAAGTACAATCTACTACATGAATCAGACTTCCGTTGCTCTCTCATAATGCGCAACATATAGTAGCCAATGTTCACCGGCCTCCCAATCATAAAGAAGTACACCATGTACGCCCGAGTCTTGGTGACCTCGGAGTAATGGGAAGATGGTAGTATACGTGCATTTATGAACCGCATCCACACACGGGCCGGTTTAAGAAACTGCGAGAAATACATGAACTTGTGTCTTCCGGCGGCACTGCGCTCCTACTTGTAAGTGGAGCCCTCGCCACATAGTGTATCCCGCATAGCCTTATAGTCAGGCTTTTTGATGTACTCCCTCAAATCATCATAGTCGGGGTCCTCGACCCCCAAAAAGGCATTCAATGCCGTAGGATCCAACTTCACTTTCACACCCCGCACTGTCACCACATCATCCTCCTTCCATGCTTCCTCGGGCTCCCAGTTGGCATACAATTCTTGTACCATATCCAAGTTGGCGTGTCCCGGACTCTCAAACACCGAGTCCCATTTTAGAGCAATGATCGCCTCGGCCATACTTCGGAACTTTTGCATCACCCGTCTTTTATCAATGGATTGCTCGGGTATGTACCCCGCAAGCCGCACACTCTTATACCATGTTTGGCATTCACCCTTCTTGACAAAAGGGATGCCATAACGGGTCTTGCCTCCGGGACATGGTATCGGCACCGCGTTCTTAGGAATCTTAGCCTTGCCTTTAACCTTTGGTTTGGCCTTGGGTTTGGCCGGTGCCTTACCTTTTTGCTTGGTGGTGGAAGGCCCGGCTTGAAGTGTTTTTCTCGAGCCCGCAGCGGAGGAAGAGCTCTTGCTTGGCAAAGGAGTGGTCACCATGGTACTTGAATGTGTTAGAGTGGATTGCACAAGATTTGGAATGATTCCAAGTGTTAGAGATGAATTGGTGAGTGATTAGAGAGTAATTGGAGTGAAAATAGTGAAGAATTAGGTGTTAGGATCGGGTATAAGGGGATGGGGGAAACCGGGTCGCGGGCCAAAACCCGTTTGACTCGGAAAAACTCACAAAAAAATGGTCGGGCGCGGTAGGGGGCGCGGCACGGGCCCAACGCGGCAGAAAAGTCGAGCTACTGGTTGCCTTGGCGCGGTGGGGGGCGCGAGGCGCTTCCCAACGCGCCAGGCTTCTTTCCTTCAACTTTTGTTTTGCGCTTTGGGAGGCGCGGGGCACTCCCGAACGTGCCCGAGCACGTTTTTTTCGCACTGATTTTTGATTCCAAGTGCAACCCCAGGCGCGAGACATGACTCGAGACGTCCGGCACCCCTCAATGCATTAATTTCACCTTGTTTAGCTCACCCGATTCCTACAAAAACGACACACAAAAACAACAAACTATGTGACACTATAAAACAAAAAATACTAAACTATTACAAGTACAAACTCGGGTTGCCTCCCGAGAAGCGCCTTATTTAATGTCGTGGCACGACGGGTATAAATCAAGGGTCCCTCAAAGTAATTGAAGTGCGGTGATTCACCGCACCTCCCCAGTAATGTTTCACCGGTTGACCATTAACCAAAAATGTGTTCTCAGAATCCGGGGCTCTCAATTCAACCGCTCCATGTGCGGTGACACGAACAACTTCAAAAGGCCCCGACCATCTCGACTTCAACTTGCCCGGAAATAATTTCAACCTCGAGTTGAACAACAATACAAGCTGCCCTGGCTCAAAAGAACGACACTCAATGTGCTTATCATGCCATTTCTTTGTCCGTTCCTTATATAATTTCGCATTTTCATACACATGGAAACGGAACTCTTCAAGTTCATGCAATTGGAGCATCCGCTTCTCACCCGCTAAGGCCATATCAAGGTTGAGCTTTTGAATTGCCCAATACGCCTTATGCTCTAATTCAACCGGCAAATGACAGCGCTTACCATAAACGAGCCTATATGGAGAGGTTCCAATAGGTGTTTTGAATGCGGTTCGATAGGCCCAGAGAGCATCATCTAACTTTACAGCCCAATCCTTCCTCGAGGCATTCACCGTCTTCTCAAGGATTTGCTTGATCTCTCTATTAGACACTTCCACTTGGCCACTAGTTTGGGGATGATAAGCAGTAGCCACCTTGTGGCGAACCCCATATTTAGCCAACAATTTATTGAACAACCGGTTACAAAAGTGCGTACCTTCATCACTGATTATAGCCCGCGGTGTCCCAAAACGAGTGAAAATATTCTTCTTCACAAACTTCACCACCACACTCGCATCATTTGTTGGAAGTGCAACAGCTTCCACCCATTTAGACACATAATCAACTGCTACTAGGATGTATTTATGGCCCATAGAAGGTGGGAATGGACCCATAAAATCAATACCCCAACAATCAAACAGCTCAATCTCCAAGATATTGTTCAAAGGCATCTCGTGACGCCTAGTAATAGTCCCCGTTCTTTGGCAACGATCACATTGCTTCACTAGTGCGTGAGCATCTTTAAATAAAGTAGGCCAAAAGAAACCAGATTGGAGTACCTTTGCAGCTGTTCGATCTCCACCAAGGTAGCCACCATAAGGAGAGGAATGACAGCTCTGTAGAATCGGCTCTACTTCTTCCCTTGGAATGCATCTCCTAGCTAGTTGATCAACTCCTATCTTGTACAAATAAGGCTCGTCCCACACATAAAATCTACTCTCATGAAGGAGTTTACGCTTTTGCTCAGCAGTTGCCTCATGGGGGTACACATTACTCACAAGTAAATTTACCATGTTAGCATACCATGGCACCTCGGCTGCATCAAGAGCAAAATGTTGCTCATCAGGAAATACCTCTTTAATCTCGGGCCCTTCATCTACATGATCTCTATTCTCCAGCCTTGACAAATGATCAGCAACTTGATTCTCAGTCCCCTTGCGATCTCGAATTTCAACATCAAACTCTTGCAATAGGAGAACCCATCGAATGAGTCTAGGCTTGGAGTCCTTCTTTTCAAACAAATACCGGATTGCGGCATGATCAGTGTAGACAACAACATGAGTGCCAACCAAATAAGATCTGAACTTATCAAAAGCATACACTACGGCTAGCAACTCCTTCTTAGTGGTGGTGTAATTGGACTGGGCTGCATCAAGCGTCTTGCTTGCATAATAGATTGAGTGAAAAACTCTTCCAATTCTTTGGCCTAGAATAGCCCTAATAGCATTATCACTCGCATCACACATCAATTCAAACGGCAAAGACCAGTCAGGAGCAATGATGATTTGTGCGGTCACCAACCTTTTCTTCAACTCTTCAAATGCTTTGAGACAAGCATCATCAAACACAAATTTCACATCCTTCTCCAACAATTTGCACAAGGGAGTGGAAATTTTGGAGAAGTCCTTTATGAAACGTCTATGAACCCTGCATGTCCCAAGAAACTACGCACCCCCTTAACAGAGATAGGTGGTGGTAATTTCTCAATGGCCTCGATTTTTGCTTTGTCAACCTCAATCCCTTGCTTTGACACCTTGTGCCGAAGTACTATGCCTTCTTGAACCATAAAGTGACATTTTTCCCAATTCAGCACAAGATTTGTTTCTTCACAACGCCTCAGCACAGCATCAAGATTTCTCAAACATTCATCAAAAGAGTCACCAACCACTGAAAAATCATCCACAAATGCCTCCACAAATTTTTCCACCATGTCAGTGAAAATAGCCATCATGCACCGCTGAAAAGTCCCCGGGGCATTACACAACCCAAATGGCATCCTCCTAAATGCATAGGTGGCATATGGACAAGTAAAAGTGGTATTCTCTTGGTCTTCAGGGGCTATCACAATTTGATTGTAGCCCGAATACCCATCCAAGAAGAAATAATATTCATGCCCTGCAAGTCTATCCAGCATCTGATCAATAAAGGGAAGGGGGAAGTGATCCTTCCTGGTGGCTTTGTTCAGCTTCCTATAGTCAATGCAAATTCGCCACCCTGTAACAGTTCTTGTAGGGATCAACTCATTATGTTCATTCTTCACCACTGTCATGCCCCCTTTCTTAGGAACACATTGCACTGGACTCACCCACTTGCTGTCAGAGATAGGAAAAATAATACCAGCATCAAGCCACTTGATTACTTCTTTCTTCACCACCTCCTTCATAATTGAACTTAGCCTCCTCTGCTGCTCTATGGATGGTTTATGATCTTCTTCCAAGAGAATTTTGTGCATGCAGAAAGAAGGACTAATCCCTCTAATATCAGCAATAGTCCGGCCAATAGCTCTTTTGCGCTCTCGCAAGACCCGCAACACCTTCTCAACCTGCACATCAGACAACAAAGAAGAAAGGATCATCTTTCCAGCTCTGACTCTAATAACAACATCAGCAGTAGCCAAAAATCCTCTTCCCAAGATGAGAGGAACCTCAGGGTCAGCTTCATAGTCAAGAATAACAAAATCCACGGGTAGTATAAACTGACCCACTTGTACAAGCACATCCTCAATAATCCCCTCGGGGCATGTCAAAGATCTATCAGCAAGCTGCAGGGTCACAGTAGTGGGTCGTGGCTCACCCAGGCCTAGCTTCCTGAAAACTGAAGAAGGCATTAAATTCACACTAGCACCCAAATCACATAAAGCTCGACCAACCTCATGTTCCCCAATTTTCAAAGGGATGGTAAAACTGCCAGGGTCCTTCAATTTCTGAGGAAGCTTGCTTCTAACTCTGGAACTGCACTCCTCAGTAAGTGCAACTGTCTCAAACTCAGTCAGTCTTCTCTTGTTAGCAACAATATCCTTGATGTATTTAGCATATTTGGGAACATCCTGCAAAAGTTCCACCAAAGGAATATTTACCTGAATCTGACTCAATATCTCCAAGAATTTCTTGCATGCCGCATCAACTTTCTGCTTCTGTAGCCTCTGAGGGAAAGGTGGTGGTGGTCTCACAATAGCAGACTCGGGTTGCGTTGCTATTACTGTCTCTGCTTCTTTCTCCACTTCCCTATCAACATTTGGCTCTAGCTCACCAACAGGCTTCTTTGGTTTTGGGGGAACTTCTTCTAGAGCTCTTCCATTCCTCAAAGTAACTGCTTGCACAAATTCTTTAGGATTCTTCTCTGTATCACTCGGTAAGGCACCCCGAGGTCTATTATTTTGTGCTCCAGCAAGCTGCCCCAACTGTCTTTCAAGATCTTTCTGCGCACTGCTCAAATCTTTAATTGTTTGTGCCTGAGATGCCGAATCATCTATGAGCTTTTGCTGCCCTGCAAGAAGTTTCCTAAGCATATCCTCCATTGCATTAGACTGCTGTGGCTGAGCCTGTAACTGCGACCCCTGCTGTGGTGCATTGCTTTGAGTAAATTGGGGTCTCTCATTACCCTGAAACTGCTCATGGGTATCCCTCCAGGAGAAATTTAGGTGATTACGCCAACCCGTGTTATAACTGTTACCATATTGATTGCGATTCTGACCCTGTGACCTGTTCTGATTACCCACGTAATATACTGACTCTGGGTTAGATGGACAAACCTCAGTACTATGTTCCTCGCCACACACCTCACAAAAAGTCTGAATTTGTTGTACTGGAGCTAATAGTGGTTTTGCTTGGAGAGTCAGCTTGCTGATTTGATTAGAAATAGCATCCATCTTCGCTCTCAGCTCTGAAATTGCATCCAATTGAAGTATCCCAGCAGCTTTCTGCGTATTAGCCCGGCTAACACCCTCAAATTGTGTCTTAGCTCTACCATCACCCTGCCAATCAGGATTGCTCTGCGAAAACTTATCAAGTAAGTCATAGATCTGATCAAAATTTAAGGCCAGCACTTGGCCTCCAGCAGCAGCATCAACCACAATCTTAGTGTGTTGGTTCAACCCCTCAACAAAGGTGTGTGCAATAACCTCATTAGATTGGTTGTGGTGTGGACAATCTCTCAATAGCATTTTGAATCTCTCCCAGGCTGCATACAATAATTCTCCTTCTAACTGCCTGAAGGACAAAATTTCGCTCCTCAACCTGGCCGTCTTGGCAGACGGATAAAACTTAGCCAAAAATTTCTTAGCCAAATCCTCCCAAGTAGTGATAGACCCAGGCTTCTCTGCCTTTAACCACTTCCTTGCTGTCCCAATCAATGAAAATGGGAACAAAGTCATACGCACATAATCGGTAGGCACACCCGACGGTGTATAAGTATCACTGATCTCCAGAAAGTTCTGAATGTGTTGCTGCGGATCTTCATGTAGGAATCCACCATATTGCCCCGTCACATGCAGCAACTGAATCATGCCGGGCTTGATCTCAAAGTTCCCGGTAATAGCGGGCTTCACAATACTTGACTCTACTCCTCTCAGACTAGGAAGAGCAACATCTCGCACTGCTACTGCTTGTTCTTCAGCCATTTCAACAGGCAGAGAGGCAAGTACGATTGCTAATGCTTCTCGATTTCTCGCTTCCCTTTTTGTCCTTCTCAAGGTTCTTTCAGGCTCGAGATCAAAAGGTGCGAGTGATTCGTCCTTTTTATTCCTTTGCATTCAAAACCATTGCCTGAAACAGCATAAGAAACTCAACAAAAAAAATTAAACCTGAATAGAAATTAAGTAATTGTTCAAAAGAAACTAGTCCGTAATTAGTCCCCGGCAACGGCGCCAAAAACTTGTTGCTCCCAACGCACACGCAAGTATACGCAGTCGACAAGTAATAAAGTGATAAATCGAATATCGTTCCCACGAGGACTAAGCAGACTAATACTTAACAAACAATTCCTACAAACTACTCAGGGATCTTTTTCTTTGGTTGTAAGAGTTTTTATAACTAAAATGCAGTAATTAAAGTGCTAGAGGTGTAGTCAAACAATGAGAAATACTTTGGTTGTTAACAATATCAAGGGGACGGTCCAGGGTCAGAGTTACGAACAATCCAGTTGATGTATCCAAGTGATTCCACTTCTTAAATCCCGGGTTACTAACTGACAAAGTAAATGTAACTGTGAAAACCTTTCAGTTCTTCACAATCTATGCAAGCTACTTCAATCCCTATATGTCTATGGGTTAAATCACATGCACGCATTAACGATTCATGTAATGAGTTAAACTAGGCAAGCAAGTATATGTCTATCTTACCCGCAAATTGGTTCCCCGATGCCCGGGTTCACAAACTAGTTCTATTCTTTCTTATTACGTAATTAAATTCCCTCTTTCGAGTTCAATCCAAAAACCATAGATAATGTATAATTATCGAGCTCTAACAATTATACAAGTGAAATCAAGAAAGAATAAGTAACCCGTTATGGGATTCAATTAATGGGAATCAATCTTCAAACAATCAACCTTCATGTAATACTCCAACCCTAGAACGTAAAGTTTAGCCACACATATTCATAATCACAAGGCAAGAATTTGATGTAATAATGAAGTAAATGATGTAATAGATGAAAGATTAGGAATAAACCCTTGTTCAATGAGTATGTTGCTCTCAATATTGCTCCAAAGTATCAACTCCCTTTCAAAAACTAAGTACAAGACTATTTATAGTGTTTACAAACACCTAGACATAACTTAGACCCAATACTAGACGGAATAGGAAGTGAAAAACCGCACAAGGGGCGCTATAACGGGCGCCCCGCGCCTCGGAAAGCGCCAAAACAACCAGTAGCCGTCAGATTTTGAGCGCCTTTGGGGCGCGCCACTTGAGTAACCGCGCTGGGCACTAGGCGCCATAGCTGGCGCGCCACGTGCCCCACAGCGCCCAGCCAAAAAGTGTGTTTTTTTGGTTCGAAATCTTGCTCGTGTCGTGCCCTCGTGTGCTCAATCCAATCCTCAATCATCCTCCAATCAATTCTTGCTCAATCAAGCTCCAAATGCACTGCGTAACAACCTACACACGCACGGCATAAAATCAGTGTAAAACCACATTCACAAACTATAAAACGAGTCCAAAACAAGCTCAAATATGCGGAAACATTAAGGAAACCTTGGCATAAAATGCCAAACATCATGAATGGGATCCTTCACGCCTTGGAGTCTCATTTCTTGGTGGTTCATTTCTTAGAAGATCATGAATGGGATCCTTCACTTGTGGAGTGTCATTTGGATACTAGGTGTCTTCGACCACCATGCGAGAATAACGGTCATTAGCCCGAGAGAGCCTACTAGGTCCATCACCCCGCACCACCACGGTTGGAGGTTTCTCAGCTACTTGCTTTCCCATCTCCCGAAGCCTATCTTTTTAGGATAGGTTATCAACCGTCTCCTTCATCCCTTTGAATTCATCTTGAATTGAATTAACACTTGCCATTAAGGCTTGCAACATTGTTTTGACTTCCATGTCCGTCTCGACTTCCTTTTGAGCCTTTGTACCTACAAACAAGTAAACAAACAAAGGTTAGTAGAAAGAGTCATCACCAATTCACTCCTTAAATGTTTACACTTGATTTGATTACACTCGATTTGATTGCACTCAATCCACTCATGTTTATGCTCAATAATTGGCTGTTACTCGCTCTAATACTCTCACCGCACTTGCCTTTTACCTTTCTTGGTTAATGCAAGTTTGTTCTTCGCACACAAGTCCGATTCAACAATCAAACTCAATCCAATTTGGGATGGAAATGAGTTATTGTAGCTAAGAATGGACAATGAAAGCTAATGGACGGAATTTAGAAAAAGTCAAAAAAGGAAAGAAGAAAAGCACAAATCGAATTGATACGACACAGATTCGGATTTGGATGAAATTTTGTTTCTGATCTAGAAACTCACTGTACTTAATTATGAAACTTGAATTTGGTTGATTGGAAACTGTTCATGGGCTGTTTCAATCAATCTGCCCAAGAAAACTATTTTACCGAAAAATGTTGTTCTATGCGATCGCGTAAGATACGCCGCGATCGCGTTCGCGTTGAAGTAGTTCACAAAAGAGCGTGTTCGCGTCAAACAGTGCGCGATCGTGAAGAGAAATTAATTACCAGCCTGCGCTGTCGCTCTTGGTTGAGCGCGATCGCGTAGGGCGCTGAGACTTAAGCATAACCTATTTTTCAAGTCCTCTTTTCCACTTTAATCTTCATCAAAAATCTTGTTTTGTTCAAAATTTTGAGATTTATGGTCCTTGTTAGTTCGTGAAAAAACCCCAGTAGTTGAATCTTCTAATCAAACACCCAAAATGAGAAAACCCCAATTCTTTGTTGATGAACCCTAATTTTTAAATCTTCAATCCAACACCCCAAATGTTGTTTGTTGTTCGGTTCCTTCAAGGAATAACTTCTAGATTCATGAATCAACAGTTGGTAACAAAAATTTCATCCAAAAGAAACTTAAACCTATGACTCAATTTTTAGATTTTTGACTCTTTTTTTTTTGTTGTGATTTTTCAAATTTGATAACCAAAAACCTTATTAGTGTTTATAAGAAAAAAACACTAATATGAGCTCTGATACCAAATTATATAAACAAAACAACAAGGAAATAAAAAATAACAAGAATTGAAAGATTGAAAGCAAGATGCAATTTTTATTAGAAAAAGATTAAAGAAGTAGATTAGGAAAAGTAGCCTAAACACCTCCTTTCATAGTCTAACAAATTGAACCTATACTAATTGATCCTCAATTGGATCTAATCCAATTACAAATCAAGGACAAAATGTACTTAAGCAAATAAGCTTAGCCAATAACCTCATAATAATCAATGTCATCAAAATCTACCCTAATAAATGAGAGTTAAGGACTTTATATAGGGAGTTCCTAAAACGGCAAAAATGCCTTAATTACCCTTGACAATGGGCTTGCAATAAGTCATTAAACTAAAAATAGTGTTCTAGTCATCTCCACAGTGCTATCACGCAAGGACACGCGCGATCGTGCTTGAGTAACCAGAGCTTCGTGATCGCGTCTATGGTCACGCGATCGCGAAGAAAATTGTCTTCATCCATTTTCAGCTTCCTGCGCGATCGCGTCTGAGGCCTCGCGATCTAGCTGTTCATCTTTTCCTCCTTGCGCGATCGCGTTTGGTGTCACGCGATCACGTTGTGTAGCTTCTTGACCTTGCACAATCGCGTATGCTGGCTCGCAATCGCGATGAGCATTTTCTGATTTTGAGGCAGTGAGCTTGCAAACAGGTCCTGAAGCCTCCAAAATCTGCCCCAGCAGCTCCAGTTGTGCAAATGTGGCCTGCAACTATTGCAACTCTCGTGCTTGACTTTTTGTAATGGCTTGCTCACGCATCGGGTTGTATCATCTTGGCTGGTGGTTTAGTGACAAGTCCTAAGGGTCATTTTTCAACAAATCCTTCATTTCTTCAATCATAGTCTACTTTCATTTAGGATCTGCAAAAGCTTCTCTCTAATTTGGGGAATAGACACAGAAGAAATAGACAAGACAAATGCTCTATATGAGGGAAATAGGGAATCAAATGAGACAAAATTAGATAAGGGAGGTTTGGTGGTGCAAGTTCTGACACTTTTCCTGTGAGCAACAGGCAAATCTAACTCATTAGGGAATGTAGTTAACTCACTAGTAGAAGAGGGTCAGCTTCAGCAGATTCCATGTTTGCTTCTTCTGCTTCTTCAACTGTATTTTTCTTCTTTGAGTACTTTTTTCGATAAGGTATATCCAACATCCCATTCAAACACTCAATAGTCTCCCCATGAACAATCTTCCGCTGAATGTTTTCTGTAGTATCAACAGTGATGCTGTCCGGATTGGCACTCGAAGCCGTGGAGGATTCGTAATTGATATCAATAGCTTAAAATGCTTCAAAAGGACTTGAAAGCCAAGAATCAAGTCAAAGGATTGCCTAAATGAGCAACTGCAAGATTACTGGAATTTGGACAGGCGCAACTGCGCAGAAGCAACCAAATCAAGTGCGCGTTCACAAGATACTCCATGCGATCGCGATGGAGCTGCATGAACACACAGCCAATCACAGCATACAAGATTCGGTCGCGTGCAAGGACGGCCAGTCCAGATTTTCAGAATCTGCAATAGGGGCTTTTTATTCTATTTACTCTTGTGAGAGTGTGTATGGGTTTAATTCCTTTTCTTCTTCTTGGATCTCTCTTGGATTCTCTTGTATGAGAGATCCATTACTTGAGCTCAAGTCTCTTCCCCCTCGGATATTTATCTTTGATTGTATCATTTAAATTAAGGTATTACAATTTGTTTGTAGTGTTTTAATTTACCTACAATTGTGGGATTTGATTCCATTCTTTCTTCTATCTATCCCCTATTCCCTTCTATCTTTACTTTGTCTCTTTGAGTTTATCGTTTGATTACTCATTTTCCATCATTAGTGTTTAGCATCCTATCATTTGGTATCAGAGCTCGAATTGGTGTTTGTTCCTACAAATACTATCTAGGTTTTGTTTATCAAAATCTTAAAATTACAAAAAATAATTAAAAATTCAAAAATTCCGAAAATTGAGTCATGGATTTAGGGTTTCTTTGGATGAAATCTTTGTTACCAATTGCTGGTTGATGATTCTAGAAGCTGTGTCTTGAAGGAATTGAATAATAAATATTGTTTGGGGCATCAATTTGAAGAATCAAAATCTAGGGTTTTTCAAGTTCTTCAACAATTGATTTGGAGCTTTTGTATTTTGTATGTTGTTTATGAAGAATTGATCATTGGGATTTGTTCACGGACTTATAAGGAGCTTATATCTCAAATTTGGAACAAAAACAAGTTGATATGTGAAGATTCAAAGTGAAGAATTTTTTCAGAAATTCGGGATTCAAGTTCTGCATCAAACCCAGAATTTGTTCTTCTGGATAGCGCTCCATCTGTCGCGATCCCGTAGGCTTGTTGAAATATTGTTCTTCGCGATCGCAAGGCGATAGTGCAGGGTTATTGGCTTACTCTTCGCGATAATGCCCAAACTCACGCGACATCGCCGAACAAAAAAATCAGTCACTTTACATATTGCTCGGAATAGCCCCTAAACAGTTTAAGATCACCCAAACCCTTTTCATATCATCAAATACAGTAAGTTTCTAGATCACACACAAAATTTCATCCAATTCCAATATCGTTTCGTGCTTTTTCGATTCATGTTTTATTTTTTTTTAGTTTCGTAGCATGTTTATTTGTTCCTAGTCCATTTGTGTGTCTTTGTCTATTTCTTTGGTGTCCCATAAACTCCATTCGAACCGAGGCGTGGATACTTACCTTGAGAATTTGAGGTTGTAGAACCTTGAAGAGATTAAGAAAATCCTTGTATGGAAAAAAGCTTGAGTGGTGTGATCATTAGAGTGTGGTCACAAAAGCTATTGACCTTGAGTGTATACACGAGTGGAAAAAAATTGAGTGTTCATATATCAAATGATACCCGTGAGGGAGTGAACTTGTGAGGTCCTTTTCTTTTTATTGTTGCAAATATGTCCTGGGATGATAATTGTGGAGGTTATGACTCCTATGGAGATGATGGAAATTGCTACGCTGATTGTGGAGACTATGGTTTCTATGATGATGGTGGGAGTTACTATGATGATTTGGGAAACTAAGGTTCTTATGGTGATGAGGAGAGTCACTATGGTGATCATGGAGCTCGTGAAGACTATGAGGCTTATGAGGATGAATGTGATAATGAAAACTCCTATGTTTCTAGTTTTAGAGATGATGATAGTGACGCTTCAAGGGACACTGTTCCTACTTACTCTTCTTGTGATGAACTTGAAAATGTAGATAGTGACATAGAGAGAATAGATGATGAAGCTTATTATAGAGATTGTTCATTTGCATCCTCTCTTTGTGTTCCTTAAAGTAGACAAGAGAGTAGTAGTGGTCTTTCTATTGGATTGAAAAGAAGTGGCAATCTCTCCATAAGAAAAAGAGAGCTTACATCTCCTAATTATGCTAAAAGGTTCAATGTCTCTAATTATTACGTGAAAGGAAACTTGAGGCCTAAGGTAATAAAAAATGCTAAAAATGATTTGTCTTGTTCTAATAATGCTTTGAGAACTTTTTTTAATGGAATCATTTTGTAGATAACCATGAGTGTGATGAAGTTTGTTTGGAGCATTTTTGGAAGGAAAGAAAGAACTTCTTCTATGCAACTTGTAAGGTTGGAGAGAACGTTTGTGCTACGATCATTGATTATAAGAGTCATACTAATGTGGCAAGTGTTTCTTTGGTTGAGCAATTAAAGTTGGAAACTTGTAACCATCCCTTACCCTATAGGTGGACTTGGTTGAATGGAGATGGGTTTGTGGTCATTACACAACAAGTGTGGGTAAAGTTCAAAATTGGCAATTATCATGATAAATTGCTATGTGATGCTCATAAAAGGTTGTCACTTGTTGTTGGGAAAACTACGGAAGCTTGCTAGAAATGCCAAGTATAGTGAGGATTTGAGAAAATATGCTCTCACTTTATGGGACCTAAAGTTTATTCTTAACGCCTCTGCTCCAATGAAAGTCAAAGAATTTTATTTGAGAATACTAGAAGTGGCAAGAAAGACAAAGGAAAAAGGGGTGAGGCGAAGGTGGGATGAAGGTTCTCAAGGAGAAAAATTGAAGGTTAAGGTCAAGAGTACTCCTACTCCTTCCAAAGGGATTGTTGGCACATGTCCTAGTCCAAATGAACTTGAGAGAGAAAAGATTGAGAGGAGTAAGGGAGTAGCAAGTGACAACTCAAGAGAGGAGAAAGAAGTGCTTGAAGTGAGTGAGTTGTCGCAAGAAAACAGAGAAGAGCTTGAAAATGAAATGAGAGTAAAGAAAGAGGAAAACCAAAAGAGTGAGCGTGAAGATTTTCATTATTCTAACAATTCTAACCTTTCTTTTTTCTCTAATTGTCTTGTGCATTTTGAAGGAACCTTTGGAGATGCTACATTGGGAAATTCTTCCTTGGAAGTGGTTCCATGCTTGGAAGAAAAAAAGGAGATCAAGGTGAAGTCTCCAAATGAACAAGTGAGCTTAAATTTTAAAAGTCAAGGTAAAAAAGGATTTTTTTAGGTGTGCTACAAGGTAACAAAGCTAATCTTAACTCATGTGTCTCTTTGGGTGAGCTTGATAGAGATTTGAGTAGTATTGATAGCTTTACTTTTGTGGGATTAAAGATTCTATACCTTGCATTGATAATAGTTAAAGTGATAGTTGTGAGCATGAACTGGCTGAGCACACTTGTGAAAGGAAAATTGATGGTTTTTGTGTGTGTGAATTGTTCCATACTAGAGATGTTCAAATGGGTGAGCTTGAACAAAATGAATTTTGGTTTGACACTCCACCTCTGTTTGATAAATGTGAAAATGAATTGCTTGATCTTGATGTGATAACATTTAATAGCATTCTTGATTGTGGTGGTGGTTTGTGCCAAGTTGAAAATAGTGTTGGAATGGAAAGTGTGCACTTACTTGAGGAAAGTAAAATAGTTGATGAATTGTCTTTGAACGACATTGAGTTATCTTCCTTTGTGGTTAAAGTTGATGAATCTTGTTATGAGTTGTTAAGTGAGTGTGCATTTGAAAGAGATCTTGAATGTGAGGGCACACTTGATGATGTTTCCTTGAGTTATAACTTTATTTTGGACTTGTTTGCACTCGATGAAAATGATAAGTCAATGCTTAAAGAGTGCATAACTTGTGAAAATTATTCTTGTGACTTGCTTGATAATGCTAATTGTGTGGATGTTAGCAACATAACTCCCAAAATATTTGTTGAAAGCTTGTCTAATATTGGAAAGTCCTCCAAAAATGAATTTAAAGGAGGGAGGCACTAGCGATAGTAGTGGTAAAGTAATACTCCATGCTAGCTTTAGTGTCAATTTCTTTACTTGCTCTATTCCTAGTTTTAAGCATACATTTAGAGTAGACTTTGCTAGAGCTTCCAAGGTTAAGAATGATAAATTGTAAATAGAGGCTTGGCATGAGTCGAATGAGTTTGAAGATGAGCACTACTTTGTGAATGAACTTGCTAGTAGTTATCTTTCTAGTCAAATACTTGATGTTGGAATTGAAAAAAAGTTCTTTCTAGATGGTTTTGATGTTTGGATATATCATAAGTATGTGCACTTTGAGCATGAGTATATGAGTTTTGTTCCCCACTCTTTGTTCTGTAGTGCTTGGAAAGTTATTGAGTTGGTATTTATTTGTATCATGGTTTTGCAAGGTATAAATTCGAGGACGAATTCCTTTAAAGAAGAAGAAGAGAATAATGCGATCCAGATTGGCACTCGAAGCCATGGAGGATTCGTAATCGACATCAATAGCATAGAATACTTCAAAAAGGCTTGGAAGCCAAGAATCAAGCCAAAGGATTGGCCAAATGAGCAACTGCAAGCTTAATGGAATTTGGGTAGGCGCGATCGCAAGGCAACAGGTGCGACTGTGTAGAAGCAACCAAATCAAGTGCGTATTTGCGAGATATTCCACGCGACCGCGATGGAGCTTCATGAACACATAGCGCGATCGCGACATACAAGACGCGGTCGCGATGAAGGACGGCCAGTCCAGATTTCCAGAATCAGCAATAGGAGTTTTTTAGTCCATTTATCCTTGTACTTAACTAACTACTATAAATAGCATAATTTAGGGTTTAGTCATTTGGATTTTGATGATGAATGATTGACATTACTCTTGTGAGAGTGTGTATGGGTTTAGTCCCTTTTCTTCTTCTTGGATCTCTCCTGGATTCTCTTGTGTGGGAGATCCATTGCTTGAGTTCAACTCTTCCCCCTCGGATATTGATCTTTGATTGTATCGTTTAAATTAGGGTATTACAATTTGTTTGTAGTGTTCTAATTTACTTACAATTGTGGGATTTAATTCCTTTCTTTCTTCTATCTATCCCCCAATTCCCTTCAATCTTTACTTTATGTCTTTGATTTTATCGTTTGATTGCTCGTTTTCCATTATTAGTGTTTAGGATCCTATCAAACAGTCTCCTCCTGAACAATCTCCCCCTAAACCTCAAGAGGATCAATACAATAGCTCGGGATAATCATCTCTTCCCCCTTATTACAATCCCCCTGAAAAGGTGATAGTGTAATACTGAAATAGGGCTTTCATTCCCAGAAGGTAACATCCATACTAATAAAGGTTCTCCTAGTGGGAGGATGATAGTATTTGTACCCTTTTTGAGTTGGGAAATACCCAATAAACACACATTTAAGAGCTTTAGGGTCAAGTTTCCCAAATGAACAAAGAAAACACACACAAACACCTTTAGAGAAAAACAGTATAATTATTTTTTCCCTTCAGGGCTTCTAGAGGACTTTGAAAATTCAGGATTTTAAGTGGTCTATTGATAAGATAGGCAGCTACAAGTATAGCATCTCCCCAGTAAGTTTTTGGAAGAATCATCATAAAAAGAAGAGATCGTGCCACTTCTAAAAAATGTCTATTATTTCTTTTAGCAAACTCATTTTGTGTACTAGTGTAAGGACAACTAGTTTGATGGATTATCCCATAAAGCTCTAAATAAGACCCAAACCTTTTGTCCATGTATTCTGTTCCATTATCAGTTCGCAAGATTTTTATCTTGCCCTCAAATTGAGTACAAATCATTTTATGAAACAATTGAAAGCAAGAAAATACTTCACCTTTGGCCTTTAATAAATACACACAAGTCATCCTAGTACAACAATCAATAAAAGTAACAAACCATCGACTAACTGACAAAGAGGTTGTTTGAGTAGGACCATGTACATCAGAATGAATAGTCGTAAAAAGAATTGTACTTTTATTATCACTCAAAGGATAAGTGTTTCTTGTATGCTTGAAAAATTCACAAGCATCACAAAACCAAAGATTCAAACTTAGTCTTTCAAAAAAAACTAGGATATAACTTCTTTAACACAAAAAAAAAGATGGGTGCCCCAACTGCCTATGCCATTGAATTATTTCTTAGTTGACAACCTTATTTCCTCCAAAAAATTCTTTACCAGAGTCTCGAGTTCCATCAATCATGTATAAGCCATCATGCAATGTAGCACAACTAATTATTTTCCCTGTTTGAAGATCCTAAAAAACAAAATGATCAGGAAAGAACTCGATTTTACAGTTTAGGTCTTTGGTGATGGAACTAATAGATAACAAATTAACAGAAAAGTCAGGTACATGGAGAAATGATGATAATGTAATATCTTGTGTACAGACTATAGAACCTGTTCTAGAGATAGGGGTTAAAGAACCATTGGCTATTCTGACATAATCCCTTTTGAGACATGGAAAGTAGTTTTGAAAACCTTTAGAGGAGCCTGTCATGTATTTATTCGCACCAGAATCAATAATCCAAGAATTAACGTGAGCAGTAAAGGCAGTACCTGATTTCACATAGTTGGATGTTGCCACAGATGAAGAATCAAGTTTGGAAAAAAGTCGACGAATGTGTAGAATTTCATCTGAGGACAATGTTTCTCCAGAATTAGAGTCCGTAGATGTCTCCATATTTTCAGCAACATTAGCTTGACCCCTTAGTGGACCTGTTTGTTTTCCTCCACAACCTTTACCTGATTTACGTTTTAACTTCCAACATGCCTCCCCAGTATGCATGTAAATGCCACAATGATCATAATATAAATGATCCTTATTAGAAGTAGTACCCTTGGTTGCTCCTGAGAAACAGTTATCTCAGACTTCTCGATTGGTGCAGAGTAAAGCATTACCCCTCGGCCCTCTTCTTTTTGTACATAAGAATATGCATCCTCAAGAGAAGGAAAATGTTCTCTGCTAAGAACCTGAGCCCTGATCTGATCATATTCTTGGTTCAAACCAGCCAAGAAATCATAATCTCTTAATTTTTCAACCAATTTTTGGAACATAACTGCATCATCAGCACACTTTGCTTTGACATCCTGATAGTAGTCAATCTCTTACCATAACCTACTTAACTCATAATAATAATCAGTGATGGTCAGCTCACCTTGCTTTGTCGCATGAATTTTTTTTCATATTTCAAAGATTTGAGCATCATTCCACTTGCGAGAGTAGGTTCGCTTAGTTGAATTCTAGATTTTTTCCGCAATATCAAGTAATAAATACTGTTTGAAAATTCTGGGATGCATAGTATTCAACAGCCATGTCATCACCAAGGAGTTATCAGAGTCCCATTGACTATAGCTAGCATCAGTTATAGCAGGTACTTTCTTCTCTCCAGTGATATAGCCGAGCAGCTTTCTAGAGTTGATAAAAAACAAACAGGATCTTGACCAAGCAAGATACGTAGCTACCCGGTCCAATTTCACTACACTGATTTGTGAAATAGGGAGTCTACCATTTTGGTGTCCACAATCTTTGTATCTCCCATTAATCAAGTATCATAGCAAGCCAAAAAAAAAAAAAATTTATATGTTGGATCTGAAAACGAACGAAATCTGCTACACCCAATTTTTTTCTTAACATGTCAGGAACTAAATCGGGCAGAAACAGCGGCTCGAAAGTGAAGAAAACTCGCCGAAAAGTTGACCGGTTGTCGAAAAAACCTGAAACCTGAATGGGTAAGCTCGAAATGAGCCAGCGACCATAACCCAAAAAAATCTAGAAAAAAACTCGCTTAAGATGGTCTCACGCGCCGGCGCGTGGTTGTCAGAGCTGGAGCTTCGGGTGGTGCGTGGAAGGATTTTTCCGGCAGAGGTTGGTTAGGGTTTGGTCACCGATGCATGCAGAAGACTTTAGTGGTATTAGTTTTTTAACACTACCAACAGATTTTATTTTTTCTTCAGACAACCACTGGAGGGGGAAAACTCAACCTCTTACAGCGATAGTGAAACCCTAGAGCTGCAAAAGGAGCCGGCTCTGATACCATCTCAAATTTTTAGAGAAAGAAATTTCTTCTATTATTTCTAAATAAATATTATAACATATGAAAAGATGTATTTATACAATGAATTATAGGACTAAGTAAGGAAATACAATCAATTATAATAACTACAATTAAAGAAAATATTCTAGTTCTATCAACAATCAATCAATAGTGGCATATGGTAAGAACAAGAGAAGAATATTAAACAGAAGCTGTAGTTTAGCTAGTAAGCGACAAAGATAAGGAAATGATACTTTTTCCTATGTTATTTGTCTTTTCACTGTTAAACATTAAACAAAGAGAAAAGAAAGCGACAAATATACATTTGCGACAAATATACATACAACTTTTAGCATAAGGTTTGAAATTCAAATTCATTCCAAAAGAATGTTAAGTTCTTTTTATAGAATGACTTCAACTTCAACTTCAATAAATACTCTATTTTAAAAAGGGACCCCAAAAGATATATACATAGTGTACATCCTTCCAAAGATGAAAAGAGTAGATACCCCTTATTAGAGCATTCAAAGAGAATATACAAGTGGTGTAGTCACCATTAAAAGATAAATATGCATTTTACTTCTTAAGCAAAGTTGCGAGTTCGAATGATGAGACCGAGAAATTTTTAGTATAGAAACTTCCCTAATAGGCCATATGCAACACAAATATGGATTAGTCAGTGGATGTACAATACCATATATAATCAAAGAAAGCTCGATGTTTCTCTGTGTATTTGTCTTTCTATGTCATGCACGTTATTGTGTATAATGAAAATCCGAATCCAAAAGGATTACAATATAAAATAATCCATATGAAAATAAATAAACTATAAGTGTAACTTTACTTGTAATTAGTAGATAATGTTAAAGGATAGCAGTCTCATCATTAGTTCGAGCCGATATATGACCCTGGGGAAACATCGGTGTATTCTACTCCAGATATTTGTAGCTAATGGAAGTGTAACACCTGCTCTTTATGTTCTAAAAAGAATGTCACAATATTTTTATTCGTTTGTATAAAAAAGAATAACAAGTTTTTTAATTTGAAAGTGTTTGTATCCCAAATTTTTATTATCTTTCTTTTGTACTTAATTCGTGTCAAATTATAATATAACTTATAAATTAAAACAGATGAAGTAGCTTTTTTCTTATGTACAAAAAAGTGCACCTATTATTAAAATTACTCCATGAAGGCAATAAACTGATTCTTAAGAAGGAAATTTGAACTTTTCAAATGATTTTTTGAGGAATCTAACTGAGCTTTTGACCTAATTTCTTTCCTCTAGAAACTCAAGTTGTCATATTCACTTTCAGCCTGGATAGCACACGTTTCTTTTTCTTTTTGAGATCAAATAAGAGACTACCATACTAAATTGTACTGGAGTTGAAAATTTCTCATAGTTGGTGCTGCTAAGCATGACATTGTGGCTAGTGTCTCCTCCTACTGACAAGAACTTATCACCTTAAATATTATCCCCATACTCCAAAAAGAATGATACAATTTCATTATTAATCCGTACTTTAAATGACACATTAATTTTAAAATAATCTAATAATAATCTAACTTTATATTCGCTTTTTACTATTAACAAAAAATTTTAGTAGACATTCTTTCATACTTACAAGTTTTAAAAGTTATTATTTTATCATAAACTCGATGACGAATATATAAACTTAAATAAATGGAGAACTTCCAAACTACAGCTGGTTTCCTTTTTATTGATAATCAACCGTTGATTATCTTAGGATCCCTTCATATTTCTTTTTCAATTTTAAAGAGATGAGTCAACAAGGTGCCTTCCCAAATTAATGAGTCCGAAAAGGTCATGGAAAGACCTTGTCATCATCCTTTGCAATGGATTAGTTGCACACTTGCTATAAGGGGTCTCTTATTAAAACTGTCTCCAACTAATCTCATCACTAATTTTGGGATAGTGTACGTTTTTATTCTATTATATCTCAGTCAAATTTGCTAAATCGAAACATAGTTAATGTTTTAGTGGTATCTAACCCTTAATATAATTCTTTCTCAGATAATTCAATGGCATAAGTCACTCTCTAAAACGTAGTGCAGGTGTGTGACCACTGGCAGAGCTATGTGCGGACAAAGGGTTCAATGGAATACTTAGCCAGAAAATTATAATGTGCACGATATTTTTTGGCTAGGGCTATTATATTTATATTCCAATGAAAAGATCACTTACATAAGATAAGTACCAATAGGCAATAGTCATCTCTAAGATGACAACAAGATAACATTACCTTGGTAAATATTATAGTTCTAATATTGATGAATCCCTTTGGCACAAAAGTAAATGTTACTCTAGATCATATATGATCAAATTTACATGATAATATTCTAATATTGTTTGAATTCCTTGTATAAAATTGTTTGAATCCCAAACTTTTTATTGTCTTTCTTTTTTACTTAAAAACTTTGTGTCAAATCATACTATAATTTATAAATTAAAACGAATGAAGTAGCTTCTTTTTTAATGTACCAAAAAAAGTGCACCTATTATTAAAATTACTCCATGAAGGCAATAAACTGATTCTTAACAAGGAAATTTGAAATTTTCAAAGGATTTTTTGATGCATCTAACTGAGCTTTTGACCTAATTTTTTTCCTCTAGAAACTCAAGTTGTCAGTCATATTCACTTTCAGCCTGGATAGCACACATTTCTTTTTCTTTTTGAGATCAAATAAGAGACTACCATACTAAATTGTAGTAGTACTGGAGTTGAAAATTTCTCATAGTTGGTGCTGCTAAGCATGACATTGTGGCTAGTGCCCCCTCCTACGGACAAGATCTTATCGCCTTAAATATTTTTTTCATACTTCGAAAAGAATGATACAATTTCATTATTAATCCATATTTTAAATAGCATATTTTTCAATTTGAAAACAATCTAACATGATCTTAATATTTCTACCATTAACAAGAAGCTTTTGTAGGCATTCTTTCATATTTATGACATAT
The DNA here is from genome assembly GCA_029990175.1 of Petunia secreta. NCBI lineage: Eukaryota > Viridiplantae > Streptophyta > Magnoliopsida > Solanales > Solanaceae > Petunia > Petunia secreta. Next base: position 5,306,265 of record JARKIP010000061.1, read on the forward strand.
TTCATACTTACAAGTTTTAAAAGTCATTATTTTGTATCTTAAACTTGATAGACGAATCAAACTATGATATATAAATTTAAATAAATGGAGAACTTACAGGCTGCAGATTTCCTTTTTATTGGTAATCAACAGTTGGTGGTTGATTAGCTTAGGATCCCTTATTTTCTTTTTCAATTTTAAAGAGATGAGTCGACATGGAGTGCCTTCCCAAATTAATGAGTCCGAAAAGGTCACGGAAAGACCTTGTCATCATCCTTTGCAGTGGATTGGTTGCATACTTGTTATAAGGGGGTCTCATTGAATCTGTCTCCAAATTAATGTCATAGTAATAGTTTTGATATATAGTTGTTTTTAATTCTGTTATCTCAGTCAAACTCTCTATTTGCTATAAAAGCATAGTTAACTTTTTAGCGGTATCTAACTCTTAATATATTCGGTTCTCAAATAATTCAACGATTCAAGTCATTATCGAAAATCAGTGCTGAGTGTGTGACCAGTGGCAGAGCTTCAATCGAATACTTAGCCAGAAAATTATATTTATATCCATGACAAAAGATCACTTGCAAAGGATAAATATAACACCAATAGTCATCTCCAAGATTACAACAACATAACAATATATCCGTAAATATCAGAGTTCTAATATTGAATCCCTTTAGCACAAAAGTCGAAGTTACTAGATCTAAATCATATAATCAAATTTATATGGTAATATTCTAATATTTTTTGAATTACTTGTATAAAATCGTAGTCACTGTTACTGGCTTTCAAGCCTCTTTAGTCAGGGGCGTACCTACCTATATGGTATCGGTGTCGTCCGACACCACTCGACTAAATTTTATTGTTATATATATATATATATATATATATATATATATATATATATATATATATATATATATATATTATATTAATAAGAAAAAATAGAAAATTTTCTATAAAAGTATAAAATGACACCACTAAAACAAGAGATGTCGTAGCTAAGTTGGCTGAAGCGTGAGTTATAGTCTTGAGCATCGATGGGTCGAATTCCGCTAGCAGCTGTGAAGTCTAGATTTTTATGCTTTTTATTTTTGACACCACACATTAAAAATTCTGGTACGCCACTGGTTTTAGTATTAACTCTTGTAAAAACAAGGTGCAAGAAATTTATTAGAAACAGAACACTCTTAACATAGTTATGTAACTTGTGTTAGTAGATCTATTTAGTAAATTATAAAAACGTGTGGGGCGGGCTTATTTGTCGCTTTTTGCTCTCATTCTAGAAGCATGCCTTTATGTATCTTTCAAGACAGAAGAAAATGGCCAACTTTCTAGATTTTAAATTTTTTATCTATTGCTTTAATAATTTATAAGATCCCACTTTTCGTCAAGACTCTCTAGAAAACAGCTAAGAACCTGCATATATATGTCCTCTACTCTTAACAATCATTACCATATAATAGGTGTTGTTTTTCTCCTATAGTCTAAAACAAAAAACTGAACATGTCATCATTTAAGGTTTATTTGCTATTGCTATCTCTTTTGGTTATCAGTTTGTCATTTCAAGATGAATCAAGATTTGGACTAGCAGATGCTGCAAGGCCAATTTCTGTGGAACCCCAGCATAGTAATAAGCTTTCTTCTTCAGTAAAGTATTTGAAGATGTTTGAGACTCTTGGAATGGTTTGCAAGTGTTGTGATGGTGCAGATTCTGTAGAAGGAATAAAGCAAGATTTGTGTACTGCTACTTGGAATGGTTCTTGCTCCAATCTTAGGTGTTTTCCTTGGAAACTCCAATGATTCTATTGGATTTTGTTTTGTATAGGAATGTGTTAAGCGTCTCACATTGGTCGAGGGGAGGTCCATTCTCTTTGCACGATATATATCAAAGCCTGACCAGACCATTTCAATAGAGTAATAGGTTTGCCCTTGTTGGCTCGAGCATGCAAGGAATGTTAAATATTTCATCTTGGTTGAAGAAATCAGTTGCTGTCTCGATAACTCTTTCCTTACGAGCTAGTTTTTTAGGTTAATTTAGGTCCAGTGTTAATTTATTACTACTATACAGAGTACAAGAGGTTTTGCTTTGTATATATATACTATTCATAGAGATTAATCAGTACCAAACTGCATATTCTTTTTGTTTTAGACAAAGTTTTTTCTTCTTTCATTCTTGAAGCTTATTTTGGTGTGGGCCGTCTGGCGTAAACTAAGTGGAACGCTAAATTGGTCTTGTCTTCTCATTGTGAAACGTCCAAACAAGAGAAGAAAAGCAGTTTACGTGAAAAAGATATTTACCTGTTTAGATTTTTAGCATAAAGTTTTCGGTTCGAATTTACTGCGAAACAATGTTAATTGATCCCTTTTGTTTTAACAGCTTCAACGAATAAATTTTTTACTTTAAAAAGGGATCTAGAAAAAGAGCGTATACGACTCCTCTTCTACAGCATATTAGGTGAGTTAAAAGGGATATTCTCAAGCATATTCCAAAAAATGTGTACTTTTTTTTACACTGTCAGATAATTAAAAATTTATTACGAGTAAATTTTTAAGTATTTTTACTTGATTTTATATTTAAACTTCAATAATGCCAATAATTTAGCCAAATCAGTCTGCGTCCTCACTTTATTACTCGAGATATCAACTATATGCTAGTTTTTACCAATGTAATTCTTGAAGATCAATTCTTTCATTATGACTCAACTATTGGTCAATTTTCTAAGCTAGATTAGCTATTTAAAAAGAGTTTTAGCCTTGAGAATATAAAAACAAGTAAGAATACTTGAGAAATTACTTGTAATGAATTTTTAATTATCCGACGGTATAAAAAAAGAGTTTACATTATCCGTGCATACTAGTTAATGTCTAGTTTATATATGCCATTGGCTATAATTTGAAGCATGCACATGAACAATTGAAAAGGTCCAAATATGCCATGAAGCCTGAAGGCATGAACAATTGGAAAGATCCAAATACATTCCTATGTGATTCCACCATTCCAAGCCAATTTTTTCATGATGTAAGTAATATTTGGGACGAAAAATAACAATAGAATATCCGACTTGCTGAAATGTTAACTGATGACATATAGGACAAATTGCACACATTAGGCATATGTTTGGACATTTTCCGATCCCCATTGTTTTTGAAATACAAATTAGAAATCCAAACATTTTATATTTTTCCATTTGAAGAAAATAAAACAAATAAGAACGTTCAACTTTACTTTCAAGTAGATACTCTAGTTAAAGGATGGCAGAGTGCAGAGTCACAGTATACGCTGATAGAAGTGTAAAACCTACTAATTTTAAAATTAATCCATAAGGGCAATAAACAAAGTGATTTTTAGCAATGGTTTTTGAAAAATTCAAATTATTTTACGAGGCATCTAACTGAGCTTCTGACTTTTTATTTCCTCTAGAAACTCTGGTTGTCATACTCAAGCATTGATAACACAAGTTAATTTGTTTTTCTCATACTCAAACTACTATTAAATTGTATTTCATTTGAATTTTTCTCAGAGTTGGTGCGGCTAATAAGATGGTCCTGTTGACACATTATACATATTTTATATTTATTGACTTGGTGTAAACACTAAATACGGATAAATTTTTATGGCATGAAATAGTGTCTTCCTCCATAATTAAAAAAAACCCTATCGCCTTAAATATGTAGTTACAGAAAAATGCTTTTTTTTTTTAATTAATAAGCAGCAGTTGGTGGTTGATTATCTTAGGACCACCTTATCTTTTATTTTTCAACTTTAAATAAGTGAGTCAACAGGAAGTGCCTGTCAAAATTAATGGGTTTAAAAGGTCACAGAGAGACAGTCATAGGATCAAAGCTCATACCGGTTATAAGTTACAACTTATAATCAGGTGTCCTATGGAACTGGTCTAAAAAAATTTAAAAAATGAGTCGACTACATTGGCCTGATGGAGAATATTGATGATTTTGCTAGATAATGGAAAAGATGTGGCACATTTGGAACATAGTGCAAAATATTACCTAATGGCTAATGCTAATGATCGTGTCGTGACCTTGTAATAGCACAAGTCTGTTTACATATGCAAGTTTACTCATAAAAATAGGAGCTTTTCATAAGTAGCCATTCTATTAGTATAAGTTACATCTGGATGACTCTAACATAATGTAGTGATATATTGGTATTTTGTGCTTAATTACAATTTTTTTAGGTTAGTTTTTATGTCCTTTAGCTCTATTATTTGTGCATATCTTATGTTAATCTTGTTAGAATTAATAAGATAAGATACAAATTTTTGGGTGAAAAACTTCTCACATTTTTCATTAATGAATAACCCTATATATACAAGTGAAAAATGAAAAATCTAACTTAGTCCCTAAGCAACTCCTAATGGGTTTGGCCCAATATACAATTAGTCTAGACCTACAATTTACATAAATAAATCTACTTACAATAATAACCTTCATTATCCATCCCCCTTCCTCATACCCAACTTGTCAAGAAAGTAGTTAAAATGTGCTCGTCCAAGAGCCTTTGTGAAAATATTTGCAACTTGAGCGCTCGTTGATACGTACCTGGGCCGAATTGCACCTCCAAGAATCTCATCCTGGACAAAATGACAATCAATCTCAATATGTTTTATCTGTTTATAAAACACTGGGTGCAAAGCCGCTTGACTATCACAGTTCAGTTAAAATGGAAACGAATTACTCATTCCAAGATTCCATTAAATTCCTTTGAGCCATTTCAATTCACACACAGTCATAGCCATTGACCGGTATTCAGCTTCAGCCGAAGATCTGGAGACTATCTGCTGCTTCTTCATTCGGTAAGAGATTGGTGAGTCTCCCAATGAGACAATGTCTGGTCACCAGAAAACCTGCCCAATCTTAACCACACCAACCGTGTAATGTGAGATCACATTTCGAACCCATTACAATACCATGTCCCGGACACCTTTTCAAATAACGGACAATTTTAAGAGTTGTATCCCAATGCTCGACTTGTGATTGCTGCATAGACTGAGACAGTATATGAACACTGTATAGTAAATCCGGCCGGGTAGAACAAAGATAAATCAATTGTCCAACCAGTCTTCGATATCTTTCTGGATCTTTAACAAATCGGCCTCTTACATGGGCAAATCGATGATTCCGCTCCATCGATGTAGCAACCGGACGCGCACCCAATAATTCAGCTTCGGATATTATATTAAAGGCATACTTTCTTTGACAAAGGAATATCTCTTTAGGACCCATCGCTACTTTAACTCCAAAAGAATATTTCAATAGTCCCAGATCTTTCATCTGGAAAAAAAAAACGGAAAACTTGAAAAGTCATATTGCCTTCGGATCATTTCTGGAGATAAGCAGATCATCCACATACATGAGTAAACTTAATTGCACATTTCCCTTCTTCATCGTACACAAAAGTTCAGAGCTGTTGATAACTTTGCAAACTGATATCGGGGAGCTTGCTTTAATCCATACAAAGATTTTCGGAGACAACACACCTTCCCGGACCCATTATTTTGATACCCAGGAGGCAACTTCATATATACCTCCTCATGAAGATCACCGTGGAGAAAAGCATTATGAACATTCATCTGATATAATTCTCAATTCTTAGCCGCAGCTACCGCCAAGAAGCCACGAACAATCACCATTTTAGCTACCAGTACAAATGTCTCCGTGTAGTCAATTCCTTCAACTTAGTGATTACCAAAGATCACCAGCTTGGCTTTGTACCGCTCAACGGTACCATCAGAGTTGTACTTAATCTTATACACCCATGGACATCTGAGCGCATTCTTTTCCGGAGGCAAGCGCTCGACTTCCCATGTCTTTTTTGCTTCCAAAGCTTGCAACTCTTGTTGCATAGCTATCCGCCACTTTTCATCTTTTACTGCTTCGGAAAAAGATGCTTGTTCATGTGCCTCCATTATCGCTGCAAGAAAGCACACATGCTTCGAAGAGAAATTACCACAGTTAACATAGTGTGCCAATTGATAGGGAGCACTTGAGGCTTGCCGAGGCTCGAGTAAACTCTCAGAATTTTGGACACATGAACTATCAGACTTCCGAAAACAAGTCGATACACGATGACTCTGTCTCCGGACAGTGTTGGTCTCATAATCTCACAAACGAACACTTTTCGTCTTAGTTCTCTTCCCCCGGCCCAACTCTTCTTCCATTACTTCCACTTCGAAGTGTCCGGGAATGACACCTTGGTTTAGTTCATCATGTTCGGCCTCTCATTGTCCGGATTCATTTTTTCTTCCACTAGAGCTTCATCCACAACATGTACGAGGGGGACCTTAATACCCCTCACTCCTAAATTGTTCTCTTCTTCAACAGCTTCATCCACTCGGTCGGTCTCAAAACTTGGACTCGGACTCTCTTTCACACCATCCATTGGTGCATATGGAAACTCGTTCTCATAGAACGTAACATCCCGAGACATAAAATACTCTTTGGTATCTAAATCATACATCTTCCATGCCTTTTTCCCATTCGGGTAAACTAAAAATATACACCGATGACTTCTGCTTTCAAACTTATCATTCATTCATCCGTGATTACGCGTATAGCATAAGCATCCGAACTCTCTCAAGTGATCATAGTTCGGTGTCACATGCATTAAGACATCATACGGTGTCTTCCCATTCAACACTGAAGAAGGAGTCCGATTGATCAACTAAATGGTTGTCATTATACACTCTCCCCAAAACTCAATAGGTAATTGTGCTTGAAATCGGAGCGCCCGAGCTACATTCAAAATATGCTGATGCTTTCTTTCAACTCCTCCATTTTGTTGTGTTGTCCCTACATACGAGGTTTGAAAGAGGTTTCCATGTTCCTAAAAATAGGGTTTCATACTTGTAAACTCGGTCCCATTATCACTTTGGATAATATTGACATATTTATGAAATTGTCTTTCGACTATTGCAAAAAAATCTTTGAAAGCTCTTTCGACCTCTTTCTTATCAACCAACAGAAATAACCACACAACTCAGGAAAAATCATCAACAATTGTTAGAAAATAAGAGGCACCACATGAAGTTTCAGTTCTATGCGGACCCCACAAGTCACAGTTCAACTCAAAACTCTCGGAGGCTCTATTTTCACTCAACGGAAACACATTCCTAGTCTACTTTGCCCGATGACATATATCACATGCTTTTATATTTTTCTTACCACTGTAATTCCTAACTTCTTGAATTGGGAGAGAATTCGTTACCTGAATAGAAGGATGTCCCAACCTTTGATGCCACAGTTCCAAAGCATCCACTTTCAAAGCTTTCACCGGTAACACCGCCCGAAATCAGTACAATATGTTTGTTCGTTAACCCGAGCCAATCAACTTGCTCGTTGTCCTATCCTTCACAACACACATGTCCTCAGTGAACTGCACATCAGAATCATACTGATCAATTAACTGAGATACCGTAATCAAATTACACGTCATTCTGGGCATATAAAGAATATTTCATAGGGTCAAATGTTCATTAAGTTAGGTTGACCCTTCTTTTGTGGCCATGGTACTGCTTCCGTTAGGCAAACCCTACTGGACAGTGTACAATATCTTGTAAATCGCTCGACACATTCAACTCTCTGGTCATATAGTTCGAAGCTCCAGTATCAATTATCCATGGACTATTAGTCGTCTTATTATTCACTCGATCAGTTGTGTCCGACTTCTTCTAATTCAACAAACTCACCAACACTCGCACCTATTCACTACTCAGTCCGGGGACACTAGAGTTCCTGGATCCAACTTCATTCGCCGCACGAGCCACATTTTCTCGGGTCTCTTCACGATCACTTGACGACACCGCATCTCAATTACATGACCCCCTTCTCATTCCGTGAGTCAAATTTCCACCACTTTGGATACCCGATGACCTCATAGCAATATTTTGGGTAATTCCCTGAACGATCACATTTCAGACACATCACCCCTTTCCACTTATTCTTCACATTTCTCCAGGAGAATGTTGCTCTATTCACGACATAATTCACAACTCTCTTACGGTCATTCTGTCTTCACGCGTTACTTCCGGATTGTTCATTCAACATATATGCATAACCCTCTCTAAGTCGCTTAATGGTTTAACCTCCGAAAACTGTCTTTTTCAGGGCATTCAAGACTGTCTGAACCAATCTCGCCCTTTCAACATTGGACTCCATGTCACACAGAGATCTCGTCTGCCGTAGACTATTCCCTCCGTCGACATAGACACTAGAAACTGTGACACTAGATCCTTTCTATCGAACGGTCATCATTGCACTTTTTCCTCACACTTTTGTGGAGAAATTTTCACTATTTTGATTACTTTTCCGATCAGTTGCCCGGTGGCTCTGATACCATGTTAGAATTAATAAGACAAGACACAAATTTTGGGGTGAAGAACCTCTCACCTTTTTCGTTAATGAATAACCCTATATATATACAAGTGAAAAATGAAAAATCTAACTTGGTCCTTAAATAACTCCTAATGGGCTTGGCCTAGTATACAATTAGTCTAGACGACACTACAAGTCTACAACTTACATAAATAAACCTAATTGCAATAACAACCTTCATTAAATCTCTATGTTTCAAGAATGCATTGATATTCATGGTACAAAGCCAAAAGAAAAGGAAAAAGAGCAAAAAGAAGACAAAATTTGGTTACAAGTTGTAAGCATAGAAACAAGGCATCTATAGACAAGATTGGTGTCCCGTCAAACCAACAGCTGAAAGGATGAAGCCCCCTACCAGATGAGATGAGAGTTCAAGGGCTCAGACCAATCTACCGAACTGAACGGCGGATCGCCGAACCATGGGCTGAAAGCAGTCGGCGGCTGATCCACGCTCAATCCACTCACCAATAAAGGTGTGGGACGATCGTCAAAGATAGTAGTACCCAACTAAGAGTCGGGGTCGATTTCCTCAGGGAGCTAGCTTGCAATCTATTAGTCTTAAATTGAATAGCAACTAGTTCTACGAATTGTGCGTTTATTCCTAAGTATAAATTGATAGAAATTGAATTAACTATAACTACAACTAACGATTAACTCTAAAAGCATACAATTAACTCAACACTTTAAAATGGATGTAAATATGGAGAATGAGCTAGGGTTTACCCATTCTGACAAGATTCTTTTAATCAAACCCTTGCTTTAAACTCCCAAATCATATGCATAACATTAATGGTCGGACCTCAAATGTATTCCTCAAAACCCGTTAGGGATAGGGAGGATTTACCTCATCAAGCCCGTTAGGGTCAATAATGAGGTGCGATAAACCCTAGTCCAAGGACCCGAGCGGGAGTGACCTTTTTAGGTCTTTTCCCTTTAGATGTGGTAGGCCGTAGCCAATGTAACCCAAATTCTCGCTAGTTTCTACTAACCTACACATTCATCCCCGTTAGGGTGACGAAAGCAAAGTAGGGTTAGGTTCAAGTACGGTCGTGCCTCAAACCCTAGTCAAGAAAAGTACGATAGATAACTAGATTCATCTTAACACATAGATTATACAAGATAAAAAACAAGTTTTAAATTAAAATAATCAAGTCTTCATGAATAAACCCCTAGTATGGGTTTAGCTACTCATACTAGGGTCTAACACACACATAGTAAGAGATGAAATGACAAAAAACATATAAAGATTTAGATTAAGAAATGAAATCCTTACAAAAGATTCAAGTTAGAACCCTTCCTTAGCCTCCAAGAATATTCAAAAATGTAATAAGGTGTATTCTAAGCTGAAAGAGTTATATTTTCTTGGAGACATAATAGCCTATTTATAGGCATGGGTTTGAAAACTTGGCTAATATTTACAAAATTACCATTTTGCCCTATTTTATGTTAGACCGCCGGTAATTCGCAGGCTGCATAATGAAGTGCGTGGCCATCGAAAGCTAGTCTAACTCCTCTTTTTTCTTGTTGCGGTGCAGGTCCGGCGAGGTCGCAGGTTCAGCGGCAGATTACTTCAGCATTCCGCAGATGTCTTTGAGCTTAATGTGATTGTTGGCTGGACCGTATCTTCTTCGTGTCGCAAGATGTATTCAACAGTTATGTCGGCGGTCCGCCTTTTTGCAGCTGGAACTTGATGAGCTCTTGAACTCGATCCTCCATCAGCCGGTGATTCGGCGAGCCATCGATCAAGTTTCTGCTCTTTCTCTATGTTCTTCAAAATGTAGCCAACGTGCACTTATTTTTGCTCTTTTCTTTATTCTTTTAGCTTTGTACCTAGATTCTCTTTGATACCCTGAACATGGAGATAAACATATGATTTACTCAAATAATAAAATTTTTAGGATGTGAAAGCTAGTCTAAAAGGGTTGTAAATATATAAAAAGTACCAACACATCAGCGACTCTGCAAAAGTATCGGCGACCCAGCCGGTACTTACAGTGAGCTTGGAAAAAATAAATAGTGAAGATAAAGAATTTCAATGCTTGAAGTGCAATACCGCCGAACCTGAAAAGAAAAAAAGGCAAGAGAAGTCAGCAGTTATCTTCGGCGGCCGCAGAATGCAATGGGCGGACCGCAGAATGATCGGCGACTTGAAGAAAACAAAGCGAAAATGGTAATTTTGTAATTATTAAAGTAACTTTCAAACTCATGTCTATAAGTAGGTCATTATGCCTCCATGGAAAATGTCCATTATTAAGCTTAGAATATCACTTTTTTATACTTTTGAATATTCTTGGAAGGCAAGTAAGGGTGTTAAACATCAAAATTTGTAAGGATTTTCATTTACTATTCTATCTCATTCCATGATTCTTGCTATATCTTTCTTACCATGATTATGTTGAACCTTAGTATAGTAGCTAAACTCATACTAGGGGTTTATCTATGATGACTTAATTATTTTAGCTTAATACCTTTTTTATCTTATAAAATTATTAGGTTAATGTTAATCTAGTTTCTATTGTACTTTTCATGACTAGGGTTTAAGGCACGGCCGTACTTGAACAAAATTCCACTTTTCTTTCATCACCCTAACGAGGTTGAATGTGTGGGTTTATGAAAACTAGCGAGCATTTGGATTATATTGGCTTACGAGCCTACCTCATCTAAAAGAAAGACCTAAAAAGGTCATTTCCGCTCAGGTCTTTGGACTAGGATTTTATGCGCTTTGTTATTGACCCCAATGGACTTAACAAGGTAGACATTTTATCCCTAATGAGTTTTGAGGGTTAAACCTGTGGTCCGATCATTAAATGTTACCTTATGAGGTTAAAGGCAAGTGTAGGTTTAATGAAATCTTGTTTGAATGGGTAAATTCCTAGCTCTCTTTCCATATTTTACAAGTGTCTAAAGTGAAAAGTTCTTTTATGTTATTGTCACGCAGTTGTTAGTAGTAGCTTAGTTTTAACCAATTCAACTTTACATTTAGGAATTTACGAGCAACTGGTAGAATCCGGCATCATCCAATCTAAGACTAATAGAATATGAGCAAGCTCCCTGAGGAGATCGACTCCAACTCTTATTCGGGTACTATCTTTCACGATCGGCCCTCACTTTTATAGGTGTAGAATTGAGCGTGGATCATGTAGCCATAAGTTTTTTAAAGGCATATTAAAAGAAAAACAAAATAAAAAGGAAACTCCACAATATCAATTAGCTAGAATCACGGAAATAAGTGATTTGCTTAAGAATCAAAGTGAAACTGGAATACAATCTCAAATATCTAATTAACTATTGATTTATCTTTTCTTTAATTAATCATACGTTATTCACATATACAAAATCCATTTCTTAATCATAATTTTAAATAATATTCATAGAGTATTCTATTTTTATTCAGAAAGTATTTATTTATTTTATGCTTACACTATATATTCAAATTTTATTCAACCAATATCCACTTTTCATTCATATAAAATTCACATTTTATTTGTACCAATTGAGAAAAGAATCGCGTATATACACAATTAATTTATACCTCATAAATATATTTTATTGACACTATTAAAAGTGTATATATATATATATATATATAATTGTCACACATACATAATATATATTTCAAATATATAAATCACCATCTCCATGTATACATAATACGAAATGCGAGCTTGTCTAGGCATGCACAAAGCCAAACAAGTAGGGATTAAGTAAAGTTTTCGCTCCTATTTTTTGATATTTTAGCCTAACTCATTGATTAAAAATTAAGAGACTTAGTAAATTTAATTAGTACTAAAAAACTCCTCTTGGCGAAAAGTAAAGTAAATAAATCCACAAAAAAAAAAAAAAATTGAATCTAATTTGGCTAATTTTAGGGGATAGAGAATATACATTCTTTCGCATCTCGATTCAGTTTTTGGAAAAAAAAAAAGATTCATCGAAGAAAAAAATCAGAAACAACAATCACATTCCAGCTAACATTTCGATTTTAAACAGAACATTATTAAAAAAGCAATCTATATTCTCATAGAATATATATATGTGTGTGTGTGTGTGTGTGTTTTCTGGTATCTTACATATATTTTGAATGTGTCTAATATTACTGATTTTAGTGGCTAGTCCTGATATCTTTGTTATACAACAAATATTAAATTAGGGATTGATTTAATAAAATTAAATATATAAAAGAGTGTATAAATACAATAACTGGCTAGAAAAAAGAAAGGAACATGAAAGTGTGTTTAAAGAAAGTTTAAAAGTGTTATGGATGGTCACGTGGGGGTAAAAATTGCTAAAAACTAGGAAAACAAGTATTGATGGATCATTGAAAGAAGAAGCCCAATAAGAAATCTTTCAATATGTGTTCGGCCCATATTCATCTATTTTGTTTAGGGCTTGTTTGGAAGCGATCATGTAATATTTAGACTTCTCACATAACTGTATAAACAAACATTTCAATTTATACAAAAATAAAAATATTACACTCTTTTCATAGAATAACACTATTTTTTCTTTCTAAAACATAGCGAATATATATATATATATATATATATATATATATATATATATATATATATATATATAAAAAGGTAAGAGAAACCCTAAAATCACCTCTTACCCCATCTGCCACCCCCAGCCGCCCCTATAGCTATTTTATTCGGCTACACTGACTGGCTGGGATCTCCAATTTTCTTTCTATATTTTTGTATGTATTGTGCATTTTATTGTATATACAATTATACATTGTACATACAATAAAGGTACGATAAACATACAACAAAAAAGTTGTTGTGGTTACATGATATGTTTGTATTTTGTGCAATCACAACTTATTCTGACTAGCTTTTATCCTTTGTAGAGGTGTTATGTGAACGAATCTTATGTTATTCTTCATGTTTCAGGTTATTATGAGAATTGGATACAAAGTCGAAGAAAAATGTGCAAACGAGCAAATATAAGTGCACTTTGGCTACAAAATAAAGAACATGAAGATAAGGCAGCAGTTGGAGCGGCGCCTCGCCGAATCTGAGGCTCAAGAGGTCAGCCACCCGTCAAAGGAAGGGAGAGTTCACAGCAATTAGCAACACAAACGGCGACCAACCGAATGAATTGCTGAACATCTTTGGCGGCTAACCTAACTCTACTTTGCTTTTGTCACTCGAAAGGGGTTAAAGGCGTAGGTTAATGGAGACTAGTGAGAATTTTGGGTTACATTGATTGCGGCCTACCCCATCTAAAGGGGACGACTCTAAAAAGTCATCCTCGCTCGGGTCTTTGGACTAGGATTTCTAGCGCTTCATTACTAACCCGATAGAGCTTAATGAGGTAAATCCTCCCTATCCCGAGATTAGACATTGTTTTTGTTTTTCTATCGAAGAAATGAATGTGATACATATACACTAACATAAACAAAAACATATACATGCTATACGATTCATGCTTGAAAAAATGGTTTTGATCTTGGAAAATACACAAACATACGTAAAAATACTGATATACATAGACCAGACATACAAAAGATTTTCACAAATATACATTAGATGTATATGTGTTATACATATACTAAACATATACGCACAGATATAAGAATATATAAAAGTATACAAACTAGCCATTATGTGCTACATATATACTTGACATACATTTACATGATCTAGAGGTTGACAAAAGATAGAAATGTCTATGGTCAGCTGGCTGGCGGAGTTTGTTATGGTGGTGGGCGACGGGTAGAGAGGAGAGAGAAAGGAGATGGATGAAATCTACGGTTAGGTGATAGAAAAAAGAGTCTAAACTAGACGAAATCTTTTTTACACCTAAAAATATCTTTTGGAACTAGTGGTCCAAAATAAGTCATACATAAATATGTGGTTATAAAGCATTTCATTATATATCATTCTTTTTTGAACGGACTAACAAAAAAATAGTGTCATCCATTTTGGAACGGAGGGAGTATTATATTGATAATAAATTTTTTTCAAGTCTATTTGTATTGTAAATAGATTAGTTATGTATATTAGGTTAGTTATGTAAATTGTATATTGGGCCAAGCCCATTAGGTTTACTTGGTCCCTAAGTTAGGTTTAGGTTTAAGTTTACTTTAGGTTTATTGTATAAATAAGGGACTCCCCTCATCAATGAAGGAAAGAGTTTTCACCCAAATATTGTTTCTCTCGTGTGAGTGTGTTCGGTTTTTCATGGTATCAGAGCCATCGTGAAACTGTTCAAGTAGAAAAGTAATGGAGGCTCCAAAAGGTGATGGTGCGGTCGTACGGAAGACAATCTCTCCGTGCGATATCACCTCGAATGATAATCCTGGTTTGATTATCACACAGGTCCAGTTGACCAGTGAAAACTATGAGGAATGGGCGCGGTCGGTTAGAACGGCGCTGCGTGCAAGGAAGAAGTTTGGTTTTGTTGACGGATCGATCAAGATGCCCGATGAAAAGTCGATCGATTATGAGGACTGGTGGACTATCAATTCTCTTCTGGTGTCGTGGATTAGGAATTCGATCGAGCCTACTCTTCGAACCACCATATCACACATGGAAGTGGCAAAAGATCTGTGGAAGAGTATTCGGGAACGGACCTCGGATTCAGGAATTAAAAGCGGCTTTGGCTGGTTGTAAGCAAAAGGGATTAACTATTGCTGCTTATTATGGAAAACTGGCTATGTTGTGGGAAGAACTAGGAAATTGTGATAAGTTTCCAACTTGCTCGTGTGGAAACTGCACTTGCAATCTAACGGTTGCACTGGAGAAGAAAAGGGAAGATGATAGGGTTCACTTATTCCGTATGGGCCTGGATGAAAGTCTTTATGGAACTGTCCGTTCCAATCTCTTGGCTCAGGATCCGTTGCCATCGATGAATCAAGTCTACCAAAAGGTAATCCAAGATGAACGGGTCAAAGGGATGGCACGAACTCAGGAAGAACGAGGGGAGGTGACAGCGTTTGCGGCACAACGATCACAGCCACCGAAGACAGGCTATAAGGAGTGTCACTTGTGTGATCGAGGAGGACATCCTCCGAAATGCTGCTATGAAGTTATTGGCTATCCGGAGGGGTAGGTGCATTATTCGAAGCAAGGTGCTTCGAATGGAGGACGTGGTAGAGGAAGAGCTGAAGGTAACAGAGGTGGAAGAGGTCGTGGACATCAACAGTTTGGTTCAAATGCTGGTCGAGGACGTGGCAATAATCGAGCAAATGCTGCTCAAGCTGAGCTCGAGAATGGAGAAAACGGACACATGAGTGTGCCCGGACAGACTAACCTGTCTGGAATAACAGGTGATCAGTTGCAGATGCTGTTCGATTTGCTGAAAAAAAAGAAGGCAAGCACAAGTGAACCATCGATCGGTAAGAAAACTTATCCTTCATGGATTATTGACACGGGGGCGTCAAATCACATGACCGGTCAGATAAGTGCTTTGGAGAATTTACGAACAATACCAAAGTGTCCGGTAAGTTTACCGAACGGAAGTAGTACGATGGCGACTCAGGAAGGATCCATCATATTTAACGAAGACATGGTTCTTCACGGAGTGTTATATGTGCCTGAAATGACTTGCAACTTGATTTCTGTGTCTCAATTAATTAATCAAGTTGGTTGCAATGTAAATTTCACTAATGATTTGTGTATTATGCAGGACCGGGCTACGGGAAAGTTGATTGGAGCGGGTGAACAAAAGAACGGACTCTACTACTTTCGGACGATACCCGTGGTGAAAGCTGTGAAGGTCGATGTGGTAGATTTATGGCATCAAAGGTTGGGACATCCTTCGATGCAAGTAACAAAATCTCTTTCAGTCATAGAAGATAGTGGGAAAGGTAGCTTAGAAGAAAAAGCATGTGATGTATGCCTTAGGGCAAAACAAACTAAAAATGTATTTCCTTCGAGTAATAATAAAGCTGTTGAACCTTTTGATTTAGTTCACTGTGACTTGTGGGGTCTTTATAGAACTGAGTCTTCGTGTGGTGCATCATATTTTTTTACTGTTGTTGATGATTGTTCACGAGGAGTATGGGTGTTTCTGTTAGTTGATAAGAAAGAGGTCGGACAAAAATTGAAAGGTTTCTTTGCAATGGTAGAAAGACAATTCAATAAACGGGTTAAGTGCGTTCGGAGTGATAATGGAACCGAATTTGTAAGTCTGAGAAGGTATTTTCTCGAACAAGGGATCTTGTTCCAAACTTCGTGTGTGGGGACACCCCAGCAAAACGGTAGAGTTGAACGGAAACATAGACATATCTTAAACGTGGCACGGGCGCTACGTTTTCAAGCCAATTTACCAATTGACTTCTGGGGAGAATGTGTGATGACGGCATGTTATTTGATTAACCGGACACCCACTAAGTTGTTGAATGGGAAGACACCTTACGATATCTTGATGGGTGTGACACCGAATTATGATAATTTGAGGTGTTCGGTTGCCTATGTTATGCTCGTAATCAAGGACGAACAAGTGACAAGTTTGAAAGTAGGAGTCGTCAATGTGTGTTTTTGGGATATCCAAATGGGAAGAAAGCGTGGAAAATGTATGATTTGGAGGCAAAAGAGTTTGTGTTCTCGAGGGATGTGGTGTTTTACGAAAAGGAATTTCCGTTGCATTGGAGGAGGAAGAGGAGAGTGTCCAAGGAAGGGGGGGTGTTGAACCCGAAGTCATGACTCCGGTAATTAAACCCGAAGTGGTGACTCCGGAAGCTGAACCCGAGGTTGTTCCCGCAGTTGAACCCGAAGAGTTGGGTCGGGGAAAATGAACTAAGAAAGATAATATCTTACTGAGAGACTTTGTTACTAATACGGTCCAAAAGATGAGTCACCGGGTATCGTCCTGTGTTCGAAAGTCTGCTTGTTCATCCGTTTCTCAACAACCCTCTCGTAAGCCCTATCCTCTAGCATACTATGTCAATTGTGATAATTTCTCTTCGAAACATGTGAGTTTTCTTGCAGCTATAACGCAAGGACATGAGCCTACCTCCTATTCGGAGGCGGTAAAAAGTGACAAATGGAGAACAGCCATGGGAGAAGAATTGAAGGCATTGGAAGCGAACAGAACTTGGGAGATAGTTCGCTTGCCTACCGGGAAGAAGGGTCTCGGATGTCGATGGGTATACAAGATAAAGTACAACTCGGATGGAACTATTGAAAGGTACAAAGCAAGACTGGTGATTTTTGAAAATCATCAAATCGAAGGAGTTGATTATATGGAGACATTTGCACCGGTTGCAAAGATGGTGATTGTCCGAGTTTTTCTGGCCGTAGCAGTTGCCAAAAATTGGGAATTGCTTCAGATGGATGTGCACAATGCATTTTTGCATGGTGATCTTCACGAGGAAGTATATATGAAATTGCCTCCGGGACATCGCATGACGGGGAGAAGAACTGTGTGTCGCCTTCGAAAATCATTGTATGGATTAAAACAAGCTCCCCGATGTTGGTTTGCGAAGTTGTCTGCTGCACTTAAGCAATATAGGTTTCGACAATCATATTCGGATTACTCATTATTTACGATGAAGAAGGGAAATGTGCATTTAAATGTGCTTGTTTATGTGGATGATCTAATTATATTTGGTAATGATTCGAAGGCAATTCGAATTTTTAAGTTATATCTCTCGAAATGTTTTCACAGGAAGGATTTAGGTGCCTTGAAATACTTCTTGGGAGTTGAAGTGGCAAGGGCTCCGAAAGGAATCTTCTTGTGTCAGAGGAAGTATACATTGGATATCATATCGGAAGCAGGCTTGTTGGGGGCAAAACCGGTTGGTACACCGATAGAACAAAACCATCGCTTGGCACTTGCGACTGGTCGTTTTATCAAAGATCCTGAACGCTATCGGCGACTGGTTGGAAGATTGATTTACTTGTGTTTTACATGACCGGATTTGTCCTATAGTGTACATGTGTTGTCGCAATTCATGCAGAGTCCCCATATTGAGCATATGGAAGCGGCACTCAGGGTTGTTCGATATTTGAAAGGCTGTCCGGGACAAGGCATTGTATTTAATTCTCAGTGTGATCTGAGACTGCACGGGTGGTGTGACTCTGATTGGGCAGGCTGTTCGTTGACACGTCGATCGTTAACAGGTTGGTATGTGTCGTTAGGGGACTCACTGATATCTTGGAGAACGAAGAAGCAACAGATCGTGTCGAGGTCCTCCGCTGAGGCAGAATATAGATCGATGGCGATGACTGTGTGTGAATTGAAGTGGTTGAAAGGGATTGTATGGAACCTTGGAATCGGTTACAATTCTCCGATGAATTTGAAGTGTGACAGTCAAGTGCGTTACATATTGCTCGGAATCCTGTCTTTCACGAACGCACTAAACATATCGAAGTCGACTGTCACTTTGTTCAGAATGAAATCATCGGAGGAGTCATTCGTCCCAGCTATGTGCCTACGACCACGCAACTTGCTAATATTTTTACGAAGGCGCTGGGACGCGCCCAGTTCGAATTCTTCCTTAACAAGTTGGGCATGAAGAACCCTCACGCTCCAACTTGAGGGGGGATATTGTAAATAGATTAGTTATGTATATTAGGTTAGTTATGTAAATTGTATATTGGGCCAAGCCCGTTAGGTTTACTTGGTCCCTAAGTTAGGTTTAGATTTACTCTAGGTTTCTTGTATAAATAAGGGACTCCCCTCATCAATGAAGGAAAGAGTTTTCACCCAAATATTATTTTTCTCGTATGACTGTGTTCGGTTTTTCAATTTGTTTTTATGAGTCACTATATCGGTTTCTCCTTTTCCTAGAGAACGTCCAAAACAGTGATTCTACATGTGGCTAAACATTGGACACACGTAGATCATGCGGCGACCCAAAGTACTTGTGCCTTCTATTCAATACTAATAATAACAAAATAACAAAACACTGCCTATGTAACGTAATCTTCAAACGTAGGTCCCATATTTTTTCACTTTGTCATCTTCAGCTTCTTGTTGGTATCCTAATTAGTGGGACCTTCATATTATCTCAATCTTTGACCGTTTCATAAATAATCCAAATTCCACCCACCAATTCCTCCTAAAATCAACCCACCTTTTTAAATTTTAATTTTTTTTAAAAAAAATCCCATTTACTTCTTCTTTTATGGGTATTTGAAAATCTCTTCTCTTTTCAGTTTTGTCAAATTTGTATTCCAAATTGCATTCTCTACTTGCTTAGTGGCTTTGGAAGTATTTGTTTGTGTAACGCATCAAAAATCCATAATCACAGATACCCTTATGCTGTTTGCTCATTTAAGGTTTGTGATTGAGTTTCAAACTTAAATTCCAAGACAGATTTGATTGTCAATTGTATTAACCAAATTTAATTCTAAGTTTGGAAAACCTTAGAGCTTAGGATTTCCATTAGATACTATATTAGAGTAAGGTCCACTTCTTAATATTGTACATCGTCTGGCACCTTAGCATTGGTTGATTTCAGATTCAAATTCATGTCGTCGTTGTCCTTTTGCTAAAGAAAGAAAGTATATGTAGGTGAGTAACATTATCTCCTTATAATTTTTCTTAATTGCAGAGTACTTTATGATGCCTACGTTGGATATTGAAGTTATCATTCAATCTACACTGTTAAAGATAAGATAAGAAGTACTCCATGTGAAGGTTGACCCAAAAACATAAAATAAAAAGAAGCTAAGTATATATTCCTTTGGCTCCAAAATAAGTGGCCGTTTAGAAATTCTTATAAGTATCCATTTCGAAAAACACAAAAACTTAATGTTTTTTTCCAGTATATTCTTGTTTAGTTTATTGTTCCAATCACAATTTTTTAAATAATGTAAAAAAATAAATAAATTGCAACATACTAATAAAACGATTCTAAATTATTATATTTTTTAAAAAAGTGTACAAAAATTGAAATTGACACTTATTTTGGACCGAAAGAATAGATCCTTCATCGAGTACACTAATCATACACTTAATTATCTGATACCATTATCGATATCCGACACTCCATTCAATTTTTATTGGCAACAAAGATTTGTAATCAAAGTACCCATGAAAAACTTTTCTTCCTCGTCCCTGTCCTACTCGTGAGGGGAGACATGTTGTATATTATTTTGAATAAGGCGTGATCAGGGACGGCTTCAAAATTTTTGTCTTTAACAGTCAAAATTATGAGTTTTTTTTTTAAAAAAAAGTTTAAATCATTTAATATTTAAAATTTACTATTTTGATTAGTTTGAATTCACATCAAGTCACTAGTTTACTAAAACAGAAAAGAACCACAGCATTCCAATTTACCGCGTGTATTGCCGCACCAGACGTGGCCACTATGTGAAAAGACTGAAACATCCTTGAGTCCTACTTTGTCCGTATTAGGCGCGTGGCTTGCACACTCTCAGCCTCTCACTCTCTCACTCAGCCGCTGCGGGCCCAGGTCCACTTTTAACTATTTTAGTTTAAATTATTAAAATTTTAATGGGACCTATATTCAAATAGGCCCACTTTTAACTATTTTAGTTTAAATTATTGAAATCTTAATGGGGCCTATATTCAAATATTTGTTTTAAATAATGTCTTTATTTTCGGACACAATTTTAGAATTAGAGAAATCATTGAAAAATTGTATAAAATTTTTTTTTGTGGTGCCATAATATTCAGAACATATATTATTTTTACTTTTCATTTATTTTTGTTAGTAAACGACTCTTTCAAATATTCTGTTTTACAATTTTATTTTTACTATAAAATTTGAGAAATCGTTGAAAAATTTTATCAAAAATATTTTTGTGCTGCCATAATATTCTGAACATATTTTATTTTTACTTTTGATTTATTTTTGTTATTAAATGGCTCTATAAAATTGGTGAAATCGTTGAAAATTTGTATTTAAAATTAAATAGTGTAATTAAATTAATTACTCTATACAAATTACATTTAACAAAATATTTTTGAATATTTTATGACATCATATTATATATTTATTATAATAAATTATATTTACTTCTTTCTTTATTATTATTATTAAAGTGGGAATCCCCTAATCATAAGTCATTTTACTTTAAAAAACTCCTGTGTTGTAAAACTAATAGTAAAGTAAGAACAATACAAAAGTATATGAGAGGAGTAGGTAGAACTTGTATTCTCAAAGTGTTTTCAAGTCTGTCTTCCATAGAACCAAATGTGCTCTATTTATAGGATACAAATACATAGATTACAAATCAACCCAAAGGTTACAAGAATTAAGTAGTGACTTAATAAGGAATTAGTGGTCACTTAGTGGGGAGGAATTAAGTAGGAGAAAGTGGGGTATTAAACCATATGTTACAATTGAATAATGGTGAGTAGTGGTCATCCACACAAATAAATGAATTTATAACATCCTGTTAATTTTCGAAGCCGGTCTAATGTTTTTTTTTTCGGTTTCTCTTTATTAATGACAAAAGTTTAAAAAATTCAGAACTAGCAATATTATTTTGAATATTCTTGATAAAAAAAGGGCTAATCACAAATATATACAACCCTAACACCAAAATTACAAAAAATAACAACATTATTCCAATTTACAAAATATACCAACATTTCTTTACCCATTATATACAAAACCAACAAAATTAACAAATTAGGGTTCCTTCCTCTTCCTACTGCCCCCCCCCCCCACTGCCACCACCCCAGGCGGCGGCGCCGCCTAGTCACCGCAGGCCGCCGCCGCCGGCCACCCACCGGATTTTTTTTTTTTTTTTTTTTGTATCTAAAATATGAAATACACATATAAACATTGATTTCTCTTTGAGAATACACTTGCAACATACATATAAACAAAAAATACATGTAAATACACAAAAAAAAATATTTTACATACACTAAACACACACATACATACAAGGATCTACGGATCTACAAATTAAACATACAAATTTATGTATGTCACACATACACTTGACATACACACAAAAACACATACAAAAAATACAATAGATGCTCAGATATACATGTTCATACAGTAACATACACGTTCATACACTTCTGTGCTGAAAATTATTACATGTATATACACGAACATACAGATACATACACTTGCAGATCTGAATTTGAATGTGTATATTCAAATGTAAAAAAGAAGGAGAAATAGATCTGAACTTGTATTAACAAAATACATGTGTATACATAAAAATACACACATATACACGTACAAAATGAAAAAAGAAAAAGAAAAATGAGGAGAAGATGAGAAAAGAGGAGCAGATCTGCTCCAATGGCCATGGTGGAGACACGCAGCGGCTGCGACGGCGGAGCAGAGGCACGGGGGGGGTGACGGCGGGAGGGTGGGGTGGGTGGGTGGAGGAGAGGAGAGAAAGAGAGAGGGAGAAGTTAGGGTTTTGGGTAGAGAGGGAAGAAAGGAAATGAAAAATTGTATATTTTGTAAAATGTGAAAAAGTGTTGGTATATAGGGTAATTATTTAAAAATATCGGTATTTTTTATAATTAAGTGGTTTAGTATGTCAATTAGCGTAAAAATGTCATAAAAAAAGTCCTAAAGCAATGTTTTTTACCAACACTAGAACATATATTATTCTATGAGCATTAAGGGGTATGGTGGTTCTTGTTAGTAGATGTAAAAACTCAATCTTGGTCATCGTATTACTTGTTGATCATAACCATTAACTAGCCACCCATACACCTTTCACAGCACAAGGTTACCTTATTTATATTGAGTTGATTTCAAGTGAACTTGTAATAGTACTCCTCCAAAAATATAGTTGCAGACCTCTATTTAGTCATTTGAGTTGACGTTTCGCGTTCTAAAGCGGTAGTTGGCATATTTAGTGCATCCAGTGTAGTTGGACTTTTGATGAGGGTAGTTGGGGTTGTAGTATTTATATTTTGTGTATGGTTTCAATGCATCGTCTATGAAGTTCAAGTGGAGCTTTTAAATACTTCTCACAAACCATATTGGGGTTTCCGTCCTCCATCTTGAAAAAATAATTGTTGTTCTCGTATACTTGTCCAAACATGATGAAGCAAGAACCGTGTCTACTGGACCTTCCAGCAACAGTTGTAGAATCAATAATCCATAAATTTATGGAATCCGACCCTTCTGTTGCTGATATCTCAAATCTGACCTTAGTGTGAGTTCAAGAATGATTTGTTGATTCTTTAATGCACTTTTTTATACCTTAGTACTTGCCACGACGTTATCATGCATGCATTTTACAATTTCAGGTGCGACCTTACACGTAAACTGGTGTTTACAGGGCAATTTCAACGATACCTGCCTCTGGAGAAGATCTTGGATAAACTGCAACGCTGCGACCGTAGAAATCTTGAATTTCTATATGGACTAAGCAGCAAAGGAATTGATTATGCTACCCTACTTCTCGGGACTCATATGTTTTTTGTTGCCGGTAACAAGGAGAGGTTACACTATATGGCCTAAGTCGCTAATAATTCTTCGGGCGAGGCCCAATTCGTTAATAATTCTGTTGTGGCCCAAGCAAAGTACAATTACGGGATTGCATTGCTGATGTTTGATAGGGAAGCTGAAATTAGCATCAACTCGGGGATGGAAGTGATGCTTAGTCTATTGAAGGAGCCCGACGGAAGAAATAAGACGATTGAATGCAGAAGACGTCTCAAAAGGATGATTGGTTCGGCAAACTGCAGCAAAGTCGTAGAGACTGGGTGTTGTCACTTTCAGGGGCCGGGGCACTGGAACGGATATATGACAGATATTTACGGCTGCCGTGAATAATTTTTCAATTGTGATCTATGTCTCATTGACGTTGAAACCACGAAATTAACCTTTCCGATGTTTGACTTTGAGATGGGAGCTCCTTGTCATTCAGATTTAAGTTCGTATGATGGTAGCTTTGGTTTTAGTCTGGATTATTAGGGATATATATACTTTGTATCACCTTTTTGGGCTCTATATATGTAGTACTTACTTCATCGTGGACTGATCGTGCGCTTGTACTTGTCTAACGATTGTCCAGTCTGAAGTTGTAATGTACTTAGTACTTAGTAGCAGTATTGACTTTCTCCTTTTTGTCCATGTAGAATACACCAAGTTTGCATACGCTGGGCTGATTTCGTGCATTCCCGTTATTTGTATTGTTGCAAGGGCAAAGAACTTGTCTACTAACCAAAACAAGTTCTACCCATCTTGATTAATAAAGAAGTACCAGGGCATGTGATAACTGCTCAATATTAAAGAGTACCTAAAATTCGATTAAACAAGTGTCCTTATTTTACACATGTCGTGGGCTAAACTTAAACGACAGCGAGTGTGGGAATGTTGAATTCCTATCAGGATTCATACGTGCCGGAATAGATTATGCGACCCAACTCCTGGGGACTCGCTGAAAACGTGTTGGAGGGCTTACTCTACATGGGCCGAGCACATGTCTTCATTGATGGTGCGGCCTAATTCTCTAATTAATCAGCAGTGGCCCAAAAATAGTCCAATTATGTGTTTGCGTTGCTCCTGTTGACAGAATGAACAAATTAGAACTAATACGGCAATGGTTTCGTTGATTACCCTATTGGTTGAGGACGATGGTATACGTACGGTGGTTAAAACTAGAGGACCTGCCATTAGTGATGGTAACTGCAGCAAATTAATGGATTCTAAGTTCTGAGGCGAAGTCGGAGCTGGACACATGAATTTATAATGCAATTCATGGCAATATTGCACCCGTTAGTTAACAGTCATCTACATGTTGTTGACATAAAAAATTTCGCATTAACTTATCCGCTCTTTGATGGTGTCAAGCAGAAATTGTTGATTCACACGAAACACCTACTTCTACTTTGGATGAATAGGTGTCTAGACAACGTACCTGCTCAATCATGATGCAGTACTTATTAATTTGTGGTTTTGATTTAATTCGTGTCTAATGGACTGATTTCTGACTTCAATTGTATTCGTCAATGGTAATTGGAAATAAAAACAAAAATTTATTAATAACGTATGACATTGGGGGAACATAGACCAATATTAGTCAAGAGCGAAGTATATGGAGGAACATCTATGCACGGAATACTACACCACATAATACTGTAACTAGACAAGTTTCCAGTACAAACAAGCGCAGCAAGAACAAAAAATCTTGTGATTAGACGATGTTCAAAGAACGGACCCGTTATTACTTTTGTAGCTCAGAGGATTTTGTGAGGTAATGGCAGTTGGAGACGAAGACTGACGGTCGCCATCGTTGGGATTCCGGCGACCTCTTTCATTCAGATCTGAACGGAAATTCATTCACAATGTTCAAATGTGACTGAAAAAGATGATATGTGCAGTTGGAGACGAAGACTGACGGTCTCTATCGTCCGGCGACCTCTTTCGTTCAGATCTGAACGAAAATCCATTCACAGTGTTTAAATGGGACTGAAAAAAGATGATATATCACACGCTACTCAGCTTTTGTGTATTTGCAAATCCATTCACAATGTTCAAATGTGACTGAAAAAAAATGATATGTGCAGTTGGAGTCGAAGACTGACGGTCGCCATCGTTGGGGTTCCGGCGACCTCTTTCGTTCAGATCTGAACGGAAATCCATTCACAGTGTTCAAATGTGACTGAAAAAAAGATGATATGTCACACGCTACCTCAGCTTTTGTGTATCTGCAATCCCACTCGCGCGACTGAATGGCGAGCTAGAGTAAGTGAGGACATTTTCGTATTTTCATACGTAGGCCACGTATGGCGCGACAAATATGCCGGCAAAATGGAATGGTATGTATCACCGCCCTTACTAAAACGCTCTCCATAAACAAATTCTTAATTCACAAAATTCTGACTCAACAGTACTATTGGTCCGCTGCTTGATAAACTATAAGCATATAACCAGAATAATTTAAGTAACTAGTGACTGTACCATGTCATTGAAAATATAAAATAAAACACTAGAGCCTCAATTGGTCGTAAATAATATTTTTTTGTGCTTGCAAATACTACTAAAATTGAATACTATACTTATTTGACCATCATAATGTTGTAGTACATTGAATTTTAGCTAGCGTTTGGACATAGTTTTTTGGACAGTTTTTGGAGCCATTTTTTGGGGATTTTTTGGGATTTCTCAAAAATTCCCTACCAGTTTTTTGGAGTTTTTGGAAAATTCCCCCACAAACTTCAAATTTTGTTCCAAATAAAATGTATGTCCAAACAAAATTTCAATTTCCCAAGTTCTAAATCTCAAATCCTAAATCATGTCCAAACGGGAGCTTAGTATTTGAAATATTAGCAAGATATGGAAAATTTTGTTTCTTTTTGGCAGTAGAAAAAGAGGATCTTATCGGAGATTTTCCACTTTGTAAATCTAAAATATAAATAAGGCGGCAATTACATTTTTATGTCATCCTTGCAATTTGACAACTTGATAAGTTGTACATCAAATCAGGATCATATCAAACATGTGAAACAAATAAGTGGGCGATGTTATCATTATTAAGGATTAACAGGAAAGCATATTGTCATCATGGATCGTCTTTAGTTACTGATATGCTTGCCAATACAGTTTCAAGAACCTAAGTTGTATATGCTCTTATGGAAGTAGGATCAGGGACGTCAATATTTAGCGCACTAAATATGAGTACTCTATTTAATTCACTTAGGGGTCGTTTGGTTGGGCACTTGGATAAGCTAATACCCACGTTAAATTCAGCACTAATTAGTACATTGTTTGATTGGTGATTGGATATTTGCATAAAACCTTGCATAAGTAATATATTGTTTGGTTTGGTTTTGTGCATCCTTTATAATAAATAATAATACGTGTATTAAATTATGAGGAAATTTATGTATTATTTTGTGCTGGATAGAAGGTGGAATAATAACGCGGGTATTAGTAATACGTGTTTTAAAATTCTAAAATGACAAAACTAACCCTCATAAGGATAGGATTATTTTTCTATAAGTTATTTTAACAATAAATAAGTATTTAAATTATACATTGTATATTAATTTGTGATATATATCAGTTGATTCAACAATAAATAATTAATGTATGACAATCTTTACTTTATTTGATCTCCACATAACTAATACCCACATAATTAATACCTGCATAACTTATACTCACATAACTAATACCCGTATTATTAATTTCTGTATAATTAATACACACATTGCTAATACCCGCATAACTTATTTTCGAACCAAACGACCAGTTAACTCTTTCAAATTAAACGGGTAAGTGTAAGTGGTGGATTATGAAAATCCAAATTAGGTCCTCTAAAAGTTTAAGCCAAATTAAGTTGTATATATAATATATAAATTGATCCATGAAAAAACTTATGAAAACATAGAAAAAATGATCCTTGCAATTTGACAACTTGATAAGTTGTACATCAAATCAGGATCATATCAAACATGTGAAACAAATAAGTGGGCGATGTTATCATTATTAAGGATTAACAGGAAAGCATATTGTCATCCTGGATCGTCTTTAGTTACTGATATGATTGCAAATACAGTTTCAAGAACCTAAGTTGTATATGCTCTTATGGAAGTAGGATCAGGGACGTCAATATTTAGCGCACTAAGCTAGCGTTTGTTCATAGTTTTTGGGGTGTTTTTGGAATTTTTTGGGAAATTCCCTCACAAACTTCAAATTTTGTTCCAAATAAAATGCATGTCCAAACAAAATTTCAATTTCCCAAGTTCCAAATCTCAAATCCCAAATCATGTCCAAACGGGAGCTAAATATGAATACTCTATTTAATTCACTTAGGGGTCGTTTGGTTGGGTACTTGAATAAGCTAATACCCACATTAAATTCAGCACGAATTAGTACATTGTTTGATTGGTGATTGGATATTTGCATAAAACTTTGCATAAGTACTACATTGTTTGGTTTGGTTTTGTCCATCCTTCATAGTAATACATATATTAAATAATGAGGAAATTTATGTATTATATTGTGCTGGATAGAAGGTGGAATAATAACGCGGCACTACTAGAAATTGGGCCAATTCCGAGAGATTGTTTGGAGAGGGAATTCCCAAGCAAAAAAATGGAGAATGATTTCCCTCTCCAAACAAGTACTTTCTCTCGCCAAAAGTAAAAAAAATAAAATTCGACATTGGAGAGGGAAGTCCCTTGCCAGTACAAAAATTTAAAATTTCTCTCTCCTACACGGCTCCCTCTCCAAAATTTAAAAAAAAAAAAAAAAAAACAGCAAGAAAAATTCTCTTTCCTGATTGGCTTGGGAATTCCCTCGCCAATCAAAAGCTGCAGATCTGTCAGGCGTTTGGCGAGGGACTTCCTTAGCCAATCAGGAAAGAGAATTTTATACTCTTTCAGTGTAAGTAATATATAGCACACTCCACACCAAACAAAACACATCTCCCTCACTGCCTCGTCGTCTCCTTCACTGCTACATCGTCGACGCCACTTACTCCGGCGACTCCACTTTTATTTCTCCGTCAACCCATCGCAAGGTAAGTTTGGTAAGTTTTTCCCGTCTTTTTTTTCACTTCTTTTTGGTAAAATTAAACATAAACGGGTTTAACTTTTTTTCAAAATTTACAGCCCCTTCGTCAAGATCTATCATGGATATCAACCTCAAAGACTCAATTGATATTGTTCAAGAGTCAATCGAAGACTCAATTGAAATCGTTCAAGATACGATTGAAGATTCAGTTGATATGGTACCGGAATCGGGACTTGGATGAAGATGTTGATTTACCGGAGTTGGACTTGGATGAAGATGTTGAAGAAAAAAAAATCAATACAAAAAATATTGGACATATTTCTTCCATACCACTATTAATGATTCTCAGTAGTTTGTTATTTTTGTGTCGAATTAAACTTGAAAGTGGGACGTGTTTAGTACTTTTAAGAATTATTTTAGTGTTTTATTTGTTTGTGTTAGTTGATATGAAACAAGTGTATACACTTGTTTAATTTCCCGGATATAGCTTTATTAGTATGTTAGACAGGTTGTGGTGACACTGTAATGGTGGTGCTTGTGTAATTCTGTGCTATTTATGTTGTGAATTGTTTTGGTGTTTTGGTGCTATTGTAATTGCTTTGTTATGTTGTTGTTGTTGTTGTGCTGCTTTGTATCGTGTTACTGATTTTTGTGTTTCAGGTATACTACGATTGACGAGGGAACTCCCTAGCCAAGTGTTATGGTAAAAATATTTTTATTGTACTTGGAGAGGGAATTCCCTAGCCAAAGTGAATTAAAAATATATAATTTTATACTTGGAGAGGAAATTCCCTAGCCAAAGTGCAGTAAAATTTTTTCTCTCTCCTGCATTTGACGAGGGAAATCCTTAGCAGTGTTAAACTGACACAATATACAAAATTGGGCCTACACAACAGCTTGCTAAGCCATTCCCTCGCAAAAAATGCTCTGCTACGAGCGGAATTCCGAGGGACCACTTGCTAGGGACTTCCCTCTCCATCACGCGTTTGGAGAGGGAAGTCCCTCGCCAACCTCCCTCGGCAAACGCGTGATTTTTAGTAGTGCGGGTATTAGTTTTAAAATTTTAAAATTCTAAAATGACAAAACTAACCCTCATAAGGATAAGATTATTTTTCTATAATTTGTTTTAACAATAAACAAGCATTTAAATTATATATTGTACATTAATTTGTGATATATCAGTTGATTTAACAACAAATTATTAATGTATGACAATCTTTACTTTATTTAATTTTCACATAACTAATACCCACATAATTAATACATGCATAACTAATACTCACATAACTAATACCCACATAACTAATACCTGCATTACTAATTCCTGCATAATTACTACACATATTGCTAATACCCACATAACTTACTTTCGAACCAAACGATCTGTTAACTCTTTCAAATTAAACGGGTAAGTGTAAGTGGTGGATTATGAAAATCCAAATTAGGTCCTCTAAAAGTTTAAGCCAAATTAAGTTGTATATATAATATATAAACTGATCCATGAAAAAACTTAGATAGAATACATAGATGACCCCTTGAAGTTGGCCTAATTTCCCACTTGAACACTTCTACTTTCGAAATGATCAGATAGACACTTCTATTTGATATAGATGTATCTTATGAATACCTGATGCTGACATGGCATCTCGTGTGTGTTTCACTTAAATTGCAGCGCGTGAAAGCCTTGAAATTAATTTTTTTCTCTTTTGTTTTAAATTAAACTAAATCATTCATGTGGGCCCCACATCTCCAATTCTTCACCTTAGCTCCTCCGCCTGAAACCACCGGTTGCCACCGCGTAAAACGTATTCTTTAGGCACAACCATTCTATCCCCATGAATTCACCACCACTTCTTCAAAAAACCAGCCGCCGTCGTCATCGTTATCTTTTTTAGCAGTAAACGAGGCTGAAAGCACTCAAATGAGCCGCAAATGGAGCTCTGAAAATGGAAAATGGAAAACGGAGCTCTGAAAATGGAAAACAGAGCTCTAAAAAATCATAAGTTTAATCAAATTAGTAGTGGATTAGATGATTCTTAAACTTTACGAACTTGATAAGGGGGATTTTCGGAAAGGGCTAATATGTACACTTGGAAATTAGCAGGAAACAGGAAACAATGTTAATAGTATTATGACTTGAAAGAGTCCAGTATCTGTCAAATTTTTATAGAAATAGTAATTAAATAGGACAATGAAACAGTCCAACTAAGAAAACGTAGTATAACTTGGTCCATCTTCCATGAACTGGAAACCCACTTTTTTTAGAGTCTATCCCTAGATCCAAACAATAGGTGGCAGAGTTGAAGAGAAAGATGTGGGGGAAGGTGACGAAGAAGACGAAGTTTCAGGCCCGGGGGTAAGAGGAAGGAGGGGAAGGTGTGAGCAGGAAGATGAAGTTTTGGAATTGGTTTTTATTTTAGTCTTTGTTTTCCTTTTCTTTTTAAAAGATTTTATGTAGATTTAATTATTTTTTTTAACAGAATTACACGTGTCACAGCCTGATTTAGTAGTTCGCCACATCACCCGTGATTGTTGTTCACGCATAAGGTTTGCTCGACACGACTATTTACGAGACATATCTATGTCAATTAGAAGTGTCTATCTGATCATCTCGAAAGTTTGAGTGTTTAAGTGGGAATCTGAGCCAACTTCAAGGGGCCATCTATGTATTCTGCCAAAAATTTATGAAAAACCGGTATGAAATTGATTCAATTATGGAATCATGAATAGTCATTGGTTCGGCTGATGTATAAACACCATAATCTATAGTATTATCTATACTATAGAGATAAGTGGATAAAAGATTTTTCTGAAGAAGTCTTAGTAAGACCCCATCGCTAATATTAATTTATCTAACATATTCAAAAATATTTAAAATATCAATTATTTATATAAATAATAATAAATAAGACGAATAAATGAGTTCTTGCCGGATCTTTTCAAAAAAGTCCGTACAGTAGTTTTGTGTTTCCGAGCTAAAGTTCTAGCACAAGAAAGTCGAAGTATATACTTTATTCGATATAAAGTCTTTTTTTTTTTTGGAAGATCCGCTATAATAATGAAAAAGATTCATAGAAAAATTAATCCATAACGGAGTATTTGATTTTATTTGGTAATTAGAAGAATGTAAAGGAAAAGGATTCGCGGATTTAGTCATGGGTCATTGTTTATCCAAATTGAATCTTGCATTTCGATGCTAACAAATATGGAGTGTGTTAAGTTTACTGGGTTTGAGCACAACTTGAAGCTTAAGGTAGGTGAAGAAAGAAATGTTTAAAAAGATAAATATTTGGGGAAGTTTCTTATATATTCATTTTAGCTCAATAATGAGCAAGTACACACTATTTATAGTAAAATATCTAGCAACTAACTTACTACTCACTAACTACACTACCGACATAATTAACATTGCTAACAGCTAACTCTAGTTAACTAACATCCTAACTATAGTTAACTAACATAACTAACTACAACTGTACATCGCTTCACACCTCTTACAAGCTAGGAGCTTTGAAGATGTTCTTCAACCCTAGTTTGGAAAGCAGATATGAACATTGAAGATGAGTGAGGCTCTTTGCCAGGAGATCTGCAGGCTGCTCAGTTGTATGTAAGTATAGAGTGTGCACAAGATCTCTTTGAATTTTCTTGCGTATGAAATGACAATCAATGTCAATATGCTTTGTACGTTGGTGAAAAATTAGATTGTCTGCAATTTGGATGGTCGACTTGTTATCTGTATACATAAAAATGGGAAGCTGAAGATGAACTCCCAACTGTTGAAACAAACCGACCAACCAAACAAGCTCAACAACAGTAGCAACCAAGCTTCTGTACTCAGCATCTACTGAGCTCCTAGACACTGCGACCTGTTTCTTAGACTTCCAAGAAATAAGGAAATCACCAAACTTGACAAAATAACCAGTGATTGGCCTCCAGATGTTTATACATGATATCTAATTTGCATCACAATAGGCACTCAGTTAAGCAAAACTAGAGGAAGACATGAGAATCCTTAAACTAGGTGTGGACTTGACATATCTCACCACACGAATTACAACTTCCATGTGAGAAGTCTTGGGTTGATGCATAAATTGACTCAAACACTGGATTGCAAATGAGATGTCTGATCTAGTTATGGTTAGGTACAGTAGCTTGCCTATGAGTCTTTGATATTTACCAGGGTATAAAAGTAAATTGTCACCTTGCAAACCTCCACTAGTGTGTTGATCAAACTCAACTGTAGTGAGCTTGAGATTTAGTTCTATTGGGTCCCCAAAAGGCTTAGAACATGTGAGACCTAAATCAGTTATGAGCTCTAGTGTGTATTTTGATGTAAGAGAATTCCTTCATTACTCCTAGCAAACTCAATCCCCAGAAAGTACCTTAGCTCTCCAAGGCACTTGATCGTAAAGTTACTTTGCAAAAATATTTCTGGCATTCTGAATTAATTGCATATCACTCCCTGTGATCAACAAGTTATCAACATAAATGAGGATCACTACAATATGACCCATGTACCTCTAAATGAACAAAGAATGATCATATTGACTTTGCTTGAATCTAGAAGATAGCAAAGCACTGGTAAGCTTAAATTCCATTGTCTTGAGGCCTGTTTAAGGCCATAGAGTGATTTGATCAACCTACAAACGTGTTTCCTACTTTTGAAGCCAACAAAACCTTATGACAACTACATATATACCTCCTCATATAGGTCTCTTTATAGGAAAGCATTATCTACATCTATTTGTTGAATGTTCCAATTTCTTGTTGTGCTATAGCTATGATAACTTTTACTGTCACCATTTTTACTATAGGTGAGAAAGTTTTTTGATAATCTGCCCCCTCCTTTTAATTGTACCATTTTCCAATCAGTCGAGCCTTGAACCTCTCAAACTCACCTGAGGCCTTGTATTTAATTTTGTAAACCTATTTATAATCTATTGGTTTCTTACATCTGAGCAACTGAAAAAGTTTCCAAGTTTTATTTTTTTTCCAGAGCCTTAATCTTAGCTTTCATTGTTGCAATCCATCTAGGATTCCTTGCAGCTTCATGATATGTCTTTGGTTCAATATCAGTTGAAAAATTGGACATGTAATTGTGGTATTCAGGTGTGAGGCCATCATATTGTATCACTGTTGAAAGAGGATATATGCATGATGAAGTAGTTGAATGTTTCTCTTTATCAGTTCTGACATAATCCATCATCTAAGATGGAGGCTTAGAACTACTACTTGATTTTCTGAGTGGACCATCTTGCATAGTATTGTCAGCAAGTGGTAGTTCCTCTTGAACATGAAACTGAATATCAGCCGCTAGTGTATTATCTACAACCATTGGAACCTCTTGGTGAGTATGATCTGCATGAGGAATCTCTAAAGGATGTATATTCTCTTAGCTAGCTGTATTGGATAACTGGTGCAATGACATCAATTTCTGAATCAGTTAGGACTGGATCTTCATGGTATGACATACCTTTTCAAAAATATCAACTGCTATGTCATTTTTTTGATGAACATCTTGTTGTCTGAATGAGAAGATATCCTCATGGAACACCACATCTCTACTAACAAAGAAAACTCTATTTGACAAATCATAGAGTCTGTAGCCTTTCTGATGAATGACATAACCCATCATGACAGCTTGTATAACTCTAGGTTCAAATTTATCCTTTCTCTGAATATTGGCGGCATAACATAAGCTGCCAACCACTCTCATTGTGAAAAATTTGGTTCTTTTCCATATAAAATTTTAAAACGAGACCTGTTGTTCAGAATCACTACTGCATGTATGCGGTCACCCCAGAACTGGATGGGTATGTGACCTTAAAATCTAATAGCTCTTGCAATCTCCAAGATGTGTGTGTGTGTCTTCTCTCCACAACTCTAATTTTTATGGGGTATAAGGGCAAGAATTTTGGTGAAATATCTCATGCATACTAAAGAGTTCTTGACAAGTATGATTGAAAAATTTTGTGCCATTATCTGACCTGAATATCTTAACAGTTTTGCCAAATTGATTCTTGACCATAGAAAAAAAGTTCTTCAATAACATCACCATATCATATTTAAGTTTCATATGAAATACCCAACTCATTCTGAAAAAATCATCAACCAAAGTAAGAAATAACCTCATTCCATTACGTGTTGCATGTTTAAAAAAACCCCATACATCCATATGTATCAATGAGAAAGCTTCAGTAGATATACTTACTATGAAGAAAAGGTAATCTACATTGTCTTGCAAGAGGGCATACCCTACAGTGACTCATATTAAAACTCTTATTATCGGTGAAAACTTAAATCTTCTTCAATACTGACATTGGCACATGGCACATCCTTCTGTGCCAAAGTTCTCCATCTTTCAACACCTTAACTGCAAATGATTTGCTCTTAATAGGAAATCTTGTAGCTATCTTTGAGCTTATCACATAAAGGCCATCTTTCTCCTTACCAATCTGCTTCACCTTCCTAGTGAAGAGATCCTAGAAAACACAAAATCTAGGAACGAAAGTGACACAACAATTCAAATTCCTTGTCACTTTGGACACTGACGACACGTTGAGTTCAAAAGATGGTACACACAAAATATTTTTAACTGTGTCACCTCCATTAAGTTGACAATTTCCTATGTGTAACACTTCAGTAGACTGGCCATTTGGCATCTGAACCCTTCCTGCAGTAGCTACTTGCACCTTATTTTTCAGTAAGTTCTCAATGCTAATCATATGATTAGTTGCACCAGTATCCACAATCCAATTTAAATCACTCTCACTTAATGAAGTAAAATTACATGCAACATTTGCACTAACACTCATTCCAATGTTGTTCTTGCTCAGCATATACATGATCTCTTTGAGTTGTTCCTGAGTGAATATGGGTGGTAGCCCTCACTCAGCTTTGTGACTGTATGGAGCATGATAGTGGGTTGATATGTTTGGTCTTTGTTGACATGCATAGTCTGAACCCCCTGTTCTACCAGTTCCTCCTGTGAAACCCTGACTAGACCATTCTTGTCCCTGATAATCATGCCACTCACTTCCAGTAATGTTGGAATTTTGATTTTTAGTAACTGCATTAACTCTCTTCTTGCCTTTAAAATCAGTTGGGTAACCATTTGCCATATAACAATTTTCTTTCAAGTGTCCTCTCAGACCATAGTGATCAAACTTGATCAACTTGAAGCTAATTATCCCTTAAATGTCCTTTGATATTACAATGATCACAGAGCAGGTTATAGTTTTTTCTTAACTTCTGACATGCACCCTTTGAAGCATACAAAGCAGTTGGTTCTATACACTCAGTCCATGTGTACAAAAATTTCTGATTCTCATCCTGAATTACCAATGAGTGGGATTGTTTCATACTCAGAGTAGGTGACATCATCAAAATATGGCTCTTTGCCTGATTGTAACCTTCATTCAACCCTATTAAAAACTGCAACAACCTCTGTTTCTCTATGTGATCCACAAAATCCTTGGATATTTCACAGTTACATGATGGTGGTGGGATTAATGAATTATACTCATCCTATAGCTCTTTAAGTTTTGAAAAATATACTGAGACTAAGGACACACCTTTAACTAAGGTTGCAATTTCCTTATGAAAGATGATAGATTCTTGACATATTTATCTTATCAAAACGTTCTTTTAGATCCTTCCAGACTAGGTGAGCATCAACTCGAAATAAGATTCCACTCTTCGGTTCATTACTAACATTACTCATCATCCATGAAACTACTTAAGCATTACATCTTTCCCATTGTTGTTGTAACCCTAATTCATAATTTTCTTTCACTACATTACCATCAATAAACCCTAATTTGTTCTTAGTTAAAAGAGTTACCTTCATTGCTCTGCTCCAAAGGATATAGTTCTCCATTCCTTTCAGCTGGATACCGACTTGAATTTGTTACACCCCGTACGTCTAAATTGACGTATATCATTATAATATCATGTTAAGAATGATTTAAGTGAGTTTAAAGTAATAATATGACCATATATGATGTTTATATGTTGAATATAAAGTTTGGGAAAAATCAGATTTAAGTTGCGGAAAAACCGACAAAGGAATTGCCTTGTAATAAAGCTTTTTCAGCAATTAATTTCATGTGTTATATGAAGTCTTTTGGGGACATATCATATACCAAATTGAAGGTCTTGGAGTGTAGTTTCCAACACTTTTAACGGTTTGCTCATATAACTTATAGATAAAAAGATATGAGCGTCAGAAGTCAGACCAGAAAAAGGGACATAAACGCAAAAGAGGGCTGGAACTGAAATATTTCGAGTATAAAAGGAAAAATATGTATTATCTTCGTCATTTCCAGAACACACACCATAGAAACAGTTCTCTCTTGAGTTTGAAGCTGATTTTTAGGATTTTGAAGAAACAACATCAATCTTAACTCAAAATTGAAGACGGATTGCGTCAAAACGCTCTACGCGATTAGGGTAACATTATGCTACCTTCAATTTCTTCTATAGTTTGAGTTTTAGAATTACTTCATGGCTAAGTAAAGTACCTAATTGTTGTATTATAGCTTGTTTAAGCTTTAGAAGGTGTTGAATTCAAGGGAAACATGGTCTAGAAGCAAGAAACATCAAAGGTATGTAAGGCTAAACCTTTCTTTTGGCAAGGCATGTATCTTTTAGATTTTGAAGCTTTTATTAGTTTTAAACTTAGTTTTTCTTGTGAGAAACTTGTATGGTACCAAGGAAACCTTGTATATACTTAATTTGGTACTAAAATCCAAGGTGAAAGACGTCTAAATCAGAAAGACAGAGAGTTTGGAAAATTGTTTTGAACTTTGGACAGTTGTTAGTATATTGATCATAACTCCTTATACAAAATTGATATTAAGATGATTTAAGAATCTCCAGAATCCTAATACATATATCTACAACTTTCATGAAGACCATGAGGTCTATAACTTTTATCTGCACCCTCAAAAGTATGATGCAATACAGGACGTTGGTACTGTCTAGAAATTCTGTACATCCGTGGAATTGTTACACCACTCTCATCTTGTTATCCAGTTAATTTGTTTATGTTATCAGTTTATCCGGGTATCCATTCCCGTGTATAGTATAGTGCTGGTTCTGTTTTTGCGTATCATCCAGTTTCAGTGGAAACTCTGCCGAAATTTTTATAAAAATCAAAGAGTTAGACAAATTCTAAGTTTCAGGTTGTGTCTACAATTCCATCCAGAGTTTTCTTATCATTCCTTTGAGTCCATATATATTGTTTCCACATGTGTTATGCCTCATACATGCTTATGCTTATATTGTGATCATGTTATGTGTGATTGGAGTCCCCCATAGAGGCTGGACATTGGACACACAGTCCGGTCGCGTGTGATACTACCCGTCTGGGGGATACAGCCCCTCTGGTTCAGGCGGGAGTTGAAACACCTAGTGTGACCGGGTGTCATTCACACACTCTGACCAGAGAGACTAGATATTACTGGCTGGGGGGGGGGATATAGCCCATAACACCCACCAGGTTTGCTATATATGTGTATATAGCCACAGTATGCACTGCATGATTATACATGAGGCTAGTTCCGGTTTTCAGTTACCTGATTTGGGGGGATACAGCCCATAACGCCAGACAGGTACTAGTTCAGATGTTCAGTTACCTGATTTGGGGGGATATAGCCCATAACACCAGACAGGTACCAGTTCAGATAACAGTTCAGTTTTAGCTCGGTACCAGTTATCAGTTCTCAGTTATCGGCCACCAGTTCTTAGCGTCAGTATCAGTTGACAGTTATCAGTTCCAGTTTCTAGTAACCAGCTATCAGTCATATTACAGTTATTTATCAGTATAGTTCATCTCAGTCTTCAGTTCCAGATTCAGCTAGACTTCAGTTTATATTCAGATCATGTTTAGTACGTTCTTCAGATTTCCAACTATATTGCTATGCTCCAGCTCATATTTACATATTTATATTCCAGCCTTACAGTTTCATTCAACTATGATATATTATATGCTCATGCCTTACATACTTGGTACATATCGTACTCACGCCCTTTTCTGGGGCGCTGCGTTTCATGCCGCGCAGGTGCAGATAGATCAATGCTTGGACCACGTTAGTAGGCCATCTATCAGCTACTGGAGTCACTCCGCTTACTCCCGGAGTTACCTATCTTTTGGTATGTGTACATTCAGCCAGCTTGGGTATGGCGGGGCCTTATCTCGTCCTTTGTATATTCAGTTCATCACTCTTAGAGGCCTGTAGATATGTCCCTGTGTGGTGCAGTCAGTATGTTATGTATGTCAGCTTATGTTAGCCTTGTCAGCTATTTGCATTGCATACTCCTTATCAGCTAGGTTTATGCTTATTCTGTTTATCGGTTATAATGGTTAGCGTATTATCAGTAGGATTAGTGATGATCGACACTTAGTGTTGGTCATCCGTCGCGGCCCTAAGTTGGGTCGTGACAAAAGTGGTATCAGAGCAGTTCAGTCCTAGGGTGTCTACAGGCCGTGTCTAGTAGAGTCTTGTTTAGGAGTATGTTGCGCGCCATACTTTTGAACAGGAGGCTACAAGGCACTTCAGGACAGTTGTCTTTCTTTCTTCTCTAGCTCGTGCGATAGAGCCATAATTATAAAATTCAGCCCTCTAACAAGAGTAATTTCAGCAAAGCGATGCCGCCAAAGAAATTAACAGCTGCCCAGAAGGGCAAGGTTATTGCCGGCCAGGGTATTAGTAGAGTGCCACCTAAGGTGGATGAGAGTGAGGAGTCCAGACCTGAGGCTCCATCTGAGGCCTCACAGATCCTATCAGTTCAGGGTGATATTAGAGGTACTGCAGCTACTATACCTCCACATTCTCAGCCTGACAGTCAGGGGCAGGAAATGAGGGATGCCATCAGATTATCGACTAGTGTTGTAGTTGCTTAGACTAGACAACACAGTGCAGATCCCCAGGGAGATGTTGGGTCCAGGATCAATGATTTTATCAGGCTAGAGCCTACAGTCTTTACCGGATTCCGTACAGGAGAAGACCCTCAGGATTTTCTATTGAGGATAGCCAGAGTGTTGAGGGTTATGCACGTGTCAGACACAGAGTGAGTAGAGTTGGCTGCATTCAGATTGCATAACCTAGCAGCAGGGTGATATCAGACATGGGAGCTATCTAGACGGCCTGATGCTACTCCCACGACTTGGAAGGAATTCTCAGATACCTTCCTTTATCAGTATATGCCTATAGAGACATAGGGAGCCCGTGCTAATCAGTTCCTGACCTTGAGACAGGGAAGTTTGAGTGTAGAAGAGTATAATTATTGCTTTAGTTCTTTAGCATGGTTTGCCCCTACGGTGGTAGTGAGT
The DNA here is from genome assembly GCA_029990175.1 of Petunia secreta. Classification (NCBI taxonomy): domain Eukaryota; kingdom Viridiplantae; phylum Streptophyta; class Magnoliopsida; order Solanales; family Solanaceae; genus Petunia; species Petunia secreta. The sequence goes on from JARKIP010000061.1 coordinate 5,346,350, forward strand.
ATGGAGGATAGAATTCACAGGTATATAGTGGGACTAGCTCCACACCTAGTGAACGAGCGTATGACAGTTGCTATACAGTCATGTATGAACATAACATTCAGGCATTTGCTTTGTTACTTGAGGAGAGGAAGCAGAAAGAGAGAGCCGACAGGGATAAAGTGCTAGACAAGAGGGGCAGATTTTCTGGTTCGTTTGGAGAGACGTCTGGAGCAAGTAGATAGCAGAGTGTTAGACAACCATCAGCTAGTATACCTACATAGTCTCGTGGCTTTAGATCTGATAGACCTCCTCAGTCCAGATCTAGTCACACATCACTGACTTCAAGATTAAAGTGTCGTGGTACTTCTATACCGGCCAGTCAGACATATCCCAGATGTTCGGATTGTGGTAGATGCCACTTGGGTCCATGTCAGTTAGGAGTTGATACTTGTTATATTTGTCGCGAGGCAGCTAGTTCATGAAAGGTTGCCCGCCTAGGGGTGGCAGTTGTACAGCCAGCCAGCTAGATCACCAGTTGCTTGCTCAGCATCAGCACGCCATCAGGGGCATGTTCTTCAGGATGGCACCTGTATAACAGAAAGAATTTAAGGAGCAATTGAAGGATTTGTTAGATAAAGGCCTCATCAGACCCAACATTTCCTCGTGGGGAGCCTCGATGCTATTTGTAAAAAAAAAAAGAAAGATGGCTCTCTACGCATGTGCATAGATTACAGACATCTGAATAAAGTCATTATTAAGAATAAATACTCTCTGCCCAGGATTGATGTCTAGTTTGACAAGCTCCAGGGAGCCAAGTGCTTCTCGAATATAGATTTGCGATCAGACTACCATCAGGTTAGAGTTAGAAAATCTGATATACCTAAGACTGCATTCAGGACTAGGAATGGCCATTATGAGTTTTTAGTGATGTTGTTTGGACTCACTAATGCATTTGCAGTATTTATGGATCTAATGGACAGCGTATTCAGGCCTTATTTAGATTTATTTGTGATTATATTTATTGATGATATTCTCATCTATTCAAAGTCTGAATCAGAGCATCCGGAGCACCTACGCACAGTATTGGGTACTCATCGGGACCAACAATTATATGCTAAGTTCTCAAGTGTGAATTCTGGATAGATTCAATGGCATTTTTTGGCCATATAGTTTCAGCAGAAGGAATTAAAGTAGATGGCCAGAAGATCAAGGCTGTGAAGAATTTGCCCAGACCTACAACGCTAACTGAAGTACGTAGTTTTCTGGGTTTGGAAGGATATTACATGAGGTTCATAGAAGGTTTTTCCTTCATTGCAGCTCCACCAAATTGATACAGAAAATAGCTAAATTTCAGTGGTCTGATTCTTGCGAGCACAGTTCCAAGAACTAAAGAACGGGTTGGTAAGAGCTCTAGTACTTACACATCTAGAGGGATCTGAGGGATATGTCATTTACTGTGACGCTTCTCGAATTGGTCTTGGTTGTGTTTTGATGCAGTACGGTAGAGTTATTGCTTATGCTTCTAGGCAGCTGAAAAAGCACGATCAGAACTACCTCATCCATGATCTTGAGCTTTCAGCAGTCATTCATGCATTGAAGATTTGGAGACATTATTTTTACGGTGTTCATGTTGATATTTATACGGATCACAAGAGCCTCCAGTACATATTTAAGCAAAAGGAGCTAACCCTATGATAGAGGCGGTGGCTAGAGTTGCTGAAGGACTATGACATGGACATTCTTTATCATCCGGGTAAAGTGAACGTTGTTGCTGATTCCCTTAGTCGCAAGCCTATGGGTAGTCTATCTTATTTACAACCAGAGAAAATAAAGTTAGCTCATACACTCCACCAGTTGGCCAGCATGGATGTCAGATTAATAGATTCAGATGACGCAAGAGTTACAGTTCAGAACGCAACCACTACTTGCCTAGTGACATAAGTAAAGCAGCGCCAGTATGAGGATCCAGTTCTAGTTGAATACAGACAAATAGCCAGAAGAAAATTGGAGTCACCATACAAGGTTACTAGTGGCGGGGTTCTCATGTATAAAGATAAACTTTGTGTTCCTGATGTTGCAGATTTACGTGGACACATTATGACTGAGGCACACTATTCCAGATACACTATTCACCCAGATATGACTAAGATGTATCATGACCTTAAGCAGTTTTACTGTTGGGACGGAATGAAGCGTGATAACAATATTTGTGGCTCAGTGTCCTAACGCCCAGCAGGTTAAAGTCGAGCATCAAAAACCTAGTGGCTTGTTATAGGAAATAGAGATTTCATTATGGAAATGGAAAACAGTAAATATGGACTTCATTACAGGCTTTCCCCGTATGCGGAGCAGATATGACTCTATTTGGGTTATAGTTGACAGGCTTACTAAATGAGCTCATTTCTTTCCTGTTAGAACTACATATACAGCAGAGGATTATGCCAGACTTTATATCAGAGAGATAGTGCGCCTACATGGTATTCCAGTATTTATTATTTCAGACGGGGGCGCACCAGTTTACAGCTAATTTCTATAGATCGTTCCAGACAGGTTTAGGGACACAGGTGTATCTGAGTACAGTATTTCATCCATAGACAGACAGACAGGCTGAGCGGACCATTCATACATTAGAAAATATGCTCAGAGCTTACGTGTTAGATTTTAGAGGCAGCTGGAGTGATCACCTACTGTTCATAGGGTTTGCATATAATAATAGCTATCATTCTAGCATACAGATGGTGCCATATGAAGCTTTGTATGGGCAGAAATGCAGGTTTTCTATATGATGGTTCAAGGTTGGCGAGTCTCAATTGATAGGTCCAGACTTAATCCAACAAGTAATTGATAAAGTCAAGTTGATCAGGGAAATATTATTAGCAGTGCAGAGCAGACAGAAGTCCTATGCAGATAATCGACATTGAGATTTAGAATTTCATATTGGTGATTAGGTATTCCTGAAAGTATCACCTATGAAAGGCGTTATGAGATTTGGAAAGAAGGGAAAGCTTAGTCCTAGATTTATTAGTCCATATCAGATTATCAGGCGAGTTGGGCGTGTAGCCTACGAGTTAGACCTTCAACCAGACCTTCAGGAGGTACATCTAGTATTCCATGTTTCCATGCTCAGAAAATGTGTCAGAGATCCTTCTAGAGTTGTACCAGTAGAGGAAGTACAGATTACAGAACAGTTGACTAATAAGGAGGTGCCAGTTGCAATTTAAAGAGGCAGATTCGTCGAGTAAGGACGAAAGACATTCCTTTAGTTAAGATGCTATATCAAAGCAATAATATAGAAGAAATAACTTGGAAAGCTGAAAATGACATGAGGGCCAAATATACACATCTCTTCATTACTTCGAGTATGTAACAGATCGTTGCTTAATGCTTCTACATACTTCATTTAACATTCGAGGACGAATGTTCCTAACGGGGGAATATTGTTACACCCCGTACGTCTAAATTGACGTATATCATTATAATATCATGTTAAGAATGATTTAAGTGAGTTTAAAGTAATAATATGACCATATATGATTTTTATATGTTGAATATAAAGTTTGGGAAAAATCAGATTTAAGTTGCGGAAAAACCGACAAAGGAATTGCCTTGTAATAAAGCTTTTTCAGCAATTAATTTCATGTGTTATATGAAGTCTTTTGGGGACATATCATATACCAAATTGAAGGTCTTGGAGTGTAGTTTCCAACACTTTTAACGGTTTGCTCATATAACTTATAGATAAAAAGATATGAGCGTCAGAAGTCAGACCAGAAAAAGGGACATAAACGCAAAAGAGGGCTGGAACTGAAATATTTCGAGTATAAAAGGAAAAATATGTATTATCTTCGTCATTTCCAGAACACACACCATAGAAACAGTTCTCTCTTGAGTTTGAAGCTGATTTTTAGGATTTTGAAGAAACAACATCAATCTTAACTCAAAATTGAAGACGGATTGCGTCAAAACGCTCTACGCGATTAGGGTAACATTATGCTACCTTCAATTTCTTCTATAGTTTGAGTTTTAGAATTACTTCATGGCTAAGTAAAGTACCTAATTGTTGTATTATAGCTTGTTTAAGCTTTAGAAGGTGTTGAATTCAAGGGAAACATGGTCTAGAAGCAAGAAACATCAAAGGTATGTAAGGCTAAACCTTTCTTTTGGCAAGGCATGTATCTTTTAGATTTTGAAGCTTTTATTAGTTTTAAACTTAGTTTTTCTTGTGAGAAACTTGTATGGTACCAAGGAAACCTTGTATATACTTAATTTGGTACTAAAATCCAAGGTGAAAGACGTCCAAATCAGAAAGACAGAGAGTTTGGAAAATTGTTTTGAACTTTGGACAGTTGTTAGTATATTGATCATAACTCCTTATACAAAATTGATATTAAGATGATTTAAGAATCTCCAGAATCCTAATACATATATCTACAACTTTCATGAAGACCATGAGGTCTATAACTTTTATCTGCACCCTCAAAAGTATGATGCAATACAGGACGTTGGTACTGTCTAGAAATTCTGTACATCCGTGGAATTGTTACACCACTCTCATCTTGTTATCCAGTTAATTTGTTTATGTTATCAGTTTATCCGGGTATCCATTCCCGTGTATAGTATAGTGCTGGTTCTGTTTTTGCGTATCATCCAGTTTCAGTGGAAACTCTGCCGAAATTTTTATAAAAATCAAAGAGTTAGACAAATTCTAAGTTTCAGGTTGTGTCTACAATTCCATCCAGAGTTTTCTTATCATTCCTTTGAGTCCATATATATTGTTTCCACATGTGTTATGCCTCATACATGCTTATGCTTATATTGTGATCATGTTATGTGTGATTGGAGTCCCCCATAGAGGCTGGACATTGGACACACAGTCCGGTCGCGTGTGATACTACCCGTCTGGGGGATACAGCCCCTCTGGTTCAGGCGGGAGTTGAAACACCTAGTGTGACCGGGTGTCATTCACACACTCTGACCAGAGAGACTAGATATTACTGGCTGGGGGGGGGGGATATAGCCCATAACACCCACCAGGTTTGCTATATATGTGTATATAGCCACAGTATGCACTGCATGATTATACATGAGGCTAGTTCCGGTTTTCAGTTACCTGATTTGGGGGGATACAGCCCATAACGCCAGACAGGTACTAGTTCAGATGTTCAGTTACCTGATTTGGGGGGATATAGCCCATAACACCAGACAGGTACCAGTTCAGATAACAGTTCAGTTTTAGCTCGGTACCAGTTATCAGTTCTCAGTTATCGGCCACCAGTTCTTAGCGTCACTATCAGTTGACAGTTATCAGTTCCAGTTTCTAGTAACCAGCTATCAGTCATATTACAGTTATTTATCAGTATAGTTCATCTCAGTCTTCAGTTCCAGATTCAGCTAGACTTCAGTTTATATTCAGATCATGTTTAGTACGTTCTTCAGATTTCCAACTATATTGCTATGCTCCAGCTCATATTTACATATTTATATTCCAGCCTTACAGTTTCATTCAGCTATGATATATTATATGCTCATGCCTTACATACTTGGTACATATCGTACTCACGCCCTTTTCTGGGGCGCTGCGTTTCATGCCGCGCAGGTGCAGATAGATCAATGCTTGGACCACGTTAGTAGGCCATCTATCAGCTACTGGAGTCACTCCGCTTACTCCCGGAGTTACCTATCTTTTGGTATGTGTACATTCAGCCAGCTTGGGTATGGCGGGGCCTTATCTCATCCTTTGTATATTCAGTTCATCACTCTTAGAGGCCTGTAGATATGTCCCTGTGTGGTGCAGTCAGTATGTTATGTATGTCAGCTTATGTTAGCCTTGTCAGCTATTTGCATTGCATACTCCTTATCAGCTAGGTTTATGCTTATTCTGTTTATCGGTTATAATGGTTAGCGTATTATCAGTAGGATTAGTGATGATCGACACTTAGTGTTGGTCATCCGTCGCGGCCCTAAGTTGGGTCGTGACAGAATTGCACCGGGAGTATCCGATGGATGAAGATAAAGCGGGTGATTGTAGTCGATCTTCGCCCTTCCACTGTCGCATGCAGCTCTGATCGCCACCATTTTTGCGGCTGGTACATTGCCAACAATCAACATTGTTGAATAATTGTGGAAAAATTGAACAAAAATTGAGAAAATATTCGCAAATTGCTACAAAATTGATGAAAGAAAACCCTACATTTGGTGAAAAATGCTCTGATACCATGTTAAGTTTACTGGTTTGAGCAGAGCTTGAAGCTTATGCTAGGTGAAAAAAGAAATATTTAGAGAGAAAAATATTTTGGGAAGTTCTTGTATATTCATCTTTGCTCAATAATGAACAAGTACACACTATGTATAGTTATCTAGCAACTATTCACTACACACTAACTACACCATCAATATAATTAGCATTGCTAACAACTAACTCTAGTTAACTAACACCCTAACTATAGTTAACTAATACTCCTATAACTAACTGTACAACTATACATTTCACATAGTAAATTATGATCTAACTCATTTATTATATTGATCTGTTTCAATCCGCTCAAATATAATTCAACTCGTTCATTTAACACCACTAAATATGACTATAATAGCCTGTTTGACCAAGTTTCTCAGAGCCAAAAGTACTTTGAAGAATTTTGAGGTGTTTGGCCAAAATAAAAAAATGCTTTTGAGAAGAAGCAGAAGCAGTTTTTCTGCTGTTGGGGAGAAGCTACAAATTTCTGCTTTTCTCTAGAAGCAGAAGAAACAGAAGCAATTTATTAATTTTTTAAGACTAAAATATACTTATCAGAAATATTATTTACCATGTTATATTTAATTATTTTATCCAATATATTTCTTAAATATAAATAAAACTTTATTTTCTGCTTTCCTCATTTGGTTTGACCTTATTTCTATTGATTAAAAATCATAGTATATATTTTCTTTTATATGTTATATTTAAACTAAATAAAAATAAAATATTATATTAACTCTTTTATTGAAAAAATATTTAAATCTTTGATATGTTTAAATAATATTAGTTGCATGATGACTCTTAGTAATGCACTTTTCGTAATTTGACACTCAAAAGTAATTTTTGTAAAGATTATTCAAACACAAACTGTTTAGAAAAGTACTTCTCAAATGAGTTGGCGAAACACAAACTGGTTATTCTTCAAAATTGTTTTTCTGAAAAGTAATTCTAATAAAAGTACTTTCCAAAATAAGCAGTTTTTGGCAGCTTGGCCATACAAGCTCTAAGTCAGACACAACTCAATATAAAAATGGAAGAATAATTTTTAATGCTAGCAATGAAGATCCGATGCTTACGAAAACCGCAATATAATTGAAAGGAAGTTTAACGTAAAGGTGGTTAAGAACTTGAAATTAGAAAAATCAATTAAAAAGTCCTTTATTTTAATGCTATACGCAAAAACATTCATATCCTGATTTCTCTTTTCTATTTCAGTATGATCCATATGTCCCACCAGCAAAATAGTAGTTGCAAATTCATTAAAGTCGTCATAACTTCCATGCATTGTATACACAGCCTTTTAATTTGTAGCTTTGTGTAGATGAAGAGTGGATAAGAAGACCCACAATCAGCTTTATCCGACAAGATAAAATGATAAGCAATCAGTCTCTTGAACTACCTCTTTTCTTTCTTAACTACTCCTGGGTCTTACATATATCATGATAAAATAAGCTCAATCTCCTGAACTTAGCTACTACAGAAGAGATGAGCAAGTTTGCTTACACCAGCTCTCCCTCTTTTAAACTTTTGGTTTTATGACTTTGTTAGTTTGTCGTTTGAAAAAGAAAAATTGTTAGTGAAGCTCCAACTAAAAGGGTAATTATTTACATATATATTAGTCAGAAGTTGAGAGGTAAAATTTGACATACTAACTCGTAGAATTTGAACACATGGTGGGAGTCCACTTGTTTTAACATGTTAGGTCTCCGAACAAATTAAAGTTTTATATCGATGGTTGAAAAGATTTAAAAACTATGTATAATAAGTTGTGAAGCTTTTGCCTTTTTGAAAAAATCGTACAAATTTTGATACTAACAGGACACTATTATCACACCATGTCAAGAGTATCGTTAAATAAAAAAACTACTATCAGAGCCAATGATTATGGAGATGACGGAATGATTCGAGCGGAAGATTGTTCGATAACAAGTTATCCTATATTGATAGTTGAAAGGACTGAAAAATTCAACTAGAATGCGTGAATGAATACTTTAATAGTGTGAGGTTTTTGAGAAAAACAGTATAAGTTAGATTGAAGCCTAGTCTTTATATTAAGAGTATCTTATATTGGTTCAGTCCTACACGTTTTATGCTTGTGCTTTGTCGATAGTAAAGCCAAACATAAAATAATTTGTTATGTACAAGGTTATAGATAATTGAAATTATAACCGAGTAAAATAAACCAATTTTTAAATAACACTAACCAAATTTAGCCAAAAGGAAAACAGGAGACAGAGAAGGAGTAATGGTGTTGGTGGCAATAAAAGGTTGGAAGTACAAGCATAGGTCCCACTTGGCAAATCAAATATTCCACGTGGCTAACATCTGTTTGATTTTCCGACAGGTATGACTTATTTCAGAAAAAAACGCCAGAATAACCGAAACTGAACAACCAGAAAACTCGCACAAATAGAGCAAATTAAAGTATCGTCGGTTATCTCAACAACAAAAAAAAAAAAAAAAATTAAACAATAAAATAAAGCCTCAAACTTTAATTTCTTTTCTATACTCCTTTTTTACTCAATAAATGTATCAAGCTTTTTTTCATTTGTAAAACATTTATTTTTTAAACTAATTTTCAATTGAATAAATTCTAAAGCTTGTACTACTAGAGCAGCTCAATACACCAAGTCCGCTCATCACATGATTCGATGAAGGGTCTTATTTCAAAGAATGTGATGTACGCCGACTATAGTGATGCAATCATAACTGTTTTTACTATTTGAACTCGTAATTTTTAGATCATTTAAAAATAATTTTACCAGTTATTCCAATACTTCCATTCAATTTATTAACCATATATATATTTTTAATAAATATATCAAATCAAACTCCTTCATATAAATAATAAATATACGTCGGTAACATAAAACTAAATCCGCTATTTGACAAAGACAGTTTAAAAAGCTAAGTAAATTTTCTTGAGTTTTCTTTTAATACCCATCTTTTCACGTGTCTGTCTCTTTATTCTTTTAATTTTTGTCCTCTGTTTTGTTTCATAAGTTGTGGGCCTTTTTACGTATTATCTTTGATTTCTTTTTGACGGTGATTTTCCTATATAAACTAAGGTGAATCTCGTCAAAATTTTCAATTCAAAGAGTTATTATATTCTAAGGCAAAAAAATAATGGAAGGAACAAAACCAACAAGTTCTTCTTCATTTACTTCTGATCTTTTTGGTTCTAAGGAACAGAATTATGGTTCTTCATCTTCTGGTATTTTTGGTTCTATTTTTCCACCTCCTTCTAAGGTATGAATTTTGGGTTTTCGATATTTTTTGTAATGAATGATTGTATTTTGGGAATTCTCATCCCCTCCCCAGACCACAGTTGTGGGATTATACAGGTTACGTTGTTGTGTTATCGTTGAATAATTGTATTTTATGTTATGCGTTGGCATATCAGTGTTATCGTGTTCAAGTCTTGAAAATGATGAATGTCTTTGATAAGGATATACCAAAGTTTTCGTGTTCGAGTCTTGAAAATGATGAATGTCTTTGATAAGGATATTCACGTTAATTCGGATTAGTTGGGTTCGTGTAACGAATATTGGATGGTTATACAAAAAAATAACATGGGGTTTTATGCATTTTTTTAATCATTTGCTATGTTTTGGTAACCATGTAAATGAATAGTTGATAATGATTTTTTTGAGTTATTTTGGTGTCTGTTGTTTGTTTATGAGGAGAAAAAAATGTATGCTTTTGTTGTAATTATTGAGTAATGACTCTACTCTCTCTTTGTTTTGTTTCCAAGTTTATATTTTTCTTGATATGTTTGTTAACAATTGGTGAAAAATTAAAAAAATTATGATAATAATAAAAAGGGTGGTGCTTTGAGGATATTGTAGCCAAAATTCCCTTGGAACGTTTTTTGGAAAAGTTTTGGTTTAGTAGTAAGAGCTAAAGACGGATATGTGGATTAGGCACGTATCACATGTTGGAGTTGTGTTGTAGACAAAAGCATGATATTAAGTGTACAAGGGTAAAGGGACAGGCCCATCCATTGAGTTTCGAGCCGTATGCCACTGGCTATCGCAGGAAAGTGTGGAATTTGGTAAAAGTTGACCTGATTGACAAAAGTTCTAAAGGGAAATGAAGAACATACTCAAAGTTGAGAATTTTAAAGTCAGACAGAATCAAACATGAATTGAATAGGAAAAAGCAGAAGTTGTTATGTTCTGTTCCTTTAGAGTAGGTATATTTTGGACATGCCTGGTGACATAGGTATGTCTAGCAAGTTAGGAATGCTAAACTTCAAGGAGAAGCTATAAATTTAGATGGAGTTCTTTTCTACTACTTTTGGATCTCTTATTCTTAATGTTGAGTCTCATTTACCTAATTTCCTTTCTTGTAGGGACATGGACCGGTGCATTCGGAGAACATTCAACCAAAGCAAGATCCTTTGATTCTGGCACGAAATGTCAAAGGGGGATCTTCAGGTTAGTGATGTTGTTATAGCTTTTGAGAAAAAAAAAAAAAAAGGGGGGGGGGGTTAGTTTGGAATCCTGGTGATCAGAGCCAGATCAATAATTTAAGCTGATGAGTTCAATATGTAAGGTTTTTAGCGCTGCAGTCTATATCTTTTGAAACTATGGGTTCAGAATTTAATATTTTTTGACATTTTTTTAGTAGTTTTTTGTAAAATGTCAAAGATAGTGAAAGTCTGTCTTTAAAAGATTCTTTGTATGGACTCATGCTAAAGAGAAATTGTAGTCCAGAGGGAAAATTAATTCTTTGTCACGACCGAATTTTCTCATTTGATTTTTAGCCTAAATTTTAGAAACTGACACCGAACCAAAAACGTTATTAGCTTATACTGTTGAGTTGATCACTGAAAATTAATTCTATCCTTTTAACAATACAAAATCTTCCTTGTTAATCACTATTTCTACAGCTAATCATTTGTTACAGCTTAGATTTGATTTTTCACCTTGCTATGCACTGGTACTAGATCTTGAAGTGCATAAACTAATCCATAAAAAAGTGGAATTGTTGTGATAATTTTACCAAAAACACTAAATGTTAGTAAGAGCTTCTAGTAAAACTCTTCTTTTGTGTTTAGTCCAAAAGAGATCTGAAGGTAATCAATTATTATTCCTAATTAGCTCTCCTTTGAAACTAATTATACACTCCTTGAAATTGTGCTTTGAGTGCAAAGCTCCATTTACCGTCTGGGAGGAATGCAATCAATATATTAGCTTATATAAGGCGGAGTTTTATTATTTTTCTCACTGCTAAAAAGGTGAAATTGCATCAAGATTCATAGGTTTTCCACTTTCTTTTTACAGGAAATACTACTCCTAGCAATGAAGCTGCAAACCAGGCTGCTCAAAATAAGCAGACGAGTTCGTTTTATCAGAATGAAAAAGTACAGCCATGCCATCTTAGCTCATCCATATACTATGGGGGTCAAGATGTTTATTCATTTCCTCAAAATAACCAGAGCTCTACATACACAACTGTGAGTACATATTTCTCATCTATGAAGAAAACAATGTAATGGTTTTAGATCAATTGGTGCAATGCTTCTAAGTTTGCTGCTCATAATCTGACCACAAAGGTCCTTTTTTATGATTTTTGTGTGTCTGTAATATGATAAAATCTAGGATAGAAGTATCTAAGACAGATATTTATAGAGTTAATTGATAACAACGTCGTGGAAGCCCTTAGGTGAAGTTGTCATTGAAGAAATAGATGATCTAATTTGCTCTCTACTAATATGAGGAAGCTTTTAATATAAACGGAAAATTAGTTTCTTTAACTAGAGTTATCTATGGAAACGAGAAAATGGAGAGTTAATCTTGCAAGGGTGATGTTGTGTTAAGACACTCTTATCCTGGTGTTATAGTGTCCTCTTTGGGTAAACTCGCAGGCGTCACACCATAAATAGTGTATCCAGCACCTGAATAGCAATGTTTATTCTAAAGATCATTGCTTGTTCTGACTTTTATACTTTTTGCTTTTTCAATTTTGTTTTGGTTCAGTTCAACAAAGATAATGGAGAAGATGACTCTGGCAGTGCATCTAGAGGAAACTGGTGGCAAGGTTTGTAGCTTTGTCTGTTAATTAAATTAATATAATTGATCTCATTCTTATTTATAAGATATGTTTTTTCATTTTCCAGGGTCTCTTTACTACTAAGCTCGCCATCAATGATATGGATGTTATATATTATACTCTAGGTTGGTTTTAGTTTCTTATCTTAATTGTCCAATATGAGAAGATAAGTGCAGCTCAATTATGTATATATTTTATATATTCTTTTCATATTCAGATATAGTTCGAGTGAAAAATGATAAAAGTTCATGCACCCAAGGGTGTGGTCTAGTGGTCAATAAAGTGGGATAGAACCCTGAGGTCTCAGTTCAAATCCCAGCGGAGGCAAAAAAACACTAGGTCTTTCTTCCCATCTATCCAAGCCTTGGTGGATAGAGTTACCTGGTATCTATTACTGGTGGGAGGTGGTAGGTATCCGGTGGAATTAGTCGAGGTGCGCGTAAGCTGGCCCGGACACCACCGTTATAAAAAAGAAGAAGATAAAAGTTCAATTGAACCCACTGCACTCGACCTAGAGCCTTTGGATGTGGACATTTCCTCCCCATCCGTGACATGTATATTCTGTCTCTTACTGATTATGCCAAGAAGAGCTAGGAAACTGCTAAAAAGATAAAGCCAGCCAATATTCATCCTGAAGTTTCTTTTCTTTTCATTTTCGCTGCACCTATCATGTTATATGTTTTGTTTATCTTTCCTTTCTAATTCATCTTATTTGTCTTCTGACAGGAAGTTAAAACTATAGGGAAGCAGTTATGTACCTTGGTATCAAAGATGGATGGTTATTACTAGTAATTAGCTAAATATGACCGCTAGACCTACAGATTATCATAATTATTATACTATGTAATTGTAGTTAGTGTTTTCTATTACTTCCCTTGTAAAGGATCATAGACCTTATGCATTTTATAATGTAAAGACTTTTGGTTTAGGAACTTAGCTTTCTACCAAATTCTGTGTGTGAACGGATAGTGTTTTTTCACTTTTTTAAATACATCTCATGTAGTTTTTCTCATTAGGTGTTGGATAGTTATTTGATAATTCTAGATATTTGTAAACTTCTTTTTGGTGAAATCATTTGGTATTTAGTTTGACTAATTCCTATTCTCACTTATCGGTTTCCAGATCCGAATTTGATTTTTCATGGTATTGAAAAATAGTCATGCTAAATAGGCATGCTCTTCACCGCTACGGCCGTCGTAACCTCACCACCACTACAACCCTAATCACCGTCTTCGGTCCAACCAACTCATCCCTCATCAAATGTCCTACTTGTTCCCTTCCACTTCTCCTTCAGGAGCATATTAATGACTTTTGGTTTGGAGCTCAATTACTGTAATCATATATGTACGATAGAGATGATTGTTCAGTTTCATATTTAATTAAGATATATGGTGGAGAGTTATAGAAAGAGAGGGGGAGGTAGAGAGGAAAATAAAAAGTGCGGAGATCTTGCCTTAGTTATTTACAAAATATATATAGTATTTTGGCTAACTTTATAAATAAGTGCGACCAGATTGTCATGATGTTATATTTTCCTGTTGATTTTTGAAGATGAGCGAAGAACAACAATTTGGACTCAGTTATTTACAAAATGTACAAAGTATTTGGTTCACTATATGAATAAATGCGGCCAGATTTTCCTAATGTTATATTTTTCTATGGATTTTTGTAGATGGTTGAAGTGAGGATGATCTGACATCAGTTATTTACAAAATGTACAAAATATTTAGGCTCACTATATGAATAAGTGCAGACAGATTATCGTGATTACTAACTATTAGTAATCTGAAGTTATGTTTGTCGTATATTTTTATGGATGTGCGAAGTGGGGACGATCTAGCTTCAGTTATCTGCAAAAAGGACATAGTTTTTTGGATCATTATATGAATAAGTGCAGCTAGATTGTCTTAATTTTTAACCCGTGCGTAGCCAACGAGAGCATTATCGAAATTATAGCTTCAATAAAGGCACACATGCTTAATTTTTACCGATCATTTTTTAATGTGCTCAGTTTTTAATGACCATATTTAATGTGCTCAATTTTTTTAAGACTTAGCTCAAATACTACCTTAAGGGGTCGTTTGATTTAAGGGATTACCAAAAGTGGGATATGCCAAGAATTTGGGATAAATTGTGAGTTGGGATTAAAAGTGAGACTAAATCTTAGGATTACTTATCCCAACCTTTATATGGGATAAGACAATCTCATAATTGTGGGATAACTTTTATCCCAATTTGTCACCTCCAACCAATTATGTTATAAATTAATCCCGATATTAATTTCGAAATTATAATCCCTTATCTCACCAACCAAACGACACGTAAGAGTGTCCCTGCCTAAAGCTTTTCTCAAGGCTCAAAGTTCAAGGTTTTTGGTAAATTCAACTAGTATATTTTTTTTTCAAGACTCTAATTCTATAAATTTGGTTATTAGAGTGATTCAAGTATCTCACATTTTTGCTTTAAGGTATTCCTAGGTGGTCAAATTCAAATCGATTGTGACTTCACAGGGATTATCTTGTGGTTTGTACAATTAGTTTTGTGTCCATTCCTTTAACTGTTAAATCAAATCAAATGAATATTATCTTCATAACAAGTCCAAGAATTTGTCTAAGAGCTGTCCACAGAAACTTATGAGATGAAGCCACGTTCAATACTCATGACAAGAGTTTACATTGACTCAAACTAAGGACCAGAACTGTCCTTTTCAGTTCTATGGTGGTTAATTGTCTATTTTGATAAGGTGAAAAAAGACTTGGTCATAACATTTGGATGTTACTATTGTACTGTTCTGTGAGTATTGTTCCAAATGAACCTTATCTATAGAATTTTTGATACCATTTTGGTTACACTGTTATCTTTAATTGTAACATGAAAGGGCTGTTTGGTTCTTTTTTGGTTCATTGTCCAATCAAAATCAAACATCATTATCTGTTCCTATTCAAAAACTAAACTAGATAGAGAACTCTTGGTGACAAATGCAATGTTACTGTTGGAATCTCATGCTTTCAATTAATTTCTTATCCTATGTTATATCCACCGTCTAACTGGCTAACAGACTTATCCTTTATTACTTTTAACTGAATTGTTCCATCCCCACTAAGGTTTTTCTTAGAAAGGACAGGGTTAAGATGAGGATGAAAAGAACTTTCAATCAAAAATAAATTGCTGATACATGTATGTGCGGTGACGTACTAATATGTTTTGCTTATTGCGTTAACATACAGAATGTGAGTCAAGAAATCACCCATAGGGTGTTCTTTCGATTGCAAAAGAATATTGATAGTTGCTATTGTGTTAGTATATAGACTGAGTAAGAAAATCAACAAGAGATTGAGTCTCATAAGGAGCAATTTGGATTAGTTGGGGCTTCAATACTATTACCCGGCGGAAAACCAAAAGAATCTAAGAGATTATTAGGAGCGAGACAGTATATACTTAAATTGTTTGTTGCTTCCTGTGTTAATACTGGAAGTGTTCAAAATAATCAACCAGAAAGGGCTTTGTCTATTAGGGGCAAACCAAAGTTTGGCAAGAGATATTTATTCACGTACTGTGTCATGGCCCTGCTCCCTGCATACCTACATTAATGGTCATGAGAACAAAAACTCCCAGAAAATTCATGAAAATTCATAATTGTCATTGAAGCATTTATTGTTTTACTCTCAACACTGAACATTTTACACTCAAGAAACTAAAATTTATACTACAAATAATTACCGTACATTAGCACATTGACCTAAGCCACTATGTCCTAATGGAGCAAGCACGCACTTAAATGACGCTTTTTGTTAGTCCATTAGTTCCAGTTTATACAGTTTCTATTAGTTGGGGTAAACATTCGATGTAAGTAAATTTTTATCATGTTGAATTTGATATGATATTTAAAAAGAGCAAAAAAAAAAAAAAGTCTTAAACTTGTCATGATGAAATTATCATGACTATAAAAATATGTTATCATGGTAAAATGAGAAATTTAAGGTGTGTTTCGATATGAATGATTGCATGAGAAAACATAAGTGGCTTTCTACTATTATTTATTATGATATTTATTAAGCGGGCGGAAAATCCACCGATAATTGTCCAACCATGTAAAAGAAATGATTTCCAATAATCTAACCTTAACCCTCGCTTCACCCAATCCCATCTCCATCCCGTCCCACTTCACCCATTCTCTTATTTTTTGTAATTTAGGAACGCAGTCATACGAATAAGGTGGGAGTGATATCAGTAATGGACAAGATATGAGAAGCGAGACTTAGATGATTCGAACATGTGAAATGGGGGAGCATAGACCCCCGTGAGGAGGCGCGATTTACAGTAATGAGTCTTCTTAGAGGTAGATGTAGAGGCAGACCGATGAAGAGAGATGTGATTAGACAACACATGCATGACTCAACTTCAAATCACGGAGGATTTGACATTAGATACAGGAGCATGGAGGTCGAGAATTAGGGTTAAAGGTTAGAAGGTTGTTGAGTGTTTTCTCTTCTTTCTGTGGGAGAACATGGTTTTAGTAGAGTTTCAGTATGATTGGTACTTTTTTACTCTATTTGTATCTTATTCTTCACTTTCTAGTTAGCTTTAATATTTTGAGGCTTTTGCATTTTATTCATGTATTTTTTATTTCTATATTTACTTTTCCAAACCCGTTTTACAAAATATTTTTCTTAAGACGAGGGTCTTTCAAAAACAGTCTCTCTACCTTTTTCGAGGTGGGGTGCACTTCAGCCTCACTAAAATATACTTGTGCGATTTTACTAGATATATGTTGTTATGATGTATAGCATACTTTTTAGTTGTTTTATCCAAATAAAAATGGGGAGAATTACCAAAACAGCCAGTCAACTCTCTCACCTACTTTTGACTAACCCTTACTTTTTGTACCACATATACACAAAAATGAATACACGGTGTGTACAAATGATAACATAGGTATACAAATGGTAGCCTCACATGTACACAGTATTTACACCCCAAAAATATGGTGTATACAGTCAGATTTATCGGGTATACACATGTATACACAAACTTTTTTCAGTTATTTTTAGTATATACACACATTTTGTTATAGTATATACACATTTTAATAGAATTGATTTTGTATGCATTCTATTTATCAAAAAAAATTAAGATGGAGCAACAGAGTTGCAGATTTGCCGGAGCTCCGGCGAGCTACAGCAGTTTCGTCGCTACAGCAGCTCGCCGAGCTCCGGCGAAGCTGTAAATCTGCAGACCAGTCGCGGATCGGAGGGGAGCAGGGTCGATCAGGACAAATCTGTGATGGAGCAGTAGGGAAGGGCACTGGTGCAGAGGTCGAGTAGCGGCGGATCGGAGCAGATCTATGATAGAGGGACGACGGGGAGCAGTGGTCGGAGGGAAGGGAGGTGGCGGTCAGAGGGAAAGACAGTGGTTCTGGTGGAAGAGAAGGGGAGAAGAAGAAGGAGAAGGGAAAGGCTAAAAAAATCCTAGAAAGGGAGTGACTGAAAAAAGATATAAGGTGTAGCAAAATGTTTGTTTAAGGTAATTTTAAAAGTAGGGGCTAAAAAGTTATCCAGCAGAGGCTTTTTATATACATAGTGTTATTTTTCCATAAATATAAAATTACTGTTATTTCACTTTAAATATGATATGATATATACAGATATTATCGTAAAAATTATACTAGAATTGAGAAAGATTACCAATTAAACAAGCATAAATTATGTCAAATCATAGTATCACTTAATTTTCTAATACATCATACCCTAACGTCTCCTAAACGGTTAAGTAAATCAAATGTATGTAATTATAAGCCTACTTTTATGGGTAACTACATTGTATTACAATGCTTAATTTATGGGAAAAGAAGCAGATTTCTTTTTCTCCGAGATAGAACTTGCCCACTTTCCCCTTTAAATTTAGAGTATAACTAATAGGGATTTTTAAGATGAGTTTTTTACACTACATACTCATGAAGTTCAAAGTATTTACTCAACATATTCATTAAAAATTATACTAGTCATTGAATTAAAAAATATTTACCCGACATACCTATTTTTAACTGTATACCTTTGTTATACCTTATATGTGTATACCTTTATGGTATACAATATAAATTATGTTATACAAGTCTGGATAAGTATGTTGGGTAAATAGTTTATGGATAGGGCATGTAAATATGAAACTTATGGGTAGGGGGTGAGTAAATATTTTGCTTTTGATGGATATTTTCGTAAACCTCCCTTCTAAGATACCCGACCCATGAAAATCACAAAAATGGACCCTTATTTTTCTTTCTTACCCGAGTTGTCACGTCCCTTTTTTTTATTTTTTATTTTTTATTTTTGCTTTTACTTATAGCACCCGTTTTCAAAGAAACAAAAAAACTCTAACCCTCAATTTTCCTCTCTTCTCCTTCTGTCCTTCCACTACCGCCGCCACCGCCTCCCTACCCCTTCCACCACATATTTACCTTTATCGCCTTTCCTCCAGGACACTACCGCCGCTGTCATCACTGTTACTTGCCGCTGCCTCCGTCTTTTTTTTTTTTTTTTTTTTTGAAGAACAGTGTCGATTATTCGATGTAAATTCCGGTCAAAGCTCCGGCGAGGATTTATTTTTCATGTTTCTTCTTCTTTTTTCACTTTTCTCATAAAAATCCAGTGAGATCTACTAGTTTTTTGTTAAAACTTTTTTTAATATTTAAATCTAGTATTTTTCTTGTAGAAAATTGTATAAATCTTATAATTTATTAAGCTTTTGTGTAAAAGTTTTCCAAAATACTATATAATATATTTTTTTACGAGTTTATATAATTTATACATGTTTTATATAAGTTTATACACTTCTGTAAATGTGTATAAAGTTGTATAAATTTACATATGTATGTATATACAATGAATAAATAGTTTATATACTTCTGTAAACGTGTAAAGCTATATAAATTTATATACCCGTTATAAATAACGAATAAAGTTATATAATTTTTTTATATTTGTGCACTATTATGGATATTTGTAAAAAGTTTAAATTTTTGTGTATATTTTTGTATTTTTCTTCTTGCATACACATTTTTTTATGTGTATATATATGTTTAATTTATTATTCATTTGATATATTTGTGTGTATAAAATTATCAAAAAAAAAATAATTTAAACAAAATCAGCAATAATAAAGTTCCGGTGATATAAAATAAGCAATCCCGACGAGAATCCACCGATTTTCAATTTTTCGGCCACCGCCGGTTGTAGAATAGCCGTCGACAGGTCAGTGATAGGGGAAGGGGGAGAGTGGCACCTAAGATATTTTACGTTGAGGGAGAGTTCAAAATTTTAAGGGGGGGGGGGGGGGGGGTTATACCATGTAAATTTTAAAATAAAGGTGTGCTATGCCATGTAAGAGAAAAAATATGGACCTTCTTTGTAAATTCCTTGCTTTGAGGTGCTATTTCTGAAAAATTACTAACTAATATACATTGACAGTGTAAACATTTTTTTTTTTTTACAGCGAAGGCTAAATTTAAAGCATATTACAAAAAAAATTTCAAGTATTCTTACTTGTCTTACTAATATTTAAACTTTTAATTATTCCAATAATTTGACCAAGTCGGTGTCCTTCCTTTATTAACAAAGATTCCAACTAATATGCTAGTTTTTCGCCATTGTGATTCTTGACGGTCACTTCTTCTATCTTGACTCAACCATTAATCAATTTTCTAAGTTAGATTAGCTATTAAAACGGAATATTAGGCTTGAGAATATTAAAATAAATAAAAATACTTTAAAACTTTGTTTGTAATATGTTTTCATAAGTTGATGGTGTTAAAAAACGTTCATACCATCCATGTATATTACTAGTAGTTAAATTCTTAAATTTAAACTACAGTTATGACCTGACATCTATGAAGTTGAAGATGATCGTTACGACTTTTACGACGTTTACTTTTCGGATAATCAAATTATGACAAGTGCAGATTTAACTTTTGGATTATTTCCTAAGCAAATTATTAATATTTTAGTAAGACAATAATTAAGTGTATGAGGAGTCCAACTTTTGAAATGTATAGGACTGTTGACACCCAATTTGATTTGATAATTTTGAAAATTAATTTGTTAATGTGTCCTACTTCTTTAAATCCAAAAATATGTTATGCATAGCCAAAATGGTTATTGTGCAATTTGAACCTGGCCATTCTGTGGCTATCTTTGCAAATGTTTGCAATAATTGCAATTTGTAATATTTTCCAAACCAGCTTTGCACTATATCGAAAAGTTTTTACCCGGTGTCCCCAAAATTTACTAGTTCTGAGAGTTTATCCCTGTATAACATGGTTTTAGCAAAATGGCCTCCGATTCGTTCGTAAACAACACTTCAAGTTATCAATCAATAAGTAATGCCTATTAGGAAGAGGTCAAGTGAAAAGTGTTGCTTAGACAACATTAGAAGTTATATGGGAGAATGCGGAAAGAGATTCAAGGGGCAAGTGCCATGACAACAGTTTATCTAGGAGAATGTTAGATTCATGGACAAACATTGCCTAAGATAGAGGGGTCAAAGACAAGTGGGGTCTCTGAGGCAGTACTTACGGAGAAATGAAGGGTGGGAATATAAGTGTCATTATAAGATTCATAATGGTATTTTAGTCCGAAATTTATTCATTAAACCAACCAGATGTCAGTTATGCCAGATAATGGGGGTCAAAAAGGTAAATCATTACCTATGGTGTCATATTTCTGCAATTTCCCCCATTACATACAATATTTATAATATTTTGAGTATTAGATTAATCTAGAAGCACTTCAAATTAATTGGAGCAAGTGGCCATTATTGAAAGTGAGTCATATTTGAAATTCGACCTAAATTCTTATCTAATTGTGCAATTTCTCACATACTTTTATATCCTATATACCCTCTAGAAATATAAAAAATTTCACCGCATGCCCTCCATAAGGAATGATTTTATAAAATTGCACGTACTAAGGAATGTTTTAGCAAAATGCCCTTGTTTACTCAGGAGCCAAGACTTCAAGGTAAAAATTTTGTAAGTCTTGGCAATTGGCTATACTTCAAGGGCAAGTGTTGTTTTGCCAATACTTCAAGTTATATGGCGAGAATGCAGGGAAAACTGGAAGGGGCAGCCAAGACTTACGACGAAGTGCGGCAAGTGTTGCCTTTTGCCAACGCTTGCCGTTCAAGTATTGGCAAATTGAGCATGTGTCAATAGCAAGTCTTTGCTTTTTGCCAAGACTTACGGCCAAGTGCGGCAAGTATTATCTATTGCCAATACTTGAAGGGATAAGTATTGAAAAACGGAAAATATAAAGGCAAGTTTTGACCCAGAATTTTTTTCATTAAATCTTAATGGAGACATTTTTGCAAACTATTTCTTAGCAGGGGCAAAAAGGCAAACCATTGCTTCTCGTGTCATATTTTTGCAGATGAGTCCTAGAAATAATCTTGTCCGCCCAAAATTTTGATCCAACGATCCACATAGCCAAGTCATTTATTAATATTTTAGTAAGACAATAATTAAGTGTATGAGGAGTCCAACTTTTGAAATGTATAGGACTGTTGACACCCAACTTTGATTTGATAATTTCGAGAATTAATTTGTTAATGTGTCCTGCTTCTTTAAATCCAAAAATATGTTATGCATAGCCAAAATGGTTATTGTGCAATTTGAACCTGGCCATTCTGTGGCTATCTTTGCAAATGTTTGCAATAATTACAGTTTGTAATATTTTCCAAACCAGCTTTGCACTATATCGAAAAGTTTCACCCGGTGTCCCCCAAAATTTACTAGTTCTGAGAGTTTATCCCTGTATAACATAGTTTTAGCAAAATGGCCTCTGGTTCGTTCGTAAACAACACTTCAGGTTATCAATCAACAGGTGCTGCCTATTAGGAAGAGGTCAAGTGAAAAGTATTGCCTAGACAACACTAGAAGTTATATGGGAGAATGCTGAAAGAGATTCAAGGAGCAAGTGCCGTGACAACAGTTTATCTAGGAGAATGTTAGATTCATGGACAAACATTGTCTAAGATAGAGGGGTCAAAGACAAGTGAGGTCTCTTAGGCAGTACTTATGGAGAAATGAAGGGCAGGGATATAAGTGTAATTATAAGATTCATAATGGTATTTTAGTCCGAAATTTATTCATTAAACCAACCAGATGTCAGTTATGCCAGATTATGGGGGTCAAAAAGATAAATCATTACCTATGGTGTCATATTTATGCAATTTTCCCCATTACATACAATATTTATAATATTTTGAGTATTAGATTAATCTAGAAGCACTTCAAATTAATTGGAGCAAGTGGCCATTATTGAAAGTGAGTCATATTTGAAATTCGACCTAAATTCTTGTCTAATTGTGCAATTTCTCACATACTTTTATATCCTATATACCCTCTGGAAATACAAAAAAATTCACCGCATGCCTTCCATAAGGAGTGATTTTACAAAATTGCCCGCGCTAAGGAATGCTTTAGCAAAATGCCTTTATTTAGTCAGGAGCCAAGACTTCAATGCAAAAATTTTGTAAGTCTTGACAATTGGCTATACTTCAAGGACAAGTGCTGTTTTGCCAATACTTCAAGTTATATGGCGAGAATGTAGGGAAAACTGGAAGGGGCAAGTCTTGGTAATTTGCCAAGACTTACGACGAAGTGCGGCAAGTGTTGCCTTTTGCCAACACTTACCGTTGAAGTATCCGCAAATCGAGCATGGACTTACGGCAAGTGCGGTAAGTATTACCTATTGCCAATACTTGTAGGGATAAGTATTGAAAAACGGAAAAATATAAAGACAAGTCTTGACCCCGAATTTTTTTTTCATTAAATCTTAATGAAGGCATTTTTGCAAACCATTTCTTATCACGGGTAAAAAGGCAAACCATTGCTTCCCGTGTCATACTTTTGCAAATGAGTTCTAGAAATAATCTTGTCCGCCCAAAATTTTGATCCAACGATCCACATAAGCCAAGTCATTTAATATGTTTAATCTACTTGTCAAGTCAAAAATTACCACTTTCCCTCCCCCCCCTTTCTCCCTCTCTTTTATCTGTACGAATGAGGTTCCTTTTGTCTGATCATGACCCCAATTTTCAAAACCCTAACCCCCTAACTCTATAAATATTAGCAGCTCTTTTTTACTGTTCAAGACAAGGCTATACACACATCAAAAAAATCAAAAAAAAAAAAAAAAAAAAAAAACGCACAATATCACTTAAAGAGGTAAAATCCTCTACCTCTCACATTTTTTTACCTCGTCTTTATTGCTTTTGGTGTTTTCTGTTTATTCTTGGATATTCGTTAGTTTATGCCGGTAGTTTCCTTACCATGGTATTTTTATCTTGTTTTTAAAATATGTTTTCGAGAATATTCCTTTAGCTAAGGGTCTACCGGAAACAGGCTCTCCATCTTAGTGGCGTAAGGTCCACTTGTGTGAGGCGATCCACTTGTGTGAGGCTCCACTTGTAGGATATTATTGAGTATGTTTGGTTGTTGTTATGTGAAATTAAATGTGACTTTTCGTTAAATCCGCTGTTTTTACCTTTTACTGTTTAGAGAAAGTTTAGAAATGTCCTGATCGTTTGATGCTTGCAATATTTTCTTTAAAGGTGCATGCGCCTTAAATGGCGATGAGAAAATAGGCGTAATGGAAATAATTTTTACTCTGATTATGGACCTTTACTTTTGATATGATCCTTCAATTAGTAGCAATTATGATTATGACTTTGTCCTAGGATGAAACAATGAAGTTGACATCTGAGCTAAACAAGGAATGATCTATTGTTTGACTTTGATTACAGTGATCGCGCCACAAATGTTTTGAAAAAAGTAGTTGCATCTTAAATGATGCTGTGCAAGTAGGCTATTGCGCACGTCTTTGCCCGGTTCAAGAAACTAAGCGCGAGTGACTTCTCTATCTATTGTGTTGGAAATTAGACGAAACCAGGTGTCCTCTCAAAAAGTCTTGGGATAAAAACTTATAAAGTAGAAGAGTATAGTTAGTGGTTGTTGATCTGAGACATTACTGAGTTGGGATTGAAAACTTACTTTTCCTTAAGCTATAAACACTTAATCTTTTCTTTATTAGCTATGTCTACATTTTCTTGGCTGTTCCTAAATAATGTTCATCTCTAAACATTAATTGTATAATATGTCAAATTGTCATAAAAAGTCTACTTTTCATATGAAGTTGAACTTGAGTCTGCTCTGAGTTCTGGTGATGGGAAAGGGGAAAGAGGGCGATAGGAATTGAACTCACACCAACCACTAGACTAGCATTGGTGCCATATCATTTGTGTTTTGGGATTTAAGAGAATAACCAACAATCTATTAGGAAGATTTGTATGTATGTCGTGGGAGAATAACCAGCTAGCTAACTAGGAAGATAATGTATAGTGTTGTCTTACTCATGTTCTAGCTTTTAATTAATCAATCTCCTATTTTGAGTTTATATGTATGCTAATGTAGCATCAAGGATATTAATATACCTTTTAGGTGTTTGTCTAAATAAAAGCACAAATACTGTTATTTCACTTCAAATATGATATATGATATATGATATATGATATATGCAGATTTGATTGTATAAACTATACAGGAATTTAGAAAGGTAACCAATTAAACTAGGGATAAATTATGTCAATATATAGTACCGCTTAATATTTCTAATACCAAGCGCTTCCTAGAAGGTTAAGTAAAGCTAATGTATGTAATTATCTGCCTACTTTTATGGGAAGTGTAAAGTACTTTGAATTTAAATTCACTACACTAACTATTATCATTTCACTTGTGTTCAGACTCCATTGACAGTTATGACTCTGGAAATTGTGGACTATGAAGTTGAAGATGATCGCTACGACTTTTATGATGTTTACTTCTTCAATAATCGAATCCGAACAACAGTGACTCATGACCCTGACATAGTTACTGACTGGATCAACACAACTGAGTCCTATCACCGAAGCCGTCTCCATTGTCTCATTGTTGGGCTTGATGTCGAGTGGCGTCCCAGTTTCAATCGCAACCAACAAAATCCAGTTGCAACTCTTCAACTTTGCGTGGCACGTCGCTGTCTAATCTTTCAACTTCTTTACTCTGAATATATACCTGATGCCTTAATGAATTTCCTATATAACACTAGTTACACATTTGTTGGGGTAGGTATTAAGAATGATGTTGTGAAATTGGAAAATGATCATGACATTAGTGTTGGTAATATGGTCGATTTAAGATACTTGGCTGCTGATGCATATAATATGAGGGAATTAAGGAGTGCTGGGTTGAAGACGCTTTGTGAAGGTGTACTTGGAAAAGTGATTGAAAAACCGAGGCATATTACTATGGGAAGGTGGGATAATGAGTGGCTTAATATGGATCAAGTGTCGTACGCTTGTGTTGATGCTTTTGTTTCTTTTGAGATTGGAAAGCGCTTGAATGCTTCTGGTTAGTGAAATGGATCGGAGTTTTCGTTTGGATGTGGAAGATCTTTTGATGGTTTTTTGTCTTAGGTGAAGAAATTGGTGTTACCCTTTGAACTGAAGGTTAGAGTTGCTATGCTTTGGGTGAAAACTAAGATGTTTTTGAACTGTTATTATCTGGCATAGTTTTCAGATTAAAACTTATGTTCAGTGTGTTGATCCTTATTTTTGGTTTATATTTAATAGGCTCTTGTTAGCATAACATGTAGTACTATTCAGCATCATGTTGAAGTTTATGCCAACTTGAGTATGGAGGCTTATGACCCACACTCAAGTTGGCATACTATGGCATCTTTTCAGTAGAACATAACAATAGTGAAGGAGAAGTAAATAATAGCCAAAGGGTAAATAAATCTGTGTAGCAAGAGTTACATGGTTACGTGGATGCACATTGCGTGGATTATTGAAAAACTTTCTCTGAATAAAGTGGTAGTTTAAAGTGCTTACTCTAAATAAAGATTTGTTTAGGGCCTATATATATACGTGATGAGCCAAACTGGCCTATTTGCAAAAATATGACACCATAAGCAATGGTTTGCCTTTTTGCCCGTGGTAACAGGAATTTTGCAAAAAATACTCCCGTTAAGGTTTAGTGAAAAAAATCCGGATGGAAACATCCCTGTCAAGTTTTTATGTCAGGATCAAAACGTGCCTTTATACCTCTTTGCTTTTCAACACTTTTCCCTTCTAAGTGTTGGCAAAAGTCAATATTTGCAGCACATCTATTTACTAACACTTACCCTTAAAGCGATGGCAAAAGATAACACGTTCCGCACTTGGTTTCCAGTCTTTCCCTGCATTCTCGCCATATAACTTGAAGTATTGGTAAAACACTACTTGTCCTTGAAGTATTGGCAA
Source organism: Petunia secreta (assembly GCA_029990175.1). Classification (NCBI taxonomy): domain Eukaryota; kingdom Viridiplantae; phylum Streptophyta; class Magnoliopsida; order Solanales; family Solanaceae; genus Petunia; species Petunia secreta. The sequence goes on from JARKIP010000061.1 coordinate 5,372,955, forward strand.
TTGCCAAGAGTTACAACATTTTTCCCTTGAAGTCTTGGCTCCAGGCTAAAAAGGGTATTTTTTAAAACATTGTTTAGCGCAGATATTTTTACAAAACCACTCCTTATGGATGACACACGGTGAAATTTTTTGAACCAAACTTATACTAAATATGAAGTTTTTAGTGAGAAAGATTCCTAAGTCTTTAAATAGTTAAAAGAGACTCAAGTCTCAAAAAATAGGTGAGAGGGACACTTTTAAGATTAGTACTAATGACTAACATTTTAAAAATCCCTCAAGTTTTTTTATTTACACAAAGCCCCTACTGAAACGACCTTAGTCAGTCGTTTCGGAAGTTAGGACTCCGATTGGCGTGCTGATAATTTTAAAATATTCGTAAGGATCATTGAGACTTATCTGTAAAATTTGAGCTAAATTAGATCTCGTTTGGTAGGCATCGGAAGAAGGTTTCAGTTTTTATTGTCGATAGGTATTAAAAAGAGATTTTCGAGCTCGGTTTTGGCGAATGAGCTTCGATTTGAAATCCGAAAGCGCCGTTAGGTTCGTATGATTATTTGTGACTTTTGTGATCTTTCGAAAGTGGATTTCGAGACGTTCGGCTAGTTTCCGCTAAAATGCCGAAAGTTAAATAATTTGACTTCTTTCCAATAAATTTTCATATTGAGTTTCGGGAGTCCGATTTGAGATCCGTCTTAGAAAGTGTGTTACATATATTTTGTATAACTTGTATGCAAAAGTTGGAATTATTTCAAATATCGCTGTTTTAATTTTCGTCGCGAAAAGAAAATAAAAAAAAGAATAAGAAAAAAACAAAAAAAGAAAAGAAAATGAAAGGTGACCATGGGCGGTGGTGCTAAGCGTTTTACTAGAACAGAAACAGGAACAAGAGCAGAAACGAAAAAGAGAGAACGCAGCAAAGAAAAAATACCCGAAAATGAAAAAACAGCCGGAAAAAAATAGAATTGTCACCCCCGAAACATTCAGGTAATGATCTTAATATATTATTTGAGTTTATTACATATGTTTGAATATATTTTGATGGTAAAAATTAAGATATTAGACATCATTTTAATAAGTTCAACTGATAATTTAAAGGGTCAATTGGACCCCGATAATGAAATTGATTATATATTCGTACTCAGTGAGTAATGAGCAACATATAAATGTAATTTATTTAGGGTTTTGGTCAGGTGACTCTGAACCCTGTACATAGGCCTGGCCTACGTATTGCATATGCGAATAGGGTATCAGGTCCTACTTGGATTATTCTAAGATGTGAGGAATGAAGCATTTAGTCTAATTTGATATATTTTCTGCTTATTGAATAAGCAGGATCGTTTGGCAATGAATCCAAAAGGCAACGCGGTTATTGAGTAGCTTTGTAATAAGGTAAGTGTTTATATCCATTTATTTGGAGGCCCTTGGCCTTGTGGATTTTCTACCACGTGTTCCTTACGTGTGTAGCTGCCGATAGGTATACTCATTACGCATTAGCTTTTGATTAACATTGTATATTATATGTTATGCCCTGTTGTTGGTATTGCATTGAGGATCCGAGCATTGTACTCTGGCTGTGAGTTGGCATCTACTTCCCGGTAATCGATGAGAGTCCCAAGCCGATAAAGGGTCATCATTGCATATACTTCCCGGTAATCGATGAGAGTTCCGAGCCGGTGAAGGATCATTATTGTATATATCTCCTGGTAGACGATGAGTGTCCCGCGCCAGAGATAGGTATTAGGCATATGTGACTGCATTGCATCGTGTCGCATTCATCCCATCTCATTCATATGTGGCTGCATTGCATCGTATCGCATTCATCCCATCTCATTGCACCACATACTGACTATTGTGTATATTGTGTTGTGTTTTATGTATGCGGTATGTATACTATGTTGTAGACATATCTCAATTTGCCTATATATTTTGGCTCGTATTCTGGGTTGCGGGGATCGGGTTGCACGCCGCAACGGCATAAATATATGGATTGGGTTGCACGCCGCAACAGTATAAATATATGGATCGTGTTGAACACCACGACGGTATGATGTATTTCTGATTGTTGATATGTTCGGGATACCTATATGTTCTGGCTATCTTGCGTTCCTGGTTGTTAATGAGTTTGTGATTCCATACGTGTTTCTAGTTATTATCTGGCTCTGCCTTTTCATAATTTAAACAAGATGAATTTGGTTTATCTATTTTTTTCCTGGTTAGCTATCCTATTATTTGACGTGGCTAGTCTGCCCCACTTATTGAGTCCTTTTGACTCACCCTTGTTTGTTGTTTGTTTCTTGTCTATCTATTTCGTTTCGGCAGGTTCACTCCAGGATCGAGTTCACCACATTGTTCAGGAGCGAAGACGACTTCAGCTGTCAGTGTGAGCCAGCTTTTATTCCGAATGGCCACCAATTTATTGTTTATTATTTCAGTTGCATTTTGCTCCCTTCAAGAGGTATCTGTCTTCTTTCGTACTCTTAGATGTCTGGATAACCCTAAACCTAGTATGTTGGGTAGTCAGCTGTAATTTTTTTATTGTACAGCTTGGGAGGTATCAGTATATCTGTGCTTTTTCTAAGTCTTGTTCTTATTAATGAATTGAATTATATTTATTTTCCTAATTTAATTGGTAAGGGTTCGCCCGACGGTTCTAGGGGAGGATGTTTGGTGCCTGCACGGCCTAGCCGGATTTTGGGTTGTGTCAATTGGTATCAGAGCCCAGTTTAGAGTCTATCCAGACTAAGACAGTGTCTTGTAGAGTCTCGCTGATGGGTACGTAGACGTCTGTACTTATCTACAAGAGGCTATGATGACATTTAGAAGGTTTCACTTCCTTCTTTTCTGATCGTGCGTTCGTCTAGGATGCAAAAGTATTTTGTTAATTACTTCGTGGCAATTGTGAACCCTCGTGCGGCAAATCAACAAACGGTATGAGTTCAAGTTGAAGCAGTCTAGCTTGGAGCTATCACTGACGAAGCCCTGAGAGTTTTTGATCGTGCTGACGATCTAGTTAGGAAGGTCCCAGCTGTACGAGCTCGCAATGGGCAAGGGAGCAGAACCTTGTGGTTCCTTTGGCTCTCTACGATGCTTTTACGAGAATCTTGGCGATGCAGATACCGCAAGAACCTATTATTCGCTAGGCAGCTTATTAGGTTGCCGCAGATGCAGATTTTCGGTCTCAGGGAGCTCCTATTCCAATTCTTAATACTGTCGTAGTAAACTATGTTCCGAAGGCAGCATGTGGTTTGCCTCTAGTTATTCTGGCTAGTTAGCTAGCTCGGGTAATAGCTCGGTCCGAGTGTCCGAAGAGGCTGCATTATTTTACCCATTTGAACCTCATGATATTCTTAGGGAATGCATCAAGTGATCCCTGTGTATTTTTTTTAAAAATAAAATGATATCAGCGTATCCTTCAGGCTCTTGATTATATCGAGCGGTATGGTGCTGATTATTCTTCTTTCTAGTTTCAGGGTCCAACCTTGAATTGGTGGGCCGCTCTCTTATTAGCTAACTTGGTTCGGTTTTTCTTCTAGATTCGTGGAAAAGTTCCTTTCGAGTAGCGTGCGAGATGAAAAGTGTTGCCAGTTTGAGTGGATTGGACAGGGTAGCCTGTCGGTTAGCCTGTTGGTGCTTCAGAATATGAGATTGAATTCTATAGAATGGCTGGATATGCATTAGAACTAGTCCATGAGCCTTTCGAGTGATTAAAAGATTTATTGATAACCTTTCTTTTTCCTTGAGATCCCAGATGGCTCAAGAGATTGAGGTCGAGATCTCATTTGATATTGTTGTTGATATTGCTTGAAGGTACAAAGCATACCATAAGTTAGAGTCGGAGAGCAAGAGATCCCGTGACCCTAGTGGGCAACCATGGTACCTCATTCGGAGGTAAGAGTTCTTATTATTTTGGGAGGTCACCTTCCAGGATATCTAAGCTTGTGTCACGTGATTCTTAGAATGCGCCAGTAGCTCGTTAAGATCAGATTCAGTCTTCTCTTTACAGCTATCATTAATCTTTCTAGCTTCCATTTTCAGCAAAAAGGTGTTATCATTGTCGTGAGTCTGGCTATCCTTTAAGGAGTTTTTCCTTACTCCAACAAGTAGGCAGTCGTATTTTCTCTCGTCATCAGGCATCTGCACAGTCGCAGGAGATTTTATTTAGATCTCAATCAGAAAAAGAAATGCCACCATCCAGTAGAGGTTGAGAGTGTGGTGGCAGTGGTTTTTCAGAAAGTGATTGTCAGGGTAGTGGCTCAGCTCAGCTGCAGAGGCAGTTCTATGAACTGCTAGTCTGGCGGGATGTTGAGATATCCGATTTAGTAGACCCTGGGATTTCTTCTTTTCTTAAATATGAGTAAGATTTGATTCTTCCGGTCGATCTAGAAATGGGGTGTCTTATCATGTTTCCATGATTCTTTTGATGTCGTTTCTATTAAGAATTGGTTACGGTAGAGGGGTGAGCTTCTGATATGATTTATTCCTGGCATTTATGATGACCCTACTAGATTATCTGGCTTAAATGTGAGAGATTTGTGAGTGAGTATCGGTATTGTTTGCTTGGCATCTTGTTGTGCATCATTCTGCTATAAAATCAAGTCAGTCTACCTCTTTTTGGAACTTAGTGTTGGCAGGATGATGGGATTATTATTCGTCACCAGCAGAAAGTGTAATTGTTTCTTCCAGTGTAAAGTGGTTAGTAAGTAATACTCGATCTATGTGTCTCCTCTTGGTTCGAGACGCTAGTAGAGTCATGTTATTCTACAAGTTTGTCTCGGTATAAAAGGGTTTTCTGGTAAATTGTTAGAGGTTCCTTTTTATATGAAGGTTATATTGACATAGGTGTTGTTCCATAAAGTTCATTTAATGTCTATTTCTTCAATTCTGATTCTTTGGCTCGCCTGACTCGGAAGTAGTCTAGCTTTGGTAGCCAAGCAAATCAGAAGATGAACTTTCTGAAGCTCTAATTATTTCTATCCTCGATCCATTTCCATTTCTTCTTCGTCCGGCACTAGTGAGCTTGGGCGGTTGGTAGCCGCTTGTGATGTTCCCTGTGTTGGGCCAGAGTACGTGTCATTGCAGCCGGGTAAGCATATTGTTGTTTTTCAAGGCTACTAAGGGTAATGAGAGACTTCATTTGACGTTTGATTTGATCCATCAGGCGGTGGTGCTTATAGAAAATGTATGGAGCTGTGAACTTGAGAGTTGCAGCTGTTTGGCAACTCAAGAGGATAATTTGATTGCTCAGATCTGAGTCACATTCTGTTTTTAGCTATGTCGTCCTAAGCCCGTCAGACTGTGCGAGGATGGCTATTTCTATTCAAGTTAACTGTATGAGTTAATGCTCTAAGTGGAGGAGTCTTTCTCCAATACTGAATGCTAATATTAAATCTCTAAGGCGTTACTAAAGCGTAAGCTATTTCTTTGTTTCATCGACCTATTCTATATCGAAAGGTATATCAAAGAGGTGATTATTGGCTGAATCATGTTAACCCATTCAAAGTTCCGTGTATCTTCATTTTGAAAAAGTAAAACTCTCCTCCCGTGATCGAGGAAGGATCAGCTTAGTCAGAATAAGCTGTGCAATAGTGTTATCATATTATCCAAATATATTTTATTCCAAAGGTTCGATATGCGTGTTATAATTTTGATCCTGTAATCAGGAAATAATGCCCGTAGAGTAGCTTATGAAGGTCCTGCAAGTTCTTTTGTTATCTGTGCGAATTTTTTTTAGACTTAGGCTCGTTCGAGGACGAACGAGAGTGTCAGTGGAGGAGAATGAATCGACCTCGGTCAGTCGTTTAGGAAGTTAGGACTCCGATTGGCGTGCCAATAATTTTAAAATATTCGTAAGGACCATTGAGACTTATCTGTAAAATTTGAGCTAAATCAGACCTCGTTTGGTGGGCATCGGAAGAAGGTTTCAGTTTTTATTGTCGATAAATATTAAAAAGAGATTTTCGAGCTCGGTTTTGGCGAATGAGCTTCGATTCAAAATTCGAAAGCACCGTTAGGTTCGTATGATTATTTGTGACTTTTATGAACTTCCGAAAGTGAATTTCGAGGTTGCTAGGTGGACCTTTTGCCTCTTTTCTCTCTACTAAGTACTGCTAACAGACTGTAATGCTACTATATTTGTTGCAAATTTACTTTTATAATTATAGGACATTAGAATAGGGTAAAACTTACAAATTCTTGAAGAAAATAAGTAGAGTTTTGAAGTTCAATTATATTATTGAACAATTCTCAGATCTTAGCTGAGATGATCTTCCAGAAATGATGAAGAACTAGAGAGAGGAAGCTAGAGAGAGAAAGGGGCTGAGAAAATATCTTCATTAACTGAAATTCATTGAATACAAACTGATCTAAGCTAACTACTTATAGCTAACACTAACTAACTGCATTATTAACTAACTAACTAATTCCTAACTGCTCTAGTTAAATAACTAACTGTACAGTTCCTATAACTAACTCTACACTAACTGTGGCTGGTCAGCAACCCTTTCAACAGTCCCCCTCAAGCTAGGTGGAGTAAAGACATCAAACACACCTAGCTTGGAGCTTAAGTACTCATGTTGTATTCTGTTCAGTCCTTTTTTCAAAAGATCTGCAGGCTGTTCTCTTGTTGCAATATACTCACTAGTTACCAGGCCATTAAGTATACCTTTCTCTTATGAAGTGACAGTCTATGTCAATGTGTTTTGTGCTTTCATGGAACACTGGGTTAGTAGCAATTTACATAGCTGCTTTGCTTTCACTGTGCACTTTGATTAGTAGATCTACCTTGTACCAAACTTCTCTTATTAAGCCTACTAGCCACACCAACTCTGCAACTGTAGATGCTAGGCTTTTATACTCTGCTTCAGCTGAGCTTCTGGATACAGTAGATTGTTTCTTGGACCTCCAGGATACTAAAGAACCACCTAGTTTTATGCAGTAACCAGTTGCAGACCTCTTTGTGTTTGGGCATGCTGCCCAGTCAGCATCACAAAAGGTTGTGATAGTGTTTTGGTTGTTGCTGGCTAGAAGGACTCCTTGTCCTGGATGATTTTTCACATACTTTACTACTCTCAGAGGAGCTTCCATGTGAGACTTCTTAGGCTGATTGAGAAATTGACAAAGTGTCTGCACACTGAAAGCAATATCAGGTCTTGTGACTGTTAAGTACAGTAGCTTTCGTATCAGCCTCTGATAGGAAGTAACATCTGTGAGTAATTTGTCTCCAGCAGCATAGGCAGGTTTTATGTACTCATCAAATTCCTTTGCAGTCTGTTGACATTCATCTCAAGTGGTGTAGCTGCTGGTTTAGCAGCTCCCAGACCCAATTCTGATATCAGCTCAAGGGTGTATTTCCTCTGATGCATTAACAATCCCTTGTTTGACTTGGCAAATTCAATTTCTAGGAAATATTTCAGTTCACCTAGGTCCTTCATCTTGAATGCCTCTTGCAAGGCCTGCTTTGCTTCATTTATTAACTTCAGACTACTCCCAATAACTAGCATATCATCAACATGTACTAGTATCACTACAATACTAGCAGGGGAGTTCTTTGTGAATAGTGAGTGATCATAATGGCTCTGCTTGAACCCCAGACAAAATAGAGCTTCAGTAAGTTTAGCATTCCACTGCCTAGGGGCCTGTTTTAGGCCATACAAGGATTTAAGCAGTCTGCAAACTGGCTTCTTCTCCCCCTGACTCTTAAATCCTTGAGGCAACTCCATATATATTTCATCAAACAGGTTACCCTGCAAGAAGGCATTTTATACATCCATTTGATGTCTTTGCCAGTGAGAAGCAGCAGAAATAGCCAGTATAGTTCTGACAGTCACCATTTTTACAACTGGAGAGAAGGTTTCTTGATAATCAATGCATTCTCTCTGACTATACCCTTTGGCCATAAGCCTGGCCTTGAACCTTTCCACCTCACCTGATGCCTTATACTTTATATTGATTACCCACCTGCAGCCAATGGGAACCTTCCCCTTAGGTAAAGACTATATTTCCCAAGTGTTATTACTTTCTAGATCTGAGATCTCAGCTTGCATAGCCTCTACCCATCTTGGGTCCTTATTAGCTTCAGCAAAGGACTTGGGTTCTGCACAGACTGAGAAAGCAGCAATATACTCCTGATAAGCTGGTGACAGATTGTCATAGGAGACATAATTGGAGATAGGATAAGGAAGAGAGTGAGTGGAGCTTAAGGATTTAAAGTCTCTCAACCAGAGAGGTGGTTGCTTGGTCCTGGTAGACAGTCTTGTAGGATGAGAACTTGCATCATTAGGTAAGAGAGGTGCTGCTTGTTCTTCTATTGCTGGCAACACTTGATTTTTCTCAATATCAGGTGTTGGTGGCTCAGAGAAGTGATCATTATCCAGATGCAATAGATCTATAGGGTGATCTATGTCTATAGAATGGATGTATTGCTCAGGATTATAGAGGAAAGTATCTTCATATGGAGGTGGATAAGGATCAGTAACTTCAGAAAGAATCACAGGAACAGGTTAAGTGTTGCATTGATTTTGCTGGAATGGAAATACAGTTTTTCTGAACAAGACATCTCTGTTTACAAAGAACCTATTGTTTGTCAGATCATACAAAATATACCCTATTTGAGTGTTTGAATAACCCATAAGGATTGTAGCCTGAGCTCTAGGCATAAACTTGTCCTTCTCTTAGAGATTCTTAGCATAGCACAAATGACCTAAGGTTCTTAGAGGTTGTATAGATGGTTCCCTGCCATATAACCTCTCAAAAGGAGAAATTCCCCCAAGTACAGAGGTAGCATTCTATTTATCAAGTAAGCTGCTGTCAAGACACAATGTCCCCAAAATTTTAAAGGTATATAATCTTGAAGCCTTAGTACTCATTCTACCTCCAACAAGTGTTTGTGTTTCCTTTCAGCCACCCCATTCTGCTGGGGTGTGTAAGGGCAAGTTCTTTGATGTACTATACCTGACTGTTTGAATATTGTATCACACACAGAATTCAAAAATTCAGCTCCATTATCTATTCTGATGACCTTGATGTTTGCATCAAACTAAGTTTTGACATAAGCAAGGAATTGTTTCAACACTACACACACATCAGATTTCAATTTTAACAGAAAAATCCATGTCATTCTAGTGTAGTCATCCTCCAAGGTGAGAAAGTACTTATTTCCATCATAAGTAGCTGTACCATAAGGCCCCCATACATCTGCATGCACTAACTCAAAGGACTTAGGACTTTTAATACTACTATTAGCAAAAGGTAATCTATGCTTTGCAAGAGGACACAATCTGCACCTATTTACAACTGAAGTGCATGACTCATTTCTAATTGAAAACAAGTGTTGAAGAACAATAGGGGATACATGTACCAATATCTTATGCCACAGAGCTATATCTATAGTATTTCTAATGTCTTCTCCTTCCTTATTGTGCTCTTGAACTGGCAGAGTCTGATGAATTTCTTCTTTCTTCATAACTTTTTCACTGCCTGGAGATAGTAGCAGGTAAAGGACATTATTCTCTCTACCAATCTCCTTCACCTTCCCACTCAAGAGATCCTGAAATATGCAGAAATCAGGAAAGAATTGTAACTGAACAACCTAAATCCCTTGTCACCTTAGACATTGATAGTAGGTTGTACTTAAACTGTGGAACATGAAGTACATCTCTGATAGTACTTCTCTTAGAAATAGGACTGACTCCCACATAAGTTACCACTGAGGTGTCAGCATTTGGTAAGTAGACTTTTTTGCAAATGTTGGAACCTAGAGCAGTGTGATTAGATAACAAGTGAATATCAGATATCATATGATTGGTAGCTCCAGTATCTATGATCCATTCCTGATCATTGTTAGTTTCTAAGAAGGCAGAAGTGATACCTACCAGGTTGGCTGAAGAGGACATGCCAGTAGATCGGTTAAGCATATGTAAGATCTGATCATACTGCTCCTTGGTGAATGAGCCTGTCACTGAGGATTTTCCTTTGTCACTAGGTCATGCATCCTTCATGTAAGCACCTTTTTTATCATAATTCTGAGGTCTTGAGCCTCTCAACTGTTGATACTGTACTGTGTTACTCCACCACCAGGATATTGACCTTGATACTGATTTCTATAGCCTCAGAATTAGTCAAAATCAAGGGAATACAGGCTATAGAAATCAGTAAGAATTGTACATTTTCAGATAAGAATTGTATCCTGGCCTTCTAGCCACAAGAGCAGTAGGATCATAATTCTCATTTGTTTGGAAGGGGGGTGCACTTAGGATACCCACACTAGCAGCCAGATACTTCTGAGATTCATCACTAATTATCATAACATAGGCTTGATTCACAGCTGGAAGTGGATTCATTAATAAAATCTGATTCCTAGCTTGAGAGTATGACTCATTTAGGCCCATAAGGAATTGAAACAATTTCTGAGTGCTCATGTGAATGATGTAATCCTTAGAATTAACACAATTATAGCTAGGAGATGGAACTATTGCTTCAAATTTATCCCATAGATCCTTAAGCCTTGAATAATAATCAGAAACATAAGAGGTACCTTGATTTAAGGTTACGATTTCTTTGTGCAAATTGAAGACTCGTGATCCGTTTATTTTGTTAAATCTCTCCTTGAGATATTCCCACACTGCTTGAGCATTTGATCCATACACTACTCCACTGACTAAGTCTCTGGATACAAAGTTCATCAACCATGAGAGAACAATAGCATTGCACCTTTCCGATTGATCTCCCAATGCTGTTTCATACATTTCCTTCTTACATGATCCATCAACAAGCCCTAATTTGTTCTTTCCTCGCAAAGCTATTCTCATTGTTCGACTCCATAGAGAATATGTTTCCGAGCCAGTTAATTGAACAGAAATGGTAAGTGATCCACTGGTATCTGAAGGTGAAAGATACAGAATATGATTGTGATCGATTACTCCAATAGATGAGTTTTCTCCATTAACTGCCATTGTTGAAGCTTAAAAACTAGGTTTTCTTACTCTTAACAACAATCTGTGATTTTACAAAAGAATCCGTAGCCAGAAGCAGAAGAAAAATTGATCAAACTACGAGCTAGATTTACTAGTTAGATTGTTCTGATACCATGAACAATTCTCAGATCTTAGCTGAGAAGATCTTCCATAAATGAGGAAGAACAAGAAAGAGGAAGCTAGAGAGAGAAAGGGACTGAGAAAATATCTTCATTAATTGAAATTCATTGAATAGAAACTGATCTAAACTAACTACTTATAGCTAACACTAACTGACTAACTAACTAACTGTATTATTAACTAACTAACTAATTCCTAACTGCTCTAGTTAAATAACTAACTGTACAGTTCCTATAACTAATTCTACACTAACTGTGGCTGGTCAGCAACCCTTTCAACAATTATCGTACAATAAAATATATTAAAGAGATTATAATTTCACTAGTGTAAAAGACAAGTGGTACATTTTATTACATAGAAATGTGTTAAAACTTTCTAAGACTGACTTATAACGCATCTTATAGCAATTTTCAAAATAAGAAAATAAAAGTAGTGGAAGAAACAAAAGATTTACATAACTTAGTAAGGGCTTCCTTGTACTTTTGTTCTTGGCGTTTTACTACACTATGCTCGGTTGATAATTGTAAAATTGTTACTTACATGTTAAGCGACTCATGTGTACAAGTGCAGAGGCAATCTAGAAGTAGGAACAATTTGTAATGGAGTTTGCATGTAGATGGCTGCACCAGAAGCCTCCAACATATGAACATCTTCATTCTGGAGCTATAAAGCCAGAAGGAAATACTACGATATTCTTCTATATGTTCTTGAGAAAAAATTGTATACTTCATGTTATCCGGTCGTTAAAGAGTGTTGTTTCGTGATTAGTATATTAATTCGATTAATTTAATATCGACTTAGTAGTGGGCCTATGGGAGTCCTACACTGAGTGTTCTGATCTTTGCTAAATAATTAATCATTTTGTTATTTGATAATTTAATTTGTCAAATAAATAAATATTTTTTCCAAATGAACTATCAATATGTTCTTTGCTAGCTCAGAGAATATATGTAATATTATGAACAGGGTGTGGTCTAATGGTCAATAAAGTGGGATAGAACCCTGAGGTCTCAGGTTCAAATCTCAGCAAAGGCAAAATATACTAGGTCTTTCTTCCCGTAAGAATATTTCTTTATAAATAGATATCTATAACTATTGTTAAAACGGAAAAGTGCCATATATGCCCCTAACGTATTCAAAATTTCTCATATTTATCCTCCATCCACCTATTGCATTTTAAATATCCCTACTATTTTCTATGTGTATATATATGTCCCTCAAACAAATGGAAGTTCATGTGAGAATTTCATTAATGCGTTGGCAGCCTACTATCGGTCCACGTCAAATACCCAACCCACATTTGGCCCAAATTGAAAAACCCATCTACCCACTCCACCATACCCGACCCACTCAAACTTAATCCGAGCCATTCCTCTATCTCTCTAAAAAGACCCACCTCCTCACTTGTTCTCTCTATCTCTCATAAAATTAGGTCTTTTTTCCCCCCTTTCTTCTTCATATTCTTAACTGAACTTGACCAACAAATTTACCAAAAAACTTCACCAATAAATATGTCTCAAGGATCAACTGATTTTCTTAGCTCATCTCAACAACGTAGATATTGGTGTGGTTTGGTTGCAATTCAATTTACGACTGGCACAATAAACAACGCAGGGCAAAAATTTTGCAAGTGTCCCCGTAAGGGTATTAGCAATTGCAGATTTTGGGAATGGTGTGATGATGACTATCCCCAACATGCTACATGTATGATAAATAAGTTGAAAAATTCGTTGGATGAAGTTTATGAAGAAAGGAACAATTTGGTGAAAGAAGTGGATGAACTAGGAGCTCGTAATTCTGTAATTTTTTTGAAGATTAATAAGTTAGAGGAGAATTTACAACATTGGAAGATGTATTTTTTATTGCCTTGGGCAGTTTTTTTAGGTTTCATAATACCTAGGTTTATTAGTATCATTGTGAAATTTTATTGTTGTTCGGATTGTTGGGCGGTTTTTTTAGGTTTCATAATACCTAGATTCATTAGTATCACTGTGAAAGTTTATTGTTGTTCAGATTGTTGTTTAGTGTTTATGGTGACTTTTTGTTTCGATGTTAACGTTGTTTGTTGTTCTTATTATTGTTTAGTGTTTATGGTGACTTGTTGCTTTGATGTTAATGTTGGTTGTTCTTGTTGTCGTTTAGTATCTTGTTCTTGTACCATAAGGTGGAAAAAAAAGTTGTTATACAAATACAAGAAGAGACCTTTCACCCTTCTCTTTCTATTGTTCCAGCTAATCTCTTGTAAGATTCAAAATGGGAAACAGTAGGACTAATTGCTTCGAAAATGAGAAAAGGAACTTTAATGGAAACAGTCATATCAGAAAGCATCAATATGAACACTTAGACAAATGAACACATAGACAAGGCATCAATATGAACACATAGACAAATGATCCATATCAAATCCTGGAATTAACATCTATGATTTTGTTGATTAGCATCCATAGTGAAGCCTCCAAAAATCAGACCAAAGCATGAAGTTAATTTTCCCCAAGCTCGCTCGTTAAGGAGCTCGTTGAGGGAATGGAAATCTTCCTGCGCCCCAAAAGAATTGGCGCTTGTTGAGGTTGCTCGTTGGCCTCGCTAAAAATTTGCCCACGTGAAAAAATAGCTGCTGCTCGCTGAGTATGCTCGTTGAGCGAGCTAACTTGCTGCCCAGCTGCTGCGTACGCCACCCTACTGCCTCACTTTGCTCGCTGACCTGCTCGCTAGACGAGATAAAAATCTGGAAGAATGCTGCCTTCACTTGATGGTGCTCGTCCAGGATTTCGTTGAGTGGAATAAAATTCTGGGCAGCCATTCTATGGCAAAGCAAGATACTCCTCAATGAATACCCCTATTATATTTAGTTTGCAACTGAAGAGGAAATAAGCTTCAGGCTTCCACAAATAAAGAACTTTACTCTAAAATTTAAACCGCTCATGAACACATTAAATCAACCAAAAAGGTGTGCAAATCTCTGTAATCTTGAAAAGAGTAAATTTTGTACCAATTTCATAAGTTTAGCTTTAACTCATTACCACACATGCCTTTACACACGGTAAGCAACTTGAACCAGGGACTAGTTTACATTATGTAGACTCATGTAAACCAGAAAATTGAAACCAACAACTTCTTTTCCCACACAATTTACATGATGTACGGTCACCTGTAACACAAAGTAAACATGAAATTAAGAATCAGAACCAACTGATAGCTTAACACTTCTTTAAAGAAGTCCCACAACCTGTGTAAGCAACTAAAAAGAATAACTAATTTCTGGACATAAATAAGTCCAACAACCTGTGTAAGCAACTGCTAATTTCTGGACATACACAAGTCCAACAACCTGTGTTAGTAACTTAAAACAATCCAATAAAACGTGGACTTGAACAATAAAATGTCATAAAAAGCTACTTCATTCAACAACATAGTAACAAGGTTTGGCCTCACATGTAACAAAGATATTAGACATGAAAATGGTTTAAACAAAAACTTACAACCACTATCAAACAATTTACTTGTCTAATAAATTTAAGCACCACAGACCACAAAAACTAGACATCAAGTTTAGTCTAATAAAAATCTAACAAAAACAAATCATTAAACCTAAAACTACTTTCCCTTCTTACGGGCTTGAAGTTTTCCAATTTTTTTCTCCTTAATTGCTTGCAATTGTGTAGAGCTCATTGCTTCCTTCCCCTTCACAGTCAATTTTCTTGGTTCATATAGTAAATCTTTTGGTTTAAGGTCAGCTCCAACAAAACCAATCATCCTTTCCCCTGTATTTGCAATGCACTTCTTTAATTCATCCCTTCTTGTAGCCTCTGAAAACATTGTTGGCCTTAAAAGTGGATCCTCATCATCTGAAGATTTATCAAACATGTTCTGTTCAGTGGACTGACCATTGGACTGTTGAGTGCAATTTTGAGAGGACTGTTGAGTGTAGGTTTGTCGACTAGAACTTTGGCCTGAATATTGAGAAGATGGTGGAGGCATCATTCCAGGAACTGGGATAAACATAAAGTCACCATCCTCTTAGAAAGGTTCAGGCCCTTCAACTAGAGGATCTTGAAAGTATTTTTTATGCTTTCCATGAACCTGCAACAGTTTAAAATAATTGAGCTAAGTATTGGAACAATAAAGTGCATAGAAATAACAGTAAAAGTGCAATTACCAAAGGACATCTCCTGATGTTGTGTCCCTCTTGGCTGCAGTACCCACAGGTCATGAGAAGACCCTGTCTTGAGGCAGTCCAAGCCCCATCCTCTTTATTGCTTCAGCTTTCTCTCTTTTTCTCTTAGTCCTAGGTCTTCCAGCCTGATTAGTAAGAGTTGGAGGCTCCATTGCATGTTCTTTAAGAACCTTCCAAAATATGTCACCCCCACTGGCTGAAGTTTGTGTTTGTAGATCAAACTGAAACACTCCTTTGAATGGTACCAATGAATCTGTCTAACTGGGTCAATTTTCTTTTACAACATAGCTCTGATGGCATGGGGGCACGGAATGCCGGTCAAATCCTAAATCCTGCATGTGCATCTTTTTTCATCCAACTTAACAGTGTGCCTATCTCTACCATATGTTACCTCAAATCCATTTTCTCCATTAAAATCAAGCCTGCAACCATGTGCTATCAATCTGTAATCATTGTACAAATCCATGTCATGTGGGCTGTACTCATCTCTCCAAAGCCTTGCTTCATCATCATGCACCCTTAACATATTCATCACCTTCAATTTAAAAGGCATAGAAGTAAAAAGACATACTTAGTAGAATAAAAAGACATACTTGGTAGAATAAAAAGACACAGAAGTAAAGAATTAAAAGACTTAAACAATTATCTTTATTCTAATGTCCTCAAGCAATTTGATAATTGGCTTAGATCTTCCTTAAAGAATCCAAGAATTAAAGGATTGTGTGAAATTATTATCAACCATGGCATTCTTACACCTTGTGTCAAAGTAGGCTCCACACCATGCTTTGACTGTATATAAAACCAAATCCTTGGCAGCATTATCTGATATTTCCCCCAACTTTCTTAATTGATCCTTAAACTCTTCAGCATAAAAGCTCCAGGGAGACCACCACATCCTCTTCCTCATTTCTTTACTCCTCCATCTCTTCCCCCAATTTGATTCTATGTGCCTGACACAAAATTTGTGATGAGCGTGGGGGCACACAATTTTAACAGCTTCCAGCAGTCCTTGCAGTGAAGTAACAGACCACTAAACAAAGTAACAACTGAAATTAATAAGAAAAATAATGAAGAAAGGCAGTCGGTAATACCTTTTTCATATCCGACATAATTGTCAAGCCATTATCATCATTCAAGTCCAATGACTCCTTCAGTAACTCCATAAACAAAATCCAAGTTCTTTTGGTCTCGTTATCCAGCACTGCCCAAGCTAGGGGATAAAGGTGAGGGTCAGAATCCTGTGATATAGCAACCATCAACTCTCTCTTACTCTTACCTTTCAAAAAGGTGCCATCCAAGCCTATGAAAGGTCTCAAACCTGCCCTCCATCCTAGCTTGAGTGCACCCAAACAGACATACATCCTAAAATTTTTTTTCCCCTCCTCCAAAGCATCTTTGGAGATGTTAATGACAACATCACTCCCTCGATTGCTCTCCCTTAGTTCTTGTGCATAGGCCTCCAATATGTTATAATCATCTAGGTAGCTACCCTATAATTTCTCCAGTGCTACCGTCTTAGTTCTTCTCAACTTTGACCTACTCAAATTAAGATTAAAGTTTGACTCCAGATCTCCTTTCAAAGATTTGATTGAATACTTAGGCTCATGCTGTAATTTATCCTTGAAATAATGAACCCATATCTTGTAGTCAGCCCTACTGTTTTTAAAGACTTCATAGCAGTCATGGTCTGGCTTTAAGGTCTTAATACTAAAGCCTTGATCCCTCCCATCCCTAGATATGTAAACTACAAAGGAACAACCAGGTTGACATATATACCTAAGTCTTTCTTTATAACTCTTCTTGACCTTGATTTGTAACAGAATAAAAGGCAACAACCTATCTTGCTTCAGCAATATCTTTGAATGCCATGCCTATTTCTAATTCCTTATACTTTTCAAGCTTATATGTTATTTCAAGATTTATTTGCTTCTTAAAAACTTCCAACCCCTCCTCATCATAGTCACTACTAGGTGATTCATAATTTTCCTCACCTTCACCTTCATCAGAATCACAATCAGTCCCATCATATACATGAGCTCTGGATGAAGTTTATGAGTGTTTAGTTATATATACAAATCAGTAACTTCATCCTCAAGCTCATCAATAGCAAACAAATTTACTACTTTAAACTGGTCACAAAAAAGGATTTGAAGGGCCATTATACCTTCATCCCCATCCAAGAGGTAGTAGTTTCCAGATGGACCAGTGACTACTTGACAAGAAAATACCCTGACTCCTCTTTATATTCATGACAGATATCTATAAAGGATAGATGGTCCGCTTCATAGTCTTTCCAAATTTCACTCAACTTTTTACAATAAACTAACTGTGGATTCCTAACCCACTCACCGCCATAATTAAATACTAAGTCCACCTTTTCAAACATCTGCATTCAAAGCACATGGTATACATAAAAAATAGGGAAAAAGGGACCACATATTTATTTACAAACAAACAAGTAGGGACCACAATTTACTGTCCAAATCTGAATAAGATAAAAGGGAAAGTGACATATAAATACGGATGAAAATCAGGAAAAGGACATAGATAACATTTAAAACCCTAAAAATTAACATGCATGTGGTACAAATCACTAAACAACAAGAACCCAGTAACAAGTTGATAAACAATTGCAAAAAATAATAACGCTATATGTAATTAGTTCATCAGTAAAAGCTTAAAACTAAACCCTAAACAAAATACAACTAAAAAGTATCAACTAACCTTAATCAACAACTCCAAAGTAATTAATCCTAGTAGTATAAAGTAGAATCACCTACGAGATTATGAAATACATCCACAATTGGAAGCCCTAGCCGCTTTGCATCGCCGCCTTCATGTTTGGATTTATGTTTCAAGAGAAAGTGAAAAAGTAAATAAAGGGTTGGGTAAAAACGCATAGGTTATCTGATTAAATTTGAGTGGGTCGGCTATGGTGGAGCGGGTAGATGGATTTTTTCAATTTGGGTCAAGTGTGAGTTGGGTATTGACGTGGACCAATAGTAGGTTGCCAACGCATTAATGAAATGCCCACATGGACTTCCGTTTGTTTGAGGGACATATACATTCACATAGAAAAAAGTAGGGATATTTAGAGTGTAATAGGTGGATGGAGGATAAATGTGAGCAATTTCGACTATGTTAGGAGCATATATGGCCCTTTTCCGTTGTTAAACTCAAGTAAGATCCAATTTTGATTCTTCTCATCTATCCAAGTCTTGGTGGATAAAGTTACCTGGTATCTGTTGCTGGTGGGAGGTGGCAGGTATCCGGTGGAATTAATAGTAAGAAGTAAGATCCAATTTAGAATTATAACGGGAAATTTACCCTACATGAATATTAGTAGAATTTATATACTATTTCTAAACATATTTTAAGATTCTTTCTTTCTCTAGACATACATATAATGTATAAATTAATTTTTATACTCATTACATATTTATCCATTATTATTTAATGATAATCATATTTTAGTTATTCTAGGAAATCTTAACCAATAATTAAGGGACAAAAATTTCTATCAATCTAATCGATTAATGCCCATTAAATGCTCCTCCAATGTTCCTCTCCTCTCTAAAATATTAATTAAATAATTATTACAATATATAAAATACGAATAAATATTAATATATAAAATATTAATTGAATTAATAATATATACACAATAAAATCTTTAAGTTGAAGGTGAAATTCTTTCAGCGCACTTTAGTCGTGATTGCTAACGTGCGCTCTCTTACCGGAAATGTCTAGAGGACGACCGAGAAAATCAACTAAGAAATCAGCTAAGAAGCCAACTAAGAGCTCAACTAAGACAACGAAACCAATGATGACAACTAGGAAAACCGCATCAACTACAGCTAACATCATGCGACAAGAGTGTGAAGAGGAAGTCAGTGCAACATCCAAAGGTAAAGAAATTGATAGACGATTTCAATTAGATTGGTCGGCACTAAACATCACATACACCCCACTGGCGACAAGCAATGTAGTATCCTTGCTAATTCCAGCTACCACAAGCAAGGAGAAGAGTGCTCGTGCAGCCCTTACTGGGCAAAACAAAACCAATCTAATCCTGGAACAACCAAAAACAACTATTGAAATTAGGGATGTGGAAAAACAAAAAAATCAAGCTCAACGCAAATTGAATTTACCTCAAGTGGAGGAAAGAACTAAGCAATGGAACAGTTTATTCACTTGTAACAAGCTTGATGAAAGAGGTATGAATTTGAGCATTATTGCTCCTAGTATTAAAAATGGAGAAACTGTAGTTTAACTAAATAGGGCAGAAATTGAGACTGAAAATAGAAATAGGAACATGCTTTAATACTATATGTGTTAGGAGATTCCCCAACCTTTGCTACAATGGACAGGTTCATGGCTACTCAGTGGAACTTTGTGTCCAAACCAACAGTGTTCTATCACAATGATGGATATTTTGTGGTGAGATTTAACTCCTTAGAAGATAGAGATGCAGTCATTTGCTCTGGACCATACACAATGTTTAGAAAGCCTATTATTCTTAAGCAATGGACAACATATTTTGACTTCAGTGCTGTGATCCTACAAACTATGCCCCTATAGATTAGATTGCCTAATTTGCCTTTGAATTGCTGGGGAATGGATAAAGTAAGTAGGATAGGGAGTGCTCTGGGGATTCCTCTATATGCTGATGATTGCACTTCAAAAATAGAGAGAATTTCTTATGCAAGGCTTCTGGTAGAAATGGATGCCACTAAAGCTTTGCCCAGTAAAGTCAGATTGATTGATCCTAGGGGGAAATTTTTTGAGCAAGAAATTCAGTATGAGTGGGAACCTCTGTATTGCACTACATGCTACCAAGTTGGACACAAATGTCCAGAGTAAACAAAGACTAAAGCACAGGTGCCACAATAGAAACCAAAGCCCATACCTTAGAAGCAAATGTGGCAAAACAAGAATCTTAGTACCCAACAAGCTGAAGCTCAAGCTACACACTAAGAGCAGAGTCAGGATACCAGGCAGGTGTATCATACTGTAATTCAACATAATGGAGGGAAAGCTGTAAGGGCTAGCCAAGGTAGTGCTGACACTTGGCAAAGCCCCAAAGGTGTGGCCTCTGTGAGGAAGAGCAAATGTATGAATCAGATGAGCAAGAATGTGCAGACTGGCAATGGCTTCCAAGTACTAAGTGACCCTGCATCCAACAGGAGCAGCACCAATAAGTCACTGGGAGAAGAATGTTAGGGTATAGATAAGGTGATGCTCATATACAGATCAAATGATGAAGCTGGTAGCATGGAACATTAGGAGTCTAAATAAATTATACAAGCATAGAGAAGTGAAGGTATTTATCAAAGAGAATAATATAGCTCTAATCATACTGGTGGAGCATAGAGTAAAAGTAGGAAAAATTGCAAATATTACAAAAAAAAAAAAAAAAAATATTGAACCTCAGTAGAGTAGTTGTGATAATGCTAGTCAAAGTAATAAGGGCATGATACTGATCATGTGGAACCCTAAACTGATCATTTTCAGCAAGGAACATGAGTCAGCTCAGTGCATTCATGGCTTGGTTACTCTGAAAACAAATGGCAAACAATTCCAGCTAACAGATGTACATGGCTTACATACTGTTGAAGATAGGAAAACTCTGTGGCAAGAACTAAGAATGCTACAGGCCATATGTCAGCAGCCATGGTTGGCAATAGGTAACTACAATGCAGTTAGGGATGCTGAGGAGAGAAACATGGGCACCCCAGTTCAAGATGCAGAAATGATTGACTTCAGAAACTACCTGGTAGATACAAGCACTAGTGACTTAAAGCTGTAGGTGGTAACTACACTTGGCACAATGTCACTATTTTTAGTAAGCTGGATAGAGCACTTGTGAATGCTAGGTGAATAATTGAGATGAAAGCTTTAGAAGTGAATTCTTGAACCTTGGTTGCTCTGACCAGTCCTCCATATGTATACAAATAAGCAAGGAAAGCTAGAAATTCAAAAGACCTTTCAAGATCTAACACTACTTAGCTGATCACCAGAACTTCACAACAACTGTACAAGCAGCCTGGGGAGAGCCTGCTCAACAGGATGCAATGAAAAGTGTCTGGAGGAAACTAAAACAAGTGAAACATATGCTTAAAGCACTTTCAACCAGTGAATATAGCAACATTGAGCAGAAGATTAAGGGAATTAGGATGCAACTTGAAGAGGTACAAGATCAAGTCAGGACCTGTCTCACCCCTGCTAGTGTTAATGAGGAAAAAGAGCTGAAGCTGGAATTAGAAAAATGGAAAAACATTCAAGAGACCATCATGCAGCAACAATCCAGGGTGCAATGGCTCAAATTAGGGGATTATAATACCTCATATTTCTTTGCCATCATGAAGAACAGGGTGGCACAAAACTCCATCCAGAGTCTAATTACAGATACAGGTGACACTGCTGTGACTCAGGTTTCTATTTAAATAGAAATTGTAGGCTTCTACAAGGAACTACTAGGATCAGAAGCTGCTCAACTCTTAGCTATTAATCCTTCAATCATGAGAGATGGAGCTATTCTAAATAGGGAACAATAATTAGCTCTGACAGTACATGTGACAAAAGAGGAGATCATAGCAGCTATACAAGATATAGGAGACCTCAAAGCACCTGGCTATGATGGTGCGAATGCCTATTTTTTTTAAGAAAGCATGGAATGTAGTTGGGGAAGAGATCATTACTGTTGTGCAATAATTTTTTGATACTGGAGAATTGTATGAACCAATCAATTGCACAACTGTCACATTGATTCCTAAAGTGCAGAATCCATCTAGGGTGACTTAATTCAAGCCTATCTCCCACTGTACTACATTGTACAAAATCATCTCAAAGGTGATGACCAAAATAATGCAGGGAATCATGCACTCCTTAGTGTGTAACAACCAATCAACATTTGTACCTGGCAGAAACATTAATGACAACATACTTATGAGCCATGAACTTCAGATGCATGCTTAAAACTGACATGAAAAAAGCCTATGACTCCATGGAATGGGCTTACCTTGAGCAGGTGTTGCAATGTCACAATTTTCCTGAAAAGTTTGTCAAATGACTGATGGAATGTGTTACCACTATGACATATGTGATCATGATAAATGGAAGAACAACTGCAACTTTCCATGCTAGGAGAGGACTCAGGCAAGGTGATCCTCGTTCCCTTTACCTATTTATGTTTGCAATGGAGTATCTCACCAGAATCCTCAAACTGTTAAGGGGACTACCTGATTTCAATTACCACCATAAATGGGAGAAACTGCATATCATTCAGCTCAGTTTTGCTGATGAGTTGCTCTTGTTCAATAGGGTTTATGTTAAGTTTGTTACTATGCTATTTGATAGCTTCCAAGCATTCTCTAAATGCTCTGGTTTACAAGCAAACATGGATAAAAGCTCTATATATTTGGTGGGGTGACTGATGCTATGCAATAAGAAATTCTCCACAAGTTGGGATTTACTAAAGTTGAGCTACCAATAAGGTATCTGAGGGTCCCACTGAGCACCAAAAGGCTATCCATCAGTCAATGCAGGCCTTTACTGGATAGAATGCTACATAGAATAACTGCTTGGACAGCCAAGTTCCTGTCCTATGGTGGAAGAATCCAACTGATCAAGAGTGTTTTGTTTACTATACAGTCATACTAGGCCCAGGTCTTCATTCTACCAAAGAAGAGCCTTAAGGAGGTGGAGAGCATGTGCAGGAAATTCTTATGGACAGAAAGTGTCAACTCATCAAAGAAAGCTCTTATAGCATGGGATACCATGTGCAAACCTAAAACTGCTGGAGGACTTAATCTACTGGATATACAAGCCTGGAATACTACATGTATTGGTAAGCTATTGTGGTGCCTAAGCAACCAAAAGGACAGATTATGGGTCATTTGGGTGCACACCTACTACATAAAAAAGCAAGTCAGTCTGGGAAACTCAGCCTAAGCAGACATCCTGGACTATCCAAAAGATATTAACCTGTAAAAGGCACATGGAAAGCATTAGGTATACGGAAGCAGATATACAAGCATACTCAATCAAGACAGTTTTCAACAAGTTGAGAGGAACTCTACATAAAGTACCATGGAGGAAAGTTATCTGCAACAACTTGAGTCCACCCAAAATGCAGTTTATACTATATCTAGCTGTATATGGTAGGCTGGGAACCAGAGACAGATTGGCCAAATGGGGGTGTGTGTACCGAAGAGGTCTGTCCACTGTGCAATGCAGCAGCTGAGAGTCATAATCATTTATTTTTTCAGTGTGCTTTCTCAAGTGTTATCTGGGCAAGTCTGCTGAACTGGCTAGGAATCCAAATGCAAGTACTTAGCTGGAATGAGGAACTTCAATGGGTCATGGATCACAGCAGGAGCAAATAAGCAGGAGCTCAGATCTATAGAATGGCCTTAACTACAACACTCTACCATATCTGGATGGAAAGGAATCATAGAGTTTTCCAAGCCAAGCAAAGGGATCAAAGAAGCATTGTCAAGACCATAATTCAGGTTGTACGTTGTAAAGGATCAAGGTTTCCTAGAGTAGCATTATGTTTAGAGAAACTGAACTCCTTTCCTAATTAACTATAGGCAGTTTATACTAACGTAGTATGAAATGATGATAGTTTATGATCATGCAGGGTGGGGATATCCACCCGCTGCTCATAGCTGTTTTTCTTTATTTTGAGTTGTATTGACAATTTTGGTAATACAAATTAATTATTCACCAAAAATAATATATACACAATATGTTAAAATATTAAGTAAATAAATACACAATATGTATGATATTTTCATATTGAGTATTTAATAAATAAATTAATATCGTGTATGTATGATAAATAGTATGTACACAATATGTTAAAATATTAAGTGATATAAAGTCATTAAATATATTTATGTATATATGATTTTCTATCACTTAATATTCTAATATATTGTGTATGTAAGAGAGAGAGAGAGAGAGAGAGAGAGAGAGAGAGAGAGAGAGAGAGAGAGAGAGAGAGAGAGAGAACTTTATATTTTGCATCAAAAACGTAAAATAAAATTAGAAAAAAAAATCAAGGATAGATGATATTCTAACTCTTTCTCTTATATTTAAATTTGTTACCTATAATAACACATACCATCTTTTGAAAGGATGATTGATATTCTTTATTTTAGGAAAGTAATATTCATTTTTTTCTATTAGTATTTCTTTGTCTTAATATTTGACTAATGATATGGCTAACAAAAAGTAAATAATTATTTATGGATGATTATTTATGCAATCAGATGTCCATAGTTGGACGTGCTAGACTACTCCCATTTAGAATGGGAAAACTTGTACAAATAAATTAAAATCACCGCTTTAATTTCTCTTTTAACCTAATGGAGACAAGTTACTAACTGATACTTAGAATATCAACAATGTAACGAGAGGGGCGTAAAAACAATTGTGTGCACAAGCGAAAAACAGTCTGACAGAAAAATTATTTTCTTGTTCTCTTAATCTTGGTTTA
Organism: Petunia secreta; assembly: GCA_029990175.1. Lineage (NCBI taxonomy): Eukaryota > Viridiplantae > Streptophyta > Magnoliopsida > Solanales > Solanaceae > Petunia > Petunia secreta. The sequence goes on from JARKIP010000061.1 coordinate 5,397,724, forward strand.
AGTTTTGAGAAACTTTAGCACAATACTTTTATTCAATTTGTTCTATGTTTGATCAAGGCGTTGATAGCAAAGATCGATGGCGGCGTAGATAAGCATACACAGTCTTCACAGTATCGAAGAATTTGAAACAAGTATCTCTTTACCAGGTATGACTGAGATCCAATCCAATTTTTAGAGACGATGAATCACAATGCTTAATATATATGAGAAGATCTTACCCTCTCAGTTTCACAAATGATATTATAGTTATTATTTGGAGAGGATTTTCTTTAACTGATTTTTCTTTAGTTTTTATTAATATTTTGATTTATTAACTATTTTGATTTATGTCTTATACAATAGTACTACTCTATTATTTATGTAGTTTCAAAATATGCAAAGTTTATTTTAAATAATGTGAACAGTCTATATCTAAATTTGTGGTCAAAATTATGACATCCTTAATATTCTTATGTCTTTTTTTTTTTTTTTTTTTTTTTTTTTTTTGGAAATTCAAAGCGTTTCACCTGTGCCCAGATTCTATTGACAATATGACTCGGGACATTGTGGACTACAAAGTTGAAGATGATCGCTACGACTTTTACGAGGTTTACTTCTATGATAATCGAATTCGAACAACAGTCACTAGCAACCCAGACGTAGTTACTGTCTGGATCAACATAACTGAGTCTCACCACCGAAGCAGTCTCCATCAGCTCATTGTTGGGCTTGATATCGAATGGCGTCCGAGTTTCATTCGCAACCAACAGAATCCAGTAGCAACTCTTCAACTTTGTGTGGCACGTCGTTGTCTCATCTTTCAACTTATTCACTGCAAACATATACCTAATGCCTTAAAGGAATTCCTAGGTAACACTAGTTACACATTTGTTGGTGTAGGAATTAAGAATGATGTTGAGAAATTGGAAAAAGATTATGACATTAGTGTTGATAATGTGGTGGAATTAAAGTCCTTGGCTGCTGACGCGTATAGTATGAGTGAATTAAAGGGTGCTGGGTTGAAGAGGCTGTGTGAAGTTGTACTTGGACAAGGAATTGAAAAACCAAAGCGTATTACTATGGGAAAGTGGGATAATAAGTTGCTTAATAAGGATCAAATATCGTATGCTTGTGTTGATGCTTTTGTTTCTTTTGAGATTGGAAAGCGATTGAATGCTTCTAATAAGTGAAACGGCTCGGAGCTTTTGTTTGGATGTTGATGAAGATATTGATGGTTTTTTTGTCAATGGTGAAAAATTGGTGTTACCATATGAACTGAAGGTTAGAGCTGCTATGTTTTGGGTATATAAGCAAAGATGTTTTTGAATTGTCATAATGTTGCATTGTTTTCGGACTAAATTTTACGTTCAGTTTGTTGATTCTTATACAGCATCGTGTTGAAGTTTACGCCAACTTGAGTGTGGAGACGTATTTATGTATATTTCAAAAACTTGTTGCTTCCAAACGCACACGCAAGTATACGCGGTTGACAAGTAATAAAATAATAAGATCGAGTATCGTTCCCACGAAGACTAGCATTAATAACTGTATTCTAGTAAATTATTCCTAAAAATTATTTCGGGATTTTTTTCAGTAGTGATTGTGATTTTTAACAACTAAGACAAATAATTAATAGCAAGTAATTGAAGTCAAGTAATCGAGAGCAATTTATGAGTTATTATCAATAAGAGAGAAACGGTCCAGAGTCCGAGTGACAAACAATCCAGTTGAGTTTTCCAGTTGATTCTACTTCTTGATTTCCTAGATTGCTAGCTAAAAGGTTAAATATATTCGTGAAAATCTGTCGATTCTTCACGACTCTATGCAAGTTGCTTTAATGCCTATATGTCTATGGAATTAAATTACATGCATGCATTAAAGAACTCTGTATTTAGCTAAGCAAGGCTAATAGGTATATGTCTATCCTACCCGCAAATCGATTCCCTAATGCCTTCACAATCAAGCCCTATGCTTTCTTATGTGCGTTCACAAGTTCCCTCTGTCGACTTATAAACCATAGATAGCGTTCAACTATCGGGCCCTAATAACCAAACAATTAAGCACAAGAAAGAATAAACAATCCGTAATGGTAAATCCATAGATAGAAATCAAATTTCAAACATCAACCTTCATTTATTTGCCCTAACTCTAGAACGAACAAACTATAGAATTAAAGAGAAGGATAAGAGAAAGAGAGAAAAATTCGTTTAGAAGACATCTAAGGCTCCTTTGCTCTCCTCCACGTCTAACCCTCCTAAAAACCTAAGTTATACTGTATTAATAATATTTACAAAGTTCTAGGATAAGTTAAACTAAATCCTAAACTAGTTGGGAAAACTTGAAGTCGGATAGTCGAAGCTGTATCTGTATGTCACTTTGAAAAATGCTTTGGCAAAGTCGAAACTATGAACAAAGTAAAGCTTTGACGAAAGCTTTAGGTATGCTGGAAGCTGTTTTGCATGCGGGGCTTAACAAAAGCTTCGCTCCAAGCTGACACCTCTCTCACTCAAAGCTATATGAGAATCACAGCTTCAAAGAAAGCTTCAACACACTTTTCTAGCTTCTTGTCGATTCTTGAAATTAAGCTCCAACTTCATCCGTTCCTTCCTTGTTTGCGCCCATTCACTACCTAGAAATACAAAAACGACAAGTAAGTGCAAAAATCTCAATTATACCGCATAAGGAATGAGTTAAGTACTAAAAATGCCTCGCCCAAGGAGTGATTTGGATGGAGTCTCGCTTTGATGCTGGGGAGATGAGATCCATAGATCTGGATAGAGTCTCGCTAATGTAAGGAAATATAGGTGTATAACGCCAAAAATCACCATCCCACACTTGAACCTTTGCTCGCCCTCGAGCAATCACCAAGTGCAAATTCCCAACTAAATCCCAACTCTCGATAGAACAGTCTACCTATGGCTATAGTTGATACCGACCGTTAGACAAGAGTATAAGTACATACCATGTGAACCACAATATGCCAAACATTCACCAAATTTCAAAACACTAGAACAACCAACTCAAGACATCTCAATTTCAAAAACCGACTCAATATAACCAAGGCTTCACAAAATGACACTCATTCGCTCACCCAAGAAGTCAATAACTTCACCTATCTTTCGCAAACCATGTGCCCTCATTCAAAAATAAATAATTAAGAGAGTGCCCCAAAAATCACACAAAGAATAAATTTCAAGAATAGATTAGGGACATAATATAGAAAGGATTCACTCGCTCTCACAAAGAAGTTCACGTGCCACACACGACGTACCATAGGCTTGTCCATAGTGTAGGACTCCACTAATGTAGGCTCGCTCCAATTCGGGATTAACTAGGACTTTAAGGGTTCGTTTGGTAGCCGGGATAAGGATTATAATCCCGCGATAAAATTTGAGACTATCCTTATCCCATGTTTGGTTTGAGGTATTAGTTAATGTTAGTACCACGTTTACACACAAAATGTGGGATTAGCTATCCCACATAGGAGGTGGGATTAACAATCCCGGGATAATTCCATGTGCTACCAAACGACCCCTAAGGGTTGTAAAGTAGTCTAAAGGACGGATAGGATAAATATGGATAGAATAGTGACTATCTCTCTAAGCACTTTAATACATCACTTTCAATTTCTTTCAACACTTCTTCTCAAAACCAACCAAGCAACCTCCCAACATACACTCAAGAACTCCCTTTCAATGTTAAGCATTTATTTTTACTTTTTGCACAACAATAGCAATTATTGGACTTTTTTTCTTTTGTTTTCATTTCAATTTTTTTTTTTTTACCTTGCCAATGATTTTTTTCAAAATGTACCATATTTTTCTTTCATTAATTCCACTCAAAAGCTATCCAATTTCTCCAACCACAACTCCATAAATATCAAATATTTCAATTAAAGTGCTCTAAGGAGTACGAGTTCAACAAGAAAATAATTAAGAACAAAAAGGGATAAGGCTTGTAATGTGGGTGCCAATCAAAAGGTCAATAGGCTCAAAAGTGCTTGCTAGGAATATATATGTACGGGTAGGCTAATCAAGACAAAAAGGCTTATCAAAGAAATGCCTGTGTCATCTCCCGACTAGAGCAAACCTAAGATTTCGCTTTGAACACATATGGGGCAAGTTCTAGACATCAATATGCTAGCACGAAACACAACTAAATATATCACATCACAAATGACAAATAGTTCACTCAAGATGATTCCATTCCAACTCTCGGTTTAAGCAAATAAGGTGCAACTTTTAAAATTTATGCAATAAAGCACAATGGTTTACAAAAGAGCCAAGTAGTTGAACTTAAGCGTCTCAAGAAGGTCATTCAAATTTTTCTAGGCATGCAATAAAATTTTAAGACCAAAAGTGATTAAAAAATAACACGTGATCAAGTCTAAATCCACCGGTATCAAACAAACAAAAAGCACCTAGCTTTCTATCATTTTTCATAAAGACACTCTACTAACCAATACGATACTACTCCTAAAAATAAAAATTACCCGGTTCAAAGGTCTATCCATGGAAAAGAATCGAGGCCATATGAAAAACCACTGGGCGGATGACATGTACCACTAACTAAAACTAAAAAGAACATATTTTTGAAAATTTTCATTAGTTTTCAAATTTATTTTTTAGTTTTTATATAATAAAGCAAGAAATAAATAAGAAAAAAGTCAACTGACAAAAATAAATTCCTAACATAAATTCCTAAGGTAAAGTCATCCAAGACCTAAAAAGAATTGAAGTTCTCCCATCCCACATTTAAAATGAAGCACTGTCCTCAATGCAAATAAGTAAATGAATTAATAATACAAGTGGGTAAGAAAAACTGCCTGAGAGCCAAATGGTCTAGTCTTTGGTGCTAGCATCCTCCAAACTTCCGTATAGCATGAGGTTAGGGGTGTGCAAAACTGAACCGGTACCGTTTGCCGAACCGTTACCGCCACCGATAAGTTTAACGGTATCGGTATAACAGTTATTGGTTCGGTAATGGCATTAATTTCCAATACCGATAAGATATCGGTACAGTAACGGTTTCTATATCTCTTTACCGTTACTGTACCGATAACTGATAAGGTATTTTTTTATAATTTTTATAATTTTTATTATTAGTATATTAAGTCATTTAAATTTTAATTTACAACTTTAATTTATAGATTAAACTTCAATTATTATTATTGTTATTATTATTATTATTGGTGGTTATACGTTAATACTCATAAATTTTAATTATTGGGTCTGGCCCATTTTATAGTTGATTTTGCTTTCTCGGGTCATTGATCAGACTTTCTTATCTTTTCTTTTTCTCTTTCATTATTTTGTGTTATTTTAGCAGATTGTTAAGCCTTGTTGATTGCACTCATTTACTTAATTTGTTTGGATGGTTTGTTAGTTACTTTAGTGGTTGTTTATAGAAATGAAAAAATCTTACCTATGACAACCATCCACCGAGAATTCGCGCATTACTTCGGTGTACCGGTTTCCAAACCGTTAACTACCGAACCGTCAAGAACGGATAACCGATAGCTTATTGGTACGATATTGATTTTACATAATTACATACTGTTAACTGATATACCGTTACCGATAAGCTCAAACCCGAACCGTACCGCCCCATGGACACCCCTACATGAGGAACTCAGACTATCCCAACAGGTCATCAATATTAGGCAGGGGTAAGGACACCCAACACTTAAACTCGATATTACATGAACCTGCAATCCAAAGAATCACCCAAAGTAATATACAACCATTGAAAAAAAAAGTAAAGCAAGTAAATTGGGTTGCCTTCCAAGAAGCGGTTGATTTAACGTCGCGGAACGATGAAGAAAACTTCACCACTTTTGCATCCACCTTGAACTTATGAATTGAATCCCCAACTTTTCCTCAAGCTTATGATTATGGTATTGGAGTGGTGGAAAAAATACAAAAAGACCAAGTAACCAATATTGCATCTTGCACTTCTTGGCCTTTAAATGAGGGATGCCGTTTTGTCTCTTCGACATCACAAACTTTAATAAACACCTTGTTCCTCCTCCTTTGGTTTCTTCATAGGCTCGGGTGGCTCATTTTCCATGTCACTATCCAAACACAATGTTGAAAAATAATTGGAATGAGGTCCAATGTGCTTCAATTCTAAAATTGCATTACTTTTGACACCCTCACTTGAACAAACATTAGAGTCCTCAAATATGATGTTTTCTTTTCCCTCACTTGACTCTAATGTAATTTTCTCAACCTTAGCATCTTCAAATAATATTGGGTCGAATAGTAGAAATTCACCTTTTGCTCCTCAAATTGGCTCCTAAGCACTTCTATCTCAAATCTATTATCCATGATAATTGATAATTGGGCATTAGACACCTCAACCATATCACTCAAATTCACCTCCAAATCGTGAATAGTCAAGCCAAATTCATCGATCTCTTATCTGAGCTTCACTCTTTCATCCATAAATTGTCTCGTCATATTTTTAATTTCATCCAAGAAATTCCCATATGCTTCTAACTACTAGAAAAAGGTATATTACATGGGGATTTTTCTAGGGATTTTATAGAGAAATCCGTAGGTAACTTAGTTTACTGTGGATTTTCCTACGAAAAATTATCTGAAGGAAATATGCTCGTGGGTAACTATTACCTGCGGATTATGAAAATCCCCAAGTAAATTAGCTGGAGATTTAATATTCCCATATACATATACTTAGGAAAATTAAATCTGTATGTAAATTACTTACCGTTTTTTCCGCAAGAGTTATTAAAAATCCGTAAGAAACTTTTCGTTAAAAACCGTGAACAAAAGGAAATTCGGTAGGGTTTTTCATACAAATTAATCGTCAAGTTTTTTCCCCCCGAAAATCCTCAACTAAACCCCTATTAAATTTTAGTAGAAAAACGTCCACAAAAGAAATTTTCCATGGTAATATAGCTAAAAATCCCCAAGTAATATTGATTCATTTTCCCATGAAAATCCACATTAATTTGCAGAATTCTCAAATGCTCATTTTTTTTAATCCCAAATTATGTTTCATTTTACTCAATTTGTATTGTACATATAGAATTAATGCTCATTTTCAACTAATCATTCAGCACAAATCTAACATAAGTAAATATAACAAAGTAAAAAAAAAAAAAACATTAGAGCATATAATAATGATCAATTCTTAAGTTAAAAAAAAATTAAAAACTTTGAACAATAATTCCTAATACGTTCCTATCAAAAAATTATTCATCTGAATACAGAATATAGTCAATTTTAAACTATATGAATACATAATACAGTCAATTTTATTCGAATTATCAAAGCCACTATCATCATTGTCACTCTCGGAAACTTTATAGCCTTCCGGGAATAGTGGTACTGAATGTAAAGATGATAGTTAGAAATCTATATTCTTCCACAACGTTGCATCTTGTTGGTTGAATGTTGGATCTCGAAACAACCACCTATAAGGTTTTTTATATAACAAAAGAGGAAGAGTGAGAGAAAACGCAAAAAGTTTTATGAAATTGATCAACAATGAAAGCAAGTCTAATGAATCAAAATCGTGTAATATTTAAAACAATCAATTGATCAAATCTTAACGAGGATAAAAAATATATATATACGAGATTCAAATGTTGGAGTGGAGGTAATGGCTAGTTAGTATTAGTAAGAGTGTGAATATAAGAAAAGGATGAAGAACTATTAGGGAAAAAATAAGAACTAACTCCAATTGAGATTTCAATGCTAGAGAGGAGGCAATGGGTTGTTGGCTGGTACTTGCAAGAATAATGAAATAAGATTTAAATTTGTGTGAAATTGGGTTTGCAGATGTTCGAAGAAATGCATGGGGTCATTGATGGGCTTGGGCTTTTGATTTATTTACTACTCCATATTGTTCTGTAAAACTTTCGTGCAGGGGCCTGTTTAGCGCTCGTTAATTGATTTGTAGCCGTCAAAAACAAATTCGCTGAGAAATAGCCACCTCCGGACAAATTCCAGATATAAATACTGGGGCCTTGAACAAAACTTGTTCAAAGCCCCAATATTTATACTGGGAAGCTTCAGTAAACTAACTCCAGTATAAAATACTGGGGCTTTGAACAAGTTTTGTTCAAGGCCCCAGCATTTTGTTATGAGACTTTGTATAAAGCTTCAGTCCCATAACAAAATGCTGGAGCTGTGAACAAAAAGCCCCAGCATTTTGTTATGGGACTGAAGCTTTATATATAAAGTCTCATAACCCATAACAAAATGCTGGGGCTGTGAACAAAACTTGTTCAAAGCCCCACCATTTTGTTATGGGACTGAAGCTTTATATATAAAGTCCCATAACAAAATACTTGGGCTTTGAACAAGTTTTGTTCAAAGCCCCAGTATTTTGTTATGTGACTAGTCTGGAGTGTTTTTCCAACGCTAATAGAGCTTAAGTGTGCGTACTAATTTTTGGCTATTCTTCAATGAATTTAGAAACGGTGGATAGTCCCCAATGAGCGTGTCCAAAAATCTAAAAATTTCGTGCAGGGGCCTGTTTGGCGCTCGTTAATTGATTTGTAGCCGTCAAAAACAAATTCGCTGAGAAATAGCCACCTCCGGACAAGTCCCAGTATAAATACTGGGGCCTTGAACAAAACTTGTTCAAAGCCCCAGTATTTTTACTAGGAAGCTTCAGTAAACTAACCCCAGTATAAAATACTGGAGCTTTGAACAAGTTTTGTTCAAGGCCCCAGAATTTTGTTATGGGACTTTGTATAAAGCTTCAGTCCCATACAAAATGCTGGGGCTGTGAACAAAACTTGTTCAAAGCCCCAGCATTTTGTTATGGGACTGAAGCTTTATATATAAAGTCCTATAACCCATAACAAAATGCTGGGGCTGTGAACAAAACTTGTTCAAAGCCCCAACATTTTGTTATGGGACTGAAGCTTTATATATAAAGTCCCATAACAAAATACTTGGACTTTGAAAAAAACGCTTTGAACAAGTTTTGTTCAACACTAATGGAACTTAAGTGTGCGCGCGAATTTTTGGCTATTCTTCAATGAATTTGAAAACGGTGGAGAGTCCCCAATGAGCGCGTCCAAAAATGGCTAGTGATCAAAATTTTCCTCCAAAAATGGCTAGTGATCAAACCCATACTATTGTTCTTCGTTACTTTTTCTTTTCTTTCATGAATATACGTTTAATTAAAATTAAAAGAATATGAAAGTGTCTTTATTAATAAAAAATTTCAAAGAATATCAATATGAAAAAATTGTAAAATCAAAATAATTTTTAAACATCTATAATAAATATACTACCTTGCGGAATATATAGCTCAAATCAGCTTGATTCAATTAAGAAAAGATTGTGCTCCTTATCACTTAAAATTTTGCTCGACTCGACTCTTCTCAATTAGTTCAAACTCAACAAAAATGGTTTGAGGTCTTTTGATCGTGTAAATTTTTTATTAGAAAAATATTCATTTATTATGCTCTTAACTTCTAAAAATTTAATGTAATATTTAACATTTAATAAATTTATATTATAAACTTATAAATCCGACTAAGTGAATTTTTTACCATAATAAAACTTACCCCAATTATATGGTTGAAAAATACTCATAAAATTTTTAATTTAAGAATTTGAATTATCAAAGTGGTAAAATTTGTAGTGTGAATATACAAATTCTTTTTGTATATTATATATTCGATTTATCAAATTTCAACATCATTTCTATAATAAATTATTACTATTCACATTTTTGGAATATTTTTTTAATCAAAAAATTTAAGATGTATATTATTTTTAACACATTTATTCTTGTGTTACTCTTGATTCAATATATAAAACTCTTTTTTATGATATTTTGTTTAGAAATTATCACAAATCAAAATTCAAATTTAATTTTCTTTCAATCCTTATTATTAAATAAATTGAAGCAACTACACAAATTGCGTATAAAAAAGCCTCACTAACTCATTTCAGTTCGGTAAAATAGTAGCTAAGCTCGATTGTGCTCACTTCATATTCATCTCGACTCGATATGGTATAAAACTTGGTTAGACTCGATTCGACTAGGACACAGTAGCATAGTAAACTCTCGATCGGGCACACTTGGCTCGACGTGCAGGTATTCATTATATTTTTCTCTACATTTATTTCTTCTTCTTTTGATTCTTTTCACAAAGCAAAAAAGATTAATTAAGAAAATTTAAAAATAAAACAAGAGAGTTTTCCTTTGATGCTCAACTAAATTGCAGAAACAACCCGTATAAATTTTCATATAACAAATTATCAGGTGAACAAATCCCCGTCAAAACTCATAAGAAATAACCGATAAGAAAATCTACATGTAATAAATCTACAGATAAGTCTCCAAGTAAAAAAAATCCCCATCAAAGTTTGCAAGACATACTTCACATGTGAAACCTCATTTAACAAATCCCTTGGTAATTTTCTAGGTAAACAAATCCCTAGGTAATTCCCTATGTAAACAAATCCCCATCAAAATTTGCAAGAAATAACTCGCAAGTAAATATGTATGTAATAAATTCTCAGGTAAATTCCTATGCAAACAAATTCCTAGCAAATTCGCACGAAATAATCTGCAGATAAATCCGCAAGTAACAAATTTCTAGGTAAATTTTCAGGTAAAAAAATCCCCATCAAAATTCGCTTGAAATACTCTGCAAGTGAATTCGCGTGTAACAAAGCTCTAGGTAAATCCCCATGCAAGCTAATCCGCAGGTAAAGTCTCATCAAATATCCCTAGAAGAATCCCCAGGTAAAGTTACCTATGGATTTACCTGGGAATTTGCTAAGTAAGTATTTTATTCATTTCCTCGTCTGCATACCTGGGGATTTACTTACAGATTTCTCACTTGTGGATATGTAACCCAGGTAAATCCCCAAGTATTATTTTAGCGCTAAATGGCGCCGCATATACCTGCGGATTTTCTTGTGAATTTTCTATTCACAGGTAAATATACTAGGATTAAGAAATTTTCAGATTTTTGCAGTAAAATCTGCAAGAATTACATGTGAAAAATATTCCTAAGTAAAATCCCCATGCAATTCCCACTTTTCTAGTAGTGTTAGAGTTTTGCTTGCTCCACTAGCCAAGATTGGCTGACAAACTGCACTTCATCGCTCCTATCAAACTCACAAACATTGTTAGAGTCATCACACACATCGATAGGGAGAGAAGTACGACACTTGAGACAACTACTCCACTGACCACCACACAATTTGCAAAAGTTCTAATTGAAGTTTTTAGGAAATTCACATAACCAATCCTGTAGGGGTGAAAGACTTGGACAATTTTTTCACAAATAAGTTCCTCCACAAAGTAGACAGACACCATCAAAATTTGAGCAACTATTATTCAACCCATTTTCATTAAAAGATGCCATGTTAACAAGTAACACAATAATAAACTAGACAAAAAATGAAACCTGAATAGAAAATAATAAATCGTTAAAAAAGAAACAGCCAATTATTTGGTCCCTGACAACGGCGCCAAAAACTTGTTGCTCCCAAACGCACACGCAAGTATACGCGGTCGACAAGTAATAAAGTGATAAGATAGAGTATCGTTCCCACGAAGACTAGTGTTAATAACTTTATTCTAGTAAACAATTTCCTGGAGGGATCTTTTTCAGTAGTGATTGTGATTTTTAACAACTAAGACAAATAATTAAAAGCAAGTAATTGAAGCTAAGTAATCGAGAGAAATTTATGAGTTGTTATCAATAAGCGAGAAACGGTCAAGAGTCAGAGCGACAAACAATCTAGTTGAGTTTTTCAGTTGATTCTACTTCTTGATTTCCTAGATTTCTAGCTAACAGGTTAAATATATTTGTGAAAATCTGTCGATTCTTCACGACTCTATGCAAACTGCTTTAACGCCTATATGTCTATGGAATTAAATCACATGCATGCATTAAAGAACTCTGTATTTAGCTAAGCAAGGCGAATAGGTATATGTCTATCCTACCCGCAAATCGATTCCCTAATGCCTACGTTCACAATCAAGCCCTATGCTTTCTTATGTGCGTTTACAAGTTCCCTCTGTCGACTTATAAACCATAGATAGTGTTCAACTATCGGGCCCTAATAACTAAACAATTAAGCGCAAGAAAGAATAAACAATCCGTAATGGTAAATCCATATATAGAAATCAAATTAAAACATCAACCTTCATTTATTTGCCCTAACTCTAGAACGAACAAACTATAGAATTAAAGAGAAGGATAAGAGAAAGATAGAAAAACTCGTTAAGAAGACATCTAGGGCTCCTTTGCTCTCCTCCATGTCTAACCCTCCTAAAAACCTAGGTTATAATATATTTATAATGTTTACAAAGTACTAGGATAAGTTAAACCAAATCACAAATTAGTTGGGAAAACTTGAAGTCGGATAGTCGAAGCTGTATCTGATGCATCGCTTTGAAAAATGCTTTGGCAAAGTCGAAGCTATGAACAAATTAAAGTAAAACTATGAAGAGAGCTTCAGGTATGCTGGAAGCTGTTTTGCATGCGAGGCTTCAACAAAAGCTTCGCCCCAAGTGGACACCTCTCTCACTCAAAGCTTTATGAGAATCACAGTTTCAAAGAAAGCTTCAACATACTTTTCTAGCTTCTTGTCGATTCTTGAATTTAAGCTCCAACTTCATCCGTTCCTTCCTTGTTTGCGCCTATTCACTACCTAGAAGTACAAAAACGATAAGTAAGTGCAAAAATTTCAATTTTACCACAAAAGGAACGAGTTAAGTACTAAAACTGTAAGGAAATATTAAGAAAATATAGGCGTATAACGCCAAATATCACTTCTACTAAGTGAAATGGATCGGAGTTTTTGTTTGGATGTTGATGAAGATATTGATTTTTTTTGTCAATGGTGAAGAAATTGGTGTTACTATTTGAACTGAAGGTTAGATTTGCTATGTTTTGGGTATATAAACAAAGATGTTTTTGAATTGTCATAATGTTGCATTGTTTTCAGACTAAATTTTACGTTCAGTTTGTTGATTCTTATACAGCATCATGTTGAAGTTTATGCCAACTTGAGTGTGGAGACGTATTTATGTATATTCCAAATTGAAATAGAAAATGTTACTCCATCTTTTTGTGTGTCGGTCTCCTTTTTATCCATGTGCACAAATCTGAAATACTTGTGTCTGAACTCAGACCTGTTGTTTCTTTCAAAATGATGGACTGGTTGTTATAATTAATATGGCATGCCTGTATACGGTTAATTAATATTTGATATTTATTCCATTATATTTGTAGAAGTGCAGATGTGTGATTGAAGTTTTTTTAATGAATACGCTGAGGCGTTAGCTTTTTGCTTCTTTATCATAGATAGGCTAAGGTTTTCCTCTTTTCTTTTTGCTGAGGCTAATGTTTCATCAAGGAATATACCATTTAGGTGTTCATCCAAATATATATACAATCATTGCTATTCCACTTTATATATGATACTATGACGTATGTGTTGGAACATACTAGTAATTATGCGGTTATTAGTTAGATTTTTTCTTGTTGAATAATTATTTGTTTATTCATTTATAAAAAAGATGAAATATTATTTATCTATATCAGTTGTGTCGTGTGTCATATTATTTATATAGTAATTGATTTAGTACGTAGAGCCTATCTTAACGGAATATTAAGTCAACGACTTATATAAATAATAAATTAATATTTACAATCTAAGATGATGAAATTGATGATGATGTCATGCATCGTATAGGGGCGAGTTGGATGAACAGGAGGCTCGCCTCCGGTATCTTGTACGATAAGAAAGTATCACATAGACTTAAAGGTATAGACCAGCTCTGTTGTATAGACCGGAGTGTTGGCCAGCCAAAAACTCACACATTTAGAAGATGAGAATGCTTAGATGGATGTGTGGGATACTAGGATGGATAAGATTGGAAACGAGGTCATTTGTGACAAGGTATGAGTAGCCTCGGTGGTGGACAAGATGTGAGAAGCGAGGTTGCAATGGTTTGGACATGTGAAGAGTAGAAGCACATGTGCGCCAGTGAGGAGGTGCGAGAGGTTGACAGTGTTGGATCTACGGAGAGGTTGAAGTAGACCGAAAAAGAACTGGGACAAGGTGATTAGATATGAGTTGACTCATCTTCAGATCACTGAGGACATGAACCTAGATAGGAAAGTGTGTAGACCGAGGATTGGAGTACATGAATATATAGTGGATTAGCAATTTCGGTCATACTGACATTTATTTAAATGTATATTATTTTTATCTTATTCTTCATCTTTATTGTTGTTAGTGTTGATGTATGATGTTTCCTTATTCAATGGCGTATGCAGGATTTTTTTTGTAAGTAATGTCACTTAAAAAAGAAGAACTAGCGCACTGTGAAACAACACTAAGACCAGTCCTTTTATATAACAAACGAGGCAACCGGATATTAGAAGAAATAAGGAAAAAATAAAAAGAAAAAACAGCAATTAACAAGTCTCAAACCCTTGCCTCATACCAAGCAAGTGATGCATGTAACCAACTCAACTGGGAACTCTTACTGACAAGTAGTGTCATTTTATCATATTTGTACGTGTTTTTTAATTTTTTATTTTGCTAATTCACATATTTAGTAAAAATTTTCGACCAAACCATGTCACGTGACCCACCTTGGCATTGGGTAGTTATGCCCCTGTCCTTGGTTATATATAATACTAGTATACTTACCTGCGCGTTGCGCGATCTTAAAAACGAAATCAAAATATGACTTAACATTAATTTCATAATAATTTCTATCTAAAAAATAATATTAAGTAATTCATCATTCCATAATAGCACATCTTTCATGATTGCCTTATATACTATGTAAAGTAGAATAAAATAACTCTGTGGTTTTAATGAGATTAAGAGCCTGTTTGGCATTGCTGCAAAAAACTGATCATTTTGAGAAGTACTTTTTGCATAAGTACTTTTTAAAGAAATACTTTTAGATAACAAACAGTTTGTGTTTGGACAACTCATCGGAGAAGCACTTTTGATAAATAATTTGTGTTTGACTAATCTTTATGAAAAGTACATTTGAGTGTCAAATTATGAAATGGACATCCAAGTTCATTTTACATTTGGATAAATAGAAACAAAAAAAATAATTTTAAATGTTTATCATAAAAGACTTAAATTAAAAAAAAATTATTTTGTTAAAATATAAAACATAAAGTAAAAGATATAAATTTAAGTTATTGAACAACATAAAATACAGTTAAATCAAAGTGATAACTGAATTAGATATTTTTAGTAATTACTTACTTTTAAAAGATGATTTAAAGAATAGAGGATCCTACGTACGGTTGACAGAAATACCTATAAATAAAAAAATAGTCCTAAGAGGGAGATGATTTGTAAAAGTGCGTAGTAGGAAAAAAATAGGAAAAAAATATAATTTTATTTTGAGAGATATATGGTTAATTAATAAAGACTGATTTGGTAAATATGAATTTTTGGTAAGGATATTTTTGTCTTGAAAAAATTAATAAACTGCTTCTAGTTCTGCTTCTTGGAAGAAGAAGGTATTTGTAGCTTCTCCTCAACAACAGAAAACTACTTCTAGTTCTACCTAAAAGTACTTTTTCTTGGTTGCCAAATACCTCAAAATTTCAAAAAAAGTACTTTTTTTTTTGGTAAAAAAAAAACGCTTAAGTTTTGGAGCAACAATGCCAAACAGGCTATAAATTAGTAAACATTTTTTTAAAAAGAAATTGTAAACAATTTAATTCTATGAATTAATCAATATAGTTAACCTTATTGGCAATAATGTTTGAAGTTCTAACCTCTTTACCAACTTTGTCAAAATGTTGTTTATATACATCGTTAATACATAGGTTCTACATAATGAAACTTCTATTAAGATACATGATACGAATAATCTAACTTTGAAATTTCAATCAAATTTTTGCATTAAATGTTTAGATGTAACTTAGAAAAATAATATGTTTCCAACACTCAATATGTAGAAGGAAGAAATTTTATAAATGAACAACTTAAAATTTTATTAATTTTATAAATGAACAACTTTCGTCCTCTAACCTTCCCTTTCTAATTAAAGAAAAGTCGTAGTTCCACAATAAACAACTTAATAAATAAGGAAGAAATTCAAAAGTATAGCACCATTATAAAACTGTGAATGCATTACACTGTTTTATAAATAGGTTAGAAGATCCTGAATAAAATTAACATACTCAACTCATTTGATGCACGCAGCGTGCTTCCATGAGAAATATCTCCTCAACAAAATGAAGCAATATATATATATCTACCAAAAGTTGCTCTCCATCTTTTTTTGTTGTCTACCAAATCATTATGATCCATTCTCCTTGGGGTCAGTCCTTTAATCTGGTGCAAACTAACATCCTAAAAATAATACTATATTCAACCATGAACTAAAAGGGTAGTTAGAGAACCGGCAACTGAAAATTATCAGCCAATGAATAGAAGTGGATATTGATAATAACTATAACAGAGTTTTTTAGCAGCTAAAATATAATACATGAAGAACTTGATATAGATAGTTGCCAACTACAAGAAAAAGATGCCAGGATGAATATTTCCTGTTCTTGCCTCTATAAAATTCAGAAAATTGTGTACTATTTATTATTCCTGCAACCAAATAAATCAGAAAAAAACAGAAAACAGAAGTATATTATCAGTTTGGTATGGGACGATCCCGAGCCCACAATTTACTTGTGTCTCTTTAAGAAATCTAACCCCCTCACAGTTGCCCAAGGTTCACGGGTTAATTTTTTCCAGGATGGAACGAGATAACAGTTCTACTGTAGCGGCACTTCAAACAGTAGAACACTGCGAACTCAAAGAAACGGAGCAAATCACACGACTTACTACTGAAGTTTGTATTTCTGTGTTTCAGTGTGTGTTCAAATGTTGAAGACTGACCAGTTTATATAGCCATGAGAAATGGAAGGAAGAGTCACCACTAATGGCTGAATTCATTGCCACTAACAATCTGAATTCATCACCACTAATGGCTAAATTCACTGCCACTAACACCTGAATTTACTGCCACTAATGGCTGAATTCACTAAATGTTAGTGATGAATTTTTTTAGTTAATGGGAAAACGTGGGAGAGTGGGAGAACGTGGAGGAATAATTACTTTGGATTAATCAGATTAATCCATTCAGATTTCTGTTACACAAACAGATTAAATATTAAATATTAATAATAAATTATTAATTAATTAATATTTTTAGTTTTGTTGGTCCAAAAAATTAAGTCAATCAATCATATCAATTGACCGAAATCCGAAATCCAAAATCCGAAACCGAAACCGAAGCCGAAGCCAAAGCCGAGACGAGCGAGCGACGACGACAGCGCGAGGCTTCCCTTCTTCTCAACCCTTTTAAGAGCGAAGAGAAGTGAATTTGTATTTAAACCCAACAAAAGTCTTTTCCTCTACCAACAAGTGCAGAGAAGGTGCATTTCCTTACAAAAAGGAACCTTTTCACCTTCCCACCCATTTCCCATTCACACTCTATTTATTCCAAAATCCCAACAATCCCCCACATGAATGGGGAATGGCTATATTGGAAATATGCATGACAGACTTGTGTTATTTGCAAGAAAGAATTAGTTGAATCGGGATAAGTAGGTTTCCCTTTGAACTTTCCGTAGTGAACATACATCGGATATGCTCGGTCAATCGGTAGATTTGATATCTTTGAACCGTTGAGTTTTGGTGTATACCTAGACAACGTAAGTCACATAACTAACCCTTAACCGTCTTTGGTTCTCACTGTTGTGTTCGTTTCAGCCATGAACACCGCCTGGTTTCATAAGTACTTAGAGAACTTGCCATACTGAATTCTCCTTGAAGCGGCTTCCACTTCACACTTACATAGGTGATTTCTAAACGTGTAATCCTATAGATGTACACTGTTTGATAATTAAAATATCAAACTTAGACAATCATTAAAAAATGCCTCTAGCACTTTACCCTTGGTACTTGAACATTATCTAATCATGAGAATGGACCAAACATTAACTGACAATGTTGAACCGTCAAACACGACTTTGTATTCTCCTTGAACCTAGTTCTTGGGATCTCCAGTCTCCTAGGTAGAGTTACCGCCGTGATGACTTGTCCTTGGCCATAGTCCCATTCCCTTCGATGAACACTCAACCGCCTCTCTAGTTAAGCCTTTTGTAAGCGGATCCGCCACATTATCCCTTGACTTCACGTAGTCAATAGTGATAATTCCCCTAGAGAGTAGGTCCCTAACAGTTTTATGCCTTCGTCGTATGTGACGATTCTTACAGTTATACATGACATTCCTCGCTCTTCCTATAGCCGATTGACTATCACAATGTATACAAATTGGTGTCAACGGCTTAGGCCAAAACGGAATGTCTTCCAAAAAGTTCCGAAGCCATTCAGCTTCTTCACCGGCTTTATCTAAGGCTATGAATTCAGCTTCCATAGTAGAGCGGGCAATACATGTTTGCTTGGACGATTTCCAAGACACCGCTCCTCCACCTAGTGCGAAAATATATCCACTTGTGGACTTAGAATCAGTTGTGCCGGTGATCCAATTAGCATCACAATATCCTTCAATGACTGCAGGATACTTGTTATAATGCAATGCAAAGTCTTGAGTGTATTTTAAATACCCCAAAACACGTTTCATTGCCATCCAATGGGTCTGATTGGGATTACTCGTGTATCGACTTAGTTTACTTATAGCACAAGCTATATCTGGTCGAGTACAATTCATGACGTACATCAAACTTCCCAAAACACGTGCATAATCCCGTTGCGACGTGCTTTGACCTTTGTTCTTCTTTAGAGCAAGGTTTACATCAATAGGAGTCTTTGAAATTTTAAAATCCAAATATTTAAATTTTTCAAGAACACTATTGATGTAGTGAGTTTGAGACAACGCCAGACCTTGAGGAGTTCTATGGATCTTAACACCCAGAATTAAGTCCGCAACTCCTAAGTCTTTCATATCAAATTTGCTAGTCAATATGCGTTTCGTAGCATTTATATTTGCAATGTTATTGCTCATTATCAACATGTCGTCCACATACAAGAAAAAAATGACTATAAAGTTAGGAGTGTTCTTAATGTAGACACATTTGTCACACTCGTTAATTTTAAAGCCATTTGACAACATTGTATGATCAAATTTCGCATGCCATTGTTTAGGTGCTTGTTTCAATCCATAAAGTGACTTAACAAGTTTACACACCATCTTTTCTTTACCTGGAACCACGAACCCTTCAGGTTGTTCCATGTAAATTTCTTCCTCCAGATCCCTGTTTAAGAACGCTGTCTTAACGTCCATTTGATGGATTTTCAGACCATACACGGCGGCTAACGCTATTGACATACGAATGGATGTAATTCTGGTTACCGGCGAGTATGTGTCAAAGTAGTCAAGACCTTCTTGTTGTTTATATCCTTTAACAACAAGTCTTTCCTTGTACTTGTCAATAGTGCCATCAGCTTTCATTTTCCTTTTGAAAATCCACTTAGAACCTAATGGTTTGTTTCCAGGAGGAAGATCAACCAACTCCCAAGTATGATTGCTTAAAATAGATTCTATTTCACTATTGACTGCCTCTTTCCAAAATGGAGAGTCTGAAGAAGACATTGCTTCTTTAAACGTCCGAGGCTCATTTTCCAACAGGAAAGTGACAAAGTCATCTCCAAATGAAGTAGAAGTTCTTTGACGCTTGCTTCGTCTTGGTTCTTCTTCATTTGGTGAATTTCCTTTAGTTCCTTCCCGAGGTCGTTTGGATCTTTCACCAACTGACTCACATTCGTTCTTATACGGATATATAGTTTCAAAGAATTCAGCACTATCTGATTCCATCACCGTATTAACATGAATGTCGGGATTTTCTGATTTATGAACCAGAAACCGATACGCTTTACTGTTTATAGCATACCCAATGAAAACACAATCAACTGTTTTCGGTCCAATCTTAACCCTTTTGGGTTTTGGGACTTGCACTTTTGCCAAACACCCCCACACTTTGAAGTAATTCAAGTTGGGCTTCCTTCCTTTCCACTTTTCATATGGAATGGAAAGTGTTTTGCTATGGGAAACTCGATTGAGTATTTGATTAGCCGTGAATATAGCTTCCCCCCACAAGTTCTGGGGTAGACCCGAACTGATTAACAAGGCATTCATCATCTCCTTTAATGTCCAATTTTTCCTTTCCGCAATCCCATTGGATTGAGGCGTGTAAGGGGCAGTTGTTTGATGAATAATGCCATATTCCAAACATATTTGTTCAAAAGGAGATTCATATTCTCCACCCCTATCACTTCTTATCATTTTGATCTTTTTGTTAAGTTGCGTTTCAACTTCATTTTTGTATTGCTTGAATGCGTCAATTGCCTCATCTTTACTACTAAGTAAATAAACATAGCAGTAACGAGTGCTATCGTCAATAAAAGTTATAAAATACTTCTTTCCACCGCTAGATGGTATTGGCTTCATGTCACAAATATCTGTATGAATTAAGTCTAATGGTTCAGAATCCCTTTCAATTGACTTGTAAGGGTGTTTAGCATATTTAGACTCAACACATATTTGACATTTTGACTTAGCGCAATCAAATTTAGGCAATACTTCCAAATTGATCATTTTTCGCAAGGTTTTATAATTGACATGTCCCAAACGAGAATGCCATAAATTATTTGACTCAAGTAAGTAAGAAGAAGCTGCAATTTTATTCATAGTATCAACGACCATTACATTGAGTTTGAAAAGGCCCTCAGTCAGGTAACCTTTTCCTACATACAGCTCATTCTTAGTTATTACAACTTTGTCAGAAACAAACACACACTTAAACCCGTTTTTCACAAGAAGTGCAGTAGACACCAAGTTCTTCCTTATTTCAGGAACGTGAAGAACATTGGTCAGAGTCACAACCTTGCCAGACGTCATCTTGAGGAATATCTTCCCATATCCTTCAATTTTGGCCGTTGCAGAATTGCCCATAGAGAGCGCCTCATCAGGTCCAGCAGGAGCATATGAAGCAAAGGCTTCCTTCACAGCACAAACATGGCGGGTGGCTCCTGAATCAATCCACCATTCCTTAGGATTTCCAACTAAGTTGCATTCAGAAATCATAGCACATAAATCAATGTCTTGCACTCCTTGGGCCAATTTTGTCTCTTCAACCATGTTTGCTTGACCTTTTTCCTTTTTCCTGTCCTTCTTTGCAGCACGACAGTCTGCGGACTTATGTCCACTCTTGCCACACTTGTAGCAATTTCCCTTGAACTTTTTCTTGCTGGGGTTGGTCTTCCCTCCAGAAGGCTTCTTTCTCTTATTTTGATTTGGAGTATGCTCAACAATATTTGCTCCCGCTATTGCAGCACTTCCACGAGCCTTCTTTGCAGCAGATTTGTTGTCCTCTTCAATCCTCAAACGTACAACCAAATCTTCAAGGGTCATCTCCTTGCGCTTGTGTTTTAAGTAATTTTTAAAGTCATTCCATGATGGAGGTAACTTTTCAATCATGGCTGCAACTTGAAACGCTTCATTAATCTTCAAACCTTCAAAGAAAAGTTTGTTAGCAACAATATAAATAATACTCTTCACATAAGTATTAATCAGGATCAAACCTTCAGCAAGGAGATCATGGATAAGGACTTGAAGTTCTTGGACTTGGGACACAACAGATTTGTTATCCACCATTTTATAATCCCGAAATTTGGCAGCCACAAATTTCTTCAGTCCAGCGTCTTCAGTCTTATATTTCTTTTCTAGAACATCCCACAGTTTCTTAAACGTTTCAACATTACTGTAAACGTTGTACATGTCATCTTCCAAGCCACTTAGAATGTAATTCTTGCATAGGAAGTCAGAATGCTTCCAAGCCTCAATCACAAGGAAGCGTTCGTTTTCAGGTGTTTCATCAGTCAGGACTGGAGCATCCTCCTTGATAAACCTTTGCAGACTTAAGGTGGTCAGATAAAAGAACATCTTTTGCTGCCACCTTTTAAAGTCCACACCAGAAAACTTCCCCGGCTTTTCTGAAGGTGGCATAACCGTTGCAGCAGCACGGCTAGGCCCAGCAGCACCAGAAACTGCGGTAGCATTCGTATTCACAGCAGGGACAGTTTGTTCCACTCCGTTTGTCATCTCTGTCAAGTGACACAAGCGGAAACAATATCAATAAACTGTTTAAACAATAGGAGTAGAAAAAACCAAGAAGGCTTTTAGTCCCCACAAACAGATTATTTCACAGTAATTAGGAGTAGAAAAACCACAAAGATTTTAGTCTCCACAGTAGATTAATATGTTATATCCGAGTAGAAAACCATAAAGGTTTTAGTCTCCTTAAGCAGTATTTATTTAAGTGCAGAAAATAAATAACATTAGATTTCTTAAGCTTGTTATTCCTGCAACCAAATAAATCAGAAAAAGACAGAAAACAGAAGTATATTATCAGTTTGGTATGGGACGATCCCGAGCCCACAATTTACTTGTGTCTCCTTAAGAAATCTCACCCCCTCACAGTTGCCCAAGGTTCACGGGTTAATTTCTCCCAGGATGGAACGGGATAACAGTTCTA
This sequence comes from Petunia secreta, assembly GCA_029990175.1. Classification (NCBI taxonomy): domain Eukaryota; kingdom Viridiplantae; phylum Streptophyta; class Magnoliopsida; order Solanales; family Solanaceae; genus Petunia; species Petunia secreta. The sequence continues at coordinate 5,420,258 of JARKIP010000061.1, forward strand.
CTGTAGCGGCACTTCAAACAGTAGAACACTGCGAACTCAAAGAAACGGAGCAAATCACACGACTTACTTAGTATGCAGAAAAGAGAGGGAATGCAGTAAGAAGTTTGTATTTCTGTGTTTCAGTGTGTGTTCAAATGTTGAAGACTGACCAGTTTATATAGCCATGGGAAATGGAAGGAAGAGTCACCACTAATGGCTGAATTCATTGCCACTAACAATCTGAATTCATCACCACTAATGGCTAAATTCACTGCCACTAACACCTGAATTTACTGCCACTAATGGCTAAATTCACTAAATGTTAGTGATGAATTTTTTTAATTAATGGAAAAACGTGGGAGAGTGGAAGAACGTGGAGGAATAATTACTTTGGATTAATCAGATTAATCCATTCAGATTTCTGTTACACAAACAGATTAAATATTAAATATTAATAATAAATTATTAATTAATTAATATTTTTTAGTTTTGTTGGTCCAAAAAATTAAGTCAGTCAATCAATCATATCAATTGACTGAAATCCGAAACCGAAGCCGAAGCCGAAGCCGAGACGAGCGAGCGACGACGACGGCGCGAGGCTTCCCTTCTTCTCAACCCTTTTAAGAGCTAAGAGAAGTGAATTTGTATTTAAACCCAACAAAAGTCTTTTCCTCTACCAACAAGTGCAGAGAAGGTGCATTTCCTTACAAAAAGGAACCTTTTCACCTTCCCACCAATTTCCCATTCACACTCTATTTATTCCAAAACCCCAACACTATTAAATTAAAATTTCAAATTATACAGCAAACTGACACGACCCGGAATCCGGTTAGGCCGTGCGGGCACCCGACATCCTCCCTTAAACCCGTCGGGCGAACACTTACCAATTAAATCAGGAAATAAATATAACAATTCATAAATAAGGACAAGACTTAAAAGAAATCACAGACATACTGATACCTCTACGCTGTACAAAAGAAATTACAGCTGGCTACCCAATATACTAGGTTTAGGGCTATCCAGACTAGACATCTAAGAGTACAGAAGAAGACAAATACCTCCTGAAGGGAGCAATATGCAACTGAAATAATAAAGATAAAACTGGTGGCCATCCGGAATAAAAGCTGGCTCACCCTGACAGCTGAAGTCGTCTTCGCTCCATCACAACGTGGCGAATTTAATCCTGGAGCGAACCTGCCGAAACGAAATAGATAGACAAAAACAAACAACAAACAAGGGTGAGTCAAAAGGACTCAATAAGTGGGGCAGACTAGCCACCTCAAAGAATAGGATATCTAGCCAGGGAGAAAAGAAGCAGATAAACAAAATTCCTCTTATTTAAATTATGAAAAGGCTGAGCCAGATAATAACTAGAAACAGGTATGGAACATTAAAATTAGGCACGTAAGATAGCCAGAATATATAGGTATCTCGAACATATCAACAATCAGAAATACATCCTGTTGCGGCATGCAACCTAATCCATATATTCATACTGTCGCGGCGTGCAACCCGATCCATATATTTACACCGTTGCGGTGTGCAAACCAATCCGTATATTTATGCCGTTGCGGCGTGCAACCCGATCCCCGCAACTAAGAATACGAGCCAAAAATATATAGGCAAACTGAAATATTTCCACAATATGGTATACATACCGCATACACAAAACACAGCATGATAGTCACACAATTGTCAGCGTGCGGTGCAATGAAATGGGATGAATGCAGTATGATGCAATGGTCTCATATGTGCCAAATAGATGGAGCAGAATCCTCTTGCTCCGAGGGCGGAATCCTCCTACCCTCAATATGATGCAATGGAGCGGAATCCTCCTGCTCCGAGGGCGGAATCCTCCTACCCTCAATATGATGCAATGTGCATACGAATGCAACATGATGCAATAATAACCCATCACCAGCACGGGACTCTCATCGACAGCTGGAAAGTATATACCAACTCACAGCCAAAGTACAATACTCAGATTCTCAATGCAATACCAATAACAGGACATAACATATAATATAGAATATAAATCCAAAGCTAAGGCGTAATGAGTACGCCTATCGGCAGCTACACACGTAAGGAACACGTGGTAGAAAATCCACGAGGCCAGGTGCCTCCAAAGAAATGGATATAAGCACTTACCTCTTCCAAAAGTTAGCATTGCTAATCAACAACCACTTTATCCCTTGGTTTCACTACCAAATGATCCTGTTGTGTTCAATAAGCAGAAAAATATATCAAATAAGGCTAAAGACTTCATTCTCCACATCTTAGGGTAATCCGGTTAGGCACCTGATACCCTATTTGCATACGCAATACGCAGGCCAGGCCTATGTACAGGGTTTAAGGCCACATAACCAAACCCCAAATAAATTACATTTATAAGTTGCCCATAACTCACTGAGTACGAATATATAATCAATTTCATTATCGGGGTCCATTTGACCCTTTAAACTATCAATTTACGTCATTAGGGCGATGTCTAAGATCCCTATTTTTACCGTAAAAATATATTCAAACATACGTAATAAACTCAAATAATATATTAAGATCATTACCTGAATGTTTTGGGGTGAAAATACTATTTTTCTCCGGCCCCTTTTCTCATTTTCTGGCAATTTTTTTTCCATTTCTGCGCCATTTTATTTTTCTCTGCTTGAAATCGTTTTGTTACTGCTTCTGCTAAGAGATGTAGCATATATGCACTGCTACACCGCCTAACTTTTATGTTTTGTCTTTTTCTGTTATTTTTTTTGTTTTCTTTTATCTTGTTTTCTTTTGTTAACGAAAATTAAAACAGTACCCTACGATATTCAAAATAATTCTAATTTTTTCATACGAGTGATACAAAATATATGTAACATACTAGCGAAGGCGGATCTCAAATCGGGTTCCCGAAACTCAAGATGCAAATTTAAATGGAAAAGAAGTCAAATTATTTAACTTTCGGCATTTTAGCGGAAACTAGCTGAACAACATTGAAATTCACTTTCGAAAGTTCACCAAAGTCACACATAATCATACGAACCTAACGGCGCTTTCGGATTTCGAATCAGAGCTCATTCGCCAATACCGAGCTCGTAAATCTCTTTTTAATATTTATCGACGATAAAAACTGAAACCTTCTTCCGATGCCTACCAAACGAAGTCTGATTTAGCTCAAATTTAACAGACAGGTCCTAATGGACATTACGAATATTTTAAAATTATCGGTACACCAATCGGAGTCCTAACTTCCGAAACGACTGATCGAGGTCGTTTCATTCTCCTCCACTTAAACTCTCGTTCGTCCTCGAACGAGCCTAAGTGTAAAGAAAAATTCGCACAGATAGCAAAAGAACTTGCACGACCTTCATAAGCTACTCCACGGGTATTATTCCCTGATTATAGGATCAGAATTATAACACGCATATCGAACTTTTGGAACAAAATATATCTGGATAATATGATAACACAATTGCCCAACTTATTTTGACTAAACTTATCCTTCCTCGATCATGAGAGGAGAGTTTTACTTTTTCGAAATAAAGATACACAAAACTCTGGATGAATTAACATGATTCTACCAGTGAATCACCTTGTCGATATACTTTTCGATATAGAACAAGTCGATGAAACAAAGAATTAGCTTACACTTGATGCAATAGGGGGAGCTTTTGAAGTACCTTCTCACTGCACACTATAGAAGATTTGATGCAAGCAATATTATTTTTACGAATGCACTATGCAACATCTCAGTTGATTTTAGTGTTGTTCCGCAAGCTCCTTGTGGGAATGTAATTACTCATATCCTAATGTATGTCAAAGGTTCATCTGAACAGGGCCTATCATATAAGGATAAGGATCATGCAAATAATACTAAATAGTATGATGCAGACCAGGAATGATCTTCAGACTGAACATCTACTTCAGGGTATTGTCTTTGAATTGGAAATATTATGTCTTGCAAAAGTGAAAATAAAAGAGACATGTAGTTGGACCATGAGCTGAGGCAAAATACTAGCAACAACGTTGATTACATGTGCACTGACAATGCTAAAGTAACTTCTCAAAGAGTTGAGGTGTGAAAAAGATATATGATGGATTGTCGACAAGCTGCACTAAACCTTTAACTCTAAATTTTCATGAAGCAAAAACAACGGCAGTATGAGGATCCAGTTCTAGTTGAATACAGCCAGATAGCCAGAAGAAAACCAGAGTCATAATACAGGGTTACTACTAACTGTGTTCTCATGTATAAAGATATACTTTGTGTTCCTGATGTTGCAGATTTACGTGGACAGATTATGATAGAGGCACATTATTCCAAATACATTGCTCATCCAGGTTCGACTAAGATGTACTATGATGTTAAGCAGATTTATTGGTGGAACGGAATGAAGTGTGACATAGCAGAACTTGCGGCTCAGTGTTCTAATTTCCAGCAAGTTAAAGTCGTGTCATCTTTCCAGGCTTTATGCTTTCAGCAGATAGGTACGTATATATGATCAGGTTGCCAGCTTATCTCTGTCATTAATAGATTATTAGTGGATTTAGCAACGATCGACACTCATTGTAGATTTCTTTCGTGGCCTTACTCTGGGTAGTGAGAAAAGTGGTATCAACACCTCAGAGATTTAATATTACCATTCAATATTTGGAGGAAGACTCCTCCACTTAAAGCACAAACTCATGCAGCCATTTGAATAGGAATAACCATCCCCGCACAGTCTGCTGGACTAAAGAAGAGACAGCTAAAAATAGAATGCGGCTCAGACCTGAGTTACCAAATTACCCTCTCGAGTTGCCAAACGACTGCAACTCCCGAGTTCACAACTCTATATCTTTGTCATAAGCAATACCGCCTGATGGATCAAATCAGAGGTCAAATGATGCCCCTCATTACCTTTAGTAGTCCTAAATACAACAATGCGCTTACCCAGCTACCTTGACACACACTCTGGCTCCACACAGGGAACATCATAAGAGGCTACTGACCGCCTAAGCTCACCAGTGCCGAACAAAGAAGAGATGGTAATGGACTGTTGATAGAAATAATTAGAGCTTCAGGAAGCTCATCTTCTTATTTACTTGGCCACCAGAGCTAGATTACTTCCGAGTTAAGCTAGCCAAAGAACCGCAATTGAAGAAATAGACATTAAATAAGCTTTATGGAACAACACCCATGCCAATTTAGCCTTCTCATAAGAAGAGAACTCCAACAATTTATCGGTAAACTCTTTTATAACTGAGAGAAGCTCATAGAATAACATGACGTTACTAACATTTCGAACCAAGAGGAGACACGTAGATCGAGTATTACTTACTAATCACTTTACACCGGAAGAAATGATAACACTTTCTGATGGTGACGAATTAGGATCCCATTATCCTACCAACATTGAATTTCGAGGAGTGAGGTGAACTGAATTGACATAATAACAGAAGGTGGCGTAACAAGATGCCAAGCAGACAATACCGACAGTCACTCCCAAACCTCTCACATTTAAATCAGATAAACTAGTAGGGTCTCACAAATGCCAGGAATAAATCATATCAGAAGCTCACCCCTCTACCGCAACTGATTCTTAATAAAAACGACATCCAAGGAAACCATCGAAACATGACAAAACACACCATTTCCAGATCTTACTCACATTTAAGAGAAGAAGAAATACTCGGGTCTACTACAGCGGACGCCTCAGCATCCTGCCAGACTGGTAGTTCATAAAACTGCCTCTGCGGCTGAACTAAGCCGTTACACTGATAATTACCTTCTGAAGAACAATTGCCACCACGCTCTCAACCTTTACTGGATCGTGGCATTTCTCTGGTTGATTGAGATCTAAATAAAATCCCCTGCGACTGTGCAGGTGCCTAATGACGAAGAAAGGACGACTGCCTACTTGCCGGAGTAAGGAAAAACTCCTCAAGGGATAACCAGACTCACGACAATGATAACACCTTTTCGACTGAAAATGGAAACTGGAAAGATTTTTGATAGCTGTAAAGAAAAGACTGAATCTGATCTTGACGAGCTACTGGCGTACTCTAAGAATCACGTGACACAAGCTAAGATAACCTGGAAGGTGACCTCCCAAAATAATCAGAACTCTTACCTCCAAATGAGGTACCATGGTTACCCACTAAGGCCATGGGATCTTTTGCTCTCCCGCTCTAACTTATGATATGCCTCGTACCTCCGAGAAATATGAACAACCACATCAAATGAAATCCCGACCTCAATCTCTCGAGCCATCTGGGATCCCAAGGAAAAAGAAAGGTCACCAATAAATCTTTGAACATTCTCGGAAAGTTCATAGACTAGCTCTAGTACATATCCAACCATCATAGAGAATTCAATCTCATATTCTAAAGCACCAATAGGCTAACCGACATGCTACCCTGTCCAATTCACTCAAACTGGCAACACTTTTCATCTCGCTCACTACTCGAAAAGAACTTTTTTTTCCACGAATCTAGAAGAAAAATCGAACCAAGTTAGCTAATAAGAGAACAGTCCACCAATCCAGGGCTGGACCTTAAAACTGGAAAAAAGAATAATCAACACCATACCGCTCGATATAATCAAGAGCCTGAAGGATATGCTGACATCATTTCATTTAAAACAAACTTACACAGGGATTATCTAATGCATTGCTTGAGAATATCGGGATGTTCAACCGCGTAAAATAATGCAACCTCTTCGGATACTCAGACCGAGCCATTACTCAGGCTAACTAACATGCTACCTCCGGAACATAATTTACTGAAGCAATATTAAGAACCAGAAAAGGAGCTCCCTGAGATCGAACGTCTGCATCTAAGGAAACCTGATAAGCTGCATTGAAAATAATAGGTTCTTACGGTATCTGCGTCGCCAAGATTCTCGTAAAAGCATCGTAGAGAGTCAAGGGAACCGCAAAGCCCTGCTCCCTTGCCCATTGCGAGCTCGTACAGCTGGGACCCCCGTAACTAGATCATCAGCACGATCAAAACTCTCAGGGCTTCGTCAGTGCCAACCCCACGCTAGACTGCTTCGTCTTGAACTCATACCGTTTGCTGATTTATCGCACGAGGGTTCACAATTACCACGAAGGAATTAACAAATTAACAAAAATACTTTTGAATCCTAGACCGACGCACGATCAGAAAAGAAGGAAGTTAAACTTCCTAAATGCCATCATAGCCTCTCGTAGATAAGTACGGACGTCTACGTACCCATCAGCGAGACTCTACTAGACACTGTCTTAGTCTGGATAGACTCTAAATCGGGCTCTGATACCAACTGACATGACCCGAAATCCGGTTAGGCCGTGCGGGCACTCGACATCCTCCCTTAGACCCGTCGGGCGAACCCTTACCAATTAAATCAGGAAAATAAATATAACAATTCATAAATAAGGACAAGACTTAAAAGAAATCACAGACATACTGATACCTCTAAGTTGTATCACAACATGGCGAATTTAATCCTGGAGCGAACCTACCGAAACGAAATAGATAGACAAAAACAAACAACAAACAAGGGTGAGTCAAAAGGACTCAATAAGTGGGGCAGACTAGCCACCTCAAAGAATAGGATAGCTAGCCAGGGAGAAAAGAAACAGATAAACAAAATTCCTCTTATTTAAATTATGAAAAGGCAAAGCCAGATAATAACTAGAAACAGGTATGGAATCACAAAATTATTAAAACCAGGCACGTAAGATAGCCAGAATATATAGGTATCCCAAACATATCAAAAATCAGAAATACATCCTGTTGCGGCGTGCAACCCGATCCATATATTCCTATTTTTCTCTGCTTGAAATCGTTTTGTTACTGCTTCTGCTAAGAGATGTAGCATATATGCACTGCTACACCACCTAACTTTTATGTTTTGTCTTTTTCTATTTTTTTTTGTTTTCTTTTATCTTATTTTCTTTTGTTAACGAAAATTAAAACGGTACCCTACGATATTCAAAATAATTCCAACTTTTGCATACGAGTGATACAAAATATATGTAACATACTCGCGAAGGCGGATCTCAAATCGGGTTCCCGAAACTCAAGATGCGAATTTAAATGGAAAAGAAGTCAAATTATTTAACTTTCGGCATTTTAGCGGAAACTAGCCGAACAACATCGAAATTCACTTTCGAAAGTTCACCACAGTCACACATAATCATACGAACCTAACTGCGCTTTCGGATTTCGAATCAGAGCTCATTCGCCAATACCGATCTCGTAAATCTCTTTTTAATATTTATCGACGATAAAAACTGAAACCTTCTTCCGATGCCTACCAAACGAAGTCTGATTTAGCTCAAATTTTACAGACAGGTCCTAATGGACATTACGAATATTTTAAAATTATCGGTACGCCAATCGGAGTCCTAACTTCCGAAACGACTGATCGAGGTCGTTTCACAAACAGAAACATGTCATACCGATTAACTGTACATACAAAATTTATGATTGAGAAAGTAGAAATTAATTAAATAAAATCCGTAATTGGACAAATGATACTGAACGCCAGTGATCAAATTATATAGTAGTAGTTCTCAGTGTTAAATTGTAACCATTAAATTCCTTAATCATGTAACCATTTCCAAATTAATTGAGTCCTTTATGTGAAATAGTTGTGGCTATTAATCTACTTCAAAGCAGTGTTTTAATGCTTCTTTAATAGAGACTTTATAGTCATGTAAAGTGATTTTAATTGAATTTTTAGAAGAATAAAGTGGTGAGAAGTCCAAAAAAAGGAGAAAAAAGATAATTCAATTTCTTAGCTTTAGAGAGTGCCAAGTCATCTTTTTTGAGGCTCAGCTTTATATATATATATAATGGTATTGTCATATTATTATTTTTTTCGAACTTGTTCTTTAAAATGCCTTTCTTTAATCGAGGGTCTATCGGAAACAGGCTCTCCACCTTGGTGAGGGTAAGGTCTGCATATATATCATCCATTTCGAACCTCACTTGTAGAATATACTGAATATATTGTTGTTGTTGTTGTAAATTATACCGTGATTGAGAAAGGTTACCAATTAAACTAGGAATAAATTATGTCAAATTATATACTAGTATCTTTGAAATTTGAATATTCTAATACCAAACGTCTCCTAAACGGTCGAGTACGTATTAGCAAACGTCTCTACCTACTTTTATGGGAAGTGGAACGTATATTTGAATTAAAATGCTCAATTTATGGGAAAAGAAGAGTTTTTTTTCGAGAGGAAACAGCCCTCTTACCCCTTTAAATTCATAACTACAATACATACTATTAGCATTATCTTGTGTTCAGATTCAATTGTTAACAACCATGACTCTAGGCATTGTGGACTACGAAGTTGAAGATGATCGCTACGATTTTTACGATGTTTACTTCTCGGATAATCGAATCCGAACAACAGTCACTAGCGACCCAGACATAGTTACTTCCTGGATCAACTCAACTGAGTCATATCACCGTAGCCGTCTCCATTGTCTCATCGTTGGGCTTGATATCGAGTGGCGTCCCTGTTTCATTCGCAACCATAAACAAAATCCAGTTGCAACTCTTCAACTTTGCGTGGCACGTCAATGTCTCATCTTTCAACTTCTATACTGCGACTATATACCTATTGCCTTAATCGATTTCCTTGGTAACACTAGTTACACATTTGTTGGCGTAGGAATTAAGAATGATGTTGTGAAATTGGAAAAAGATTATGACATTAGTGTTGATCATGTGGTGGAATTAAATTCCTTGGCTGCTGATGCATATAATATGAGAGAATTGAAGAGTGCTGGGTTGAAGAGGCTGTGTGAAGTTGTACTTGGAAGAGGGATTGAAAAACCAAAGCATATCACAACGGGAAAGTGGGATAATAAGTGGCTAACTTATGATCAAGTATCGTATGCTTGTGTTGATGCTTTTGTATCTTTTGAGATTGGAAAGCGCTTGAATGCCAGTGCATGACTAGAGTTTTTGATGGTATTTTTCTCTAGGTGAAGAAATTGCTGTTACCATTTAAACTGAAGGTTAGAGTTGTTATGTTTTGGGTGAATAAACAGAGTTTTTGAATTGTTATAGTCTTGAATTACTTTCGAAATTTATGTAAGTGCTGATTCTTATTTTTTATTTTTATGTTATAATAATCTTTGCACTGAGCACTTAACGATTAACGTGTTGTTTGATCGGGTCCAATGTGAAGTACTATATATTCAACATCGTCTTAAAGTTTCTCCAACTTGAGTGTGGAGAATTATGAGTACTCAGTTTGTAGCATAATATTGCATGTTTTCACTAGAATAACATTAGTGAAGGAGAAGTTAATAATATCCAAAGGCTATTATAACGTAACGTGTATATATCCATATTGCGTGGTTTATTGAGAAAATTCTCTGAACAAAGTGATAAGTAGTTTGAAATGCTTAAATTAAATTGATGAGTCAAACTTACTTTACAAACCATGAGCTAACTAAACTGTAATACTCCTTACTAGGTAGTGTACCTTTCGAGACATTAACTAGAACATGATAAAACTTATACATTCTTGAAACAAAGAAAATGAGTTTTGAGGAGAATTAGATTACTGTAGAATCAAATATATTAGAGACATTGAGATTTCACAAGTAAAAAGCAACAACGGTTACATATTCCACCGTTTTATTCCATACAAATGTGCTACAACTGCCCAAGACTCCAACTTATAATGTATCCGTACTACTAACAACATTAAAAATAAGAAAATAAAAGTAGTGGAAAAAACACAAGGTGTTACATAGATTTGTAAGGACTTCCTTATACATTTGTTCATGAGGTGTTACATTTTCATTGGCTCATGTGTGTACAAGTGTAGAGGCAATCTAGGAGTAGGAACAACTTGTAATGGAGTTCGCATATAGGTGACCGCACCAGGAGCCTCCAACATATCAATGTCTTCAATCTTAACACCAGGAGGCAAAGACCACTTAAAATGGTGCAACAAACGGGCTAACATTGACGTGACCAAAGTAATGCCAAGATTCACACCTGGACATAAACGTCTTCCAGCACCAAATGGTAGTAATCTATAATCATGCCCCTTCATGTCAACATCCTCTTTCATAAATCTTTCAGGCCAAAATTGTAAAGGGTCTTCCCAAATTCTTGGATCACGGCCTAAAGACCAAACATTAACATGTACAATTGTATCTTTAGGGATATGGTAACCACTCACTTTGACATTTTTACTTGCCATATGAGGTAGCATTAGAGTAGTTGGAGGATGTAACCTTAGAGATTCTTTGACTACATATTGTAGATAATAGAGTTTAGAGAGATCCGATTCGTTTACAATCCGATCCGACCCAATAATTTGGTCTAGTTCCTCTTGGACCTTTTGTTGAACTCTGGGGTTCCTTATCAGTTCTGCCATAGCCCATTCAACAGATACGGCTACTGTGTCCATCCCTGCTCTTATCATATCCTGCAAAAAAATTTGATTAACAAATTGATATGATTTTATAATGCCAGTACAAAGATCAACTTGAAATTGTTAGTTTATTTTATAGTTTGTGGAACAATTTTATAGCAAAATGACATCTTTATGAGAAAAAATCACACTTTCTCATCAATTATACACCTGCATCAGCATGAACACATTCATATAAACACAAATTTTGACTTTAACCTAAACAAAGTTTGTGTATTAATGAGTTTAAGTTACATTTAGTGTAAATAATCTTTTGAAATGAGATCAACAACAAAATATTTAGTAAGTCTTTATAAAAGGTGAGATGTATAATTTTGAAAATGAGGTAGATTACCTGCTGTACACACAAATAATTTTATTGTATAGAGTTAAAATTCTTAAAATTACCTAAGAGGATTGAAGTACACCAAATAATTTTGCTGCTATCAATTTGATATAACCTGATTTATCAGATTATCAGGTCGTCATTTATTTTCAGAGTTAGCATGTGAGACTTGTTTTGAAAAGTCACATATACTAACATTAAATCTATACACTGTCAGTGTATGCACAGTTGCACACTAGTTAAACTCTTCAAAATAGCAAGGCGATATATGAGGAGTTGTATATATACTTACCCAAAGAAGGCCAACAACGGTGTCATCAGTGATATCATACTCTTTTTGAAGAGTAAGCAAAGCATCAAGAAAATGCTGTTTGGATTCCCCAATTTCCTTCCTAGCAAGAGTGTGTTCTTCCATAATAATTCTTGTATACTTTTCCAAACGCCTATCTTGAGCCTCAAGTGCTTCATCATCATTTTTAAAAATCCAACGTAGCCATGGAACAAGTTCTCCCAAATTAGGCTTTCCTCTAATCTTTATCCCATCAGAGATAATGGATTTGAGCTCTTCACCTTGCTCATCAACATCACCTACTGAGTTGATAAACCTCTTGCCAAATGTTAGCCTTGTTATGTGGTTGAATGCCACTGACCCCAAGTAGTTCCTCAACATCAAGCTGTTACTAGCATTATTGCCTACGCAAATATACCCAAACAAGATTGAATTATGATTTAAATTTGATAGATTCAACCTGTAAAATAAACAGTACGTAACGAGTAAATGATTAAAACTTACAAGGCTTAGTAGAGTCTCTAAAGATGTTTTCAACCATGGAAGTAATTTCATCATCTCTAATAGGTCTAAGACCTTCAAGTCTTCTAGGAGTAAAAAGCTCAAGATTACAAAACTTCCTTACTTTCACATAATGAGGCCCATAATCAGCCCAAATCAAATCCATCCCATTTTTACTCACACGTTCACTAGCCTTTGATCTAGGTCTATTAGCCAAGTATTGGTCATTATCTTTGAGAACTTCTTTAGCAAGTTCAGCATTATTCACCACCACATTTAGTTGTGAACCTAGGTAAAATGAGAAGATGGGCCCATAAACTTGAGCCCATTCAGCAAAGAACCTGGGCCTCACCGGTTTTATGTCGAAGAGGTTCCCGATGACCGGCCACGACCGTGGCCCTGGCGGCAGCTTGGTGGTGATTCGGTGGTAGATTTTGTAACATATAAAGATGAGAAATATAGATATGGGAAAAAGTACTATAGGAAGAGCCATTATGGAGAAGTTGTGTGGGGGAAGAAATGGCTAAGCTATATATGACCTCTTTATAGTTCTGATTTGTTGAGTAACAAAAATTACTAAAAATAAAATATAGTGAAATCGATGAGAAGGAATAATAGAGTATATAGTACTCCCTCCATTTATGTTTACTTGTCCCTTTCAGCTTTTCATTTCCACAAAAAAAAAAAAAAAAAAAAAAAAAACTTGACAAATATACCCTTATTAATTATACTTGAAAAGTATAAAATATTTAATTGAAAATTGATTTTGAAAAGTACAAAATATTTAATATCAAGAGCAAATTAGGAAGAACATAGCCAATTCTATCTTGAATTGCTAGAGGGATAAGTAAACTTAGAATTTGACTTTAATGAATTTGGACAAGTAAACATAAACGAGGAGTATATACGAAGGGAGTATATAGTAGTACATATAAACTAGTAATATTATAAGTTCATAAGTTGCACTTCTTGCTTCTTAGGAGGAATCTAATTAAGATTTGTAATTAATATTGTTTCCTTAGAATTTACAGTAGTTGATTAAGAGGATTTTAATGCCAACAGGCAAGTGGGATTAAAATGGTCATTAAGTTTTTGCATGGTATCCACGTTTTCCTCAAAACAAAGTCATGACTAACATGTGCGAGCTACTCCATCAATTATGAGCCAAGTAAAAATGGCCTCGTTGGCTGATTTGAAAGCAAGAAGAATTGGTGGCCAATTGCTCTCACCAACCATGGTTCTGAAAAACGTTGCATTAGAGAGGGAGCAACTGGTGAGGAAATTTTTTCTCTAGTGGTTGGTGAGGGAATTTCCTCGTCAAAATGTGCATTCTCTCGCTATAAAATAAAAAAATAAATTATATTTTTTGTTAGAGAATTTCCTCGCCAGTTAAAACTAAAAATTTAGGTGGGACCTCATTGGAAAAGGAATTCCTTCGCAAATTACTCCTTCTAAATATGTCAGACAAACGGCGAGGGAATTTCCTAGCAGTATCAAAATATACTCCCCCACCCTCTCTTTTACCTATTAACCTACATAATTTTCTTTACCCATTTTAACAAAATCCGATTGGCGACTAACAAATCCCCTTTTCCTTTTCCGGCAACTCCAATCTCTCCAGCTCCAATCATTGATTAACTTAGGGCTTATGTTATGTTTTGCATTGATGGAAAAGCCAAATGAAAACACGATATAAACCCTACCACACTTAGCCCTCCTCACTCTAAAGCTTATTAGCTAAAAGGTACCCCACATCTCTCATTTTATTTGACTTTTTGATATTACAAAGCGTTGTTTGCTACTCCCTCTGTTTCAGAATAGATGAACCTTTTCGATTTTCGAGAGTCAAACTGGATGAACTTTGACCAACAATTTAAGATGATTTTTTTCATCATATTGATAAGAGTTGCATGTTATAGTACTTTTCGTATAGTTTTTGAATATGCAAATTTTTGTTTGAAAATATTAATTTAATATAGTCTAATTTAGGTTTAAAGATTAGTCAAATTAACTTTCAAAAAGTGAAAAGATTCATCCTTTTTGAAACGGAGGGAGTATTACACAATTTTGCTCTGATACAATTTAGAAAATTGGAAATAGTTAGGAGTATTAGATTGAGGTGTTTAAGTCTTTAATTGGATAATGATCCCCTTATTGTACTTCTATGTACTACTAATTTGAATTTTTCTTTAACAAACGCCATTAAATGACGTCTGTGCCCGGTTGAGTTTTTGGTATTTTGCAGAGCAAATGTTGCTTCCTTTTCTTAGCGGTATTTTGACAGAGCAAATCTTGAATAAAAATTGATTTATTACATTTTCCCTCTCATTCCTCTGCTCTTACAGTTAGTCACGTTTGGTTAATTGGTCCTCTCAGTCTTCATGGAACACTTTCAACTTGTTTCCAGTAAATACTAAATGAGAGTAATTATAGCAACTGATGTTTGGCATTTAATGCCTATATTTCATTAATATTACCTCACGTTTGGATACTTTATTCGCACGTTTTCTAGTTGACGAATGTGATTTTGCACTGATTTTATGTCGTATGATTGTAGGTTGTTATGAGGTGAAATTGGAGCTGTGAAGAGCATAATCGAGCAAGAAAATATTGAATTGGATTGAGGATTGGATCGAGCACACGAAGGCACGGAACGAAGCGAGCTGCAGAGCAAGGAAAACAGGAAAATGGCCTGGCGCGGTACGAGGCGCGCCGCGCCAGCTATGGCGCTCAGCTTTCTGGCGCGTTTTGGGGTGCGGGGCGTGGCCATTGCGTGCGAAATTCGACGGACTCTGCTTTGTTGCGCGCGTTTTGAAACGCGGGGAGCCAGCTATAGCGCCCCTGGAGCGTTTTTGGAAGTCCTATTTCGCCTAGGCTTAGGCATAACTAATTGCTAGGCTTTTGTAAACATTATAAATACTCTTTTACTTAATTTTTTAGGGAGAAGTTAAGATTTTAGAGCAAGTTTCGGAGGAGAGGGGAGGAGCCCTAGATGTCTTCTAAACAAGTTCTTTCTCTCTTTCTCTTATTCTTCTCTTTAATTCTTTAGTTTGATCATTCTAGGGTTAGAGTAAATACATGAAGGTTGATGTTTGAAAGTTGATTTCTACCTATTGATTTACCATTACAGATTGTTTATTCTTTCTTAAGCCTAATTGTTTGGTTATTTCGGCCTGATAATTGAACACTATCTATGGTTTACAAGTTGAACTCGACAGAGGGAACTTGTGAACGCACATAAGAAAGAATAGGGCTTGATTGTGAACCTGGGCATTGGGGAATCGATTTGCGGGTAGGATAGATATATACCTATTCGCCTTGCTTAGCTAAATACAGAGTTCGTTAATGCGTGCATGTGATTTAACTCCATAGACATATAGGCGTTAGAGTAGCTTGCATAGATTGTGAAGAACCGAAAGGTTTTCACGAATATAATTAACATGTTAGTTAGCAATCTAGGAAATCAAGAAGTAGAATCAACTGGATAACTCAACTGGATTGTTCGTAACTCTGACCCTGGACCGTTCTCTTTTATTAATAACAACCTATAATTTTCTCTATTACTTGACTTCAGTTACTTGCTTTTAATTATTGCATTTAGTTAGTAAAAATCTCAACCATCATTGAAAAAGATCCCTGAATAGTTATAGAAATTGTTTGCTAGGATTCAGTCTGACACAATAGTCCTCGTGTGAACGATACTCGATTTATCACTTTATTACTTGTCGACCACGTATACTTGCGTGTGCGTTTGGGAGCAAAAAAGTTTTTGGCGCCGTTTGCCGGAGACTAAATAATTGACTGTTTTCTTTTGAACAATTTATTTTTTTCTATTCAGTTTTAATTTTTGTTTAGTTTAGTATTGTGTTACTTGTCTTATCATGACATCTATTAATAAAAATTGGTCAAATGATGATTGCTCAAATTTTGATAATCTCTGTCTACTTTGCGGAGGAACCCACTTGTGGGTAAATTGTCCAACTCTTTCAACCCTACGAGACTGGTTATGTGAATTTTCTACCACCTTTGATTGAAAATTTTTGTAAATTGTGTGGTGGTCGGTGGAATGATTGTCCTAAGTGCCATGCTCCTTCCCCCAATAATTTTTGTGATGATTCTAATGATGTTTGTGAGTTTGATAGGAGCGATAAAGTGCAGGTTGTTAGCGAAATTTGGTTAATGGAGCAAGCCAAACTCTTAGAAGCTTATGGGGATTTCAGAAGTGAACTAACAAATATGACGAGGCAATTTATGGAAGAAAGAGTGGAACTCGAACAAGAGATCGACCAATTTGGCTTGACTATTCACGACTTTGAGGTGAATTTGAGTGATATGGTTGATGTGTCTAATGCCCAATTATCAGTTGTCGTGGATAGTAGATTTGAGATAGAAGAGCTTAGAAGCCAATTTGAGGAGCAAAAAGTGGAATTCCTACCATTCGACCCAATATTAGTTGATGATGCCAAGTTTGAGGAAATCACATTAGAGTCAAGTGAGGAAATAGAAAACATCATATTTGAGGACTCTAGTGTTTGTGCAAGTGAGGGTGTCAAAAGTAATGCAAATTTAGAATTAAAGTGTATTGGACCTCACTCCAATCATTTTTCAATATTGTGTTTGGATGATGACATGAAAATTGAGCCACCCGAGCCTATGAAGAAACAAAAGGAGGAGGAACAAGGTGCCTATATTTTAAAGTTTGCGATGTCGAGGAGACAAAACGATATTCTTTATTTAAGAGACAAAAAGTGTAAAATGTGACATTGTTTACTTGGTCCTTTTGTATTTTTGCCACCACCCCAATACCATAGTCATAAGCTTGAAGCAAAGTTGGGGATTCAATTCATTAGTTCAAGGTGGAGGCAAAAGTGATGAAGTTGTCTTCGTCGTGCCGCGACGTTAAATCAAGCGCTTCTTGGGAGGCAACCCAATTTGTTTGCTTTACTTTTTTTTTTTATGGTTGTATATTACTTTGGGTGATTATTTGGATTGCAGGTTCATGTAATGTCGAGTTTAAGTGTGGGGTGTCCTGATCCCTGCCTAATATTGATGACATGTTGGGGGAAGTCTGAGTACCTCTTGCTCTACGGATGCTTGGTGGGTTCGTAATGGAGATGGTGCCACTGCTCGCGCCAAAGGCTAGGTCATTTAGCCTTCAGGGAAGTTCCTTTAACTCTTGCACTTTTTTTTGTTGCACTGAGGATACTGCTTGATTTTAGGTGTGGGGTGGGGAAGCTTCCGTTCTTTTTGAGGTTATGGATGATTTTACCTTTAGGTATTTAATTTCAGCAAATTTTTATTTTTGTCACTTGAAGTTATTTTTATTTGTTTCTTGCTTTAGTATATAAAAAAAAATTAGAAACCCAATGAAAAATTCCGAAAAGATTTTCTTTATAGGCTTTGTAGTGGTACATGTTATCCACCCCGTGGTTTTTCTTATGGCCTCAGTTCTTTTCCACGGTAGACCTTTGAACCGGGTAGTTTTTTTATTTTCTTTCATTTTAGGATTAGAGTAGTTAGTTATAGGTGGCCCTAGACGAAAGAAATAGGTAGAATGCTAGGTGCCTTTGATTTGTTTGATATCGATGGACTTGAACTTATTGCATGTGATATTTGTGGTGTCGTTTTGGTTTTAAAATTGTGATGCATGCCTAGAAAAAATGGAATGACTCCCTTGAGATGCTTGAGTCCACTCACTTGACTTTGTTGTGAACCTTTGTGCATTAGTGCTTAAATTCCCACAAATTGCACCTTATTTGCTGGATTGAGAGTTGTGATGGAATCATTTTGTGTAGATCGTGTGCAATGTGTGTTGTGAGGCATATTCTTATTGTACTCCATATTGCATATTGGTGTCTAGAACTTGCCCCGTGTGTGTGCAAAGCGAAATTATAGGTTTGCTCTAGTCGGGAGATGATACAGACCTTCTTGGATAAGCCTTTGACCTTGATTTGCCTACCCTTATATACACCTTGGACTTGCTTTCTGACCATATTGACCTTTTTGTTGGCACCCACACCGCGAGCCTACCCACTTGTTCTAAATCATTTTCTTTTGACCCTTTACTCATTAAGCACTTTAATTGATGATTTTATATTATTGTAGAGTTTGTGGTTAAAGTATTGGGAGGTTTTTGAGTGGAACCAATGAGGGGGATATGTGGTAAATTGAGAAGTAGTTGAAAAAAGAGCATTAGCAAGGTTTGGAGTGAATTGAATTGAAAAAGAAAAAGATAAAAAAGAGAAAAAGAAGAAGAAAAGTTGAATTGAAAAAAAAAAGAGAAAAGAATATCCATCCTTGCTAGTGTGTGCTTAAAAGAAAAATTACTACTTTGTGGAAAAGGTGTGTGAAGAAAAAAATTTGTTGGTTGGGTGAAGTGGTTGTTGGTTTTGAGAAGATATGTGCTTAAATTGAATGTGATGTATTAAAGTGCTTAGGGAGGTAGTCACTATTATCCATATGTATCCTACCAGCCCCTTAGCCTACATTACAACCTTTTAAAGTCCTAGTTAATCCCGATTGGAGTGAGCTTACATTAGTGAAGTCCTACACTACGGACAAGCCTATGGTACATCGTGTGTGACATGTGAACTTTTCATGAGAGTGAGTGAATTCTTTTTATGCTATTGTCCCCATTCCATTCTTGATATTCATTGTCGTGTGTGATATTTGGGGGACACTCTCTTGCTTTGTTCTTGGTGAGGGCACATGGTTTACATAACATAGGTGAAGTCGTGGCTTCTTGGTTGAGTAGATAGGTGTGACTTTGTGGGAGCATGGTTGCAATGACTCGAGTTTGTGCATTTGAGTTGTCTTGGGGTGGTTGTTCTCATGTTTTGATGTTTGATATATTATTGGCATGTTCGTTGGACCCATAGTAGTCATGTATGCATTTGTTCAATAGTCGGTATCAACCATAGTCATAGGCAGACCTGTTCTACCTAGGTTGGGAAGTTATTTATAATTGCTCGAGGGCGAGCAAAGGTCCAAGTGTAGGGTGGTGATGTTTGGCATTTTATGCCTATATTTCCTTAATATTTCCTCACGTTTGGATACTTTATTCGCACGTTTTCTAGTTGACAAATGTGATTTTGCACTGATTTTATGTCGTATGATTGTAAGTCGTTATGAGGTGCAATTGGAGCTTTGAAGAGCATAATCGAGCAAGAAAAGATTGAATTTGAATTGAGGATCGGATCGAGCACACAAAGACACGGAATGAAGCGAGCTACGGAGCAAGGAAAACAGGAAAATGGCCTGGCGCGGTATGAGGCGCGCCGCGCCAGCTATGGCGCTCAGCTTTCTGGCGCGTTTTTGGGCGTGGGGCGTGGCCATTGCGTGCGAGATTCGACAGACTCAGCTTTGTTGCAGTGCCTCAAGCAGGCAAACGGTGGGCTAAACGTAGGCATGTCAAGCCGTGCCAAGGTTGGTCTTGAGGCTGCCCAAGCGGCCAAACGGTGGGCTAAACGTAGGCACCTCGAGCCGTTCCAAGGTTCCCTTGAGGCTGCCCAAGCGGGCAAACGGTGGGCTAAACGTAGGCATGTCAAGCCGTGCCGAGGTTGGCCTTGAGGCTGCCCAAGCGGCCAAACGGTGGGCTAAACGTAGGCACCTCAAGTCGTTCCAAGGTTGCCTTGAGGCTGCCCAAGAGGGCAAACGGTGGGCTAAACGTAGGCATGTCATGCCGTGCCAAGGTTGGCCTTGGGGCGCCAGCTATAGCGCCGTTGGAGCGTTTTTGGAAGTCCTATTTCGTCTAGGCTTAGGCATAACTAATTGCTAGGCTTTCGTAAACATTATAAATACTCTTTTACTTAGTTTTTGAGGGAGAAGTTCAGATTTTGGAGAAAGTTTTGGAGGAGAGGGGAGGAGCCCTAGATGTCTTCTAAACAAGTTCTTTCTCTCTTTCTCTTATTCTTCTCTTTAATTCTTTAGTTTGATCGTTCTAGGGTTAGAGTAAATACATGAAGGTTGATGTCTGAAAGTTGATTTCTACCTATTGATTTACCATTACAGATTGTTTATTCTTTCTTGAGCCTAATTGTTTGGTTATTGAGGCCTGATAATTGAACACTATCTATGGTTTACAAGTTGAACTCGACAGAAGGAACTTGTGAACGCACATAAGAAAGAATAGGGCTTGATTGTGAACCTGGGCATCGGGGAATCGATTTGCGGGTAGGACAGAAATATACCTATTCGCCTTGCTTAGCTAAATACAAAGTTCGTTAATGCGTGCATGCTATTTAACTACATAGACATATAGGCGTTAGAGTAGCTTGCATAGATCGTGAAGAATCGAAAGGTTTTCATAAATATAATTAACATGTTAGTTAGCAATCTAGGAAATCAAGAAGTAGAATCAACTGGATAACTCAACTGGATTGTTCGTAACTTTGACCCCTGGACCGTTCTCTTTTATTAATAACAACCTATAATTTTCTCTATTACTTGACTTCAGTTACTTGCTTTTAATTATTGCATTTAGTTAGTAAAAATCTCAACCATCATTGAAAAAGATCCCTGAATAGTTATAGAAATTGTTTGCTAGGATTCAGTCTGACACAATAGTCCTCGTGGGAACGAGACTCGATTTATCACTTTATTACTTGTCGACCATGTATACTTGCGTGTGCGTTTGGGAGCAACAACAACTATTGGCAAATTGAATCCTAGGAATAATCAAAGCACTAAATTAATTTTTAGTTCATAAATCTCTAATAGTAATGTAATTTTATTAAATTTGTTTAGATATTTTGTTATAGGAAAACTATCAAGCTGCTTACGACCAATGAGTTGAAAGCCAAGGATCAGGGGTCGCAGAAGGCGTTCTTAAACCCACCCCAGAAGAAAAAGCTGCAATGTTCGTTGAGACGGGTGGTGGCTACACTAGCAAAGGCCGAGCCTATGGCCTTGGTCCATCACGTTACAAAAAGCCCTCCCGGGTAGGTATTATTAATGCTTCTTGTTCTTCTTCTTCCCGTGCTCTACATAATGTGGATCCTTCCTTGCAAGCTAATTACAAGAAATGGATAAAAAACTAGCGGACCAGAAGCAAGAAATAGAGCAAAGACTAGCGGACCAAGAGAAGGAACACCAAGCTGACCGTGAAAAGATGTCAAAGTTAGAGTCCTTGGTGTCGAACTTTATCATGGGATCAAATGGACATGGCAATGAATCTCGGAGGATGGTGTAGTATCATAGTTAGTTAAGTATTTGTGTTTTTAATAGGTAGTGAACGCGTCAAGTAAATTCGTGAATGATTTAAGTGTTTCGGTTGTTTGTGTTTGAAAATTTTATGAAACAAGCGTGTAGATTAGTTTTATTGCCCGGTAGTGGCTTTGTAGTTATGTTAGACAGGTTATGGTGCCATTATAATGGATATTTTGGAGCTTATTGGTTGTTGTTGTTGCTTATAGTTGCAGCTGAGGCTTGGTTCCTGTTATTGTAATATTGCTGCTAAATGTTGTTGGATCTTATTGTCGCTTGTTGTTATTGTTGTTGTTGTTGCTTGTTTCTTCCTATTTTTAATTGTGTATTGAGCAGGTTTATATGTTTGGAGAGAGAATTCCTTCGGCAAACGTATAAAAAAATTATTTTCTATGTTTGGAGAGGAAATTCCCTCGCCAAACGTATAAATATAAATATTTTATAAGTTTGGAGAAAGAATTTCGTCGTCAAACCAAAAATATAAATATATATTTTTTAAATTAGAGAGGAAATTCCCTCGCCAAAATAAAAAGAAAATTTATTACCGTTTGGTTTTGGCGAGGGAATTCCTTCCCTCTCCGTTTGTTTACTATAAATAAGGGTCATGTTTGTTGTTCATAAACGCACCAAAATAAAAAGCAACTCAGTCGTTGCTAGTTAAGTATTTCACAGACAGTGAAAGAAAATAGTCTTTGTAGGCAAATAGAGTGTGAGCAATATCATAGTGAGGTGTCTTTAAAATAATGTGAGTTATTTCTTTTGAGTGTGTAGTAGTCTACGACTACAGTGTGTAATATTTCTCACTATAGTGAAGTTATTTTGCTCCTCTCAATACGTGGTTATTTTAATTTTTGTGAAAAGATTTTTCCACGTTAAGAAACTTGGTGTCGCTGTACTCCTCAATTCTTGTGGATTGTTTTTGGAATTGTTCCTTGGATATACTATTATTTCCCAACATCGTGGTATCAGAGTGATGTAGGGAAACGCGGAAAAAGTAAACAAGATAAGAACGAGACGTAACTCGATCAATAATCTCAAGTAGCAACGGAGAACCCGTTCCGTTACACCCCGAGAGAATATCAAGAACACCTACGCTAGGCAACTACCCTCGAGCTAACGTGTGTTTAACTCCAAAAATTACCCCGAAAAGGATAAATTCCGGAATATCGACAGGATGGACTAACTCTTTTGGAGTTTTTGGAGTCGCCACCCAATTTAAGGGAAGCAGGGAACCAAATTAACAAAAGCGTGCAAAAAAACTCCGTTTTCATAAAAGACGGTTTTTTCAGAGATTCTAAGTAAGAGGTTTTATTAATTTCGGAAGAAGGTTTTTAAGGCACTTCCGAAATTCCGTAAAATACAGTTAATCCGACAGGTTTCCAAATACTTACAAGTGCGCTTTTCTTTCAAAAGAATTATTTAAAAAATTAGTAATAATAATAATAGGAATAATTAATCGAATAAAAGCTTATTTGCAAAATATTCTTTTACTTGCACGCATTTGCTAAGACGGCCCCAATTTGCAATAAATTAAATAACGACTTCACAATAAAAGGCGATGAACATAAAGTAAAGCAATATACAAACAATCAAATATTATTGATAAATAAAATATTCTACACATTTATTTGCATAAATATTTCTAAGGAAAGAAAGGCAAAGTTAAAGATAAAACCCGAGAAAATGATCAACTCGCGGGAGCCTTGGATTTTCAAAAATTCCTAAGTCTTATTTCTGAATGCTCGGGTCCGAATTCAATCCCCAAATGCCTTCAATGCAATGGATTATTCCCATTCATGAGTTAGCCAAACTCGTCCATAAATTATTCGTGCCAAAATGTACCTCGCAAAACAAACAAGTAAAATTGGATTAGTACGATAATAAGGTATAATAATTAATGAAATAAAATAACAATAATAAAGTAATAAAGTAATAATAATAATAATAATAACAATAATAAAATATATAATAATAATAATAATAATAATAACAGTAAAGGGCTATTTTTGCAAAATTTAGGCTCAGGTTTGTATGGCACGTCGAATAGAGGCTCGGGATTTGGTACCGTTGCAAATACGGAGCCGGTCGTGTTGCCATGCCAGGTACCAAACCCACCACTCTATCCGACTTGCTTTGCATTAACTTCATATATTCATTCATCGCCTTTTTGCTTTAGGGACACGGAAACGGGACGATTCAAGTGAAGTATCATGTTCAAATCGATCCCGAGGCCTCAGCACGTGGATATGTATTTTTTCATTGGCAATAGTATCGGTTCAATATCAGTCCATAGGTCTCAAATGAATTATTTTTTCATAGGCCTCCCATCGACAGTGTGCTTTAGATCAACAGTGTCTCAAAAATAAGGACATGTAACTTCAAATGGAGCAACAGTCAATATCCTGGATATAACAGAACAACCAAGACAACAGCTAAACTCCAATTAAGGATAAGCCATCAGTAGTGCAGGGAATCCCTCACACAATTCATAATCCAGGCAGATCTTGTTCAGATAATTCATTTGTGTGACAACACAAACAATGACAATCATCGTAAATGCCCAAGTTTGTGGGTATATTAGCTGATTCATTCCTGATAATGTCAACTTCAAAGCAATGCCAATTGCTTTGACACTCATAACCGATAAAGAACCTACTAGCGAGCAAACTCCAATATAAAACATAATGTGTGTCTGTCCATATTGCGGAAGATAGTGAAATATAAGAACTAAGGCAGTTGTTACCACCAAAGCAGCATAGAAGAGAAAAGCTGGCTCAGTAGCAAGATTCCACACTTCTGTCACAGATTCAATCTCACGTTCTTGTGGAGCATGCAACACAATTGTGATGGAACCCAAAACACATAGAGCACAACCTAAAATTCCAAATGTATGTAGCCTCTCTCGCAAAATAATGTGTGCAAGGACAGCACTTATTATGATACTGAGAGCACCTAGAGGAGTCACCAGAATAGCAGGGGCAAATGCATAAGCTGCAAAATTAGCAACCTCTCCAACAATCATTGTTATCATGCCCACCCACCAAAGTGGCTCAAAAAGATATGAGTATCCTCCAACGCCAGCCCTTGTCAAAGATAGGGAACTCTGACTTGAAACGAGTACAAACGAAGTCTAAGATTTGATCATTGCTCCCTGTTCTTCCTAACCAAATTGATTGCAAGGAAATGCTAAAATTTGCAGGCCTTGATCTTTGTACTTCTCATATAATTGGTTAAGTCTTGTGTAGTTCGAGTTCGTCATCCCGCACTTGGAAGCAACATTCACGATAAACATAACTTTTCCTTTGTAGATACTAAGATCTATATCATTTCCCATTGCATCTTTTACAGTGAAGTCATAGACAGATTTTGGATTTTCCTTTGATTGACTGGCCATGGAATTTTGACTTCAATTGACTACCTCAAAACAGGGAAAACACTAACCCAGGCATTGACTCGTGTGTTAAGGAGATGGACATGGCTAAACTAATTTATTTTAAATCAAAAACAAAAGGAGTGTCACTTCATTGCCACTCTGTGGAAATATGATATCAATGCCTTTTGAATGGCTAGCCAGTTTCCTAATTGCATCTGTAGATGCGGCTGCAACTTCCTCATCCCCACTGATGAGGCAATTAAGCAAAAGTTGATAAACTCCATACTCATGAATTAGCTGCATAACAATAACTTCATCGATATTCTCCAGAAGGCAAGATACCGTTTGACATGCTAAACGTCTGACTTTTTGAGACTCTGCACCCAGACCGACAATAACAAATGGCATGTAGTGTGGAATGAGCGATGCACCATATCGTATTTTGAAAAGCCTTTCTAAACAATCAACCAAGGAAATTTCTAGGCCAGGGTAATCTGCTTTTTTTTTTTTGCAAAGCATTGATAATAGCTGGAAGAGGAAAACGATTGAGGAATTCATGAGCTGCCTTTAAAACATTGTCAACATCTAATCTCCATTATACTTTCACAACAAATAGGCTCAGATCCATGAGACATGGGGGCAAAGAGAATGCGACAACGCCATGGCTGCAAAAGAACAGGTTGCTTGTAACAGAGGAGCCTCCATCACAAACTATCCAAGGTTTGCCATGCCAAGATACCAGTCGCATTGTCTCCATGCCCCGAATATCAACCCAGATTAGTATGCAATATCATCATCGCCCCCTTATTTAATAAGAGCCTGTTTGGACAACTTCTAAACGATACAACAACATCACATAAAGGGCTGTTAATTATAACAACAAAGAAGAAATCATATGCCATACCAGAGATGGGCAACAACCCTTCAGACAAAATCCCAATTTTCTCTGATTGCATCATTCAATTGAGCTAAAAATGAAATGGGGTTTCCATATTGAGGCTCAGATATGTAAAAGATGGGAGCAAAGAGAAAACGACAATGCCATGGCTGCAAAAAGGAACATCCGGGTTTGCCCCGCCAAGATATGGGTCGGATTTTCTCAATGCCCCGAATGAGTAATAGCCCGGAATAGCATTATCATCACTGCCTCTTTCTAAAAATAGCAAATTTTTCCAAAGTTTCAACCAAATCTTATGTCCAAACGCTAGCTTAAAATAGGAACAGAGAGAGTGATTATAATTGGTAGCTTTCTTTGTTTGTGTTTTGTTGTGGAGTAAACAAAAGGAGAGGGTTGTTAGTTTAGTAAATAAAGAAATCATAGGCCAAAACAGAGAGGGCAACCACCCTCAAGAAATCCCTTTATCTCTCTGTAAGCCTCATTCTTGTTTTTGGGCTAATAATACTCTTCATTGTTGCTGTGTTAAAGACATGTATAGTGTGTCTTGGTTGTGTAGGGAGATCTGATTTTTTTTTTTTTGTCTGAAGATGATGAATGATCATGTTGAGGGTTTTTCTGAGTGGGGTTTTAGTTTAATGGGGATTTTGCAAGGGTAGGTCAGATGTTAGGTTATGTAATGCAACTTTGGCCTCCTTTCATCAAATCCATTAATTTTATGAAATTAATTTTACAAACATCTTTTTTAATATGCTTCTTAATTAAATAAACTTTGCAACTTAATATTAACTTAAATTCGGGAAAAAATTAGGTGTCAACAATGTGAGCACGCAAGTAGAATGGTCGGGGGATTGGCAATCATCTAGATTCACTAGAGGAAGAACAAGTCCCATCAAAGATTTTCATTCAATAGAAGAGTTCAACTTTCAACACAAAGGTTTTTGTTCATCAATAATAAGCTAGTGAAAGAAGACAAGCTACTAGCTATTTATAGGTGTTTTTAGGCACCAATTGAAAGGTCTAGAATTCCCACACTTAGGCTTAGGAATAAAAGATCACGTAGGGTCAAAATAGACAAAACAAAAAGTCAATTCTCGTCCTTCAGCAAATGGGGCGGAGCGCCCTTGCAAATGTGCAGTGGGGTGGCCTAGGCGGAGCGCCCCAAAGGTGGGCGGAGCGCCTGAAGTACTGGGCTGCTCCCCTTGCGCTTTTATCACCTAGAACGGCTTCCAATCGCTTCCTCTTCTAGGCCTCTCCTCACCAAGTGTAAGTGTACTCCTTGGATCTCCTTAGCTTGGCTCCGTGTGAAGGGTCTTGTGGGGGTTTGCCCGGCATCATCCTCCCCTTCTTGAGAGGATTTCGTCCTCGAAAGTGAAGCATCATCATCCACGACCTCTTCATCACCTACATCCAAAGGAACCAAGTCACAAACGTTAAATGTATTAGAAACTTGATACTCACTTGGCAAGTCGACCACATAGGTGTTGTTGTTTATCTTCAAGAGCACTTAGAATAGGCCATCTCCACGGGGTGCCAACTTCCCTTTCCTAAGGTTTGGAAACCTTTCATTCCGGAAGTGCACCCACACATAGTCACCCTTCTTGATTTCCACCTTCTTGTGTCCCTTGTTTTTCTTGGAGGCTACCTTTGCATAAGCTTCCTTCAAATTCTTCTTTGCCTTAGCATGTAGCTCCATCAAAGCCTTGGCTCTAGCTTTTCCTTCAAAATTAACAACCATTTCCCTTGGCAAAGGGGTTAGATCAAGGGGAATCAAGGGGTTAAAACCATAAACATACTCGAATGGAGTCATGCCAATCATTCTATGCACGGTACGATTATAGGCAAACTCCATAAGAGGTAACTTGTCAATCCAAGTCCCACCCTTACCTCGGGTCATGGCTCTAAGAAGAGCACCCAAAGTACGGTTCACCACCTCGGTTTGCCCATCGGTTTGAGGGTGGTGGGGCGTAGAAAACAAAAGTTTGGTGCCAAGGGCACCCCATAAACTCCTTCAAAAATGGCTTAGGAACTTGGTGTCCCTATCACTCACTATGGTTTGAGGTACACCATGCAACTTTAAAACATTATCAATGAACAAAAAAGAAACATGTTGTGCATCATCACATTTTCTACATGGAATAAAATGAGCCATTTTGGAGAACCTATCCACAACAGTATAAATGCTATCATGGCCCCCCTAGTCCTTGGTAATCCCATGACAAAGTCCATTGATATATCCAACCACGGACTAGTAGGTACGGGGAGTGGCGTATACAAACCATGGGGGTTCGATTTGGACTTAGCAAACTTGCACTCAAGACAAGAGTTGTAAAGTCTCTCAACATGGGTCCCCATTTTAGGCCAATGGAATTGCTCCCTTAGGATGGCCAAAGTTTTATCCCTTCCAAAGTGACCCATGAGTCCTCCACAATGTGCCTCTTGCACAAGCAATTCTCTCCATGAGGACTCGGGTATGCACACTTTACCATTTTTAAAGATGTATCCACTAACCCATTGGTATTTTTCAACTCTCTCCCCGCTCTCTAGAGCTTCATGGATGCTCTTTAGCTTGGGGTCATGAGCATACATCAATTTGATGCTCTCAAAACAAATGAGCTTAGAGGTGAGAGTGGTGGCAAGAGCGAACTTCCTAGAAAGCGCATCCGCCACAACATTGTCCTTCCCCTTTTTGTATTGAAAAACATAGGGAAAAGACTCAATAAACTCAACCCACTTGGCATGCCTCTTGTTTAGCTTCTCTTGGCCCCTAAGATGCTTGAGTGACTCATGGTCACTCTTGATCACAAATTTCCTAGGCCAAAGATAGTGTTGTCAATGGGCAAGGGCTCTCACTAGGGCATACAACTCCTTGTCATACACAAATTAATTCAAGAAGGCCCCTTTCAGTTTCTCACTAATTCCATAGCCTACTTTAGTCGGGGAATGGGATGACGGTACTTTACCGTTATTTTGTTCACGACCCGACAATCAACACACATTCTCCAGTGCCGTCCTTCTTTGGAACAAGGATCACAGGCACGGCACAAGGACTCAATCTTTCCCTCACCAAGCCTTTAGTGAGCAATTCATCAACTTGCTTTTGCAATTCTCTTGCGTCCTCTGGATTGCTCCTATAAGCCGGTTTGTTAGGGATTTGAGACCCCGGGATAAAATCAATTTGGTGTTCTATCCCCCTCAATGGAGGAAGACCACTCGGCATCTCGTCCGGGAACATGTCTTCAAATACCTTCAAAACATTCTCAATTGCACTAGGTAAAGGGTTAGTTAAAGAATCAACATCAGATGCAAGAATCATACCTTTATGCACTAGGCAAAGGAGTAGTTTGTTGCCATCATTTCCTTTCAAGAGTTCACCCGGTTGCATCATGGCACATATGCCACCGGTAGAAGATGGTGGGATTGCCACCAAGCTTTCGGCCAAAGGACTAGTCTCCACAACCGACTTAGCCTTTGCCGACTCTCTTAACTCCCTCATTCGTTTGTAATCATCACTTACTTGCTTGGGAGTTAAGGGCTTTAGCACAATTTTCCTTCCTTCATGTTTGATCGTGTAAGTGTTGACTCGACCATCATGAACCGCATGTCGATCAAATTGCCAAGGCCTTCCAAAGAGAAGGTGGCATGCTTGCATAGGCACCACATCGAACAAGTGTTCATCTACATAACTACCCATTTTGAACTTGATCATTGCTTGCTTCACCACCTTTAGCTCCCCACACTCACTAAGCCATTGCAAACGATAAGGTTTGGGATGTTTCAAGGTAGGCAATTTCAATTGGGTAATAAGTGATTGACTCACAACATTAGCACAACTTCCCGAGTCAATGATCATAGAGCAAACAACACCCATGACTCGGCATCTAGCATGGAAGAGATTTTCCCTTTGCAAGGTCTCACTATCCTCCACAATCATGGCTCCTAAACTCCTTCTCACAACTAGGAAGGTATGAGGCTCATCATCCTCCACCGTATCATCTTGACCATCATCCACCTCATCCTCCTCTACTCCCTCTTCCTCCGGTTCACTCTCTTGTTCATAAGCACTATCACCAACAACAATCATGGTCCTTTTCGTAGGACACTCTTTATGACCATACCCCTTGCATTTGTGGCATTGAATTGAAGAAGAAGTAGGAGTATTCAATTGGGTTTTAGAGTTACCTCCCACATTGGATGTGTACTTCTCATACGGCTTCTTCACATCTTTGCTAACACTTGCACCACTTGTTCCACTTGTTCCACTTGCATTTGGGAACATTGCATTTGGAGTAGGAATCTTCCAATCTTTGGGCTTACTCATGGGAGTAGGAGTGCTATTCTTGTATCGAGTGGATTTCTCTTCCTTAAGCCATTTCTCGGCTTCAACCGCATCTTTGCATAGCTCATAGTGGTCATCATACTTGTGAAACTTCAATTGGGAGGCTATGTCCCGATTCAAACCACTTCGAAATCTAATCATGGCTTGCTCATCATCATCCTTATCCAAATCAAGGGACATTCGGATTTGCTCAAATTCATTGAAGTACTCCAAAATCGACTTGTAACGTTGCTTTAGCTCATAGATTCGCTTGCATTAGTCCGCACGGTATTGTTGAGTCACGTACTTTTCATCCATCATACGAATCAACTCTCCCCAAGTCACATTGATTGGAATAGCATTCCTCCTTCTACTTCTTTTGACCGATTCCCACCAAGTAGAAGCAAAGGACTCAAAAGAAGATATTGCATACTTGGCGTTCTTGTCTTCGGTCATATCATTAGTGTCAAATATCCTCTCCATGCACAATTTCCACTCAATGTACTCCACCGGGTCACTACTTCCTTTGAAAGAAGGAATAGTAAGCTTCACGCTATTAAGGTTGTTGTTATCTCGGCCTCCTTGGTAAGGCACCGGTTTCCCTCCAATGTTGCCTCCATAACCACCAAAATCTTCCCTAGCATTCCCTCCAACATCCCTACCAACTCCTATGGGTGGCCCTCGACCTCGGCCTCTACCCCTATCAACATTACGTCCCCAATTCATGGCTCTCCCATTCGGATTAGGAGCTCCATAGTCATCACCTCCATATTCTTCCTCCTCCTTCTTGAGCTTCTCCCACGTGCTCAAGAGATTGCACATTTCGAATAGCCATTGGAAGTGGATCATTCCTTTGGGGATTGCCCATAAGGTTAGGGTTGATCCCTAGACGGGGAATGCACGTTCGTTGGGTATTGCCCAACATTTGTTCATACCTCTCACGATCTTCCTTCACCCATTGTTGATTAAGCAACTCAATAACATGGCTAACTTGTTCCGGGGTAAAGTTAGGACTACTTGAGCCTTCACCCGCTTCAACTTGGACACTCGGGGTCCCTTTCTCAACTTGGACACTCGGGGTCCCTTGATCACCTTGGGTACTTGAGGTCCCCTTTTCAAGAGACTCAATCCGTTGATTCATGGCATCCACCTTGGTAAGAAGGTTAGCCAAGGCATCCTTGATGAAATCCAGACTTCCGTTTGCCATTGTACCTACAAAAGAACAAATGTTAGTGAAATCACCTCACACACTCCCTCACTTGAGTTTCACTCGGTTCACTTGTTTAGTGGTGGTGGATATTTCACTCGACTTGTAGTTTCAAAGCTTCACGTAGATGAGTAATAATTCCTCAACCCAACCAAACTATTCACGAGTCAAGCACACTCTGGGGTGAGTGGAGTTAATAAGACTCAATGAACGCTAGGCACTTTGAAGTGAGGACTTGAATAAAAAAGGATCTACGGATCTTCTTGGAGTTCTACTCTCTAACTAATGCACGAATCACCTAAAAGCAATGAAGCATTAGTGCTAATTAAGTAGAAAGATTACTTAGATAAGCACCAATTAGAGGTTAGGCAACAAAACAAGCAAACCTAGAAGAAACTACCAAAATCTCAACCTTCAGGGGTCAGGCGGAGTGCCTCGCAAATATCTGCAGCGAGGTTGGTCAGGTAGAGCGCCCAGAGTTCGGGCAGAGCGCCTGGACCAAGAGGAAGTCAGGCGGGGCGCCCAGAGTTGGGGCGGAGCGCCTGGACGAAGAACACCTGGGTTTTTCTGCTCCGTGTTCTTCGATTTCAATCCAATTTCTAGGTCGATTCCAACGTGTTTTGCCCAAATTCAAGGTACCCAAAGTTGAATATTGATACAACCTTCAAACCCCAACAAATTTCACACACAAACAACCAACAAACAAGTCTTAATCATGATTCAAAGTTTTCAAGTGGGGAGTTTCAACAAGGGTTTCAAAGGTTCAAGGTGGGTTTCGATTCTTCAAAAATAATGTTGCCGAACTCCGAATCACACAAAACTTGTTTCAATTTGTTCGTTTTTCAATGGAGATCAAACCCCGGTAATCAATTCCAAAACCCCACAATCAAACAACCACGAATCAACCAAATTTATCAAGAACAAAGGGTTTTGGGAGGGTTTAACAATTTGGGGTTTAAAATTTTCAAATCAATCCAATCCACAAGATTGTGGTACCCAAACATCGGGTTTTCAACAAGGATCAACAATCTATAACATCCATAACACGAATCGATCACACCAAAAAGTTACGACAATTTTTGTATTTTTCTCACTTTTCTATCTTTTTGTGTTTTTCTTCTTTCAATAACTTCAACAACAAGAAATCTACAGAAACTAACCTAGGCACGAAGAACCAAGGGTTGGGGGTTTGTAGAAATAAAACCCAAGCCTTGCTCTGATACCAAATGATATAGGGAAACGCGAAACAAGTAAACAAGATAAGAACGAGACGTAAGTCGATCAATAATCTCAAGTAGCAACGGAGAACCCATTCCGTTACACCCTGAGAATGTCAAGAACACCTACGCTAGGAAACTACCCTCGAGCTAACGTGAGCACACAAGTAGAATGGTCGGGGCATTGGCAATCATCTAGATTTACTAGAGGAAGAACAAGTCCCATCAAAGGTTTTCATTCAATAGAAGAGTTCAACTCTCAACACAAAGGTTTTTGTTCATCAATAATAAGCTAGTGAAAGAAGACAAGCTACTAGCTATTTATAGGTGTTTTTAGGCACCAATTGAAAGGTCTAGAATGCCCACACTTAGGCTTAGGAATAAAAGACCACGTAGGGTCAAAATAGACAAAACACAAAGTCAATTCTCGTCCTTCAGCAAATGGGGCGGAGCGCCCAACTTGGGGCAGAGCGCCCATGAAAATGTGCAGTGGGGTGGCCTAGGCGGGGCGCCCCAAAGGTTGGCAGAGAGCCTCAGCCAAGGCAATGCAGGGCGAAGCGCCTGGGATGCTGGGCGAGCGCCTGAAGTACTGGGCTGCTCCCTTTGCGCTTTGATCACCCGGAACGGCTTCCAATCGCTTCCTTCTTCTAGGCATCTCCTCACCAAGTGTAAGTGTACTCCTTGAATCTCCTTAGCTTGGCTCCGTGTGAAGGTGGGGTTTGCCCGGCATCACAGAGCCATGAAAAATAATAGTATACTTATTTTTCAATACCCTCGTCTCATAAAAGAAAATTATGAAAAATGGTGCCTATGATTGAAGGAAATTCTTGGCTCTCAAGGTATGTGGGAGGTTGTACGTAGTGGGTATACAATACCCGATAATAAGGAAGCTCTACCTCAACATGAAAAAGATGTCTTAGTAAAAATTAGGAAGAATGATCAACAAGCTCTCACTCTCATCCACCAATGTCTGGATGATGCCATGTTTGAGAAGGTCGCTGATGCCACCACCTCAAAAGAAGCTTGGGAGATTTTATAAAATCCTCTCCAAGGAGTTGATAAAGTGAGGAAGATAAACTTCAAACACTAAGGGCTGATTTTGAAATTTTGAAAATGAAGGAAGCCGAATCTATTTCAGATTATTGTTCAAGAGTGAAAGCTGCTGTAAATCAATTAAAAAAGTACGGAGAAGAAATGGAAGTAAAAAAGTAAGGAAGAAGGATCAACAAGCTCTCACTCTCATCTACCAATGTCTGGATGATTCCATGTTTGAGAAGGTCGCTGATGCTACCACCTCAAAAGAAGCTTGGAAGATTTTACAAAATTCTCTCCAAGGAGTTGATCAAGTGAGGAAGATAAAACTTCAAACTCTAAGGGCAGATTTTGAAATTTTGAAGATGAAGGAAGCCGAATCCATTTCGAATTATTGTTCAAGAGTGAAAGCCGTTGTAAATCAATTAAAAAAGTACGGAGAAGAAATGGAAGAAATTCATGTGGTAGAAAAGATCCTTTGGTCTTTAACACCTAAATTTGATTATGTGGTGTGTGTTGTTGAGGAGTCTAAAAATTTAAACTCTATGTTGACGGAGCAATTGGAGGGTTCTTTACAAGCCCACGAAGAAAAGATCAGAAGGAGACAAGAAGAGTTATTGGAGCAACTTCTTAAAACCAATGCATCTTTCAAAGATTATGAAGGCGAAAATAGATGTAGAGGAAATGGACGAGGAAGAGGCCGTGGTAGCCGAGGAAGAGGAAGAAGTAATGGTAACAACTTCAGCAATGAAGAAAAAAGCTTTCAAACTGAAACGACCTCGGTTAGTCGTTTCGGAAGTTAGGACTCCGATTGACGTGCCGATAATTATAAAATATTTGTAAGGTCCATTGAGACTTATCTGTAAAATTTGAGCTAAATTAGACCTCGTTTGGTAGGCATCGGAAGAAGGTTTCAGATTTTATTGTCAATAAATATTAAAAAGAGATTTTCGAGCTCGGTTTTGGCGAATGAGCTTCGATTCAAAATTCGAAAGCACTGTTAGGTTCGTGTGATTATTTTTTACTTTTATGAACATTCGAAAGTGAATTTTGATATTGTTCGACTAGTTTCCGCTAAAATGCCGAAAGTTAAATAATTTGATATTTTTTCCATTTAATT
This sequence comes from Petunia secreta, assembly GCA_029990175.1. NCBI lineage: Eukaryota > Viridiplantae > Streptophyta > Magnoliopsida > Solanales > Solanaceae > Petunia > Petunia secreta. Next base: position 5,455,147 of record JARKIP010000061.1, read on the forward strand.
TGCATATTGAGTTTCGGGAGTCCGATTTGAGATCCGCCTTAGCGAGTATGTTACATATATTTTGCATAACTTGTATGCAAAATTTGGAATTATTTCGAATATCGTAGGGTACCGTTTTAATTTTTGTCACGAAAAGAAAAGAAAATAAAATAAAATAAAAGAAAAAGAGGAAAAGACAAAAGGAAAAGAAAAAAGAGTAAAGGGAAAAGATATATGGCGGTGCTAAGGGGATTATCCCTTAGCTTAATCTAAATGAGAACAGAAACATGAGAACAAGAAACATGAACAAAACAGAAAACGAAAAGAGAACACAGAGAAGGAGAAAATTACCAGAAAATAAGAAAAGAGCCAGAGAAAGGTGGAATTTTCACCCCAAAATATTCAGGCAATGATCTAATACATTATTTGAGTTTATTTCGTGTGTTTGAATATATTTTAACGGTAAAACTTGGAATATTAGACATCATTTTAATAAGTTTAATTACTAGTTTAAAGTGTCAAATGGACCCCGATAATGGAATTGATTATATATTCGTACTCAGTGAGTTATGAGCAACATATAAATGTAATTTATTTAGGGTTTGGTTATGTGACCTTAAACCCTGTACATAGGTCTGGCCTGCGTATTGCGTATGCGAATAGGGTATCAGGTTCCTAACCGGATTGCCTTAAGATATGAGGAATGAAGCCTTTAGCCTAATATGATATATTTTTATGCTTATTGAATAGAGTGGGATCGTTTGGCAATGAAACCAAAGGATAAAGCGGTTGTTGATTAGCAATGCTAACTTTTGGAAGAGGTAAGTGTTTATATCCATTTCTCTGGAGGCACCTGGCCTCGTTGATTTTCTACCACGTGTTCCTTACGTGTGTAGCTGTCGATAGGCATACTCATTACGCCTTAGCTTTGGATTTACATTGTATATTATATTTTATGTCCTGTTGTTGGTGTTGCATTGAGGATCTGAGCATTGTACTCTAGCTGTGAGTTGGCATCTACTTCCCGGCTGTCGATGAGAGTCCCGCGCCGGTAAAGGGTTCTTATTGCATCACATTACATTCATGTGCATTATATGTCATTCATATGCATTACATTGCATCATATTGGGTGCAGGAGTATTCCGCTCCAGGAGCAGGAGGATTCCGCTCCATTGTATCATATTGAGGGTAGGAGGATTCTGCCCCAGGAGCAGGAGTATTCCTCTTTTATGTCAGATACTGAGTGCAGGAGTATTCCGCCTCAGCTTTATATTATATCGGTAGCAGGAGTATTCCGCCCCAGGAGAGTGCAAGAGTATGTCGCCTCATGTTTATATCATATTGGGTGCAGGAGTATTCCGCCCCAGGAGCAGGAGTATTCCGCTCCAGTTGGTTATCAGATTGGATTCCCCTCGAATGCAGGAGTATTCCGCTTCGGGATGGGATGCCGGGCACATGTGACCCTTTGAATCATATTCTATTTCATTTCATTTCATCTCACTTCATTTCATTTCATCTCAATTCAAACCATTGTGTAGACTTGTGGTACATAACTACTATTCTGCTTATATGTGCATTGCTTATTGTTGATATGTTTCTGGCACGCATCCTTGGTTGAGTTTATAATTTTCTTACGTATTTCCGGTTGTTATCTGGCTCTGCCTTTTATAATTTAAATAAAAGGAATTTGGTCTATCTATTTCTTTTCTCCCTGGTTAGCTATCCTATTCTTTGAGGTGGCTAGTCTGCCCACTTATTGAGTCCTTTTTGATTCACCCTTGTTTGTTGTTTGTTTCTTGTCTATCTATTTCGTTTCGGCAGGTTCGCTCCAGGATTGAGTTCGCCACGTTGTGAAGGAGCGAAGACGACTTCAGCTGTCAGGGTGAGCCAGATTTTATTCCGGATGGCCACCAGTTTATTGTTTATTATTTCAGTTGTATTTTGCTCTCTTCAGAAAGTATCTGTCTTCTTTTGTACTCTCAGTTGTATTTATGAATTGTTATATTTATTTCCTAATTTAATTGGTAAGGGTTCGCCCGACGGGTCTAGGGGAGGATGTCGGGTGCCCGCACGGCCTAACCGGATTCCGGGTCGTGTCACAAGCATTCAGATGCCGTGGTCGTAGACAAGGAGGAGGAAGAGGATGTGGTTACTATCAAGAGGAAAATGGTAAAAAGTATGAAAAATCTAAAATTGAGTGTTTAAATTGTCATATATTTGGCCATTTCTCTTAGGAATGTCGTAGTAATGTTGAAGAGAAAGCTAACCTTGCTGACGACAAAGAACAAGATGAGTCAGCATAGTTGCTAGCACTCAAGAAAGGTAACAAGGATGATTGTAGCTCGTGGTACTTGGATAATGGAGCAACCAATCATATGTGTGGATGCAAAGAAAAGTTTGTGGAACTCATTAAAAGGGTGAAAGGCAATGTGTCCTTTGGAGATTCCTCAAAGATCCAAATTGAAGGGATATGTATGATTCTAATCTCCTCTAAAGATGGTGGCCATAAGATGATTAAAGATGTTTATTATGTGCCAAAACTAAAAAGTAATATTTTGAGTTTGGGCCAACTTCTTGAAAGAGGATATGATATACATATGAAAGATATCCATATTTGGCTTAGAGATTCAAATAGAAAATTAATTTCTAAAGTTGAAATGGCAAAGAACAAATTGTTTACTTTGAATCTTAAGACAATTGGTGCAAAGTGTTTGAAGGCTAATGTGCAAAGATGAATCATGGTGTTGGCACATGCTTTAGATGCATAGCGGTTAGCAATTGAAAGAGAGAATCCCGAAAGTCATGTTACATTAGTTGTGCATGAGGAGGATATGTCGTTTCGTTATTTTTTCGTATCATTTGCTGCTTGGATTAGAGGATATCAATATATGAGAAAGGTAATATCTGTGGATAGTACTCATTTGTCGAGGCATTATGAATGTGTAATGTTGGCTGCTGTGGCGTTGGATACGGAGAACCATATTTTTCCGTTGGCGTTTTATGTGGTCGATGTGGAGTGCGACATATCTTGGACGTTCTTCTTTCAGAATCTGCCGGGGGTGGTACCGGACAGTCTGGAGCTGTGCATCATCTCTGATCGCGCTAGTAACATAGCTAGCAGAATTTCACGGGCCTACTCTCAAGCGCATCATGGATGTTGCATGAGAAACCTCGCTGATAATATTCGCAAAAGTTTTAGGGGTCATTTCATGGATAATTATTATAATGCAACTAAAACGTACAGCCTCGAGATTTTCGATAAAGAAATGGAAGAGCTTCGTGGAAAAATTGCAGTGGTTGCTGACTGTCTTGAGAATGAAGTTGGTGCACACAAATGGAGCAGGGCATATTTCCCGGGTCACAGGTACGACATTATCACCACAAATATTTCGAAATCTATTAACTCAATGTTCCTGGACGAAAGGGAATTTCCGATGGTCGTACTGTTTAATTCTATCAATGACAGATTCCATCAAATCTTCACGAAGCGTCGTGCGCTTGTCAACAGTGTGAGCAGCAACTGTGTCCCTCGAACTGAGAAGATGCTCAGGCAGCTCATGGAAGATTCCAGTTGTCTTGTGGCGTATAATGTTGAAAACAATGATTTTTCTGTTGTGGGAGAAAATGAGCCAGCGGACTCAAAAACCAAGAAAACTTTGAGTCTGGTTAAAAAAATCTGTACATGTAGGCAATTTGACTTGGACATGATTCCGAGCATTCATGCGACGACAGCTATTCATCTGACCTTTGGTGATGAGCATGGTAGTGTTCTTTACAAGTACACTTTTTGGTATTATGGGAGGGAGACGTACCTATTAGCATATGGACATAATAATCGTCCCATTCCTCTGGAAAAAGAATGGATTCTGCCTCCCGGTTATACGTCAGCAACCATAAAGCCACCTCATGTTCAGCTCAAAATAGGCAGGTAACGAATTAAGCGCATTCATCGATGGGGGAAGAATTATACTTGTCCAAGAAGAGAAAGAATAGATACTCAAAATGCAAATGACCAGGCAACAAAAAAACAACTTGCCCTCTTTCTCAAAACCAACAGTGAATTTATTGTTATTTATTGAATGTAATAATTTATTTCTGAATATTTATTATATACTACTTGTCAATTGACTAATTGTGTATGTTCACTTCCTATTTACCTATGTTCACTCTGTCTTATTGTTTAATATACTTAGAACTATCGATAATAGACTGTTGATGGGCTAGCAGTTGGTATTTTTTGGCGAAGTATGCTTAGTTTATAATCGATCATATTTTAGTTAACAAGAAACTTTAACTAGCTTTATTGATCTCTGTAGTTGGCAAATTTATTTAGACGCAACAACTTATAAGATAGTGTATAAACTACTATACATGGTCAATAAACTGTTGATGGGCTAGCAATTGGTATTTTTTGACCAAGTATGTGTAGTTTATGATCGATCATATTTTAATTGACAATAAACATTAACTAGCTTTATTGATCTTTGTAGTTGGCAAATTTATTTGGACACAATAAATTATAAGATAGTGTATAAACTACTATACATGGTCAATAATATATAAGTTTGTATTTTTAATATATGAAATATTTTGTCCAAGTTAGCTATTCGATCATATACCAAAATTGCATAGACTAAAGACAGAACTACATCTCAAAACAATGATAACTTTTGTTATGTATATTAATAGACGTGAAGTTTAATGTGTAAGTTTAGTGGATTATGTGGTAGATAATAGCTAATGTGTATCAATAATAAATCGGTGCACTGCCCCAAGCTTCAAAAGACGAGTCGGATTTAATGGAGGAAATGGAAAGTCTTGCCGGGAACAGTTAAAAATCATGACATTTCTCCCCCCCCCCCCCCCCACCCATCCCTTCACCTTCTACATCTATAAATTGGAAAATTATTTGTCCATTTTGACACACACTTCCAACTACAAATCTCAAATTTTGTCAAGATCTTGCTGCAAAAAAAAAAAAAAAAAAAGGTCTTCCCTAACCCACCAACCCTAGATGCCCTTTTGATCTGTCAAGCCTTGGACACTCTAATCCGACAGATGCACGAGGACCACATGCGCCAGGGGATGAACATCCGGCGCATTGCACGCATTTTTGCGTGCAATGTGCCGCTGCGTCGGCTTAAACGCCGACGACTACATCACCCCCCAACAATTCTTCTTAATTTTTATGTTTAGGGTTTATGTATTTATGTTTTTTCTTATTTTACTCTAGTTTAAAGAGCTTTCTGACTAAAGAAAGCACTTTTTTGTAATTATTTAAAAAAATTTATTAATGGAATGGGAGTATCTTTTTGGCCTGGTGGCTAGTTAATTTGGTGTTTTACTGTTTCTGCGTTTGTTTCATCGGAGAAGACGACCTGATCTGTAAACATAGTAATAGACGGATCTAGTTGATAAACAACTGAACATAGACACAAGAACATAGTGATGATTAATACTCGACCAAGTGAGAAATTTCTAACTTAAACGAATAATAGACCGGTTTAAGTGTATACTCAACTAAACTACTAAATAACTAAAAATTAAGACGCGACAGGAGAGATTTCTAACGTAGATATGATGAAGTATATAATAAACCAACTGAAGTGAATAAGAAACTAGCACTATGACAAGGAAAAGTGTAATTAATAGTAAAATGAAAATCTAAATCAATGTGGAATTAACGATTGGCTAACAATCATCTGGATTGTAGCTTGTTGACAATTATCTGTATAAATATTTATCATCGTTTACAATGATTAAGGATTAAATTGAAGGTCGTCATTAATGTAGAATTAACATGTGGTTGATAATCAACCATATATGATCTACACTCACCACTGCTAAACTTGAATTAATTTGACGGACAAATTTTTTTTGTAATGAAATAATGATAATATCCAACAATGAGGTGAATTAAAATAAATAAATTATGAATGACCACGTGTCCCCGTCAATTCCTCAGGATTGTGCATAGTTGACAATCTTCTTTATCAAATTTTATCATCGATTACAAAGAATAAGGATTATATTGAAGGTTATTAGGAGATTTTGTTATACCACCACCTTTTCATTTGTGTACGTTAATTAATGAACATAATCCAATGCTAGGTATCATCCTTAAAGTGTTAGGATGTGTTAATCCATATAACTGAATCGAAGCATTGCCTGCTTCTCACATCACGATCTTCTTCCAAGCTAAGACAAAGAGGTCTTGCTTTGTCAGAACCTTAACACTAGTATTCATTATAACATATATGTCATCTAATGTTAGTCCTTAGCAATTCTTGAAAAATAGGAAGGTACATTATGCAACAAAATTGTCATGTGAGTGGTTTCGTAGTTCTTAGACCAATAAATTACCCCTTAATAGTTTTAAATCTAGGTTTTTTATATTATTTTAACCCTAAATCATATGATTTTATTGTCAACTGATGGAAGTTGATAATACAAAATAGTGTAATTTTCGGTCGTCGATAATATAACCAATAAGCTAAAGTCATCTACAAATACCTTAGAGCCCAAACCTCAAACCCCAAGCGTGTGAACCCTAAATCCTAAACCCCAAATCCCAAACCATAAATACCAAACGCGCGCATGATAATATCCTGGACGACATCATTTCAACGCACAACTGTGCAGTAAGTCTACAATAGACCAAACAGATGTTGATTAGCATCTTCTAATTTATTTTGTCTCAAGGAGATTCTATTTTTTATTTTTTATTTTTCCAACGGTAACTTTTAAACTTTTGTTTGCAACGGTAATATATTATCTTTTACATATAAACCGCCGACCAAATTATATTTCTCTCTCATCCGTCTATCATCGACTACGATAATAGACCACAAATGTCCGAGACCTCGCAATCTGCATCATCTTCTTCGATGAAATCTGATATATGCCATTGCGGTCAAAACGGGAAGCTCAAAATATCAAGGACCCATACAAATCTTGGTTGCAGATTTTAGGGTTGTAGTACGCTGAAGGTAGGTAATTATTTACGTCTAGTAAAATTTACAATTAATTGTAACGACCTCAAATAGTCATTTCGGGAATCGGGACCTCGATTTGTGTGTCGACAATACCAAAAGCTCCGTAAGGTCCATTATGACATGCCTGAAATTTTTTAGCTAAAAAGAACTCTTTAGATAGGTATCGGAGAAAGACATCCGTTTCGGATATTCGTTAAGGCTAAAAGAGGTTTATGAGCTCAATTTGAGCAAATGAGCTCTGATCTGAAATCTGAAAGTTGCGTTAGGTTCGTATGGTAATTTATGACCTGTAGCAACCTTCAGAAGTGAAAACCGACCTCGTTTGATAGGACTTTTGATAAAGTCTCCGTTGCGGAAGTTTAAAAAGGTTAAAAGAGGTTTTCGAGCTCGATTTGAGTAAATGAACTCCGATGAGAGGTCTGAGGGTTCCGTTAGGTTTGTATCGTCATTTGTGACTTGTAGCAACTTTCGAATTTGAATTCCGGGATCGTTTGATTAAAGTTCGCTATTTTGGAGAAAGTCAAAATTTGACCCTTTCCCGTGGGACCCACTTTTTGAGTTCTAGAGATCCGAAATGAGTTTCGTCTTGACGAGCATGTCACACAAGTCTTGTATGACTTGTGTACAAAATTTGGGGTCATTCCGAGCTTCGTAGGGTCCCGTTTGGACCCAAAAAAACAGTGGCTGACCTGGTGCAAAGCCCAAAAAAAGCTGCTGAATTCTATTTTTACTATTCAGCCGGAAAGAAATCGATTTTTTAGATAAATCCATAAGGAATTGGAAAACAGTCAAACATGAAAGTTGTAGCTCTTTGAGTTGTGGTTCTAAGGCCACCAACCTCGTATCATTTGGATATTTCTATGAAAAGTTATGGATATTTTACTGAAAGCTATTCAGTGAGGAACAATTTGGACAGCATGTGGTACAACTCTTTAAAGTTGCGGGCTGCTATATATACTAGGGCGGGCATTCATTTTTATTTTCATGTTTTGAGCTTCTAAAAGTGATTCCAAGGGTAATTTGAAGGAAAAGCAATTTGATGATTCATATTTTCGTGATATTCGAGATAGAGTTTTAAGTGGGGGAGTGACCTCATTTATGATCGGAGATGATGGTGTACTGCGGTTCAACGGTCGGTTGTGTGTTCCGAATGTTGGGGAGTTGAGGACTCTGATATTGGCAGAGGCACACAGTTTTCGGTATTCTATTCATCCTGGTATTACGAAGATGTATCAAGATCTTCGGGAGTTATATTGGTGGAAGGGAATGAAGAGAGATGTTGTTGATCATGTGTCTCGGTGCTTAAATTGTCAGCAGGTAAAGTATGAGCATAGAAGACCAGCCCGGGTGACTCAGTCCATGCCGATTCCGGAATGGAAATGGGAGCATATTACTATGGACTTTGTGGTTGGATTGCCTTTGACCTTGGGCAAGCATGATTCAGTATGGGTAGTGGTGGATCGTCTCACCAAGTCAGCTCATTTCATCCCCGTGAGGACTACTTATCCGTCGGAGCGCTTAGCTCATATCTTTATCGAGCAGATTGTGAGATTGCATGGTGCTCCAGTCTCTATTATATCAGATCGCGGTACTCAGTTCACAGCTTAGTTCTGGAGATCATTTCAGAAGGAGCTGGGTACCCGAGTGGATCTTAGCACCGGATTTCATCCTCAGACTGATGGTCAGTCCGAGAGGACCATCCAGATTTTTGAGGATATGCTGAGGGCTTCTGTTATTGACTTTGGAGGCCATTGGGACAGTTATTTGCCTTTGGCGGAATTTGCCTATAATAACAGTTATCAGTCTTTTATCCAGATGGCTCCGTTTGAGGCATTATATGGCCGCCGATGTCGTTCTCCAGTTGGTTGGTTTGAACCTGGAGAGGTGAAGGTGTTGGGTCCGGATCTAGTTCAGCAGACCTTAGATAAGGTTTGAATCATTCAGGATCGGCTCCGCGCAGCTCAAAGTCGACAGATATCTTATGCGGATCGGAGGAGGAGGGATTTGGTGTTTATGGTAGGTGACCGGGTGTTTCTTAAAGTATCGCCGATAAAGGGTGTTATGAGATTCGGGAAAAAGGGCAAGCTTAGTCCGAGGTTCATTGGTCCTTTTGAGGTCTTGGAGCGCATTGGTGCTGTTGCATATAGGCTTGCTTTGCCTCCATCGCTGTCAGCTCATCCGGTATTCCACGTATCTATGCTTCGAAAGTATGTTCATGATCCATCCCATGTGATTGATATGGCTTCTGTCAAGATCGACAAGGACTTGGCTTACTTGGAGGAGCCGATTGCTATTGCGGCTAGAGAGATCCGTAAGCTAAGGCCGAAAGAGATCCTGTTGGTTAAAGTGCTATGGAAGAATCGTCCTAGCGAAGAGGCCACTTGGGAACTCGAGTCCGACATGCAGGAGAAGTATCCTCGCCTTTTCGATAATTCAGGTTTGATTTCAATCTCTAAAGCCGGAAAGTTATGTTGTTGTTTATGATTTCGGATAGTAGCGAGAGTCCTCGAAATCCGTGTAATTATTTTCGTGAAAATGTGAATCTTACCTTAGACTCGGGCTCGTCCGAGGACGAACGAGAGTCTAAGTGGGGGAGATTGTAAGGACCTCAAATAGTCATTTCGGGAATCGGTCCTCGATTTGCATGTCCACAATCTCAAAAGCTCCGTAAGGTCCATTATGACATGCCTGAAAATTTTTAGCTAAAACGAACTCTGTTAGATAGGTATCGGAGAAAGACATCCGTTTCGGATATTCGTTAAGGCTAAAAGAGGTTTCAGAGCTCGATTTGAGCAAATGAGCTCTGATGTGAAATCTGAAAGTTGCGTTAGGTTCGTATGGTAATTTATGACCTGTAGCAACCTTCAGAAGTGAAAACGGACCTCGTTTGATAGGACTTTTGATAAAGTCTCCGTTGCGGAAGTTTAAAAAGGTTAAAAGAGGTTTTCGAGCTCGATTTGAGTAAACGAACTCCGATGAGAGATCTGAGGGTTCCGTTAGGTTCGTATCATCTTTTGTGACTTGTAGCAACTTTCGAATTTGGATTCCGGGGTCGTTTGATTAAAATTCGCTATTTTGGCGAAAGTCGAAATTTGACCCTTTCCCGTAGGACCCACTTTTTGAGTTCTAGAGATCCGAATTGAGTTTCGTCTTGACGAGCATGTCACACAAGTCTTGTATGACTTGTGTACAAAATTTGGGGTCATTCCGAGCTTTGTAGGGTCCCGTTTGGACCCAAAAAACAGTGGCTGACCTGGTGCAAAGCCCAAAAAAAGCTGCTGAATTCTGTTTTTACTCTTCAGCCGGGAAGAAATCGATTTTTCAGATAAATCCATAAGGAATTGGAAAACAGTCAAAACATGAAAGTTGTAGCTCTTTGAGTTGTGGTTCTAATTCCACTAACCTCGTATCATTTGGATATTTCTATGAAAAGTTATGGATATTTTACTGAAAGCTATTCAGTGAGGAACAATTTGGACAGCATGTGGTACAACTCTTTAAAGCTGCGGGCTGCTATATATACTAGGGCGGGCATTCATTTTTATTTTCATGTTTTGAGCTTCTAAAAGTGATTCTAAGGGGAATTTGAAGTACCAAAATCATTCCTAAACACAAGGTAACTATTCTTACCCATTTTTAACGCTTTAATCCGAGGATCAAAGTGACGATCCTTGGAAAGAGGGTTTGAACCCTAGATTTGTGAAATAGAAAAAATGACCGAGTTGGACTCGAGTATGTACAATAATGGTACTTTTGGACTCGTGGGAGAATGGGGAGTCCGGAAACATAAATTTTACGGGGTTTTGGGTACGTCCGACCCGGGGGTATTTTAGTAAATTGGCTCTTAAATTGCGTAAGGGCTTAGAATCCTTTCCTCACATGCTTACGAGTGCGACACTATTTCTTTTGCTCAGAGAGGAGTCTTACGGAGGCACATCGTTTGGGAAAGGAGGTCGTTCCTTAGCCACTTGAGCCGATTTTGAGGTAAGTGAGACTTGACCTCTATTTTGCTTGCGGATAAGATTTGATCTTGCTAAGTAAGATGTCGAGTAGTTAATTGACTAGCGTTGTCTAGTAGATAGTATTATGTACTACTCGTTATATTTATACAAAAAGGAGAAAGCACAAACGTGACTTGTGTATAGTCGATGTTGTATGCCGGTGTTTATTGATATGCTCTAGGAACAGAGGTCGGTGGTGCGTTATGACCTAGAAGCAAAATTCCATCTAGGGACAAAGGCCGGTAGTGCGTTATGACCTAGATGTGGAGATTTATAGGGACAGAGGCTTGTGGTGCGTTATGACCTATAAGTAAAGTTATTTATAGGGACAGAGGCCTGTGGTGCGTTATGACCTATAAACAAAGCCGCACAGGGTGTGTGCTTATGCTATGTGCTAGGTATATCATTACCTATGTGGTATGCGGGATATATCATCGCCATGCTGTGTGTTTATTATATTATTGCTAATGCCATAGTATTAATATAATATTGTATATGCTGCCTATATTATGTATCTTTATATTATTGACCATGTTATGTATTCGCGTATTATTGCTTGTGTTGTTGTATAATTATATTATCGCATGTAATGTTTATGGGTTATAGTAAAGGTGTGGATTGTACTTCCGTTATCTTCTTATGCATTATCAAAGACTTGTCCCGAAAGGGTAATTTAGCGGGCCTGTCGATGATTTTACTGGGCTTTGGCTCATAACTTACTGTTTAAATGTGGAGATCCTTCTACTAGTCAGACAGCTGGACTTATCTGATCCGTTCGAGGCTGTGGCTATTTTTGCTTGAGGTGAGCCAACCGCATGGTTCGCGGTGGCATACCGTCTGATCCACCTTAGTGTTTAGTCGCTTCCTACATCTTGTATTATATATTATATATATCGGATGTCAGAATTCGTAGATGCTCTATTGACACTGTATTTCGGGTGGATGTCTACACCTACATTTATTAAAATATTTCTATCTAAGTTATCATTATGAGTCAATTTAATTATTCGTGGTTCGCCTAAGGATGTAACACTTAGGTGCCATCACGGCCCCGAAAATTGGGTCGTGACGTTAATACTTGACCAACGATGCTGATTTCTGGCCTGCTTAGGACAATGGTGGATGTGATTACTTTAGGTGGCATGATGGTCCGCTTGCTCAAGAAACAAGAGAAGTACTGTCCCAATTAGTCTCCAGGGCACAAGGAGCGGCGAGGTTTGACTTCACTCAAAAGATCCATGAATATGAAGAACAAGAGAAACTTCTTATATTGCTGCTTCTCGAGGCCAAGCAACAGAGGGATTTCCTTAAAACCCAACTCAGGGAAGTTCAAATGGAGAAGGAAAGAATCTAAGTGCAGTTGAAAGAGGTTGAGAGGCAGAGGGATCGATTTAAGAAGTTGGCGCATAGGATCGAAGTATTATTTTGTTTAGTCTGTAAATGGTGGGTCTAATTAATTTTGTTAATGTGATAGCAATTTAATTGCCTTGTTTGTTTGATTGATTACTGTGAACTATGCGCATTTTTGCTCTGTTTGTTAAATTTTTACAATAAATCATTCGTGGTAGACAATCAAAATTATAGGTAGAACAATAAAATCAAACTTGAAACATGGAGATTTCAGATTTTATAGACCTGTACTGGTGGAGAATCAAAAAACACAGTTGAAACTATGATAAATAATACAATGATTCAGTACTAAAGGTAAAACATAAAAATGAACAACATTACTCTCTCATATAACACGGACAACTAGTTTGGTGGATTAGTGACGTCCATGACATTTGCTGCATTTGGTGGAGATGCGTCTTCCTCTATGATATTTGCCTCGCGATGTGGTGGTACACCAGGTGCATCAAGTCTATGGTTGATCGCTTTGAATTGATTTAACCTGTCATAGGTGTCTCCCCATATGATATCATCATTCCTCTTCATTCGCTGCCAAATATAACCAACCTCGCTTTGCAAAAACAATTTTGTTTGTTTAATTTCAAGCGAGTTGGATGGTCTTGCTATTTTGGTGGACTACTTAATAGTTTGAGAGAAGATGTTTTAAATTAGAAATAGAATGGGAGAGACAAACATATTTGAGGGGTTTATATAGAGATAGCCATGAAGAGTTTGAGAGCGACCACTTAATTTGCACCAATTAGACTCTGGCACATACTTCTATTATCTACCGCACAATCTACTCTGTTTACTGGCTAACTTTCACTTCTATTAATAAACGACTTTTCTGTTATATTTGTTTAAAATATTGTCTTGTCTTCATCTACGCACATTTGTCCTATGTTCGAATAGTGTCCAACTCATATAGTATAAATCCAACTATAAAGTGGAAGACGCATAAAATTGCAACTATAGCCACTAGGTAGGTCTTTTCGATGATAGACCTACAGCAGTGAACAATCAACTTGAGTGGTTTACCAGAATTTTTAAATTATTTAGGGATCCACGACGATTGCTTGCATTTTAAATACTAGCAAAATGAATTAAGCAATAATGGTTGATAAACGGAACATATAACACGTTACCACAATGGATTGTCAAAAATAATGGTTGTTAAACGAAATATCAAACACATTAGCAAAATGGATTTTCAACCCTTAATGTTCAAACAACAAAAAAAAATAAAATAAAATAAAATAACGAACGAGACTTAAAAATATAAGTATTAACTATTGTTCATCAAAACACAAAACCACTGACAAATCAATCTTTTTACTCATCATTGTCAATAAATTCTTTGCTCAAACTCTTCACGACACCCACAATTTTAGAGTTGGGGTCTTCAACATCTTCTCCAACCCCTCCATTCAAGTTATCTTCCAATGCAGCATGTGATGGATCGTCCACTTCATAAAACTCTTCCTTAGCACTCTTACCATTTTCCATTAGCACTTCACTATCATTCACAATGGCTTCCTCTCCAACATTGACATTAGTGACACAACTTCACCATGAAATGCATTTGGATTGTCATTAAAGGCATCAACTTCACCATCAACTGCATTGGCATCGGCATTGACATTGGCAATGACACCGATTGCACTGGCACTGGCATCCACTTTAGCATCAACTACAACATCCACTTCATCAAATCTATGCTTCTTTCTCAGAATTGAAGTGGTATTTGCATTGGTACAACAATCTATTGCCTTCCTTTTATTGCGCCTCATCAACCATGCAGACAGATGGTACAAGCATTTGCATACTGACCTCTTCCATTGTTCCGCTACCAACTTCGCAACATTAGCCGATTTGGCCTCCACTACTTCCAGCTTAGCGATCACATCACGCAAAGAAGTACATGCAGATCTGACACCACCAATTGAAGGACCTGCACCTTCACCAACAATTCCTGTACAAGCCCACCAATATCTACATTACCTCTCGCATCTTCTTCTCCATCTACGTCCATATCATCTTCATCAGCATGATTCAGAGCAGACTTCTTGATGGTTGTGGCCTCCTCTAATTCAACCCTAAGGGCATCCATCGACGCATCCTCAACTTCATCTGCATAGGACACATATAAATCCTTCCACCCCGAGCTCACTTCTTGAACGGTAGAGAATAAGTAAGGCGCACGATCTGGATATAATTCGAGCAAATTAATACTTTTTGTTACAAATATAAAAGATATTTAATGAAATGAAAATAGCGCAACGTTACCTTAATTTTATCTTCTTCTTCCAAGAATTGATCAAAGGATTTAGGCGCCCTTTTTCTGTGCCATTTGAGAATCCTAGGGCACGGCATAGAAGACTGATCTGTCAGTGCAAATCTCCTTCCAATGATAGGAAATGCTTCATTGACCCAAGCCTAAGATGAAAAAATAAATTGGAGTACGAAATCAACTAACCATTGGTTTATTGTAGACTTACCAAAAATGCCCACGGGAAGCCAAAAAGAGCAAAGCCAGGTGCTTTTCCTTTCTCACTGAAGCTTTTATAATGTCTTGCCATGTCAAGTTTGGGCTTCAAATATTCAATTCTCAACTCGAAGCACAACCTGCCCCATGGATAGTTGGAGAAGAACTCCAGATCATCAACAATACAAATCCATTCCTTCTCAACTGACTTTGAAGTATCCATTATCATCAATATCGTGTGGAGAAACCACAAAAGACACAACTTCAACTGATCCTTCTTGTTAAATCTACTAGTTTTCAACAACCTCAAATGCCTCGACGATGTCACTTTAGCTATTCCATCACCAGAGTAATTATAAGTTAGTTCTTCATAAAATTCCTGACCTTTTCTCACAACCTTTTTCTTTTCTTTATCGCACGGTAATACCCCACACTCCAACCCAGTCATAAGAGCAAACTCCCTAAGCCCAAAACAAGTTGGCTTCCCATCAACCAAGAACCATATCTCACGATGCTTTCTATCCTTTATTCTACGCAGAAGTAGGGAGTGGACCATCTGTCCATTGAAACTCCAAAATCGGGACAATCCAAGAAACTGCCCAAACACAGACTCTTTAAATTTCTTTTCTAGTTTCAACCTTTTCAATAACTTGTTGAATTCATAAAACTTTTTTATGCTAGATTGAACTGATATCTTCGAAGGAAAATAAGGAACTTCATCAAGCCAAGTTTTAAGTCGATACCTTCGAACGTTGATTTCCTTGATGCATCGGGCCACTGATAAATGGTCCGATTCACACTCAGGCTCTCTGGCTTCATCCCCTTCTTGAATAGGTTCTTCATCACTTTCTTCTTCTGCTTCTTCTTCTTCTTCTTCTTCTTCTTCTTCTTCTTCTTCTTCTTCTACTACTACTTCTTCACCTTCTTCTTCAGTTTCTTCTTCACCTTCTTCTTCATCTTCTTCTTGTCCACTTTCTTCTTCACCTTCTTCTTTTTTTCCACTTTTATCTTTTCCTTATCAATCTCTATTTCCTTCCTCACGAGTAGACTCAGTTTTTCCATCATCATCACCACCATCATCCCTTCTTTCCTTACTTTTCCCTGGTTCGGAGAGTTCACCCGCTTGAAAGTTGTCGATGTCAACCAAAATATCTTCTGTTTGGGGTTCAACTCAGGCCTCTAAAATCACAATATCTTTTGCAGATTGATTGTCATCTGCAGCTAGATTTTTATAGCTATAAGGAACTTCACTTTCAGCCACTTTACCACTTGTAGACTGATTCTCATATGCTCCTGTATTTTTAACACTCTCAGGACCTCCAGCACTTGTGGATTGATTGTCCTCTTCTTCTGGATGTCTATTCAAAATCTTCAGTTTCATCTCCTCCACCATGTAGAGGTCGATTGTCACCTTCTGCTGAATGTTTATCAATCTCAGCAACATCAGTTTCATCTCCTCCACCACTTGGAGATCGATTGTCACCTTCTGCTGAATGTTTAACAATCTTAGCAACATCAGTTTCATCTCCTCCACCACTTAGAGGTCGATTGTGAGCTTCTTCTGAATGTTTATCAATCTCAGCAACATCAGTTTCAGGAACTATAATGATTTCATTATCATCTTGTCCAACTTGCTTATTCTTCGCCTGTTGTAATTTTGATTTCATTCTTAAGCTATTTCTAGCTCTTGGAGTCCTTATATTGAGTAACTTCGGCCGCATTACTTTATCTACACATACAACCAATCAAATCAATGTCCAAATAAATCCACTTCATCTAAAAAAAAAACCTAAATTCTTCGAAAAACATTATTGATGTTTCTTCATAAGCTCTAAAACTAACAAAGAAGAACCAGAAAAAATAAACTATAATTATATTAGAGTTTTTCACTGAATAAATCGGGATTTCTCGAAATTTCTTCAACTGCTACTTGTATCTTCCAAAACGAGCGAAAGATATGCAAGATTTTGAAAGTTGGACGGTAATGGCAGTAAAATAAATGGAAGAAAAGATGAAATACTTTCTGAATTGGAAGAGAGGGAAGGGAAATTTGGTTAAAAATTGTCCAAGACCTATTTTTTATTTTTGACCCACTATATGACCCGCTATAAGACCCGCTTTTTATTTGGTTTATATACTTTCCTACAATATTCAATTTTACCCACAAGTTTTCCTATTTCTAATCTAGCCTCTGACCCCCACTTAACCTCATTTAACTATTTTCCCCCAAAAAAATAAGTCAAAAAGAAAAGAGGAGGTCATTTTGTTAAGTTAAGTTTTTTGTAGGTCTTTTAGTTAAATCTTCTCTAGTTACTTCCTGGATCAACAAAACTGAGTCCTATCACCGTAGCCGTCTCCATTGTCTCATTGTTGGGCTTGATATCGAGTGGCATCCCAGTTTCATTCGCTACCACCAAAATCCAGTTGCAACTCTTCAACTTTGCATGGCACATCGTTGTCTCATCTTTCAACTTCTTTACTGCGACTATATACCTAATGCATTAATAGATTTCTTAGGTAACAATTGTTATACATTTGTTGGGTACATATTAAGGATGATGTTGTGAAATTAGCAAATCATTATGACATTGGTGTTGATAATATGGTTGATTTAAGATACTTGGCTGCCGATGCGTATAATATGAGGGAATTAAAGGGTGCTCGGTTGAAAAGGCTGTGTGAAGCTGTACTTGGAAGAGGGATTGAAAAACCAAGACATATTACTATGGGAAGGTGGGATAATAAGTCGCTTAATGCTGATCAAGTATCATATGCTTGTATTGATGCTTTTGTTCCTTTTGAGATTGGAAAGCGCTTGAATGCTTGGTCCTAATGAAATAGAGTATTTGATGGTGTTTTCTCTTGGTTAAGAAATTGATGTTTCCATTTAAACTGAAGGTTAGAGTTGTTATGATTTGGGTGAATAAACGAAGTTTCTGAATTGTTATAATCTTGTATTGCTTTCAAAATTCATGTTCATTGTGTTGATTCTTATTTTTTATTTACTTATGTTATGCTAATAATTTGTGCACTGAGCATTTAACGATTAACGTATTGTTTGATCGGGTCCAATATGACGATTCTTATTTGCATAACATGTTATTCAATATCGTCTTGAAGTTTTGCCAACTTGAGTGGAGAATTATGTGTAAGAATTTATGGACTTACACATACATATATATCAATAATAATTGTATTTTAACTGCTATCATTAAAGTTTGACCCAATTAAAGTGATATACTAAGGTTAAAGCTAGATGGGCCAAATTAGACGCCTCATAAAGTAGGGAATGGATCCCATCCAGTAGATAGTTTGTCCAATATTGTTCAAGATACATTAGTTATCTGACACGTGTCCAAAGGTGCTTAAAGGCTGTGATTATACTACTACTACTAGTAGTTTAATCCTTGAAATGTTTTAAAAAGAAACTCCCATTCAATAAACTGCAGCCGTCATCTAAGATTTAAGACTTGTTCACCATTCTAAATTTTAAAAGAAACATTTACTAAGTAAGTTGTATTGAAACAATTTCAAAAGAACGCTCGGCATCTTGAAATAATAATAATAATAATAATAATAATAGTAATAATAATATACTTTATTTTTATTGGGTTGGAGATACTTTCTCTTTTACAAATTAGTTATAATAAAATAATTTGAATTAATGTTTACAAAGTTTGAAAAGAATACACTTATTTGACATTATTCTTATTTAATAATTAAATTTCACCCGTTTAAAAATTATGACATAATTTCACTTGGCACAAATTTAATATTGTGTCATTTTTTTGAAAATACACTAAAATAATTGCTATCATTTTCTTTTTAAATGAATGAGTAAATAAGTACTAATGAGATATATTCATATTTGATGAGGAGAATATTTATTCAACTGAATCAATAAATTGCATGAGTAGATTATAAATGATTATTTCTTTTGTTTCTATCATGGTTGGGTTATTAATTATAAGCTTTAAAAAGTTGGGACAAGTGCTTAGCTAAGCCGTTTACTAAATGTTTCTTTTTAAAACATTTCAAGTTTTCGGGGCAATAAAACTAGTAGTAGCATAATCAGTCTTTAAGCATCTTTAGGACACGTGTCAGGTAACTAATGTACCTTGAACAATATTGAACAAATTGTATACTGGATGGGATCCGTTCCCCATAAAGTATGGGTCTTTATGTGTAGACACCCGGTTGTAATTTTAATTTAATGATGGGCTAAATTAGAATTACATAAAGTGTGCAACTACAAATAGGGTTATGGTCCCAAACAAGACGTAGGGTTTCTTTTTTGATATCCCATCATTGGAAAAGTGACAGCCGCCTCACGTAATGGTTTAGAAGATCCCTAACCGCAAGACGACAGAGCTTCATCAATTACTACAGCATCAGGTACGCTTCCGCATTTTATATTATATTCTTGATGATTTGATATGATAGATCTTGGGTAGATGTATTCATCTACAATTTAGTTCTAACATTATGACTACTCATTTTGTAGCATGATATGACATCTTTTCATTAGAATAACATAAACAATAGTGAAGGAGAATTGAATAATAGCCAAAGGGTAAATACTTACCCGCACCCGGTGTTTACACCAAACCATGCAAATTAACTATGGTAGTTAAAATTTAAAGTATAAATTCATATCACTTAACCATGATTAAGCAATGGATGGATGTTTGTAATACACATGGCTTGCCTTTATTGGCTTGGTGTAAACACCGGGTGCGGGTAAGTTTTTACCTAGCCAAAGGGCTACTATAACGTGGATCCATACTGCGTGGTTTATTGGGAAAATTCTCTAAACAAAGTGATAAGCAGTTTGAAATGCTTAAATTAAAGAAAGATTTGTTTAGGGCCTATGTACGATTTGTAACTACAAATTGATGAGTCAATCTTATACTTTACAAACCATGAGCTAACTAAACTGTAATACTTCGTACTAGGTAGTTTACCCTCTTTTTTTTGGTGGAAGAAAAAAATTCTATTCATCACCAACAATTACACATGTTATTTTTCCTTTTGGGCCCACTCTACACAACTACCTCTAATCTATGAAACTATACTACTCTGCATCCTCTTACCGTTTAGTTATATAAATGCTCTATCCATTCTTTTTCTTTTCTATATCCTCTAGATTTTCCTATGGTGTCCAGTCTATATTTACATTCTTGTTTTACCCTATTACATATGATCTCCAGTCTTATGACCTTTTGATTCCAGTATGCATCATTTCTTGCACTCCATATGTGGTAAATTAGCGCTGTCAAAGTTGCTATTACAAATTGTCTGCAAAGTTTCCCTCGAACTCTCCTACACATTCTCCTCCAAATGCCTTGTATTTCCACGGTTCCCCCATCAATTCCTAGCCATTGTTGCAGCATCTTTATACATCGTATTGAGTATTTGCATTCAAAAATAGGTGCTCTCTTGTTTCATTGTATTCACCACACATCAGGCAGTTGTCTCTTGGGTTATGCCAAATTGGTTCAGCCTATCATGTGTTAGCAGCCTCTTATGCATTGTCAACCAGCTTATAAAGCTGTGTTTTGGTGCATTCATCCTACTCCATACCTATCTACTCTATGGCTATCTCTCTTCTTTCCCCTTCCTCCATTTAAATCCACTGGCTACTGTATATTTTCCACCCTACTTCAACCAGTAATTTTGCCTCTATCCTCTTGCAAACTTCTCCTTAATTGTGCAGATCCTTTTCCAGTACCAACAACTATCCATAGGGGTTGTATACTGCCACCAATCCCTCCCCTTTAGGTATATGCGGTTTACCCATTTCACCCACATAGTGTCACTCTTTTCTGCTATATTCCACACATACTTTGCCAGGGCAGCTTTATTCCACACTATACAATCTTTTATTCCTAGTCCTCCCTCCTTTTTTGGCCTGCATATTAAGTCTCAGGCTATTACTGGCACCCTTGTTTTTGTTGATTTGCCATCCCATAAGTAGCTTCTACACGCTGATATTATTTTCTTCATCACTCGTTTAGGTAGCATGAAGATTGAGGACCAACACACATGTAAGCTCATCAACATTGAATTAATTAACTGAACTCTTCTTACATATGATAGAGTTCTTGTCCCCCAACTTCTTATTCTTATAGTAATCCTTTCAACCAGTATCTCACAATCAAGCACTGTTTGCTTCCTTGAGGATATGGGAACCCCTAAGTATTTGAATGGTAGCTTCCCTCTTTGATACCCTGTTACTCCACACAAGTCTTGGATGCACTGACTTTCCATGTTGGCTCCAAAAATGTTGGATTTTGCTGTATTGGTTGTTAATCCTGAGGCATTGGAAGGATCTCATGGCTCTTAGCATTTGCATCACAAATTGAAATTCTCCCTTGCAGAACATTAAAACATCATCTGCAAAGCAGAGATGGTTCAATTTTAGGCTCTTGCATTTAGTGTGGAACCCAAACCCTTCCTGTTCTACCAACAAGTGCATAGTTCTAGTGAAATATTCCATACATATGACAAACAAGAGGGGGATATAGGGTCCCCTTTTCTCAAACCCCTTTTCCCTTCAAAATGTCCATATAGTCCTCCATTCAGTGCTATTTTGTATCTTGGAGTGATGACACATTCCATAATCCATCACATGAATTTTGGGGGGAAGTTAAGTATATGTAACATTTCTTGTACAAACCCCCATTCCAGAGAGTCGTGTGCCTTTTTCAGGTCAATTTTAATCAGGCAACTCTTTGTTGTGGCTTTCCTGTTATAGAGTTTCACCAGGTCCTGACAGATTAGAATATTTTGCATGATTGTTCTGCTTTTGACAAAAGCACTCTGATTGTCTTAGATGATCTTAGGTAGTGGTGCAAGCTAAACCGAAGGTCAAGCTAAACACGATGAACGCGGAAAATAACAAGAATAAAAGATAGAAGCAAGATAAATCATGCTTCGATTCAAAAGAACATCAAGGAACTAGTCTCGGGTTCGATCGAATCGGAGGCAAAGAATCACCTATACTAAGAAACAATCCTTAAGAAGTCACGTTTCTTGCAAATTGAATGACCAAAGAAGAAGATTGTTCAAACGATTCAACACCGAATGACACAAGTTCTTTAAAATCCCACGTCGGGGTTCGGCTCCATCGAAGACCCACAATTGCTACAGCTATGTTTGATCATTCAACAAAAACTAACTTCCTTACAATGAAATGTAAAGGAGTATATATAGACTACTCTAGGGACAAAACAGTAAATGGTCACATGCGACCAATAGGAGTAAGCCACGCAGGGCTGGATAACTGAGTGTTCGGTCACTCCTTCAACCGAACACTTGAAATTTGAACACTTCAGCTCGAGCTCTTGACTTCGGTGCACTTGACTCGGCTTAAGTTGACATCGGTCGCCCTTCCTTCGATTGTTTTTTTTGATTTACTTCGGTGCCGATGTTGAGTGTTCGGTCTGGGTTCGGTCACTCCCTTCTTCGAGCTCAAGTTTATAAATGAAGCTTTCGATTCTTGAGCTCGGCCAATCAGCGTCGGAGTGGTTGCTTTCTCTTGACCAAGCCAAGTGAATGTGAACATTATGCAGCAGCTTGGCTTGGCTTCGTGTCATCGGCCTCGGAGGTTCGAACACTTGATCAGCACGTGTTCGGACTGCATCAGGTAGGATCTCCTTGAGTCTATTGCACATAATCTTCGATTTTACTTTATAGACTATGTTGCAACATGATATGGGTCTGAAGTCACTGATATATTCAGCATGACTAATCTTAGGGATAAGTGTGATCACTGTTTCATTTAGCACTGTTAATAGCTTCCCATTCCTGAAAAATTCTTGTATGCTTGTGCGTACATCATCTTTCACAATATCCCAGCTGTCTTTAAAAAATTGGCTCCCATACCCATCCAGGCCTGGTGATTTTTCTCCAGGTATTTCCCACAAAGCTTGTCTTACTTCATTCTCTATGAACTCTCTTGTTAGCATGCTCATGTCCTCTTCTGACACTACTGCTCCTCTCCTCACTAGTATGTTATTCACATGGTCCATGTCCTCTTTAGATGTACCCAGTATGTTCTTGTAATATTTTATGAAAGCCCATGCTATTTCCTCTAGTTTTTCATGTTGCTGCTGTTCTTCGTCCTTTACGCTGAACACTCTATTGTTGTTCCTTCTAGCTTTCATGTAGCTGTGGAAGAATTTTGTATTTTGGTCACCATATTGTATCCAGTTCATCTTGATTTTTTGCCTCAAGTACATTCCTTTTGCTTTTTTCCATGTGCTGCACTCCTTTGCAAGTATCATTTCTTCCTCTATCAGCTCTTTGTTTGTTGGATCTGCTTGAATTGTGACCTGACAAAGCCTGAGTTGATGATCTGCTTGTTCACTTCTCATTTCTACCTCGGAGAATTTTTCTTTGTTCAGCCCCTGAAGTGTACTTTTCAGCCTGTTTAATTTGCCTACTAATTTGAACATTGTTGTTCCATGTATTTCTTCCATCCAGCTTCCCTTCACTCTGCTTATATAATCCTCTTCTAGCTTCCACATGTTGAAATATCTGAAAGGCTTTGGCCTCTTCTTATCATTTGCATCCCATCTTACTAGAACTGGGGTATGATCATACAGCCCCTCATTCATGAAGTGAGCTTCAGATGCTGGAAGAGTAGAGATCCAATCACTGTTGACCTCTATCTATTTTGCTCATCACTCTGTCCTCACCCTCTGCTTGTTATTCCATATGAAGAAGGCCCTAGATGATCTGAGGTCTTGAATTCTGCATTTTGCAACACATTCTTTAAAGTCTCTTATTTCAGACCATGACACAGGGCTCCCTATCCTTTCAGTGTTGTTTATTACATTGTTGAAGTCCCCGACTACTATCTGTTGCTCCCAACGCACACGCAAGTATACGTGGTCGACAAGTAATAAAGTGATAAGTAGAGTATCGTTCCCACGAGGACTATTCAGACTGGACTCCTAACAAACAATTTCCTATTAACTATTCAGGGATCTTTTTCGATGATGATTGTGAAATTTACTAACTAAAGAAAATAGTTAAAAACAAGTAATTGAAATCAAGTATTCAAGAGCAAACTATAGTTGTTATCAATAATAAGAAGAAACGGTCTAGGGTCAGAGTTACGAACAATCCAGTTGAGTTTTCCAGTTGATTCTACTTCTTGATTTCCTAGATTGCTAACTACAGGTTAAATGTATCCGTAAAAACCTTTCGATTCTTCACGGTCTATGCAGGCTACTCCAATCCCTATATGCATATGGCTTGAATCACATGCACGCATTAGCGAATTCTGTGATTAGTTAAGCTAGGCGAGAAAGTATATGTCTATCCTACTCACAAACCGGTTCCCCGATGCCCGGGTTCACAATATAGCTCTACTCTTTCTTATTGCGTTCATAAATTCCCTCTTTCGAGTTCTATCTAAAAATCATAGATAGTGTTCAATTATCAGGCCTCAATAATCAAACAATTATGATCAAGGAAGAATAAACAATCCGTAATGGTAAATCAATATATAGAAATCAACTTTCAAACATCAACCTTCATGTATTTACTCTAACCCTAGAACGAACAAACTATAGAATTAAGAGAAGAATAAGAGAAAGAAAGAAAGAACTTGTTAGAAGACATCTAGGGCTTCTCCCCTTTCCTCCAAAACTTGCTCCAAAGTCTGAACTTCTATCAAAAACTAAGTAAAAGAGTATTTATAGGGTTTACAAAGGCCTAGCAATAAGTTACACCTAAGCCTAGACGAAATAGGAAGTCCAAAACCGCTCAAGGGGCGCTGTAGCTGGCGCCCCGCGCCCCCGAACGCACCACCCCAGGCAAAACTCATCGAAACTTGGGCGCTTTTGGGGCGTCCCACGCCACTCAAAGCGCCAGAAGGCTGGGCACTTTTGGGGGCGCCCCGTGCCACTCAAAGTGCCAGGCCAAATTCCTGCCTCCTTCGTCTGCAGCTCGCGTCGCGTTGTGCCTTCGTATGTTCGATCTAATCCTCAATCCAAATCCAATCTTTTTTTGCTCGATCATGCTCTTTAAAGCTCCAATTGCACTTCATAACAACCTACAATCTTACGACATAAAATCAGTACAAAATCACATTCATTAACTAGAAAACGGGCGAATAAAGTAATCAAACGTAAGGAAATATTAAGAAAATATAGGCATAAAATGCTAAACATCGCTATCCATGCTTCATGTACTCTTTCTGCAATGGATTCTAGTTGCTTTCATAAGCTCCTCCTTAATGCCTGGTCATTGTACCCATATACTAGTGTCATGCTAAATTGTCTTCTAGTTCCCACATGTGTTACTAACCCATGTATCAGCTGTTCTGTAGTTTCCTGCACCTCTACTTCATACATTGCTGGATTCCATAGCAACCAGATGCGACCCCTGGATGTTTTGCAAGGTTAGTTGTTATTGACCACCCTTTTCCCAGGTTAAGAGCTGCTTTATGAGCCTTAGCCTTCTTAATCCTGGTTTCCAGGAGTCCAAACAATCCAACTTTCATATTATGCATAAATACCAGCACTTCATTTTGCTTGGTTGGCTTGTTTAGACCCCTGACATTCCAGCATCCTATTTTATCCATTAGGAGGGGGCTTGTCCCATACGCTCCCATGTTCAGGACCCTCAACCACCACCACCACCTCTTTACGGATAGAGGTGCCAGCTTGTTTTGTATTGACCTGCTTATCTTCCCCCTTATCTTCCAACACTGCATTGGAATTTCCAATTTTGGTTCTGTTTACCACCCATGCCTGCCCTTTAGTAGCCCCGACATGTGGCTTGTGGTCTTGCCTTGCCTCTGCCCTTTGGTTTGCTTGTTGTTGTTTGCCCCCAACAGTCTGCACTTCTTTCTCACCCTGTTTTCCTTTCATTTCATTTTTTTTGTTCTAGCTACTGCTTCTCTAATTTTCTGCCTGCATTCTGTCACTTCATGCCCATAGTTGTTACACTTCTGGCATAGCACATGTTTCTATTCATAGTTGACCTTCTGTTCTACTATTTTTCCCCATTTATTTTCAAATATTATGGTATCAGGATATGCTTGGTTTGGAGTTACCTCAACCAGCACTCGCGCATATGCTAATCTATCCCTTTGTGTAGTTGCACTATCAATTTTTAGTAGCCTTCCAACTATCCCAGCTATCTTGGCTAGAGTGTTCTTCCCCCAGTATTTGATATCAAGCCCCATGATTCTGATCCACACAAGTATTTTTTCCACTGTTTCTGTTTTGAAGTCAATGTCAGGTCTCCATGGCTTGAGCACTATTGGTTTTTTGTCAAACATTCAAATGCCTTCTTCCACAACCTTAGTTTTGTTCTCCACAACATGAAACCTTACCAAGAATACCCCTCTATGTACCTGTGCAATTTTATCAATTCCTAGCATGCCCCAAACCCGTTTAAAGTACCCTTCCATTACTGGCAAACGGGGATTTGATCCCAGTATATAGCAAATTACTTCATTTCCCCAAAATTCCACTTCCTCCTTGATGTTTTCCATTGTTATTTTGATATTTATATTACTATCTTCATTTGCTATTAGGTCACAATCCGCCTCTGTTGGTAATTTCCCTACTATTTTACTCTATGATTTAGTCATATTCTCAGTGTTATTAGGGTTACCTTGTTGTGCCGTTTCTGCTTGTTCTTCCTCAACTTCATCTGCCCAAGAAGTGCTCCCAATTTGGATCTGGCTTGTCGGTGTGTTTTTCGAGCTCGATTCCCCATTTTTACCCGCCATTGACCGTGTTTCTGGTGTTAGATTGAGGTTTAATGGCACTATTCCTTGAATTACATTGATGCTCATGTCTTTCTTTGAATCTGCTGTTTTTGGAATCCCCATTTGCCTTTTATTTGTGCTCCTATTTTGTTTTCCCCCTCTAGTCTTTGAGTTCTTTGCCATGGCATTAGCGTGTGCTGAAGAGATCTCTCATTCTAGAGAGAGAAAATCACGATGCGTCAATGAATTTGACTCTAGGTAGTTTACCTTGCCAGACATTAACTAGAACATGCTAAAACTTGCACATTCTTGAAACAAAGAAAATGAGTTTTGAAGAGACTTAGACTTAGAATATTGTAGAATCAAATATACTAGAGAGATTAAAATTACACAAGTAAAAACAAACAACAGGTACATTTTAAATTCCATACAATAGTGTTACAACTTCCAAAGACTCCAAGTTATGATGTATCTTAAGTACTACTAACAATTTTAAAGATACGAAAATAAAAGTATTGGAAAAAACACAAGGTGTTACATAGATTTGTAAGGGCTTCCTTATACATTTGTTCATGAGATGTTACATATTCATTGACTCATGTGTGTACAAGTGTAGAGGCAATCTAGGAATAGGAACAACTTGTAATGGAGTTCGCATATAGGTGACTGCACCAGGAGCCTCCAACATATCAATATCTTCAATCTTAACACCATGAGGCAAAGACCACTTAAAATGGTGCAACAAACGGGCTAACATTGACGTGACCAAAGTAATGCCAAGATTCACACCTGGACATAAACGTCTTCCAGCACCAAATGGTAATAATCTATAATCATGTCCCTTCATGTCAACATCCTTTTTCATAAATCTTTCAGGCCAAAATTGTAAAGGGTCTTCCCAAATTCTTGGATCACGGCCTAAGGACCAAACATTAACATGTACAATTGTATCTTTAGGGATATCGTAACCACTCACTTTGACATTTTTACTTGCCATATGAGGTAGCATTAGAGTAGTTGGAGGATGTAACCTTAGTGATTCTTTGACTACATATTGTAGATAATAGAGTTTAGAGAGATCCGATTCGTTTATAATCTGATCCGACCCAATAATTTGGTCTAGTTCCTCTTGGACCTTTTGTTGAACCCTAGGGTTCCTTATCAGTTCTGCCATAGCCCATTCAACAGATACGGCTACTGTGTCCATTCCTGCTCTTATCATATCCTGCAAAAAAAAAACTTGATTAACAATTAATTGATATGATTTTATAATGCCAATACAAAGATCAACTTGAAATTGTTAGTTTATTTTATAGTTTGTGGAACAATTTTATAGCAAAATGACATCTTTATGAGAAAAAATCACACTTTCTCATCAATTATACACCTGCATCAGCATGAACACATTCATATAAACACAAATGTTGACTTTACCCTAAACAAAGTTTGTGTATTAATGAGTTTAATTTACATTAAGTGTAAATAATCTTTTGAAGTATGAGATCAACAATAAAATATTTAGTAAGTTTCTATAAAAGGTGAGATCTATAAATAAAGTACTAGTAGAGGCACTTTCTCTCTCTTCCTTTCCTTCGGTGCACGATAAGCGTCTTTTGCTACCGTGCGCCTGGCCGGAATGCCTAGAGGGAGGCCACCAAAGCGAACTAACAGAGCTCGCATGATGGGGAAACAAACGATGGCAACGATTCAACGGAGTGGGGGTGCTCAGAAAGCTGTAGAAACACTTGAATTGCAGGAATCACAGGAATCGGAGGAAGAAAAGTGGCCTCCACTGATGACGATGCAAGGGGAACTCAAAACCCCCCCAAATGCAACCATGGAGGAAACTAATGAACCAAATAAGCCTACCTTTAGCTCAGCTCAAATGAATTATAAGACTTCAGTTGTGAATGATAAGCCGTCCTCAAGTAAGCAAGCAGAAGAGATCCCGGTGACTGCTGCACAAAGGAAATTGGATCTGGGAGCAACAACTGGAAAGAATGACTGGACTGGTTTGTTCAAAGGAAATCAAATGGCTGCGAAGGGAATGAATTTAGGCTATGTTGCACCAAGACTGCAAGATGGGGAAAAAGTAATTGAACTGTGCAAGGCAGATGTCGAAAGGGAGAATGAAAAATGGAAACAATCTTTGATACTGTATGTCGTAGGGGACTCACCAACAATTGCGGCTCTAGAGCGATTCATAGCGACGGTGTGGAATTTTGTAACAAAGCCAAGGGTATTCTACCATAACTCTGGCTACTTTGTTGTCAAATTCAATTCAATAGAAGATAGAGACGGAGTTTTGTACTCAGGCCCATACACCATGCATAATAGGCCAATTATACTTAAGGTATGGACAGCAGATTTTGATTTTAACAAGGAGGTTCTTCAAACAGTGCCAATATGGGTCAAACTCCCAAACTTACCTCTGAGCTGTTGGAGTATGGACTCTTTGAGTCGTATTGGGAGTGGTATAGGAATACCACTATATGCAGACGAATGTACAATAAGGGTTGATAGGATTTCTTATGTCCGAATACTTATTGAAATGGATGTGACTAGACCATTGCAAAAATCTGTTAAGGTGTTAGATCCGAATGGAAGAATGTTTGAGCAAGAAGTGATGTATGACTGGATGCCAGAATACTGCCCTACATGCTTGCAAGTAGGACATGTCTGTAAGCCTATCAGCAAAACCCAGACATCAGCCCCTTTACCCAAGACTCGATATGTCAAACCTCAGCAAACTTGGGCACAGAGGCCAGGCAAAGCTGTTATTGACAGTGCAGAGGGAACTACGATGGAACCAGCAAAGCAAGGAGAACCCAAGGCTACTCAGAAGCTGAATGCTAACCAACAAGATCAAAAGAATAATTGGCAAGAAGTTAAGGGGAAAAATACTCCAAAAGGAGGGCAACAGGTGCTGAATAAGAATCCAGCTACCAGGAATGTGGCTCTAACTGTTACAAATGATTTTTCTCCACTAGCGAGTACTAGTGATCAACTAGCAACAACAACAACTGGAAAACAGGAGAATGGGGATGTTGGAGAACAGAGAAGACATGGGAGTACTGGCAGAGTACCACCTGACATACCTAAATGAAGCTCATAGTCTGGAATGTTAGAGGTCTGAATAAGACCTACAAGCAGAAAGAGGTTAGTTTGTTTTTGAAGCAGAATAAAGTAGTAATAGTAGCTCTCCTTGAACTCAGAGTAAAGGAGCCTAAAGCACAAAAAATAGTAAATAAAATAGCTAGAGGATGGGGCTGGTGCCACAACTATAGGCATAGTAGTAGAGGAAGAATCTGGGTCTTGTGGGATAAAGAACTGTGCAAGTTTAGTAACATTGGTGCTACTTCTCAGCTTATTCATGGCAAAGTCAGTATCCACAGTCTGAATTGGGAGTTTTATTTGACAGCTATTTATGGGCTACATACTGTAGAAGATAGGAAGAGCTTGTGGAGTGATCTACGGTTGATCCACTCATGTCAGCATGAACCTTGGCTAACTTTGGGTGATTTTAATGCTGTATTATCTGTTGAAGACAGGATAGGTGGGGCTCCTGTGCATGAAAATGAAGTCAGGGACTTTAGGGAGTACTTACTGGACACAGGCATTTCAGAAATGAAGACAGTGGGGAGGTGGTTCACCTGGTCCAATGGGCATGTATTCAGCAAAATTGATCGAGCTCTTGGTAATGCACAATGGCAAATAAACTGCACTCACTTAGAAGTGGTGGTTATGGATCCATCTGTCTCAGATCACTCTCCTCTAGGGATACAATTAGGGAGGGATGACACTAGAGGAACTAAAACTTTCAAATTTTTGAATTGTCTGGCTGATCATAGTGACTTCTTGGCAAGAGTAGACAGTGCTTGGCAGACTACAGCATATGGATCAAAAATGGGCAGGGTGTGGTGGAAGCTGAAAAGTGTTAAAGAGGAGTTGAAACAACTAAATAACAAAGAGTTCCAAGGGGTTGCTGACAGGCAAAAAGACTTAAGACAGCAACTAGAGGAGTTGCAATCTCAAATGAGGGATCATGAGCAGTACCCCATACTGTTTGGCCAAGAGAAAGAACTGAAACAACAGCTGGAAAAATGGGACAACATTGAGGAGAGCATCCTAAGGCAGAAATCTAGAATACAATGGTTGAACTTAGGGGACTCAAACTCTTCTTTCTTTTTTGCAAGTGTAAGGCAGAGGATGAACCAAAACAAGATAAAGAGTCTTTTGACTGATGAAGGTATGTGGGTACACAATCAGCAAGGCATAGAAAGGGAGATCTTACAATTCTACAAAGCATTGCTAGGTTCAGCAGCCCCACAGCTACAGGCTGTTAATCTGAATATCATGAAAACAGGCAAGACACTGGATAGGAGTCAGCAACTGATGTTGATTGAGCCAGTAAATGAAGGGGAAATTGTTAAAGCACTACAAAGCATTGATGATTTAACGGCCCCTGGATGTGATGGGCTTAATTCTGTATTCTTCAAGAAGGCTTGGCCTGTCATTGGGCAAGAAATTACCCAAGCTGTGCTGGAATTCTTCACTACTAGTGAGATGTTTAAACCCATGAACTGTACCACTGTTACCCTGGTCCCAAAGGTGCACAATCCCACTAAAGTAACAGATTTCCGACCTATCTCATGCTGTACCATTCTATACAAAATAATATCCAAAATTTTGACCCATAGGATGCAGAGGATTATGGACTTCTTGGTTGACAATAGTCAGTCGGCTTTTGTACCTGGGAGAGTAATTTCTGACAATATCATCATGGCCCATGAGCTTGTTAAGGGGTATGGGAGGAAAGGGATATCTCCTCGGTGCATGTTAAAGATTGACATGAGGAAAGCTTACGATTCCTTGGAATGGGGCTATCTGGAGCAGATCCTGAGGTGCCTAAATTTCCCTGAGGTGTTTGTTAAATGGATTATGACGTGTGTTACTACAGTGACCTATGCCATTATCATCAATGGGAAACCTGCTCCACCTTTTCATGCAAAGAAGGGATTGAGACAAGGAGACCCACTATCTCCTTACTTGTTTGTTTTAGCCATGGAGTACTTAACCAGGTATTTGAAGACCCTGAGACTGCAGCCTGATTTTAACTATCACCCCAAGTGTGCTAAGCTTAATATAGTACAATTGGGGTTTGCTGATGACCTGTTGCTCTTCTGTAGAGGCGACCCTATATCTGTTCAACTAATGTTTGATTGCTTCAATGCATTCTCACATGCCTCTGGATTGAGAGCTAATGCTGCAAAGAGTAATAAATATTTTGGTGGTGTCTGCTTGATAGATCAACAAAGGATTGTGCAAATACTGGACTTTAATATTGGTGAGCTTCCTTTCCGATACCTGGGGATACCACTTAGCACTAAAAGAGCTACTATTATACAGTTCAGGCCTCTGATTGACAAGATTTTGACCAGAATAACCACATGGACAGCTAAATTCCTTTCCTATGCTGGAAGACTCCAGCTGATCAAATCAGTTCTGTTCTCAGTGCAAACTTTTTGGTCCCAAATTTTTATTTTACCAAAAAAAGTTCTCCAGATGCTGGTGGCTATATGCAGGAGGTTTCTTTGGACAGGGAGTGCTGATGTGTCAAAGAAAGCTTTAGTCGCCTGGGACAAATTATGTATGCCAAGATCAGCCGGGGGCCTTAATATTCTTGATATAGAAACATGGAACAAGGCAGCTGTGTGCAAGCTCCTCTGGAATCTATGCAGTAAAAAGGATAAGCTATGGGTACAATGGGTTCACAGCTATTACATAAAGGAGAGGAATCTATGGGAGGTACAGGTTAATCAAGCCTCATGGCTTCTACAGAAGATTCTTAAGGCTAGGCTCACTCTTGACCAAGCTGGTTTTTCTCAGCAAGAAGTGCAACAAATGAACAAGTTCTCTATCAAGCAGGTTTACTGTCGACTAAAGGGTGCACCTGAGAAGGTTCAGTGGAAGAGAATGATCTGTAATAATCAAGGGGCCCCTAGGTGGACATTCATTCTGTACCTAGCGGTGACTATGAAAATGTTGACTCGAGACAGATTGGCTCAATGGGGGATTGTGGATACACTGCTCTGTCCTCTCTGTGGTGCGGTGAATGAATCTATTCCTCACTTGTTCTTTCAATGTCCTTTTTCAGAAGCAGTATGGGAAAAGATGCTACGATGGCAAGGGCTTACCAGAGCACCTATGGATTGGCCAAATGAGATGCAGTGGGCAGTAATGAACATCAAGGGAAACTCAGCTGGTGCAGCCCTTTACAAAATGTCTTTAGCTTGTTGTGTCTATAACCTATGGCAGGAAAGAAATTATCGAATCTTTCAACAGACGAGCAGAACACCTGAGCTTATAGTTAAACTCAGTGTGCAGGAAATACATTGTAGAGGGGCCAAGAACAAGAAGCTGTGGAAAAAACTGCTATTGCACAACCACTACCCTTGACTTGTCTCAGACTTCTTCTAGTAACTGTTTCAGGCCTCTAGTTCATAGGATAGTGAAGTATGTTGTAGTTATGTGCTGATAGTTGCCATGTGGGACTTATGACCACGGGTAACTTCTAAGAAAATGTACTGAAATGCAGTTGGTAATAAAATTTATTTACTTACCAAAAAAAAAAAAAGGTGAGATCTATAATTTTGAAAATGAGGTAGATTACCTGCTGTACACACAAATAATAAATGAGTTCTATTGTATAGAGTTAAAAATCTTAAAATTACCTAAGAGGATTGAAGTACACCAAATAATTTTGCTGCTATCAATTAGATATAACCTGATTTATCAGATTATCAGGTCGTCATTTATTTTCAGAATTAGCATGTGAGACTTGTTTTGAAAAGTCACATATACTAACATTAAATCTATACTCTGTCAGTGTATGCACAGTTGCACACTAGTTAAACTCTTCAAAATAGCAAGGCGATATATGAGGAGTTGTATATATACTTACCCAAAGAAGGCCAACAACGGTGTCATCAGTGATATCATACTCTTTTTGAAGAGTAAGCAAAGCATCAAGAAAATGCTGTTTGGATTCCCCAATTTCCTTCCTAGCAAGAGTGTGTTCTTCCATAATAATTCTTGTAAACTTTTCCAAACGCCTATCTTGAGCCTCAAGTGCTTCATCATCATCTTTAAAAACCCAATGGAGCCATGGAACAAGTTCTCCCAAATTAGGCTTTCCTCTAATCTTTATCCCATCGGATAGAATGGCTTTGAGCTCTTCACCTTGCTCATCAACATTACCTTCTGAGTTTATAAACCTCTTTCCAAATGTTAGCCTTGTTATGTGGTTGAATGCTACTGAACCCAAGTAGTTCCTCAACATCAAGCTGTTACTAGTATTATTGCCTGCGCAAATATACCCAAACAAGACGGATTTATGATTTAAATTTGATGGATTCAACCTGTAAAATAAACAGTACGTAACGAGTAAATGATTAAAACTTACAAGGCTTAGTAGAGTCTCTAAAGATGTTTTCAACCATGGAAGTAATTTCATCATCTCTAATAGGTCTAAGACCTTCAAGTCTTCTAGGAGTAAAAAGCTCAAGATTACAAAGCTTCCTTACTTTCACATAATGAGGCCCATAATCAGCCCAAATCAAATCCATCCCATTTTTACTCACACGTTCACGGGCCTTTGATCTAGGTCTATTAGCCAAGTATTGGTCATTATCTTTGAGAACTTCTTTAGCAAGTTCAGCATTATTCACCACCACATTTAGTTGTGAACCTAGGTAAAATGAGAAGATGGGCCCATAAACTTGAGCCCATTCGGCAAAGAACCTGGGCCTCACCGGTTTTATGTCGAAGAGGCTCCCGATGACCGGCCATGACCGTGGCCCTGGCGGCAGCTTGGTGGTGATCCGGTGGTAGATTTTGTAACAAAAAAAGATGAGAAATATAGATACAGGGAGAAGAACTAAAGGAAGAGCCATTATGAAAACGTTGTGCATGGGAAGAATGACTAAGCTATGGCCTCTTTATAGTTCTGATTGCTCTCAATTGTTGAGTAATGAAAATTACTAAAAATAAAATATAGTGAAATCGATGAGAAGGAATAATGGAGCATATAGTATATACTCCCTCCGTCCCAAATTAGTTGTCACTTTAGCAAAATGTGTTTGTCCCAAATTAGTTGTCGTTTTAGGATTTCAAGGCTAAATTGATTAGTTCTTTCCAACTATACCCCTAATAATTCAAAAAAAAAAATTCAAAAAAAAAGTTAATGGTGAAACATTAAATAGGGTTAAGATAGTAAAATAAACACCCTATTTAATGACTTTTTTAATGGGCGTGAAAAACCTTAAAGCGATAACTAAAATGGGACGGAGGGAGTAGTACATACTAGTAATATTATAAGTTCATAAGTTGCACTTCTTGCTTCTTACGAGGAATCTAATAAAGATGTGTAATTAATATTGGTCCTTAGAAATTACAGTAGTTGATTAAGAAGATTTTAATGCCAATAGGCAAGTGTGAGTTTTTAAATATCTATAGGGTTGAGATTTAGAGACAGATGAAGCTGTTTCCATATGCAACTCCTGTATTTGTATTGAGTAAGAATTGCTCCGTTTTTCTTGAAAACGCTGTTTTTGCATAGAATATATACATGCATATGGTATTAAAATATCAGATATTCACATTTTCCTCGGTACAAAGTCATGACTCACATGCATAGGGTATCAAAATATTTAATATCCACATTTTCTTTATTCAGAGTCGCAACATAAGACAAGTTAAGGAAGTCAACGAAAATAAAATTCTTTTAA
Organism: Petunia secreta; assembly: GCA_029990175.1. Taxonomy (NCBI): domain Eukaryota; kingdom Viridiplantae; phylum Streptophyta; class Magnoliopsida; order Solanales; family Solanaceae; genus Petunia; species Petunia secreta. The sequence goes on from JARKIP010000061.1 coordinate 5,490,519, forward strand.
AAAAAGAAAAATTAAGTACTCCAGTTAGCGTATAGGGTGATTTGCACGAAAAGGCTATTTTTATCGTGTTGTTTAAGTTCTTTCCCTGTTTTTGAAATTTGTACAAGAATAACCTCAATTTTTTTAAGATTCAACGATACACCAGGCTTATGAGATTTTAACGTATCCATTAAAAGTTCATTTGATCAATAATTTTCACAAGACCACTGAACTTACAAGCACATAGTGGAGGATCGTCAAAAGTTGTAAACAAATTATTCTTTTTTTTTCCTGTTGTAAACAAATTATGAGCAATTGAATGTTTGACGGATCAGTCAAAACTTCTATAAGGTATACATGTCAAAATTTGAAAAATATGGCTATTCTTTCACAGATCTAAACAACATAAACAAAACTTTAATTTCTGTTGGATATAATGGACACAGGCTTTATATACTGGACTGGACCCATTTAGATAGCTAACTGGGTCGAGGGCCAATCTTATACTGTATACGGTAGTAACTTAAAATTTTTAAAAAAAAAAAACAAAAACGCCGTTGCCGGGGATCGAACCCGGGTCACCCGCGTGACAGGCGGGAATACTTACCACTATACTACAACGACCTTGTTGGTATCACTAGCCAGCATGCATTATAACTCACGTGAGACAGTCGATCAATAATACTATATTTAAACTTCAGAATAAGTTCGACACAATTAGCAAAGACCATCTCCAACCCAACACCATTTTTTACACCATTTTAGCGTGTATTTAGAGTAACATTATTCATCATCATCATTACTATTCATCAATATTTTATTATTATTCTCACCTATTAGAATATACCATTTTGTTTAATATATTATAAATTTTATGTTTTTCAGTTATTAGGTCCCTAATATGTCAAATTATTTGTTATGCAATATATTTATAGTATTAATTTTACATCTTAATTTTGGTGTATAATATTTATTATAAGTTATAATTGGATAAAAAAATATAACCATCACAAAAATGAAAAGTATAAATATAAAATATAATTTACTGTTAACAAATAACACAATGTTTATTAAATAACATAGCGACTGATATGGATTAAAATTGAAAATACATTAAATAATATAGCGACTCACATAGAATAAAATTAAAAATAAATTAAATAACATAGCCACTAACATAGTTAAAATAAAAAATACATTAAACAACATTGTGACTAACATAGATTAAATTTAAAATACAATAATTTAGTACTCGGGTAGGTCGACTCCAGATCCACCAATGTCATTAAAATAATGAGTGTATAAGGAGAAGATTGGTTGTGGCCGTTCAAATTGTTGACTTTTTTTATTAATTATTATTTTTTGTTTTTGTACAACATGATAATCGAGGATGAGCGTAATCTTAATGCACCAATTTAGAGATACTTGGGAAGGTCCAAATCCAACAGTAATAATGGTAGTAGATGAAAATCTCAAATTTGAACAATTTTTAGTTAGACACAATAAAATAAGAGCAAAGATGCTCAATTTGCACTTCGCAATGTATTAATGGAGCATTTATGGGAGCAACACGATAATCCTGTAAGTTGAATATATATGTAAAAATTAAAATAAATTTTACCATAATGTAATATTTATTTAATTATACTTTATCAATGATTTCACTTTTCTTTGAATTATCCATTAATGCGTATGATGTATAATATTTGCTTACAACTTAGAATCTTTAAAAATTTATGGTATAAAATAATTATCTTACACCATTTTACTATTTATATCACTTTGGTGTAATGAGTTAGAGATGCCCTAAAGCAAATGAATGTCACATATAAGAGGCAAGAAGGATGCTTAAGTATAGGAATGTAATAATAAGTTGGTAGCATACTATATTACAGTATCGTAATAGTTAAAGAGTTTATACTAAAAATCTACTGTTTGGGTAGGTATTAGAGCGTAATACAAATTAATAGTAGATGGACGATATTACCACATGGGCAATTGGTCTAGTGGTATGATTCTCGCTTAGGGTGCGAGAGGTCCCGAGTTCAATTCTCGGATTGCCCCCTTTAATCACATTATTTTTGCTTCACTTCATATTATTATTTGAAGTTTCATTAAAACCAGCAGATTCTTTAGCACTATATCTGGGACAAAAATACATTAAGGTATAGTAAATATACATGTAACATCAATATAGTTTTATAGTACTGCACAACCGAGCAAGTGTTGCAAGGACAGAATATAACCTTAAAACCATCAAGATATCGATGAATGAACATATATACTAATATAAGAGTGAAGCTACATTACAAAGGAATACCCCTTATATATCATCAGCACATGCCTGAAAGAGCTATTTTTTGTATTGATCTTACTGTTGTCCACGCGAATCATCTGTCAATGGGCTAACAATTTCTCTTGAACATTCAGAGGAGGAGCCTACTGATGCTGTTGCTGAAACTTCTTGAGCTGTGCTCGAGAACGAATCTGATCTCTTATGTTCATTGCTTGAGTCCTTTCCTTTAGAATCTATGCTCCAATAATCAGTCAACATCTTTTTTACGCCAAAACCAAAATGAGAAAACTTGCTGCTATCAAAGACTTGTGATCCGTCTCCCTTTGCTGGTGTGGTAAAAGGAGCTCTGATGAATGGACTACCAGAGACGTGTACTGAAAGTGGAGTTCCGATGGTTTTATGAGCAATGATGCCTACTTTGGAGATTGGAACAAATTGATCCGAGTGCTTAGTCAAGTTGTCCACATAAATAAGGTCATCGATTCGAGCCACAATGTTGAATGCCAAGCTCTCAAGAACTCTTGAGTAGCTCTCCAAGATTGATTTGCCTACATCCTAAGAACATCATTGACCAACAACTGTTAAACTTGGATATGCTAAACAAGATAATAACAGTAGTACTACTGTCTTAGATAATTGGTTGAGAAAAACAAAACACAAAAAACAGGATGAATATGTGAAACCTTGTTATATTGGATCTTGCTCATGTCTAAGGTGGTCTGAGGAAGACCAGGAAACCGTTGTTTCAAGCAAAGCAAAAGGCTCTCAGCTCTATCTGCAAGTAGCTCCCTCTTATCAGCATCGTTCACTAAATCTTTAACCATTTCCCATGAGGACTTTGAAGTGGACCGGAGCAGACTATTTGAGGATTTTGATTGAGTTTTTCTGCGCCACACATAAATTGAGGCCTCCACACGATTTGCTATTTCTAATGCTTGATGCTCAGATGAAAAATCAAGGCATTCGAGCAAACATTCAGGTGAAAACTGATCTGAGGTTATATATCGGTGAATAAGATCGCCCAAGCTAGCTTTTCCGTTCTGCAGGGGAATAAAACACAGTGCCAAATGAGCACCAATCTGATAGTTTCCTTACGTAAGTATAAGAGACAATATCTGCAAGGAAATTTGTACCTTAGGAAGATTTTCAAGATATGATTCAGGCACCTCCATATCAGCTAAGACGTTGCTGTTAATGGCCATTGCAGCTTTCAAGATTTGGTTTGTGCAGTCGCGTTTGTGCTGCAACTGCTTTTTTGCATTATCGCTGAGACCATCGATGGGGACTCTAGGAACTGGAAGCCACCATTTCTCCTCTTGACGAGGGAGAGGATTTCGGAAAGAGGATGATCCATCTGCTTCTTCTGCTATGATCCCCTGGTCAATATACCAGAATTCTGTGTTTCTGAAACTGTCTAAAATCTCCTGCAAACGAGTTGGACAGTTTAGAATGTGTCATTCATCAGAAAAGGCTTAAATCTCAAGAAAAAGGGATACGTATCTTACAAGAAGCATATTGTCTAGCTTTCTGAGTGCTGGAAGGTTGACATAAAGGTCCAACCGTGGCGTAGAAGTCATTACCTATAACAAAACATAGGAAGAACAAATGAAACACAAATGTAATGTTCCGCTCCTATCTAAATATACATTAGCTTTCTTTGCTGTAGCTTCTATTCAAAATCAAATCTACTAACAACGAGTCAAATATCTTGTCTAAGCTTCAAATATTCTTTTGGTAACGGAGATATCTCGAATGGTGGGGCATGATTTAAAACTCGGTGGATAATAGACCCACCCCTCTACCCTTCTCCATTTAAAATAACCAGGTATACACATCACATGCTCTTACCACTATATTTGATAATCCATATAGTATAAAACAGCAAAAAATTCAATTTACATCTCTTTAGAAGCAGAATTTTCTGTAGTAGTTGATAGCTAAAAGTACAAGTCCAAGATAACATATTTACCTCAAGCTTAGTACCATCTGGAAATGTCTGCCAAGAAGGTGTCAATTCTACAATGTGATCACTAACACAAAGAAGCCATTCCATTTCTCTCCTCCACATTAACCTCTTCTCTGTAGGTAAAGGCTCTAATCTCCAAATTTGTCCGAAAAGAGTAGCTAAGGACAAAGAAAGGAATAAAGGAGACATAAAGAACAGCTTTAAATTAAAACATAAAGCACCAAAATAAACCAACTCCATTATATGAAACTAAATAGTACTAACAAGTAAACATACCACACAGATTAGTAATAGCATTTGAAATTACAAGTGCTGTGCAAACTCCATTTCCACAACCAGACATGTCTTCACCTAGCAGCAACTTTGAAAATCTTTCCTTCATCATCTCAGCTTCTGCAGAAACCCCAAAAGTTCAACCAAAAAATCCAATCACACAATTTCTTGAAATGATATAAGTTATATACACTGACGACATAATAAATTTTTAATTTAACATGTTATAACAAGTTACTTACCATTCATTTTAGATTACTAATCAATACTATTAAATAAAATTACCTGCAATTGTCTTTTAAGAGGCTCAATTTGTAACTATTATTTTCACGGTCAGTACATATAACTTAAACTCTTGTTGAAATGGAAACATCAATGTGTGTAGAAACATACCTGATAAACAAGACCCTTGTTTTGCTAACTTCCTATTATCCACATGAGGTTGCTTAACTTCTTCAGAAACATCAGAATTTGCACAATGCTGCACCTCATTCTTCTCAATATGCCAAATAATTGAAGGAGGTGAGCAAGAATCTCCAGAGCTACTATGTTCATCATTTAAAGTTCCTTCAGATACCATAAAATCAGAACTTAAACTGCTTTCTACACTCTCCTCTTCATTCACAAAAGACTCAATGTTGCAAGCATTTTCCATAGAACCATCCATTGTATCATCAACCAAACAAGGAGAAGCACAATACACTGAGTTTGTCACTACAATGTCATCAATATTAGTAAATCTTTTACTACCAAATTTTGACAATTTTGCTTTTCGATACAGATTCTTGAAAGATTTGCAAAATGCAGAAAAAGGTGTAGGATTCTTGGAACTTGTTGAAGTGTTTATAGGAATAAAATGCTTGAGCTGTGGCTTAAATTGCAATGGAAAGTCAGTATCCATAAGTTTACAACTTGAAACATTTCTGCTACTTTAAAGAAAAGAGAAGTTATGATAATATATGAGTAATGAAGTGAAATGAGGAGCCTATACAATTATACAGAACAAGAAACTATCAAGTACAATGAGATTTTTGGTGAGCTTAGTTTATACTAAGCTTAAATAAGGAGCCTATACAATTCACTGTATGTCAGTGTCACCCGTGTAGTTTTGTTGGAGTTTGCTTAAACTAGAGATCTTATATAATTATTGCTTACTAGGAGTACTACATTGTTGTAATAGTAGAAGACTTAAATATTCAGATCTTTTCAGTGACATTAATAAAGTAATTGTTTGGTGTAGATTACTTGGTCAGGGGAGTCGTGTAATTGACGGATCAACCTATAAAGTTCCTATTATATATGTTGCTTTTGTTTTGTTTTGTTTTTTTTTTTTTTGTATGTTCCTATGATAATGAGATAAATTCAGAATTTTAATTTTATAGGTTAGATTTTGGAAATCTACAAAACTCATTTACTCCTAATTTATTATGTTCGGAAATATTACTTGTTATTATTTTGTTGATTTTTAACACAAATGCAATATTTTAGTTAAAGCTACCGGCTTCAAATAAGCCGTAAGATATACCTTTACATTCGTCATTGTGATGATATGGTGAATCGATGATGGTTACTATATATTTAAATTTTCTCGTGATTTGAATTAGAAACCGATCTAAAATTTTAAATCAATAAACATCGAATATCTGTTCAAATCAACTAATTTGTGACTTTAAATATCAAAAACTAATATAAATATATATTCTCTTTAGGAATTGTTTCAACCATACGCACAAAACTTAGAAAGGTAAATGGAGTACATTTTTTCAATTTCATTTCGATTAGAAAAATAGTGCAAATGACACATTATCTACATTAAACGGCTTCATCAACAACTATGTAGTTGACTATTGGAATACACTTAATTGTGTACCCTTTGTAGTATAATTCTTTGAACGAACTTTTGGTTGTGGTTTCTGGCTTTAGCTTACAATAACAAAGGGGGACAGCGTATAATGTAGAACAAAGCTTACAAGCTGAAAGCTTCTCCATTTTTCAAAGACAACTATATTTAATTGGTTCAATCTTGAAAATTTAAGCACTAAGTGCTCGTTTGGTTCGGAGACAAGTTAGCAGGTATTAGTAATGCAGGTATTAGCAATGCAAGGTATTAATTATACAGGTATTATATCTTGGTTAATAAATGATTTGTTGTATTAAAAAATTAGTATACATTTCATAATTTAATTTATGTTTTAATATTTTATTATTCAATAGATGTTTGTTTACTATTGAATAATAATGTAAAGAGATGTGATGGTATATTTATCTTTTTATAAATTAATACCCGTATTATTAATACCCGCATTATTATTCCATCCTATATGACGCACAAATAATACATAGATTCACTCATTAATTTATGTGGATATTAATTAGTGCAGATTTATAGATTCACTCATTAATTTATGTGGGTATTAATTAGTGCAGATTTGTAAACTCAAACTAAACATTATATTATTAGTGCTGATTTTTGTACCTTATTACAAAACAAACCAAATATTGTGTTATATTGCGAGCGGGATTTAGTGCATGTATTAATTCTTTTGTGTGCCCAACCAAACAAGCACTAAAGAAATAACATTCTAGCAAATTTTGCATCTATGTATATCCATTAGTGTCGAAATATTGGTTCAGTTGAAAGCCGTGGCTAATAAGCTCTTTGTTGGCTACTTAAAGCATCAGCAGTCGAGCAATCAAAACCATGTCGACTGCGTATATGTAGTCAAGATATTAAGTCAATAGGTAAAAAATTATCAAAACATTTGATTACTATTCACTTACAATAATGTTGAATTTTGTAAAATTAATATAAACATATAAAATTATCAATTTTTTAACGAATAATACAGTAATAAATATGTTTACACCTATACTGTCAATTACAAATTTATTTTCTGATTATCAGAAACTTGTTCTTGCATGATCATGTGATGCCTTGAAGAGTTTGTTGTTTTATTCATTTTTTTTAAATCATTTTTGTCTTTCCTCTTCCCTTCTTTCACTTTCCTACTGACCTACAAATTGACGAGGTTCATGTCCTTTAGCTCGACTAAATCTTTGACCTGCAGAAAATGAGGAGTACTTGTCAATAGGATATCTTTTACGCTTATCCGTAAAATCTTTTATCCAAATGTAGTAATTACGGCCTTCTATGAACTTCGTACCCCTAAACTATCACTTTTTTTGTTAGTTTCATACTTAAATTATGAATTGGTTACGTTACCTCCTGAACTATCAAATTTCATATTCAAAACCTCATGCAGTGCCAAGTGGCATGAAGAGTGATTTCACTCTCTTTGTTGTGTGTGGGGAAATAAAGTAGATCAATAAAAAGTATTCATGTGGCATTTCTTTTCAATTTTAAAAATTTAAATATTTTTTTACTTATTTATTATTATTTTTATCTTTTTCTTTTCTTCTTTTCTAATTAATTATTTTCTTCTTCATAACTCTATTTTTTTGCCAATAACAATAAATTAGTTGAGACCCATTAACCTTAGAGTAATAAGAGTACTAAAAATATTTAATCAAATGTGATAAATTCTGTTGCAATTTACAACCAAATTTTGTCAGTAATGATTATTTTGATTAAAAAGATATAACCCTTAACATACACGGTATTATTTTAATATTTTAATACGCAAGTTCTCAATTGAGTTTATTATAGTTGAGTAAATTTAGTTCTATATAATAATTAAGTTTACTGTTGTTGGTTAATATTTATTATTTTAGAAATGTGGGTTTTCAACTAAGTTAAAGATTTTTTATTTTGACGAAAAATTAAAAGAAAAAATTAATAAATTAAAAAAAAAACATCAAATAAGAAATAAGAACAACTACTTTAAAAATTAATTGTATGGATGCTCTACAAAGAGAGTGAAGTCACCTTTCATGCTAGTTGGCACTCTAGAAGGGTTTCGAATATAAAAATTGATAGTTCGGAAAAAATCATAGTTTAAGTATGAAACTAACTTTTAGTTTAAAAGAGTTTTTTATTATTATTTCTTTTTTCTGACTTTTTTCATCTTCTATTCTTTTACTAATTATTTCCATTACACATGATTTGACATCATAACAAGGAAGAGAAGTGGTAAACGGGCCAGAATGGGAATCAATTACATGAAAAGGAATACTCCCAACAACTGAGATGATTATACTAACATTTAATTCCACTTTAGTGGAACTTTCTGAAATAGAAAAACTAAAATTGGGATTGTTCAAGAGAAAATGCTCGGAAAATGAACTTAATTCTATACAACTACAGATACCATTATTATTGAAATCTTGATGTAGTACTTTTCTCATGAGTTGCATTTTATGTATGTCTGATATCCGAATATTTCTGATTTGGACCACAAATAATAATAGGAGTGGTATTTCTCAACACATATCTAATGCTTTAAAACCCCACTGTATATTTATTTTATTTTCCTTGTAGCTTAACTTGTAAGGATTTAAGTTCTCCATGTCAATGAATACTTTTTTAGAAAATCATAATGTCGGTTGTTCCAACTGAAAACAACGAAAGACTAAAAAAGAAAAAGAAAAGTCGAAGAAACCTAAAAGAGTAGAAAAAATGGCAATATAGATCTTAGAAAAGCTTTTATCAACGGGTATAGATATTGTTTGATTTCATATGAATGGAATTTGATAGTTGAATTTGAAGAACCTCCATTCATACTCCCTGACCGTTTAATAAAGCTACAACCTACCATATGTTAAAGACATTTTACGTAAAGATAAAGATACTCCAACCTTTATTTTTGAACAGGATCCCTCCAAAATTCAAAAATGTTGAATGTATGCTATATTTTCTTATTCGTTCTTTGTGATTTACAACGATGCGACGTTTCAAACTATAAGCATTTACTTTGCTCCATAATACAAATTTCTAACATTAAAGTCAGTAGCGAATTCAGAATTTGAGGTTTATGGGTGCTCACTTCTTTTAACAGAAAGTTACCATCAATTATATCGTATAAGTAGAAAAATTTTATATTGTGTCTCACACGCCATGTCATACTTGTGTGAGGCACTTAATTATTTGACAAGTGGACTCATGGGTCCCATAAAATTTTATAGCGTGTCTCACACGCCATGTCATACTTGTGTGAGGCACTTAATTATTTGACAAGTGGACTCATGGGTCCCATTAGCTTACTTTAAGATAAAAATTAAAAATGAAAACTTTTAGTCCATATTTATTCCTTTTAATGTTATTAATTGAAAGATCAAAATAGTTATTATATTATAGTAAGTAAATATCTTACTTTAACAATATTGATACACGATTTCTATTCCACCAACTCGGCAAAAACGACATCCATAGCTTATACGGCATGATTGGCTCTAACTTACTATTGAAGAATTGAGCAGACATGAATTTCAACTCATTTAATCAAGAAACCTCACAACTTACTGCCAAGGATCAATTAAACACTGAAGGTAAGACTTTTATTTCTTGTAGTTTTATTTAATTTACTTACATAATTAGTTGTCTAGATTAATTGATAGAATTGTACTATTTGATCTAATTTATTTGTTGTTTAGGTGTAAATATTTCATAGCTAATTTAAATTATATTATTCATGTAGATCATAATATCCAGAATGACTTTGCTTTTAAGATTGGGATGAAATTTAGTTCTGAAGATGAATCATATAAAACATACAATTCTTATGCTGTGGCAAAAGGTTTTGGTGTTCGAAAAGGTGCAAAAACTTATAATAGAAACAAAGAATTAACTAGGTGTTTATTTCTTTGTTCTTGTGAAGGGCAATCCCCTTTGTCTTCCAATTATGAGGAAAGATAGCGTCAAAGATTAGAATATAGATGTGGTTGCATGGCTCGTATAAAGTTTAAGATTTCAAATGGAATATGGGAAGTATTTGAATTTTGTGATGGGCATAATCACCCAATGATAGAGGAAAATTTAAGACATTTCATACCGTCTGGTCGAAAGCTTACGAGTGCTACTAAAGAAATTCTTAGTTCTATGGTAGATGCTGGAATTCGAACTAAAAAAGTTGTTCGATACCTTCAGAATGAAGCAGGTGGTATTGAAAATGCTGGATTTATTGAACAAGATGCTCATAATTTTATACAAGCACGCAAGAGAAATATGATTGACAGTGGAGATGCTCAAACTCTTGTAAATCATTTTATGGATATGCAATTCGAGGATCCAATTCAATAGTTTGTTATTGATGTTTGTATTTTAATTTATTGAATTGTCTTCATTTGTTCTTTTGATTTATTTTAATTCATTGATCATGCAGTTATATGGAGATTCGAATACCAGCTTCACGCAACTGCTAAGTCAAGCTTCGGCTAATCAATTTGGAGGTTGCATTGAAAACAAAAATTCATACATTAGGGGAAGAAATATTGATTTTAGTGGTCAAGATAATTAATTTTGTATCCTAGATAATAACTGCATGATACTAGATCGATAATGATTGTATTTGTTTTAATGATACGCTCTTTCAGCCGGTTTAGTATAGTAGTAGTTTCAAATCAATGCAAGCCAATGGAAACCCGACCAGCGAGAAAAAGTGTTTGGCCGAAGCCAAAAAGAGGAAGTTATAATGGATTTGTGGATTGATTGAATTTATAGTGTCTGAGTGAATCTTAAACAATGTTGGTAGTATGAATAACTCAATGAGTCAATATTTATTGATCATTTATATTGTATTTTTTTATTGTATAATTTTTACTTTATTAGTAATTTTTATGAATTATTCGACTTCTTGATGGTAGAGTTATAACTAAAAGAAAGTTGAATGAAGCACATCCATACACCTCATTGAAAACATTGCTGCAATGGAATAAATGAGTTGAAATCCATGTCTGCTCAATTCTTCAATAGTAAGTTAGAGCCAATCATGCAGTATAAGCTGTGGATGTCGTTTTTGCCGAGTTGGTGCAATAGAAATCGTGTATCAATATTGTTAAAGTAAGATATTTACTTACCATAATATAATAACTATTTTGATCTTTCAATTAATAACATTAAAAGGAATAAATATGGACTAAAAGTTTCCATTTTTAATTTTTATCTTAAAGTAAGCTAATGGGACCCATGAGTCCACTTGTCAAATAATTAAGTGCCTCACACAAGTATGACATGGCGTGTGAGACACAATATAAAATTTTTCGTTACAGTGCACAACTATTCGAGCACGACAATGAAAAAAAAATTAATAGGAAAACATTAATATATATTATCAATACCAAAATAACTTTTGTCATTACCCAAAAAAAAAAAAAAAAAAATCTTGGGAAAATTGGAGAAGGATTGCTGACGCTGGGAATGATGGGTTCTGTGTGGAAGTACAAGTCTATTTGTCTTCTAATTTCTATTCTAAAGGAAAAGGATTTGAGCTTTTTTTTTTTTTTTTTCAATAAGCAATTTTTTTTCTTAATTATAGTTAACTACTCCCTCCGTCCTAATTTATTTGGCATAATTTTCTTTTTGTTTGTGCCAAAATAAGTGCCACATTTTCTTATTTGACAACTATTTAATGCATCATCTCTATTTTACCCTTATTGGACCCTACATACTTTTAAAACTACCAACAACTATTTTATTACTCAAATCTTCTCTCTCTTACATTTTCAAGGGTAAAATTGATACTTAACAAGGTCAACCTCTATTTTCTTAAACTCCGTGTCCGATCAAATGGTTCCACATAAATTGGGAAGGAGGGAATAGTTAATTTCAGTAACGTAATAAAAGAGAACTAAAAATCAAAGGTCAAACGAATTGGGCTAAGTAAAAAAGGAAAATTAACGACAAAGGATAACGAATTGGCTAAATTTTGATAGGGTAACCTTTTACAAAAAAATCTTTGTTGGCACCAAGAATCAAACACATGTGCTCCGGGTCGCACGCAGTCTAGTTTTAGCACCATTCGACCAAAGCACTTATCAAAGAGTTTGTTTATGGTGTGCTCACTAATAATATATTATACCTGTCAATCGGGTCAGGACCGGCCTGAACCTGTCCGTTAAGAGTCGGTTCACCGGTCCTGGTACCGGTCTGGACCATTACCGGTTCAGGCTAAATTGGTCTTTTTTTCAAAAAATTTAAGAAAATTTACCCCAGGTGAACATTGATTAAAAATATTTACTTTTCCTAAACACCTTTTAATGTGTCTTTCTTTTTATAGTCATTCATTAATTTTTATATGATTATTATAAATATTATCCGATTTTAATTTTACTAATTAAAATGATATGTAGTATCCCTTAATTAAGAAAAATTGATAAGTTTTAAATATCTATTTAATTTTTGATAACTGATACGTCCCATATTTTTAGGGATTGTGATTGAGTAGAATAAGCCTTTACTTTAATTTCACCTCTCCACTTACCACTTTCACACGCAAACTTTTCAGTTATCACTCCAAACCTATCACCTTCTTCTCCATAAACTTTTCCATATCCCCCGATCAAAGCTTCACTTTTCATCAAATCTTTTACTTTTTTTACTCACTATACTACCGGATATAAAGGTTGGTTAATTTATCCTCTACAGTATATCCTAAATGAGCTCTAGGAAGGGTTGTCGTTTCGGCGAGAATGTTGGTATTCACGGTCAGAACACCACGGATGACGATGATTTCATTGACTTCATACCAGTCACACGACCCACAACACAACCTCTGTCGCATGCATCACCTATGCCTTCGAGAATCACACGATCCCAGTCTGCATGTAACCAAAAAAGAAATTCTGAAAAGAGATCTCGAGATGTGCATAATGAGGTTGATGTTGTTGAGGTTGAATGTGCACAAAACATTCCAAAAAAGAAGGTTAGACGAAAGGTCAAGGTTTCTAAACCGAATTTTGACGTTGGCACGCATGTTGGTCCTTCTTTGAAGGTATTTCTTTATATTTAGATCTTTTTATGTATTGTCGTAATTGAATATATTTGTAACAATTAGGTAATGTTATGTGTTTCATTTTTTAGTTAATTAATTTGTAGGGTAACAATTCATATAGATTACTTAGTTGTTTCTTTGTTTCATTTTAGTTGATTATCTCTATTTTTTATTAAATTCAGCTTTTAGTTTTTTTTTTCATGAATTTTATCTATGTCCTGCATTTTCCCTTATTTTTCGTGCAACGTTAATCAACATTTTTGGCCTTAAATATAATAGAAATTTTATAGTTCATTATTGCACTATTATAAATTTGTACTTATTATTTTAAAATAGGTCGTGTCTATTATATGAATATTACATATTTGCTTTTAGATATGATATGAATATTAGATTTCATACAACAGTATAATTTAAGATTGTACTTTATTTTGTTCAGACGTGGAACTTTTTCACCCCAAAGAAAAAGCATGATAATCGGCCAATAAACATGCACTGCATCAAGGAGATCAGTTCTGAGTTAAAACAAAGGTTAACTGGGGATTATATGAGAATTTTAAGTCCACATATTTTGGGCATTTCCTTGATATGCCTGCATTTCATGTCCAAAATCAGGTGTTTGTTGTATTGTTGTTTAGAGAAGTCGTTCGTCCAAGTGATGATGCATTGTATTTTATAATCAATAAAAAAAAACTTAAATTTGGCCTGAAAGAATTTGCCATGGCCTCCTACGCTGCTACGGTAGCTCCACCAACACAAACGATCGAAACCCAAGCTGCCCAAGCTCCCGTGCTTCCAGTTCGTCATCCACAAAAACTTAATGGACGCCCTACCATGATGTGGAACAAGCGTGAGGTTCAACAGTCCATCGTTTCTACCAAGTTGATATATGGTATTATTGGAAAGTTTACGTACGGCTCGCCGGAGTTGAATGATCTTCGTAAAGTGATTCCTACTCAATGTGAGATTCGTGGACATTGTTTTATTGGTTCTTTAGACTATAGGAGTATCCTCATCTGTTGTTCTCTCTTTGAAGATTATGTGAATTTGCTCTCTAAAGGTCATTGGCTTACTCTTGGTCGTCAATCTTTCTTGATGAGAACACTTAAGTGGGATCCTTGGTGTGATCCTAGAAAAGAGACCTCAATTGCTATAGGTTGGATATCCTTTCCCAACCTGCCACCTAACTTTTTTGTGAAGGAATGTATTTTTTCCTTAGCCTTGGCAGTTGGCAAGCCTCTACACTTGGATGCAGCAACGTTGAATCATACACGACCTAGTTGTGCGAGAGTAAAAGTGGAGATTGATTTGTTAGGAGACTTGCCGCATGAAATTGATATTGTCGAAGTTGATGAAGAAACGGGGAAGAAGAAGTCGAAGTGTATTAAAATCCTGTACGACTACCTCCCAAAATATTGCTCTCAATGTTGCTTGCAAGGTCATGTCGATGATGAATGTCGCGTGCTGCACCCAGGATTATATGAAGATTCTAATGAGCAAGGTGACAATAATGGAGGACAAGGTGCAGTTCAACAAGGCTTGAAAGTGTTGAAAAGTGGCAAAGTTGTTGGGGATCCTGGGCCAAGTCGTGTGAATAATGTTACGCGCACTGAAGATTATAATGAAAACTTAGGCAGGAAGGTGGCTAATGTACGACGACAAAATCCTTATAGGGATCCAAATGCGTGGCAGGTTGTGACAAGGAAGAAAACTAATGGTGGTGTTACCATTCAAGATCAAGTGGGTGTTAAGGAAGCTGCACGTAATATTAACGCCTTTGAGGTGTTACAAGATGAAGAGGAGTTGCGTCCAACAGAGGTGAATGCTACAAACGTTGAACATATTAAAGCTGGGGGTGATTTATCCCAGGACAAAGATTTTGCAAAAGAACGAGGTGGTAAATTTTTTGACAAAGATTTAACTGCATTAAAGCTGAAGGGTGTTGTGAAGGTGAATGAGAATCGCTTTAAAGCTGGAGGAGCGGGGACCCTTGCCAAAAATCTGTTATGCTCTCGAGGTGTTGTTATTGTGGATGATGCAGCAAAAGATTTAGGTCTTCAACGGTTGGATTTTTCCACACATGAGGGTCGAGTTAATGTGCCCGAAAATCAAAACTTGGGAAATATTAATGCTGGGAGTAGTTATGGCGCAGACAAAGATTTAGTAGGCGTTAAGGGGGGAGTTATTGCTTCTGGGAGTAAAGCTGAGGGTGTTAAATTTGCTGCTGGGGAAGTTAATGAGAAAGCGTTCAACGCAGTGGGTTTAAAGCTGAAGGATGACGACGCGTTAGCTGGGGGTTCGATGGGAATTAATGCTGAAGGTGAGAGTGATTCCCCACGTGTGCTTGTTAACGAATCAGAGTTGGGAATGGAATTAATGGTATCTCCTAATCCTGATGGGAGTGCATTAATTTCAGCTTCTAAAGCTAAGGGTTTGCATGCATTTAATGGGCATGCTTTAAAAGCTGGAGGTTCGTGTGGTAAAGATTTTAAAGGAGCTAAAGGTTCCCATGTAGTTAATGCAGACGTGCAGAGTCTTCTCATTAAGGCTATGGGTATTGCTCCATTGACTCGTGATGATTTGATTCCTTTGGAAAAATTAAAAATAATGACTGCCCAGTTAAATGCTTCATGTCGATGTAATAAGATGCAGACCACAGAGAATGTGATTTTGCATTCCCCAGATATTCCTCTGCTTTCAACAGGCAATCCCATTGAAGAGCATGTGCCTCTTAATACCTCAGACAAATCAGTTCCGTCTCAATTGATTAATTTGCACACTGGTTTTAATTTGCAATCTGATGAGAGCTTGTCCAAGGGAATTTCCAAGGAGAATTTTACTGAGGAGGAAAAACTATTGCTAAAATCTGTAGAACTCAGTGATGGTAAAGATATTTTTCAAAGGCAAGAAAGATACTCACCTATTAAACAGCTTGTAATGCACGATGATGTGGGAGATGCAGCTGATATTGATGATGAGGAGGAGGAATCAACAGCCCACAACTTCATACATATGGCCAGGGAAGGTGACTTGTCACCTAGAGATGTACCAAAAAAACCTGTCAGACGTAATAAAAAAGACCCTGGGCCAATTGCTAGGATACAACCAGTTCGGAGTTCTAAATCAAAATTTTAATGATGAATAAAGCTTTGATTTGGAATATTCGATCAGTTAATACGCAGGAGGCGTTTACAAGGTTGACTACTTTGCACAGGCACCATCATTTTAATTTTATAGGGTTACTTGAGCCTTTTCAGGGACCCTGTAGAGTTCAATATTATGGTATGAGACTGGGAATGCATTGGTCCTTTACTAATGTCAATGGTAAAATTTGGGCTTTTATTGGAGATGATTATGCAGTGACAGTGGTGGATGATCAAGAGCAACAACTTACTTTAAAATTGCACCATATTGCACAGGCTCCGGATTTTTTTCTTACATTGGTTTATGCTAAGTGTGACAGGGCTGAAAGATTGGAATTGTGGGATTCTTTACAATTCTTGTCTTCTACTATGGTGAAGCCGTGGCTGATTGGAGGTGACTTTAATGTCATCCTTTCTGAAGAAGAAAAATATGGGGGACTTCCTGTTTTAACTCCAGAAGTTGATGACTTTGCTGCTATTATTGCAGCTTGTGGGTTGACTGATTTAGGCTATTCTGGCTCTATTTATACCTGGTGGAATGGAAGAATTGAGAATCAGTTTATGTTGAAGAGGCTTGATAGATGTTTTGCTAATCAGGAGTTCATGGAAATCTTTCCTAAGATTGACATTGAACACCTTGCTAGGACTGGATCTGACCACTCTCCTTTGTTGATTAAATGCTCTACTGATTCGGCTAATATTATTAAATCCTTCAGGTTTCTTAATTTATGGGTTGAGAATGACTCCTTTTTGCAGGTTGTGAAGGATAACTGGGTGTGTGATTGTGTAGGGGATCCATTCATTATTTTTCACAGGAAGCTGAAGAAAGTGAAACAGGCTTTGTCAAGATGGAGCAAGGCTACTTTTGGTAATATTTTTCAGAAAATTGCTTCACTTGAAGATATTATTAAAGCTCATGAGCTCAAGCTTGAAGAGGCACCTGATGCATATCATAGAGAGCAATTGAAGAAAGCTGAAGCTGAATTGAAAAGGGTGTTGCATTTTGAAGAAGAATTTTGGAAGCAAAAAGCAGGTTTTCAGTGGTTCAAAGATGGTGATAGAAACACTAAGTTTTTTCATGCTCAGGTACAAGGCAGGAGGAAGAAGCTCAAAGTTCAAAGAATTCAGGATAGGCTTGGAAATTGGCTTAATGCTGAAGAAGATATGGCTGCTGAAGCTGTGGGATTTTTTCAACAACAATTTGCTAATGATGGTCATGATTTGAATTTTGATTTGCTTTTACATGTCCCTGAAATGGTTAGCGCAGAGCAGAATCTTGCTATTGAAGAAATTCCTTCTATGGAAGAGGTGAAGAATGCGGTATTTGGCCTGAATGGTGACAGTGCTTCAGGTCCTGATGGTCTTACAGGGAGGTTTTATCAAGTCTGCTGGGATAGCTGCTGATCTTACTAGTATGGTGCAGGCTTTCTTTGTGGGACATGAAATACCTAGATTTATATCCCATACAAATTTAGTGCTACTCCCCAAGAAGCCTAATGTTGCTACCTTTTCTGATCTCCGGCCTATTAGTTTGAGTAATTTCTCAAACAAAGTGATTTCCAGGGTCTTACACGACAGGTTAGTTGATTTGTTACCTGATCTGATATCTCCTACGCAGGCTGGTTTTGTTAGGGGAAGGAGTATTGTTGAGAATGTGCTGCTGGCTCAGGAGATCATTCATGATATTAGAAAGAGAGCTAAAGAGGCCAATGTTGTCATCAAACTTGATATGATGAAGGCCTATGATCGTGTGTCCTGGCTGTTTCTGACTAAAGTTCTTAGGAAGATGGGATTTGGTGAAAGATGCATTGATATGGTTTGGAGGCTTTTGTCTAACAATTAGTATTCTATTCTTTTTAATGGCTAGCCTCATGGCTTTTTTAATTCATACAGGGGTTTGAAGCAAGGGGACCCTCTGTCTCCTACTTTATTTATTCTTTCAGCTGAGGTGTTTTCCAGGGCCCTGAATGCTTTGCACCAGAATGCTATGTTCAAAGAATTTGCTATGCCTAAGTGGAGCCCTCCTATCAATCACTTAGCATATACAGATGATATTATTTTATTTTCTTCAGCAGATACTACCTCCCTGCGGCTGATTATGGGGGTGTTGGATGCTTAGGAGGGTGCCAGTGGCCAGAAGATTAATAAAGAAAAGAGTGCTGTCTATTTGTATCACAGGGTGCGGCAGGACATTGTTGATAGGGTGGAGCATATTTCTCAAATTCCAAGAGGTACCTTTCCTTTTACTTATTTAGGGTGTCCTGTTACGCATAAAAGAAGAAATAAAGCTCAGTTTGATGATCTGGTGTCAAAGATTAGGAAAAAGTTGCAATCCTGGAAGTCAAAGATGTTGTCTTATGGAGGTAGGGATGTTTTAACTATGCATGTCCTACAAAGTATGCCTATTCATCTGTTGTCTGCAACCAATCCTCCAGTTAGTGTTATTGATCAAGTTCATAAAATATTTGCTAACTTTTTCTGGAACAATTCTGAGGAGCATTCAAGGAGGCATTGGGCTTCCTGGGAAACTTTGTGTAAACCTCCAGCTGAGGGGGGTGTTGGTTTTAAGTCTTTGTATGATGTTGCAAATGCTCTTTTTGCAAAGTTATGGTGGAATTTTAGGACAAGGACTTCTTTATGGGGTACTTTTATGGCCAATAAGTATTGTAAAAAAATTTATTACTCTACTGTGCCATACACTGCTGGATCTCCTATTTGGAAAAAAATGTTACTTGTGAGGGAAATGGTTGATCATGTGATTATTTGGCATGTAAAGCAAGGATCTTCACATTTTTGGTATGATAATTGGTCGCGTTTAGGCGCGTTGTATTTTGTTGTACCTCGCAGGTTTTACATAAAGGAAAAATTGAATGTGGTGAAGGATTTCTACAATGCAAATGGGTGGAATCAGCAGCTGTTGTTTGAGGCGCTACCTGATGAATTGGCGCAGCATGTTATTGATAATATTCAGCCAGGGAATGTCTTGCTACCAAGGGATAAGGCTTCGTTGGAACTTAATTTCAATGGACAATTTACAGTGAGCAGTGCATATCATTACTTGAGGGGTAAGGGTACTGTAAATGATGCTTATAAATTAATTTGGTTGAAAGGTATTCCCTTTAAGGTTGCATTTCTACTATGGCGTGCGTGGAAACATAAGCTACCATTGGATGATGAGTTGAAGCGTATCGGTTTTAATATCCCATCCCGTTGTTGGTGTTGTCTGCATCCAAAAGAGGAAACTCGTGATCATGTATTTATTACGAGTTCTATGGCTAAAAATGTGTGGTCGTACTATGCAAATGCAATGGGGTTTGTGATCCAGGATTGGAGGTTTCGACAAGTAATTAACAAGTTTTGGAAGTGTAGACATCGTCCACGGCTTCGACTACTTTGTCGAGCTATTCCAGCGTTTGTTTTTTGGGAACTATGGAAAAGGCGCAACACATTGGCTCATGGAGGTCGTGTATCTTTCAAGCGTGTTGTTCATGAGGTAAATTGGAACTTGCATAAATGTTTGGTGGTCCGTTTTCCAGGTATGCAGCATGCTCCTAATGATTGGCCCTTGTTGGTTAAGTTTCTTGATGAATTCAGACCACGTTTTAAATATATCAAAGTGCTTTGGAAGTGTCCAGACATGGGATATATTCAGTGTAATACGGATGGAGCGTGTAGAGGTAACCCGGGTTTGAGTTCCTTTGGGTTTTGCTTGCGAAACCATGAAGGTAATTTGGTGTATGCTAAGGCTCAATTGATTGGAGAGGGTTCGAATGTGAGGGCGGAAGCCTATGCTATTCGAGAGGCTATGAGATATTGTATAGAAAATGTTACCTCACCTATCATCATTAAGACGGACTCGCTGCTCCTTAAAAACATTATTGAAGGTGTTTGGGATGTCGCTTGGAGCATAGCTGAGATAATTGATGACATTGTGGAGATGAGAAGTAGAGGAATTTTCAGTTTTGCGCATGTGTTTCGTGAGGGGAATAGGTTGGCAGACTACTTGGCAAATTTGGCGTATGAGATTGATGAAGTAGAGCTCTTTAGCTTCACAGATTTGGGTGTCAATGGGAGGAGGATTGTGAATTGGGACAAGGCGCAATTACCTACGTATCGAGCAAAAATAATGAAACATGGTGCAGTTGGGTCTTGTTGAGGAGGAGCTTTGGTTTTTAACTAACATTGTGTGTTCATTTTGCAGGTTATACATGTTGAAGGAAGCTTGTTTTAGTTTCATTTTTTCCCAGGAAATTCTCTTATGTGTGCAGTGTGATGTACTGTTTTTTAGGTGCATTGCCTTGCACTTTGTTTGTCCTGGGAATCATTATCAAATTGGATGCAGTGTTGAGCGTCAACGATCTTTGCACCTGGTTTGTTCCAGTCTTTATTTTGGTAACACGACGAAAGCTGGATTGAACCAGTGTTATTCCAGACGCGACGAAGCGATGCAGTTTGTGCAACGTTGTGCCAGTTCTTTTGGTCCAGTTTTGTCAACACACAGGTGGGAGCTGCAGCTTAATTTTTGCATTATGAGGCAGTGTTGTTCGTGGTTCAAGTTGGTCACTGTTTTCTTCATGTTGAATGTCGTGACCAAGCTTATGGTTGAGAAGAAGATATTACATTTCCTTGAGGACGCTGCTGGGTTTATCTCGCATAGGGGAGTCTCCAATTTAGTCTTTGATCGACTGAGCTACAGCGCTTGGTTTGCTGCAGCAACGTGGTTTTCTTTGTTCTGGCTACGTTGGAGTTACCTAGCAACAATTACTCTCTTTGTCTGCTCGACCCCAGCTGGTACAATTTATGTAGACCCCAGCTGGTACAATTTTTCTTGGTTCTTAAAGCTACAGGCAGTTGGCAAGGAGCTTGGTGTTGGTTGGACAAGGGAGTTAAGCTGCAGCGTTTTACTGGCGTCCCCCTACAATTTAATCAATGTGTGCTGCAGCGTTTATGCTACATTGACGAGATGGATGCTGTGCTTGTGTTTCGCTGCTTCAACTTTTCCATTAGCTGCGATATGGTTTCAACTATTTGCCTTGGTTTTCTATTTTGGTGCAGCTATGACAATCTTATGGTATTGCCTGCTATGCGACATTGGCCGTGGTTCTCTTGGGCAACTCTTTGTTGGTTTGAAGAGTGCAACATCGGTGCCTCACCATTCACTCTTTGGACACAGATTCCTTTGTTGTTACTCGTGCACACTTACTCATGTTTTGCTTTACAGATTTGCTTGTGGAGTGGCTCGCTTCAGGTTGCCAAGTTTTGGTCACGATGCTTTTACTTGGAACGAGATTCTACTGCACACTACTTTTAATTTGGATGAGATGCTAATGCACGAGCTTCTAATGGGCTGCTTCGATGAGTGTGAAGGGTGTTATGCATCACGTGGTTGGCTGTTTTTACGTTGGACAAGTTTCCAAGCTGGTGATTTTCAGTTGCACGAGCAAATAGAGTGCACTAATTGCCCATTACTTATTTACATTGACTTATTTATTTACAATTCATTTTAGCAACTAGTGCACAATTTGTTAAGTATTTTGTTGTTGTAAATTATGTCTTCATATTGGTGGTATTAACATGTTATCATGTTCAACCCAATTGAGGATATAGTTTACACGAGCAAATACATAGGAGTGCACTAGTTACGTTATTTAGTCTCCACAAGTTGTTGTTTATTTTATTAGTTTGTAAAGACCTATTTATGTTTTGTTTTTATTAATAAAATTTGTCACTAAGCTAATAGCTTGGTGATATTCGCTTAAAAAAAAAAAAGAATTTGCCATGGTTACGGGTTTGAGATGTGTAGGAGATTTGTTGAAAGATTATAGCTCAAAGAGAAATACCGTCTTATTGTCAAATATTTTGGTGTGGTAGATAAGGTTAGGAAATTTGCCTTGGAAGAATGTTTCAAAAACAAAATGTGGGAGAATGATGACGATGCTATCAAAATCTCAGCTTTGTACCTTATCAATACATTTCTTTATTCCACCAGGAATAGCGAAACCACTCTTCATTATATAGACTCTGACCACTTTGATATTATTGAATCGGGTGAATGGGAATCATATCCATGGGGTTATAAGATTTTTCATACAACGATTGAATCATTGCACAACAAGGTTCGTGTATGGAAATCGTCGTATAGATTTGCAGGGATGCCATATGCTTTGCTTGTATGGTTTTTTGAATGATGCCTCACAGTTGATGGCAAGCTAGCAAATCGTGTTGGAAATAAGGTCCCTCGTATTCTGAACTGGGAAGTTATAAGGCATCTGGTATTCAATGAAGTGCAGAGGGGGTTCTTTTCATTAACAGGGGACAAGGTAATTGTCACGTCTGGTTTTCATATTAATCTGATATTACATAAATATGTACTTCATTATTTATTGATATTGATATTAAGCCGATATCATTCCGTTTTGTTTGTTTTTTAATATGCAGATGGTTGTGGATAGTATTTCTCCTAATGACTTAGAGTTGGAAATATTGAATTTGCCCGAAGAAGAAGAAATTCATGTTGATGAAGATATTACTTTTCAAAGTTATGATGAAATCCCAGATATCAACGCATCGGTCCAGACAGATGATGATAATGATGTCTTTGTGAGGAAAATTGATTTTCTAAAAGAATTGGAGATCATAAAACAAAACCAGATTGAGCTGAAGCAGGAAATTCAGTCAAATACTCTTGCAGTTGTCGGTCTAAAAGAATTTATGGTGTCCACAGCTGATCACATTTTCAATGAACTGGATCATATTTCAAAGAAGTTTGTTGCTAAGGGTCCCGAGCAGGTATGCAAAAGATTTGTTAATTGACTCTGACAGTTCAGGTTTTTCTCAATTTCAGTATACTTGACTTTTTCTCTTTTGTAATATCATATATTCAGGTGGGAGGTTTGGAAGGCATCTTTAGCTTTGGTGGTTTTGGATCCGACAGTGATGTTGCTCTTGATGAAGAAAACCATGTTGGCATGGAAAGTACACCTAAACGTACACCCCCGGACACATCCGTGTTTAGTAAGTAATTAACATATTTTTCATATACTGAATGTATGATTCATAGCAACATCACAAGAACCTGTGTGATCGACATTTTTTAGTAACAATATGTAGATACAATTTTTGAGTATCTATAACATTTTGTCTGGATTCCAAATGCAGGCACTTCATTGTGTAACAGTGGTGCACCTTATCAAAATCAGGCACCTTTGGAGGAAGACGCAGTAGCACCGGAGAAAGTAGCGAGTAGGGATACAAATTTTATTGGTAAGGTTTTATATAATTGTTTTAGTACAGTATTAAATTATGTCAATATTAATATATTATCTGTTTGCAATAAATGTATATAAACTATTAGTAGATATGTTGGCTCGTTATCTTGCATTTTCTTAATCAGTACCTACCAGACTTGAGTTTAGTCAACTGGGACACTAAGATGTAGATGGTACAGGTCTTGATTCAATGTCCACTCAGGACCTAAACATCATTGATGAGAGTGTTGAGAAGAGACTTCATGAATCCGCAAAACGTAAAGCTGCAACTGAAGTATCTCCACAGTCCAACTGTAAGACAAACTCAATATATTTTTTTCACGAATATGATACCAACTTGTGTGTTTTGTTAATAGTGTCTATATTTTGTAGCTGCAGGCACTGTAGTGTGTAACGCTGTTAAATAACTTAACCGGGCAACTTTGGTGAAGCTTTGGCAGCAGCATGTGACAATGGAGCGAGTGGTGTGAATAATGTTATTAGTTAGCTTTTATTTTAGTATCAATATTAAACTATATCACTATTATATGTGGTGTCTGTTATTAATAATTATTGTTGGCTCGTGATGTTGCATACTTTTTTGTGTCATCAGAACTTACCACACTCGAGTTTGGTCAACTCCGAGAGCAAAATGTCAACGGTTCAGGTCTTGATTCAATATCCACACCGGACTTGAACATAATTGATGAGATTTTTGAGAAGAGAGTTCATGATTCCGCAAAACGCAAAGCTTTAGCTGAAGCATCTCCCGAGGCTAAATGTGAGTATAATATACTCTGATTTGTTACAAATATAATCTCACATATTCTTCAAATTGTTAATTGTCTGTATGTTTTTTTTATTTTTAAAGCACCTGTCGATGTGGCAATGAAGGATGTTCTTGGAGTTTTTCCCAACTTCAGGCTGTCTGACACTCAAGAGGAAGCGGAAATCTATGGTAAAAATGTTCCACCATCTGAACAGGGAAACAATAGTGTCATTACAGAGGAACTGCATGATGGTGCATCAGTCGATAAGTGTATTGATATTCTACCTTCAAATTTTTTCTGTTTATATTAAAATATATGTCTATTGTTTAACTTTTGCGATGTATTTTTTCTTAATATGCATTTATTAATAAAAGTGATACTGATATATTATTTGTGGCAGCACCGGACATCTTGACAAATACTAAGAAAACAGATTATGGGGTTCCTACTTCCAATTTGCAAGAAATTGGCATGGAAGCTGGATGCAACAATATTGCCAAGGCAGGAGAGCATGTATGTGATGAACTAAAAGTTTCTGAAGGTGATTCGTCAGGTAATATTTAACTTCAAAAATATTAGTATTACATAAACATATTCAATATAAACTTCAAGCCATATTATTTAAATATTTGATAGAAGTGTATATAATCTTTTTGTACCAACTGATATATATTAGTTTGTTTCACAAATATCAGACTTCTAGGTCAATATGATTAGCACGATTACCTAATATTCTTACCTTAATCACATCTAACCTGATCAACTGCACTGTTTCTCAACTTTTGCAGTGCCCAATAGTGACCAAGTGGTGAATATTAGTGGTAATGGGGATTTAAATAGAATGCTCAATGATATTGATGAGTTTAGTGAGAAGGACTTTGAAACTGTGGAAAACAAACTTCCACAAGAGGATAATTGCAACCAGGTTACGCTTGCAAAATAGAAACATGTTCGTATTAGGAAGCCGGCTAGATTCCACAGATCACCTTTCACAAATAGTAAAGGAGATTCTGGTAGTTGTCTCAATCTTGCATTGAATTCATACTTTGCTATAAAGCACCCATTCACCACCAAACCATGGCGTCGAGTTGATACCAAGCTTTCGAAAAGCTTTTCTGCTTGGATCAAAACTCGGTTGAGGAAGACTAGGTAACATTCATATATTGCAATTTATGAATTGTCTGATGCACTCATATATATTATATCTTACTGCAACTAATTACAAGATATGTTAAACAAATGCACAGGGAGCAACCATACCACTTTACTCCTAATACACTCAGGCCTAAATTTGATTTTGGTGTGAGCCTTGTTTCATCTAAAGACTGGTTCCATACTTTTTATTCTGCGGACAATCCTTTGCGAGAAACGTTATGTTTTTCGCTAATATATCTACTTACAGTCTGTCTTGATTATATAGTATGAGGTAACTTAAATTTCCTCATATTATTTTTTATCGAGCACATTGATGTCATATTGTGTTACCTGAGGAAAAAGGCCAAGCATGATCCAAAGGGTCCACAGTCTTTTCACAACAACCGACTGCTTATTTGATTCAACCATTAGAGATGTGTACAATAGTTACTTGAAGAATAACAAATCTCTAACTGTTGTTGCTGATAACCACATCATATCTGACTATATGAAGGGTTTTTCAATTCGTTGCAATACCCCATGACAGTTGGTAGATGATGTATTGTTGCGCATAAAAGTGTTTGACGACTGGCACTGGATTCTTGGTAGGCTCTCATTTAAGAAAAGGGTCATGTATGTGTATGATCAAAAGCTAGACAATTTCTACTATGATGATGAACTCATACGAGCTGTGGAGCCGTATGCCATACTAATCCCACTATTCTTGTTTGCCATTGGATTTTATGATACCAGCGATGACTTAAATCCTAAAGACTATGTATTTGGTGAAAAACCAATCACTGAAAAGTGGGAGGTGTTACATATATATGACATGACTGGTGTACGCAAATCGTAAGTGTCTATGTTGCATTATTTTGACAATTGATATCTATTATCATAACTACACTTTGTTTATTAATTTTACTATTCTTTATGGTTGAGTGACTATGGTGTTTTTGCTCTTACCTTTGCTGAGCATTTCATGCATGGACGCAACATGCCTCCTCCTGGTTGCAATATTACTCGATATAGGTAACGATATGGGACGCTGCTATGGGATTATGGAGTGAAGAAGCAGGCTGCAAATAAGAAAAGTGAGCTTGAAGACCAATAATGTTTTGATTTAGTCATTCCGTCACAGTTATGAACCACGTCTTTAAGTATTTTGCTTTGAACACTTGTTATTGTTTTAGCTGGTGTTTTGGTATTCTATGAATGTTATTTGAATGTCGCTTATTCTGGCATATGACATAGCGAGTTTTTGTTATTTCAGTATGGTATTTAAATAAAGCTGCGACTATTTTATTTATTATTCTGTTCCCTTATATTTCTTTAAACTATATGTCTACTTCTGTGTATTTTTAGGGTATTAGATTTATGTTAATCACTTAAATTATCATTAACAATCTTTTTAACACGTCTTCCATTTAATACAGAGATTATACACGTTTATCTGGATAAATAGATATTAATTTTAAAATATCATATCTTTTAATATGTACATAATATGTTCATACAATTTTTACATTAAATATACTGCTATCATATAAAATATGTAGATAATATCAACTTAACATATCATGCATTCCCACATATTCAACACTACTTTAGATCACAAATCATTCAATTATTCTCACAAAATATTTGCATTTCCACCAACTTAAATACACATGTCTAAATTATACTCCCTCTGTCCCATTTTGTTTGTCGTAGTTCGGATTTCGAGAGTCAAACTTCTTAAATTTGACCGTAGATTATGATATAATATCTTTAACTTTTTTAAAATAAAATTTACATATTTGAAAACTACATGAAAAGTACTATAAGTCACAATAAATTACAACTCAAAATATGTAAAAGATATATATAAAAATTACGGTCAAAGATAAACTCGTTTGACTCTCGAAATCCGAACTACGACAAACAAAGTGGGACGGAGGGAGTAGTATGGAAATAATCAAAATTGAACAACTATAACTTTATGGAAATATGAACACAACATTATCTTGAAATTCGACTATGTAGATATGCACATATAAACAATTATACTAGTCCTTATTTTTAGGATTTGGTGATATATTTGATACATATTGAACAATTTCAATATGTCTACTGTACTTCCATTAGTTATGTTCTCTCTATATAACCCATACCTTTGCATAACCAAATACGGATACTTTTAGCCTTAATTCAACATATGTAAATTATCTTTAAATTATTATTAAGTACATACTTTATATTGATAAAAAAAAATGGAAAAAATTGAAGCACTGAATATCAAGTTCTCAATTTGTTGCAAATAACATGATGTTCAAGCTTTATTTGATCAATGAATATCAAGTTTCATTGAATTCAAAATCTAATTAAAGACATAAAATGGCATTCCATAATGTTGAAACAAATTATTGAAATTCCTAATTCTCAAGCAACAGAAAAGTAGCGAAAGCTTGAAGAAACCATTGGAGGATTACGACATGTCTTCCGATTATGTCCTTGTTTTCCACAACGACTACATGCAAGTTTGCACTTAACTTCCCACCCTGCTTTAAACCTTCGCTTCTTTGGTCTGTCAGCTTGCATTCGCCCCTTAGGTGGCAGGACTTCCTCCTCCAATATCTCAGCAGGAACTGTCCAAGCGCTCTGATTTTGCATTGGAAAAACGGGGTGTTCATATGCTTTAACCAGGTTCTCCTTTGTGCATAAAGGTGAGCAGTAGCTATAAGGATCGATATTGTTGTATTTCAACACTGCCTGTGCGTTAGGGCAAGGCAATTAATCCAACTGGAACCTCCTACACGTACATGTCTTATAACGTAGGCATACCACATGCTTTGTCCTACCATCATGCACCTCGTACATGTATTCACTTGAAGGTATGACCTATGTACGTACATATATAACAAAAAATCAATTAATATACGTGCATATACAACAAAAATTGTATGTAGCAGAATTTATAAATATTTAAATCATACTGTCATCCGCCTCGAAGCTTTCATACTAGCCTTGAAAATACTCTAATTTTTATTTGTCAGCACCCTAAATGTACCCATGGCTTTTTTCCTATTTTCCCAATTCCACTTCCTCACCACATCTCTCATTGCTTCAAGCAACTCCATGATAGGCAGAGAACGTGCATGCTTATGTCTTCCATTAATAGACTCCGATATGTTGCTTGTCATCATCTCTGTCCTATTTGCCTCTGCGTACTCACGGGACCACTTATGTTAACCAATATCAGACATATATTTCTTCACTCTTTTATATACTTTCTAAAGTTCTTTCATGTAATGATCAAACTCCTCAATGGTATATGCCTTTGCTATGGTGAAAAATATTTCACCTATTTCTTTATGGCTAATCTTAAAGTTCGCTTTTACATTATTCCAAAGATGATACACACATATGCAGTGGGGGCACCTCTGGATAGATTATTGAACAAGCACGCGATATGCTTGGACACCTGTCAGATACAATGCACATACCAACCCGGACTCCATACGTCTCTCTGAATGATTCAAAAACCACTCCCACGATTTGTTATTTTCCGAGTCGGCGACTGCATAAGCAAGTAGAATAATGCTACCTATATCAATACAAACGATTAGTGAATATTCTAGTGATTAACTACAATACAACTAAAACAACATCACATATTTATCGCCATCAATTATATAAAAAATCATCAACAAGATTACCTTCACCATCATGGGTTGAAGCTACTATCAGTGTACCTCCATGAACATCTGAAATAAAGCAGCCATCTACCACTACAACTGGCCTGCAGTACTCCCAATTTTTTATATATGCGTTCAATGATACGTACACGTACCTGAACCGATTGTCAGAGCTTTTGTGCAGCTTTGTCACAGAACCTGGATTCGTTGTTCTAACCATATACAGATAACTCGGCAACAGACTATACTATTTAGATGGATTTCCTCTTAACAGTTCAAGCGCCCTTTCCTTCGATCTCCATGCCTTCATGTAATTAAGTTCAATGCCATAATCTTTCCTTATGTCCTGTATTATATTATTAGGTGTATATACTGTTTTAAGATCTTTGAATTTCTCCTTAATAATTTCATCTATTGTTGCATAACTTGCATGTCGATCTGAAAGCAACCTCTCTTCTTCAGGGCAAGTATGGGTGCTATTAAATTTGCGTATTTTAAACACAACAGAACCACCTATACTTGACGACCGCATGCTTCATTCACACTCTTTACCAGCGCACAACAAAGCGTACCTACATGGTACATATTCACATAACCTAAGATATTTATACGAAATTATAAATTGGAGAGAGCAACAATCAGCAACAATATAATTGGTATCTAACTATAGAATTTTTATTAGACTGAATACATTTAGTGATATCTATTCCAGTTTATAATTTCCATTTATTACCTTGTAGCCGACGATCTGTCAACTCTTACTTTGAAATCCTGTTGTAGCGCGAGATTTTTCATTACACTTACCAGTGTTTTCTTATCTCTATATAATTTTCTGGCACAAACATCGTCGTGCATTGGGTCGCTTATGATACATATGTCATCCAAAGATATCCCACCATATTCATTGTCATCACTATCTATCATCACATCATCATCCTCTCCCACATACAAGGCGGATACCTGCAAATCATTCTGTCCGTTTGATTGCGAAGCTATTACACTTCCACCATTTGCACATACAATTGCACCAGGTTTCTCTTGCAATGTTACACACAAAGGATATTGTGTAACATCAGTAGTTGTTCACCTAAGATCAATGTAGAACTTCAAGCTCATATCATTGTAGACAACCATTGGCCTTGATCCATCCTTCAACTTGTACTTGATATCGATCGAACCCAATAAACCAACCCCTTCAAGCATCTTTTTAACTGAACAAACTAATGTACTGTACGGACAGTCTTGAGGAACAACAATACCATCCATATTGTAGTTTTCGTAGTTAAAATCGTTGTTCCACACCCTATTGAACTGTATAAGCAGATGAATGTTTTTCATACCTGAAAAAAGTGTAATTTTCAGTAGTAGAATTTTTATCTCATTCATGCATGTATTAAAAATACATATATTTACAAAGGAAGAAATGATTTTTGACAAACCTGTGTTTTTCCTCGAGAATTTCTGCAGCTTTGATGGAGATATGCATATTCCATAACTGATTTCTTGTTGCCTTTACACAGGAGAGAGATAGAGTTTTTAGTCTATTAGGAGAGTGCTTAATTACTCCTAAAATCGTGCTTAACCCATATTTTATGCTAATTAGTATTATCATGTTAGGTGGATAAATATTATTTTAGGCAGTTAATAATGATTGAATATTAATATTAATAATACAGATTTCATTATTTTTGGTAATTAATAATGGCTACAAATAGTTGCGGCTATTAGAAAGTAAATATTTATGGTTTAGTGGCTGTTTATATAATCAGCACAAAATTTAAGACCGGCCCGGCCCTAGCCCATTAAGCACCAATCCGTTTTTTTTTTTTTTTTTTTTTTTTTCATATTTTAGCCAAGCCTATTGCTTTGTACTTGCAATTGGAAGGACATATAATCCTATAGAAAAAGAGAAGAAAGGTGAAAGCAGGAAAGAGAGGATCAAAACATCTTGAGAATCATATACTTTGACTCATTGATGGAAACAAAGTTTAATCACTATATTAATTTGATGCACTACTAATGAAGTAAAAGATCACTATTATTATTCTAAGTAAGTACTATCTCATCATTACTATTGTACACCTAGTCAAATAGATACATCCTTAATACTACAACTCAAGGGTGAGAAACTGATACTATCAATTTCTCTTACAACCAAGAAGATCAGTTGTATAAAATACTTAATTAATACATATTCTTGATTTCTACTACTTGGTATAACTTATTGACTGCTTCTTAGCAATGAAAAAAATAGTAAATGAATATGTTCATTCGTTGTACCTAATGAAGCTAATAATATCTTTGATGTTGCTGCATATTGAGGGATTCTAAAAGGGACTAAATGCTACATTAGATTTTGTATGATTCTTGACAAAAGCATGTCTCAATTTTCCTCGACATATAGTATAATTTTTCTATCAAAAAACCGGCCTTGTCCATCGGTGGGCCAAAGACTGGTCTTTTACCGGTCCGGACTAACCGGTCTTTTTTCTTAAGCCCGGGTCGACCCGCAACCCGCTTCCTCTTTGTCCCGGACCCTTTATAATGAACCGGTCCGGTTCGAACTGGTCTTTTATTGGTTCGGTCCGGTCGGTACTGAGCTAGCCCGGCCCGATTGACAGGTATATAATATATATAGGTTTTCTAAATATGTTTTATATAAATATACCTATTCTGCGTTGAGTTCAATAGATGTTCGAGCACCTAAATATTAAATGCGGATCCGCCCTTGATTAAATCTGACTTAGATATAATTTTTCTTGGAAAACCAATATTTGTATTAACTTAATAGCAAATGCACATCCATCATGTCTCTATATATCAATCTCTCTTGTTGTTGTACTACTTACACGTGTACATAGTGTAAATAATATTTTTTCGTTCTGATTAAAAGTAATAATCAAGACAAAAAAAATATTGTTACAAAGAATATTTGATTTCAATATGAATAAATTAAAGTTACAATCTCTATGATCTACTCTTATTTTTCGCACCTAAACTGTTAATTATATTTGGACTTCATTTGATTTAAATTCAAGGACTTGAAAAGTTTGTTCTTGAATCTATATATTGAACTTGAATTTGAACTATTCACCACAAACAATTATATTGTTGTCACGAACAGGTGATTTGGATTCTTCACTACGAATGAACTAACTACAGCTCAAATATACTTTCAATCTTGAACTTGTTATGTTCTTGAACTATAAAGACGTAAAAGTTGTACTTGCAAACTTCTTCCCTTTTTTTTTCCCTTTTTTTAAATTAATGAACGCCTCTATTTATTATGGTAAGGAGGTTGTAGTGTGATCTGATTGGTACACTTGACGCAATTTTACTGGCCGTTTGTTTTGGCTTGACATGTCATTTTTTCAATGACACATATCATTATTTCATTTACTCATTAATATGACTTGAATTGCTATGTAGCTTGACAATGACAATCAGCAAATTCATATAGTATTAAATTGTTCACTCACTAACCAACTACAGTAACAAATTGTAAAATAGAAAATCGAGACACTGCCTGGTATGTGACTAGCTAGCAAAGCTAGCTTTCTCTGGTAATTTTATTATTCACCCCGTCTCAAATTAGTTGACGCTTTAGCAAGATTTATTTGTCCCAAATTAGTTGGCGCTTTAGGAATTCAAGACTAAAATTGTTTGTCTTTTCCAACTATACCCTTAATAATTAAAAAAATTCTCAACAAAATTTAATAGTCAAATAATAAATAGGGGTAATATAGTAAAATACACACTATATTTAATGATTTTCTTAATGGGCATGAAAAAACTAAATGCGACAACTAATTTGGGACGGGGGAATAGAAGGGAATGCAGAATCTAGAATCATTCTAGATTGATTCTGAACCTGCAAAATGTTATAAATGCAAAAACTTTTAATAATTTTTTCCTTTAGCACACAAATACATAATTAATATTGAACCGACAAAATCCATCGTAGATCCGCAACTTTTATTTCTGACACATAATATGAAACTCCAAAAGATGAATAAGGAGATGTTCATTTGGTAGCTGATGCAGAAGCTGCTGCTTGAGCAAATGCTTTCAAAGAAGCAAGCAACTCAACTTTTGGAGGTAAATATTCCTTAACTTGGCTGCAGTTAATGTACTCATCTCTCCATGCACAAAAATTTGGAAATTGTTCACTTGTAACCAAAACCACTCCAAATACTTCTTCAAAAACATCTAGCCAATTTCCCACCACATTTGCAGCAATATCAGCAAACCCAAGTTTATCACCCACAAAGAACTTCTTATCCTTGAGCTCATTATCAAGAACTTTCAGCATCTCACAAGCTTCCTCTTTACATTTCTTTTGCTCCTCTCCTTGGAGAAAGAAAGAATTCATCACTGCTGGCACCTGCACAAAACACTCAAAAAAAACTAAAGCTAAATAATAATTTCACGTATAATCACTAAACTTATCTACTTTAACGGTAAAGTAATAAAATTATATCCTATATGTTAAAGTAATTAAACTTAATGTACTGCAGCAGTAAAGTTACTAAGCAAAAAATGAGCCTTAGCAGAGAATAAATTCACCTACTACCAAGGGACTTGGTGGTAAGGATTAGTGCTTTCCTTATAATTGGCCAACCAGTAGTAATCTAGACTAATAGGAATAGTAAATATGAATACTAGATGTGATTAAATTAAAAATTGGATATACCTTATCATCTAGGAACTTAGCCCAAAAACGATCTATAGCTCGGTCATAAGGATCTTTAGGCAAAATAGAAGGGCCTTCAAATGTCTCATCAATGTATTCAACGATGATCATAGACTCAACAATTGGCTTGCCATTGTGAATGAGAACTGGGGTTTTCTTGTGAATAGGATTTGATTGAAGAAGTAGAGGGCTCTTGTTATATCTATCTTCTTCTACATATTCATATTTCACACCCTTAATCTTTAGTGCCCACTCAACTCTGTGAGTAAATGGGCTATACCAAAAACCTAGCAACTTAACTTCTGCCATTTCACAACTTTGGTTTTTCTCTGTTTTTCCTCTTTACTATGTTGAGGGAATCTATCAGCAAACCCAACTCTGATGAATGCTCTCTTGAATTGTGGTCCTCTTTTATATAAGGAAACTTCAACGTAGTGTCTTAGCAACCAATCAAATGCAATTAATGCTTCTTTTTGGACAACTAATTAAATTGGCTAATTTAATGTTCCCATATTGACCGGAGACTCATAATAAGGACTATTATTGTTCCCATATTGACCGGAGACTCATAATAAGGACTATTATTATTATTATTATTATTATTATTATTATTATTATTATTATTATATGAGGGAGTTGTTGAAGGTTCTGTTCATTTAGATCTGTCGTCTATTTTGAGCTCAGTCATGTTATAAATAATACCTAGGGTCGTTTGGTTTGCTGAACTAAAAAAGTGCAAACATCTCCCAAATTTGGGATTATAATAATTTCAAATTTTTAATTCTGGGATTAACAATCCACCTCCTATATATGATAGAATAATACCATAAATTTGATATAAAAGCCATCCCACTTTAACTAATCCCACCAACCAAACATGTACATGTAGTCCCAAATTTAATTTCGGGTCTATTAGTCCAATTCCACCAACCAAACGATCTCTTAGTCTGTTTCAGTTTACCCGTATAAAAAAACTTATATAGTCATAAAAATATTATGATATTTTTTCGTCCATGAATTTCAAAAAAAAAAATTTATTCTCCAACTATGTGTTTATTTAAATTTTGCCACATAATTGGGAGAAATGCAAGTAAATACTCATGATTATGTTCTAGTTTACATGACATGTCTTGCTTTTTGAAAGTCAAATTGATGATATTTAAAGCTAAATTAGATTAAACAAATTTAATATTGTAAAATAAAAATTTGGAAAATATTAAGCATAATATTGCAATTGCTTCCTTATCAAGATAGTGAAATTTTATATTTTAAAAAAAATTATCAAATTAATTGTTAAAGCAAAATTAATCAGTAAATTAGAACAGAGGGAGTAATAAGAATGAGCACAACTATTCAAAATTTCAAAGTATATATAGAGCAGCCTGGAATGCATTGTATTTGTGTCAGCTTGGTGCTAAACGTTGACTTTCAAGACAAACACTCGTTTGGTAGCAATTGATTTTATGCAGGTATTAGTAATGCTGGTATTAACAATGCAGGTATTAATAATGTAGGTATTAACAATGCATGTATTAGTAATGCAGGTATTAATAATGCGGGTATTAGCAATCCAGGTATTAGTAATGTGGGTATTAGTAATGCAAGAATTAGTAATGCGGGTATTAGCTATGCAAGTATTAATGTATGAATTATTTCTTGAATCATAATATTACAAATTATTATACAATGCTATAATTTAAAATATTTAGTTACTCCTTCAATAAATTAAAAAAAATATTCTTATTATTAATAGGGTTAGTTTTGTCATTTTAAATTTTAATACATGCATTGTTAATACCCACATTACTAATTCCACCTTCTACCCCGCATAAAATAATACATAGATTCCCGCATAACTTATGCGGGTATTAGCTATGCGGAAATGAAAATTTTGAACCAAACATTGTATTAACAATGCAATGTTTTATGTGGAATACAAAAAAAGCAACCAAACATGGTACAAAATAATGCAAGTTTCAATGCAGGGATTATTTTTTCAAATGGTGCAACCAAACATGGTATTAGCAATACAAAATTTAATGCGGGTATTACGCACTATAATACATGCTACCAAACGACCCCTTACAGTACTAATTTATTTCATGTTTATCAACATTTACTTTATGAGGTACAGATCTACAGTCTTATTATTCAAGTGTAACGACATACGTAAGCACTTAGCTAACTTTACTTTTGACAGATCACCCATACGTAAGCACTTAGCTAACTTTACTTTTGACAGATCACCCAAAGGTTTCTTAAGCACTATGCGCTAAAGGTTGCAGATTAAAAATGGAGGAGTTACTTGTAAAAAACACTTCCTTATTCCTTATTACCGAATTATACGTGATTCAAACCTAAATTAATAGGATATATTAACTGATATCGAATAAGAGAAGGTTATTATAAAAGAAGTACTGTATCATGCATGAACCAAAAACACTATTCTAGACTTCCAACATATTACTTTCTTCTTCTTATAGGGCGTTTAAAGAGCGTGGCTCTTTATAGCCTGTTTGGCATTGCTTCTTCAAAGCCAAAAGTGTTTTTTTTTTCAACAAAAGTACTTTTTTTAGAATTTTGAGGTGTTTGGCAACTTAAAAAAAGTACTTTTAGGTAGAAGCAGAAGCAGTTTTTCTGCTGTTGGGGAGAAGCTACAAATATCTGCTTCTTCCAAGAAACAGAAGCAGAAGCAGAAGCAGTTTATTAATTTTTTCAAGACATAAATATCCTTACCAAGAATTCATATTTACCATATTATTCCTTATAAATTAACCATATCTCTCTCAATTATATTTTTCTTTTTCCTATTTTTTTCTACTACGTACTTTTACGAATCTTCTTCCTCTAGGACTAATTTTTATTTCTAGGTATTACTATCAACCGTATATAGGATGTCCTACTCTTTAAATCATCTTTTACAAACAAGTGATTACTAGAAATTCCTAATTCCGCTATCACTTTGATTTAACTATATTTTATGTTGTTCAATAGTTTAAATCTATATCTTTTACGTTATGTTTTACATTTAATTAAATAAATTTTCTAATTAAAGTCTTTTATGATAAATATTCAAAATAATTTTTTTATTTTTATTAATCTAAATGTAAAATGAACTTGGATGTCCTTTTCGTAATTTGATACTGAAAAGTACTTTTCGTAACGATTAACCAAACACAAATTATTTATCAAAAGTACTTCTCCAATGAGTTGTCCAAACACAAACTGTTTATTAGCCAAAAGTACTTATTTAAAAAGTACTTATGTCAAAAGTACTTCTCAAAATAAGCAGTTTTTGACAGCAATCCCAAACAGGCTATTAGTTTAATTAAGTTCAAATTTGTTAAATTAAAAGGCTCCCATTTAATTCAATTCATGAATTAGCCCACTATGAGTCTACTATATTTTATATATATAATAATTATATATAATTAGATAATAATAATAAAAAAGTATATCATTCGTGTCTCTGTTACAACACAGCGAAACTAAATAGTTCGAATCTAAATTGATTTTAGGCTGTACTACTCCCTCCGTCCCAATTTATGTGGCACCATTTCCTTTTTTTTTGTCCCAAAATTAGTGACACCTTTCCTTATTTGTCAACTATTTAATGCATCATCTCTATCTTACCCTTGTTGGGCCCTACATACTTTTAAACCTACCAACAACTTTTTTATTACTCAAATCTTCTCTCTCTTACTTTTTCAAGGGTAAAATTGATATTTAACAAGTCAACATCTATTTTCTTAAACTCCGTGCCCGGTCAAATGGTGCCACATAAATTGGGACGGAGGGAGTAATAGGATTATCTTCTATGCTACAAGTCGTCACCCGTCATGGCAAACGTCAAATGTGGAACTAGACAAATTAGCTAGGTAATGTAAGAAGAAACTATTACATGCTTGGCTGACAAGAAAATGCCTCTGGAATTTCCTACTACAGAACGGAGGAAAACAGAGGACTAACAAACCACCATTGATGTTGGGCGTATATCTTATGTTTCGGCGTCGATTTCTTATAGTTTTTGTGTTGTTTTTATTGTATTATGTGCCCAACAATGATTGATTTGAGGTAAAATGCTAACTTGAGGTGTTTGAATATTTTAGGAGCAAGATGAAAGAAATTGGAGCTTGATTCGTACAAGAACAAGGAAGAAGCAGCGCATACAGCCTTCCATGCTTGGCATGCTCGGCTGTATGTAGAGGTCGATCCAGGATTTGAAGTTTATGGGTGCACCACATTTACGTGCTCTTGACAATGGGTTCACACTACACCATACATTACAATTCTAAAAATTTAACATATAAAAAGCTGATCTTGTGTCCATGAGAATGGGTTCCTAGGAACCACCTAATACACAGTGGATCCGCCACTGGCTGTATGGCCTGGGAAGAGTGAAAAGTTGAAAAAATCAAAGACTAGCAGCACATACAGCCATGAGCACGAGGCATGCTCGGCTGTATGCGCCGAAAAACAGTCCCAGAGCAGTTTGGAGAAGCTAATAACATGGCCCACATATTGTACTATGTATTTAAACCCTTGTAAATATATTTTTAGGGAGGATTATGTACTCTTGGAGGCAAGAACCTTTGGGAGGCATAGAAACGCTAGAGATGGGTTGGAGCTCAACATTTACATTGAGTTTTCTTCTTTTTTCTTTAATTTAATTTGTTAGTCTAAAGTTGTGGGATTCTCCATGATTGTTGATATTCATAAGTTACTTTGATTTTATTGATTTATATTATTGGGTTATTTATTCATATCTTGGGCTTAATTATTTGATTGCTTGATCACCAATTGAATATTGTTTATGAACCTAGGGTTGAACTCGAAAGTGGGAACCATAGGTTGTAATAGGATTGAATAGAGCGTGTTCCTGAACTTGGGCATCAGGGAATGGTTTCGCGGTTAGGATAGAAATATACCTAACAGTCATGCTTAGTCACTTATATAGGAGAAACACATGCATTCTTGTTAACTCTAATTCCATAGACATATAGGTGTTAGGTTGGCTTGAATAGACGAGCAGGGTATCGAAAGAGTCATGTGAGTAATATTAACCTTGTGACTAGTAACTCAGATAAATTGATTAAGTCAGATTAAGTGAAGAATTCAACAGGACTGGCAGATAACCCATGACCCTAGGCTATTATCCATTCTTGAATCCAAAATCATATATTACTTGTTATTATTTTCTTGGTTTAATTAGTTAATTTTAGTTAGATAAATTCTCAACTCTTGAAACCTTCTTGCTTAGATAATTAGGAATTGTCTGATTTAGTTAGTAGTCAATCAATAGTCCTCCTGGGAACGATAGTTTTCTTATCACTTTATTACTTGATCGACCGCGTATACTTGCGTGTGTGTTTGGAGCGACAAGTATTTGGCGCCGTTGCCGGGGACTTAGAATTAGCTATTTTCTAGATTAAACTTTTACTTTTGTCTATTTAAGTTTTTTCGTTTAGTTTAGTTTAGTTTATATCATTACTTGTTAACATGACATCTTTTAATGAAAATTGGTCGAAAGTTGGCTGTTCGTATTTTGGTGCTCCTTGCATAATTTGTAATGGACGTTACTTGTGGAAAGATTGTCGACATTTTAACGTCCTGCAGAATTGTTTATCTAGTCGTTCCTCTACAACCTTTGATCAGAACTGTTGTCAATTGTGTGGTGGTATGTGGAATGATTTTCCTAAGTGTCGTACTGCTTCCCCAAGTAATATTTATGATAATATTAACCTTGCTTGTGAGTTTGATAGGAGCAACAAAGTGCAGGATGCATCACAGTATGGGAAAAATTCTAAAGAAGTGGAGATCGTGAGCAAAACTTGGATAATGGAACAATATCAATGATTAGATACATGTGGGGTCTTCTCGATGATATTACAACTGCAATTAAGTGCTTTATAGAATGGAAAAGTGTGCTCAAACAAGAAATTG
Source organism: Petunia secreta (assembly GCA_029990175.1). Lineage (NCBI taxonomy): Eukaryota > Viridiplantae > Streptophyta > Magnoliopsida > Solanales > Solanaceae > Petunia > Petunia secreta. Next base: position 5,530,525 of record JARKIP010000061.1, read on the forward strand.
ACCGATTTGGTGAGGCTATTCATGACTTGGAGGCGAATTTGATTGAAACGTTTGAGGCGTCTAACGCCCAACCACTAATTGTTGTGGATAGGGGATTTGAAGATGAAGAGATAGAAGAAGTTGAGAGCCAAATTAAGAAGCTAGGTCTTGAGTTCCAACCGTTCGACCCAATTGTAGTTGATGATGCAAAAGTTGAAAATTTTGCACTAGAGTCAAGTGGAGAATTGACAAATATAATTTTTGAAGACTCTAGTGTGTGTAAAGATGAAGGTGTCAATAATGATACAATTTTGGAGATAGGGTGCATTGGACCTCATTCCAAACACTTTTCGACATTATGTTTGGATGGTGACATGAAAATTGAGCCCTCCGAGCCACTAAGAAAATCATGGGAGGAGGAACAAGATGCCTATAATCTAAAATTTGTGATGACGAGAAGACAAAACGACATCCCTCATTTAAAAGCCAAGAGGTGCAAGATGTGACATTCATTGCTTGGCTATTTTGGTTTTGTGCCACCTCCCCAAGAGCATAGTCGTAAGCTTGAATTCAATTTGGGGAGAATATTCATATCTTCAAAGTGGAAATAAAAAAGTGGTGATATTTATACACGTCGTGCCGTGACGCTAAATTAAGCGCTTCATGGGAGGCAACCCATGTGTTATCGTTTTCTGTAGTTAGTTAATTCCTGTTTTTATTTTGAAAGAAAAAATTAATAAATAAAATAAAAAGAACAAAAAGAGTTTAGAAATTTAGTGAAGCTCATGTGTTTGTTAAGTTTTACAAGTTCCCAAGGCTCGAAAACAGTTGGAACAACGAAAGTGGCCTGCCCCGGACAACAATGCAACAGAATTTCTGAAGTCGCAGGCAATACAGTGTCCCGTGCGTCGCATGGCATGCTGTATGCAGCAATTAAGATGAAATAAGAAGTATTTCCAGACCATATAGGCCCCTGCGCGACGCGGCCTCGACTGTATGCAATAATTTTTTCAAGAATTTTGTAAAACAGTGTTGTATCCGAAACGCATCCTCCGCTGTTTGCACAAATCAATTCCAAATAGCGAGCCAAGCGTCGCGCCAGCTCCTGTATGTGTTGGTAAGTTCTAAGTTTGCTACTTATAAACACACAACAAACACAAACAATGGAACCAAAAATAAAAAAATAAAAACAGAGACCAGAAAAAGAGCAGGAACAGAAACACGTTCTCTCTGTACCACTTCACGGTAAACACACATCTTGCTGTTGTGATTCAAAGTTCCAGGTATGAGCTTCTTTATCTCTCGTTCTCTCTTCATCCACTACCTCTCCCACTCATCTTTAGCACTGCTGCTACAGTCCCCACCCGTTCCCTTAGGCTAATTTTAAACTTCAAGTTATGGTGAAATTTGGTGTGAATTCTATAGTTTTTTGCTTGGTATCTACTGTGGAGAGTGCGGAGAAGCACTCTAATTATTGAAACTGATATTCCCAGGAGTTGGGAGGGTTCAACTCGAATCAAATAGGCCTACCATAGGCTGCTCAAAGTTGCGCACATAAGATGTTCGCTGAAATGTCCCAATGAAAATTTTAAAGTGTTTGGCAAAGTCTGAGTAGCTAAACTTAGTTGTAAGCTGTTTAGGCATGAAATTGAGTGTGGGGATGGCCTGAGAGATGAATTTTGGGGCTGTTTATACATGAGGCACTAGATAGCGCACGACGAGTGTTGACTATGCAACTATGACACTACTGGCTGCATGTTTCAAGTAGTAGAGGCTGCCCGATTTCTTAAGCTTCATAACTGATTTCATGCTTTATTGAGATGGTATAATATAAGTGTGGGGTGGTTGCACCCCAAAAAGCTATGTGCGCGATAATGAGGGAAGTCTGAGTACCTCTATTACTAGTACTACCCTTATTTATTTGGTTGTGTGCATTGAGAAAGTTGCACAATTTTAAGTGCGGGGTGGAGAATTTCTATATTTTGCTTATTACTACTTTTATTTTGTCAATTGACATTATTTTATTATTTCTTGCTTTCTAGTTTAGTTATAATTATTCAATAACACAAAAAAAAAAAAAAATAGAAAACAAGAAAATCCAAAAATAGATAGTCTTTTCTTAGTTTATTTTAGCATAGTTAGAGTAGATAATAATCTCCTGTAGTTTTTCTTTGGGCATCGGTTCTTTTTCATGGGATGTACACTTGAATCGGGTACTGTTTATTTTTTTTAAGATAGTTTTAGTCCGTTGTAGTATTAGAAGAAAAGAAAAGATTAAAAAAAACTCGGGGTTGGAGTCTAGGTGTCTTGTGACCTGTTTGATACTAACAGGTTTAGACCTGAGCACGTGGATTATATGCATTCCTTATGAGTTGTTAAAACAAATTGTGCCAAGAAAGCTGAATAACCTTGTTTGTGACGCCTAGGCTCAGTTTCTTGACTCTTGTATGCTAAGTGCTTTAAGTTTTATTTTCGAGCTTGTTTTACTGCTTTGGTTTGAGATTCCGAATTGAGCCATCTTGAATGAGTCATGTTCCACTGTGTGAGTGAGGTATTTGTTTCATTCCATTCTTGTCACTTGAGTCTAAAACTTGCCCGGAGTGTGGTTGAAGCGAAATCCTAGGGTTTGCTCAGTTTGAAAAATGATTATAGGCCTTCCTTGACCCGTTTGAGATTCTTCTAGCCTACCCTATACTTGATTGACCCTGGTCATCTCCTTTGAGCCTCTATCCTGTTTATTGGTAGCCATATTACAAGCCTTGACCTGTTTTGAATTGAATTAAATATTTCTTTTGAACACCCTATCTCCTTAAGTACTTATATGAACAATGAGCTAAAATATCTAAAGTTGGAGAAAATGGATGGTTGGCTTGTGAATTGGTGGCAGTTGTCATGTAAAAGAAGTGCTTGTGAAAAGAAAAAAAAAATATAGAGGAAATAAAGTGAATGGAAAAAAATTACTTGATGGCCTGGCCAACTATCGAGTAGAAAAAATTATGGAAGTTGTAAAAAGAAAAGAGCATTTTTTTGTGAGTTGAAAAATGTTCATTGGCGTAAATAAAAAGGGGAAGATTGGGTGTTGCTTGAAATTGAAAATGGAGGAACTTTTGAAAGGAGGAAGTGTGCTAAAATTATATTTGATGTTTTCCTTGTGCTTAGGGAGGTTTAGTCACTTTATCTATATGTATCCTGCCTGTCCCGCAGCCTTCATTACAAGGGCAAATTACACTGTATGTCATTTTAGGGACCTTTTTTTTAAAAACATAGCAATATTTTGTCACTTTACCAAACGTAGCAACATTTTCAAAAATGCTACCAAACATAGCATAACTACACAAAACCCTAGCTTTCCTTCCTCTTTCCTCTCTCCTCTCTCTTCTCTCTCCTCTTCCCCTCCCACCCTCACCAGCGCCGCCCAATCTCCTTCTCCGGTACGTCAGTCGCCGCTGCGAAACACCACGACGCCCCGATCTGGTGTAAACCCTTCCTGTGCCGGAGAAACACCACGAAACACCAGGACGCCATGATCTGATGTGTTCTCTGCAACGTCAAAACGCCGCCGATCTGGTCGCGATTTCCTTCTCAGCAGCGTCGGCGACGGCGTTGCTGTTCTCCGGTGCCGGTGCTGGTTTGAAAACTGAAACAGATCTAGTTGTTGTTCTTCTTTTTTCTTTTTTCTTTTTTTGTTTTTGAATTTTCCGGTGGGATAAGGCGGAACCACGGTGGTGTGTGGTGTATGTTTGGTGTTTGCGGACTGTATGGCAAGTGTATAGGCTTTGTATGTGTGTTGTATGTTATGTATATACAGTGGATATACAACATACATACAAAGTATATACACTTATTTCCCAGTGGGGCGGATCTGCGGGGGCTAGGGTTCTGGTGGTTGTTGGTTGTGTAGATTTTATATGGCAAGCGTATAGGCTTTGTATGTTTGTTGTATGTCATGTATATACAATAGAAATACATCAAGCATACACATTATATACAAAGAACATACAAAACTATACTTCCAAAGAATGAAAAAAAAATTACGGCGACCGGTGATGGTCGAGGCGCTGGAAGGGCAGACCCCGGGGAAGGAGGGGGAGGGGGGGCGGCGGCTGGACTATTGGCAAGTGAGTGTAGGGAGTGAATTTTAGGGTTTTCTCTACTCTTTTATATGTTTGCTATATTTTGAAAAAAAGTATTGCTATGTTTGGAAAATAAAAAAATGTTGACAGTTTAGTGTAAGAAAGAGTGTTAGTTTGTATAGTTTTGTGAATTGCCCTATTTATCCATAATAAGTCCTATTTGATTTTAAACTGAGCAGACTTACATTAGTAGAGATTTACACAAAGGGCAAGCCTATGGTACTTCTTATGTGGCATGTGAACTACTTCTGAGAGTTAGAGTGAATTCTTTCGATCTGCAAAGTCCTAAAATTAATTACAATATCTTGTGAGTATTGGACTACTTCTTCTGATTTGTTGTGAGGGCACTTGATTCATGAAGGATAGGTGATTTTATTAGACTCTCGGTCGAGGTAAGTGAGCAGACTTGAGAAACTTGGTTGCACAGAGTCAGTTATTGAGGTTAGGATGTTACAATTTGGTTGTTTGATTGTTTTTAAATATTTAAACTGTTTTGGCATTGTGAACATGAGGAAGTGCGTGAAAGATGCATGTGAAAAGGTTTAATTGTTGGTATCAATCATGGTCATAGGTGTAGTTGTTCTTAATTGTTGAGTTGTTTTTTTGAGAATGAAATTGAGGTTGTGTCTTGAGTCATTTAAAGTTAGAGTATTGTTGGTCTGAATTGCTCGAGGACGAGCAATAGTTTAAGTATGGGGTGTCATTTAATAATGGCAGAAGTGAAGTTGCTGTTGTTAGTGGCCGTAGTTATAGTCGTAGAGTTGAATGAGCTCTAAGGAGAGTTTCAATTGGAACACAAGTTATGCATGTATTAACAATATATGAATTAACCATGTAAGAATTATGACCAATACATAAATTATTTATGCTAGAACTGGAATAATAGTCATACATTTATTATGCAAAGACTGTAATGGAGGGATTAATTCCTTTTGAATTTGTTTTATTATGTTGGCGTATAATTTAAAATACATGTTTTCATTTTTATTTAAAAATATTTGTTTACCATTATACCATTCACCATGCTTCGTATGATTTCTATGCAGAGCTTTCAGTTTTTTCGAATTTGCAAAAAAAGGCTATAGTATTCTCACTTGATGGTTGCTATAATATTTTTGGTAGAATCGAATTAGTTGTCACGAAATCTGAATTGCAGAATAGGCAAATTGACACCCATACTTGCACGAAATTCTGATCCCGGCCCTCCAACTACTTGGGTTTTCATCGAGACACTCCAACTTGATCATACCAAGTGTTTTAAGCACCTCAGGACGTGAGTGTAGTTCAAACACATTGATGTGGTTGACACGTCAATGTACATGTCATTTTTTTTATAACACATCATCATTTAAATTTTCTTATTAATTAAAAATTTCTTACATATCTTTCTCATAAGGTTCCCACGAAACTCCAAAAATTTCATTCTTCAGTTCCATTGTCACCAACGAAACTCATTAGGGAGAAAACAAAAGCAAAAAAAGGAAAGTAGGAGGAATTGCAAACTGAGATTCAAGAATTAATTTTTTTCCCATTAGAGCTTCATTTGCGAATTCAAAGGATTTTATTTTGTTTCTCTTCAACTTCAATTTTTCTACCCTTTTCGTAGTTGGTTTAGGGATTTCCTTTGCATAAGTAACTTACAAATTAATAAAGCTACATGTTTTATTGAAATATTCAAGTGTTTTTGAACTGCTGGGTTTATTAATTTTGGAGCAGATGCAAAATGAGGTTATTTGAAATAGCTAAAAGTAAAAATTTGGTGTCAACGGGGATTGTGAATTTAAATGGAGAGGCGAGGGAATTGGAGGTGGTTTTTTCAGGTGGTGGGCATAGAGAAGGCGAAGGATATGATGTATGACAAAGGTATTTCTAAAGAATTCTCCTCCCATGGAAAAAAAATTGGTCTTTCTAAAGAATTCAATCACAAGGGCTATGGTTATGGAAATTGTGGTGTAGACGGAGGAGGTCATGGCGATGAAAGTGGTGGTAGAAGAGGAGGCAGTGGCAGAGGGGATTGAAGATGAATAACAAGTCTTGTGGTGGAGTTCTGTGTTGAAGACGAGAATGGGGAATTGGGATTTATTTCCATTTTATTTTTATTTATTTTTTGCCTTTTTCCTTATTTTATTCATTTTATATTTTTTTAATGAGAAATGACAATTCACGCTCTTTGTACGCGTGATATACACACATTTTTTCTATTTCAACTATGGCAATGCCACATAAGCTTGATCAACAGTCCGAGGGGTTTAAGATATGAGTTTCGAACATGCTCAAGTGTCTGGATGAAAATTAGTGGAGTTAAAGGAGTCGGGATCAAAATTTTGTACAAGTATGTCATTTTAACTATTCTGCCAATCTGAATTAAGTGACCTAACTTTGATCTCACGCACTGTACATAATCAAGAATACTAACATATTCTTAGATTGAAAAACCTATATCAATATAATCCTTGCGAGATTATGCGTATATATATTACAAATGGAAGTTTTTTTTTTTTTTTTTTTTTGGATTTACCGTCAATGTATCTTTGAAGCTCCCCAAATTTAAATTTGCATCACGAAGACCCACAATGGGGTAAAGCGCTCCCAATCAACGACAATTTTATTTCCAGACATCGAACTCGAGACATTTGATTAAGATGAAGTTGCTTGTGCTAGCACTATAAGTTTATAACACAATGAACTCTTTCAAAACGTCTTTCTTTTGTTCTCATTTCTTTGTTTTAGCTGGTTAATTGAAGTTGTGGTTACTAATAACTTTTTGTGATCTCAAATTTGTTTTTACGCTATTTATACATTATTATCAGTGAAAGAAATTCAAATATGTAATCGCCGTTCCTCCACCTAGCTCTACCACTGCTCCACATCTTTATGTTTTCCCACTTTCTTTCTAAATATTCTCATTTCATGCAGTTTTAAATTTGCAGCCATATAATAACTTATTCTTTAAGACTTTTGCTTTGTGTACGTCTCTGGTCAATATGGGAGCATTAGTTTACTAGAAGTGAAGTGTCAAAAAGGTAATTTGTGTCGTTGCAAAGATTTCCTTATTTTTTCCTCCATAAAAGAAGACCATATTTCAAGAGCGAATCACCACCAAGAATTCATTAACTTTATAAACTAGCAAAAACTTGAAAACCAAAGTTGTGATATGGCAGAAGTGAAGTTGTTAGGTGTTTGGTATAGCCCATTTAGTCACAGAGTTGAGTGGGCACTAAAGATTAAGGGAGTGAAATATGACTATATAGAAGAAGATCTAAAAAACAAGAGTCCTCTACTTCTTCAATCAAACCCTGTTTACAAAAAAAATCCCAGTGCTCATTCACAATGGCAAGCCCATCCTTGAGTCAATGGTCATTCTTGAATATGTTGATGAGATGTTTGAAGGACCTTCTGTTATTTCCCAAGACATGCCACCTATTACTTTAAGGACCAATTTCTTCAATGTGTTCCTTTACTTTATTGTATGCGGAATTAAAACTGTAAGTATATGAACACTTGATGTTAGCGTGGAAAAACCCTGTTAACTAGGGATCAAAAAACCACGACCTACTCTTCCAAGTAGGATTTCAACTTCACTATGTAAAAGACTCACTTGGTTACAAGACTACCTTCTTACTAACCTAGGACTAATTCTAATCCTCTAGTGACCCCTTTCATGATCAGCGAAGTTTTTTCAAGTACACGACTTGAATTAAAATGATACAACTCGATAGTACCTACTACAGATGAACTAAGACTGAACTTTGACAAGACTCAATCTAAGGAACAAGTTCTTTACTTAATTCCCTGTAGCTTAATGATTACACAAATAAGATAAAGACTCTTTCAATGCTATAGCTCGATTCTCCCTGTATTTTTGCACCCTTCAACAGCTGAAATGCTTCTGTTTTTATAGTTTTAAAATCCAAGAAGTCTTGAGCAATTAGAACTCCAAAGCTTCCAAGAGTTTGAGTCCTAATTGAACTCTTTTCTTGATTACCCAAAATCCTTTAGCTCTTATCCAATCTTATGCAATCTTTTCATATCTCGTGTATCCCTGCATAATTATCAAGATAAATATTAGAATTAGGATAATAATTAATATTCCTGCTCAAAAGATTTTGCATGATTATTTATCCAGCTGCAGTGATTCAAAGGAACACGTCCTTGGATCTGTTCCTTAGTCATCAGTCAAAACTTCAAGCTTATCCAAGCTAATATTTTTCCCCTTTTTGATGATGACAAACTCATAGACGTAGCCTCATGTTCTTAATGTCCCGAATCACAACTTGGAACTTAAAAGTATCATAAGTAGAGACTTGTTTCATCAGTAAGGATCATGCTCTTTATTAAGTTATAAATTACAGAAACAAAATCAGAACTTACTCTTCCGCCTTTTGGCATCATTGAAAAGGTTGCATAAGTTAGAATGACACGACCCGGAATCCGGTTAGGCCGTGCAGGCACCCGACATCCTCTCCTAGACTCATTGGGCGAACCCTTACCAATTAAATTAGGAAAATAAATACAACAATTCATAAATAAGGACGAGACTTAAAAAAATACGGACATACTGATACCTCTAAGCTGTACAAAAGAAATTACAGCTGACTACCCAATATACAAGGTTTAGGGCTATCCAGACTAGACATCTAAGAGAACAAAAGAAGACAGATACCTTCTGAAGGGAGCAAAATGCAACTGAAATGATAAAAAATAAATTGGTGGCCATCCGGAATAAAAGCTGGCTCACCCTGACAGCTGAAGTCATCTTCGCTCCTTCACAACGTGGCAAACTCAATCCTGGAGCGAACCTGCCGAAACGAAATAGATAGACAAGAAACAAACAACAAACAAGGGTGAGTCAAAAGGACTCAATAAGTGGGGCAGACTAGCTACCTCAAAGAATAGGATAGCTAGCCAGGGAGAAGAAACAGATGAACCGAATTCTTCTTATTTAAATTATAGAAAGGCAGAGCCAGATAATAACCGGAAACACGTATGAAACCATAAACTCAACCAGGAGTACGAGCCAGAAACATATCAACAAATAAGCAATGCACGTATAAACAGAACAGTAGTTATGTACCACAAGTGTACACAATGGTATGAAGTGAAATGAAATGAAAAGAGATGAAATGAAATGAAATATGATGCAAAGGGTCACATGTGCCAAATGAATGGAGCGGAATCCTTCTGCTCCTAGGGCGTAATCCTCCTGCACTCAGTATGATGCAATAGAGCAGAATCCTCCTGCTCCTAGGGCGGAATCCTCCTACCCTCAATATGATACAATGGAACGGAATCCTCCTGCTCCTAAGGAGGAATCCTTCTACCCTCAATATAATGCAATGGAGCGGAATCCTCCTGCTCCTAGGACGGATCCTCCTACCCTCAATATAATGTAATTGAGCGGAATCGTCCTGCTCCGAGGGCGGAATCCTCCTACCCTCAATATGATGCAATGGAGCGGAATCCTCCTGCTCCGAGGGCAGAATCCTCCTAGCCTCAATATGATGCAATGGTAACCCTTCACTGGCGCGGGACTCTCATCGACTGCAGGGAAGTATATGTCAACTCAGAGCCAGAGTACAATACTCAGATCCTTAATGCAATACCAACAACAAGACATAACATATAATATACAATGTCAATCCAAAGCTAAGGCGTAATGAGTACGCTTATCGGCAGCTACACACGTAAGGAATACGTGGTAGAAAATCCACGAGGCCAGGTGCCTCCAAGAAATGGATATAAACACTTACCTTATTTCAACTTGCTACTCAACAACCACTTTATCCTTTGGATTCATTGCCAAATGATCCTGCTTATTCAATAAGCAGAAAATATATCAATTTATGCTAAAGGCTTCATTCCTCACGTCTTAGGGCAATCCAGTTAGGAACCTGATACCCTATTCGCATACGCAATACGCAGGCCAGACCTATGTACAGGGTTTAAGGTCACATAAACAAACCCTAAATAAATTACATTTATATGTTGCCCATAATTCACTGAGTACGAATATATGATCAATTTCATTATCGGTGTCCAATTGACCCTTTAAACTATTAATTGAACTTATTAAAACGATGCCGAATATTCCAAGTTTTACCGTTAAAATATATTCAAACACACGTAATAGACTCAAATAATATATTAAGATCATTACCTGGATGTCTCGGAGTAAAAATCCTACTTTTCTCCGGCTCTTTTCTCATTTTCTGGTTTTTTTTTTCCATTTCTGTTCGTCTTTTCTTTGCCTGCTTCTAAATCGTTTTTGCTTTTTTTTTTTTTTTTTTTTACTTAGCATATATGCTAAGTAGCCCACTGCCACATCTGGTCCTTTCTGTCTCTTTCTTTCATTTTGTCATTTTCTCTTTTCTTTTGTCTTTTCTTTTTCATTTTTATTTTCTTTTCTTTTCTTTTCGCGATGAAAATTAAAACGGAACCTCACGATATTCGAAATAATTCCAACTTTTTCATACCAGTTATACATAATATATATAGTATACTTGCTAAGTCGGATCTCAAATCGAGTTCCCGAAACCCAAGATGCGAATTTAATTGAAAAAGAGCCAAATTATTTAACTTTCGGTATTTTAGCGGAAACTAGCCGAACAACCTCAAAATTCACTTTCGAAAGTTCACAAAAGTAAAAAATAATCATACGAACCTAACGGCACTTTCGGATTTCAAATCGGAGTTCATTCGGCAATATTGAGCTCGAAAACCTCTTTTTAATATTAATCGACAATTAAAACTGAAACCTTCTTCCGATGCCTACCAAACGAGGGCTGATTTAGCTCAAATATTACAGACATGTCCTAATGGACATTACAAAGTTTTTAAAATTATTGGCACGCCAATCAGAGTCCTAACTTTCGAAACGACTGACCGAGGTCGTTTCATAGAATATATCAAGTATTAGAACAAACAGCTCATAACCATTGAGGCAACTCAAAATGCAAGCATAATTCAATATAAAGCAATTGTAACAAAATGATATTAGCTATCAAAGATAATTCATCATTAACAAAAAGTTAAACCGGGGGATTCAAGCAAATACTACTAAATTATTAAAAAAACTAGAAAAGGAAAAGACTAAGGTACTACAACTAGTCGAAATCCCACTGGACAAAAGATGGTATTTGATTAAGGTGTTCAGGACGTGGAAGGACCAGGTCCCTAAGACTTTCCTGCAGCAACTCAAACATTTGTTTGAGCATTCCCTCATTTGTCTCCTTTGCTTTAGTAGCCTCAGCCTTCCAGTAGTTCCTCTCTTCCTCCAACCTAGTTATCTCGACAGCTTGTATGACAGCTTGTTGCCTCAAAGCCCTCACCTTATTGTTCAAAGGATGTTTACCAACACCATCCAGTGGAGGATCAGTTTGAACAGGCAAATCACAGCTGATCAGGGTAGCACAACAAAACTTCTCCTTCTTCGTAGCGTTGACTACCCCTCCAAAGGAATTCCTAACTTGGAAAACAGATCAGTCAAGATAAAACCAAAGGGCAATGAGTGTTTTTTCTTCCCAGTAACAACTCTCTTAATCAGATGAATCATGAACCTGGGCTAGTTAATCTGCTTATCACTGTCCAGCAATTCCATAAGGACCAGGTCCATAAAACTGGCAATTCTTCTTTTCTCCTGCCTTGGCATCAAAATCCTGTTCACAAATTCAAACAATACCTGGTGCTGAGGGTGCATTTCACTCTTTTGCACAGCCCTGGGCTTCTCCTCCTCAGTATTTTCAGCAAATTTCCTAGTAATTTCCAAATCAGTAGGAATATTTGTCAAATCAGGCCAAACCTTTTTGATGTAGCTTTCATACCCCACTGATGGAATACCCAGCAAGTCACCCAATTCCTTAGTGTCAAAGGTGATTTCTTGGTCATGGACAGAAGTGGTGATCCTATCCCTTTTGATGGAACAATTTTTGTAAAATTCTTGAACCATCACCTTTGCACACGTTCCTTTGATCTGAAGGACCATGTCCCTCCAGCCTTGAACCTGCAGCTTATGCAGCAACCAGAGCATCCCCTCTTCCTCAACATCAGAGAGTACCCGGCCCTTCAAAACCTTTCTCATCATAATGTCATCATGCACACAATGTTGAACTTCATATCCCTCATTCTCACTTTCACTGTCCTCACCCACAACAGACTCATCAGAACTAGAATCAGAACTTTCATCAACCAAAGTTATTTTTGAGGACCTGGTCCTCCTGGAAGACTTTCCAGCAGCAGCTTTCACAGAACTCCTTGTCACACGCCCTTGTGCAACTTTCCTCTTCTTAGATTGAGGAACAACTTCCTCAACATCCTCCATTACATCATCCTCTTAATCCACAAACTCTCTTTCTTTTTCTACAAAATTACTTTCTTCTTCAACAACAGGATCAACAACCTGCTTTCCCTTTCCTTTCCTACTCATTTCCATTGCAGCAGCCAGTTTTTCATCTGCAGCCTTGACTGCACTTCTTGTTCTCCTGGCCCCACTAGCAGGGGTAGAAGCAGAAAGAACAGTTTCTTTTTCCTTAGAAGAACTTTCACCCTTTTTCTTAAGCCCTGGCTTATAACTATCACCAATCTTTTTCAGCTTAGCAGCATTTTCAGCAGACAACTTAGCATAAATTGGACCCTTCCTAGCAAGTTTTTTTTTTTTCAGACTTCTAATGTTAATCAGGTCAATGATTGGTCTATCTCCACCACATTTTCATCCTCCATGGGTGCTCTAAAAGCAGCCATTGGAGACCCTGGTGACCCATGCATGGGTGCTTCCAAACGTTTAAAATCAACAGTTTCACTTTCCCCCTCAGGAACAGACCCAAACCCCTCTACATTGTCCCATTCATCATCAACTACATTTAAAAGAGAAGCATAGTTTACCTGATACTGATACACAATCATAGCCCTTGACAAGTCCTCAGCTTGTTCTAAAATCGATTCAGCAGTGGGAACTGGTCCTTTTCCCCGAATTTCTGTCTCAGGATTTTCAAGAATTTCAGGGTTTGGTGTTGTTGTGTCCATGGGTGAATGAGGGTTGGGAATTTTTGGTTGATCAGAAGTGGGAATGGATAATGAGTTTTCAAGTGAGAGAGACATTGTAAGTATACGTTTTGAGAGATAATTCACTATTTTTTTTTTTAAATTGTTGAGAATTTAATTATAGCAAAGTGAAAAAATAATGAGGAAGTAGGAGGGTTTATATAGAGTGAGGTAAGTAGTGGAGATTGAGTGCAAAACGAATACTATTACCTCATTGATGGAGTTTAAGACGTTAAAGGACTCTTGGGAGTCTCCCGGAAAAGAGCCGTTATGATTTGGGTTACCTGATGGGATTGGGAACTGGTTCCTCCAATGGGACTCTTTAGCAGAACGGATATGATTAGGATTCCTAGTGGGATTTATCCTATATTCAAGTTACCTATAGCCCTTAACTTCTAATATAATTGAATAACAAACTCAATCTGAAATTCTAAGAACATAAGGGTACCATCATTAAATTTTAGCAAACTTTTAAGAGAAATCATGGCACATGAGTATACAATTAAGTATGAAACTGAACTGAAAATTTCAAATTGACTTTGATTAATTCATGTTAAGTACAATTTGCTAGCCAACTTTGAAGTAAAGCATTAGTAGATTTAGGTAAATTTAATCAACTTAATTCCAACCTATTCCTTTCAAACTAATCTCTCCCCAAGGCCTTTGTAAAAATGTCAGCAATCTGCATCTCAGTAGGACAAAATACTATAGTGATCAAACCCTTTACATAATTGTCTCTCAAGAAATGATGTCTTATATCAATGTGTTTAGTCCTTTTGTGATGCACTAAATTTTTTGTTATTTTTATAGCACTAGTGTTATCACAATAGATAAGAACAGTTCTTACATCAACACCAAAATCTTGTAATTGTTGTTTGATCCACAACAATTGTGAACAACATGAGGCAGCTGCCATATATTTAGCCTCAGTAGTAGAAAGTGCCACTGAATTTTGTTTCTTGGTTCCCCATGAAACCAAACATTCACCAAGAAAGTGTGCTATATCTGAGGTACTCTTTCTATCAACAAGAAAACCTGCATAGTCAGCATCAAGATATAAAACAAGATTAAAATTACCACCTTTTGGATACCAAAGCCCCAAGGAACATGTTCCTTTCAAGTATCTCAATATTCTTTTAACAGCTTTCAAATGAGATTCCTTAGGATCTGACAGAAACCTAGCACACAAACCAACACTAAACACAATGTCAGGTCTACTAGCAGTTAAGTAAAGTAAGGAACAAATCATGCCCCCATACAATTTTTTATCAACTGAAATTCCATGTTCATCAAGATCCAATTTCGTGACAATTACAATAGGTGAATCAATTTCCTTAGCATTGTCCATATCAAACCTTTTAAGTAATTCTTTAACATATTTTTGTTGATGGATCATAGTTCCATTTGAGGTTTTCTTAATTTGTAAATCCAAAAAGAAATTGAGTTCACCCATCATGCTCATCTCAAACTCACTCCCCATAAAATTTGCAAATTCCTTACTTAGATTTTCACAAGTAGCACTAAAGATTATATCATCTACATAAATTTGAATAATTAAGAGATGTTTACCTTTTTTTTCAAAAATAGTGTGCTATCAACTTTACCTCTTTTATACCCATGCTGAAGTAAGAATTTTGATAGACGTTCATACCAAGCTCTTGTTGCCTGCTTGAGTCCATACAAGGTCTTGTCTAACTTGTACACATGTTCAGGAAACTGTTCATTCTCAAAACCTGGAGGTTGCTTGACAAAGACTTCTTCCTTTAAGTAACCATTTAGAAATGCACTCTTAGCATCCATTTGATGTAGATTAAATTTCATGTATTTAGCTATAAGAAGTCTTATTACTTCCACCCCTTAACAACTAGTCTAGCCTTATTTCTAGTTATCATGCTATCCTCATCAAATTTGTTCCTGAAAACCCATTTTATTCCTATATTAGACATGTTCCTTGGCTTGGGTTCCAGATGTCAAACATGACTTCTTCGGAATTAATTCAACTCCTCCTGCATGGCATTGAGGTGCCTCTTTCACATTTTTGGGTTCAACAAGAGATAAGAAGGCACTAAAGGCACACAAATTGTGATTTTTAACTGCTGATCTTATTTGTATTCAAGCAGCCTTGTCTGAGATTATCTGATCCACAGGATGTGAACCTTGATACTTGTAAGGCTTGAGTATCAAACTATTTTCAGAAGTCCCATACTGAGGAACAGTTCCTGATGGAGTAGCACTGCCAGTTTGTGAGGTGGATCCATCATTTGTTCCCCCTGTTTCAGTGCTACTCTTCTCAGTTCTGTCTTGAGGAACAGTTCCTATCAATTCACTTTTTACAGCATTCCCATCCAATGTCTGTATTTGTTGAGAATCAGTTTCATCATGTTTCAGCATTCCAATCTCTTCATCTTCCTGTACCTGTTCTTGAGTCAAATTGTTAGTTTCATCAAATTTAACATGCATGCTTTCTTCAATTTTCAAAGTTTTCTTGTTAAAGACTCTATAAGAAACCAACAAAGATTCCCTCATCACTTCTAGGATCAAATTTTCATAAGGCACCCTTTTGTATAAAACATTCGCAACCAAAAGCTCTAAGATGAGAAATAATTGGTTTTCTTCCTTTAAGCAATTCATATGGTGTCTTTTCTATCAGTGGCATTTTCATACATCTATTGATTATATAGCATGCAGTGTTTATGGCCTTAACCCAAAAGCTTTGTGGAAGATTACCAGATATTAGCATAGTCCTAGCCATTTCCTCTAAGGTCCTATTTTTCCTTGCAACTACACCATTTTATTGTGGAGTTCTAGGTGAGGAGAAATTGTGATTAATGTAATTTTCATTACAAAAATTAAAAAACATATGATATTCAAATTCAGTTCCATGATCTTATCTAATGGCAACAATGTGACTATCTAGAGTCCTTTGAGCTTTCTTAATAAAAATTGAAAATGTATTAAAAACTTTTTCTTTAGATGCAAGAAATATAGTCCATGTAAATCTGGAGTAATCATCAACTAATACCATAACATACTTCTTACCTCCACAGCTCATTGTTCTCATTAGTCCGCAAAAGATCCATATGGACCAGTTCCAAAGGTTTTGTAGTACTTACATGTTTCTTTGGATTGAAGGAGGATTTTACCTGCTTCCCCCTGGCAAAAGCTTCACATACCTTTTAATCCTTGAACTTTATGTTAGGAAGACCTATCACCAAATCCTTGGAAACAAGCTTGTTCGACTAGCACATGAGTATAAGGGTAACATCAATATTATCACAAGGCAGTGTCCATCTCAATTTAATCAAATTTGCTCAATCTGAAATTTAAGAACATAAGGGTACCATCATTAAATTTTAGCAAACTTTTAAGAGAAATCATGGCACATGAGTATACAATTAAGTGTGAAACTGAACTGAAAATTCCAAGTTGACTTTGATAATTCATTTTAAGTACAATTTTCTAGCCAACTTTGAAGTAATGCATTAGTAGATTTAGGTGAATATAATCATCCTAATTCACACCTATTCCTTTCAAACTGATCTCTCCCTAAAGCCTTTATAAAATTGTCAGCAATCTACTTCTCAGTAGGACAAAATGCTATAGTGATCAAACCCTTTTCATAATTGTCTCTCAAGTAATGATGTCTTATATCAATGTGTTTAGTCATTTTGTCATGCACTGAATTTTTTGTCATGTTTATAGCACTAGTGTTACTACAATAGATAAGAACAGTTCCTACATCAACACCAAAATCCGGTAATTGTTGTTTGATCCACAACAATTGTGAACAACATGAGGCAGCTGCCACATATTTAGCCTCAACAGTGGAAAGTGCCACTGAATTTTGTTTCTTGTTTCCCCCATGAAACCAAACACTCACCAAGAAAGTGTGCCATATCTGAGGTACTCTTTCTATCAACAAGGAAACCTGCATAGTCAGCATCATTATATCCACAAGATTAAAATTACCACATTTCTGATACCAAAGCCCCAAGGAACCTGTTCCTTTCAAGTATCTCAATATTCTTTTAACGGCTTTCAAATGAGATTCCTTAGGATCTGACTGAAACCTAGCACACAAACCAACACTAAACACAACGTCAGGTCTACTACCAGTTAAGTAAAGTAATGAACGAATCATGCCCCCATACAATTTTTGATCAAGTGAAATTCCATGTTGATCAGATCCAATTTTGCGGCAATTACAATATGTGTATCAATTTCCTTAGCACTGTCCATATCAAACCTTTTAAGTAATTCTTTAACATATTTTTGTTGATAGATCATAGTTCCATTTGAGGTTTGCTTAGTTTGCAAATCCAAGAAGTAATTGAGTTCACCCATCATGTTCATCTCAAACTCACTTTCCTTACTTAGATTTTCACAAGTAGCACCAAAGATTATATCATCTACATAAATTTGAATAATTAAGAGATGCTTACCCTTTTATTTCAAAAGTAGTGTGCTATCAATTTTACCTCTTTTATACCCATGGTGAAGTAAGAATTTTGATAGACGTTCATACCAAGCTCTTGGTGCCTGCTTGAGTCCATACAATGCCTTGTCTAACTTGTACACAGGTTCAAGGAACTATTCATTCTCAAAACCTGGAGGTTGCTTGACATAGACTTCTTCCTTTAAATAACCATTTAGAAATGCACTCTTAACATCAATTTGATGTAGAGTAAATTCCATGTATGTAGCAAAAGGTATAAGAAGCCTTATTGCTTCCAATCTTGCAACTGGAGCAAAAGTCTCATCATAGTCAATGCCCTCCTCTTGGTAATACCCCTTAACAACTAGTCTAACCTTTTTTCTGGTTACCATGCCATCCTCACAAAGTTTGTTCTTGAAAACCAATTTTGTTCCTATAATAGAACTGTTCCTTGGCTTGGGTTCTAGATGTCAAACTTGACTTCTTTGGAATTCATTCAACTCCTCCTGCATAGCATTGATCCAATCTGCATCCTTCAGTGCCTCTTTCTCATTTTTGGGTTCAACAAGAGATAAGAAGGTACAAAAGGCACACAAATTGTGATTTTTAACTGCTGATCTAGTTTTTATTGCAGCAGCCTAGTCTGGGATTATCTGATCCACAGGATGTGAACCTTAATAGTTGTAAGGCTTGAGTATCAAACCATTTTTAGAAGTCCCTTACTGAGGAACAGTTCCTGATGGAGTAGCACTGCCAGTGTGTGAGGTGGATCCATCATTTGTTCCCCCTGTTTCAGTGCTACTCTTCTCAGTTCTGTCTTGAGGAACAGTTCCTATCAATTCACTTTTCACAGCATTCCCATCCAATGTCTGCATTTGCTTAGAATCAGTTTCACCATGTTTCAGCATTCCAATCTCTTCATCTTCCTGTACCTGTTCTTAAGTCAAATTGTCAGTTTCATCAAATTTAACATCCATGTTTTCTTCAATTTTCAATGTTTTCTTGTTAAAGACTCTATAAGATTTACTATTTGAAGAATAACCAACAAAGATTCCCTCATCACTTCTAGGATCAAATTTTCCTAAGGCATCCTTTCCATTGTTATGTATGAAACATTTGCAACCAAAAGCTCTAAGATGAGAAATATTTGGTTTTCTTCCTTTAAGCTATTCATATGGTGTCTTTTCTATCAGTGGCCTTGTCATACATCTATTGATTATATAGCATGCAGTGTTAATGGCCTCAACCCAAAAGCTTTGTGGAAGATTACCAGATATTAGTACAGTCCTGGCCATTTCCTCTAAGGTCCTATTTTTTCCTTTCAACTACACCATTTTGTTGTGGAGTTCTAGGTGAGGAGAAATTGTGATTAATGTCATTTTCATTATAAAAATTAAAAAATATGTGATTTTCAAATTCAGTTCCATGATCTTATCTAATGGCAACAATGTGACTATCTAGAGTCCTTTGAGCATTCTTAGTCAAAATTGAAAATGCATTAAAAGCTTCTTCCTTAGATGCAAGAAATATAGTACATGTAAATCTGGAGTAATCATCAACTAATACCATAACATACTTCTTACCTCCACGACCCATTGTTCTCATTGGTTCGCAACCAGTTCCAAATGTTTGGTAGTACTTACCTGTTTTTTTTATTTTACCTGCTTCCCCCTGGCACAAGCTTCACATACCTTTTCATCCTTGAATTTGATGTTAGGAAGACCTATCACCAAATCCTTGGAAACAAGCTTGTTCAACTGGCACATGAGTATAAGTGTAACATCATTATTATCACAAGGCAGTGTCCATCTCAATTTAATCAAATTTTTTCAATCTGAAATTCTAAGAACATAAGGGTAACATCATTAAATTTTAGCAAACTTTTAAGAGAAATCATGGCACATGAATATACAATTAAGTATGAAACTGAACTGAAAATTCCAAATTGACTTTGATAAATTCATTTTAAGTACAATTTTCTAACCAACTTTGAAGTAAAGCATTAGTAGGTTTAGGTGAATTTAATTATCCTTGTCACGACCCAAAATCCTATAGGCCGTGCGGGCATCCAAACCCAACTCATTGTGCAAACCCCTCTTGAGCAACACTTGACTTGCATATGAAATAACCAAATAAAAGAAATTATGAAAAGAATATCGGAGTATGATATATAACCCAAATACACAACTAGGATCTTTGCAACCATATTCTAAGTCCTCCCATGAATCATGAACATCTAAAGAGTCAATAAGGTTATACATCTCCGAATATAAAGAAATATAATCACTAATATTAACATAAAAATAATAAGGAAAGATGTCAGCAGAGGACAAAAGTAGTTCACCGTTAGATTAAAGGAAGAGCAACTTCGTTTACCACAATGCTTAGTAGAACTCGATATCAAATCTGCCGAATATAAAACAATACGAAAAAAAACAAAGAATGTGGGTGAGTCAAAAGGACTTAGTAAGTGGGGACAGGGCTCCAAGTAGAATAACGAGTTGCAAATATATGAAAACTCAAACAACTCCAAGGTAACAAAAACTAAAGACAAAATCACATAATTAACAAACAAGTAATATTCATACTTAGTCATCAAAGTACTAAGACACATCTATTGTGACTTAATGATATGTATGGGACTACGCCATAATACAACAATATGCGCAGAACTGCCTCATGCTACAATAATATGTACATAACCACATCGTACCATAATAATCTGCATGGAATTACATCGTGCGATGATAATATGTACGAAACATCGTACCACAATAATATGCACGGAACTACATCGTGCGATGATAATATGTACGAAACATCGTACCACAATAATATGCACGGAACTAAATCGTGCTATGATAATATGTACGTAACTACATCGTACCATAATAATATGCACGGAACTACATCGTGCTATGATAATATGTAGGAAACATCGTACCACAATAATATGCACGAAACTACATCGTGCTATGATAATATGTACGGAACTACATCGTACTATAATAATATGCACGGAACTACATCGTGCGATGATAATATTTCGAAACATCGTACCACAATAATATGCACGGAAGTACATCGTGATATGATAATATGTACGGAACTACATCGTACCATAATAATATGCACGGAACTACATCGTGCTACGATAATAAATCAAGAAATAGTAATGAACTGTAATTACACTTTTCAAAATAGTCTTGGCATAGTAAGTATGCCCATTTAAGCCGCCATGCATGTAAGGAACACATGCATAAGCATCCAATGTGGAGAAAGTCCACCAAAGAATGAATGTAAACCACTTACCTCAAGCCGACGATTTCTAACTAGCCCACGATCGTCTTTTCATGCCCAAATCCCTCCAAATAAGTCCACTCATAGAAGAACATCCTTGAATTCTCCCAATTCTAAACTTTCAAGATGAGAAAAACTCCAACAACATTAATAGCCAAAAATGCCTACTGTTCTGCCTCGTTTCTTGTACCAAAAGATCCCAAAACTCAGTTTTGATGCCTCCAATAGATTCCTTGTGAAAATTCAGTCAAGTTAGGCTTTTGAATCACTCCATTTTACCTTATAATGAAGGAGATATGTTGGTTTCAATATTTGAAATAGTGCAGATTTTTAACTACGCAGTGAGTGGCAATTTCGTAAATAATCTGAAAATTCTGGCAACCAAATTCTTTGTAAAATTATCATAAATCCCTCATATGATGTCGAAACTTGATGATTTCAGTTTCTATGATTTTCAAATTACGATACAAATATAATGGTTAGTCGAAATATAAATCAAAGACCGTTTGCTCAATATGGTAACTTTTATGCTCAAATTACGTCGAAACCGAACCCAAACTTATCCAAAAATCATCGAAATTTAACCAAACTTTGTGGACATGACCAAAATCATCATAAAAACTTATTGGAATTAAAAAAGATATATCGACATGCATATCGGAGCTACGATTTACCAAAATAACTGAGTAGGCCATTACAATCCTAATTCCAACCTATTCCTTTCAAACTGATCTCTTCCTAAAGCCTTTGTAAAAATGTCTACAATCTTCTTCTCAGTAAGACAAAATACTATAGTGATCAAATCCTTCATAATTGTCTCTCAAGAAATGATGTCTTATATCAATGTGTTTAGTCCTTTTGTGATGCACTGGATTTTTTATCACAATAGATAGGAAAAGTTCCTACATCAACACCAAAATCCTGTAATTATTGTTTGATCCAAAACAATTCTGAACAACATGAGACAGCTTCCACATATTTAGCCTTAACAGTTGAAAGTGCCACTGAATTTTGTTTCTTGGTTCCCCATGAAACCAAACACTCACCAAGAAAGTGAGCCATATCTGAGGTACTCTTTTTATTAACAAGGAAACCTGCATAGTCAGCATTAGTATATCCAACAAGATTAAAATTACCACCTTTTGGATACTAAAGCCCCAAGGAACCTGTTCCTTCTTTCAAGTATCTCAATATTCTTTTAACAGCTTTCAAATGATATTCCTTAGGATCTGACTGAAACCTAGCATACAAACCAACACTAAACACAATGTCACGTCTACAAGCAGTTAAGAAAAGTAAGGAACGAATCATGCCCCTATACAATTTTTGATCAACTGAAATTCCATGTTCATCAAGATCCAATTTTGTGGTAATTACAATAAGTGTATCAATTTTCATAGCATTGTCCATATCAAACCTTTTAAGTAATTCTTTAACATATTTTTGTTGATAGATCATAGTTTCATTTGAGGTTTGGTTAGTTTGTACACCCAAAAAGAAATTGAGTTCACCCATCATGCTCATCTCAAACTCACTCCCCATAAAATTTGCAAATTCCTTACTTAGATTTTCACAAGTAGCACCATAGATTATATCATCTATATAAATTATAACAATTAAGAGATGCTTACCCATTTATTTCAAAAATAGTGTGCTATCAATTTTACCTCTTTTATACCCATGCTGAAGTAAGAATTTTGATAGACGTTCATACCAAGTTCTTGGTGCCTGCTTGAGTCCATACAATGCCTTGTCTAACTTGTACACATGTTCAAGGAACTATTCATTCTCAAAACCTGGAGGTTGCTTGACATAGACTTCTTCCTTTAAGTAACCATTTAGAAATACACTCTTAACATCCATTTGATGTAGAGTAAATTCCATGTTTGTAGCAAAAGGTATAAGAAGTCTTATTGCTTCCAATCTTGCAACTGGAGCAAACGTCTCATCATAGTCAATGCCCTCCTCTTGGCTATACCCCTTAACAACTAGTCTAGCCTTATTTCTGGTGACTATGCCATCCGCACCAAGTTTGTTCCTGAAAACCCATTTTAATCATATAATAGACTTGTTCCTTGGCTTGGGTTCCAGATGTCAAACTTAACTTCTTTGGAATTCATTCAACTCCTCCTACATAACATTGATCCAATCTGCATCCTTCAGTGCCTCTTTCGCATTTTTGGGTTCAACAAGAGATAAGAAGGCACTAAAGGCACACAAATTATGATTTTTAACTGTCGATCTAGTTTTATTGCAGTAGCCTAGGCAGGGATTATCTGATCCACATTATGTGAACCTTGATACTTGTAAGGCTTGAGTATCAGACTATTTTTAGAAGTCCCTTACTGAGGAACAGTTCCTGATGGAGTAGCACTGCCAGTGTGTGAGGTGGATCCATCATTTGTTCCCCCTGTTTCAGTGCTACTCTTCTCAATTTTGTCTTGAGGAACAGTTCCTACCAATTCACTTTTCATAGCATTCCCATCCCATGTTTGCATTTACTTAGAATCAGTTTCACCATGTTTCAGCATTCCAATCTCTTCATCTTCTTGTACCTGTTCTTAAGTCAAATTGTCAGTTTCATCAAATTTAACATCCATGCTTTCTTCAATTTTCAATCTTTTCTTGTGAAAGACTCTATAAGATTTACTATTTGAAGAATAACCAATAAAGATTCCCTCATTACTTCTAGGATCAAATTTTCCTAAGGCATCCTTTCCATTGTTATGTATGAAACACTTGCAACCAAAAGCTATTAGATGGGAAATATTTGGTTTTTTCCTTTAAGCAATTCATATGGTGTCTTTTCTATCAGTGGCCTTGTCATACATCTATTAATTATATAGCATGCAGTGTTAATGGCCTCAGCCCAAAAGCTTTGTGGAAGATTACCAGATATTAGCATAGTCCTAGCCATTTCCTCTAAGGTCCTATTTTTCCTTTCAACTACACCATTTTTTTGTGGAGTTCTAGGTAAGGAGAAATTGTGATTAATGTCATTTTCATAACAAAAATTGAAAAACATATGATTTTCAAATTCAGTTCCTTGATCTGATCTAATGGCAAAAATGTGACTATCTAGAGTCTTTTGAGCATTCTTAGTAAAAATTGAAAAGGCATTAAAAGTTTCTTCTTTAGATGCAAGAAATATAGTCCATGTAAATCTGGAGTAATCATCAACTAAAACCATAACATACTTCTTACCTCCACGGCTCATTGTTCTCATTGGTCCGCAAAGATCCATATGGACCAGTTCCAAAGGTGTTGTAGTACTTACCTGTTTCTTTGGTTTGAAGGAGGATTTTATTTGCTTTCCCCTGGCACAAGCTTCAGATACCTTTTCATCCTTGAATTTGATGTGAGGAAGACATATCACCAAATTCTTGGAAACAAACTTGTTCAACTATGAAGGACTAGCATGGCCAAGTCTTTTGTGCCATTAGAGGGGATCATTTTGCACTACACTTAAACAACTCATGCTTCCATCAGATAGTGCCAATAGATCTACCTTGTAGATATTTCCATGTCTATTTCCATGCAAAATAATCTCTCTAGATATTTGGTTAGTCACAGTGCACCCAATAGATGAAAAATTAACATTATTACCTTTGTCACACAGTTGAGATATACTCAGTAAGCAATACTTCAACATATCTATTAGAAACACATTGTCTATACTATGTGAATCAGACCTACCTACCTTTCTAATGCCAATAATTTCCCATTTCTTACCATTACCGAAGGAAACACTTCCTCCTTGAAAGGCTGAGAGTGAAAGGAACAGTTTCTTATGCCCTGTCATATGCCTTGAGCAACTACTGTCCATGTACCATTTGTGTGAATATTTTTCTTTGTTACAGAGTTTCGAACTAGTTTATAGGACCTGTTCCTTTGTGTAGCCATTTCCAGATATTGACAATTTCTTTCCAAGTGACCAGTGTTCCCACAATGAGAGCATAGCTCAGGAAGTGTTAGATACTTACTCTTTGGATCCCATTTGGGTGATGACTGAGATTTCATGAATCCAATACCCTTCCTATTACTACTATGATTTTTCTGTAACCATTCTAGTGCTTCAGAGGACTTGTTCCATTTTACAGTTTTTCCTAACTCTATTTTTGTTCTCACTAAGTCCTCTTCCAAAGATCTTATCTTTTCATCTTTCTTGCACAGTTCATCAACTGTGACTTTCAATTTCTGTTCAGCAATGATCTGATGAGAATTAGCAATACCCTTACCATTTTCAACTGTTTTGACTTTTAATTTCTCATTTTCTAGTTCCTGGACAGTTGATTCAAGTGTGAGGACATGTTCCTCTGGCATGCTAACTTTCCATTTCAAAGAGTCATTCTTAGTTACTGCCTTTTTATATTCTGTTCCTAAACTTTCAATTTCATCATGCAGTTGATTTTTAGCATCCCTAAGAGATTTAAACTCATTTGGCACCATATGAAATACTTTAACTAATATCTCTTTGGGCATATTTTTCACATCTTCTTTAAGTTTAGAAACAAATACCTCAGCATCTTCTTCATTATCTGTTTCTTCAAGAGCCATTAGAGCAAGATCATCATCAGATTGTTCATCTTCACTATCTTGCCAGCCAGCAACCATTGCTTAGGGATTTCCACTTTTCTTCCGGACCTGTTCCCTAGCCTTTCTTCTTTCCTCAACATATCTCTTTCTCCATTCTCCTTCCATAACTGGACATTTGCTGATTTAGTGCTCCATGCTTCCACACTTGAAGCATTCTCCAGCCTGTTTCATGTTAGAAGACCTACCCTGTCCACTAGTCCCTTTTTTTCTTATTCAAGTATCTTTGGACACTTTTAGCTATAAGGACCAGTTCCTTATCATCAACAGGCTTATCAGCAGCAGGTAAGGCTAGGTTAGGTTCAATTTTAAAGGGTTTACCTATGTTCTTAATCTTTTTCCTTAGTTCATAAGTTTTCAAATTACCTATAAGCTCATCTAAGGATAAAGTGGTAAGATCCTTGCTTTCTATGATGGCACAAGCCTTAATCTCTCAAGAGTCTGGAAGAACTCTAGTTAGGATTTTTTTCAACTCTATCTTCAACAGTTAAAACTCTTCCCAAAGAGATAAGTTCATATAAAATAGCATTAAACCTAGTGTACATTTCAGAAATTGATTTTCCTTCTTTCATTTTAAAATTTTCATATTCAGTAAAAAGAAGTGTACCTCTAGATCTTTTAACCTGACTTATCCCTTCATGAGCAACCTGTAGAGCATCCCAAATTTCCTTTGAAGTGGTATACCCTCTAATTCTAGTGCACTCATCAGGACTGAGTCCACAGACAAGCCACTTCCTTGCTTTGGCATTATTTTCCCATTGCCTTAAGTCTTCAGCATTACATTCTCTTCTGGTTTTGGGAACATCATTTCCATAAGCATCTTTCTTCATTGGAATCATGAGACCTTCAGTAACTATGTCTCACAGCTCATAGTCCTCGGCTTGAAGATGATCTCTCATCCTTTCCTTCCACCATGAGTAGTATTTCCCACTGAACAAAGGTGCCCTAACAGTAGACTGACTCTCACCATTCTCTTGTGATCTACTCATTCTAATCCTAGGTGTTAGCCTTTTCAAGGATAACCCGCTCTGATACCAATTGTTATTTCCCAAGAAATACCACTTACTATTTTAAGGACCAGTTTCTTCAATGTGTTCCTTTACTTTATTGTATGCAGAATTAAAACTGTAAGTATATGAACACTTGATGTTAGCGTGGAAAAACCCCGTTAACTAGGTATCAAAAAACCACGACCTACTCTTCCATCTAGGATTTCAACTTCACTATGTAAAGGACTCACTTGGTTACAAGACTACCTTTTTAATAACCTAGGACTAACTCTAATCCTCTAGTGACCCCTTTCACGATCAGTGAAGTTTCTTCAAGTACACGACTTGAATTAAAATGATACAACTCGATAGTACCTACTACAGATGAACTAAGACTGAACTTTGACAAGACTCAATCTAAGGAATACGTTCATTACTTAGATCCCTGTAGCTTAATGATTACACAAATAAGATAAAGACACTTTCAATGCTATAGCTCGATTCTCTCTGTATTTGTGCACCCTTCAACGGTTGAAATGCTTCTGTTTTTATAGTTTTAAACTCCAGGAAGTCTTGAGCAATTAGAACTCCAAAGCTTCCAAGAGTTTGAGTCCTAATTGAACTCTTTTCTTGATTACCCGAAATCCTTTAGCTCTTATCTAATCTTATGCAATCTTTTCATATCTCGTGTAGCCCTACATAATTGTCAAGATAAACATTAGAATTAGGATAATAATTAATATTCCTGCTTAAAAGATTTTGCATGATTATTTATTCAGCTGCAGTGATTCAAAGGAATACGTCCTTGGATTTGTTCCTTAGTCATCAGTCAAAACTTCAAGCTTATCCAAGCTAACACCTTCCGTTTGACCTAAAGACCCTTATGACCGAGTTGTAGCTCATTTCTGGGCTAAATTCCTTGGTGATAAGGTAAAATTCGACTTTCGTGCTACATATTCCTATTTGTAGAATTAATTTAAGTAAATTTTATTTGAGACTTTAGTAATTTTAAAACTTTTATGACGTATAAATATGATGGTTTAGTCACGTCCAGGAGTTGATTGCCTCTGGTCACACAACTTTGGGTAATAGGCCACCATGGTCACTTATCTTTGTTTTCTCTTTCTATGGTCACTCAACTTTGGGTAATAGACCTCCATGGTCACTTATCTTTGTTTTGTCTTTCTATGGAGTTTTGACTTAATTAAGCCATTTTTTACACTAATTAACCAAAATAATACAACTTCTAATTTTTTTTACGTAACTAGTATAAACGCACTTCACAGTAACTACACTTATATTATTATATTCAATAAATGTAACTGAGAAAAATTAACGGGAGGTGGAACTAACGGAGAACTAGTGTCGTTATCGTCAGTAACGACACTGATTAATGTTGTTACTCCCAGAAACGTCACTTGCTTTAAGCTACATCAGTTAGAAATCATATCAAGTGTGTCAGTTGGTTAGCATAACGACGTTACTAAGAGTAACGACTATAGTATAAAATGTTCTTCAGAGCAACGTCACTAATAATTCTAGCAATGTTTTGATTCAAGCAGCACATCAACTTTTCCATCTCAGTTTTTTCACTTTTTCCATCCCATGAAGGTCCAAGCAGACAGAGGCACATTGGTAATAGTCGATCATTTCATGAGGAAAGTGGTGATATTTTCAATGATACGAATGCTAAATTTAGTGATGAAAGTTCGGAGGAAGATGAGCCTCCAGAAGATGTTGGAGAGGCTGAAAATGTAGATTGTGAACCTGATGAAGATATTGGTGATTTTCCTCAAAATAATTTTGGTGCTAGTGCTCGAAATCAATTTGGCAAAAATTTGATTGATGAGGTGGAAGAGATAACCTACTTTATGACACTAGAGAACAAGGATGACATTTTCATGTCAACTCATGAATCTGAGATGGAATGTGGTTCAATTTGGGATGCGCATGCTAAAAAATACCTAAAAAAAGGGAATGTATTTTAGCAGTAAAGAAAAGTTGAAAAGGGCGGTTAAGATTTGGACTTTACGCAAGAACAGAGAATTTAAGGTGGTGACATCAACAAAGTCACTATGGGTCGTGAGATGTTGGTTGCATGTGGTTTCTTCGAGGTCGGAAGCGTGATGAAAATATTTGGAAGATAGGAAAGTATATCAGTGAGCATAGATGCGAGATTGAAGGTCTCTCTCAGGGTCACGCCAATTTAGATACAAATTTAATTGCATCTATTTGGTGAGTCAAATGGGAAATAATCCTAAATTGTTGGTAGTTGATGTTATTTCTAAAGTTCATGAAAGATTTAGTCAGCAAGTTTCATACAGGAAAGCTTGGCTTGGGCATAAACGCGCTTTTGAATTGGTGTATGGTGACTTTAAAAAATCATTTAGTGATCTCCCTTGTTATTTTGCAGCATTTCAGCAGTCTAATCCTGGCACGGTTGTGGAATGGAAACCCGAATAGTCTATGAGTTCAATGGAGGTAAAAAATTTCAAGTATGTTTTTTGGGTGTTCAAACCATGCATTGATGGATTCATTACGTGTCGCCCTGTTATTTCAGTAGATGGAACACATATATATGGTAGATATGATGTAAAACTACTAATTGCTGCTGGAATTGATGGAAATGATAATATTCTTCCCCTGGCATTTGCCATTGTTGACAAGGAATCGAAAGAGGCATGGAAGTGGTTTTTTGAAAAATTGAGCACACATGTGGTAAGGGGTAGAGAAGATATATGTTTGACATCTGATAGGGCAAAAGGAATCTTGACTAGTTTGCAGGAATTGAGGCAATGGTAGGAGCCACGAGCTTTTCATCGATATTACATGCGTCATCTAAAGAGTAATTTTCAATCTATTTTTCCTAATAAAGACCTAAGTAATTTGATGTGGAGTGCGGCTATATCACACCAAGTAAGGAAGTTTGAAGAGGAAATGGAGAATATTGTAGAAAATAATAAAGATGCCTTTGAATACCTCGTTGGAGTTCCTTTAGAGAAATGGACTCTTTGTTATGATGACGGCAAAAGATGGGGTGTGTTGACAACAAATCTTTCAGAATCATTCAATGGGTTGTTGAAAAAAGTGCGGGGGTTGCCGGTCACGGCGATGGTTAAGCTTTCGTTAGAGCAAAGTATTGAAAGGTACACCCGCAGGTCACAGTCGTCGTTACTCCTTCAAGAGCAGGGAAAAGTTTGGACCGAGAGGTTCAAAACAATGCGGGACAAGAATATTGAAAGTTCAAAAATGCACTTTGTTTCTGATTTTAATGTAATCACAGGTGAATACACAGTTACATCAATGATGGTGAATGGAACAGGTGGTAATACCCATTGTGTCAAGTTGCATGAGAAAAAATGTGACTGTGGTAAGTGGACTAATTTACATTACCCATGTTCCCATGTCTTGAAGGTTACAAACAAATTGGGTGGTCTAGCTAGGAGTTTAGTGAGCGAACATTTCACCATTGAGAGTTATGTTGCAACATATTTTGGGTCATTCTCACCAGTCGGGCACGAGGCGTATTGGCCATCTCCAAGTTTTCAAATGAGAAGTAATGAGTTCTATCGTCATCCCAATCGCCACGGAAGACAAAGAACAACTAGAATTTCAAATGAAATGGATCGTGGTCCTTCAGTATATGGGCTACCTTGCACAATATGCAGACAAACCGGGCATGACAGGCGTCGATGTCCAGATCAACATCGATTGGGTGGTCAAGGTAGTAGTCGTCGTTAAAATAAGTAGATTATGTTTGATGTCTCTCTTTAATTTTCGTATTATTATGTGTTTTGTACTAGGTCGTCATTTACTTTTCAAGTTTAAGATTCCTGTGTAAGCTATTACTATGTTTTAGTGAAGCTATCCTTTAGCGGTGACTGTAAATATGTTGTATTTTTATAATAAGCTGCTAAGCAGAAGCGTAGATTACATTTTGTGTTCATTTTGTTGGCTGTTATTTCTTTAGTTTCTGATGGGTTTAGAATGTTGAGCAGAGAGTTGAAATCTGATGCCAACAAGTTATTTATGAATGTTGTAAGGTGAAGAGTAATGTCATTGGGATTCAACTTTTAAATATTTAAGCAGTTCCTCAAGTTCGGGTTTCTACTCACAAAGATGAAAACAATTCTAATTTAACTTATCTTGTTCCTTCAAGTAGTAATACACCTTATCCATAGAACTGAATAAATAGAGTGAATAATACATGAATACCAAAAATACTATATTAAGGTTTTCAATTCTCAGCCATGGAGACCTATATGTATCTTACAAAATTCACATACAAAGTTTCAGTCAAGGCTAACGGTATATACCATGGAGGCTGCTACTCCACTGTACTACTTGCCAAAAAATAAAATAGAAGTTGTTCCACCAATTTTGGACATATAAATATAGCAGAAACTTCACCCTCTTTTTAACAACATGGTTAGCTTGATACAGGGGCGGATAAGGCTGCAAACTGATAACTCGATCATAGACAATATATTCTTAAAACAAGGCACAAGCATTGAAAAACCAAATAGATGAACACTTACCAATTCGAAACAAAAGAAGCTGCAATAGTTTTGTAGAGATTATAGTAGCAGAGATTGTAAGCTTGATCCTCGACCATTTCTAGAATGCATGTCTCTAACTTCATGTTGGTACAATTACCATTTAGCTTGATACAACACTGTTAGCTCCACCCATTTGTTTAACTCAATTTTTTTTACTTCTTCCATGTTGGTACAGATAGTGACTCCCTATAAATTAAAAGTAAGTCATTAAGATGTACTTAAAAATATAGAGCTAGGAATCTAATTTAAAGAGATAAATTAAACACAATACCAGTTCGACAACGTTTTGGAATCTTTATACGCTTTGGCCTCTCATTGACTTGTGTAATATTCGTTTAACCTAGATCCGATATTAGGCCAATTAACAATTAAATTTATATTTGCAGAGTCACGATCAATAGATTAGATTAAGAGTTTAAATGACGGACTAGAGCGGTGATAGATTCGTAAATAATACGGGAACAAGATATAGTAGGAATTAGCAAAGATAAATCGTAAATAAAGACAAAGATAAATCGTAAATAAAGACAGATAGAAGTAACCGCGTTGTATCGCTTATCCCCGGTGAGAGTTCTTCGGTACTGGTCGTACTTAGAAGATTAGAGAACAAAGTGCTGGACGAATGTAAGTAAAAAGTAGTATTTGAGCAAGAGTGAGGGAGTATTCTTATTGATATTGTAGACAGGTAGTAAAGTTGTGTTACAATGGTTTAGAACAAATGCTATTTATAGGCCTGATAGGCGTCCGTTGGGTTTTGTAACCACTGGGCACGTATCCATTGGATATGTAATCACTGGGTTGTAATGATTGCCTTTATAACCATTAATTAAATGATCGCACATGATCAGGTTAATAACTTCTCATTCAGATCGTGTTGACTGATGAGGCATTTCATAACTACTTTGGGTCTGTTCGCGATAACTGTCTGTCCATTAGATATCTGTCCGGTGGAATTTCTGCCCGTGCCACGTGGTGGACACATGTCATCTTTCAGGTGCTGTCAGCTTTTATCCAATACAGATAGTCCTCACACTTCTCGAGCAGAGTATCTGTTCAAGGAGTGGATATGAATTTTGGCGGGAATTTCTGTTTTGTAAAATCCAACTTTGTGTAACGAAGCTTAGTGACGCATGTATCTTATCAGCTACGTGACAAACCCTTATGACGTGCGCATTAAATGCGCCGTATAAAAAAGTAACTGCAGCTGGCATGAAGTGACTACTGCGCGTTCCAAGGGTAAAAATAATGATTTTAACCGCCTCAATCACGTACACACGTCGACTGTTGATCGCGAGGTGACCGTTGCACTTCAGGGTAATGATGATACTATAAAAATTGGTGAAACCTACTCCTTCTTTTGACGGTTGGATCTGATCGTGGTCTCTTGGATAAGCTCCACGTGTTTCGAAGGAACTTGATGGGCCGAATTTCTACTCTTATAAATAGGGGTTGCTGAATGATAAACCTTTTACTTGCTTTTATTTCATTTCTGTTAACTCTTGAAAATCTTTGAACAACTTTCAACTCTTCTTGCGAACTTCTTAACTCTTCTGAAATTATGTCTTCAAAAGCTAGAAAAAATCAAAATGTAGACACGACTGGTAGTTCCTCAGTGGCCACTCCTAGGCCCAGGGCTACTCAGGCTACCGCTGCGGAGGTCATCCCAAAGAAGTGGGGTGAACTGGAAAAAGATTGTAACATTAAAGTTTCCAGTAACCATCATGGGGATATACGCAACTGGCCTGCGTATAGATTTAAATCTGGGATCACATCGGAGCTGATCCCACGAGTTAGGATGGACTGCTACTAGGATGATAGGATTCCCCTCTTGCCGGTCTCTGAAGAGGAGAATATTACCTCCCACAAGGCTCTGTAGAGAATATTTACTCTGCCCGGGGCAATTATGCCACAGCATATATAGAATAGTTACGCTTTTGGATTGGTTTGCGACAGAAATCGACCAATCTTTTGGATAGGAACATTGTATTTCCCTGTATAGCATACAGATTTTTAAGGATGGCTATGTAAATGCCAGGATGCGCGGGAGCAAGGGCTTGGTGCGCAGTTCTGAAGACACAGGTGACCGGGGTTGGTTACACCGATATGTGTTTGTGCGCACCTCGGCCTTGACTTTCGATTCCAAGACTTATCTTCCCGAAGTTTGGAACAAGAAGCGTAAGTCCCCGAGTATTTTTGAGATTTTTCGTGCTCTTCCTTTTCTTCTTATCTGCTTACTCCTTTTGACTCCTTTTTGTAGCAGCCAAGCGACCCTACAACGGGCTCACATCTATTGATGAGCTGACGGCGTGGGTCGAGGCAATTTTGAAGGAGTTCTCCCCTGAGAGGAGAGAATGGGCGTATTTTGCTGCGCAGAAGAGTTTGACCGTGAAAACTCACGGTGAGAGTATTTCTGCTTTTGTGATTATTCCTCTCCTTTATAGCTTCTCCAAGTCTGACTGTTTTATCTTTTGCAGGTCTGGGCACTCAGGGGGACTTCTTTCCTATTCCCCCCCAGGACGTGCCTTCCGAACCTGTCGTTGATCCAGATGCTGAGGCTGCATCTATAATAGCTTCAGTAGAGGCACTGCGCAGCAGGGAGGGTGGCAAGGAACTCTTATCCGGTGGCCTTGGTTCGTTGAAAAGAAAGAAGAAGAGCCAGGATGAGGGCGGAGCACGGAAAAGGTCTGTACGTAAGACTTTCGTTGCTGCCGGGCAAACCTCAACTGGTGAGGGTGAGCCTTCTCCTAGAGCCAATGTACCAGAGTCTGCAGAAGAGAATGTCAAATTACTACCAAAGTCCCCGAGTCTGCACGGGGAGAAGGTTTAGACAAGGAGGTTATCAATCTTTCAGATACTGAGAGCGTAGCCAATGAACCCCTTGCGCGAAAACCTTATCTTCGGAGTGATAAGAGGAGAATTGAGGAGGAGGCTGCCCGTACTCCGGAGAGGAGTCCCCGAGTTGATGACGGGGTGAAGGCGGCTCCTTCCCGTGTGGACAAAGGGAAAAGGAAAGTAGGTGAAGAAGAAGAAGAAACAAGGGAAGAATTTTCCCAAGAGAGTGGCTGAGGTCCTCGTGTTTTTCGTTTTGAGGACCTGGAAAATGTGGCCACTGAGTGGGCGATGCCTGTTGGTCTTCGTGAGTGTGACACGATAGATCCTGGAGTGGAAGGTGAATCCAACTTATCAACAACAAGGCTCATTTGGCGGTCAGTCATCGACGGCCAAACCAGATTGAAGGATATTAGGGGTGTGCGTTACAAGTTCGGGCCAAACTATCATTCTGAACAGGCTTGGGAACCCAAGTACTGTGAGAGGAAGCATACTATGAAACTATCCCCTGATGTTAACTTCATATCTGGGGCGGGTGGCTTAGCCAAGGCTGTCTCTTCACTCATCGGCCCCCGGAAAGAATGGGTGATAAGGGAACTGAGTGATGAGGAGCTAGCCTTTCAGATTGCTGCTGATTCTGCCCGGGTAAGTGTTTACCGCTCGGCGTTGGGAATAACTTCAACCTCATATTTCTAACTTTTGCTTACATTTTTTTTTCAATCAAGTATGGTGGCTGCCGAACTCATGTTCCGCTCCAAGATCAACAACGTCGATCAAGTACTCGAGGTAAAGAAAGAGTTGCTGGATGCTCTGAAGGAGAACAAGATCCTGGCAAAGCAGTGTAGTTTCCTAGGGAGTGAAGTTAATCGACTAACTGATGTTAGAAATGAGTGACTTGAGCAGATTAACGAACTCACCAAGGAGAAGGACCTTTTTTTAGAGAGAAAGAAGGGTTCTCACGCTCTGCCCAGGGTCTGGAGAGTCTACTAGAAGAATGTAAGGCTTCACTGAACAGTGCTATTAATGATCGCGCATCTCTTGAGATGAATCTGCAAAGGGCTAACGAAGAATCCGCTAGGGCCAGAGCTGAGCTCCAGGCTGCCAGGGACCAGGTTGCTCAGTCGATGAGTGCTCAAATCGCACTATCCAAAGACTTGGCAAACCTGCGCGATCAATATGAAATTAAGGCCAAGCTTGCTGCGCTCGAAGCTAAACGTTCATTGCTTGGGTAGGTCCAAGCTAAGCAGATTAATGTTGAAGAGATGCTGCAGAAGACAAAAAGCGCTGTTCATGGAGTAAGACAAGTATTGAATCTCTTTCCTGTGGAGTCTGAAGGTGAAGATGAGGATGAAGACGAAGACGATGGCGAGAATTCGGGGGACGATGGCAGAATCGACGGAGTTGGTGCGTCGGGTTCTGATCGTAGCCCCAAAAGCTGATGCCCTTCCCCAATCTTTGAGTTTGTTCATCTGGCGAGAGCCGGATTTAATTGTTTGTGGATAGAGGTCTTGTAAAGACTCTCTGATCTCTGTATGTCCGGTTCCATTTGGCCTTTGATCACTCTGTAAACTTCTGTCAACCGTTTTCGGCATCTTATCGTTTTACAGGATTATGTATATATGATTTTAGATCTATTGAATTTTTGACCTTTTTTTTGTATGTATTGTGGCCTTCGTGCCTTATGTTTGGAAGCTTTTTTTTTTTTGAAGTTTGAACTTTATTAAGTTCTGGTCTCCAAAAGTCTGCCCGAATGTTTTAACTTAGCCTTTCCTTAGGAAGAGGTCGTAAGTTGTGAATAATCTGCGCAGATATTTTTATTCTGACCGAGTCGTGGTCTTTAGATTTTTGGCCGAATCGTTGCCCTTTGCGCATAACTTTTCTTATCGTCTTGATAATCGAAATTCGTCGCAGGACTTTGTAGATTGGTTCTGGCCGAGTCGCTGGCCTTGCGAATGACTTCTCTTATTTTCGTGGAAGTTTGTCACGTGAAAGATTTTGAAAAACTTCAAAAACTTGCCTTTTGGCAAGGTCTTTTGCCTATATGAAGGTCTTATTTCGTCTCGGCTTTTGGAAAGGTCTTTTGTCTTTATGAAAGTCTTATCTGGCCTACGGGGGCCTTTCCCCACTCTCCTTGTTTTTATGTTGGAACACGGGAAGTGATAACATAAAAAGAGTTGAGGCAAGCTGTATATAGAAGAACAGATATAACCAAACGAGGAGTGTGTCCTTTGTGGGATTCGAACCCACAGCCACGAAGTTGAAGAACTTCGAGCTCTACCAGTTGAGGTAAACGGATCTGACCTTGTTCAGGCCGTTAGTAACATTTAGAGAAATTATAATAAAAGTAAGAACTTTCGTAAAAGTAAAAGGCAAGCATAAAATAACTAACCATTTTACCACTCAAAAGTGATATCTTTTGAGGTGAATCACATTCCAACTGTTCGGGACAGTGGAGCCGTCTGGTCGTGCCAAGCGATAAGATCCCTTGCCGACTGAAGCGATTACCTTGTAGGGGACTTTCCAGTTAGGGCCTAGCTTCCCAGAATTTGTTTCTTCTGTGCTCTGGGAGACAACCTGGAAGCTTCGTACGCGCAGTCCCCGATTGTAATATTGTTCAATTCGTTCTTTCTGGGCGATTACTTGTACAAGGGCTAGCTCCCTTCGTTCTTCGAGGAGATCCAGCTCTTCGGAGAGGTTGACTAAGTTAGATTCTTCAGTGGCATGTGTGTACCGCAAACTGGGCTCTCCGATTTCGACTGGGATTAAACCATCTGCACCGTACACCAATGAGTAAGGAGTCTCTCCAGTACTCATTTTTATCGTTGTGCAATAAGCCCATAATACACCAGGTAACTCTTCTACCCAACATTCCTTTGCCTGCTCGAGGCGCTTTTTGAGGGATTCAACAATAATTTTGTTGGTAGATTCTGCTTGTCCATTAGCAACAGGATGATACGGAGAGTTTACAATTTATATTTGTTGAGTCACGATCAGTAGATTAGATTCAGAGTTTAAATGATGGACTAGAGCAGCGATAGATTCGTAAATAATACGGGAATAAGATATAGTAGGAATTAGCAAAGATAAAGCAAAAATAAAGACAGATAGAAGTAACCGCGTTGTATCGCTTATCCCCGATGAGAGTTCTTCGGTACTGGTCATACTTAGAAGATTAGAGAACAAAGTGCTGGATGAATGTAAGTAAAAAGTAGTATTTGAGCAAGAGTAAGGGAGTATTCTTATTGATATTGTAGACAGGAAGTAAAGTTGTGTTACAATGTTTAGAACAAATGCTATTTATATGCCTGATAGGCGTCCGTTGGATTTTGTAACCGCTGGGCACGTATCCGTTGGATATGTAACCGCTGGGTTGTAATGATTGCCTTTATGACCATTAATTGAATGATCGCACATGATCAGGTTAATAACTGCTCATTCAGATCGTGTTGACTGATGAGGTGTTTCATAACTGCTTTGGGTCTGTTCGCGATAACTGTCTGTCCGTTAGATACCTGTCCGGTGGAACTTCTGCCTGTGCCACGTGGTGGACACGTGTCATCTTTCAGGTGTCGTCAGCTTTTATCCAATACAATATCTCCTTCATTATTACCATCTATGTTGTTGGCATCTTCAAAATCATTATTACCATCTCCATCGTTGTTGAGATCTTCCAAATCATTGTTACCAACTCCATCGTTATTGACATCCTCCAACTGACTGGCGTCTCCGTTACGAACATCAGAAATATGTACTGATGGTGGCCTAGGTGTTCCTATAAAATGGGGTGGAGCATCCGTAAAAATGTCAGTTCCACAACCACCATAGTCATTCTCAAATATTTGGTCCATAGAATAATTTGGAGTTGTGTCGTCATTAGTGGCACAATTTGAGTATTCGGAGTTTGATACGACATATTTGATTCCTGGGCAAAATCCTGAGTGTTCACCCCGTCTATGGACCCAATATCACAGTCGCTAACATGAGTATCTGAACCTACGCAATAACCCAAAAGTTATTTTGTGACAAAATGCATAGTTGAAGCTCGATGCCAAAGAGATAACAGAGATGTGAAATCTGGTGCTCTTCTTAGTACAGAGGAGTTTGGTTTCAACACTGCTCCACTTATAACCCCTGGCTACATAGTGATGAAGTAAGAGAAATCATGTCTCACTAGTGTTATAATTAATATTATGAAAAAAATACTTTAAACGTAAATTGGAATTTTTATTATGTAAAACTTTCCCACTACAACTATACAAAAAATCCTTCTTGATCGTTTTCCTATTTTACTAGTACATTTATATGATTAAAACACAAGTTTATGGATACACTAAAAAAATGCAAGTTTACTGTGAGAGAATAGGATAGATGCAAAGTTTACAACACTAAAAAAATTACTAATGTCAATTTTTTCCCTTATTTTACATACCTGATGCTCGGTGTAACTCCTCATTGTGCAACCCTGAAGTGGACCCATCTCCACAATCAGGTACACGATCATCAATTCCTTGCTGAATCGGATCCCTTCATCGAGAACTCACTCCTCCACTCTCAGCAAATCGAGCTCTCCTACCAGTAACACCACCCCTTCCCCGCCTATGAGTAGGGGGACGAAAATGTTCTTCTGTTAATTCATTTCTCCTATAGTTAGCCGGTACATGAAGCTGAGAAGCCTCCCGTAAATATTCCAGACACTTAGACCCTTCATCACGGACCATAGTACGAAATATATAAAAATCCTCCAAAGTCACTTCATCACCGAGAGATTTTGTTTTATCAACCGTTGTATAAATATGTTGCGCCTGCAAACCAAATATTTAAATTAAATCTATCTTAAGAAAATTAATTGATTAAGTATCTATTATTTACCATTGCTTCAAAAGCAGCTGAATTAGGCACATAACCATGTTCACGTTGCGGGCGAGTAGCAGGATTACCAATAACAAGACGGGTAATGCCCTGGAACCAAATATTGTAGGGATCATTTGCATCAAGTGACCCCTGATTGATTGGTGCATCACAGACATATTGTTGATGATCGGTCCAAAAAGGTAACCACTCTGCATGCTCTCTTTCCCAATCTGCATTTGGTTTACTACGATGATCGTGATCAAAATGTGAAGCATCAAAGGCGTAATTTTCTGGTATACGCTGCATCAACCCAAACTGTCTCAAGACTCAATCAGCCAAGTGAACCTCAACCACATCCCAACAAAAAAAAGGAACTCGAGCACGCCATACATCGCGTCCAGCATAGCAAAACTCAGGCATGCTCTCAATTATCTTTCTAGAATATGGCTCCCATTTAAACTATAATTAGATGGTAATTTACAAGTGTTAGCAATTAGAATAATAGTTTTTTCATAGAAAAAAAGAAGAAACAACAAATATGACATCTTACCTGGTCTGCAATCATCGAATCAAGTGCATCCCTAGCAGTTGACAACATATATTGCGTTGTGTCTGTCCAACTAAACTGAGCAATCTATTTAACGGCAAGAGGACCCTTAGGTAATGTGTCTGGGAAAAACTTTGTTGTATCCCTCCGTCCGACTAGCTTGGGCCTAAGGACGGTAATTCTCTCCCATGCCCAAACCTAAAAATTTGAAAAATAAATGTATTAATAGCTTCATCACTAAAAGATTTTATCAATTATTAAATATAACTGGAACTATTAATTAATAACTTCATAATTAGAAGATTTTATAAAATAGTAATATACCTGGAGCAAAGGGAGGAATCCAACAATCTCATTAGCGGTACTCTGTGAGGCTCTACAAAGGTTGCGATACAAACATGCTAATGTCGCACTACCCCAGCTATAAGCATTGATCCTATCCACGTCCTCAAGCATAGGCAGGTACATGAGCTTTAGCATGCTTCCAGATGTATCTGTCATCAACATACCAGCAATCATCCAAAATATGTAACATCTATCTTTCTGATGTACCGTATCCTCTATTGCCCCATTAGGCAAGGTTGGTTGTCCTTCCATATGCTTACTAAGCGCAAAAACCTTAAGCCTACTATAATTGAAGTCCTCCCTTCGTGGGGTAAACCCTAATAATCTCGTACAAATATCCTGCCACTCCTCGATGGTCCTCGCCGAATCATTTCCAATAACATCATCACCATCCACTGATAATCCATACAAGACCTCTACGTCTTGCAAGGTGATGGTAGCCTCACCAGTCTTAAAATGGAATGTATGCGTCTCGGGATGCCATTTCTCAACCAGTGCGGTGATCAGACTACGATCAATAGAAGGCCGACACGACCTATAAACACCATAAAACCAGCCTTTGTAATGATATCCAATACTCGTGGGTGGACGGGATGTTTCTACACAAGCTTCCAAAACTTACCATCACACTTTCTTGTATTTAAAACCATACTATCATGCCCATTCCATATGTCTCGTGACCTAAGAGTGAGTTGTCCGGTCAGTACGGACCTATCAAGTGGGCCAGGCTCGAGCTGATATGTATTACGACAAGACATGAAACTTGCACAAATAAAACTATTTGGTCAACATAAAACACTTATTTTTAAATATATATAATAACATTCATTGTTATAATATTATATTAAAATCCAGAAATGTGTCAGGCGGTTATATCAAATTAATGTCAGAAATTCGAGCCTTTCAAAGACTGATGTATAATCAAACAAGATAGATTTGTTGTTTGCAAAATGAACAAATATCCATCCACATTAAGAAAAATAAATGCATATAAATTACTCTCAATTATAGGATCATTTGTTTGTAGAAGAAATGACAAACTATGTGCATTATTAGCGACACCAGTTTTAGGATAAAACTCATAATTAATAGCTCGACGACCACCAATAATAATTTGTCTACCATCTAATAATATATGATTTGTAGCATACCATATTCTTTGAATCAAACCATTTTTAATTTCTTGTCAATCACAAATATGGTATCAAACTTTCATTTCAGAATTATGTCGAATTTCTCTTCATAATAAATCCAACAATTGAAGTTTATTTTCAGTTTTAGAAAACAGATCATTTAAAGTTTTCTTTGGAAAAATCATACATATTGCTAATCTTGGCTGAAACATACACCAATAAATTGGATTACAGGGCTAATTATTGCCTAAACAACAGTAACTCAACTTGACTGAATTTTTCTTATCTTTTGATAATTTCACTAGCTTTTTTTTCACCCTTTAAATCCATGTGCAGCAGAAGAAGGTACATCTTAGAACTAAGAACAAAAACTACTTTGAAATTAAGGAGAAAATTATAGAGCATTAGTCGTGTGACTACTGGTTCGTGCCTTGTACCAATTAACAATTATATCAGTATTCGTTTTATTCAACTAAGCTGAGAGCATATAATTGTTTCTAAGCAGCAAAGACAAATGAAATTTTTGTACTTACAAAGGTTCCATAATTATATGTTTTGAACCACAACAATAACAAAGCTACAGACATTTAGGGAAATAGTTTTAACAGGGTAACACGACATTTCCTATTTATATCCATAACAGGCAAACAAGTAAATGATATAGAAATTTATGGCCAAATATTTTAACTTTCCAACCACATTAGAGACGAGGCTAAGACGAAGTTAAATCCATTCTAATTAACTTGACTAGGAAACAGAGCAAGCTCCACTTTAATAGTTCAGCCAAGGTTCACAATATTAAGGAAGAGCCAAGGCATAACCAAACATACCCAAAAAAAAAATTCAAGTTGGCTTAATTCAATGTCAAAAGATTAAAACTTTAACCTCAAAGGGTGGCATGAACAGCAAAACGAGTTGAGGAACAAATGAACTCTCTCCAGATATGAAGAAAACAAGCAGAGCTTCGGAAGCGGCTGGTTGCGTTGGGCTTTCCGGAAATGCTGCTTCTTCTTCGTCTATTTTCAAGATTTGTACCTAATTTTAGGGTTAGTTTAATGTTGGGTTATTACTATCGGGTCATCAAAATAGCCTTTAGTAAATAATGTTACTTGGAGTAACGTCACCTGGGAGTATCGTTACTTTTAATAACGTCACTATCTCCGTTAGCTCCATCCTCCGTTAGCTTTTGGCACTTGTAAAATTTGAATATAATAATCTTAGTGTCGTTATCGTCAACTGCGTTTATATCACTTATGTAAATTTTTAAAAAATTGTATTATTTTGGTTAATTACTTTAAAAAGTATGTTATTTTGGTCAAAACTTCGTCTTTCTATGGTCACTCAACTTTACGCTGATGTGGCAACTAATTTTTTTATGCAAATTACAGAAAATGAAAAAAACTAAAATCATTTAGGACCAACCCACTTTAGACCCCCATCCAGCTCTAATCCTAGTTAAACTTGGTCGTCTGACCTTGACGAGTTAGCCGCATTCATGCATTTTATAAGCAGAAATTTTTATTTAAATAGCGGAGATTTTTAATTAATTATAAAGTTATTTCACAATTTGTTTAAATAGTACTGCTTTTACTTATATACATGTTTTTTATAGTTGATACTCCCTCCATCCCAATTTATGTGGCACCATTTGACCGGACACGGAGTTTAAGAAAATAGAGGTTGACCTTGTAAAGTATCAATTTTGCCCTTGAAAAAGTAAGAGAAAGAAGATTTGAGTAATAAAAAAGTTGTTGGTAGGTTTAAAAGTATGTAGGGTCCAACAAGGGTAAAATAGAGATGATGCATTAAATAGTTGCCAAATAAAGAAAGGTGCCACTTATTTTGGGACAAACAAAAAAGGAAATGGTGTCACATAAATTGAGACGGAGGGAGTATTAATTATTCTACAATCACTGGCCTACCAACCAACGAAAACAATAACACGAGACCGTTCTTAGTAGTGACAAGAAGAAAATGCGGATTTAGTGATTAAATTTTAAATAATCACAATCTTTTAAATGCATATACTTTAAATATCAGATTCATTTGCATACAAGAACAAACATACCCATGGAAACTCAAAATACACATAATTGAACCTATATAACTAATCTAGAAACCTATTTTTATTCAAAAAAATTTATTGGGTGTACCTCATTTCACTGGTTATGGTTTTTTGTCCTCATTTAAGAATGATTTAGCAAAATGACATCGGAGGTATCACTTCAAGTTATAAATTGACAAATGATACCTCTTCAGAAAATATAAAGGGGAAAAGCTGCCTGCAAAGAGATTAAAAGGGCAAGTACTGTCGAAACAACACTTCAAATTATCTCGGAGAATGTGAGAAGCAATAAAGGGGCAAGTGTTCCCTATGTAAGCGGGTGGCCAAAGGCAAGTGGTATAAAGTGTTGCCTAAGAGGCAACATTTACGAGAAAGGGAAGGCGGGGCAACACTTCAAGTTATCTGGGAGAATGTGAAAAGAGATAAAAAGTCAAATACTGCCTAAGAGGCAACACTTACTAGAAAGAGAGGGTTGTATGCGAACGTCAATATTAGATTTTCTAGAGGTACTTTTTTCTGAAATTTATTCATTAAATTTAGCAGAGGACATTTTTGTAAAACCACTTTAACGGGATCAATAAAGCAAATCATTGCGTTTGGTGCTATAGTTTTATAAATTGCCCAATTTTATTTCTGACACAAAAACCGAAACTTCATTTGGGAGCTGACGCGGAAGATGCAGCTTGAATATTAGCTTTGACCAATGCAACCAACTTATCCATTGGAGGTAAATATTCCTTGACTTGACTGCAGTTGATGTACTCATCTTTCCATGCACAAAAATTGGGAAATTTTTCACTTGTCACAAAGTCTACTCCACCAGCTTCCTCATACACTTTTAGCCAAATTCCCACAAAATTTGCAGCAATATCAGCAAATCCAAATTTGTCCCCCACAAAGAACTTCTTATCCTTTAGCTCATTATCAAGAACTTTCAGCATCTCACAAGCTTCCTCTTTACCTTTCTCTTGTTCTTCTCCTTGGCGTAAGAAAGTTTTAATAAATGCTGACAGCACCTGTAAAACAATTAAAATCCTAAATTTAATCAACAATTCCCTCAATTCGACATACATAAATATGTAGAGTTAATCTCACCTATAGTCGCTAAACTTTATATACTTAAACAATCAAATAACAAAATTATATATTTTATGTTAAAGCAATTAAACATTATATACACTAACAG
Source organism: Petunia secreta (assembly GCA_029990175.1). Lineage (NCBI taxonomy): Eukaryota > Viridiplantae > Streptophyta > Magnoliopsida > Solanales > Solanaceae > Petunia > Petunia secreta. The sequence continues at coordinate 5,574,505 of JARKIP010000061.1, forward strand.
TAAAGGTACTAAGTCCAGAAACGAGCCATAGCAGAGAATGAATGTACCTACCACAAAGGGCTGTGGTAGGACGTACATGATCACTCCACAATTTATCATCAAAGAACTTAGCCTAGAAACAAGAAATTATTGGTATGATCATGAGTATTTCCCTTTTAGTTCACCCTATTCATTAGAAATCTATACTAATCGACAATACTGAATACTAGATGATTAAATAAAAATTATAAAAAATGAATATACCTTGTCATCAATGAATTTAGCCCAGAAACGAGCTATAGCTCGGTCATAAGGGTCTTTAGGCAAAATGGGAGGACCTTCAAATGTCTCATCAATGTATTCAACAATGATCATAGACTCGACGATTGCCTTGCCATTGTGAATGAGAACTGGGATTTTTTTGTGAATTGGATTCGATTGTAGAAGTAGAGGGCTCTTGTTTTGTTTATCTTCTTCTACATATTCATATTTCACTCCCTTAAACTTTAGTGCCCACTCAACTCTGTGACTAAATGGGCTATTCCAAAAACCTAGCAACTTCACTTCTGCCATTTCACTAACTTTGGTTATTCTCAGTGTATTGCTTTACTATCTTGAGGGATTTTATGTGATGAATTCTCGATTGGATTGTGGTCCTCTTTTATAGAAGGAAACTTCAACGTAGTGTCTTACCAACCAATCAAATGCAATGTTTCTTTTTGGACAATTATTTCAATTGGGTAATTTAATGTTTCCATTGACCGGAGACTCCTAATAATCACAAGTATATTAAAATATGAGGAGTGGTTGAAGTTTCGGTTCATTTAGATCTGTCGTCAATTGTGAGCTCAGTCATGTTATAAATAAGTAATACTTAAACACTACTTCTGACTTCCACATATTATAATAGGATTATCTTCAGTGCTACAAGATAAGTCGTCACTGCAAACGTCAAACTAGACAACTAGCTAGGTAATATAAGAAGAAACTTTACATGCTTGGCTGACAAGAAAATGCTTCTGAAATTGCCCACTACAGAACAGAGGAGAACAGAGGAGTAAAACCATGTGTTAGTGTCGGTTCTTAAGCCATAGAATTGAATAGGCTCCAAGGATTATTTGGCCCGATCATAAGTTATGCATGTATTAATAATATATAAAATTAATACATAAATTAATTATGAAGGAATTATGATTAATATATGGATTAATTATGAATGAATTATAACAATGTAATGTTAATGCAGAGATTGTAATGGTATGATAAATTCTTTTTGTATTTGTTTTATTGGTGTATAATTTAAAATATGAATTTTCATTATTTATTTAAAAAATATGTGTTTACAATTATACCATTCGTCATGCTTTGTATATTTTCTTTCCAATGTATTATTATTATTATTATTATTATTATTATTATTATTATTATTATTTTGTTTGGGAATTTGGAAAAAGCTATAGTTATTCTCACTTGCTATTTGATGTAATATTTTCGATAGAATCCATTAAGTTGTCACTTATTCTGAATTAAGAGTTCGTTTGGGTTGGCTGATTAAAAGTAACTGATAAGTATCCAGCGCTGAAAAGTATTATTAGGTGCTGAAGCTAATTTTATAAATAAATATTTACGTGTTTCGATACAAGTGCTTAAACCGATATAACAAGCAGTTGGTGTGTAAAAAAATGGTGATAAGCATATTTTTCTATTAAAATGGCAAAAATCTTGCTACAAGTTATTTACAAAAAAAATATAAAATTAAAGATATTTTACATTAGAAATGAGAAATGACAAAAATATAATGAAGAGTGAGCTGAAAATTTTATTTTGAAAATAATATTTCCTGAATAATAGCGATATTTTAGGGATAAAATAGAATATTACTAGGTCAAACTAAAAGTGTTTATAAGCTGAAAAATCATAAGTTTAGGGAGACTAATAGGGTTTTGGCTTATAAACAGTTGACTTATAAGCACTTTTTATACTTACCAAACGACAGATAAGCAAAAAAATACTTATAAGTTTAGCCAAACACCCTCGAAGTGACCCAACTTTAATATACTCATGGCACATAATCAAGAATACTAGTAACATATTTATTAGATTGAAAACCTATATCAATATAATCTTTAAAGACTAATTCGAATTCGTGTCAAAAAGTCTTACAATAGCGTAAAGCAAGCTCGAACTTGAGACATATTAAGTGGAAGTTGCTTGTGCTGCCCGATCCTAATTGTTATGACCAGGGGTCATGGTGCGGGGTGCCGCAGATGATAATGTCCTCCTCGCTGAATATGATCGTCTCATCTCGGGCGAGACTCTGGATGGGCGCTGCCAAGATATCCTCTGACCCTCTGAGCAATGTTGATCCCCTGATTATCACATTGATGGACCTCTTAGGATCAGACAGACTTGCAGTGCATCCTGGGTCCCATTTCTGGTGATGGTCTGCTTTCCGTTATCGGTGAGCAGGTCCTTGAGGTATCCTTTGTTCAGCAAACTCATGACCTCTACAATCAACACTCTGCACCCAGCAATGTCATGTCTGTGGTCCCTATGAAAACGGCAGTAGAGCTCCTTGTTCCTCCTACCAAGTTCTGCTCTCAGGTTGCTCGGCCAACAGATTTGTGCGTCCTTCATATGATCTCTTATTAATTCCATGGCGTTGACTCGCAATCCCAATTCTTCGAATCAGTTAGGAACCCACTCCACATTGAGCGATCCCTTGGATAATGACCCTGACGTTCCCTGATCATCTTACCACTTCAAAAAATTGTGCCAGCTGTCTTTCTTATTTCGCTTGCCTTTGTTTCCTACTCGAGGTTTCTCCATGTATCCTTGTTTCTGTCCTTCGTTGATGAGATCTTGGATAGCCGGTCAGACTTCCTCAAGAGCAAAAGACTCACTGGGCTCTAGGCGAAGCTTTTTGGTGTACTTCTGGTGTAGGTCGTTCCATGTTGACACGGGATACTGGGTCAGACTCCACTGCAACTCTCTGGTGGCTAGGGATCCCTTTGAATTCAAACTTTTGCCAAAGGCTACCACAACAATATTGTCGGTAACTGGAGGAAGCTCCATGTGTTCCCTCTGGAACCTATCTAGATAATCTTTGAGTAGTTCATTGTCTCGCTGACAAATCTCAAGGATATCCTCCATGCTTTTCTCGCTTGCGAGCACCAGAATGTGCCTTCTTGAATAAATCCTGCATCTGAGTGAATGATTCGATCGAACCCATTGCTAGCTGAGTGTACCAAGCAAGGGCTCCTTTGATTAGAGTTGAGCCAAACCTCTTCGCTAGAGCGCACGAAATTTCTTCTTCAGTAATCTCGTTGCTCTTCACAGCCATATAGTAAGCAGCGATGTGCTCGTCTAGATCGGTCGTTCCGTCATACTTCAATTTATCCGGCAGGCGGAAGTGCTTTGGTATGCGCAGTGGCGTAGCGCTTGCTTTGTAAGCATGTTTTAGAACTTCTGCTCATCTATCATGGTAACTTGGGGCAGAGCTCCCGACACGTTACCAATCCGGTCATGGATGGCCTTCATCTCGTTTATGAGATCCTGAATAACAAGGGCTCCCTTAAGATCTTGGTTGTTGATTGTTGATGAGCCTCCTGGAGCAGCATCTATGTTAAGCCTTCGGCTAGGCACAAATGCTGATGAATCGTTTACAAGAACTGGTCCTCGTGGAGATGTCGGCCTCTAAAACGATCCTGGAAACATCGTGCCTAGTTTGCGAGATGCCCCCTCGATCACGTTGTTGGAGTTTTGTTTCGCCTGTTCTATCATAGTTTTTAGGAGATCAGTGATGAAAGTTCTGAACTCAGGATTACCTTCTAATGAACGGTTCGTCCCTTCATTACTAGCAACATGGGTCGGTTCTTGAGAGAGATCATTTGGCTGCTCGATGGGATCCTTTTATTGTACGCTGGGATCATTGAGATCCTTCGCAGACTCGTCTGCTGCATTTGTGGTATTATTTGGAACTCTGCTACCGTCGTCTGACATGATTGCGCTTTTTTCTTCATAGAATACCTACAATTTTCTGGGCCCCACAGTGGGCGTCAAACTGTTTATGCCTATATTTATACATCTAGGTTAAAAAATTAATTATGAATGAGGTCACAAGCAATATGCTAAATTATGATGGAAAAGTAAGTAAAAACGATAAAAATAAAGACAAGTAATTAAGCAGGAAATAATAGAGAAAGCAAAGTAAATCTTATTCCTTGAGAGTAGCCGAGTTTGATGGCGAATCGTGTCTTGTGTACTCTCGTGGGGAATCGATCCCTTGTTTCTTGTCTGTAGGATGTTATCCTGTAGACTTTACCAATTGCGCTAGATGGTCGTGATATACTAAATCCTAACTAGGAGACTGTAAACCCTAGGCGACGGAATGTGTGCTCTGCACCTTGTGACCAAACAGAATATGTGCCCTACGCCCTGTAACCGCCCTGTAAACGGTCATTGGCTCTAGGAGTGGGCGTATACCCTCAGTACCCGGTGACTTGCAGGATATGTCTAGTCTCGCCAGCAGGACTCGTATCCCCGTAATAATAAGTGGTGTATTTAACTGTGTGGGCAAAAATACGCCACCTATTGTTACTGGGATACGAGCCCAACTGGCAAGACTAGACTTATCCTATAAGTCATCGGGCATAGAGGATACACGCCCGTTCTGCGAGCTACGACTGTTCAGGCGGTACGGGCGTAGGGCACAAGGCATACATCCCGACGCCTTAGGGTTACAGTTTTCTAGTTAGGATTTCATATATACCACCACTTTGAGTTTATAGGTCCATGAGCCTCATTAGTCTTTGTATTTTACCATAATTAGGACTGGATAATCTCTGCTATAAATCCTTCTCCTTATATTGTATTGTACATCAACCGATTCATCACTGAATCCGGCTATTCTCAAGGAATAAAACTCTTTACTTTTTTGTCTATTATTTTATTCTCTATTAACTTACTTTTTCATTGTGATTTACTGTATTGCATGTGACCCATTCATAAATTTAAGTGTTTAACCTAGACGACCAATTTTAGGCATAAACAACTTTTATTTTTAACAGGATTATATCCCTAAAAACTTTCCCTATGTAGAATATAGTATGCTCTTTTATCATCATCATCATCATCATCATCATCATCATCATCATCTTCTTCTTCTTCTTCTTCTTCTTCTTCTTCTTCTTCTTCTTCTTCTTCTTCTTCTTCTTCTTCTTCTAATTTTGACTTTTAGCCTATTTGGGTTAGCTGTACAAAGTGTTTGTTGACTCTTGATTTAGATAACCAAGTTTGATAAGTGCAAAAAGTAAGAGCTTCAGGAGGAACAATAAGCACTTGATCACTTGTAGGTAGCTGCAGCATATCAGAGTTCTAATTATAGAAAGAGTCTAATTACTCGGTGATTGGAATAAATAAGGAAGCTGGATCACAAGAGGATTCTTTTGTTCACAATATAGAGGCGGAAACTAAAATCCTATCGCACAAGGTATAAAAAGAAAAGAGAGGAGTCCAAATTATTTATTCACTCAACTGGAGAAACGGAGGCAAAGCATATTCTGCAGATCTTTAGCATTGCACTAGTCCTACTAAGAATGAAGAAACTATAGCTAGTTGTTCCAATTATTTGTTGTGTTTAAGTATTTGAATTGTAAAGCTATTTCCACTTATTGAAGCATTTTGTTAGGATCTTTTGTGAAATATTGAAGTGTGTTTATTCAGACTAGAGTTTAGTTCGAGTGAATTTATGGCTACAGTTAATTCCCACTGCATATTTTCTTCCATCTCTCCTCTATATACCTCTCTTTTTGCTTGTTGTTCTTGTATTATACAGTCGTCCATAAACAAATTTAGAAGTTAAAATCAGTAAATTTACAATGTCACATGATATGTGACATCTATTACTCTTTTGTGATTATGAGCAGAAATAATTTATCACATCTAATTTGAATATACTATGATCATTTACAAAAGGTCAGGGTAAATATATAATTTTAAGTATGGGATCAATTGTACACAATAACATCACCATAATTATTTTAGTTATCTAAAAAATTTAATTTAATGTATACAAGTTACTCTTATTTTGAATTTGGTAACTCAAAAGACATACTAGTATTCAGAACTCATACACTGATGAGCCAGTCGCTGTAAACATATACAAATGGTGTTGGTCACGATCTATTGTGAGTCTCGGATGAAAATAATTCTTGACTAAAGATCCGTACCTCCATATGATTTAAGGGAAGGGACTCGAGTTTTTGGTGGGCTAACTAGTTCAAATGTCCAATTGCTGGTTCTGGGACAGTCACACTTGGTTTGTTAACTCTCAGATATCACATTCTGACACAATAAATTTAATATTGGTCTTGACTTTTATATTTGTAGAAATTTTAGTATATATAGTCAAACAACAAAAACTACTAAGTCCCAATAACTGATACTAACTGATAGTCTAAATTTATTTTTATACTGGGTGGGTGGTGCCATGTAAGCACGAGCCCAATATAGGGAAATAAAAATTTTCCTAGGTGAATGATTATTTTTGTTTGATCCTAGATAGAAATGCGTATGCCAAAAATTAGGGTAAATGGTTAAAAAATAGTCAAACGTTTTCTGTTAAATTAGCGATAGTATTATTCTTATATACTCCTGTAATATTTTTATTATATTCTCCATCTATTGCTAATGTTATTTCATTACTTGATTAGCTTTAATTTTATGTTAGTATTCTCTTTTCCTTTTCATGGTATTTTCATCTTATTTTTTCAAACTTGTTTTCAAAAATATTTTCTTTAGCCAATCGTCTACCGAAAACAACCTCTCCACATTGGTGGGGGTAATGTTTGTTTACATCTCATCCTCCCCCCTAGACCTCACATGTGAGATAACACTGGGTACGTTGTTGTTGTTGATTGTCATGTTTATGTGGCAATTGTTTTAGTCTATTTAACAAAAATAGTTTTTTAAAAATTTAACCAATTTTAGTATTGGAGATTTTTTTCCGGGTCAAGCAAAGAATCTATATTTTCGTAAAAATTTAGTGTAGGGGCCTGTTTGGCGCGCGTTAATTGATTTGTAGCCGTCAAAAATAAATTCGCTGAGAAATAGCCACCTCCGGACAAATCCCAGTATAAATACTGGGGCTTTGAACAAAACTTGTTCAAGGCCCCAGTATTTGTACTGGGGAAGCTTCAGTAAACTAACCCCAGTATAAATACTGGGGCTTTGAACAAGTTTTGTTCAAGGCCCCAGCATTTTGTTATGGGACTATGTATAAAGCTTCAGTCCCATAACAAAATGCTGGGGCTGTGAACAAAACTTGTTCAAAGCCCCAGCATTATTATGGGACTGAAGCTTTATATATAAAGTCTCATAACCCATAACAAAATGCTGGGGCTGTGAACAAAACTTGTTTAAAGCCCCCATCATTTTGTTATGGGACTCAGCTTTATATATAAAGCCCATAACAAAATACTTGGGCTTTGAACAAGTTTTGTTCAAAGTCCCAGTTTTTTGTTATGGGGCTAGTCTGGGGTGTTTTTCCAACGCTAATGGAGTTTAAGTGTGCGCGCAAATTTTTGGCTATTCTTCAATGAATTTTGAAACGGTGGATAGTCCCCATTGAGCGCGTCCAAAAATGGCTAGTGATCAAAATTTCCCTATATTTTCTTGCAAAACAGGTACTACTAATATTGGCTACTTTTAAAAAAATCTGCATTTTTAACGTGGATATTCTCAAGTATGTTGCAAAGATAGGATATTCATTAATTAGCATCTAAGAAAACTGCTATGGGTCAAATCCTTACAGGCTATATCTTAGTTAAGATCCAAAAGAGTGGCTACTGGTCAAAAAACTTAGTCGGATGCTGTTAATCGAGGCAGCTCTCCGTTCACGCTTATATATTACTCCTAGGTGGGAGTGGTGCCCGTGCAAGCACGGGCCCAATATGCGGCGATAAAATTTTTCATAAGTGATGATTATTTTTGTTTGATCTTAGACAGGAATGCGTATGTCGAAAATTAGGGTAAATAGTCTGAAAATAGTCAAGCGTTTTCTGTTAAATTAGTGTTAGTATTATTCTTATATACAACTATAATATTTTTATTCTATTCGCCGTCTTTGTTGCAATGTTATTTCATTACCTTGATTATCTTTAGTTTTTATGTTAATCTTTTTTCCTTTATCATGGTATTTTCATCTTATTTTTTCAAACCTGTTTTCAAAAATATTTTTTTTAGCCAATCGTCTATCGAAAACAACCTCTCCACCTTGGTGAGGGTGAGGTTTGCTTACATCTCACCCTCCCCAATAATATTTTTATTCTATTTTCCGTTTTTATTGCTAATGTTATTTCATTATCTTGATTATCTATAGTTTTTATGTTAGTATTCTCTATTCTTTTATCTTGGTATTTTATCTTTTTTTTTTCAAACCTGTTTTCAAAAATATTTTCTTTAGCCAATTGTCTACCGAAAACAACCTCTCCACCTTTGAGGGAAGGGGAGAGGAGGGGGGATAAACTTTTCTTACATCTCATCCTTCCCAGACCTCACTTATGAGATAACACTGGGTATGTTTTTGTTGTTGATTGTCATGTTTATGTGGTAATTTTTTTAGTCCATTTAACAAAAGTAGTTTTCTAAAATTTATCCAATTTTAGTATTGGATGTTTTTTGATTTTTAGGTCCGGGTCAAGCAAAGAATTTGTATTTTTCTTGCTAAACGGGTACTACTAATACTGGCTACTTTTGAAAAAAGTCTGACTTTTAACGTGGATATTCTCACGTATGTTGCAAAAATAGGCTATTCGTTAATTAGCATCTAAAAAAGTGGCTATAGTTCAAATTTTTACAGGCTATATCTTAGTTAAGATCCAAAAAAGTGTCTATGGGTCAAATTCTCAGTCGGATCTTGTAACCGGAGGCAGGACACTTACCACGCTTATATATAAAATTTATCCAATTTTAGTATTGGACGTTTTTTTATTTTTAAGTCCGGGTCAAGCAAAGAATTTGTATTTTTCTTTCTAAATGAGTACTACTAATACTAGCTACTTTTAAAAAAAGTCTTGACTTTTAACGTGGATATTCTCAAGTATGTTGCAAAGATAGGCTATTCGTTAATTAGCATCTAAGAAAGTGGCTATGGTTCAAATTTTTACCGGCTATATCTTAGTTAAGATGCAAAAGAGTTGCTACGGGTCAAATTTTCAATCGGACCTGTACAGGACACTTAACATCTAAGAAAGTGGCTATGGTTCAAATTTTTACAGGCTATATCTTAATTAAGATCCAAAAAGTGGCTACGGGTCAAATTCTCAACCAGATCCTAACCGGAGGCAGGACACTTACCACGCTTATATATAAGTACTAAATTAGTGATGCATTAAATTATAAAAGTTAGGATGATTTATGTGCATATGTCACCTACTTTTTGTCAAATTAGGTGGCTTGCTGTTCTTGCTTTTTCCAATTCTAATAGGAAGATATGATTAATTATTCTACAATCACTAGGCCTACTAACAAACGAAAACAGTAACACGAGATAGTTCCCGATAGTGACAAGAAGAAAATGTGGTATCTACTGATTAAATTCTGAATGAGCACAATCTTTTAAAATGCATATACTTTAAATATTGGATTCAATTGCATACAACAACAACGTACCATGGACTCTCAAAGTACACATAATTGAACCTAGAGAACTCATCCTAGAAACCTAATTTTAATTCTGACACAAAATCAGAAACTTCATTTGGGAGCTAACGCGGAAGCTGCATCTTAAGCACGAGCTTTGACAAAAGCAACCAACTCATCCATTGGAGGTAAATGTTCCTTGACTTGACTGCAGTTGATGTACTCATCTCTCCATGCACAAAAATTGGGAAATTTTTCACTTGTCACAAATTCTACTCCATCAGCTTCTTCAAACACTTTTAGCCAAATTCCCACAAAATTTGCAACAATATCAGCAAAACCAAATTTGTCCCCCACAAAGAACTTCTTATCCTTTAGCTCATTATCAAGAACTTTCAGCATCTCACAAGCTTCCTCTTTACCTTTCTCTTGTTCTTCTCCTTGGCGTAAGAAAGTTTTAATAATTGCGGGCAGCACCTGTAAAACAATTAAAATCTTAAATTTAATCAACAATTCTCTCAACTCTACATAGATGAATATGTAAGAGTTAATTTCATCTAGTGACTAAACTTATATACGTAAACAATCAAGTAACAAAATTATATAAATTTATGTTAAAGCAATTAAACTTTAATTACACTAACAGTAAGAGGTACTTCGGTATGATGTATTGGGTAATGTAATCCATATATTAAGTTTTATCCCTGGTTCGGTAGTCAAACTCAATCAAGTACTAATAATCCATATACTATTTAGTACTTTAATTGTGGTATAACTTAATACCTAGCTCATCATGGTATTACTAATACCATGTTTAATCATTCATGGACAAACAATGAGATGACAAAAATATCCATCCTCAAACCCTTCTTATAATATATGAATAAGAACTTAAGGGTATAATTGGAAACAAAACTTTATACAATTTTACACCAAACACAAGTTTCAATTATACAATTTTTATATAAGCTTTATTACAATAAACCGAACTCATGACTAAAAACAATCTCTGTATTATTAATCTCTACAATACTAATCACTATATCTGCATTACTAATTTCTGTATTGTTAATCCATATATACCTCATTTCTCTACCAAACGACTCCTAAAGGCACTAAGCCCAGAAATGAGCCATAACAGAGAATGAATGTACTACCACAAAGGGTTGTGGTAGGACATACATGATCACTCCATAATTTAGAGAACTTAGCCTAGAACAAGAAATTATTGGTGCGGATCATGAGTATTTCCCTTTTAATTCACCATATTCATTAAAAATCTAAACTAATCGAAACAATATGTACGGAATACTAGATGATTAAATAAAAATATAAAAAATGAATATACCTTATCATCAAGGAATTTAGCCCAGAAACGAGCTATAGCTCGGTCATAAGGGTCTTTAGGCAAAATGGGAGGACCTTCAAATGTCTCATCAATGTATTCAACAATGATCATAGACTCGACGATTGCCTTGCCATTGTGAATGAGGACTGGGATTTTTTTGTGAAGTGGATTTGATTGAAGAAGTAGAGGGCTCTTGTTTTCTTTATCTTCTTCTACATATTCATATTTCACACCTTTAATCTTTAGTGCCCACTCAACTCTGTGACTAACTGGGCTATACCAAAAACCTAGCAACTTCACTTCTGCCATATCTCACGACTTTGGTTCTGAGTTGTTTTGCTTTACTATGTTGAGGGATTAAAGTGATGATTCTCTCTTGAATTGTTGTCCTCTTTTTATAGGGAAAAAAAAATCAAAGGTAGTGTCTTATCAACTAACAAATGCGCAATTTTTCTTTTTAGTCTGTCAATTTTCTAATTTAATGCTTCTATATTGACCGAACGACTTTTCTTAAGCACAAGTCTGAAAACGTGATGAGGACGTGGTTGAATCTTCTATTCATTTCATAAGCACTTAGCTAACTTTTTTTTACTCATCACCCAAAGATTCTCTTGTGCACAAATATTTCGGGTTGAACTTCGAACTTTAATGAATTTAGGCGATAGTGAATCTAAATTAATTGGCAATCTAATAACAAAAAGTTATTTCAAAAGAAACAGACAGAATCATACACCCAAAAAGAAAAAGAGCGACTTCTGATTTAATGTTATGATAAGTTGTCACTGCAAACGTAACAGAGGACTAAAACCATTATTATATAACAGAGGACTAAAACCATCATTAAATAATATTTCTTCAACACATTAAAATATTGAAGCCAAGCAAGAAACAAATTAAGTTGTCAAAAATGGCAGAAGTGGAGTTGCTTGGTGTCAGTGGCAGTTCTTATAGTCGTAGAGTTTAAAGGAGTTAAGTATGAACTTATAAAAGAATTAATTATTGTACAATCACTGGCCTACTAACAAATTAAAATAGTAACCTGTGACAAATCCTGGTAGCGACAAGAAGAAAAAGTGAAATCTAAAGTGATTAACTCTGAATGAGCTCACTCTTTTTAAATACATATATTTTAAATATTTTATTCGTTTGCATACAACAACATACTTACTAACATACACGGTGCAAACTCAAAGTATACATAATTGAACCTCCAAAACTCGTCCTAGAGACTTAATTTTATTTCCAACACAAATAAATTCTGAAACTTCATTTGGGAGCTGATGCAGAAGCTGCAGCTTGAGCACGAGCTTTGAAAAAAGCTACCAACTCATTCATTGGAGGTAAATATTTATTGTCTTGGCTGCAGTTAATGTACTCATCTCTCCATGCACAAAAATTGGGAAATTTTTCACTTGTTACAAATTCAACTCCACTGACTTCTTCAAACACTTTTAGCCAAATTCCCACAAAATTTGCAGCAATATCAGTAAATCCAAATTTGTCCCCCACAAAGAACTTCTTATCCTTTAGCTCATTATCAAGAACTTTTAGCATCTCACAAGCTTCCTCTTTACCTTTCTCTTGTTCTTCTCCTTGGCGTAAGAAAGTTTTAATAATTGCTGGCAGCACCTGTAATACAATTGAAACCCTAAATTTAATTAACAATTTTGTCAATTTTACATACATGAATATGTCGAGTTAATATCACTTATAGTAGCTAAACTTTATATACTTAAACAATCAAGTAACAAAATTACATATTTTGTGTTAAAGTAATTAAACTTTATAACAGCAAAGGCATAATCACTCCACAATTTATCATCAAAGAACTTAGCCTAGAAACAAGAGATTATTGGTACAGATCATGAGTATTTCCCTTTTAATTCACCCTGCCCTTTAGAAATCTATACTAAACGAAACAACAGGATACTACCTGATCAAATAAAATTATAAAAAATGAATATACCTTATCATCAAGAAACTTAGCCCAGAAACGAGCTATAGCTCTGTCATAAGGGTCTTTGGGCAAAATGGGAGGGCCTTCAAATGTCTCATCAATGTATTCAAGAATGATCATGGACTCAACGATTGGCTTTCCATTGTGAATGAGGACTGGGATTTTCTTGTGAATTGGATTTGATTGAAGAAGTAGAGGGCTCTTGTTTTCTTTATCTTCTTCTACATATTCATATTTCACACCTTTAATCTTTAGTGCCCACTCAACTCTGTGACTAAATGGGCTATACCAAAAACCTAGCAACTTCACTTCTGCCATATCTCACGACTTTGGTTCCGAGTTTTTTTTGCTTTACTATGTTGAGGGATTTTATGCGATGATCCTCTCTTGGATTGAGGTCCTCTTTTTATAGAAGGAAAAAGAATCAAGGTAGTGTTAACAAATGCAATGTTTCTTTTTAGTCAATTAAAATTTCTATTTTAATGCTTCCATATTGACCGGAGATTACTTATAATAAGCACAAGTCATAAAACAGATGTGGGAGCGTGGTTGAAGGTTCTATTCATTTCGTAATCGCTTAGCTAACTTTACTTTTGACCCATCACCCAAAGATTTCTCAAGTCATTATGCACTAATGTCTTGGGTTCGATCGGAGTGAATTTCTCAAAAGTTCACCCAACTTTCAGAAATTATCCCAAAATCACTTCGCTTTAGTTGGTCCCAAAAAAATCATTCAACTTTGGGAAAAAATTTCCAAAAGTAATTCTGGTTGGTTTTTGCACCGTCATCCATCAAAATTTTATGACGTGGCGTTTAATAATATTTTTATATACATGTAGATTCACTCTTTTTGCCATGCAGGATTCTTTTGCAATGTAGGACTTTTTTGCCACATAGGATTCTTTTGGGTTAGTTTCTTGTTGCCGCTGCTACTTTTGTTACGGATCATTAAATTCTGTTTTTCAATATTTGGATTTGTATTGTCTTGTACTCCATCCATCCCAAATTAATTGATGCCTTCAGCTTCTGCAAGCCCACTAAGAAATCAATATATAGGGTATGTATTTTACTATTGTACTTATACTGGCCACATTTTTAATATTAGACTATTAAAGTTTTTTTTTTTTTTTAGAAATACTCTTTTATTAAATATGGGCATAGTTGGAAAGAATCGGCAAAAAATATCTTGAAATCCTAAAGCGTCAACTAATTTAGAACGGAGGGAGTATGTCAGATTTGTTTTCCTTTTTTTTATGTGAAGTAGATAATATGTAGAAAAATTAAGAGCTTGAAGAAGGTGGAATAGTAGCTTGCTTGTAATTTTATATTTTGTCTTGTCCTCAAAGTTTAGGAACGTGAAATTAATTTTGGACATGTAGAGATACTCTGATAGCTGAAGTTACAAAATTGCAAGCTATTCCATTCTTCCCGAGTTCATTTCCTTAATATGTTTTATAGCAATATTAATATTTTTCGGGTTAAACTGATAAATCGAACCGATAAAAAGTTAATGGTTTATAAATATTGGGTTATCGGGTTATCGGTTATTTAACGGTTTGCAAAAAAATTTTATTGGGTTCTCGGTTCGGTTGTCGGTTTTGTATTTTTATTATTGGTTAAACCGATAACCTAATAAGGTTTTCAAATTTACTATATTGCGCTTATGTGCATAAAAGTAGTATACTTATTTAATATTAGTTGGAACTTAGAAACCTCAAACTCTAGTCTTCTTTTACTTATGTAACTTTCAAGTCTCCCCATCCATTTCAACCACCGATTTACTATTTCACTCCTTGCCTCCTACATTAGTTTATAGAATAATGAAGTATATTTGAATCTATTGTTGGTTGCTTTTGAATATGTCGAATGCTATAAGAGGTATTTGAATTCGCTGTGAAAATAAAGCCGATTTTGTATTGGATGCAATCGTTTAAGAGGTTTTTTTTTACACTTGTTAGGCCTAAGTTTCTTAATGGTTAAACTGAAAACTGAACCTATAAGAACCTAAAACCGATAACCCAAAAACCAATAACCGATAACTTATTGGTTTGGTTATTGGTTTAGCACTTTTAAAAATCAAAAACCGATAGTCCAAACCGATAAGGTACAAAACCGAACCGAACTGACCGGTAATCACCCATATTGTTTTGTGCTTTCAGTGCTTGGAAGCAGTGGGAAAAGCATTGTCGAGCAAAGGAAATGAGCAAGAGAAGAGAATATAACAAGAAGCTTATGAGATGCTCAAAATTGTTGACAATGAACTCAAGGACAAAAAGTTTTTTGGAGGGGATAAAATTGGATTTGTTGATGTACCTGCAAACTACATACCATTTTGGCTTGAAATTGTTGAAGAGGCTACTGGAGTTGTGTGTATTGGATAAAAACTAGTATCATCTAAAAAGGTGACATGTGTCTGCCACGTGGCACGGACAGAGATTTACCCGGACAAACATCTAGTGGACTGATAACTAGCCAGGCGGTTACCACGAGCAGACCTAGAGCAGCAATGTAACGCTTCCCAGGTCAGCACGATCTGAATGAGCAATTATTAACCTGATCATGTGCGATTACTCAATGAATGGTCATAAAGACAGTAATTACAATCCAGCGGTTACATATCCAACGGATACGTGCCCAGCGGTTAAAAAACTCAACGGACGCCTATCAGACCTATAAATAGCATTCGTCCTAAGCAATTGTAACATAACTTTTACATTCTCTATCTACAACATCAATAAGAAAACTCTCTCAATCTCGCTCAAATACTGTTCTTTGCTTATATTCGTGAAATACTTTGCTCTCTAGGCTTCTAGTGCGATCAGTAACAAGGAACTCTCACCGGGATCAAGCGATCCAACGCGGTTACCTCAACTCATTTTATTAACGGTTTAACTTTGCTCACTTTAGGTTATATCCTGTTTCCATATTATTATTTATCATTGTTGGAAATCACGAAAATATTGGTAATCTACCAATTAGCGCAATTCCTCATTTGAACTCTTAATCTAAACTATTGATCGTGACTCTGCAAATACAAATTTAATTGTTAATTGGCCTAAAATCGGATCTAGGTTAAACAATTTGGCGACCACAGTGGGAGCCGGTCAATAGCCTTTATAGGTTAATAGTTTATATTTTCCGGCATTATATTCCTTTTTGTCGATCTTTTTGTTTCACAACTAACATGGCAGAAAGTAGTTCACAACGAACTGGCGCGGGCGGAAGTCAGGTACGTACTCCTCCACCAAATCCCAATTATTCTCCCGATTACTCGTCCGACGGGCAGCAACAGTCTTCCCAAGGACCGGTCAGGCAGCGAAACAGGCGTAGGCACTCTCAGAGCGCCACTCCGCCTAGGAGAAGACACCATAGGAGTCTCTCCCCTGGCCAAGGGAACCTCCAGGAGACGCTCTACACATTTATGCAGGAACAGGCGGAGGTCAACAGAGGGATAAATGAGGCACTCAACTCTCTCTGAGGGCAAAACCCTCCACCTGCAAGAACTGATGCCGCAACGCTAGGTCGGGACACCCCTTCTTCACATACTTCAAGGCAAGGTGGGGAGCGAAACAACGGAGGATCTATGGCGTCCGCCGAAATGAGCATCGTCGTGGAGGCTCTTACCAAGCAATTCAAGGAGAGTCAGGAAGCACTTCAGAAATCTCTCCACGAGAGAATCAGTCAGATACCAGGTGCTCCACCTACGCTAAAGAAAGTTGATGTCCAGCGGTATTCCCAGCGGCCTTGGAAGAAAGAGGCAGCCCCGAAGGCAATACCCAAGACATTCAAGATGCCCAACATTTCGAGATATCGTGGGACATCTGATCCTAATGATCATCTCATGATGTTCAACAACTTTATAAAAGCTAGCGATATCACCGATGAGGAGATCGAATCTGTCCAATTGAAGAAATTTGTAGAGACCCTAGTGGATGGAGCTCTACGATGGTACTCAATGCTGCCACCAAACTCCATTGGGTCCTTCGCAGAGATGGCTGAGCTGTTCGTGAAGGCACACACAGGCGCTCAGAAGACGGAGACTCACGTAGAAGATATCTTCGAGATCAAGCAGAGGCCCGACGAGTCTCTCTGTAAATATGTGGATCGCTTCCAACGGGAACGTACGATGCTACCCAAAGTACCTGACAGATGGGCAGCAATCGCATTCACCAACAGTTTGGATATCAGGAGCTCAAAGGCTACGCGCAGGCTTTACGAATCCCTTCGCGAGTCCCCAGCAACCAACTGGTCGGACGTCTACAACCGCTACAACTCAAAGGTACGTATTGATGAAGATAAATTAATTGGAACAGGTACCCGAGGAAGGACTCAGTCGCGCAGCGGTGGTTCCGGTGGAATGGCGGAGAAGGAGAGGTCAGACGTACGTTACACGCCGTACCCTGACCAGTCACGCAATAACTCCAAAGGACGCAGCCACAACAGCAAAGGGCTGTCCCGAAGAGATGATTCAGAATCAAGCCTCCGTGGAGCCCCAAGCCTGCCGAGCTTCAACGTGGAAATGTTTGAAGTAGTGGCAGCGCTCAAAGATATGGGAGAGAAGGTCAAATGGCCGAAGGACATGAAGAACGACCCAAGCAAGCAAAACCAGGACCTATGGTGCAAATTTCATCGCGACCACGGTCACACCACCGAGGACTGCAAAGCCCTAAGGTATGAAGTTGCACATTTATTGAAACAGGGATTCTTGAAGGAGTTCCTGACTGAGAAGGGAAAGCAAACTCACGTGAAGGCTCAACAGAACAAATCTGGCCCTCCACGAGCATCTTAATACGCATCATACTACATCTAAGAAGATAGAAAGCACTCGACCACTACCTACCCTTCCACTCTAATCCTCGACCTCCACATTTTTCTATCTAGGGTCATGTCATCGGTGATCTGGATACGGGTCATATCTTGTCTAATTACCTTGGTCCAGTTCTTCTTCGGTCTACCTCTACCTCTCTACAGACCCAACACTGCCAACCTCTCATACGTCCTGACCGGAGCATATGCAGTCCTCCTTTTCACGTGATCAAACCAGCTCAGTCTTGCTTCTCGCATCTTCTCTATCACTGGAGTCACGCCCACCTTGTCACGAATGACTTCATTCTTAAACTTATCCAACCTAATATACCCACACATCTACCTAAGCATTCTCATTTCTGCCACACTCAACTTTTGAATTTGTGAGTTCTTAACTAGCCAATACTCTGTCATACAACATAGCTGGTCTAATGACCACTCTATAGAATTTGCCTTTGAGTCTAGGTAGCCCTCTCTTATCACATAGAACACCGAAAGCAAGCCTCTACTTCATCCAACCTACTCATATACGGTGTGTGACATCATCATCAATTTCTCCATTACCTTGGAGAATTGAGCCAAGATAGGTGGCTCTCAAGCTGCCCGAAGAAAGCAAATAGCAACTACAGCGATCGGGATCAGACATGCCACACGAAGAAGCAAAGTACGATATCCCGGAATACATCACAAAGTTGGACGAACGGGAAAGTCACATGCTGACCGTGGAAGCTTTGGAGCCCGAAGAATTGTTCGCAGACAAGCCGAAGCAAAAGGTCTACTTAGGGACTGAGTTGAGCGAACGCTTACGTGGAGATATCCTCCAGTTCCTCAAGGAGCGGCACACAACGTTCGCCTGGTCTCATGGAGATATGACAGGTATTTCTCCATATATTATCTCTCACAGGTTTGAACGTCGACCCGTACCAACGCCCGGTAAAACATAAGAAGCTCCAGCAAGGAGCTTTTCAGAATTAGGTCATCAATGATGAGGTCGACCGGCTTTTGGCAGCCCTGCGAAAATTCATATCCTGATCGTCAGACCGATGCAAAAGTTTCTTCGATGTCTTGAAGCAAAACAAGGAGTTCGATTGGACTCCCGAATGCCAACAAGCGCTAAAGGATCTCAAAAAGTACCTGTCCAACCCACCACTGCTCTCTACGCCTCAACACGGGGAGCAGTTGCTGATTTATCTGGCAGTTTTGGAATCCTCAGTAAGCGCAATTCTGGTTCGAGAAGAAAAAGGTAAGCAACTTCCCATCTATTATATTAGCAAAGCTCTAATTGATGCGGAAAAATGCTACCAACCTTTGGAGAAATTAGCTCTAGCACTAGTAACTGCTGCCCGTAAGCTACGCCCTTATTTTCAAAATCATTCAACATCTGTGGTAACAACCTTTCCTTTGCGAAATATTTTGCACAAACCCGAATTTTCGGGAAGGCTAGTAAAATGGGCTATAGAATTAAGTGAATTTGATATCACCTATCAACCTAGGGTAGCAATAAAATCACAAGCCCTAGCAGACTTCGTGGCAGATTTGAGCGCTAATATATATCCTGAGGCAGAGAAGGATGCTGTTCTGTATGCCGGGCAGGCTCCTGGCGCATGGACCCTGTACACTGATGGCTCTTCGAGCGTCAAAGAGTCCGTTCTTGGACTGGTTCTCATCGCCCCATCTGGAGAGACCGTCAGACAAGCCGTCAAGTGCCCGTTTATTACTAACAATGAGGCCGAATATGAGGCCGTTATTGCAGGACTGGATTTAGCCCGAAGCTATGGAGCAAACAACATCAAGCTTAAGAGTGATTCTCAACTGGTGGTCAACCAGGTGACCGGAGGCTTCATTGCACGAGAGTCCAGAATGCAAGCGTACCTTGCCCGTGTAAAAGAACTCCTGGCCCAGTTTGATGAATGGGAGGTACTTCAAATTCCACGGGAAGAGAATCATGAAGTCGATGATCTCGCGAATCTAGGGTCGGTGGCAGAAATGGGGCCGGTCAGCTCTTCAGCTGTCGTTCAACTCCTCTACACGACTATAGATCGGGAAAAGTTCAAAGTCAACACCATCAACGCAACTTGGGACTGGCGGAATGAAATCACGAACTATATTCTTCACGGGACCCTGCCCGTTGACACGAAAGCCGCTCGCAAGCTCCGAATAAAAGCTGCTCGGTATACAATCGTCACGGCGTTCTCTACCGCAAAATGTTTGCAGGACCCCTCGCAAAGTGCCTCGATCCAAATTAAATCAGCTACGTGATGCGGGAGGTCCGTGAAGGCTGTTGTGGGAATCATTCCGTGGGCAAGGCATTAGCCCGCAAATTGATTCGTGCAGGATATTATTGGGATAAGATGGAGAAGGATACGAATGAGATTGTCAAAAAATGCGACAAGTGTCAGTGGTTAGCACATCTTCTTCATCAACCGGCAGAACCGCTCAACTCAATAATCTCCCCGTGGCCCTTCATGAAATGGGGAATGGACATAGTTGGTCCCCTTCCTGCGGCGGCGAGAGGAATGCGCTTCTTGTTGATCATCACCGATTACTTTACCAAATGGGTCGAAGCGGCAGCATACGCAAAGGTACGGAAAACAGAAGTCATTGACTTCCTTTGGCGTTTTGTCGTGTGTCGCTTCGGAGCACCTAAGGAAATAGTCATGGACAACGGCAAGCAATTCATCGGCCAGAAAGTGACTAGGTTTCTAGACGACCTGCACATCAAGAGGATTACTTCTTCTCCATACCATCCGGTTGCCAATGGACAAGCAGAATCTACAAACAAAATAATCGTTGAATATCTCAAGAAGCGCCTCGAGCAGGCCAAGGGATGCTGGGTAGAGGAGCTGCCCGGTGTACTATGGGCTTATCGCACGACGATAAAAAATGAGTCTGGAGAGACACCTTACTCATTGGTGTACGGTGCAGACGCCTTAATCCCAGTCGAAATCAGAGAACCCAGCTTACGGTATGCACATGCCACTGAAGATTCCAACTCGGTCAACCTCTCGAAGAGCTGGATTTCCTCGAAGAGCGAAGGGAACTAGCCCTCGTACGAGTAGTCGCCCAGAAAAAACGAATTGAACAATATTACAATCGGGGACTGTGTGTACGAAGTTTCCAGGTCGGAGATTTTGTACTGAGGAAGGTGTCACAGAACACACAAGAAGCGAATGCAGGGAAGCTAGGCCCTAACTGGGAAGGCCCTTACAAAGTAATCGCTTCAGTCGGCAAGGGATCTTATCGCTTAGCACGACTAGATGGTTCAGTTTTCCCAAACAATTGGAACGTGATTCACCTCAAGAGGTATCACTTCTGAGTGGTAAAACGGTCAGTTATTTTCTTCCTACCTTTTACTTTTGTGACAATTCTTACTTTTATTATACTTCTTTTAAATGTTACTAACGGCCTGAACAAGGTTAGATCCATTTAGCTCAACTGGTAGAGCTCGAAGTTCTTCAACTTCGCGGCTGTGGGTTCGAATCCCACAACGGACGCACTCCTCATTTGGTTATATGTGTTCTTTTAATTACGACCAGCCATAATTCTTTTTATGTTATCACTTCCCGTATTCCAACATAAAAACAAGGAGGGTGGTGAGAGGCCCCTGTAGGTCAGGCCCCTGTAGACCAGGTAAGACCTTCATAAAGGCAAAAGACCTTATGACAAGGCGAGTTTTTCAAAAACTTTTTATGTGACAAGCTTCCACGAAAATAAGAGAAGTCGTTCACAAGGCCAACGACTCGACCAGAATTAAGCTACAAATTCCTGCGACAGCTTTCGACTATAAAGGCGATAAGCAAAGTTGTTCGCAAAGGCCAACGATTCGGCCAAAAATCTACTGACCACGACCCGGTCAGAATAAAAACATCAGCGCAGATTACTCACAACTTATGACCTCTTCCTTGAGAAAGGCTAAGTTAAAACACTCGGACAAATTTTTGAAGACCAGAACTTAACAAAGTTCAAACTTCAAAAAGCTCCTAAACATAAGGCATGAAGGCCACAATACATACAAACGAAAGATCAAAAATTCAGGCTAAATATAGTCATTGAATTAAAAAAAAAAACAGATCTAAAGTTATATATACATTATCTTGTAAAATGATAAAATTCCAAAAACGGCTGACAGAAAGTTTGCAGAGTGATCAAAGGCCAAATGGAACTGGTCAAACAAGGATCAGAGAATCCCTAAGAGACCTCTATCCACAAATAACTAATCCGGCTCTCGCCAGATATACAAACTTGCAATCTAATCAAATTTTGGGGGCATCAGTTTTTGGGGCTACGACCAGAATTCGACGCACCAGCTCCGTCGATTCTGTCACCGTCCCCCGAATTCTCACCGTCATCCTCATCTTCAGCTTCGTCTACTTCAGACTCCTCGGGAGAAAGATTCAGTATTTGTCTTACTCCGCGAACAGCGCTCTTTCTTTTCTGCAGCATCTCCTCAACGTTGATCTGCTTAGCCTGGACCTGCCCGAGCAGTGAACGCTTAGCCTCGAGCACAACAAGCTTTGCCTTGATTTCAGATTGGTCACACAGGTTCGCCAAGTCCTTAGATAACGCGATTTGAGCACTCATCGACTGGGCAACCTGGTCCTTAGCAGCTTGAAGCTCAGCTCTGGCCCTAGCGGACTCTTCATTAGCCCTTTGCAGGTCCATCTCAAGAGATCCACGCTCATCAAGAGCTCTGTTCAACGAAGGCCTACATTCTTCAAGCAGAATCTCTAGACCCTGGACAGATTGTGCGAACTCTTCTTTCTCTTCAGAAAGAATGTCCTTCTCCTTGGTGAGTTCGTTACTCCGCTCAATCCTCTCACTGTTAACTTCAGATAATCGATTAACTTCACCCCCAAGGAGACCACACTGCTCTGCCAGGATCTTGTTCTCCTTCAGAGCATCCAGCAACTCTTTCTTTACCTCGAGTACTTGATCGACGTTGTTGATCCTGGAGCGGAACATTAGCTCGGCAGACATCATACTTGACTGGAGAAAAAAAAGAAGCAAAAGTTAGAAGTCTGAAGTCAAATTACTTCCAACACAAGCGGTAAACACTTACACGGGCAGAGTCGGCAGCAATTGCAAAAGCCAACTCCTCATCACTCATTTCCCTCATTGTCCACTCCTCTCGGGGACCAATGAGTGATGAAATCGCCTTGGCTAAACTGCCCGGCCTGGATATAAAATTGATGTCAGGGGCTAGCCTCATGGTATGCTTCCTCTCACAGTACTTGGGTTTCCAATCCTATTCAGAGGGGTAGTTTGGACCAAACTTGTAGTGCACACCCCTAATGTACTTTAATCCGGTTTGACCGTTGATGACTGACCGCCAGATAAGCCTTGTTGTTGATATGTCGGAGTCACCCTCCACTCCAGGATCTATCGTGTCACACTCGTGTAGACCAACAGGCGTCGTACCCTCAGTGGCCACGTTTTCCAGGTCCTCGAAACGAAAAACACGAGGACCTCGGCCACCCTCTTGGGGAACCTCTTCTCTTTTCTCTTCTTATTCTTCTTTTTCTTCTTCTTCACCCACTTTCCTTTTCCCTTTGTCCGCACGGGAAGGAGCTGCCTTCACCCGTCATCAACTCGGGGACTCCTCTCCGGAGTACAGGCAGCCTCTTCCTCAACTTTCCTCTTATCGCTCCGAAGATAAGGTTTTCGCACAAGGGGGTCCATTAGCTTCAGTCTCAGTATCTGAAACATCAATCACCACCTTGTCTAAACCCTCTCCCCGTGCAGACTCGGGGACTTCGGTAGTGGCCTTGGCACTTTCTTTTGCAGACTCTGGTACATTAGCTTTGAGCGAGGACTCACCTCTAGCAGTTGAGGTTTGCCCGGCAGCAATGGAAGTCTTACGTGTAGACTTCTTTCGTGCTCCGCCCTCACCTTTGCCCTTCTTCTTCCTCTTCAAGGAACCAAGGCCACTAGATAAGAGCTCCCCACCACCTTCCCTGCCGCGCAGTGCCTCCGCTGAAGCCAGTATAGATGCGACTTCAGCATCGGGATCAACAGCAGACCCAGAAGGCACGGCCTGAGGAGGAGGAGCAGGGAAAAATTCTCCCTGAGTACCCACACCTGCAAAAGGCGGAACGTTCAGACACAGAGAAACTACAAAGGAAAGAAATGGCTATAACAACAGAAAATTCTCACCGTGAGTCTTCACGGTCAAACCCTTCTGCGCAGCAAAGTACGCCTATTCTCTCTTCTCATGGGAGAACTCCTTCAAGATCGCCTCAACCTACGCCGTCAGCTCATCGACTGATATGAGCGCGTCGTAGGGTCGCTTGGCGGCTACAAAGAAGAACCAAAGGAATAAGCAGGCGAGAAGAAAAGAGGAAACATGGAAAACTTAAAAGGAAACTCGGGTACTTACGCTTCTTGTTCCAAACCTCGGGAAGAAAAGTTTTGGAGTTGAAGGTCAGGGCCTGGGTGCGCACGAACACATACCAGTGCAACCAACCCCAGTCGCTTATGTCCTCGGAGTTGCGCACCAAGCCCTTGCTTTCACGCATCTTGGAGTTTACAAAGTCGTTCTTGAAAATTTGTATACTATACAAAGAAATAAAATGTTCATATTCAAAAACCTGGTCGGTTTCTGCCGCAAACCAATCCAAGAGTGTAACTACTCTATACACGCTGGGGCACAGCTGCCCCGGGCAGAGTAAATATTCCCTGCAGAGCCTCTCAAGCACAGGATGCAGGGGTAGTTTACATCCAACTGTAAAAGGGTAGGTGCACATAACTGTCCATCCAGCCCTATGTGAAGTAATGTTCTCCGCTTCGGAGACCGGCAAGAGGGGAATACTCGCATCCCAATTGCAGTCTGCTCGTACCCGTGGGATCACCTCCGATGTGATCCTGGATTTGAATCTATACGCCGGCCAAACGCTATATCTCCATGATTGTTGAAAGCTTTGATGTTGCAATTCTTTTCCAACTCACCCCACTTCTTAGGGATGATCTCCGTAGCAGTGGCCTGAGTAGACCTAGGCCTGGGGGTGGCTGCAGAAAAACTACCAGCTGCAGCATCCATATTCTGGTTTCTCCTAGCTTTTGAAGACATGACTCAAGAAACAATTGAGAAATCTGGAAGGAAAGTTGAAGGGTATTCAAAGAATTCTCAAGATCTAGCAAATGGAAAATGAAAGCAAGTAAAAAGGTTTTTAACTCAACAAACTGCTATTTATAGAAGTAAAAATCCGGCCCATCAAGTTCTTACAAGACACGTGGAGACAATCGGAAAGGCCACGATCAGATCCAACCATCAAAAGGAGAAGTAGGTTTCACCAACTTTTGATGTGTCATCGTTACCCTGAAGTGCAGCGGTCACCTCACGATCAGCAGTCGACGTGTGCACGTGATTGAGGCGGTTAAAATCATTATTTTTACCCTTGGGACGTGCAGTAGTCACTTCGAAGCAGGCTGCGGACATGTAGGTGTACCAGCTGCAGTTACTTTTTTACACTGCACATTTAATGCGCATGTCATGGGGATTTGTCACGTAGCTGAGAAGATACGTACAACACCGAACTTCGTCATACAAAGATTGGACTTTGCAAAATGAAAACTCTCGCCAAGACTCACATCCACTCCTCGAGCAGAAACTCTGCCCGAGAAGTGCGGGGACTATCTGTATTGGATAAAAACTAGTATCATCTAAAAAGGTGACACATGTCTGCCACGTGGCACGGACAGAGATTTACTCAGACAGACATCTAGTGGACAGATAACTAGCTAGGCGGTTACCACGAGCACACCTAGAGCAGCAATGTAACGCTTCCCAGGTCAGCACGATCTGAATGAGCAATTATTAACCTGATCATGTGCGATTACTCAATGAATGGTTATAAAGGCAGTAATTACAATCCAGCGGTTACATATCCAACGGATACGTGCCCAGCGGT
Organism: Petunia secreta; assembly: GCA_029990175.1. Lineage (NCBI taxonomy): Eukaryota > Viridiplantae > Streptophyta > Magnoliopsida > Solanales > Solanaceae > Petunia > Petunia secreta. The sequence continues at coordinate 5,600,144 of JARKIP010000061.1, forward strand.
TATAAAACTCAATGGACGCCTATCAGACCTATAAATAGCATTCGTCCTAAGCCATTGTAACATAACTTTTACATTCTCTATCTACAACATCAATAAGAAAACTCTCTCAATCTCGCTCAAATACTGTTCTTTGCTTATATTCGTGAAATACTTTGCTCTCTAGGCTTCTAGTGCGATCAGTAACGAGGAACTCTCACCGGGATCAAGCGATCCAACACGGTTACCTCTACTCATCTTATTAACGCTTTAACTTTGCTCACTTTAGGTTATATCCTGTTTCCATATTATTATTTATCATTGTTGGAAATCACGAATATATTGGTAATCTAACAGTTAGCGCAATTCCTCATTTGAACTCTTAATCTAAACTATTGATCGTGACTCTGCAAATACAAATTTAATTGTTAATTGGCCTAAAATCGGATCTAGGTTAAACATTGTGTTAGTGACAAGTGAAAAGTTTCCTCATTTGTGTGTGCTTGGATAGATGAGTACCTCAGTCAAAGTGAAGGAAAATCTTCCTAATAGGGAAATGATGCTTGGTTTCTTCAAAGCTCGCGTACAAGCTGTGGCCTCTGCTAAATGAACACTATCTTATTACTCGTGAACTTCTATGATATATGATATATCTTATGTGAAAATAAAAGTTGTCACCGTAGAAACGTCCTAGAATTAAGGTGATTTTTTGTTTTATATGTTGAGAGGCGATTTTCCTTTATAGGATCACCTGTTGTGGTTTTTAAATGAAAGAGTTACTTAAGGATCATCTGCTTAGATATCGTTTCTAAAAGTATTTTGCATTAACATGTTTTTCTGAGAAGGAGATTGACACAGCATCAAGAGTTTGTCACAATGTGATTAGTAGCTCATGAGTTCGAACGGTATGAAAAAAAGTTTTATACTGATAATAAGACAAGACTGTCTATAATAGTTCAAGGTAATCGAGTCATTCCTTCCATACACATAACGAAATCTCGGTGCACTAAACTTCTGCATTTTAAATTATCTTTTAGAAGATTAAAGGGTTTGCGTTGCTTAGAGTGTGAAATTACAAGCTCTTCCTCCAGCACTTAAACCATGGATTTTTCTAGCTTTGGATTTTGGATTCATTCAATTTAAATCATAATTAATGTTGCGCTGCACCCTTTTAATGCTTTTGCGCGCGCAACGTCTTTACACCACAGGCATGCCAAGCGAATGTCAGTCGTGCGCTGAACGAGTGTCGGTCGTGCGCTGAACGAGTGTCAGTCGCCTAGACAAGGGCTAGACGTGTGCTGGACGAGTGTCACTCACGTGCTTGAGGGGAAGCCTTGGCCATGTGCTAGACATGTGCTAGATGAGGGCCAGAAAGATGCTGGACGAGTGTCAGCTGGGCGCAGGCTGAGTGTCAGCTGGGAGCAGGCTGAGTGTCAGCCGTGCGAGCTGTGTGCGGGCTCGAGTGTTAGTGCTGCTCGTTTTGGAGCTATAATGGGAATCTTGGAACATAGGGTGAGGGCCTTGTTCTTAAGATGCTATAGAGTGTGCATACAAAATTTGGTGCCGATCGGAGCTTGTTGCCTATGGGCTTGACTTAACCAAGTAGCAGTTGCATTGTGGTAATTATGCTGATCTTCCGAGGGCTATATCTCTTTTCACGAGTATGGAAATAAGATGAAACTTCATGGAGGTGTGAAATAAGTCAAGAGAAATCTCTAGGAACAAACGACACCTCATTTGGAGGTCGGAGTAGAAAGTTAAGCCCTTGTACGATTCTCTAGGCAAAGGATGTCAAATGCTGAGACATGAGTTTATCTTTTTAAGACATACATAAGGGGGGGGGGGGGCAGACATGAGTTGTTGGTTTGACTAATGATGTTCTGTTGTTTGATTGGATTTTGTGGTTGTGTTTGACTATAACACTTGATGTTGGTTCCATCTTGTTCCCTGTCACGTTTTTATGTGATACTAATGTTGGCTCACTGCTGTTGAACCCCCAAAAATATTAACCCCGAAGGGCTAAAATTCAGGAATATCGACAGGATGGACTAACTCTTTTGGAGTTTTTGGAGTCGCCACCCAATTTAAGGAAAAACAGGGAACCAGATAAACAAATGCGTGCAAAACTCCGTTTCATAAAAAGACGGTCTTTCTTTCAGAGATTCTAAAGGTAAGAGGTTTTGCTAATTTCGAAAGAAGGTTTTTAAGGCACTTTCGAAATTCCGTTAAAAACGGTTAATCCGACAGGTTTCCAAAATATTTGCAAGTGCTATTTATGCGCTTTTTCTAAAAATAATTAATTGAACTATTAATTAATTCAACTAATTAAATTTAGCAAGTTTTCAAAAGATTTGCAATTTACTTGAAAGCTTTAGCTATCTTTTTTTTTTCAAAATAAAATAAAGTAAATAAAAGCGCATTTTCCTTTTGAAAAAGGAGCGATTTGATCGTCCTAATTTCTTTGCCGACTCGTGTGTGATAGGGCATAAATGGCACTTGCTTAATTTCAACTTTAAAACCCGAGTATCACACCATAAGATGGAACATAGATTTCAAGTCACTTTTTGCAAAGTTGTTTCGGGACATTTAGAAGTTAATTAAAACTTCTTTATAAATTTTGACTTTTTAAAAGAAACTACTTCGTATCAATAAGATAGAAGTCTTTCCTTACAGTCTGTTATTAAGCGTGGTTTTTTGAAAATTTGCACGCATTTGCTTAAATGGCCTGATTTGCAATAAATTAGATAAAGACTTCAAAATAAAAGTATTGAACATAAAGTAAACAATCATTCAAATATTCAAATATAATATCCATTAGACAAATAATTCCACAAGTCATTTTATAAATATCTCAAGGAAAGGAAGATAAGTTGAAAATGTAGAACCCGGAAAGTTGCTAGGTTTCAAAAGCGCGATGTTTAAGAGGACCAAAATCAAAACTGTCCTAAAACAGGACTAGCAGCAGCAACACATTGGATGGACTGAGCTTGATGTCTGGATGGTATGCGAGTATGCAGCGAGTCCTTAAGGGATTTTAATTCAAACTTTCAAGGTGGACCTCGGTTCCAGGTGGTTTTGCCATGCAAAATAAGAAAGATAAAAATTAACAACTATATACTAGTTAAAGAAGGATGAATACTGAAACAAGTACAATACTAGCAAATCAAAGAAAAATACAATTTAATGAGCAGGATATTAATTCAAGCTTAAGTATTAAAGGAAACTAAGAGTAGGCATTCTCAAATCGCAAAGACCTGACCTTTGTCATTAAGGACTCAATTATTCAAATTGCCAAGAACAAAACTATTTCTTATGGCATCAAAATATTATTCTTTCAACTAACATAACTAAAGATCTTACCCAGCTCATATGCAATTTTTAGTAAAGTAATTGACACTAGTACTTCCTACAACCAATAAAATTATTTTAGCAAGGATGCAGGCTGATTAACACAGAGACCATTCCTTCTAAACACGCTCGGCAGTAAACAAACCAAAGTCTAATAGCTAGGCCCTACCATCATATACAGATAAGATCTCATAGTTGTACTCCAAAACATTGAATGATGCAAAGAAAATAAATAAAGAAAATTAGCAGCAATAAAAAGAAATTCCAAGACTTGAATGAACAGAAGCTATTCTATGGAAAATAGGTCAAATCATAGCAAAAGATCAAGCACCATTATAGATTCAGCAAAGAAATGTATTTGGATCAAGTTTAATCTAGTATATACAAGGGCTATTATAGCATAGAGACTAAAGCCTGAACAACTCATTGCTGCCGATTATCTCTATATAAACCAAGTGCCAAATTTTAAATAAACTTTCAAAACGTAAGAGAATTAAACATGCCATGATTCAATCTAACCAAGCTAAGTTTTACCACAAACCAATTTAATTACTTCATGCCACTTAACTAAACGTTCACGCAAGATGATGACAGAAAAAACAATCAAGAGAGGATATAAACTTTTATGGTAAAGGGTGCACTTCAGGCAAATTCCCATAATTTAGTTAGAGCCTAAGTTCTCTTTAAAAAGATTTATCCTTCTTCAAGCTGAGATAACAACAAAAGAAACTCAAAGGAAAATAGATTGATCATAATTTCTGTTTTAAATACATTCCAGTAACTCAAGCAGACCTGCTCACACATCAATTTGAAAACCAAGAATTTCTTCTACAAACTCACAGGCTACTCTCCTCACAAACTACTACCAGACACTAAAGCATCTCCCTCAGCTTACCCAAAACATCACCTGCAACAAGAGGATCAGGCCTGCATCATTCTTTAAAACTACTAGCTGCAGACACCATTATTCCCTAGACTACCTAAAGCCACTCCAGGATCCACTCTAAAACTGGTTCAAGCAACAAGAACCTGAAACTCATTCTTATGACTCCCTGCTACAAATCCGGCTCCTTTTGACACCCCTTTTAAAATCCCAAACGAATAGGGACTAGAGCAACCCCATTCCCTGCCCATATCTTCTCTTTAACTCACTAGAGCAGAGATCAAACTACTGCTGCCTCCTTAGCCAAAACAGAACCAAAAACATACTCCTCTCTATCTAGTAGCCTTGCACTCCCTGCAACTAATAACCAAACAGAGAACTAGCAGCACCCACACAAAACTTACCAACTCCTGGACTCCCTCAAAGACTGAGAACTTACTCCCTGAACCTGCAAACAGTTGCAACTCAGGACCAACAAACCTGCACTTCTACAACTACTAGAACAGCACCTCTCCTAGATCCCAATTACTACTCCTGCACTCTCTCAACCAGAACCAGACTTGCTAACTCCTACCTGAACAAACCTCACACCGCACACACACAAACAGACACCTACACTACCTGAAAAACAAAACAGAGCCCGGAAATAAGCTCGCAAGCCATCACAGCCACTAGACAACCATTAACTACCTGCCTCTTTTAACCAGATCCAGAAAAAAGGTTTCAAGCAGACCAAACATCTCAAGCAGACCAAACATCTCAAGCAGAAACAGAAGCTAGACTGACCCTATAACGACTTTTCATTTTATAGTTAAATTAGATCCATGATGAAAGCAATAGATAGCTGAATATTAGATGATCGCTCCTACTAACAGTTCAGCAATTTTATGATATTTTGAACTGATTTCAGCCAAAAGAGAGGAGCTTAACAGGAAAACAGTAAGAGCCACGACACCAAAAGATTTAATCTTTACACTAAGATGACATAAAGAACTTAAAGATTCTAGCTTCATTTCAAGCAGACAACAGTAGCAGCCGACATCAGTTAACATTTTTGCGCTTAACTGAATAACATCATGAACAGTCCAAAGAGTAAATTTTAGAAACTAAGACTATTTTTTAATCACACCACACGGAAGCAAGTACGGATAAACTGACTAAGCGATACTTAAAATAGATAAACTGACTAAGCGATACTTAGAACGATATTCGAACTAAAATAAAGAAACTAATGCATATGAACAAAATGGACAGAATAAAATAAAATTAACGAGAATTACCTTTTGCAGGGCAGTGACTGAGGCGTTAAATCTTAACAAAGCGACTCGAACTAAAGCGGCGACTTGAATGAGGTCGAAGCGACTCGAAAGTTAAAGCGATACACAAACCAGATAACAGTAAGAGTGTATATATATGGACTTCCACTTAAAACTGAGATAAAGAAAAACTTATGTATGCATTGCTGCTACTTTTTGTATTCCCTCCCTATATTTTACTTCCCTCGGCCCTTTCTAGGTTTTTTTTTTTCTTCCGCTGCTGCTAAGAACTGGTTTTTATACCCCATCCCCTTAGGGTTCTCAAGGTTGTGAGAAAATCCCCAAAAACTCCTCCAACGGTACCAAAAGCTTGTACGAACAGGATGAGCTGGAGTTTTTTGACCGATTCCCATTCAAAACTAGGGAGGGAAATGGGTTTTGATTTTGGATCGGGTTCAGGGGATTCGGGTCCAAGGGAAATGGGTTGAGGGGTGTTCTGAAAAAAAAAGGGAAATGATACGTGTGTATTGTATATGGAGTGTTTGCAAAGATAGGCTTGAGTTTAAGAATAGGAGCAATTTTAGCCCTATTTAGGATAATTTAGGTAAATGTAAGGGTTGCACGGGTAGGCTAGAAATTAGGATATGTGTTGCATTTTTAGACCTTTTAGGATAATTACACTAAATAGAGGTGTTGCGCGGGTGGGTTTAATTTACGGCTGCGCATTGCACATTTAGTCCTTTTTGGGTCAAATTTCAATTATTCCATTTATCCTAACAATTGATCTTTTTTAATAAAATAATTAGATATTAATTAAAAAATTTCGGGACAAAATTTGGTGTCAACAGCTGCCCCTCATCACCCGAAAAGGATGAAAGAGTTTTCAAGGTGAAGAAGTTGACGGGAAACCAATTTGGTCACGATAAAGCCAAAGACTTTTGATTCCGAGGACCAAAAGTCGAGGATTATGGACATGGCCGAACTCCGGTTTCCGAGTTGCCTACATATCTCGGGCTGAAAGAGAATCAGGCCATATGTAGTTCGACGACACTTAGATACGAAGACTCGCACGATTGACAGAAAAGACGCACGAATAGAAAAGAAACCAAACTGACACCCTAATCCGAAACGAAAGATTAGGATAGACTTGCTTGTTCGAGTGCGATTCTTCAGATCCTCGTTGACGAGTCTAGCTCATATCAACGATTGCCCCAGTTCACTGCTCAGAAAGAGTTCCACGTTATGCTCCGAATACTGCTGCGGTGCTGCTAATATCCTGTAATAAACTTGACAAACGGTAAGCGAGTAACTACAAATAAAGCTTAATAAATGAAGTAATAAAGGAATAACGACAATAAAACTTGTAGATGCTGGTTGCAATATCAATGGTAAGCTTGTCTCCAATCGACTAATGGAGAAATCTGGCTTTGTGAGGCAAGATGACTTTGGGGCCGTTGGTAGACTTTTCGGCAATAATCCATGATAAAGCATAATCATAAGGAGTTAATTTGAATGCAATCTTGGATTGTACTCCAACCAAAAGTAAGAATACGTCCGAAGTATCCACATTATTCTGCATGTCTTAACAAACTTATTAGCAATGTAAGGGTATAGAAAATGTATAAACGCCTCAGGAGGCTACAAAATGTGCTCAAGAAAAGTGTGCTAATATTAAACGTCTATCGAGACCATAAACGATTACTCCTTAGAGGAATTTAAATAATCAACACCTTCGAGGTGACAGAAATACGCCTTTGAGGCAACAAAATTTCGCCTTAGAGGCATTCAAATAACTAACACCTTCGAGGTGACATCAATACGCCTCCGGGGCAACAAAATTAACGCCTTAGAGGCATTCAAATAACTAACACCTTCGAGGTGACATAAATACGCCTCCGGGGCAACAAAATTTCGCCTTCGAGGCATTCAAATAATTAACACCTTCGAGGTGATATAAATACGCCTCAGGGGCAACAAAATTTCGCCTTCGAGGCATTCAAATAATTAACACCTTCGAGGTGATATAAATACGCCTCAGGGGCAACAAAATTTCGCCTTCGAGGAATTCAAATAACTAACACCTTCGAGGTGATATAAATACGCTTACCAAAAGCGTGAACATAAAGACGCTTTTCGAAAGCCTGAAATATAAAGACGCTTCTCGAAAGCGTGAATACGTTATACTCTCTGAACTCTTCCACGGAGGAATGGTCTTGATTATAAAACAAAGTGAACCCTTTAGGATTGGCAATATCTGAAAATCAAAAAATAGAACTTTAGTAAGCGTTTTCATGAAGAGATATGAACAGATATGCTTAACAAATTGCAAGAGTTATGGGAAATAGAAATGCCGCCTTTCGGCAAAGTGGAAAAACGTCGAGTCATGAAGCACGAGCTTTATCCAAATATTGTTGTAATCCAAGCGATGAGAATCTTAGAGATTGACTTGCTAAGATGTTTATCCTCCTTTGTAGATCTTAATGTCCCTGCTCTCAAAGAAAAATTGTTAGTTTTTTTTTTTAGGGAGGGGGGAGAGTTTGAGTCATGCTGACTCGAGCCTTCATTCTTCATCCGCTTCCTTCTTCTCCCTTTGTCTAGATTTGCGATCCGTCTTTTGAGACTTGACCTACAAACTCTTTGTCAAGCAATACGGCTTTTTGCAAAATCTGCCCCAGTTACGATCTTTCAAATCTTCAACTTGCCTTGCAAAATTTGCCCCAGTTATGATCTTTCAAATCTTCAACTTGCCTTGCAAAATTTGCCCCAGTTATGATCTCCTGAATCTTCAACTTATTTTGCAAAATTGCTATCTTTCAAACCTTCAAATTATCTTGCAAAATTGCCCCAGTTGCTTGCCTTAGGGGAGACTGGAAATTTTAATATTATAGAGTCGAGCCCGTTAAGAGCGCCTACGTATCCCTCCACGGGAATCAGACCGTGCGTAGTTCTGCTTACATAAAGATTTATTGGGGGGAAATATGGCAATCTAAGTGCGAAGCCGAATCCGAATTGGAATACCTACACATCTGCCCAGATGCATAGTTCGGAATTACATCATCAAAGATAAACAAACCTAAAGTATTATAAAATCTGATCGAATCCGATGTGGATTGCTTACTTATCCTGTTGCCATTTCAGGAATCAGATCAAAAGTAGTTCAAAATTACATAAAAGAGGAAATAGGGGATTCCTATGCTAGTGCAACCGAGCTCTATGTGAGTTGCTTACGTATCCCAGCCCTGGGAATCAGGTTACGCGTAGTTCGCATTACAATTAAAATTACATGAAATGAGAAAAAACACTTGCTTGCGCCGCTTGTGAGCTATCTTGATTGTACTTGGATTGATAAATTTTGGTATTCTCCCATCTGGATTGATCCATCTTCGATTAAATCTTGGATCTTGTGTTTAAGAGCAACACATTCGTTAGTGTCGTGCTTGAAAAATTCTGCATGGTAAGCACAATATTTGGTTCCATCAACCCATTGTGGGGGAGGGTCAAATGTACCATTTCCTGATAGTGGTTCTAGCATTCCCACATCTTTTAATCTTTCATACAATTGAGCTTGTGGTTCACCTAAAGATGTGAATTTTCGACGCTGCTTCTTCTCATATTTGGGATGCGATCCTGATGGTTTAGACTGGCGAGCCACAGGTGGCTGATGTTGTTGAGGGTAATTGTATGCTTGCGGTTGTGAATAAGGGTGATAAGCGGTTGCTGCAAATTGATGGTAACTGGGTTGGGCATTATAGACTGGACATGGAGCGGGTGGATTTTGATGCTGACTTGGATAAGTTGGATATAGTGTGCTTCTGTAAATAGATTGATTTGATGAGTTTCTGAAGGTTGGCTTCTTGTTTGGCCTTTGGTTGATATCAGCCATATCAATTCCAAATTCATCTTCCCTCTTTCTCTTCTCAAAATTGCCCATACCAGTCTGGATGGCTTGCGTAGTTGCCTTCATTGCGGCAAAACTTACAATTCGCCCTGTCTTAACCCCTTCTTCAACCATCTCTCCCATCACAAGAAGTTCAGAATAAGGTTTACCCATCATAGGGAGCAAGTGCATGTAATAAGAATCATCTTGAGCTCGGATGAAGTACTTTACCATGTCTTCCTCAGTCATTGGTGGTCGCACCCTTGCAGCCTGTTCACGCCATCTCAGTGCGTATTCCCTAAAGGTTTCTGTTGGTTTCTTCTTCAGATTGGACAAGGTTATAAGGTCAGGAGCCATCTCGACATTGTACTCAAACTGCTTTGTAAAATCACTGGCTATGTCATCAAACTCACGCCACTTGCTTATATCCTGCCTTGCAAACCATTCAGCAGCAATACCTTCCAGACTATGACTGAAGAAGGCCATCAGAAGTTCCTCTTTACCTCCCGCAACCCTCATTCGGTTGAGATATTTGGTCAAATGAACAAATGGGTCACTATGACCATCATACATATCAAATTTTGGCACCTTAAACCCGGGAGGAAGAGTAACGTCAGGGTATAGATAAAGATTGCGGTAGGAGATGCTTTGACGTCCTCTAGACACTTGCAAATCCTTGATGGATTGCTGCATGATTTTCATCGTTTGGATTATCTCCCCTTGCTCAACTATCCTTCCCTGCTTTTTCACGGTTGCAGGCACTTCATAGTTAGTGAAATCCACATTCTTACCATTGGGGTCATGCTCATAGTATTGGGCTTCGGGATATCCTTGTCTTGGATCATTGGCATTTTGAGGAGCAACAGCCATAGAAATAGGTGCTTTGGATTGTGGAGGACGAGGAGTATCTTTGGCATGTAAATATTGATAGTGAGGCAAGTTGTTTTGGTTAATGAATGCATTTGGGATGTTGTTAAGTGGTGCAAGCATATGAATGACACTGGAATTTAAAGGCGTGTTTGGATTGACAGTTTCAACATTGGGGTTCAGAGTTGACAGCACGGCTGGCGTGTTTTGGTGGCTCGACCCTTTCATTCTGTCTAGTTCAGCTTGCATACACTCAATCTGCTTAGCCATTCTAGCAATTTGTTCATTAGGAACAACAACTGCTCGCTCATTAGAAGATGCAGGGATACCAGTCTGATTATCAGTCATTGCTTGCTTCACTTTAGATTAGACACTTAACCAACTCGGGAGTCAACACTAATCAAACTCTCTCTGTTCGGGGAATAATCAAACAAAAGAAAAATTCAAAAGTAAACTATGTTAGCTTGCGTGTCATTAACAACATTGCATACAATCACGTAGCGCGCGTCACGTAGCGCTTTGCATTTTTAAGCAAGTTTGACATGTGGCAATCACAATTAGTTGAACGTAAATAAAAATGTGGGCGCGTCCTACCCTGTAAGGTGCCTCTTTGTGCTAGAGGTAAGCCTAATCGCGCAAACAAGTGGTAACGAAAAATAGTTCATGCCAGTTCTGAGCAATTCAGATTTAGAGTAAGCAATAATAATTGATAACAATCAACTCTCCGCCTTGACACTGCAATTATGTTATCCCAACTACCTTCCAAAAGTTGGTATCAACTCGAAATTCCAACACAGCTCATGCTCTTCACAACATTTGCACAAAATTCTAAACTCAAATGCCTAAAACCTGAAACAATCCCCATACACCTTTGTAAACATCCACACTCTTCCAAACACAACTCCCAATTATTTACAACATCCAGGGGTGAGATTTCCAACCGCCTTCACAATACCAGACTGCAAATCACGAAAGGCGCCAATTGACCTTTTTTTAAAAAAAAAAAAAATTAAACCTCGCTGGTCCTTGGCTTTGGACAAGCCTCTCAGCTTCCTAGGTTTTGCAAGGCTCACAGACCTTGTTCATAAGGCTCCTCACTGGTCCTCGGCTTTAATCAAGCCTCTCAGTTTCCTAGGTAGCCAAGACCGCACTGGTCTTCAAGGAGGGACCCCATTGGTCATTCAAAGACACAGGGGCTTCGCTCTCCTAGTATGCGACAAGCATACTTCAATTTTATACAGTTGCAGCTGGATAATCAACATAGGCCTGCACACACGCAAAGCCATTCAAGAGAGGGACCCCACTGATCCTTTTAAAGACACCAGGGGCTTCGCCTCTTAGATCTCACCACACCAGACTATCTCCAAAATACGAACCAACCAAATCTGCCTAACTTTCCCCCGACTGCAATTCTGTCTATGATCTCAATTCTGCTAAATTCTTCCATTTTGACCTAAAGACAACATTGGAGACAAAATTCCAAATCTGATTTTGCTCAAAACATGGTTAGGACTGAGGATTCGTTATCACACAGCACATAATATGCATTGTCGTTGGGTTTCAAGAACCCGTTGACAAAAGGGCGGTTTCTTAATTCTTGGAAACGGTATCAAGGACCGGGTCCAAACTAAGGTGTATATACATGCATGACCTAATCTCCTTCTAAGAGTGGGCTAACGGTTGAGGCTGATTCATACCTATGCGGGATAAACCTGGCCCCATAAACCAGTAAAACCGGCCATGACAAAACCAGGCAAACCATATCCCAACTAACTTTGGTGACACGAAAGAAGTTTCAAAGAGTGAGGTAAGGGCAATGCCCTTCCTGCATAGCTACCCGTCAAGCGGGTACCCCGTGATGAAATCGAGGAGGTGAAAGAGAATTGACAGGCTCCATGAGGGAGGAAATATGAACGGAATGCGGACTATGCACAAATAAAGAAATGATTCATACAATCTAAGGCAAACCAAACAAACAGATATAATAAAGCAAATAAATTAGGCATGCTAGTTGCAAATAATTGGAAACCTTTATGGTCAAAACCTTTATTGTTCCCCAGCGGAGTCGCCATGCTGTTGAACCCCCAAAAATATTAACCCCGAAGGGCTAAAATTCAGGAATATCGACAGGATGGACTAACTCTTTTGGAGTTTTTGGAGTCGCCACCCAATTTAAGGAAAAACGGGGAACCAGATAAACAAATGCGTGCAAAACTCCGTTTCATAAAAAGACGGTCTTTCTTTCAGAGATTCTAAAGGTAAGAGGTTTTGCTAATTTCGAAAGAAGGTTTTTAAGGCACTTTCGAAATTCCGTTAAAAACGGTTAATCCGACAGGTTTCCAAAATATTTGCAAGTGCTATTTATGCGCTTTTTCTAAAAATAATTAATTGAACTATTAATTAATTCAACTAATTAAATTTAGCAAGTTTTTAAAAGATTTGCAATTTACTTGAAAGCTTTAGCTATCTTTTTTTTTTCAAAATAAAATAAAGTAAATAAAAGCGCATTTTCCTTTTGAAAAAGGAGCGATTTGATCGTCCTAATTTCTTTGCCGACTCGTGTGTGATAGGGCATAAATGGCACTTGCTTAATTTCAACTTTAAAACCCGAGTATCACACCATAAGATGGAACATAGATTTCAAGTCACTTTTTGCAAAGTTGTTTCGGGACATTTAGAAGTTAATTAAAACTTCTTTATAAATTTTGACTTTTTAAAAGAAACTACTTCGTATCAATAAGATAGAAGTCTTTCCTTACAGTCTGTTATTAAGCGTGGTTTTTTGAAAATTTGCACGCATTTGCTTAAATGGCCTGATTTGCAATAAATTAGATAAAGACTTCAAAATAAAAGTATTGAACATAAAGTAAACAATCATTCAAATATTCAAATATAATATCCATTAGACAAATAATTCCACAAGTCATTTTATAAATATCTCAAGGAAAGGAAGATAAGTTGAAAATGTAGAACCCGGAAAGTTGCTAGGTTTCAGAAGCGCGATGTTTAAGAGGACCAAAATCAAAACTGTCCTAAAACAGGACTAGCAGCAGCAACACATTGGATGGACTGAGCTTGATGTCTGGATGGTATGCGAGTATGCAGCGAGTCCTTAAGGGATTTTAATTCAAACTTTCAAGGTGGACCTCGGTTCCAGGTGGTTTTGCCATGCAAAATAAGAAAGATAAAAATTAACAACTATATACTAGTTAAAGAAGGATGAATACTGAAACAAGTACAATACTAGCAAATCAAAGAAAAATACAATTTAATGAGCAGGATATTAATTCAAGCTTAAGTATTAAAGGAAACTAAGAGTAGGCATTCTCAAATCGCAAAGACCTGACCTTTGTCATTAAGGACTCAATTATTCAAATTGCCAAGAACAAAACTATTTCTTATGGCATCAAAATATTATTCTTTCAACTAACATAACTAAAGATCTTACCCAGCTCATATGCAATTTTTAGTAAAGTAATTGACACTAGTACTTCCTACAACCAATAAAATTATTTTAGCAAGGATGCAGGCTGATTAACACAGAGACCATTCCTTCTAAACACGCTCGGCAGTAAACAAACCAAAGTCTAATAGCTAGGCCCTACCATCATATACAGATAAGATCTCATAGTTGTACTCCAAAACATTGAATGATGCAAAGAAAATAAATAAAGAAAATTAGCAGCAATAAAAAGAAATTCCAAGACTTGAATGAACAGAAGCTATTCTATGGAAAATAGGTCAAATCATAGCAAAAGATCAAGCACCATTATAGATTCAGCAAAGAAATGTATTTGGATCAAGTTTAATCTAGTATATACAAGGGCTATTATAGCATAGAGACTAAAGCCTGAACAACTCATTGCTGCCGATTATCTCTATATAAACCAAGTGCCAAATTTTAAATAAACTTTCAAAACGTAAGAGAATTAAACATGCCATGATTCAATCTAACCAAGCTAAGTTTTACCACAAACCAATTTAATTACTTCATGCCACTTAACTAAACGTTCACGCAAGATGATGACAGAAAAAACAATCAAGAGAGGATATAAACTTTTATGGTAAAGGGTGCACTTCAGGCAAATTCCCATAATTTAGTTAGAGCCTAAGTTCTCTTTAAAAAGATTTATCCTTCTTCAAGCTGAGATAACAACAAAAGAAACTCAAAGGAAAATAGATTGATCATAATTTCTGTTTTAAATACATTCCAGTAACTCAAGCAGACCTGCTCACACATCAATTTGAAAACCAAGAATTTCTTCTACAAACTCACAGGCTACTCTCCTCACAAACTACTACCAGACACTAAAGCATCTCCCTCAGCTTACCCAAAACATCACCTGCAACAAGAGGATCAGGCCTGCATCATTCTTTAAAACTACTAGCTGCAGACACCATTACTCCCTAGACTACCTAAAGCCACTCCAGGATCCACTCTAAAACTGGTTCAAGCAACAAGAACCTGAAACTCACTCTTATGACTCCCTGCTACAAATCCGGCTCCTTTTGACACCCCTTTTAAAATCCCAAACGAATAGGGACTAGAGCAACCCCATTCCCTGCCCATATCTTCTCTTTAACTCACTAGAGCAGAGATCAAACTACTGCTGCCTCCTTAGCCAAAACAGAACCAAAAACATACTCCTCTCTATCTAGTAGCCTTGCACTCCCTGCAACTAATAACCAAACAGAGAACTAGCAGCACCCACACAAAACTTACCAACTCCTGGACTCCCTCAAAGACTGAGAACTTACTCCCTGAACCTGCAAACAGTTGCAACTCAGGACCAACAAACCTGCACTTCTACAACTACTAGAACAGCACCTCTCCTAGATCCCAATTACTACCCCTGCACTCTCTCAACCAGAACCAGACTTGCTAACTCCTACCTGAACAAACCTCACACCGCACACACACAAACAGACACCTACACTACCTGGAAAATAAAACAGAGCCCGGAAACAAGCTCGCAAGCCATCACAGCCACTAGACAACCATTAACTACCTGCCTCTTTTAACCAGATCCAGAAAAAAGGTTTCAAGCAGACCAAACATCTCAAGCAGAAACAGAAGCTAGACTGACCCTATAACGACTTTTCATTTTATAGTTAAATTAGATCCATGATGAAAGCAATAGATAGCTGAATATTAGATGATCGCTCCTACTAACAGTTCAGCAATTTTATGATATTTTGAACTGATTTCAGCCAAAAGAGAGGAGCTTAACAGGAAAACAGTAAGAGCCACGACACCAAAAGATTTAATCTTTACACTAAGATGACATAAAGAACTTAAAGATTCTAGCTTCATTTCAAGCAGACAACAGTAGCAGCCGACATCAGTTAACATTTTTGCGCTTAACTGAATAACATCATGAACAGTCCAAAGAGTAAATTTTAGAAACTAAGACTATTTTTTAATCACACCACACGGAAGCAAGTACGGATAAACTGACTAAGCGATACTTAAAATAGATAAACTGACTAAGCGATACTTAGAACGATATTCGAACTAAAATAAAGAAACTAATGCATATGAACAAAATGGACAGAATAAAATAAAATTAACGAGAATTACCTTTTGCAGGGCAGTGACTGAGGCGTTAAATCTTAACAAAGCGACTCGAACTAAAGCGGCGACTTGAATGAGGTCGAAGCGACTCGAAAGTTAAAGCGATACACAAACCAGATAACAGTAAGAGTGTATATATATGGACTTCCACTTAAAACTGAGATAAAGAAAAACTTATGTATGCATTGCTGCTGCTTTTTGTATTCCCTCCCTATATTTTACTTCCCTCGGCCCTTTCTAGGTTTTTTTTTTTTTCTTCCGCTGCTGCTAAGAACTGGTTTTTATACCCCATCCCCTTAGGGTTCTCAAGGTTGTGAGAAAATCCCCAAAAACTCCTCCAACGGTACCAAAAGCTTGTACGAACAGGATGAGCTGGAGTTTTTTGACCGATTCCCATTCAAAACTAGGGAGGGAAATGGGTTTTGATTTTGGATCGGGTTCAGGGGATTCGGGTCCAAGGGAAATGGGTTGAGGGGTGTTCTGAAAAAAAAAGGGAAATGATACGTGTGTATTGTATATGGAGTGTTTGCAAAGATAGGCTTGAGTTTAAGAATAGGAGCAATTTTAGCCCTATTTAGGATAATTTAGGTAAATGTAAGGGTTGCACGGGTAGGCTAGAAATTAGGATATGTGTTGCATTTTTAGACCTTTTAGGATAATTACACTAAATAGAGGTGTTGCGCGGGTGGGTTTAATTTACGGCTGCGCATTGCACATTTAGTCCTTTTTGGGTCAAATTTCAATTATTCCATTTATCCTAACAATTGATCTTTTTTAATAAAATAATTAGATATTAATTAAAAAATTTTGGGACAAAATTTGGTGTCAACAGCTGCCCCTCTTCACCCGAAAAGGATGAAAGAGTTTTCAGGGTGAAGAAGTTGACGGGAAACCAATTTTGTCACGATAAAGCCAAAGACTTTTGATTCCGAGTACCAAAAGTCGAGGATTATGGACATGGCCGAACTCTGGTTTCCGAGTTGCCTACATATCTCGGGCTGAAAGAGAATCAGGCCATATGTAGTTCGACGACACTTAGATACGAAGACTCGCACGATTGACAGAAAAGACGCACGAATAGAAAAGAAACCAAACTGACACCCTAATCCGAAACGAAAGATTAGGATAGACTTGCTTGTTCGAGTGCGATTCTTCAGATCCTCGTTGACGAGTCTAGCTCATATCAACGATTGCCCCAGTTCACTGCTCAGAAAGAGTTCCACGTTATGCTCCGAATACTGCTGCGGTGCTGTAATATCCTGTAATAAACTTGACAAACGGTAAGCGAGTAACTGCAAATAAAGCTTAATAAATGAAGTAATAAAGGAATAACGACAATAAAACTTGTAGATGCTGGTTGCAATATCAATGGTAAGCTTGTCTCCAATCGACTAATGGAGAAATCTGGCTTTGTGAGGCAAGATGACTTTGGGGCCGTTGGTAGACTTTTCGGCAATAATCCATGATAAAGCATAATCATAAGGAGTTAATTTGAAAGCAATCTTGGATTGTACTCCAACCAAAAGTAAGAATACGTCCGAAGTATCCACATTATTCTGCATGTCTTAACAAACTTATTAGCAATGTAAGGGTATAGAAAATGTATAAACGCCTCAGGAGGCTACAAAATGTGCTCAAGAAAAGTGTGCTAATATTAAACGTCTATCGAGACCATAAACGATTACTCCTTAGAGGAATTTAAATAATCAACACCTTCGAGGTGACAGAAATACGCCTTTGAGGCAACAAAATTTCGCCTTAGAGGCATTCAAATAACTAACACCTTCGAGGTGACATCAATACGCCTCCGGGGCAACAAAATTAACGCCTTAGAGGCATTCAAATAACTAACACCTTCGAGGTGACATAAATACGCCTCCGGGGCAACAAAATTTCGCCTTCGAGGCATTCAAATAATTAACACCTTCGAGGTGATATAAATACGCCTCAGGGGCAACAAAATTTCGCCTTCGAGGCATTCAAATAATTAACACCTTCGAGGTGATATAAATACGCCTCAGGGGCAACAAAATTTCGCCTTCGAGGCATTCAAATAACTAACACCTTCGAGGTGATATAAATACGCTTACCAAAAGCGTGAACATAAAGACGCTTTTCGAAAGCCTGAAATATAAAGACGCTTCTCGAAAGCGTGAATACGTTATACTCTCTGAACTCTTCCACGGAGGAATGGTCTTGATTATAAAACAAAGTGAACCCTTTAGGATTGGCAATATCTGAAAATCAAAAAATAGAACTTTAGTAAGCGTTCTCATGAAGAGATATGAACAGATATGCTTAACAAATTGCAAGAGTTATGGGAAATAGAAATGCCGCCTTTCGGCAAAGTGGAAAAACGTCGAGTCATGAAGCACGAGCTTTATCCAAATATTGTTGTAATCCAAGCGATGAGAATCTTAGAGATTGACTTGCTAAGATGTTTATCCTCCTTTGCAGATCTTAATGTCCCTGCTCTCAAAGAAAAATTGTTAGTTTTTTTTTTAGGGAGGGGGGAGAGTTTGAGTCATGCTGACTCGAGCCTTCATTCTTCATCCGCTTCCTTCTTCTCCCTTTGTCTAGATTTGCGATCCGTCTTTTGAGACTTGACCTACAAACTCTTTGTCAAGCAATACGGCTTTTTGCAAAATCTGCCCCAGTTATGATCTTTCAAATCTTCAACTTGCCTTGCAAAATTTGCCCCAGTTATGATCTCCTGAATCTTCAACTTATTTTGCAAAATTGCTATCTTTCAAACCTTCAAATTATCTTGCAAAATTGCCCCAGTTGCTTGCCTTAGGGGAGACTGGAAATTTTAATATTATAGAGTCGAGCCCGTTAAGAGCGCCTACGTATCCCTCTACGGGAATCAGACCGTGCGTAGTTCTGCTTACATAAAGATTTATTGGGGGGAAATATGGCAATCTAAGTGCGAAGCCGAATCCGAATTGGAATACCTACACATCTGCCCAGATGCATAGTTCGGAATTACATCATCAAAGATAAACAAACCTAAAGTATTATAAAATCTGATCGAATCCGATGTGGATTGCTTACTTATCCTGTTGCCATTTCAGGAATCAGATCAAAAGTAGTTCAAAATTACATAAAAGAGGAAATAGGGGATTCCTATGCTAGTGTAACCGAGCTCTATATGAGTTGCTTACGTATCCCAGCCCTGGGAATCAGGTTACGCGTAGTTCGCATTACAATTAAAATTACATGAAATGAGAAAAAACACTTGCTTGCGCCGCTTGTGAGCTATCTTGATTGTACTTGGATTGATAAATTTTGGTATTCTCCCATCTGGATTGATCCATCTTCGATTAAATCTTGGATCTTGTGTTTAAGAGCAACACATTCGTTAGTGTCGTGCTTGAAAAATTCTGCATGGTAAGCACAATATTTGGTTCCATCAACCCATTGTGGGGGAGGGTCAAATGTACCATTTCCTGATAGTGGTTCTAGCATTCCCACATCTTTTAATCTTTCATACAATTGAGCTTGTGGTTCACCTAAAGATGTGAATTTTCGACGCTGCTTCTTCTCATATTTGGGATGCGATCCTGATGGTTTAGACTGGCGAGCCACAGGTGGCTGATGTTGTTGAGGGTAATTGTATGCTTGCGGTTGTGAATAAGGGTGATAAGCGGTTGCTGCAAATTGATGGTAACTGGGTTGGGCATTATAGACTGGACATGGAGCGGGTGGATTTTGATGCTGACTTGGATAAGTTGGATATAGTGTGCTTCTGTAAATAGATTGATTTGATGAGTTTCTGAAGGTTGGCTTCTTGTTTGGCCTTTGGTTGATATTAGCCATATCAATTCCAAATTCATCTTCCCTCTTTCTCTTCTCAAAATTGCCCATACCAGTCTGGATGGCTTGCGTAGTTGCCTTCATTGCGGCAAAACTTACAATTCGCCCTGTCTTAACCCCTTCTTCAACCATCTCTCCCATCACAAGAAGTTCAGAATAAGGTTTACCCATCATAGGGAGCAAGTGCATGTAATAAGAATCATCTTGAGCTCGGATGAAGTACTTTACCATGTCTTCCTCAGTCATTGGTGGTCGCACCCTTGCAGCCTGTTCACGCCATCTCAGTGCGTATTCCCTAAAGGTTTCTGTTGGTTTCTTCTTCAGATTGGACAAGGTTATAAGGTCAGGAGCCATCTCGACATTGTACTCAAACTGCTTTGTAAAATCACTGGCTATGTCATCAAACTCACGCCACTTGCTTATATCCTGCCTTGCAAACCATTCAGCAGCAATACCTTCCAGACTATGACTGAAGAAGGCCATCAGAAGTTCCTCTTTACCTCCCGCAACCCTCATTCGGTTGAGATATTTGGTCAAATGAACAAATGGGTCACTATGACCATCATACATATCAAATTTTGGCACCTTAAACCCGGGAGGAAGAGTAACGTCAGGGTATAGATAAAGATTGCGGTAGGAGATGCTTTGACGTCCTCTAGACACTTGCAAATCCTTGATGGATTGCTGCATGATTTTCATCGTTTGGATTATCTCCCCTTGCTCAACTATCCTTCCCTGCTTTTTCACGGTTGCAGGCACTTCATAGTTAGTGAAATCCACATTCTTACCATTGGGGTCATGCTCATAGTATTGGGCTTCGGGATATCCTTGTCTTGGATCATTGGCATTTTGAGGAGCAACAGCCATAGAAATAGGTTCTTTGGATTGTGGAGGACGAGGAGTATCTTTGGCATGTAAATATTGATAGTGAGGCAAGTTGTTTTGGTTAATGAATGCATTTGGGATGTTGTTAAGTGGTGCAAGCATATGAATGACACTGGAATTTAAAGGCGTGTTTGGATTGACAGTTTCAACATTGGGGTTCAGAGTTGACAGCACGGCTGGCGCGTTTTGGTGGCTCGACCCTTTCATTCTGTCTAGTTCAGCTTGCATACACTCAATCTGCTTAGCCATTCTAGCAATTTGTTCATTAGGAACAACAACTGCTTGCTCATTAGAAGATGCAGGGATACCAGTCTGATTATCAGTCATTGCTTGCTTCACTTTAGATTAGACACTTAACCAACTCGGGAGTCAACACTAATCAAACTCTCTCTGTTCGGGGAATAATCAAACAAAAGAAAAATTCAAAAGGTAAACTATGTTAGCTTGCGTGTCATTAACAACATTGCATACAATCACGTAGCGCGCGTCACGTAGCGCTTTGCATTTTTAAGCAAGTTTGACATGTGGCAATCACAATTAGTTGAACGTAAATAAAAATGTGGGCGCGTCCTACCCTGTAAGGTGCCTCTTTGTGCTAGAGGTAAGCCTAATCGCGCAAACAAGTGGTAACGAAAAATAGTTCATGCCAGTTCTGAGCAATTCAGATTTAGAGTAAGCAATAATAATTGATAACAATCAACTCTCCGCCTTGACACTGCAATTATGTTATCCCAACTACCTTCCAAAAGTTGGTATCAACTCGAAATTCCAACACAGCTCATGCTCTTCACAACATTTGCACAAAATTCTAAACTCAAATGCCTAAAACCTGAAACAATCCCCATACACCTTTGTAAACATCCACACTCTTCCAAACACAACTCCCAATTATTTACAACATCCAGGGGTGAGATTTCCAACCGCCTTCACAATACCAGACTGCAAATCACGAAAGGCGCCAATTGACCTTTTTTTAAAAAAAAAAAAAATTAAACCTCGCTGGTCCTTGGCTTTGGACAAGCCTCTCAGCTTCCTAGGTTTTGCAAGGCTCACAGACCTTGTTCATAAGGCTCCTCACTGGTCCTCGGCTTTAATCAAGCCTCTCAGTTTCCTAGGTAGCCAAGACCGCACTGGTCTTCAAGGAGGGACCCCATTGGTCATTCAAAGACACAGGGGCTTCGCTCTCCTAGTATGCGACAAGCATACTTCAATTTTATACAGTTGCAGCTGGATAATCAACATAGGCCTGCACACACGCAAAGCCATTCAAGAGAGGGACCCCACTGATCCTTTTAAAGACACCAGGGGCTTCGCCTCTTAGATCTCACCACACCAGACTATCTCCAAAATACGAACCAACCAAATCTGCCTAACTTTCCCCCGACTGCAATTCTGTCTATGATCTCAATTCTGCTAAATTCTTCCATTTTGACCTAAAGACAACATTGGAGACAAAATTCCAAATCTGATTTTGCTCAAAACATGGTTAGGACTGAGGATTCGTTATCACACAGCACATAATATGCATTGTCGTTGGGTTTCAAGAACCCGTTGACAAAAGGGCGGTTTCTTAATTCTTGGAAACGGTATCAAGGACCGGGTCCAAACTAAGGTGTATATACATGCATGACCTAATCTCCTTCTAAGAGTGGGCTAACGGTTGAGGCTGATTCATACCTATGCGGGATAAACCTGGCCCCATAAACCAGTAAAACCGGCCATGACAAAACCAGGCAAACCATATCCCAACTAACTTTGGTGACACGAAAGAAGTTTCAAAGAGTGAGGTAAGGGCAATGCCCTTCCTGCATAGCTACCCGTCAAGCGGGTACCCCGTGATGAAATCGAGGAGGTGAAAGAGAATTGACAGGCTCCATGAGGGAGGAAATATGAACGGAATGCGGACTATGCACAAATAAAGAAATGATTCATACAATCTAAGGCAAACCAAACAAACAGATATAATAAAGCAAATAAATTAGGCATGCTAGTTGCAAATAATTGGAAACCTTTATGGTCAAAACCTTTATTGTTCCCCAACGGAGTCGCCATGCTGTTGAACCCCCAAAAATATTAACCCCGAAGGGCTAAAATTCAGGAATATCGACAGGATGGACTAACTCTTTTGGAGTTTTTGGAGTCGCCACCCAATTTAAGGAAAAACGGGGAACCAGATAAACAAATGCGTGCAAAACTCCGTTTCATAAAAAGACGGTCTTTCTTTCAGAGATTCTAAAGGTAAGAGGTTTTGCTAATTTCGAAAGAAGGTTTTTAAGGCACTTTCGAAATTCCGTTAAAAACGGTTAATCCGACAGGTTTCCAAAATATTTGCAAGTGCTATTTATGCGCTTTTTCTAAAAATAATTAATTGAACTATTAATTAATTCAACTAATTAAATTTAGCAAGTTTTCAAAAGATTTGCAATTTACTTGAAAGCTTTAGCTATCTTTTTTTTTTTCAAAATAAAATAAAGTAAATAAAAGCGCATTTTCCTTTTGAAAAAGGAGCGATTTGATCGTCCTAATTTCTTTGCCGACTCGTGTGTGATAGGGCATAAATGGCACTTGCTTAATTTCAACTTTAAAACCCGAGTATCACACCATAAGATGGAACATAGATTTCAAGTCACTTTTTGCAAAGTTGTTTCGGGACATTTAGAAGTTAATTAAAACTTCTTTATAAATTTTGACTTTTTAAAAGAAACTACTTCGTATCAATAAGATAGAAGTCTTTCCTTACAGTCTGTTATTAAGCGTGGTTTTTTGAAAATTTGCACGCATTTGCTTAAATGGCCTGATTTGCAATAAATTAGATAAAGACTTCAAAATAAAAGTATTGAACATAAAGTAAACAATCATTCAAATATTCAAATATAATATCCATTAGACAAATAATTCCACAAGTCATTTTATAAATATCTCAAGGAAAGGAAGATAAGTTGAAAATGTAGAACCCGGAAAGTTGCTAGGTTTCAGAAGCGCGATGTTTAAGAGGACCAAAATCAAAACTGTCCTAAAACAGGACTAGCAGCAGCAACACATTGGATGGACTGAGCTTGATGTCTGGATGGTATGCGAGTATGCAGCGAGTCCTTAAGGGATTTTAATTCAAACTTTCAAGGTGGACCTCGGTTCCAGGTGGTTTTGCCATGCAAAATAAGAAAGATAAAAATTAACAACTATATACTAGTTAAAGAAGGATGAATACTGAAACAAGTACAATACTAGCAAATCAAAGAAAAATACAATTTAATGAGCAGGATATTAATTCAAGCTTAAGTATTAAAGGAAACTAAGAGTAGGCATTCTCAAATCGCAAAGACCTGACCTTTGTCATTAAGGACTCAATTATTCAAATTGCCAAGAACAAAACTATTTCTTATGGCATCAAAATATTATTCTTTCAACTAACATAACTAAAGATCTTACCCAGCTCATATGCAATTTTTAGTAAAGTAATTGACACTAGTACTTCCTACAACCAATAAAATTATTTTAGCAAGGATGCAGGCTGATTAACACAGAGACCATTCCTTCTAAACACGCTCGGCAGTAAACAAACCAAAGTCTAATAGCTAGGCCCTACCATCATATACAGATAAGATCTCATAGTTGTACTCCAAAACATTGAATGATGCAAAGAAAATAAATAAAGAAAATTAGCAGCAATAAAAAGAAATTCCAAGACTTGAATGAACAGAAGCTATTCTATGGAAAATAGGTCAAATCATAGCAAAAGATCAAGCACCATTATAGATTCAGCAAAGAAATATATTTGGATCAAGTTTAATCTAGTATATACAAGGGCTATTATAGCATAGAGACTAAAGCCTGAACAACTCATTGCTGCCGATTATCTCTATATAAACCAAGTGCCAAATTTTAAATAAACTTTCAAAACGTAAGAGAATTAAACATGCCATGATTCAATCTAACCAAGCTAAGTTTTACCACAAACCAATTTAATTACTTCATGCCACTTAACTAAACGTTCACGCAAGATGATGACAGAAAAAACAATCAAGAGAGGATATAAACTTTTATGGTAAAGGGTGCACTTCAGGCAAATTCCCATAATTTAGTTAGAGCCTAAGTTCTCTTTAAAAAGATTTATCCTTCTTCAAGCTGAGATAACAACAAAAGAAACTCAAAGGAAAATAGATTGATCATAATTTCTGTTTTAAATACATTCCAGTAACTCAAGCAGACCTGCTCACACATCAATTTGAAAACCAAGAATTTCTTCTACAAACTCACAGGCTACTCTCCTCACAAACTACTACCAGACACTAAAGCATCTCCCTCAGCTTACCCAAAACATCACCTGCAACAAGAGGATCAGGCCTGCATCATTCTTTAAAACTACTAGCTGCAGACACCATTACTCCCTAGACTACCTAAAGCCACTCCAGGATCCACTCTAAAACTGGTTCAAGCAACAAGAACCTGAAACTCACTCTTATGACTCCCTGCTACAAATCCGGCTCCTTTTGACACCCCTTTTAAAATCCCAAACGAATAGGGACTAGAGCAACCCCATTCCCTGCCCATATCTTCTCTTTAACTCACTAGAGCAGAGATCAAACTACTGCTGCCTCCTTAGCCAAAACAGAACCAAAAACATACTCCTCTCTATCTAGTAGCCTTGCACTCCCTGCAACTAATAACCAAACAGAGAACTAGCAGCACCCACACAAAACTTACCAACTCCTGGACTCCCTCAAAGACTGAGAACTTACTCCCTGAACCTGCAAACAGTTGCAACTCAGGACCAACAAACCTGCACTTCTACAACTACTAGAACAGCACCTCTCCTAGATCCCAATTACTACCCCTGCACTCTCTCAACCAGAACCAGACTTGCTAACTCCTACCTGAACAAACCTCACACCGCACACACACAAACAGACACCTACACTACCTGGAAAACAAAACAGAGCCCGGAAACAAGCTCGCAAGCCATCACAGCCACTAGACAACCATTAACTACCTGCCTCTTTTAACCAGATCCAGAAAAAAGGTTTCAAGCAGACCAAACATCTCAAGCAGAAACAGAAGCTAGACTGACCCTATAACGACTTTTCATTTTATAGTTAAATTAGATCCATGATGAAAGCAATAGATAGCTGAATATTAGATGATCGCTCCTACTAACAGTTCAGCAATTTTATGATATTTTGAACTGATTTCAGCCAAAAGAGAGGAGCTTAACAGGAAAACAGTAAGAGCCACGACACCAAAAGATTTAATCTTTACACTAAGATGACATAAAGAACTTAAAGATTCTAGCTTCATTTCAAGCAGACAACAGTAGCAGCCGACATCAGTTAACATTTTTGCGCTTAACTGAATAACATCATGAACAGTCCAAAGAGTAAATTTTAGAAACTAAGACTATTTTTTAATCACACCACACGGAAGCAAGTACGGATAAACTGACTAAGCGATACTTAAAATAGATAAACTGACTAAGCGATACTTAGAACGATATTCGAACTAAAATAAAGAAACTAATGCATATGAACAAAATGGACAGAATAAAATAAAATTAACGAGAATTACCTTTTGCAGGGCAGTGACTGAGGCGTTAAATCTTAACAAAGCGACTCGAACTAAAGCGGCGACTTGAATGAGGTCGAAGCGACTCGAAAGTTAAAGCGATACACAAACCAGATAACAGTAAGAGTGTATATATATGGACTTCCACTTAAAACTGAGATAAAGAAAAACTTATGTATGCATTGCTGCTGCTTTTTGTATTCCCTCCCTATATTTTACTTCCCTCGGCCCTTTCTAGGTTTTTTTTTTTTTCTTCCGCTGCTGCTAAGAACTGGTTTTTATACCCCATCCCCTTAGGGTTCTCAAGGTTGTGAGAAAATCCCCAAAAACTCCTCCAACGGTACCAAAAGCTTGTACGAACAGGATGAGCTGGAGTTTTTTGACCGATTCCCATTCAAAACTAGGGAGGGAAATGGGTTTTGATTTTGGATCGGGTTCAGGGGATTCGGGTCCAAGGGAAATGGGTTGAGGGGTGTTCTGAAAAAAAAAGGGAAATGATACGTGTGTATTGTATATGGAGTGTTTGCAAAGATAGGCTTGAGTTTAAGAATAGGAGCAATTTTAGCCCTATTTAGGATAATTTAGGTAAATGTAAGGGTTGCACGGGTAGGCTAGAAATTAGGATATGTGTTGCATTTTTAGACCTTTTAGGATAATTACACTAAATAGAGGTGTTGCGCGGGTGGGTTTAATTTACGGCTGCGCATTGCACATTTAGTCCTTTTTGGGTCAAATTTCAATTATTCCATTTATCCTAACAATTGATCTTTTTTAATAAAATAATTAGATATTAATTAAAAAATTTCGGGACAAAATTTGGTGTCAACAGCTGCTGATTATCATGTTTTTCCCTCTAATTTGTTATCCCAGATTAGGCTTATGGATTTTTTTTTTCATTTCTGGATTTGTTTCGATCGAAAATGAAACCGTTGTGATGGGGTGGCAGCGACGCCACCCACTAGTGGTCGCTGCTCCATCTCGTGGCTTGTGTTCATCGGAAACATGACCAGGTTCTGGCCGGAATTCTGGCGATGGTGTAACTTTGACTGGCGACTTGGTTTATGTTCTGTTGCATCATTTGTTCTGTTGTTTTAACAAATTCTTGGACTACTATTGAATGGTTCCTGGCAGATTTTGGACTTCACTTAATTCTTAAAATATTTGTCTTGAAGTGTTAACTTTGGACAACTATTGCACTGATTTGAGATGAATATTACACGAGGCCTATGAAAATATTTCTAATTTGAGGTTTACATACATTGGATTGACGACCATACAAGGAATTGACGGATACTATATGTTAGAGTTGACGGACTGATATTGAACCGATGCTACATTGGCCAATGAAAAAAAATACCTATACACGTATTGAGGCCTCGAGATTGATTTGAACATGATACTACACCTTGAACCGTACCGTTCCCGTGTCCCTAAAGCAAAAGGCGATGATGAATGTATGCATTTGAGGCAAAACAAGTCGAATAGAGTGGTGGGTTTGGTACTTGGCGTGGCAATCGGCCCGGGCTCCGTGTTTGCAGCCGTACCAAATCCCGGGCCTCTATTCGACGCGCCATACAAACCTGAGCCTAAATTTTGCAAAAAAACAACCCCTTTATTTTTATTATTATTATTATTATTATTATTATTATTATTATTATTATTATTATTATATATTTTATTATTATTATTATTATCATTATTATTACTTTATTATTGTTATTTTGTTTCCTTAATTATTATACCTTATTATTGTACTAATCCAATTTTACTTGATTGTTTTGCGAGGTATATTTTTGCACGAATAATTTATGGACGAGTTTGGCTAACTCACGAATAGGAATAATCCGTTGCATTGAAGGAATTTGGGATTGAATTTGGACCCGAGCATTCAAAAATAAGACTTATGAATTTTAGAAAATCCAAGGCTCCCGCGAGTTGATCATTTTCTCGGGTTTTATCTTTAACTTTGTATTACTTTCCTTAAAATATTTATGTAAATAAAATGCGTAAAATATTTATTTATCAAGAATATTTGATTGCTTGGTATGTCGCTTTACTTTATGTTTATTGCCTTTTATTGTGAAGTCGTTATTTAATTTATTGCAAATTGGGGCCGTCTTAGCAAATGCGTGCAAGTAAAAGAATATTTTGCAAATAAGCTTTTATTCAATTAATTATTCTTATTATTATTACTACTATTTTAAATAATTCTTTTGAAAGAAGCGCACTTGTAAATATTTGAAAACCTGTCGGATTAATCGTATTTTACGGAATTTCAGAAGTGCCTTAAAAACCTTCTTCCGAAATTAATAAAACCTCTTACCTTTAGAATCTCTGAAAGAAAGACCGTCTTTTTATAAAAACGGAGTTTTTGCACGCATTTGTTAATTTGGTTCCCTGTTTTCCTTAAATTGGGTGGCGACTCCAAAAACTCCAAAAGAGTTAGTCCATCCTGTCAATATTCCGGAATTTATCCTTTTCGGGGTAATTTTTGGGGTTCAACACTATCCATACTTGTATGTTTGCTGATTAATATATGCAGTTTTGTGATTAGAGATTCATTATATTTTCTTGTTCCGTATATATAGGGTAGTGTGTTGGTGTAGTTAGTGATTCTAGGAGTTTTAGTTGCTGTAGTACGTGATTTCCCCATATTCCTTATTTTGCGGGCCAGATATGATGATTATTGTATGATAATTAATGTTTCAGGTATTTATTAATGAATATTATTATTTTTTGCAATAATACATATTCTAATTATTTTGTTATTAATATTGGCTACAAATAAATGTGGCCATTATTTAGTAAATATTTTTTGTATGATGGCTGTTTGTGTAATCAGCCCTATATATTAGTACTAGTTGGGGAGGGGGGGGGGGGGGGAGTGTACGAATTGCAACTTTTAGGACTGATCTTTGGGCACATGCCACTAATATCAAAATATTTAGTTTATAGCAATTTTTTACAACCACCAGAAATAGAAAAATGAAAAAAGATTAAACTACCCCAAATATATATATATATATTAGTTCATGTGGATAGAACTTCAGTACACAAAGGTATGAAAGTTCAATCACTGTGGATGGAACTTCAATTCATAAGGGTTGACAAGTTCAATCCCTGTGGATCGAATTCAGTCCACAAGAGTAGATAAGTTAAATCATAATGGATGGAGCTTCAACCCATAAAGATAGATAAGTTTAATCCCTGTAGATGGAACTTCGATCTATAAGGGTAGATAAATTAAATCCATGTGGATAGAACTTCAATACACAGGGAAGAGAAGTTCAATCCATGTGGATAGAACTTCAATCCATGTGGTTTGAACTTCAATCCATGTGGTTTGAACTTCAATCAGTAGTATTTCAAACTTCAGTCCAGTAATCAGACTGAGGGGATAATTAAGTCTTTTCAGACAGGCGTATTTAATGATTTTATCTAGTAAAGAGCCAAAATCGTCTCAAGTGAAAGACCAAAGAAAATAGTGACTGCAAAGCTAATACCAGTATCAAAATTGACCGCTGTGCGAAAGTTTTACCCTAATTAGCTATGCATTAAATTATATAAGAATAGGACGACTTATGTGCATATGTCACCTACTTTTTGTCAAATTAGGTGCCTTCTTGTTCTTGCCTTTTCCAATTGAAATAGGAAGATATGATTAATTATTCTACAATCACTGCCTACTAACAAACGAAAACAGTAACACGAGATAGTTCCCGGTAGTGACGAAGAAAATGTGGTGGAATCTAGTGATTAAATTCTGAATGAGCACAATCTTCTTAAATGCATATGCTTTAAATATTGGATTCAATTGCATACAACAACAACGTACCATGGACTTTCAAAGTACACATAATTGAACCTAGAGAACTCATCCTAGAAACCTAATTTTAATTCTGACACAAAATCAGAAACTTCATTTGGGGGCTAACGCGGAAGCTGCATCTTAAGCACGAGCTTTGACAAAAGCAACCAACTCATCCATTGGAGGTAAATGTTCCTTGACTTGACTGCAGTTGATGTACTCATCTCTCCATGCACAAAAATTGGGAAATTTTTCACTTGTCACAAATTCTACTCCATCAGCTTCTTCAAACACTTTTAGCCAAATTCCCACAAAATTTGCAACAATATCAGCAAAACCAAATTTGTCCCCCACAAAGAACTTCTTATCCTTTAGCTCATTATCAAGAACTTTCAGCATCTCACAAGCTTCCTCTTTACCTTTCTCTTGTTCTTCTCCTTGGCGTAAGAAAGTTTTAATAATTGCGGGCAGCACCTGTAAAACAATTAAAATCTTAAATTTAATCAACAATTCTCTCAACTCTACATAGGTGAATATGTAGAGTTAATTTCATCTAGTCACTAAACTTATATACGTAAACAATCAAGTAACAAAATTATATAAATTTATGTTAAAGCAATTAAACTTTAATTACACTAACAGTAAGAGGTACTTCGGTATGATGTATTGGGTAATGTGATCCATATATTAAGTTTTATCCCTAGTTCGGTAGTTAAATTCAATCAAGTACTAATAATCCATATACTATTTAGTACTTTATTTGTGGTATAACTTAATACCTAGCTCATCATGGTATTACTAATACCATGTTTAATCATACATGGACAAACAATGAGATGACAAAAATATCCATCCTCAAACCATTCTTATAATATATGAATAAGAACTTAAGGGTATAATTGGAAACAAAACTTTATACAATTTTAGACCAAACACAAGTTTCAATTATACAATTTTTATATAAGCTTTATTACAATAAATCGAACTCATGACTAAAAACAATCTCTGCATTATTAATCTCTACAATACTAATCGCTATATCTGCATTACTAATTTTTGTATTGTTAATCCATATATAACTCATTTTCTCTACCAAACGACTCCTAAAGGCACTAAGCCCAGAAATGAGCCATAACAGAGAATGAATGTACGTACTACGTACCACAAAGGGTTGTGGTAGGACATACATGATCACTCCATAATTTATAAAACTTAGCCTAGAACAAGAAATTATTGGTACGGATCATGAGTATTTCCCTTTTAATTCACCATATTCATTAAAAATCTAAACTAATCGAAACAGTTGGTACGGAATACTAGATGATTAAATAAAAATATTAAAAAATGAATATACCTTATCATCAAGGAATTTAGCCCAGAAACGAGCTATAGCTCGGTCATAAGGGTCTTTAGGCAAAATGGGAGGACCTTCAAATGTCTCATCAATGTATTCAACAATGATCATAGACTCGACGATTGCCTTGCCATTGTGAATGAGGACTGGGATTTTTTTTGTGAATTGGATTTGATTGAAGAAGTAGAGGGCTCTTGTTTTCTTTATCTTCTTCTAGATATTCATATTTCACACCTTTAAACTTAAGTGCCCACTCAACTCTGTGACTAACTGGGCTATACCAAAAACTTAGCAACTTCACTTCTGCCATATCTCACGACTTTGGTTCTGAGTTGTTTTGCTTTACTATGTTGAGAGATTAAAGTGATGATTCTCTCTTGAATTGTTGTCCTCTTTTTATAGGGGAAAAAAATCAAAGGTAGTGTCTTAGCAACTAAACAAATGCACAATGTTTCTTTTTAGTCTGTCAATTTTCTAATTTAATGCTTCTATATTGACCGAACGACTTTTCTTAAGAACAAGTCTGAAAACGTGATGAGGACGTGGTTGAAGCTTCTGTTCATTTCATAAGCACTTAGCTAAATTTTTTTTACTCATCACCCAAAGATTCTCTTGTGCACAAATGTTTCGACTTGAAGTTCGAACCTTAATGATTTTAGGCGATGCAAATCTAAATTAATTGGCTATCGAATAACAAAAAGTTATTTCAAAAGAAACAGACAGAATCATACACCCATAAAGAAAAAGAGCGACTTCTGATTTAATGTTATGATAAGTTATCACTGCAAACGTAACAGAGGACTCAAACCATTATTATATAACAGAGGACTAAAACCATCATTAAATAATATTTCTTCAACACATTAAAATATTGAAGCCAAGCAAGAAACAAATTATGTAAAATCGAACACACTCAAGTAACGGGTCCAATATACAATTTACATAACTAATCTATTTATATATAACCTATTTACATATCTAACCTTCATTACCCCCCTTAAGTTGGAGCGTGAGGGTTCCTTATGCCCAACTTGTTAAGGAAGTACTCGAACTGGACACGTCCCAGCGCCTTCGTAAAAATATCAACAAGTTGTGTGGTCGTAGGCACATAGCTGGGATGAATGATTCCTCCGATAATTTCATTCCGAACAAAGTGACAGTCGACTTCGATGTGTTTAGTGCATTCGTGAAAGACAAGATTCCGAGCAATATGTAACGCTACTTGACTGTCACACTTCAAATTCATCGGAGACTTGTGATCGATTCCAAGGTTCCATAATATCCCTTTCAACCATTTCAATTCACACACAGTCATCGCCATCGATCGATACTCTGCCTCGGCGGAGGACCTCGACACGATCTGTTGCTTCTTCGTTCGCCAAGATATCGGTGAGTCCCCTAACGACACATACCAACCTGTTAACGATCGACGTGTCAACGGACAACCTGCCCAATCGGAGTCACACCACCCGTGCAATCTCAGATCACACTGAGAATTAAATACGATGCCTTGTCCCGGACAGCCTTTAAAATATCGAACAACCCTAAGTGCCGCTTCCATATGCTCAATACGGGGACTCTACATGAATTGCGACAACACATATACACTATAAGACAAATCCGGTCGTGTAAAACAGAAGTAAATCAATCTTCCAACCAGTCGCCGATAGCGTTCAGGATCATTGATAAAACGACAAGTCGCAAGTGCCAAGCGATGATTTTGTTCTATCGGTGTACCAACGGATTTTGCCCCCAACAAGTCTGCTTCCGATATGATATCCAATGCATACTTCCTCTGACACAAGAAGGTTCCCTTCGGAGCCCTTGCCACTTCAAATCCCAAGAAGTATTTTAAGGCACCTAAATCCTTCATATGGAAACATTTCGTGAGATACAACTTAAAAATTCGAATTGCCTTCGAATCATTACCAGATAGTATTAAATCATCCACATAAGCAAATGCACATTTCCCTTCTTCATCGTAAATAATGAGTAATCCGAATATAATTGTCGAAACCCATATTGCTTAAGAGCAGCAGACAACTTCGAAAACTAACACTTGGGTGCTTGTTTTAAGCCATACAATGATTTTCGAAGGCGACACACAGTTCCTCTCCCAGTCATGCGATGTCCCGGAGGCTATTTCATATATACTTCTTCGTGAAGATCACCATGCAAAAATGCATTGTGCACATCCATCTGATGCAATTCCCAATCTTTGGCAGCTGCTACGGCCAGAAAAACTCCGACAATCACCATCTTTGCAACCGGTGCAAATGTCTCCGTGTAATCAACTCCTTCGATTTAATGATTCCAAAAAAATTACCAGTCTTGCTTTGTACCTTTCAATAGGTCCATCCGAGTTGTACTTTATCTTATATACCCATCGACATCCGAGCGCCTTCTTCCCCGTAGGTAAGCGAACGATCTCCCAAGTTTTGTTCGCTTCCAATACCTTCAATTCTTCCCTCATGGCTGTTCTCCATTTCATTTTTCACCGCCTCCGAATAGGAGGTAGGCTCATGTCCTTGCGTTATAACTGCAAGAAAACTCACATGTTTCGAAGAGAAATTATCACAATTGACATAGTGTGCTAGAGGATAGGGCTTACCAGAGGGTTGTTAAGAAACAGATGAACAATCAGACTTTCGAATACAGGACGATACCCGGTGACTCATCTTTATGACCGTATTAGTAACAAAGTCTCTCAGCAAGATATTCTCTTTCTTAGTTCGTTTTTCACGACCCAACTCTTCGGGTTCAACTTCGGAACAACTTCAGGTTCAACTTCCAGAGTCACCACTTCGGGTTCAATTTCCGGAGTCATGACTTCGGGTTCAATACCCCCCCTTCCTCGCACACTCTCCTCTTCCCCCTCCAATGCTACGGTGATAAGGACCGTATCTTGTCTCCATTTTTCTTCCTCAGTTTCCTTGGATGCGAACGGAAATTCCTTTTCGTAAAACACCATATCCCTTGAGAACACAAACTCCTTTGCCTCCAAATCATACAGTTTCCACGGTTTCTTCCCATTAAGATAACCCAAAAACACGCATCGACGACTCCTACTTTCAAACTTGTCACTTGTTCGTCCTTGATTGCGAGCATAACATAAGCAATCGAACATCCTTAAATGATCATAGTTCGGTGTCACACCCATCAAGATATCGTAAGGTGTCTTCCCATTCAACAACTTAGTGGGTGTCCGGTTAATCAAATAACATGTCGTCATCACACATTCTACCCAGAAGTCAATCGGTAAATTTGCTTGAAAACGTAGCGCCCGTTCCACGTTTAAGATATGTCTATGTTTCTATTCAACTCTACCATTTTGCTGGGGTGTCTCTACACAAGAAGTTTGGAACAAGATCCCTTGTTCGAGAAAATACCCTCTCAGACTTACAAATTCGGTTCCATTATCACTCCGGACACACTTAACCCGTTTATTGACTTGTCTTTCTACCATTGCAAAGAAGCCTTTCAATTTTTGTCCGACCTCTCTCTTATCAACTAACAAGAACACACATACTCCTCGTGAGCAATCATCAACAACAGTAAGAAAATAGGATGCACCACACGAAGACTCAGTTCTATAAGGACCCCACAAGTTACAATGAACTAAATCAAAAGGTTCAGCAGCTTTATTATTACTCAAAGGAAATACATTTTTAGTTTGCTTTGCCCTAAGGCATACATCACATGCTTTTTCTTCTGAGCTACCTTTCTCACTATCTTCTAAAACTGAAAGAGACTTTGTTACTTGCATCGAAGGATGTCCCAACCTTTGATGCCACAAATCTACCACATCGACCTTAACAGCTTTCACCACGGGTATCGTCCGAAAGTAGTAGAGTCTGTTCTTTTGTTCACGCGCTCCAATCAACTTTCCCGTAGCCCGGTCCTGCATAACACACATATCATTAGTGAAATTTACATTGCAACCAACTTGATTAATTAATTGAGACACAGAAATCAAATTGCAAGTCATTTCGAGCACATATAACAGTCCGTGAAGAGCCATGTCTTCGTTAAATCTGATGGATCCTTCCTGGGTCGCCATCATACTGCTTCCGTTCGGTAAACCTACCGGACACTTTGGTATTGTTCGTAAATTCTCCAAAGCACTTATCTGACCGGTCATGTGATTTGACGCACCCGTGTCAATAATCCATGAAAGATGAATTTTCTTACCAATCGATGGTTCACTTGTGCTTGCCTTCTCCTTTTTCAGCAAATCGAACAGTATCTGCAACTGATCACCTGTTATACCGGACAAAGTTTGTCCGGGCGCACTC
The DNA here is from genome assembly GCA_029990175.1 of Petunia secreta. NCBI lineage: Eukaryota > Viridiplantae > Streptophyta > Magnoliopsida > Solanales > Solanaceae > Petunia > Petunia secreta. The sequence continues at coordinate 5,635,643 of JARKIP010000061.1, forward strand.
ATGTGTCCATTTTCTCCATTCTCGAACTCAGCTTGAGCAGCAATTGCTCGATTATTGCCACGTCCTCGACCAGCATTCAAACCTAACTGTTGATGTCCACGACCTCTTCCACCTCTGTTACCTTCAACTTTTCCTCGGCCACGTCCTCCATTCGAAGAACCTTACTTCGGATAATGCACCCACCCATCCGGATAACCAATAACTTCATAGCAGCATTCCGGAGGATGTCCTCCTCGATCACACAAGTGACACTCCTTATAGCATGTCTTCGGTGGAGGTGATCGTTGTGCAGCATACGCTGTCACCTCCCCTCGTTCTTCCTGAGTTCGTGCCATCCCCTTGACCCGTTCATCTTGGATTACCTTTTGGTAGACTTGATTCATCGATGGCAACGGATCCTGAGCCAAGAGATTGGAACGGACGGTTCCATAAAGACTTTCATCCAGACCCATAAGAAATAAGTGAACCCTATCATCTTCTCTTTTCTTCTCCAGTTCAACCGTTAGATTGCAAGTGCAGTTTCCACACGAACAAGTTGGAAACTTATCACAATTTCCTAGTTCTTCCCACAACATAGCCAGTTTTTCATAGTAAGCAGTAATAGTTAATCCCTTTTGCTTACAACCGGCCAAAGCCGCTTTCAATTCCTGAATCCGAGGTCCGTTTCCCACGGAGAAACATTCTCGAATACTCTCCCACAGATCTTTCGCCACTTCCATGTGCTATATGATGGTCCTAAGAGTAGGCTCGATCGAATTCCTAATCCACGACACCAGAAGAGAACTTATAGTCCACCAGTCCTCATAATCGATCGATTTTTCATCGGGTATCTTGTTCGATCCGTCAACAAAACCAAACCTCTTCCTTGCACGCAGCGCCGTTCTAACCGACCGTGCCCATTCCTCATAGTTTTCACTGGTCAACTGGACCTGTGTGATAATCAAACCAGGATTATCATTCGAGGTGATATCGTACGGAGAGATTGTCTTCCGTACGACTGCAGCATCACCTATTAAAGCCACCATTACTTTTCTACTTAAAGAATTTTACGGTGGCTCTGATACCATGTAAAACCGAACACACTCACACAAGAGAAGAATAAGATTTGGGTGAAAACTCTGTCTTTCATTGATGAAGGAAGTCCTATTTATACAAGAGAAAACCTAGTAAACCTAACTTCTAATAAACCTAACTTAGGGACCAAGTAAGCTTAACGGGCCCAATATACAATTTACATAACTAATCTATTTACATATAACCTATTTACATATCAAACCTTCATTAAATTAAGTTGTAAAAAAAGGCAGAAGTGGAGTTGCTTGGTGTCAGTGGCAGTTCTTATAGTCGTAGAGTTTAAAGGAGTTAAGTATGAACTTATAAAAGAATTAATTATTGTACAATCACTGGCCTACTAACAAATTAAAATAGTAACCTGTGACAAATCCTGGTAGCGACAAGAAGAAAAAGTGAAATCTTAAGTGATTAACTCTGAATGAGCTCACTCTTTTTAAATACATATATTTTAAATATTTTATTCGTTTGCATACAACAACATACTTACTAACATACACGGTGCAAACTCAAAGTATACATAATTGAACCTCCAAAACTCGTCCTAGAGACTTAATTTTATTTCCAACACAAATATTGAAACTTCATTTGGGAGCTGATGCAGAAGCTGCAGCTTGAGCACGAGCTTTGAAAAAAGCTACCAACTCATTCATTGGAGGTAAATATTTATTGTCTTGGCTGCAGTTAATGTACTCATCTCTCCATGCACAAAAATTGGGAAATTCTTCACTTGTTACAAATTCAACTCCACTGACTTCTTCAAACACTTTTAGCCAAATTCCCACAAAATTTGCAGCAATATCAGTAAATCCAAATTTGTCCCCCACAAAGAACTTCTTATCCTTTAGCTCATTATCAAGAACTTTTAGCATCTCACAAGCTTCCTCTTTGCCTTTCTCTTGTTCTTCTCCTTGGCGTAAGAAAGTTTTAATAATTGCTGGCAGCACCTGTAATACAATTGAAACCCTAAATTTAATTAACAATTTTGTCAATTCTACATACATGAATATGTCAAGTTAATATCACTTATAGTAGCTAAACTTTATATACTTAAACAATCAAGTAACAAAATTACATATTTTGTGTTAAAGTAATTAAACTTTATAACAGCAAAGGCATAATCACTCCACAATTTATCATCAAAGAACTTAGCCTAGAAACAAGAGATTATGGGTACAGATCATGAGTATTTCCCTTTTAATTCACCCTGCCCTTTAGAAATCTATACTAAACGAAGCAACAGGTACTGAATACTACATGATCAAATAAAATTATAAAAAATGAATATACCTTATCATCAAGAAACTTAGCCCAGAAACGAGCTATAGCTCTGTCATAAGGGTCTTTGGGCAAAATGGGAGGGCCTTCAAATGTCTCATCAATGTATTCAAGAATGATCATGGACTCAGCGATTGGCTTTCCATTGTGAATGAGGACTGGGATTTTTTTGTGAATTGGGTTTGATTGAAGAAGTAGAGGGCTCTTGTTTTGTTTATCTTCTTCTACATATTCATATTTCACTCCCTTGATCTTTAGTGCCCACTCAACTCTGTGACTAAATGGGCTATACCAAAAACCTAGCAACTTCACTTCTGCCATATCTCACAGCTTTGGTTCTGAGTTTCTTTGCTTTACTATGCTGAGGGATTTATGTGATGATTCTCTCTTGAATTGTGGTCCTCTTTTTATAGGGAAAAAAAATTAAAGGTAGTGTCTTAGCAACTAACCAAATGCTCAATGTTTCTTCTTAGTCAATTAAATTTCTATTTTAATGCTTCCATATTGACCGAAGACAGACTTTAATAAGCATAAGTCTGAAAACGTGATGAGGAAGTGGTTGAAGCTTCTTTTCATTTCGTAAGCACTTAGCTAACATTTTGCACACATGTTTCGAGTTAGAACCCGAAAAACTACAAAAAGTTCTTCAAGTTTTGCTGATGTTAGGCGATATGAATCTAAATTAATTGGAAAATTGAATAACGAAAAGTTATTTAAAAAGAAAAACAGAGAATCATACACCAAGAAAATGTTTTGTGATGCGAGTTTATCTTGTGGTACAAGATAAGTCTGTCACTGCTAACGTCAAAAGTCAAATTAGACAACTAGCTAGACAATGAAAAGATCTAAGTAGTACATGCTTGGCTGACAAGAAAATTCTTCTTATATTCCCACTATATAACAGAGGACTAAAACCATCAATAAATAATATTTCTTCAACACATTAAGTTATTGAAGCCAATCAAGAATCAAATTAAGTTGTAAAAATGGCAGAAGTTAAGTTGCTTGGTGTTAGTGGCAGTTCTTATAGTCGTAGAGTTGAATGGGCTCTAAAGGTTAAAGGAGTGAAGTATGAATTTATAGAAGAAGATTTACAGAACAAAAGCCCTCTGCTTCTTCAATCCAATCCAGTTCTCAAGAAAATCCCTGTTCTCATTCACAATGGCAAGCCCATTGTTGAGTCTATGGTCATTCTTGAATACATTGATGAGACTTTTGAAGGTCCTTCCATTTTGCCTCAAGACCCTTATGATAGAGCCATTGCACGTTTTTGGGCTAAGTTCCTGGATGGAAATGCAAGTTCATTTCCTTAATTCTCTCTATTTCTTGAGTTTAACTTTTAGGTTCTTACTATGAAATCCATTACACGTTCAAAATTATGAATTCAAAATTTAATGTATCTTTTGAAATTTTAATGATTCTTTTACACATGTACGTATACATTCTACGGAAATGCTAGATTCAGCTGAACTCATTGATTAATATAATTAATTCACTAATTATGTGAATATTAATAATTAGAATGAATACTTTTATTTACTTAATTATATTTTTAACATGCCCAAAATCACATATAGACCTAATAGTTTTGCATGTATTATACACGTGAAAGTTCTTGTTGGTAATGAGTGACAGTGAGACTGAATCGAGAACCTTTGTCAATGTTGATACCATGCTGAATTATGCGGTCCTACGATTTTTGAACTTTCTTTTGTGCTTTCAGTGCTTGGAAGCAGTGGGAAAAGCACTGTGGAGCAAAGGAAATGAGCAAGAGAAGAGCATACAACAAGAAGCTTATGAGATGCTCAAAATTGTTGACAATGAACTCAAGGGCAAGAAGTTTTTTGGAGGGGATAAAATTGGATTTGTTGATGTAGCTGCAAATTACATACCATTTTGGCTTGAAATCGTTGAAGAAGCTACCGGGGTTGTGTTAGTGACAAGTGAAAAGTTTCCTCATTTGTGTGCTTGGATAGATGAGTACCTCAATCAAAGTGAAGTTAAGGAAAATCTTCCTAATAGGGAAGTGATGCTTGGTTTTTTCAAAGCTCGTGTACAAGCTGTGGCTTCTGCCAAATGAACATCTGTCTAATAACTTGTGAACTTCTAAGTTATATCTTCTTTGGAAATGAAAGTTGTCATTATAGGAACGTCCTAGAAATAAGGTGATTTATTATCTTGTTGTTTCTAAATGAAAGAGTTACTTAAGGATCATTTTCTTGGATATTGTTTCTAAGTATTTTGCATCAACATGTTTTTTTAAAAGAGAAGGGAATTGACACACCATCAAGAATTTGTCACTATGTGATTAGAAGATCATTCGAAATGTTGTGATCAAAATGTCACATAGAAATAAGATAAGACTGTCTATAATAGTTCAAAGTAATCGAGTCTTTCTGTCTGTAAACATAACGAGAAGGGTTTGCGTTGCTGAGAGAGTGAAATTACAAGAATATAAAGAAATCATAATCTACGATTACCATACCAAGCTCTTCCTTCAGCACTTGAACCATAGATTTTTCTAGCTTTGGCTTATGGATTCATTGAAATTGAGATCATAATTAAGCATGCTCTGTTTCACTAAAAACATTTCTACAAGAATCCTACAAATTGCTTGAAGACCCAATAGCTAAAATCACATGGTAAGACGGCTCATTTCTAGGTCTTGGTAACAAAAGGAAAATGTGAAAAAAAAAACAAAATGAAGTTCCTTGACCCATATGTGAAGCTGTTAATATCGCTTTAAAAGCATGTTGTATGGTTAGATTTAAGGATCAGTCGAATCTTGAAAGAGTTTAAATCCCCCCTTATATATAAGAAAGACTTTAGGTGCTCATGGTTGTTCTACTTGGACAAATTTGGAATTTGTAATTATAGATGCATCAGATTTACTGTACATGATGCAATTGCAGGTGTACCCTTCCAATTTTACTGGAAACCCATAGAACATTTACTAATAATACCATAGGCATCTTCTGAAATTCCGAGTAAAAGTAGGGGTATAATTGATATTTCACTATAATTTTCCACATGTTTTCATGGATACCCTGTTCATTTTGAAAATTACCAGTCCACCTGGCGCCTTCTTAACATCACAACAGGTAACGTTTGACACGCAGTGGCCTGAGTTGGGCAACATAGTGGACCCCACTGTTTCTTCCTTTTAATTTCCAAAGAATTGACGAACATTGTCAAAACTTGTGGTTTGCTTTTTCTTCTTTTGATAAATTAATGGAGTAAGTTTTATTTTCTACTCCAAATGAAGCTTCTTCTGTATCATTAGGACTTGGCTTAAATGTCGTAGTGCTGTTTGTATTGTATTTAACAAAAATGATTTAAGATTTCTCCATGCTAATAAATTTAAGAACTAAATTAACCAATAGGTAATGACATCTAATTAAAAAAAGATAACTTCTAAGTTCCAACACTACAAACATGACTTTACTTTGATAGGTGAAGTCATTTAGTAAATTTGGTCTTACATACTCATGCAATTTATTAATGAATACATTAGAATTGTAGTAATAAATAGATATATAAATGGATGTAAATTTAAAAACCCCTTTCTTGAATTTTTTATTTGGCATGGTGATGATGTCTTTCTAAATTTAACAATTGAGAAAAAAAATATTTCACATTGCCAATAGGAGTATAAGATTTAATGGGTTTGTACTTAGACTTACGCAGCAAATACTTAATTCCTTTCTTTAGTACCTATAAGAAACATCATATCTTTTTTAAGTGCCTATAAGAAAACATCATATATTTGCTTGATTATTCAAGAACTATAATTATATAAATTATATAGTATATATTTAATGGTATAAAAATTGATGCCTTTATTTTGGGGCTTAAAGTAATAATAGTTTTAGTGAGCTTATAGTCAGGCCACCCCTGAATTTACATCCACTCCGTTAATATTTGTATTTGTAACTAATAATATGAATATTAGATAACATAACACCTGTAACGTAAGAAATGATTAGAGAACTCTTTATATGTATATGGACAACATTTCTTCAAAAGAAAATTGAAATTAATTGATAAGTTATCTGGTACTTTGTACTTGCTTTGTTGTAGCTGTTTCTAAGTAAGTTATCTCAGCTTTCTTTCTTGATCTTCTCCAAAAAAGTTATCATAAAATAAACAAATTTAAAGAAAATATAAGGAAGCAAAAAAGTTTGTTGAAAGAACAAAAAAAGTTCATATTAAAATATCTTATTATGACGATCTTCTCCGTAGAAGGTCAATCTGATTCGTAAGTTATATGTGTCAAATGTTAACTCTTATACCAAGAAGTTTAATGAAAATCTAAAACAAATAGAAGAAAATAAATCAAAAACTGCACGAAGAGAAAATATATTGCGCTAAAATGATTTTTGATTGATTAAACAAAGAGAAAATTATTACCACTTAGTTAAGTTTAAGTTAGACAAAAAAAAAATTAGAGAAAAATATATACGTAAATTTACTTTAAAAAAATCGCAAGGGCTTTTTGAAAATGATTTGAATTATTTATTAACTAAGGTGACTTTGAAAAAGAAAAAATCAATAAAATCTTATTTTACATCTCATATTTTTCGGACCAGCTTATGAGATAAGATTAAATATATTATTATTGGTGCACGACAAGGAAGCAATTGGGCATGTGCTCAGCGCAGGCACTCTTCCCCTAGTTTCTACTATATAGAAATGTCATGTTGGTCGACCAGGGCTAAAAATGTCATTTTATACTTATCATTTTTTTTTAACTCCCTAACCAATAACTCTACAGCCACTCAGCCAAACCTTTCCAAATGCTTCTAGAACACTTCCATAGATTGCTTATTTATTTTTGGACTTCGAAGAACTCTTTAACTCTCCAGGAATGCTCCGATTCTCTTGCTCAAATATGTAAGTCTCTTTCTTCGTTCTATATATTTTCCTCTTTTTTTATTTTATTTCTAATTTTGACGGTAGTTTCAATTTGTCTTCGTTTACTATTGTATTCTAAAAAATTTGATAGATTTTTACCATTTTTATTTCTTTGTTGCCGTGATTGTTAATTTGGTGGTATGTAATGTTTCTTCTATTCTTTTTGGGTAATTTTAATTTGCATTTTGCAGGTCGTTGTAGATGTTTTTAATTTGTACATACATATTAATCATATCCTTCAGAATTAGAATATGTACAAACATGACAGAGCATCTTCATGGGCTTTCGACTTGCTCCTCCATTGATTTTTCGGAAAAAAAATTATGTTTTACTTTTATTTATTGAGTTTGCAGATACTTTAATGAGCGTTAAGATGTTGTTTAAACAAGTATGAAAGCTCGAGCTATTTCATGTTGATTGAAGTTTCTTATAATTAAAGTGTGATATGTATTATCAAACTTAGACCTAATCATCTTCATACAAAAGAAAAACAAATATCTTCATGTAAAATTGGTCCAATCGAACATTAAAATGCATTTTAACTGGTTTGTTTGAGTACCTCAGAAATATGCAGCTCATGTAAATTGAGGGGTAGAATTTTTGTCAAACTTTTGAAGTTCAACTTTTTTTTCTTGCTGAGAATTATTAACTAATTATGAGAAATCTTGTGCATTATCCGATCACCAAGTGTCTACTTCCAAGTCGAGTATACATAATACGGGGAACTGGAACAGCGATAGTTGCTGAGATTTCTTAATTGGTGATGTTGTGGCCAGTTAGAGGACCTTCTTGCTTAAGTTTAGTTACTGGTTGTGTTTGATTCATTTATCATTTGTGTACATTGACATGACTCATGATTTATTTGATTTCATTGAGCAGTTCTTTCACATCATTGATGGAGTATTCATCCATTATCATCAAAGATAGTTTATATATCTCTTTCATCCTATCTCATCAAATTATGGAGAACGGTTATCTTTTTATGGTTAAGTTCTGCTTAAAAATAAGTATTTAGGTTTAACAATTAGCCTGTTAAAGTTGTATCTAGAGGACATAGTTTCTAACTATTGGAAGAACGGTACTCCCAACCTAACGTTCAAATCTTGTTGACATGGTAAAGTGAAATAATTGAAAATCAAGTTGCTTATTTTACCATTTGGTGTGGAGTTTCTTATTTTACCATTTGGTGTGGATTTTAGCATGATAATATTTTTTAAAATATACCAGATTGACTTACTGTTATGGTATTTGGAAAATAAGTTGTTCCAACTACTTATCATTATTCATAAGTAACACAATTAAGAATATGGTTATTTTATAAAGTACTTCCTCAGTCCCAAATTAGTTGTCGCTTTAGGAAAAATGGTGTGTCCCAAATTAGTTGACACTTTAGGATTTCAAGACAAAAATTGTTAGTCTTTTCCAATTATACCTTTAATAATTAAAATAATTTTCAATAAAATTTAGTAGACAAGCATTAAATAGGGGTAAGATAGTAAAATACACATCTTATTTAATGATTTTCTTAATGGACGTGAAAAAGCTGAAGGCGACAACTAATTTGGGACGGAAGGAGTATATGTGAAACATGACATAGCCTTAATGTGATCAAACGCAATATAACATTCCATCACAGCCTGCAGAGCCATGACACAAGTACGTGACAGTTCCATATCTTCATCCCTCCATTTTCTTGAGCCAAGGTGCAGTATCTTTGTGTTCATCTTCCTGAACTCATACAAGTTCTTTAGTTAGCATTGTTGGATATGCATTTTGTGATAATTTTTGGTGATTTTTGTTCCTTAGTACTTGGAGTGTTATACACAACGTGCGCATAGGAGCTAGACTTTATTTAGGGTGTAAGTTTACATCTTGATAAAAGAGTTTTAAATTTCAACAACTGATTGTACTATTTTTCTTTTTTTTTTTTCTTTTGCCTTTAAAAAGAAGAGGAGAAAGAACCACCATGCTCTTTTGTTAAACCTGCAAAAGTTTGACGTGCTTTCAAATATACCTGAACACTAATAGATTGTTGTATTTGTTGTGCTTTCAGATATACAGAAACAATAATACATTGATGTATATCATCCTTGTGGATTCTTTAGTCTTTATAAAACTTGTGAACAACTTATCCAGAATTCTTATTCATATTTGCAGAGGTAAGAACTACATGGGGTAGTTTCGTAGCAGCCGTCATTTCTTCAGGACACTAATAGGTTGTTATATTTGTTGTGCTTTCAGATATACAGGAACACTGATACATTGTTGTATATCATTGTTAGGCATTCTTTATATTCTTTATAAAATTTGTGAACAACTTATTCAGAATTCTTTTCATATTTGTAGCAGTCATTTCTTCAGGAATCCTGGCCTGTTGGAGCTATACGAACAGCTGATGATCAGAAATTAGGAAAAAATCGTCACGATGCTTTTCTTTTGCGCTCCAAAGAATCGAAGAATCGAGTTTCACATCTTTCTTACCAACATTTTTAAAGCCATTATATCATTTTACTATTTTGAGCTAGAGTTCCTCTTTTCTGTTCATTGGAAGGATATAAACTTGTTTTTCCATGGAAGTGCGCATGAAAAAGTATGTAAACAATATTGAATTTTGTAGTTATGTTCGTCAATGTAATATCAAAAAGGTGATCAGTGTTCATGAACCTCACAAATTCTCAAATTGTTTCTCTATAGCTTTATATGTTTTTTGCTATTTGCAGGGAATTTATTTGTGCTTTGCTTTTTTGCTTTTGTATTTAAAATCATTAGGTATAAATCTAAAATACAATCTAAATTGTTGAGCCCGTGTTAGAGCACGGGCAGACATCATCTAGTTATATAAATAAATAGCGTACTTTTCTTCTTTACCATCCAAGTGTAATGATACTTTTAATAGACCTTGGGAAAATCGAGAGTTTGGTTTAAAAGAAGGCAGTATTAGATAATGTTAAAAGTATCTTTGGTTTGTTTATAAACGATATTTGAGCTAATAGTTCAACGAGAAGAGTATGAAGATGATGTTGGGTCTGACTTGGCCTTTGTTGTTATGGGCCGAATTACTACTTTCCTTAACCAGAAATCTTTAAGAGAGGCTCGTAATTTCAAAGATGCACACACAAATACTCGATTGATGTGGGTGACACACAATGAATCTCTGGATAAGCTCTATCTTGATGATGGATCATGTGGAACTTAGTTTGAGGGGTGGCACACAAAGAATCTCCAAAGCCCAATCTTGATAACGGGTCATGTAGAACTTAGTTCGATCAGAAAATTGTTGGATGTACGAACCAATTCTGACATCGAAATTTGGTAAGAAAAATAAGCTACATTTGTTGATCCAAGAAATAATGATACTCTGTAATAGTGTGTTGCCTTTTGAAAAACCAAGTGGACTTGGTTCATAGCAACCATTGTTGCACCATGTTAACAGTAGTTTTAGGTTATTTTAACCAATGACCATTTACAGAAGATCAGACAGATGTATAATTATAACTTACAAGTATGAGTCGACCGAACACAGCAGTTTCCATGTGATCATCATAACTGTTTTAAGAATTTATTTTAATATGTACGAGTTTCTCATATCATTTAGAATCCAATGACTCAAATCTAGAATTTCGAACTCATACACTTCATATCCTATATGGGAAGAGGGCATAGCTACAATCTAATGTGAAGCTCATAAAATCCTTGGTTAAAGAAATATGCCTCCATATAATTTAGTTGGAGGGAGCCGGTATTTGGGTGGACAAAAATAAATTTCTTCCTTAGTTGGACATCAACCTAGGCCAATTATAATCAAATTAACCTTTTCGTAACAACCATTCTCTATAGCATCATTTCACTATTATGGTTAAATTTTTTTCGAAAATGAATTTTCATATTATGTTTTACCTCTCGAACAGTATTACCCAACAAAAGTGGAGTCCATTTTAGAGGTACATTATTTGAAATATCCTCAATCTATAAAACCCAGACTCAAATATTGATGTATTTCATTTTCACTATAAATTTAATATTGGTCATCTCTTTCGATATTTGCAGAAATTTATGTTTAGATATATATTGTCAAACAAGAAAAGTATACAAATTTCACTTTTTATTGAAACTTCTTGTATGTATATATGAATAGTTTGATTGTATAAAATATCTTTATGAAAAAGTACGGAGTACACTTAGACTTAAAGAATACGACGACTTTTGTCAAATTAAGTGGCTTTGTTATGAATATGTTGTATTGTGGATGTCCATTACTCCCTGAAGAAGCTTGATCTACAAGCAGGTAGCTTACAAGCAGCTTACAAGCAGGTAGCTTACAAGCAGCTTACAAGCAGATAGCTTACAAGCAGCTTACAAGTAGCTCATGAAGCAGCTTCTTTTCTTCTATAAATAGGAAGTCATATCAGTTTATTATGTACATCAGTTTGAAATGAAATAAGATAGCACTAGAGGTATGTCATTCTTTCTAGCTCTTGTTTAGTGTTTATAAAAAAAAATAAAAAAAATAAAACTAGTTACATTTTTTACCAAGGCACTAAGTAGAGAACACTTCGAGAAAAATAGATTGGAACTTGGAATAATAAAAATTACGTGAGTGCTTAGGAAATTGATTTTTCCCTCGATGATTTGGCTAGAAAGTGTTATTCTTGAATTTCTACCAGTTTAAAGTGTCTTCAAATGGCAAGATTTTATCAAACTCAATTTTTGTACTGTGAAAAGAATACTCACATGTCATGAGATTTAATTTTCTCGCTGATGTCTATTGATATTGCCCTTACTTTCCTATATTGAAGCACATACAGTGAGCATGAAACGGGTGATTGAACAGGTCCAAATATACTTCTCAAAATTTTAAAGCTTTTGTATAACTCTGTTCAATTTGTTTCAAAATATTGTTTAGCAAAAAATAATAATAATAAATAAATAAATAAATAAATAAACAAACCAAACTCCCACATGACTTTTCCCAACCAAATTCACTTAAACCCATCATCTTTTCTCCATCAACTCTCATTAAAACCCTTCCACTTCCAGCGTGAAAACAAGAGGCAAAGCTACCTCTTTTGGCAGAGTCAGACCCAAACCAAAGAAACCCATTACACAAAACCCATGTGGTAGAATTGGACAGCGCCTGAAGAAAGAAATTGATGAGGAGGACTCAATTGAAAACAAGACAGACAGTTCAGAAGATTTTGATGAAATTGGGGATGATACCAAGGCTTTGATTGAGGGGGAACCTTTTTAAGCGTAGATGGCACACAAATTTTTGGGCACATATATGTGGAATAGGTAAATCATTTCACTCGTTCTGTTGCATGTACTTCTGTCTGTGAGATGGTGCCCGAGAAATTGCGTGAGATAGAGGGATATGAGAGTAAGGGGGAAGGGAGTGAAACAATTGAAAATTATGAAAATAGTGAAAGGTTGATGTCCGTTGAAGAAGAAAGTGAGAATGAAAACTTATCTAATGTTGAAGGAGAAGAATATGATGAGTTATGATGATGATACATTGTTAATTGAACTAAACAACTCAAAGAGAAAAAATAATTCCTCTGATTTCCCCTACCTTATGGTTTCTCCTTACCAAATTTTTTGAATATTTTGAAGTCCCCAATTTGTGTTTTATCTCTGCTGGACATACTGATAAGTTGTTCATTGGTTCTATACCTTTTGGTGGAAAGAAAGGCAACAAAAATTCTTATGTTGTTGATCCTAGCAGTAGTTGAGCAAGTGATGGTGAGATTGCAGTCCTAAAGAGGGAAATTGTTGAGCTCCATGATGAAAATGCTAACTTGCGAGACCTACTATTAAGATTGAATGAAAAACTTGAGGAAGAAAAGGAGCAGTATGCCAAGAAATATCAGGTTCTTTTCACCATAGTTCAAAGTGTTCTCCAAAAGTATACCCATCCTGTCCAACCGTGAACCTATTTTAACCTTTGTTAGAATTCTGAAATTTTTTTGAACAGTTGTTATGCATTTTGCTTTTTACTATTGGGAAAGAAAACTACCTAGTTCATTGTTAGTTATTGTTTTTGTTGAAATGCTTGCTAACTATTGCAATCTTTTTAGGATGACCAATATCAACAGATTGATACTTGAGAAGATTGTCTTGTGTTACAAGTGTTTGGCGCCCAAGTGGTGGTGAGTTAGATAAAGCAAAATTTTTATATGCTTGTACTGATAGAATATCTCCGGTTAGTGCTTTTCAATGATGCCAAAAGGGGAAAGAAATATGTGCTTGAGTTCTTGATTTAAGTTTTAATTTCTTTAAGTTCCTTCTTATTTTTCTTTCGAAGATTCTCTCACTCTTCTTCTTTTGAACTGAATTAAAAAATTGCTATGGTTGTCAAAATGGGAACAAGCACATTTAATTTGTCATCATCAAAAAGGGAGAATTTGTTGTATATATGATGTTTTGATGATGATAAATTAAATATACTTGTTAATACTTTAGCAATAGGTGTTGAAAGTTAATGTAAATAAAATGACAAGCTTGAGTTTAGGTCCAGGGATTTGAGTTTTAGTTTTGAGATAAATTATGTTGGTTGAGATAACCTGAAGTAACTGATCTTGTTTGTGTTGTATATCTCGTATAAAGAGTGATAAGGCTGAGTTGTTTTAGAATTGAGTTATCTGTAATTTCCTCAATTGAGATAAAAGAAATTTGAGTTGGAAAATGGGATTGTAGGAAATCTTATTTTGATAAGGAAAGGATTAATTTATGAGCTGTATATTTTTATCCCTAACTTTGTTGGACTACATATTTTATTATCAGGTATTTTTCTTCTATAAATATAGTTTCATACAGGTTGAAAAAAGCGTCTAAACACTTCAGCAAAAAGAGAAATTGAGCGTACAAGAGAGAAAAGTTCTGAAGCAGTTGAAATGGACGTTGGAACAGTATAGACAAGTGTTTCATCAAGTCATTTAAAATAGTTTGAGTCCAGTTCTTAGTTCATGTATTAGACACTAAATTGTAATCTCGTTCAGTTTATAAAAAGCACTTTTTGAGGTTGTAATATAGAGTTAAAATCCCTTTGGGTAAAGAGTTTGGAGTTAAGTTCTTTGTGTTCCAAACTAGGGTAGTTTGGAAGGGTAGCAACAGTCTAGAATTGTTGTGTATGGCCTTAGAGGAAGGTCCTTGGGGTTATCTTTGTAATCCGATTTTGGCTGGTAAGTGTATTGGATGAAAAATCACCGAGGTCTCGAACAAGGTCCCGGCGGAACATAACATGAGTCCATTTCGCGAAGCAAACCCACGAGGAGAGGCAACATGATTCTTCGCCTCGAGAAACCATCTCGGAAAAAGAGGAAAACCGAGCTCAAAACATCGAGCTCGGGAAGACCGCTATAACAACGTAACCCCGAGCGGATGCCACCCTCGTCAAACGATGCCTAATTTTTGTAACCGTCGACTGTTGCTCTAGCATTTATGGGAAAGATCGTGAGTCAACCACGATCAAACGTGGAGTAATGGCCATAAAACATGATTATTATGTTTATAACGTCATTCTTTTCCTTGATTATAAGTAGGATCCACTTGTAAACAAACAGGACATGAGAAATACAATATTCAACTTATACTTTTAAGCTTTGTCTCGTTTATCATTTAGCTTATTCTCTGTCTTACTTTTTAGCTTCTATCTATTTCGAATCTGATCCTAGCTCGAATCACTTTGATACAAGCAAATTATCAATTAGACCCAAAACAAATTCAATTTGTTGTCCTATCCCGATTTAGACCAACACAGTGAGTTTAGTGGATTGATTGAAATTCCCACAGGGGGTGGGTCGTGGTTTTTTTATACCTTTGAGCCAGGGTATTTTTCACGTTAAAATCGCGTGTCTTGTCTAATTTTTCTCTTTTATTGTCTTGTTAAACTGCAGTTGGAACACCCGCAGAAACTGTTTCAAGTGAACTGTTCTAACCTGGTCAAAAATTTAAAAAGAGGCAAAATCGTTATCGACCCAGTTCATCCCCCTTGTATCGAGTGTACTCTAAACTAACATAAGTGTTTATAAGTCTATAACTTTTTAAATTATCAAACACTAATTAATAGTTTTATAATCATATATATGCTTTTAAGCTTATCCAAACGGGTTCATAGTATTAAATTGTTCACTCGCTAACCAACTAACAAATTAAAATAGTAAATCGAGACATTTCCTGGTATGTGACTAGCTAGCTAAGCTAGCTTCTCTCTGGTAATTTTATTAGAAGAGAATGCAGAATCTAGAATCATTAATTCTGAACCTGCAAAATTTTGTAAATGCGAAAACTTTAAAAAAAAAAATTTAAAAAAAAATTTTAGCACACAAATACATACTTAATTATTGAACCTACACAGCTCGTCCTAGATCCGCAACTTTTATTCTTGACATATAATATAAAACTTCATAACTGGGATAAGGAGGTATTCATTTGGAAGCAGATGCGGAAGCTACAGTTTGAGCAACAACTTTGAAAAAAGCAAGCAGCTCAGCCTTTGGAGGTGAATGTTCCTTAACTTGGCTGCACTGAATGTACTCATCTCTCCATGCACAAAAATTTGGGAAATTTTCACTTGTTACCAATTCAACTCCAGTGGCTTCTTCAAATACTTTAAGCCAAATTCCCACCAAATTTGCAGCAATATCAGCAAATCCAAATTTGTCCCCCACAAAGAACTTCTTATCCTTGAGCTCATTATCAAGAACTTTCAGCATCTCACAAACTTCCTCTTTTCCCTTCTCTCGTTCCTCTCCAGGAATGAAAGTTTTAATTATTGCTGGCACCTGCAATACACTCAGAAACTTAAATAATATAAGTATCAATTATTCTCAATTATACATTTAAGAATATATAGAGTTAATTTCACGTATAGTCATTTAAACTTTATCTACCTTAATAGTAAAGTCACTAATAAGCCTCGAAATTAGTCATTGTAGAAAATGACACGATCACTCTAAACTTATTATTAAGGGATTAGTGTTTCTTCTTGAATTGGCCCTACCCAGCAGAGATCTTGACTAATTTAAGTTTCGAATATCAGATAATGAAATGAAAATTAAATATACCTTATCATCAAGGAACTTAGCCCAAAAACGAGCAATAGCTCGGTCATAAGGGTCTTTAGGCAAAATGGAAGGGCCATCAAATGTCTCATCAATGTACTCAAGAATGATAAAAGACTCAACAATTGGCTTGCCATTGTGAATGAGAACTGGGATTTTTTTGTGAATTGGATTTGATTGAAGAAGTAGAGGGCTCTTGTTTTGTTTATCTTCTTCTACATATTCATATTTCACACCCTTAATCTTTAGTGCCAACTCGACTCTCTGACTAAATGGGCTATACCAGAAACCTAGCAACTTCACTTCTGCCATCCCACAACGTTAGTCTTAAGTTTTTTGCTTTACTATACTGGAGGGATTGAATTGTGGTCCTCTTTGATAGAAGGAGAAAGTAAAGGTAGTGTGGTACTGTGGTCTTAGGAACCAAATAAATACTCCTTCCGTATCGTTTTACTTTCTCACACTTTTACATGTCCTTAAGATATATGTCCTTAAGATATTAATAATGAGTAAGAATTATTGTCTATTTTATCCTTATTTATATCTCCATTCTTATTTGAACTATCATAATATTACCTCATCAATTAAGATATTTGGTTCTTCAAAAATAATAATTACTAAGGATAAAATTGAAAAAAATTAAAAATTTTGCATTAAACTCTTAAATAAACAAATAATTTAGATAATTATTTTTAGTAAGGCAGACAAATAACTCCGTGAGGACAACGTTTCATTTTTGACAAATAAATTCCCTAAATTAATGCTTCCGTATTGATCAAAGAGGAGACACATGTAAGCACTTAGCTAACTTTACTTTTGACTCATTCTCCCCAAATAAAAAAAAAAAAAACTTTACTTTTGACTCTTCAGCAGAGAGAATTATTAGAGGTCTTGTGAGCATGAAAAATAGAAATTTTTTAGAATAAATCTTTCCTCCTGTTATGACCTCCAAACGATACACCAGAATTAATTGGATCATAACAAATTTACCAAAAAGAATCATGAACCAAGAACCCTGTTACTTCTGACTTCTACATATTGTAATAGGAGTACATTGTTTGTTGCACAAGATAAAGTCGTCACTGCAAACGTGATAAGAGAACTTATCTTAAAATTAAAGATACCTAGCTAGCTTATAAGTTACTCCCTCCGTCCCATTTTAGTTGTCGCTTTAGCAAGTTTCATTTGTCCCAAATTAGTTGTCGCTTTAGCATTTCAAGATATCTTTTACCAATTCTTTCCAACTAGGCCCATATTTAATAAAGGAGTATTTTGTAGAAAAGTCAATCCAGTTTCATTTATTAGGGGTAAAATAGTAAAAAAACATACCCTATTTATTGATTTCTTAATGGGCGTGCATAAGCCTAACGCGACAACTAAAATGGGACGGAGGGAGTATAACATTTGTCTGAACTTTTAGGAAATTGAGCTTGTCAAAACTTGGCTGCTGTTTTTGCATCTGCTCTCAAATGAGATCTCCTCCACCAACTTAAGAAATTTCGACAACTTGTCAATAAAAGTACAACATAGCAGGAAGTAGTTGTCTCGATTTCGAATAACTAGCTGGTCAATGGTTTTACAGTAAATAATCACATCAATTTGCTCATCGAATTGAAAAAATAAAGGCAGAATTGGTCACTCATACTAGTAGTAGTATTAAAAGGAATAATTGGTGACTAAATAGTATCAATGCATTTTTATATTTCTAGGGAAGTTGAAAAAATTGATGAAAAAAGCAAACCACGAGATTTGATGAAAATGTGTGACATGAGCACATAGGTCATCTCTCGACTCTCGAGACACTTGTGTAATATGGATTGCTGAAAAGCTTGTGAAGGTCAAATTCCATTCCATAAGAAGCCAAAAGCTAAGAAGATAGAATTGCAAATGAAGCTAAAATTTTGAGCAATTAAGAAGTTCATTCTTCATAAAACATTTGTGTCCTGAGTCTTCTAGTTCCACCACCAAGAAAAAGTTAAAATCGACTACACACATGCAGACTGCAGTGACATAAGCCACTAAATAAAATACTTAGAAAGCATCAAATGCTAAACCTATTAATATCAAAAGTACAATAAGCTTAAGAGACGTTTGGTAGGGTGTGTTGCTTAGCTAAACATGATATTAGTACTTTTTACAATTGTATCTACTGTTTGGTACTAGTTTTTTTTAGGCTGAGATAAGTAATAGTACATGTATCAGTTAATACGTCAATTAAAGTATTATTTAATACCTAGCTCATCATGGTATTAATAGTATACCATGTTTATCAATACATGAATAAATAATGAAATGATAAAAATACTCACCCTGAAACTATTGTCTTTAATACATGGATAAGAAATCAAGAGTATAATTGAAAACAAAAGTTTATACAGTTTTAAACCAAACACAAGTTTAAGTTATATAATGTTTATTCAAATTTTAATATAATGAGTCAAACACGTGACTAAAAACAATCCAGACATTATTAATCTCTGTATTACGAATCTCTGCCAAACGACGGAATGTTAAAATTTTGAAAAATTGAACCCATTCAGTTCCTAATCCATCGCTGCGCACTTGTCTGTAAAGTTAAGAATTGATTCAAATGCACCATTCTAAAATGTGCAGCAACTCTTTTCTTTAGTCTTTTTTCATGAAAATGAACAAGACAATCAAACTACTTATAGTTTTTGTAGACTAATAATAGAGGCTAAGTCATCGGTCAATGTGGAATCATTAAATTAGACAATTGAATTGTCGACCAAGAAACAATATTTTTTGTATTTTTGTTCCTATTTTCGTGGTTGCTAAGACACTTCCTTAAATTTTCCGTCTATAAAAGAAGACAAGTATTCAAGAACAAAATCCCATCACAAAAGTTTCCTCAAACATAACAAAGTAAAAACCACATAACCTAAATTGTGAGATGGCAGAAGTGAAATTGCTTGGTGTTTCGTATAGTCCATTTAGTAACAGAGTTGAGTGGGCACTAAAGACTAAGGGTGTCGAATATGAACTTATAGAACAAGATCTACAAAACAAGAGTCCTTTGCTTCTTGAATCCAATCCTGTTCACAAGAAAATCCCAGTTCTTATTCACAATGGCAAGGCCATTGCTGAGTCCATGGTAATTGTTGAATACATTGATGAGACTTTTGATGGCCCTTCCATCTTGCCTAAAGACCCTTATGATCGAGCTCTAGCTCGTTTCTGGACAAAGTTCATCGATGATAAGGTAATATTCACTTTTATGTTGTTGTATAGAAGTATTATATATATTCTGAGTATTATATATATTCTGAGTCTAAGTAATATGTATTGGTGGTGTAAAATTATTTACGCAACGAGATTACTTGTTTTATTGTATGTAACTCTATTATATCAGACTAAATTATAGTGATGTAGAAATTCATCAGAGTAATGTTAGTATACATGACTTAAATCGTTTTCTATATTTTGCATAATTTCATTAAAATAATTAAAAGTGTGTTAATTGATATGACTGAACTTTTTATCGGAAATGACTTATTTTCTGAAAAATATTTTCCTAGGCATGTTTTCTGATGTTGGTTGGAGATCGAAAAATATTTTTTCAATTGAAGACTTATTATAGTAATAATAGCAAATCAGATAATCTTTTCATGAAATTTTAGTGTATCAAATATTAATATAATTTGAAAAATATTTTTGCGAATATAAGAAAATTACTTATATTTTTACAAGTCTTTTTTCTTACTGGACGCACCTTAAAATTTATTTGTTTTGCAGCTACTATCATTGGGGAAAGCTTTGTTTGGCAAAGCAGAGGAGGCAGAGAAAGCCAAAGAAGAGTGTGGTGAGGTGCTGAAAGTTCTCGATAATGAGCTAAAGGATAAGATGTTCTTTGTGGGTGACAAATTTGGATTTGCTGATATTGGTGCAAATTTGTTGGCATATTGGATGCCAATTATTGAAGAAGCCTCTGGAAATATTTTGGTGACAAAAGAAAAATTCCCAAACCTTTGTAGGTGGAGAGAAGAGTATATTAACTGCAGCCAAGTTAAGGAATATTTGCCACCAAGAGATGCATTGCTTGCCCATTTCCAAGCTCGTTTTCAAGTTGCAGCTGCTCCAAAATGAACTCTTCTTTCTTGTGAGGTTTCAAGATTTTGTGTGGCAATAAATATGCGAACTAGTTAGCCAAGCTTTTCACAGTCTAGTAGGTAATATCCTGTATTTTTTATTACTATTGGCCAGTTTGTTTTGTAAGGGTGTAATAATCTCATTCGGGTACTAAATGATATTCTCGCTTTTTCATTTTATCCCATACTCTTTTACATTTGATCTGCTAAAAAAATGAGTCAATTTTAAATATGGAAATAATTTCTAAACTTCTCATTTCACTTACAATAACAATAATTATAGTCCAGATATGGTGTATTTAAAAATTTTCCTTTCACTTAAAATTATGTATCGGATCAAATATCTCAACATAACATGAACAGATGGAGTAAGATAGTAATTGTAGGATTAATTTCGTCGGTGGTCACTGAAGTATTGTTTCATTACCACAAAGTCACTTATGTTTCATTTGTTATCCAAAAGTCACTCAACTTTGCTCCGGTCTACAACAAAGTCACTCAAGCCGGATTTTGTTTAAAACTTGCCGGAAAAATGATGTGGCATCATTAATTAAAAATAATCTTTTTAATTAATTTTTCATCTCTTAATCTAATTTCTTAACCCATTATTCTTATTTTACCCAACCCAAACCCATTTCACTACTTCGTTTTTGCCACATTATGCCAAGGATTTCACTACTTTTTTTTTTTTTGGGCCACATTATGCAAGGGAGCCACATTAGAAATATATTTCAACTAACTGGAGATTAACAGGACAATCTAGTTTAACAAGACATTTCAAAGAAGTAATCTTCAGTTAGTTTTCAACTGAGACCTACTGAGTTGTTATTATCGTCAGACACATCAGTTTTTTAAGGTTTTATATCTGTGTATCAATTATTTTAATGCAGTTAGCAAAAGCAAGGACAGACCTATAAATTAGAGTGTCATATCTTACATGAAGATATACAAATAACTATTTTATCAATGAAAATTTTGAAATTTGATAAATATTATCTACCATATAATCGCTGGGGTACCAAGCAAAAATCAAATAACCCAGAAAAATCAAAAGAAAAAATTAAGAAAAATCAAAAATAAAAAATTTGACTTTGTTTGGTATCAGCTTGTTTGGATGGTTGTTATCAGTTGTACCATATCGTACGGTTACTGTACTGTTACTATAAAATAATGTTTGTATGGTTAGTCCGTCGTTACATAGCGATGAAGAGCCCATTTTATGCAACGACCGATTTGGTGTGATCACGTCGTTACCATATCTTTTTTATCTCTTCTGCCCCTTAATATTCTCATATATTACCATTTATCTCATCTATTTTATAGTAACTCTATCCTGTATCTTTTTATTTTCTTGGCAATATTGTAAATTCATTCTTCATTTACTAGTATGTTATGTCATGAAACGACTGCAAACAATATAATTTATTAAATTTTGAACTCAACAAAATATAAAGTACAATACAATATATACATTATGAAACCATATACATAACAACAGTCCAAACGAGCTGTTATTTTGGTTTTAAAATTTTAAAAAATCGACATAACTAGTTTGATTTCATAATTGAAAAATCGAACCAAACCGATCTAAGCTCGTTCATTTTGATTCATTTCTCATTCCTCATTTCCCCTTTTTGCTTAATCAATTTGCCTAACATTACTCAATTTGATTAACTGACTAATTCAATATGAAACAGAAGCAAAGAGAAATGGCATCAGTATGAAATATTTATGCACGATGATAATGTAGTGAAATGTATTTGGATTGGGTAGAATAAGAATAATGGGTTAAAGAATTAGATTAATAGATGAAAATTATTTTTAATTAATGATGCCACATCATTTTTCCGGCAAGTTTTAAACAAAATCTGGCTTGAGTGACTTTGTTGTAGACCGGAGTAAAGTTGAGTGACTTTTGGGTAACAAATGAAACAAAAGTGACTTTGTGGTAATGAAACAATAGTTCAGTGACCACCGGTGAAGTTAACCCTATAATTGTACCATATATGGTGGGGGAATGAGATCTTTTAACTTTAATTAGATTTCTCGAATTTGAATTTAGAGAATAAAGGAAACTCATAGGGGAGGGAATCGCATCTAACCTGATCAAGCATGGACAACTCATACGCTCATACTTTTAGGCTTATAGTAATAATTAATTGAGGATAAATTGTAATTATTAATTGAGGATAAATTGCCGGCCAGCATAAAAATTAGACAATTGCATTAGCTTTGTTGCAATGACATTCCTTTTTCCCGTCTATAAAAGAAGAGAAGAATTCAAGAACGAATCATGAAATGTAAAAGTGAAAGACAGAAATTAATTTATTTAGTGAAATTGCTAGGTGGTTCAACGAGTGCCTTTAGTCTCAGACTCTCAGAACTGAGTGGGCTGGGCTCTGAAGATTAAGGGAGTGAAATATGAGCTTATAGAACAAGGTCTACAAAATAAGAGCACTTTACTTCTTCAATCGAATCCACTTCACAAGAAGATATTTCAGGATATTCATATAAAAAGTGTGTAATAAAATGTGAGAGAAGATCTTATAATGAATACTACTTTTGCTATCCGTAATTGAACAAAACCTTCAACCACTAATATAGTTTAGACTTTTAATTGAAGCTAATTCATTGGTCAAGTATTAAATGAGAAAACTGCATAGTCAACCAAGAAAGTATTGTTTTTGCTCTTAATTGCTTAGTTGTTGAGCCACTTCCTCAATTTTTTCCTCCATAAAAGAAGACGAGAATTCAAGAACAAAAATCACCACATAGATTTCTTCAAAACACAGAAAAAATATATGCCACAGAATTAAAATTGTGAGATGTCTGAAGTGAAATTGCTTGGTGTTTCACACAGTCCATTTAATACAAGAGTTGAGTGGGCTCTGAAAACTAAGGGTGTGGAATATGAATTTATAGAACAAGATCTACAAAATAAGAGCCCCCTACTTCTTCAATCCAACCCTGTTCACGAGAAAATCCCAGTTCTCATTCATAATGGCAAGCCAATTGCTGAGTCTATGGTCATTCTTGAATACATTGATGAGACTTTTGATGGTCCTTCAATCTTGCCTGAAGACCCTTATGATCGAGCTATATCTCGTTTCTGGGCTAAGTTCATTGATGATAAGGTACAGTTCACTTTCTTCTATATATTCGAATTTAGGATCTATACCACTTAAGAAATATTTACACAACCATGTTATTTATACTTTATTGCCGATAACTTTATTTAATAGGAGTAGCATTGATTCGAAACCTATAATAAATGGTAAGTAATAGGTTAAAATTACATTAATAGGGTACATATTTAATTACATTGCGTATAAGTGTATATACCTTAAATCTTATGCATATTTGCAGAATTCAAGGAAGTTTCCTTTAAGGTGTGTTAAGTACTCCCTCCGGTCCATTTTAGTTGTAAGGGTTGACTTTGCACACATCTTAAGAAATCATAAATAAGCATAGTATTAAAATAGACCGGAGGAGGGAGTATGATGGAAGTTATTTTTGTGAACAATGACTTATTTCTTGGAATATGTATTCCGATGTTTTCTAAGAATAAGAAAATAATTATTGAAGATTTATAAAGATATTAGCAAACCAAATATACTCCTAATAAGTTGATAAAATATTTGAAAACTAAAGATTAGTAATAATGTTAAAGTATTAATAGAATGACTGATATGAAGTTAAGAGTGAGATAACAATGAAAGAAAATAAAAAACAAATTTAAGTTTTGAATGTTTTGCAGTTACCAACATTGAGGAAAGCTTTGTTTGGCAAAGGAGAGGAGTCAGAAAAAGCTAAAGAAGAAGCTTGTGAGATGCTGAAAGTTCTTGATAATGAGCTCAAGGATAAGAAGTTCTTTGTTGGAGACAAATTTGGATTTGCTGATATTGCTGCTAGTATGTTGGCTCATTGGATGCCAGTAATTGAAGAAGCCTCCGCAAATATTTTGGTGACTAAAGAAAAATTCCCAAATTTCTGTGCATGGAGAGATGAATACATTTACTGCAGTCAAGTCAAGGAAATTTTACCTCCAAGAGATGAGTTGCTTGCTTTTTTCCAAGCTCGTTTTCAAGCTGCAGCTTCTGCTTCTGCTCCCAAATGAACAATTGGTGAAATTTCAAGATTTTGTGTGGCAATAAAACTACCTCTTCAAGAAAACTCCATATCTTGTGTTTTTTGTTGTTAGTAGTTTGTTTTGTATGAGAGTGTGATAATCTCTTCCGGATATGAAATGTTATTCTCGATGTTTCATTTTATGCAAAATTCTTTTATTTTGTCTGTAATAAAAGATGACATATTTTTCTTAACTTCGTATTTTACCCAGAATTACAATAGTTATAGCCAAGAAAAGTAATGTTGTGTTTAAGACAACAAGTTAAATGATTTTTTCAGTTCTCTTGAAATTATGTTTCCAATTAAACATCCCAATGTAAGTAAAACAGATAGAGCAAGAACTGTACCACAAGACTATGGTGGATGAATGAGTTCACTTTACGGTTAACCAAATGTCTGGAGTTTGAATCTAGAAGATGAGAGAACCCTTATGGAGAGGAATCGCCAGCCAAGATGAAAGCACGGACGAGTAAACTTTTTTCATTATACAAACATTTTTTTACAATGTACGAAACCTTGAATATATTAACAGAGTGAAATATGAACTTATAGAACAAGATACAAAATAGGAGACTTTACTTCTTCAATCGAATCCAATTCACAAGAAAATTCATGTCCTCATTCACAATGGTGAGCCTATTGCTGAATCATTGGTCATTCTTGAATATATTGATGAAACATTTGAAGGCCCTTCTATCTTGCCTAAAGGCCCTTATGACCGAGCTTTAGCTCATTTTTGGGCTAAGTTCCTCGATGACACGGTAATCTCTGTTAGTATGTGACTATTTCGATTGTCTTGGTCATGTATTGCTGATTCCGGTATGGTGTATATGTTAGCAGATTAAGTCAGACATGTTTGGCTTTATATTCAATCTGGTATCAGCGCCCGGCTGATCGAGGTTCGTGTCGAAAAGTCTCTGTTTAGGAGGGTAAAGCACTATTTACCAGACGTGACTCTGTTCGCCGGGTTCTAATCCAAGAATACTAGTACTTGAGAGTTTTGCAGTGCTTGCCAATATTGAGGAAAGCTTTGTGGAAAGGAGAGGAGCAAGAGAAAGGTAAAGAGGAATTTGGTAAACTGCTGAAAGTTCTTGACAATGAGAAGAGTACATTAACTATAGCTCCAAGGGATTTGGTTCTTGCCCATTGTAAAGCTCGCTTTCAAGCTCCAAAATGAAAACTTAACTTGTGAAAATGATCGAGCTTTGTTGTGGCAATGAATCTATCTGCTATGTAAAACAAGCTTAGCTAGCCTTCATATGCTCCCTCCGTTCTACTTATTTGTTACAATTATATTCAATTGTCAAAGTCAAATTTGTTGATTTTGATTGCGATTTCAGATATAGAATTTTTATGTTCTCTAAAATAAAATTTATATTTTTAAAAATTAAATAAAAAATATTATAAATAATAATAATTAACAATTTAAAATATTTAAAAATACGTGAAAAGATCGCCATTAAAGAAAAGATTATTCGTCTACAGAAAATCTGAATATATGATAACAAAGTAGAACCGAGGGAGTCCTATATTAGGCAATATCTTGTGTTTTTGTTTTGCTAGTTTGTCAATAGTATGAGATTGTTATCTCCTCCAGCTACTAAATAATACTCCCTCCGTCCCACTTTGTTTGTCGTAGTTCGGATTTCGAGGGTCAAACGAGTTTATCTTTGACCATAGTCTTTATATAAATATTTTAAATATTTTGAGTTGTAATTTATTGTGACTTATAGTACTTTTCATGTAGTTTTCAAATATGTAAATTTTATTTAAGAAAAGTTAAAGATTTTATTTCGTAATCTACGGTCAAATGTAAGAAGTTTGACTCTCAAAACAGTAACTATGAAAAACAAAATAGGACAGAGAGAGTACTCATTTCGTGTCAAGTTCTACTAAGGTTATTGAGTGGGCATAAGTTTAAGAAAGAGAAAAAAAATAACATGCTATAACATTTTCTATACAAATATTTTGGTCACAAATCTATGTGTTGCCTGCAAAAATTGTAAAACTGATTGAGGCTACATGTAGAAAGTTTCTGTGGACCGGAGGGGTTGAGTTATCAAAAAAGGCCTTACTAGCATGGGATAGAGTTTGTCACCCTCAATCAGCAGGTGGTCTGAATATATTAAATATTGCAAACATGGAATAAAGCTGCTATAAGTAAACTCATGTGGAACCTCTGTAGCAAAAAAGATAAATTGTGGGTAAAGTGGATCCATACCTACTATGTGAAAGAGAGACAAGTGTGGGATATTGCACCCAAACAAGCTTCATGGATGGTACAAAAAATCCTGAAAGTCAAGAGAGCAATAGAGCAAGCGGGAATGGGGGTAGCTGAGTTTCAGACACTGACAAAATTTTCAATCAAGCATATGTACATCAGATGAGAGGTGTTTTTCCTAAGGTATCATGGAGGAAAATAGTGTGTAATAATGTTGGGGTTGCTAAATGGGTGTTCATCTTGAGACTAGTGGCACATGAAAAATTACACACAAAGGGTAGATTGGCTCAATGGGGGATGGATGTCACTTTGAATTGCCCGTTTTGCAACAATGGTAACGAGAGTATCACACATCTTTTCTTTCAATGCGAGTTGGCAACATACATATGGAACAAGCTCCTGAGATGGCAAGGGATGAGCAGATTAGCAATGGATTGACAAGGAGAAATACAATGGGCTGAAGCAAATGCAAGAGGTAGAAGTGCTGAAGCAGAGGTTTACAGAATGTCTCTAGCTGCCTGTGTGTACTACATTTGGAAGGAGAGAAATCAAAGAGTGTTCCAAAACAAACAAGAAGATCTAAATTTCATTCTTAAACAAATCATCCAAGAAGTTGTCAGTAGAGGAACAATGAAGAGAAGGTTAGCTAGGAAGCTTGAGCAATAAAATTTTTATCCTTAGATGTTTTGTAACAGGTAGATGCTAGACTGGTAATAGCTGGTAGGTAGTTGAGGTTTGATATATAGTATCTGAAGTTGGGGCTTCTTGTCCAACAGTCAGTATTTTCTCTGTACACAAATGCTCAGTTTGGTAGTAAAATTTTGTTTTTTACCAAAAAAAAAAAAAGTTTGTCATTAAAACAATATGATAATTTTAAGGTGTTTAATAATTAAAAAAAATTAATAAAATTAAATAGTCAAAGTTAAATATGAGTAATATAATAAAATACAAAATCTATTTAATAATTTAGAAAATTAGAGTTATTGTTGTAAATCCATGTATTTGTGTTAATGTGGATGACCACTACTAACCACTAACTTATGATTTATTACCCCCACTTTCTCCTACATAATTCCTCCCCAATATGTCCTACTTAATTCTTGTAATCTTTGGGTTGATTTGTAATCTATGTATTTGTATCCTATAAATAGAGCACATCTGGCTCTATGAAAGACACACTTGAAACACTTTGAGAATAATACAAGTTCTTCCTTCTCCTCTCATATATTTTGTCTTGTTCTTGCACTACTTTACTATTAGTTTTACAACAGGTTATCAGCACGAAAAGCCTCTAATTCAATCCTCATCATGATTAGACGAGCCCCATTCAACACATCAGGTAAGTTACCTTGTCTCATAAGGGATTAGTGCAAAATAATAGTACCTCTCACATGAAGGTTTTCCTTCAACAAACTTGTATAATACAATTACTTTGAATAAGCTCTCCCACTGACATTACTTTGAGTTTTACTAATGTCTATATATTAAGATGGTTATTTGAGTGCTAGACTTGAGGGTGAGATTTGATGTTCTGGTAAGAACCATATTTGACAATTGAATTAAGAACAGAAGATGAGTTGGCTGCCATAATTTATGGTAAGGTTTCTTACAATTTCTTTGAACCACATTAGCACTTGTGCCATCAGTTGAAAAATGTCCATTTCATTGAGCATTTATCTTGTTCAAGGCTTGATAAAACTTTTGAATAACATATTTTTCATACGTCGTTTAATTTTGTCCACATAATATTTTGTTCATTTTTTTACGTTTGGTGGTTTCATTGTTTCATTGTCATATCTTAGTTAAATAAATATTCACCTCTTGCCACTTCTTAATAAAATAATACTGTATTATGTTGATGTCCTTTTAAATATTTCAAGATACTGGATAAAATGAGACACAAAAGTGGATACTCACGGTACTGCTAATTTTTGTATTAGCACTCTACTATATACGAGTGTGGCACTAATATTTCTTTTAAGGTATATTTATGTGGTTTGAAAAGGTAAATATAAAATTGGGAATCATATTTTCCCTAACTAGTATATTTGTCTATATTTTATATGACCTTGCACTTCTTACCAGGTCAAAATTGACGGATTTTGAATATGTCATATCTTTCACATTTTTAGCTATTTAGCTTATGAAATCACATGACTTAAGTCTAATAGACTGCCTATTATTTAGATTTAAGTGATAAAATAATAATACAATACTCGTATTCAGAATAACCAATATTGCACTAGATGCATTTAAAGTTTTTTAAGGTATGTTGATCGACTCAATCAAATACAGTAACCTATAATATATGATGAATGGTTATGTTAACATTTTGGACATTATTTGGTACTATCTAATGCTCGACTTTTATGGTAACATTCTACCAGCACACTTTCGCACAATAAGCCATTTAATGAGGTTCAAACGATGAGTAAGAGTCTCATCAGATCATTGAAGATAAAATGTTTGGATTCAGGTTTCAACATACTATGACCTGAATCGGCTTTATATTGGTTAAGGATATTGGGTTTAAGTCCCAATGCATCATATTGATGACATATGATGACCGCGGCAAAATTATATGACTTATAAGCCCGTTCTATATATATGCTCCATTCATAGAGGTGAATGTGGGAGCAGATTATGCTCCATTCCCTAAAATGAATGTGGGAACACACCATAAGCTCCATTCCATAAGGTGAATGTGGGAGCAATACATGCTCCATTCATGAATGTGAATGTAGTAGCAACACATAATATGCCTGGAAGAAGGCAAAATATCTTTATGTCTGAAAGAAGACACAATATTTTATGACTGAAAGAAGGCAAATATTTTTCTGTCTAAAAGATGGCAAAATAATTACCATGGTAGATGTCACGGGGGCGGTTTTTGACAACCAAAACCTGCCGAGGTTTGCCCCGTGCGGCGGCAACGCACCCTTGCGAATCCCAGCCTTCCCTACGCTTTGTTTATATACTAGGGTCGTTTGAAATAGTTTAAGAACTTGGAACAATTATAGGCAGCAACGTAAGTAAAATAGCAACACAACGATATACGGAAAACCCGTTCCCAACCAATGGATTAATATCTCAAGTCTAATACAATTGGATCGACTTCGACTTCGTCCTAAGCCAAGAACACAAGTCGTTCAATGGCTATCTTTCTATCTTCGACTACATTTTTCTGTCTAAGTATTTACAATGAATAAAACAATCATTATATACAAAGGGGGCAGCCAAAAAGGCTTTACAAATGGGTAAGGGACGAATTAATACTTGGCAGCCCACTCAGGCCACGTTTCTGCCCACGCTGCCCACGTTTTCCGCCCACGCTGCCCACGTTTTCCGCCCACGCAGCCCACGTTCTAAGGCCATGTCTCGGCCACTGCCGGCACATGCCTGGCACATGCGGCGTAGGCTTAGCCAATGTCCAGCCGCTTAGCCTACGTCTTGGTCCATCCGTCCCAACTTCGGCCAAGTGCCATGCACCACACTTAGCCAAGCCAATGCTTGTCTTAGCATCACAACACCACGTCATGACACCCCGTTGCCCACAACGTCGTTTTCCCGCTGCCTCGTTCGTTTGCCACCCGACAACCGAAACTGTTCCATCATTGCGCACACTTAGACAACCACAAGACACTAGGCTGCCTAGCCGTCGTGCCACCATCACGTTAGACAATCAGCCCACACATGTTCTTGATCCCACCAAGCAAATTTAACCCGCACTTGTCCAACCGTTCGTCAATCATGTTGTCTTCCACCCGTTTTTGCCCATGGTCGAGCCAACATGCCCAAACTCATGTCATAGCCGAATCCACCAAAACCAAGGGTCTAACAGTAGAGACCATGGTCGTGGATGTGGCAATGGATGAAATATTACTCATTATTGTAAAATAAATAAGAGAACAATAAGAGTTTTCAAAAGTAACCATTCATACAGTAAATATAATAATGTCATCAATGTGTTATGAGAATATGAGGCACCTCCAAAATAATTGTGGTCCGTTCCTGAAGTGAAGGAGACAATTTATAATAAATATTATGAATGTAGATCCATTCCTGGAAGTGAATGTGGCAATATATGATAAAAGGTATGAATACGGACGTGCCCATCTGTGGTTGATAAAGTACCACAACTCACCTCCAGAAGAGGTTCGAGTAGAATGAATCTATTATTGTGGCATGAATGGTCATTGCTCACGTACAAAACGTACGTCAAAATTATGTGTTATTATGAATTACACAAGAGCAAGTAAGCAAGAAATAGATCTTGCATTTAATGATTTGACCATGACAATAATTATATAATTTTCTCCTTGAAGAAAATATTCACCATATGGATGGTGCCGTGAAATATAAGGTAGTACAAAACTAATTGAGAGCTCTGAAAGAGCCAATTTATTACTACCTGGAGGAATAAAATTGATAAAATATTTAATGTAGTATGTCTCAAAGAAACTTGTTAAGTTTCAAATATATTTGCCAAAATGGCTATCAAATTGAGACTACAAATATGAGAAGATTTATTATCTTTATATTACTACATTAATAGCGGGTTATATATATATAAATAAAATAAAGGGTTACCCGCTTCTTCCTCCAGTTTGTACTACATAAATATAAGAATGTCGGGTGAGATATATGTGCTTGAATAACTCCCCGTCTCTTCATCGAGTTTGTACTACACAAAGTATAAGTGTGTTAGAATCATACACGCATGCCACAATAAACTTTTAATTTATTGTTACAAAGCCCATATTATAGTAAACCAAAAGTTTACTAGATGAATAAATTTACGAGTTGGCATGACCGGTTTGACCATACCGGTTCAAATATGATGTACAAAGTATATAAATGAGAATTCGCATGGGTATATACTGAAGAATAAAGATTTTTCAAGAATTCTTTTTGTGCTGTTTGTTCTCAAGATAAATAAATTATTCGACCAACTAAATTTGGGATCAGGATCCCTGCACTTCTGGAATGTATAAAAGGTGAATATGGGCCCGTTCACCTACCATGTGGACCATATAATTATTATAAAAAGATGCATCTATAATAAGGTCACATGTGTGTTTATTACAAACCCGCAATGGTACTTGCGAGGATAAATATTTGCTCAAATAAATTTTATTATGAGCATATTTCCAGATTATGCAATCAAGACAAGTTATCTTGATAATGTTTGCAAGCAAGTTTAGCAGATTCATATATTGAAAGCCTCCAATTGTTAATATGAGAACAATGCTTAGGTATGAGGTATGATATATCCATAAAGCAGCACTCGTGCACGACATGCCAAAAAAATAAATTACTCCTCATAATTGGTTCAGGTCAGGAACCAAATATTTTTCCATCTAATCATTCTAATGTGCGGTATATTATCAATTGCTCCACCACAATGTACAAAGATGGATCGAATATAAAGTTGGGAACGAATGTTAGTTTGGTTAACAATAGGGGGAGAAATTAAAGCAGCTGAGGAATAAATAAATTAAATTATCATTTGATTATGATCCTCATCTAAAAATAATGGAAGTCACTGCCAGATGCATTGCTGACCCAAAGAAAAATATTATATTCCAGCTGCTAATGCTCCTGATATCCTGGTGAGGCAATCTATTTATATCAATGAGTCTAAGTCACGCCTGAAGCGTGGTAGACCATTAGGTTCCAAATATAAATTATTGAAAAAGAAAGGAGCAAATAATTAGGATCTTGAGCTTAAGTCTGTTAGGAATACAGACATGAAATTATTGGCCAAAAATAGCAAAACACATTCAAGCAAAAATTGGCTTCACTCGAGTGACGTAAAGTTTTTGGACCTATAGTCCAAACATCTGAAGGTGCAAAGCCAGTGGTGTACAAAGATATTTTTGTACAAAGATATTGATAATAATAAGTCGTTAAATATATAAAATACGACTTGAGGCACAAAGATCCGACATTGATTATATGGAGCTATATTCTCCTTTGGGTGGATGCAATCACCTTCAGGTATGTTATATGTCTGCAGTGCATGAAAGACTTGATATGCGTATGAATATTGCAACAGCCCTTTATATGGCTCATTGAGCAACAATATACTTATCCTTAAAGGATTCAAAATCCTTGAAGCATGTAAAAGTTCCCGGGAAACCTATTCAATGAAACTTCATAAATATTTATATGGATTAAAATAATTCGGCTACATGTGGTAAAATTGCGTCTGCGAGCTTTTTTATATTGAAATATTATATTTTAATGAAATTGGTGCGTTGAAGTATCTTATCAAATATACTCCACTGGTATAGCTTTTGTTATAAGCTTATTGGTAAGATTTAGTTCTTCCTTAATGCGAAGACATCAGAAGAATACATGGTATCTACTTGATCCACAAGGCCCGATATCAACTTGGTATTCATTTGTTGTGGTAGAATACCTATATTGTGAAATTTTATAAAATCAATTGTTGCCGCTACATCTTCAATTTATGAAGAGATAATAGCCATGCTTGAAGCTATGCGACAATATTGGTGAATGAGATTAAGGACTCAACATATTCAGCAACAATGTGGTATTTTTTTGAAGACGAAGATTCAACAATATTATATGAAATATTGCATGGATAATTCAGCTAAAATGAAGATACAACTAAAGGAAATGATTATCCAGCAAAATTACTTTGCAATGGTGATCTTCAAAAAGAATGATGAAGTTAATGCTGAAGAATTCACTCCAGTGATAGTTTGGCGGATCTGTCCACTAAGTCATTGCCAATCTCAACATTTGAGAAACTGATTTACAAGATTGGAATGTGTCGTCTTCAAGATATTGAATGATGTTTTCATCAGGGGGAGTAAAATACTCGCTGCACTCTTTTTCCCTTAACAAGGTTTTATCCCACTTGGGTTTTACTTGTAAGGTTTTTAATGAGGCAGCTCTAAAGGCGTATTACAGGATGTGCGTACTCTTTTTCCTTCACTGGGCTTTTTCCCACCGGATTTTTCCTAGTAAGGTTTTAACGAGGCACATTACCTTCAAAATGGTCATCCAAGGGGGAGTGTTTTAAATCCATGTATTTTTGTTAATGTGGATGACCACTACTCACCACTAACTTATGATTTATTACCCCACTTTCTCCTACATAATTCCTCCCCACTATGTCCTACTTAATTCTTGTAACCTTTGGGTTGATTTGTAACCTATGTATTTGTATCCTATAAATAGAGCACATTTGCCTCTATGGAAGACACACTTAAAACACTTTGAGAATAATACGAGTTCTTCCTTCTCCTCTCATATATTTTGTCTTGTTCTTGCACTACTTTACTATTAGTTTTACAACAGTTATAACTTTAAGGTATCCATTCTCATAACATATTTGGCTAGGAGTTATTCAAGAGGCAACGGAAGTTGAAGTATTGACATACGATGAATTCCCAAAATATCCTTGCTTGGGCTGAAGAGTTACAAACTTGTAGCATTATCAAGGAAATTTTGCCTCCAAGAGAAAAGTTGCTACTTACAAATCTATCTTTAAAACTAGAAAACATAGCTTACAAAAATAACTTCTTTTTTTTTTTTTGGGTAAGGACTGATATCTAAATTAATGAAAAAAATCTAACTATTACAAGGTAGGGCCGAGCTTTGTAACATAGTACTTCGGTCGTCCTGATCATAGTTGTTCATAGAGTTAACAAAAGTGACAAATCTAGGTACCATATTACTTTGCTTGTCATGTTCTAAAATAGAAATTACACATGAAGGAGGAAATTGATAAATTCTAAGTTCTTCAAAAGATGAACTGCAACCCATTTTTGTCATTTAATCTGCAGCTTTGTTTGCTTCTCTATAGTTGTGTTGCAGCTTTAAGTCCCCGCTTCAAATAATAGGAACCTGCAATCATTAATTACAAAAATAACTGTTATTACATGCTTACGGATAATTGCTCATTAGATCTTGCAATGGGCTCGAGATTACGGAAGTGTTAAAGTTCATATTGTTTTAATTTATGGGGGAAAATTTGCTTGCACCTACTGTTTGCTAGTAATTTATTAATGTTTTATATCTTTCAGTCAATACTTTATGATGGTGATTCCATCTTGTTGTTTTTATCTTTTCACAAAATACGTCTACAAATTAGTTCTCTTTAACCGAAAATCCACTATAACAAATAAGCCTTTTAGCGGCATTTTATTAGCGGCAATAAACTAATTGCCGCTAAAGAACCTTCATATAAGTACAATAAGCAGGGCCTTTTAACGCCAATAAGCAGAAATGACCATTAAATATATCTAATTAAAAAAAAATTCTATCAGTTCCACCAATTTCTTCATACCCAAACTAGTTTGGAAAATCTAGGGAAAATATTTGCGATCTCATTTCTCTACGTTGCCGCTCGCCATCGCCTCTCGGCTCTCACCGTCTCCTCTCGCCGCCAATTGATCGTTCTTATTGCTTTGTGATAACTTAGTAGTTAGTTGTTGGATTTATAAATGAATTAGTTAGAAAGTGTAGTATGAGTTGAAGTGCTTATTTCAATGTATTTTGGCAACCCTGAAAATTTCGAGTACATAGAACCCCCATATATAATGAAACTAAATATGACTAAAACATGAAAATTATAGATTCATATGTCTAATTTCCGACGCTTCAAATGCTTTGTCAATCGAAGCTCTGTACAAAAAGTTATGACCTTTTTACTAAAGAGCGGCAGAGTGGTTGTCGCTCGCCTAAAGTATAAAATAAATAAATAAATACGAGCATAGATAAATTGAAATTTTGAAATTTCAGTCTTTATTTTAGATATGCAATTATTTTATCTCCTCATTTTTTTAAATATTTGTGTTTTGTGCATGCGTCATTTGTTGTTATCAGTAGTGAAGTAGAGAAAGAGCAAGCCACTGAGCGGTCTGCTCTATCAGTTGGCAATTGGTGTTTTCATACTGTAGATAGTTTTATTTATGTAGTTTGATCTTATTTCGGTCATTGGAAGGTACTTACTGCCTTCCATAATCTAGTAGAAATCAAGTGTCTCTAGTAATTACCTTCTTAATGTATTGTTTTATATAAAAATCATCAGATTACATAAAGTAAAGTGCACTAAAATGATGCATACAATGCAATCTAATTGAGAAGATGACACTTCTTCTTCTTTACATTGAGTTAGTTTAGAATTGAATAATCTGCCTATCTGCTAAGCTTGTTTGTTAAATACATCATGGTGGTTTAGAGATGAAAGTAGAGTTCTTCGTTGTCCTGAGTTTAAGAGTTGGAGTTACCATCTATCCGTATTTAGTAAGTCACTCACCACTTTGGGCAGGTCAATTTGTAAGCTAAGTTGCTCGGACACCTTTGTCCGACACGGGTGCGGATCTAGAGGTCGGATCCTTCAAGATCTAAATTCTAAGATTCGGGGATACGGATCCTATTACGGATACGGGTGCGAGGATTCTGCTAAAAATAATTCAAAAAATTAAAAATAGAGTTTTAATCCGATCCTACACTTTTTGTTGGCTTTAAGAAACATTTCCCCTTTTGATTTTCTGTTGATGTACGGTAGGAAGACATCATTAGAGAGGTAATTTACCCTAGCTTTGGTTTCACTTTCGGGAATCAAATTATCTTGTCTAGAACTATTCCGCCGCCCGTGGTCAAAGTACCCATAAACATTTGACCATATCCGATACGGATCCCACACCCACACCCATACTAGTGTCGTGTCGACACGGGTGCGGCACCAAAAGTGCCGTGTCCGAGCAACTTAGTTTGTAAGCTAATGATTGTAGTATATGTCCACTTGTGGCTAAAGGAGGCTTAGTTTATATGTTGTAGCTTCAAGTTAGTAGTGTTGCACTTTAACCCCATCTAATTTACTAAGCTACTTTTAAAAGGTTTACATGTGCAGTCATGGGGAAAGTTGACAGGTGAGGTGAATTTTAGCATGGTCATGTCAGTTCATAACTGTAGCAACTGAGTACTGGAGGCTGCAATTGGCAAAGGAATTGATGTATACTCTCATCACTTTAGTGTTCACCCTTTTTGGTTGTGATGGACTGATGGTGCAGTTTTTGTTTGTTTATTTTGATGATGCAGGATGAGGAAACTGGAGTTTGGTATCAGGAAAGAGGGTGAGACTTCAAGATTCCTTGTATGATTACATTGAAGACGGTGCTAATAAAGTATGTATAGATATATCTATTTGAATGATGTTATGAATATAACAAGTTGGTATACCTATCCCCGGAGGAAAATCCTTTCTTCCAAGATAACTTGCCTGGCTCAATCATACCACCTAGCAAATGTCCACTAGTATCTATCTGACTAATAATGAATCTTTATGATGTCCTTTTGTCACTAATTTCAGTTATAGGTTGTGCATCCAGTAGTAGACTCCATCAATGTAACTGAAAAGATATTGGATGTTTATCTGAATCAATTACTTCCACTATTCTGTACTCAGGCTGATGAAGGAAACTATGCAACTACTGCTGCATGTGATATTCAGTTATTGCAGGTAACTATACTTTTACATGTTTGTTTGCTAATTCTAAATGGATCAATTTGAAACTGAATCAATGTTCTGGCAGATACTTTTTCCTAGAAAATATTTACCACCACATCTGGTGTTTATATAAAACCATAAACATTTGACCTAGCATCTCTCATATGTAGATATAAGATTAAGCATTTATATGAGTGTTGGAAGGCATATATTCATAATTTGGCTGACTTGAATAAATATACTTATAAGCTGAAATGAAATATATATTTTTTCTTGGAAGGCACTCTCTAGAAGGATTCACTATGGAAAATTTGTTGTTGAGGTTAAATTCAGGGATTGCACTGATGAGTATACATCACTTATTCTTGCTCAGGTATGCAATGACATATATAAATGGAATTCTGAACATTTAAGAATATCTAGATTGGAGAGTCTAGATTAAGAATATCTGGACTGGAGATCTACAATGAAAATGTAAGGGACCTATTGAATTCTGAATCTGGTCGTAGCCTCAAGCTTACTTGATGATTCAGAGGTACATAAGATAAAATTAATCTTAGGATTTTATAGCTTTCTCTCCTTGTCAAAAAAGGAAAAAGAAAAAGGAAATAAAGAAACAAGTGAAATATCATTCTTAAATCTGAACATTTGTAGAAGAAACATCAACCAATGAACATCTCAGACATTTGATTACTCTGTGAGGGTAAATTTTGATTCTTTCAATGTGAAATAGCTTTGGTTTCTTCTGTTAGTTTTTCCAGTCTAGCCTTTTCCTTCATGAACAATCATTCTTAGCTCAAAGGACATAAGTTGTTAAGCCGTTGGTCGCCGGTTGCCATGAAGTCCAGCAATAGAGGTACTTGAGTAATCTATTAAGCTTTAATCTTTCCCAGTACGATACATGATTTTGGTTTACTTCAGTATATTGAAAAAGTTTAGGAGCATGAAAGAGCTCCTATGATAGTTTAGGAGAGAAATCAATCTATTTTCAATATGATACATGCTAGCATTTGTTTCATGGAATTTGTTATAATGATACTACATGGACCTCTGATCTGATAAACACACATTTTAATCTGGCTAAGTTCTGCATTCATTGGTTAATATTTGCTTGCTAAGTCCAGAGTGTATTTAGCCGGTAGCAGTGAAGATTATGATGAGAATGCTAAGTATCAAGTTGTTTAGCAGAGAGGATGATTTAAAATTACCTCTGTAAATGTCAATTTGGAAAGGTGAATGAGTTTTAATTCGTTTAATTTACTGCTATCAATTTGGATTGGCTTTCTTACATGTAATTAGATGCATTTTATTTGTGATTTTTCTTGTAAGTGGGGTGCATTCAGTTAGAAGAACGCCTTCAAAAACTAACAGCTCTTGTAATTTTTGTATTTGATGTTATAAAAAACTGCTTGATTAAATATATGAATTATTGTGAATTCGTATCCAATTTAGTCGCCATTATAAATGCTTCTAAAACATACCAATTATTGTGTTTTACCAATAAGTAAAGCCGCAAAACATGAGAGATCACATATTTATAAGGCAATTTTACTGGCGGCAATAAAATGAGTCTTTAGCGGCGCTAAAGGCTTTAGCGACAGTGGATCTAATGGCATTTAAGCAATTGCCGGTAAATGTAATTGCCGCTAAAAGCTTCTTTTGGTGAAAATTGCCGCTAAAAGTAAACTCCATTGCCGCTAAAAGCTTCTTTTGGTGTAGTGATCTATCTGTAACATTCTCTCTATTTTGGTGGGGTAAGTCGTAAGGTTTTCGTACATCTCATCCTTCCCAGCCCATTTATGTGACAGCGCTAGGCATGTTGTCGTCGTCGTCTCTAGTGAGGGAAAAGTTCAAAATCACTCATGTAATGTTTGAGAGTTGTGACTGAAACTTCTCTTCCTGCATGTATTAATCCTCTGCATCTGATATGTAATAAGTTGTCTAATGAGCTGCTATATCAATTACTTACCATTTAGCGTCTGTTCTTGCAAAAGAACTGAATATCCACCGACAAAAGGAGGGGGCGGAGGGGGGAAGATAAAGGAAAAGACAATAGGTGATATGCTGAAAGAAACAAAAGAGTAAATGTTACTCCTAAAAATTCTCATCAGGTTGCCACGTGTGGATTGGAAATTTATTGGTCTAGTCAACCAAACTAAGCTAACAACAAAATCCCATTCCATAAGAAGGCAAGAGCCTAGAAATGTAGAATTGTAAAGTAAGAAAATACTTTTTGAGCATTGTTGTTCAACAATTGGAAGATGGCTGAAGTGAAACTGATTGGTATATGGGGAAGTCCATTTAGTAAAAGAATTGAGATTGCTTTGAATCTCAAGGGTATTGAATATGAGTTCATTGAGCAAAATCCTTTTGACAAGAGTCTTACGTTTGCCAAGTACAATCCTATTCATAAGAAAATTCCAGTGCTTTTGCACAATGAAAAGGTAATTGTTGAGTCTCTTGTAATTCTTGAATATATTGATGAAACTTGGAAAGAAGGCACCCCTCTCCTACCAAAAGATCCTTACCAGAGAGCCATGGACCGTTTCTGGGCTAAGTTTATAGATGAAAAGGTATGTCCCTATCTTGAAATATTTCCTTTCTAACTACACGAAACAATGTGGTGGTCACAAATGAATTCGACGTCCTTAACTAGAGGTTTGTGAGTCTCATGTTAAAGCTCATTTTCACATTTATGTAAATATCAGATGATTAAACCAAAAAAATATTTTCTTTTATCCATTATCAGTTGTATGATTTTCCTCTTTCGTCGATCCTTTGTGCAATCATCACTCTACATATAATAACAAGAGTTAATATTTCAACTACAGTGCTTGCCGGAGATATTGAAACTTGGTTATGGAAGCAAAGAAGATGAGGAGAAAGCTAAGCATGAACTTCCTGGGCTCTTGAAACTTCTTGACAATGAAGTCAAAGACAAGAAGTTCTTTGGAGGAGACACAGTTGGATTTGTTGATTATGTGTCCATTCTCATAACATATTGGCTAGGAGTTGTTCAAGAGGCAAAGGGAGTTGAAGTATTGACAAATGAAGAGTTCCCAAATATCTGTGCTTGGGCTGAAGAGTTACAAACTTGTCGCATTATCAAGGAAAATCTGCCTCCAAGAGAAAAGTTACTTGCTACTTACAAATCTATCTTCAAAACTAGAAAATATAGCTTACAAAAATAACTGTTGTTACATGCTTATGGAATAATTGCTCATTAGACCTTGCAAGGGGCTCGAGTTTATGTTAACTGTTAAAGTTTTCTTATATGTTTTTATGGGTGAAAATTTACTTGCACCTAGTAATGTTTTATGTCTTTTATGATGGAAAAGTTCAAAATCACTCATGTAATGTTTGAGAGTTGAGATTAACACTTTTCTTCCTGCAAACTGTTGGGAAATATTAAATGTAAGTTTCCTCTGCATCTAATATGTAATAAGTTTTCTAATGAGCTGCTATATCAAATGCATAGAATTTAGCGTCTGTTGTTGCAAAAGAACTGAATATACATCCAAAATAGGAATAAGACAATATGTGAGAATGATGAAAGACTAAGTGGAGTATATGTTACAACATTCAAACAGAGTCACATGTCATGTGTGGAGAAGTATGTGTATTGGAAATGTAAAAATAGTCAACTATCAAGTTGTTTAAATCTAAGCAAACCACAAATCCCATTACATAGGATGGCAAGAGCCAAGTGTTAGCAAATAAATTCTGAAATAACAAAAAACATTTGACACGCTTTAATAGAGTAAATTCTACCCTTAAGGAATTTAAGCCTCCTACTTATGTTGCTGCAGGGATGATGCCAGAATTCCAGAATTCCTCCAGGATTTACAAAGCCAATGAAATTCAAGTTTCAGCAATTAACTTGAATTTCCCACTTGAACAGAAAATTATGATTTGTGATAAGCAGTGAGAGAAGAAGAAGAAAGAATAATATTATGTGTGTCTTACGTTTGGAGAGGGTAGGTATTTATAATACCAATTCACGTCTGTTCCAATTAACAGGCAAACCTTTTCACAAAAGGACACTTAATTAAAACCAAAAGTCATCTCTTTTGGATTTAAAAATATAAATAAAAATATTATTACTAAAATATGACTGAAATTATTTAATTTCGGGCTAGTTTAATTAACCCAAGGCCCAAGTGCCATCTTTGACTATTTAATATTATAGTCAACCTTTTGGCTTCCCTCCAAAATTTCTCTAAAATATTCAAACCAAGTAAGACAAGAAGTGCTTTTAAACACTTCTCCCTTTCTCTATTTTATCAAAGTAGGACAAAGTTCCTTTTCTCAAACTACTAACCATCAAACACTAACTAATCTGACAATCCCCCAATTAGTTAGTGATTGATGTTGTTTATAAAGATTTATGCATATAGCAGGTCTCTTTCGAGTTGAACCTACTACTTGTATAAACTCTCAAGACCTTATCGAAATTGATGGTTAGAGTGATATCTATTGAACCACAATTTCTTAATGACAAGACGGAAAAGTTTTATACACATAAACCATACCAACTTCATAACTTGTTCACCGTGTGTGTTAGCACTCGAATATGGCCTTGTGCTACTTCCTGATTCATAAACACTTACAAAGTCTCGTATCCCAAACTTTGACAGAAGCGACACCACTTTTGTGTTTATATAGGTGAAGTTTTCAAACTAAATCCTTTAAAAGGACTTACTTAGTTCTTAAACCGAACTCTGTTTCTTCATTAAGAGTATTTAATACTCACCCTCCAATTTCCAAGTAGTATACACTCCAGTACCTGCTAACAGTCACAACCTTAACTTATTGTTACCTTTTGAACATTTAGTACTGTTGTGTAATAATAAAGGTAATGTTTCCATTAAGAGTGACAAATTACCTAAGACCCATAGCACTTGTAGTGCTTGTTATCATATCCATCGCGAGTCCTTTAGTAAATGGGTCTGCCAGGTTGTCCTTAGACTTTACATAAACATTTGTGATAATTCCATCCCGAAGTATTTATGTCTTAAAGCAATAGGCCTAGATTTTCCATTATAAATCTTGCTAAATGCTTTAGACATGGTATTTTCACTATCGCAGTGCAAGATAATGGCTGACATCAGTTGTGGCCACAACTCAAGATGTAGCAATAAGTTTCTCAGTCATTCTGCCTCTAAGCCTGCGGTTCCTAAAGCAATAAACTCAGCTTCCATGGTGGAATGAGTTAAACACGCCTGTTTCTTAGAACCCCATGAAACTACTCCTCTACCTAAGATGAAAATCCATTCAGACGTAGACTTTGTATCACTGACACTAGATATCCAACTATCATCACAATATCCTTCTAATACTGAAGCAAACCTATTATAATATAATGCAAAGGACTTTGTCCTTTTAAGATAACCAAGTACTCTCGCTATACCATTCCAATGTTCACGTCAGGATTATAAGTATATCTCGACAGCTTACAAACAGCAAAGGCAACATCCGGCCTAGTGCAATGCATAGCATACATCAAGCTCCTAATTGCACTAGCGTATTCTAGTTGACTAACAGATCATCCACGGTTCTTAACCATTTTCTTTGAAGCATCAAATGGCGTAATTAAATTCTTTAATACGCCATGATTAAACTTGGTAAGAACTTTGTCAACGTAGTGAGACAGACATAGGGAGAAACCCCCACTATGTTTTTTTAACTTTAATACCCAAGATAGTATCAACTTCTCCCAAATCTTTCATTTTGAATTGAGAAGTTAAGTACTTCTTAGTTTCTTTTATGCCTTGCATATTTGTTCCAATAATCAACATGTCATCAACATAAAGACATACTATCACTACATAATCTTTTGTGAACTTGGAATAAATGCATTTATCTGCTTCATTATGTTTGAAGCCATTCGATAGTATAACACTATCAGATTTTTCATGCCACTGTTTTGGAGCTTGTTTCAGTCTCATACAGTGACTTGACCAATTTACAAATTTTCTTCTCATTTTCAGGAAGCACAAACCCTTCGGGTTGCTCCATATATACTTCTTCATCAAGATCACCATTTAAGAAGCTGTCTTAACGTCCATTTGATGGATGTTTAGATCATATATTGATGCCAAAGCAAACATGATTCTTATTGAGGTAATCCTGGCCACATGAGCATATATGTCAAAATAATGTACTCCTGGATTTTGTCTGAAGCCTTTAGCTACTAGTCAGCCTTAAAGGCTTGTAGAGAACCATCAGTATTGTATTTTCTCCTGAACACCCATTTACACCCAATAGCTTTAGTATGAGGTGGTAAATCTGCCAATACCCATGTTCCATTTGAAATAAGAGAATTTATTTCATCATTTATAGCTTCTTTCTAGAAAGCTGAATCTCTTAAAGAAATTGCTTCACTATATGTCTTAGGATCCTCTTCTATATTCAAAACAATAGGTATTTTTGTTAATAACTTATCTCTACTTCCTTCAACTAAAAAGACTAGTGCTTGAGAAGAAATAAAATCAGAACCTAAGTTCTTCTCTTTCTAACTCGTTGACTTTTCCTTTGTTCAATAGGAAATTCAGATGCCTTTCTTTTACCTCTAGAAGTAGAACTAGAATCTGTACCACCGTCTAGAGTTACTGCATTCTCATCTTGAGTTACTACACGAGTATTTTCTATATTCTTATGTGAATTATTTGAATCACCAATAAACTTTGTTTATAAGAACTCAACATCTTTAGATTCTACAATAACTTTAGACTCAATGTCTAATAGCCTGTATGTCTTTAAGTTTTCTGCATATCCTATGAATATGCTCTTGATTCCTCTAGGTCCTAACTTTGTTCTTTTAGGATCAGAAATTCTATAATAGGCTATAC
This sequence comes from Petunia secreta, assembly GCA_029990175.1. Taxonomy (NCBI): domain Eukaryota; kingdom Viridiplantae; phylum Streptophyta; class Magnoliopsida; order Solanales; family Solanaceae; genus Petunia; species Petunia secreta. The sequence continues at coordinate 5,679,760 of JARKIP010000061.1, forward strand.
AGCCCCATACCCTCAAGAAATTTAAGTTAGGCTTTCTTCCTTTACATAATTCATATGGTGAAACCTTAAACTTCTTTGAAGGTACTCTATTGTTCACAAAACAAGCTGTTAATAAAGCTTCCCCCCACAAATTCGTTCGTAACTTAGCATGTAAAAGCATGGCATTAACCATGTCTACCAACGTTCTATTTTTCCGTTTAGCAAGACCATTTTGCTGTGGAGTATATGGTGCAGTAACTTGGTGAATCAAACCATTTTCTTCACAATAAGCAGAGAATTTATTTGAAAGATGTTCACCTCCTCGATCACTACGAAAGATCTTAATCTTCTTTTCCAATTGGTTTTCTACTAATACCTTGTAACTCTTAAACATATCAAAGGCTAGGTCTTTTTTTTTCATTAGATAAACATGTGTGTATCTAGAATGATCATCTATAAAAGTAATAAAGTATCTATTTCCACCTCTAGTTAAATGACCATTCAATTCACATATATCAGAATGCACAAGTTCAAGTAAACTGCTTGTTCTTTCTATTTTCGGAAAGACTTTCTTGGTCATCTTAGCTTGTATGCATATTTCACATCTTTCATCAACACTCTTCACACATGGAATTAATTCATTTTTTGACATAAACTTTATTAAACCAAAGTTAATATGTGAAAGTCTATGATGCCACAATTAAAAGATGACTCAATCATATAAGCAGAAACTTCAACTTTATTAATACTTAATTTGAACATGCCCTCACTAGAGTAGTTGATGTTTGGCATTTTATGCCTATATTTCCTTAATATTTCCTTACGTTTGAGCTTGTTATTCGCTCGTTTTATAGTTTATGAATGTGGTTTTGCACTGATTTTATGTCGTCTGTATGTAGGTTGTTATGCAGTGCAATTGGAGATTTTAAGAGCATGATTGAGCAAGAAAAGATTGGATTTTGATTGAGGATTGGATCGAGCACACGAAGGCACAACACGAAACGAGAAAAGGAGAAACGAAGCAGAAAAATTGGTTGGGCGCTTTGGGGCACGTGGGGCGCCACTTATAGCGCCCAGTGCCTGGCGCTTTTACCCACGTGGGGCGCCCCAAAAGCGCCCAAAGTTTGGCGTGTTCTGCTTGTCCCAGCGCTTTACGAGGTGCGGGACGCCCGTTATAGCGCCCCTGGAACGTTTTTGACTTCCTATTTCGTCTAGGCTTGGGTCTAACTTATTACTTGGTGTTTGTAAACCTTATAAATACTCTTTTACTTAGTTTTTTATGGGAGTTCAGACCTTGGAGCAAGTTTTGGAGGAGAGGGAGGAGCCCTAGAAGTCTTCTAACAAGTTCTTTCTCTTATTCTTCTCTTTAATTCTATAGTTTGTTCGTTCTAGGGTTAGAGTAAATACATGAAGGTTGATGTTTGAAAGTTGATTTCTATATATTGATTTACCATTACGGATTGTTTATTCTTTCTTGATCCTAATTGTTTGATTATTGAGGCCTGATAATTGAACAATATCTATAGTTTTTAGATTGAACTCGAAAGAGGGAATTTATGAACGCAATAAGAAAGAGTAGAGCTAGATTGTGAACCCGGGCATCGGGGAACCAATTTGTGAGTAGGATAGACATATACTTGCTCACCTAGCTTAACTAATCACAGAATTCGTTAATGCGTGCACGTGATTCAACCCATAGATATATAGGGATTGGAGTAGCCTGCATAGACCGTGAAGAATCGAAAAGTTTTCACGGGTACATTTAAACTGTAGTTAGCAATCTAGGAAATCAAGAAGTAGAATCAACTGAAAAACTCAACTGGATTATTTGTAACTCTGACCCTGGACCGTTTCTTCTTTATTGATAACAACTATAGTTTGCTCTCGAATACTTGATTTCAGTTACTTGTTTTAATTATTGCATTTACTTAGTAAAAATCTCAAGCATTGGAAAAAGATCCCATAAATAGTTCTTAGGAAATTGTTTGCTAGAATTCAATCATAACAATAGTCCTCGTGGGAACGATACTCTACTTATCACTTTATTACTTGTCGACCACGTATACTTGCGTGTGCGTTGGGAGCAACAAGTTTTTAGTCTTGTCCTACAAATACACCATTTTTAGAGAAAATAATCTTTTCAGCCTCTATAACAGCTTTGAGACCTTTCTTACATAACAGATTTTCAGAAATTAAATTCTTCCTAACATCTGAAACATGATGAACATTTGTTAAAATCAACTTCTTTCTAGAAGTAAACTGAAGTTCAACAGTTCCTATTCCAAGGACCTTAGCAGTATCATGATTCCCCATGTAGACTTTTCATCACTAGTTGCAACTTCATAATGTTTGAAGAAACTTTTGTCATTGCACACGTGAATAGTTGCACCGGAATCATACCACCAATCTGCAGATTTTAGAACCGCTGTCGTGTTGCATTCAGTCACCATACTTAGTCATAGTAGAAACCATAGCAATGATATTTGAAGGAGAAGCTTGTTGTTGTTCAACGTTATTCACCTTCTTCTGTTCGGCATTCCCTTCATTTTTCTGCTTCTTGAAAAATCTGCAATCTCTTTTAAAATGGTCCTTCTTGCCACAATGATAACACAGTCCTTTCTTATTGTTAGAAGAATTTTCATTTTGAGCAGAATCAAATTTTCTCTTTTTTCCAGATTTTTCAAAATTATTTGTCTTACCAGAGTCAGCATAATTCACCTTTGAACCAGTTTCTAAGGCATATTTATTTTCATGTTTCCGTATTTTTTCTACAATCCGAATATGCTTTGTCAACTGATCCACATTAAAATCTTCAGAAGAATGTAATAACTTCTTCCTATAGTAATTCCAAGTGGCTGGTAATTTTGCAAGTATAGCAGCCACTTGAAGAGATTCAGAAATATCAATTTTAAAATCCTTAAGTCTAGAAATTAACACAAGCAATTCATCTACTTGTTCCATGACAGATTTTCCATCAACCATTTGAAATTCAAAGAATTTCATGCCAAGAAATCTATCTGTTCCTTGCTTCATAGTGGTGTATTTGTGTTCTAAGGCTCTCCAGATTTCTTGCAGTGAATTAATAGGGCGAAACAAATCATATAAACGATCAAATAATGAGTTTAAAATAAAACCTCTATAGCACCTCATCATCTTTACGTTTCTTCCGTGCTGCCTTAATAGCATCAGTGTCTTGTTAGGTTGGTGCTGGAATTGCAGGAAAATCAGCACTTAGCAGATATGCAATTCTCAACTCTGTGAGAAAGAACAACAACTTGTCCTTCCAACGGGTGAAATTTGTGCCATCAAAATGATCCAGTTTCAACACTTCGAACATCTTGTTAAAACGGGAATCAGTTCAAGTTGCCTCCATTATTGTAGTAATTAAATTCCTTAAAATTGTTAGTAAATAAATCCAGAAATAGTAAAAGGAATTTGACAGGCTTTGATAGAGTAAACTATGTCCTTAAGGAATTTAAGCCTCCCACTTATGTTGCTGCAGGGATGATGCCAAAATTCCTCCAGGATTTACAAAGCCAATGAAATTCAAGTTTCAACAATTAACTTGAATTTCCCACTTGAACAGAAAATTATGATTTGTGATAAGCAGTGAGAGAAGAAGAAGGAAGAATAATATTCTGTGATTCTTACGTTTGGAGAGGGTAGATATTTATAGTACCAATTCACGTCTGTTCCAATTAACAGACAAACCTTTTCACAAAAGGACACTTAATTAAAACCAAAAGTCATCTCTTTTGGATTTAAAAATAATAAATAAAAATATTATTACTAAAAGATGATTGAAATTATTTAATTTCGGGCTAACTTAATTAACCCAAGGCCAAGTGCAATCTTTGACTATTTAATATTATAGTCAACCTTTTGGCTTCCCTCCAAAATTTTTCTAAAATATTCAAAACAAGTAAGACAAGAAGTGCTTTTAAACACTTCTCCCTTTCTCTATTTTATTAATGTGGGACAAAGTTCCTTCTCTTAAACTACTAACCATCAAACACTAACTTATCTAACACCAAGAAGAGTTATAGAATTTCAAAGTAAGAAAATACCTTTTAAGCATTATTGTTCAACAATTGCAAGATGGCTGAAAGTGAAATTGATAGGTTCTTGGTCAATTCCTTATAGTAGAGCCATTGAGATTGCTTTAAAACTCAGGGGTATTGAATATGAATTTGTTTAGTAACATCCTTTTGAAAAGAGTCCTTTACTTGTCAAGTACAATTCTGTTCATTAAAGGATTCCAGTGCTTTTGCACAATGGAAAGCCAATTCTTCAGACTCTGGTGATTCTTGAATACATTGATGATATTTGGAAAGAAGGCACTCCTCTCCTACCATAAGATCCTTATCAAAAAGCAATGGCCCGTTTTTGAGCTAAGTTTATTGATGAAAAGGTATGTCCCTATCTTGAATTATTCTCTATTTAACCGCACCAAATAATGTGGTGGCAATGATCGATCAACCATCCTTGATAATTGGTCTTACGTTCAAGCCCTCAAAAAAGAAAAAGATCTTGCGTGTTTCCTCTTTTAATTGGCCTTACGCAACGAATTAGTCGGGATAATAGGTTATGGATGCCGGATGGTTAACCCCACATATAATATCTTTAATTTAATCAAAAAATTTCGTGTAAAAACAAATGTAAATTTTTCATATTCTAGACAGTAGATTAATCGGACCAGTAGATTAAAAATCTTGAAGTTAACACCTTAAGGATATTTTCTCTATTTCATTCATCGTTTCATGTAATATCAAATGTTAGAATTTCAAATATTAGGACTTCCATTTAGTGGGCCTTAAAACAAATTAGTCGAATCAGTAGGCTACGGATACAAGATGGTTAAACCAAACAGATATTTATTCGTTAAATTTAATCATCACTCTACATATAATAACAAGTGCTAATATTTCAACCATAGTGTTTGCCAGAGATAGTGAAAGCTGGTTATGGTCGTGAAGAAGACTAGGAGAAAGCTAAGCATGAACTTCCCAGGCTCTTGAAACTTCTCGACAATGAAGTCAAAGACAAGAAGTTCTTTGCAGGAGACACAGTTGGATTTGTTGATTTTGTGTCTATTCTCATAACATATTGGTTTGGAGTTATTCAAGAGATAATAGAAGTTGAAGTTTTGACAAATGATGAATTCCCAAATATCTGTGCTTGGGCAGAAGACTTACAAACATGTAGCATTATCAAGGAAACTCTTCCTCCTAGAGATAAGTTACTTGCTACATACAAAATCTATATTCAGAAGTAAAGAAGCTGCCTAATAAAGATAACAAATGTTACATGCTTATAAGATAATTGCTCATTAGACCTTAATAGTTACAATGGGCTTGAGATTATTTTATGCGTTGGAGTTTTCTATATTATGCAAGATCAAAAGCCCATTGCCTATTTTAGTGAGAAACTTAAGGGGGCCACTACCAAATACTCCACTTATGACAAAGAATTGTATGCTTTGGTGAGGGCTTTGGCAAATTGGCAACACTATCTTTGGTCAAAGGAGTTTGTCATTAGAACCGACCACCAATCCTTGAAACACCTAAAATCCCAAGAGAAGTATAATGTGAGGCATGCCAAATAGATAGAATTCCTTGAACTCTTTCCTTATGTTATCCAATACAAAAAGGGGGAAAGAAAATGTGGTAGCAGATGCTTTGTCAAGGAAATTTGTGCTTCAAGCAAGAAGGCATGTGTTATTGAATACTTTGGGATCCAATCTCATGGGTTTTGAAGGAGATGTATGTTAATGACCCAGATTTTAGAGAATTATATGATATTTGGGAGTTGGTGGAGAGGGAAGAAGGATCACTAGATTGTGTGGTGAGAAGGAGCAAGGTGAAGATATGGAGAAAAAGAGGTTCCACAAATTTGAGGGGTTCTTGTTTAGAAATGGGAAGTTGTGTGTGCATAACTCTTCTTGGAGAGAGTTGTTTGTAAGGGAGACTCATAATGGAGGTTTGATGGGGGTATTTTGGAGTGAGAAAGACCATTGATATCCTCAAGGAGCAATTTTATTGGTCTAGGATGAAGGTGGATGTTACAAGGGTGTGTGATCAATGCTTGGAGTGCAAACAAGCTAAGTCGAAACTACTTCCACATGGTTTGTACTCACCCCTTCCACATGGTTTGTACTCACCCCTTCCAACCCCTTTAGGTCCTTGGCTTGACATTTCCATGGTATTTGTGCTTGGTTTGCCTAGGACCAAAAGAGGAAAAGATAGCATCTTTGTGGTATTTGATAGATTTTTCAAAATGGCACATTTCATTCCTTGTCATAAAAGTGATGATACATCTCATGTTGCTAATTTTTTTGTTGAGCATGTGCTTAAATTGCATGGAGTTCCTAAAACTATTATTAGTGATAGGGGTTCCAAATTCCTTAGCCACTTTTGGAGGGAATTGTGGGGAAGGGTTGGTACTAAATTGTTGTTTTCTACTTCTTGTCACCCCCAAACCGATGGTCAAACCGAAGTTGTCAATAGGACCTTGGGAACCATGCTTAGGGCCTGGATTAAAGGAAAACTTGCATCTTGGGAGGAACATTTGCCATTGAGTGAATTTGCATATAATAGAACCATACATACTTCTACTTGTATGATTCCTTTTGAGGTTGTGTATGGTTTTAACCCTCTAACCCCCTTGGATCTCACCCCTTTATCTCAAGATGCCAAGTGAAAAAGCGACTTGAAAAGAAGAATCAAGAAGTTGCCAAGAAAGCCAACAAAGGACGAAAGAAGATGATCTTTGAACCGGGAGATTGGGTTTGGGTTCTTTTCCAAAAAGAGAGGTTTTCTAACAAGAGAACAAGCAAGTTGATGCCAAGAGGTGATGGCCCATTTCAAGTCCTTGAGCGCCTCAATGAAAATGCCTACAAGATCGATTTGCCTAGTGACTATCAAGTGCACAACACATTCAATGTGCGACTTGTCTCCTTTCAAGTTTGATAATCAAACGAATTCGTGGTCAAATTCTTTTCAAGAAGGGGAGAATGATGCAACCCAGCTCGTGAATAGACCCTTTACAAGGAGCCAAGCAAAGGAGTTGTAGGCCGTGTTCTCAAAACTAGAATTGTTGGGGCAGATTTTGAAGGCTTCAGGACCTGTTTGCAAGCTCACTACCTCAGAGTCAGAAATCACTCATCGCAATCGCGAATGATATGACGCGATCACGTAAGAGCCAGGTAGTGTACAGCGCGACCGTGAGGCTTTAGACGCGATTTTACAGGGAGCTAAAAAGGACTGAAGAGATTGCTCTTCGCAACTGCACAACATAGGCCTCAATCACGAAGCTCTAGTTGATGATACATCGCGATCGCGCAGATGTTGGCGCGATAGCGCTAAGGCGATGACCAGAACCCTATTTTGGTTTAATGACTTTGTTTCAGCCCACTCTAGGGGCAATTAAGGTATTTTTATGCCAAGTTTAGAAACTACTATATAAGCTCTTTTAACCTCATTTGCTAGGTTTAGACTTGATGAATATTGATTTGTGTGAAACTTGGTTAAGCTTGTTGCTTAAGCATCTTAATCATTGATTTGCAATTGAATATTTGATTAAATTGAGGATCAATTAGTATAGGTTCTTATTGGTTATGGTTTTAAGTGGGTGATTAGGCCTCACCTTCTAATTAATTTTCTTAATTCAAAATTAATTAATTTAGGTCTTGCTTTATTTCCTTTTAATTTCTTGTTATTTTTTCATTTCATTGTTTGATTCCTATCAGAAGAAGACAAGGAGGAAAGCTAAGCATGAACTTCCCAGGCTCTTGAAGCTTCTTGACAATGGAGTCAAAGACAAGAAGTTCTTTGGAGGAGACACAGTTGAATTTGTTGATTTTGTGTCCATTCTCATAACATATTGGTTTGGAGTTATTCAAGAGATAATAGAAGTTGAAGTTTTGACAAATAATGAATTCCCAAATATCTGTACTTGGGCAGAAGAGTTACAAACATGTAGATCAAGGAAACTTTGCCTGCCAGAGATAAGTTACTGGCTACATACAAAATCTATCTTCAGAAGTAAAGAAGTTGCCTAATAAAGATAACAAATGTTACATGCTTATTGAATAATTTCTCATTGGACCTTACAAGTTACAATGGGTTTGAGATGATTTTATGCGTTGGAGTTTTCTATGGGAAACTTTGATGCGTAGCCATTTTTGGACGCGTTCAATAAGTTTTATCCACCGTTTCAAAATTCATTGAGAAATAGTCAAAAATTTGTGCCCACACTTACGCTCCATTAGCATTGGAAAAATTGGGGTTTGAACAAGTTTTGTTATGGGACTTTATTAGCGTTGGAGAAATAGACAAGTTTTGTTCAAATCCCCAGTATTTTGTTATGGGACTGAAACTTTATATATAAAGTCCTATAACAAAATAATGGGATCTTGAACTAACATGTTCAAAGGTCCCATTATTTTGTTGTAGGACTTTATCCCATAACAAAATAATGGGATTTATACCATAACAAAGGTCCCATCAAAGGGATATATCTCATTATTTTGTTATGGGACTTTATATATAAAGCTTCAATCCCATAACAAAATACTGGGGCTTTGAACAAATACTGGGGCTTTGAACAATTTTTGTTCAAAGCCCCAGTATTTTGTTATGAGACTGAAGCTTTATACAAAGTCCCATAACAAAATAATGGGTACTAAAGCTTTATATAAAGTCCGGAGGTGGCTATTTCTCAGCGAATTTATTTTTGTCGGCTGCAAATCAATTAGCGCGCGCCAAATAGGCCCCTATGCGAAATTTTTACGTTTTCTATATGAATTTTATATCTTTTAATTATGGAACATTTCGAGTTAATTCCTAAAATGGTCACTGAACAATTGGAAAGTATCTAAAAAGGTCACTTTTCTTTGGTTTGGGACAAGAATATCACTCAACTTATCCAAAATACCTTAAAAAGTCATTCTACGAAATTATGGGTTAAAGGTCACCGAAAAATACTGTTGTAGAATTTTATTTTATTTTTTAAGCATATTTTAGTTCTATTAATTAAAAATTAATCTAATAAATATTTTAATTTTCTTCTTTTTAAAATACCAAAATATTTATTTATGGAATACCCACATATTACTTGACCCAAAATGGGTCTTCTTAAGACTACTTTATATTAGTTATTTTTATTAAAAGTGAATCCAATAAATATTTTAAGTTTCTTTTTTTTTAAAACACCAACTTATTTATTTATGAAATACCGATATACTACTTGACCCAAAACGGGGCTTTTTAAGATTATTTGAACGAGTTTTATTGATGTATATTATTTGTGTTTTCAAGTCATAATACAGGTAAAATATAAGATAAATTCTAAATCCTCCCAAGGGACAACTCTCTTTTACATAACATTCCAAGAAAGGTTAATATTAAAATTTTTTAACAAATAAAAATTTGTCTAAACGTCCCACCAAACTTTGGGAGCGTCATTCTCAACAAAAAAGAGTAATATCCTATACTAAAATAAGTTTTTTACATAAAAAACAAAAAATAAATTTCAAAATAATTTAATCTAAATTTTGGTAGGATTTCTTGTCTTCTTTTTCTGTACGGCAAGCACATACTCCATGACTTTTCTCTTAAATTGTCTTCCTCTCTTTAAAATAGTACGTGGGTATTTCATAAATAAATACTTTGGTATTTAAAAAAAAATAAAATATTTATTGGATTAACTTTTAATAAAAAGAACTAAAATATGCTGAAAAAAATAAAATAAAATAAAATAAAATTCCACGTGAGCATTTTCGATGATCTTTAACCTACAATTTAGTAGAATGACTTTTTAAGGTATTTTGGATAAGTTGAGTGATATTTTTGTCCCAAACCAAAGGAAATTGACTTTTTTAGATACTTTCCAATAGTTCAGTGATCATTTTAGGAATTAACTCGGAACAATTCAAAGTCACTCATGTAATGTATTACTCCCTCTGTTCCAAAAAAAATGGCATGTTTCGGATTTCGAGAGTCAAACAAGTTCATTTTGACCGTGAATTTGAACATATAATCATTAAAAAATTTTAAACGATATTTATATATTTGGAAACTACATAAAAAGTACTATAAGTCACAATAATAAATAATTCAAAATATTTAAAAAATATATAAAAATATTGCGGTAAAAAATGAACTCGTTTGACTCTCGAAATTCGAAATATGTCATCCATTGTGGAACGGAGGGAGTATATGTGTTAGAAAAAAATTCTTCCTCTAAACTTTTTGGAAATATCAAATGTCTATTTGGAGCTAGTTTGATCCTCATAATGTCTACTTAATATTCGCGAAAGCCACATGCATATTGTAATCACCTAATTTTGGCACCAAAATTCATAAAAATAGTTCAAAAGAGCCGTGTTAGATTCTTAGGATTTTTACCGAAATTTTTCTAAATTTTAGTCTTTATTTTAACAAAATTGTCATTAATTAGGATGTAAAATATGAAAATTACCAAATTACTTGTTATGTGTTTAACTTTGATTCTATATTTCAATTGTGATAGTATTGCAAAATTATGTGGTTTTAATTTTAGTTGTGTGTGTATTTCAATAAGTATAGTCTTTTAGTGGCCATATGTGCAAAAACTATTAGCCCACTCCTCTTGACCCAAGCCTAAACCACACTATATAACCCTTCAAACACCCCTTTTCGCTCTCACTCCCCTTTAGCTTCCAAGCTGGCGAAGCCATGGCGAAATTCTGCCTGGCCGCCGGAAATCGTACTCCACCGCGCCTCCGCCACTGTGCCGCCACCGGCCACCATTTTCGGTGGCCGGAAAAATACAGAAATATACCATTCGAAAGATCTTGACCCCCTCTTTCCATTTTCGCTATTGGTTTCTTCAAAAAGTGAATTGATTCGTATAGATCGGAGCTCAAAGTGGCTATCAAACTTCAACTCCGGCGGCCCATAATTTTTTCCGGTGAGTTTTTGGTCCCTTATCTTCCCCTTACTCCTCTCCTTCACCCTCGCATCTCCATTTCCCAAAACCCCATCCCTTGTTTCCCTTGCTTCCTACCCGTTCTCTGTTTCTCTTTGTGTTTTCTTTGTTCTTCTTCTTCTTCTTACTTTCTTTTTTCTCTCCCGTTTTTGTTATTGTGTGATGTTATTTTGGGGGTGATCCCGTGAGGAGAAGGCAATGGTGTTTGGGGACCGCTTGGTCATGATTTTTTGGTGAGAAGGCAGCTGGTGAGAAGGCAGTGTTGGAGCAAATCTGGGGGTGCTGTTGTTGATTGTTGTAATGGAGATAGCAGGGGGCTGTTTTCGATACTAGGGAAGGCAGTGGTGGTGTAGCGACAGCTCGACTGTGGTGGTGATACCATGTGTTAGCAAACGAGGCAGTGGTGGCGTTTATTCTGATTGTTTTGAGGCTATTAGGGACTGTTTTGGTTACGACATAGCAGTATTTTGGCGTACGGACAGTAACGAGGCAGCGGGGTTCGAGGCTGCGATGACGATGTTTTGGAGGAGACGGGGCAGTGAGGACTGGTGAAAAACAGTGAGGTTCGGCGGGGCTGCGGCGAGGCAGGGGCTATTTATGGTGTTCATTTGAGGGCTGTGATGTTTGTCCGTGAGGCAGTGATGGCGAAGCTCTAATCCAAGGTTGCGATGCAATTATATTTGGCGTCGGATTACACGTGAAAATTCTTTACTTTTGTGTCATTGTTTACTTTCTTAGAATTAGTATCAAACATGTATGTCTATCATCCTTAGATTAGACGTAAATTGTGCCTATTGGCCATAGTTGTTAAACATATTAATGGAGTATGGATTCTGGACAGTTGGTTTTGTTTTTGTGTAGAAAAAGATGAATACATGGCCTTCTTAATCTTGTTTGTCCCTTCCTGTACACTCTCTATCAATGTTCATGTTTCAGTTGTCGCTCATTACATTGTAAAGGAACAGAAGACGTATGTTCGCTATAAGTTTTCGATGTTTCGTCCTTTAGGAATCTAAAACTGTGCCTCTTGTGTTTAAGCATTGAAATCTATCCATCTTTCTTGATATGTTTAGCACGAAGTTAGGAGTTCAGTTTGGTCTGTTAAGCTATAGGAAGTTAGGAGTTCGGTTTGGTCTGGGTTTATTTTTTGCTTAGTTTGCAAGTCTTAATCTAGTTTTGTCTAGTTAAGTTTAAGAAGTATAATTTATGTTGTATAATAAGTTTGCTATGAGTTTTAGTTTAGTTTTAAGTTTAGTTTGGTCCATTTAGTTAGTTTGGGGCTGATTTAGTTTGCTTAGTTGGTCCTAGTCCTTCTAATTAGTACCATGAGTAATGGGGGTCCTTTTAGAGGACCCTACTTGTACATTTTCAGCTTTTTGGGACTGTTTAGGTGGCTGAAACAGTGGTTGTACAGTTGTTGTACCACGCTGAAAATAGCCAAAAAAATACTCCAAGTGTAGGGGTGTGGGCTTGTACTTTTGTACAAGTCCACACCCTACCTTTTGGCCTCATCTTTTAGCTTTAAATAGAGGCACTTACTCCTCTTTAAACCATAAAACAACCAGCTGAAATAGCACTAAATTGAGAGCAAAAAAACAATTGAGAAAAAATAGTAAGTTGGAAGAAAAGATTTAGAACCAAAAGCCTTCATACCAAGGGACTTTTGGGGTATAAATCTTAAGTTTTAAGGGGTTAAGAGGGCTGATTTTGGGGCTGTTCGTTGGCTGGTTTTCGCTGTGTTCGTGTCTCATTTTTTAAGCTTTGTGGGATTTCATCGCAGTGCTCTAAGACCTCGTTATATAGGTAAACACAAAGTTTAACCTTTTTATTTATTTTAAGTTGTTTTGACATGAGCAAAGATGGAATGAAACTAGTATGTTTAAGTCTTAAACTCCGTTTATTGTGTTAGAATTCTTTAAACTCGTTCTTGTGCTAAAATAGAAAGGGAAATGCTATTAGATACTTGTGAGCATGTTTATAATGTTTATAAAGGTTGCTCATCATACATTTTGAATAAAAAGGAAGGAAAGTAAATGACAATTTGAAATTAGCTAAAGGCGGATTTTATTTTGCAAGAAATGTAGCACATTCTAAAGCTGGACCATTTCTGTAAATAGGGCCACAGGGTGCAAATTTTAAAAGTTGGACAGATCTGTAAAGCAAAATTTGAATTGGACTAACGATTATTGTTTAAATTTTGATTGAACTCAAGACTGTTTCTAAAATCTGAGCATATATGTGCAAATTTTGCTAAAATGAGGGTTAAAGCTTAAATGATATGCTAAAGTAATACCATTAGTGCAAAGTTTCGATTAAAAAATGCAATTAGAACGAATAGGCAGCGATTAGGACGTCTGTTTAAAATTTGGCCACACTTTTAATTTACGAGAAAACGACTTATTTGGTGTATATAGAAACAAATATCATCAATTTTGTAAACATACCTTAAAAAAAAGCCCAATTTTCACAAATTATTCAACCTACATTATCAAAATGAAGTCATTCTCTTTTTCTAAAAGCATCCCATAAAGCTGTTCACATTTAACAAACGGCCAACTTTATGTATATGCTTTCATAATCCACATTTCAAATAAAGGCAAATTTGGGAGTCCTAATTTGTCACTTATTAAAGTTAGCGGTTATGTTTTAATTAAATCAATTAGGCAAATTAAATAGGAGCAAGAAGAATTTACACGATTGAGTTTAATAATAAGTATGACTCGCGGTCTGCTTATTAGGCTAAAGGAAATTAGTTCTATTAAAGTCATTTTGCGTCAAGCAATAAAAATATGATAATTTTTTGCAAATAATCTTTACAGCAGCTCATTAATGCAAACGGTTTAACCCACTACGATTTTCACAAACAACTCACTTCTTAATAAATAGTCTCAATGAAGTATATCAAAATGGACAAGTCCTTTGAGAGGTTGGAAACACTGTAAAGCATTTTATTTATTTATTTACTTCGAATCAAAGTGTAAATTCGTCCAGTCCTCTGTGAGGTTGGATAAGAATAACGGTTTTAAATTTTTTCCGAATTAAAGTGTAAATTCATCCGATTCTCTGTGAGGTTGGATAAGAATAACACTTTTAAATTTTTTCTGAATCAAAGTTTGTATTCAAATCAACGGCAAGATAACAACCATATTTAATAAATTAAAATTGCGACAATAAAGCAACTATGCTTGGCACAGGACTCGAGAGTGCCTAATACCTTCCTAAGAGTCAACTGAGAACCTTACCCGAATCTCTAAACGCAGACCATTAGACGGGTCAGAGGTGTTCCAAGGTACATTTTGGTGACTTGGCACACCTTAATTATGTTAAGTGGCGACTCCGAATTTCTCTAAAATAATTTTGTACCTTTTCGAACACCAGTCACGAGCCTTTAAATAATAAACACTCAGCACAGAGTTAGTTAATTAATTTTTTTTTAGGGATTGACACATATGATTTGAAATTTATTGGACAATGAGCGTGCCATTCTAGCTCTTTTCACTTAAATATTGGTTTTGTCTATATCATGATTTGAACTAATAATAAGCGTCCAATCAACATATCATGCGTTGGGAAAATATATAATTTTGGACCATTTTAAACACCTCTGTTTGCCATTAATTATAAAACCGTGAAGGAGATATGACAACTAATAGAAATATCCCATTAATGAAGCTTTTGTTTAGTTCCATGATCTCTCAAAGTATTCTAATAAAAGGATAAGTTCGATAAGTTCCTTCTTATCCAGATATAAATAACTAAATAATCTCACATTTGACTAACTAAGATGTCACATGACAAGACGCAGACGCCCCATTTTTTAGCTTCTACGAAGATGCGACTCACAATGTCAACATTTCTACAATTCTAGGTGAACAGATTCAAACTTGACTGTTAAAATAAGTTAAAAACAAAATAAAAGTCATGAGATTTAATGAAATGTAGCTGACATAAGCACACATGTCATCTCTCAAGACACTTGTGAAATATAGATTTGATGAAAATCTGGCGAATTCCAAATCCCATTCCATAAGAAGGCAAAAGCCAAGAAGACAGAATTGCAAATTTAGCCAAGATTTGAGCAATATTTAGAAGTAGAAAATGGAAGAAGTAAAATTGTTAGGTGCTTGGGCAAGTCCTTTTAGTGTAAGAGTTGAGATTGCCCTGAAACTCAAGGGAATTCAATACGAGTATAGTGAAGAAAATTTGTTAAACAAGGGTCCTGCACTTCTCAAGTACAATCCTATTTACAAAAAAGTTCCAGTGCTTTTGCACAATGGAAAGCCAATTCCAGAGTCTCTTGTGATTCTTGAATATATTGATGAAACTTGGAAAGAAGGCACCCCTATTCTACCAAAAGATCCTAATCAAAGAGCCATGGCACGTTTCTGGGCGAAGTTTATCGACGAAAAGGTATGTTTTCTTAATTACTGTACCAGCCGTAATGATTATTTTACATGTTATAGTATGTTGGTTACTATCTTTACTAGGTTATCGTTATAGTTTATCTTGATAAATTACATTGTGTGAATATCTTTTACTGAGGCCTCCAGTTATGAGTTTATAGGTACATAACAAGACTATACTACCAATGTACTCCATCTGTTCCACTTTATGTGTCATAGTTTGACTCGACACAAAGTTTAAGAAATAAAGGAAGACTTTTGAAATTTGTGGTTTAAAATGAGACGAAGATGATTGTGTGGTTGTAAATCATTTCAGTAATGGCAAAATTGTAATTTTGAAGTTAAATTGTTATCAGATTTAGAAGCTGTCATTCTCTTTTGAACAGACGAATAAGGAAATGATGCCACACAAATTGAAACGGAGGTAGTAATTAAGTTAATGTTAAGTCCATATGTAAGATATCAATTTCCAGCATTTCATCTTCATATATTTTCTTTCAATCCCTATCATTACTTTTCCTGTAATAATAAAGTGTTATTTTCCAATTTTAGTGCTTGCCAGAGATGCTCAAACTTCGTTATGACAGCAATAATGAAGTAAGGGAGAAAGCGAGGGAAGAACTTCATGAGATTCTTAAACTTCTTGAGAATGAAGTCAAAGATAATAAAAAGTTCTTTGGAGGAGAAACAGTTGGATATATTGAGATTGTTTCCATTTTGATAACTTATTGGCTTGGAGTTATTCAAGAAGCACTGGAAGTGGACATATTGAAGAAAGAGGAATTTCCAAATATATGTGCCTGGGCTGATAAGGTGATAAGCTGTAGCTTTATCAAAGAAAATTTGCCACCCAGAGAAAAATTACTTGGATTTTACAAAAATGTATTTCAAACCATTCATGTAGCCAATAAGTAAAGAACTTTCAGTAGACAATTTTATGGCCATTAGTTAGTCGATGAAGACAAATTGCTTTCTGTAATTCCTGTTTTAGCGTGTCTGGTAATAAGATTTTTATAATAGTTGGGAGTATTGTTTATTTATTTTACTGTTTTATTCCTTGTTACTGTCTCTTAGGTGTAGTAAATAAGTGTATTTTCATCATAACATATCATAGCGAAGCAGAACCATGTGAGAGCTTCATATGTACGTTGCAAGTATTGCAATGATCATTCACTGTAAAATATCAACCAGTAGAGAGTGATGCTAAGGAAAATACTAGTTCAGGAAAACAGAAAGGCCTCTTTTTGAGGCTTGAGCTGTCATGTGTAGAGGGTGGGTATAGAATTTAAACTTAATGAGTTCAAAGTTTTAAATATTTTGTAAAAAATGAATAAACATCTCTAATCTGTGATGAAAATGAAAGGTTCAATTGAATCTTTTTTCCACTCTGTAAGGCCAACTAAAAGGGGAAACACTCCCTGCCAAAAATATTTTCATTTTCAAAGTTCAATCCCTAGACGTCGGATAAAAAGTGGAGGGACCTTGTTCATTCCCCTATAACCCTTTGGCGGTTGGTTCAATTGAATCTTGTTCTTCAATGCTCTAGGTTGTGGGTCATGCAGCAAGGTATCTGGTGGGCATCTGGTGCGCAACAGACTCTTTAAAGGAAGCATAGAAGATTGTCTTTTAGGCAACTTTTCAAAAACCAAACAGAGGAAGTTCACCCTACAATGCTTAGCTTCTTCAGCAATGCACTCATCAGAACATCATTCTTTCTACTATTATAGAACAACCCATGTGACAGTATTATTTCATTCCCATATTCCATTAAGATATCCATAACCACGGAAGAGATAATTAATGCAAAATAAATCTCAAATATTAGTGTTTTAACTAACTGAACGAATACTGAAAAAGTGCGTCCAAAAATGATTCGAGAAGTAAATCAGCTTAACCCTCTTAGAGGACGAACCACCCCTTCAGTGATCGAAAAGATATGACTTAGCTGCTTCGCATATTACACCGTATTGATCAACATGTTGCTAGAGTATAGGTGAGTGTTGAAGTATGTTGAGTATTAGGGAGTTAAGTGAAAATAATTAGGGACTAGAATGCAAAATGTTAATAGTAGTTAGTTATGGTTGTTAGTTAGTTATAAGAGTTAGTTGTCATTGTAATAGTTAGTTAACACAAAAAAAGGATAATCCCCAAAAATATCTTCAGATTCTCTCAATAATTCTCTCTCTAAGCTGAAGATGCTCGACTCCATTAATGGAGTTTAACATGGTATCAGAGCTGCGGCTATGGATCCACAGCTGAAGAGATTGAATACTGAAGAGAGATCTGCAACTAGTTACTGATTCACCAAAGCATCAGAAGCATCACAAGCTCCGGCGAAATTCTGCATTTTCTGGCAGAACATTGTAAGCTCAGGTACAGTTCTTAACACATTCTTCATAACTCTGTGAGTATTCTTCAAATTTGCTCACAGATTGATGAGATTGATCCCAATTTTGTAAATCGAATAAGCATAGCAGAGCACCATGAATGACCTAAATGCAATAGATCACCGTCATCCTTTATACCTGCTTCCATCTGATACACCTGGTTTAGTACTAGTTTCGGTCCAGCTAACAGGAGAGGAAAATTATGCAGTGTGGAGTAGGGCGATGAAAATATCTTTGCGAGCTAAGAAGAAATTAGGGTTCATTAATGGTACTTGTGTGAGAGATCAGTATGAAGGAGACTTAGCTGAGGAGTGGGAACGTTGTAATGCTTTAGTATTGACTTGGATTATGAACACTGTTTCAAAAAAATTATTGAGTGGTATTGTGTATGCTGAAGATGCTTATGTAGTGTGGATGGATCTACAAGAACGTTTTGATAAGATCAATGGAAGCAGAGTTTACTATCTGCACAGGGAAATAGCAACCTGTTCATAAGGAACTTCTAGTGTGTCAACTTATCACTCTAGGCTCAGACTGCTTTGGGATGAGTATGCCTCACTAGTTCCCATTTCTAGCTGCACCTGTGATAAGTCCAAAGAGTACATTGCTCACCATGAACAGCAGAAACTTTTTCAATTCCTCATGGGGCTAAGTGAGAACTATAGTGCAACTAGGAGTCAAATTTTACTAATGACACCTTTGCCTACTGAAAGCAAGGCTTTTGCTATGGTGAATCATGAAGAGAGTCAAAGGAAGATCACTCAAAATGTCATAATGACTGCTGATTCTGATGAACATACTGTCCTGGCAAGCATGAAAAGAAACTATCAGAATTACAAGAAGAATAACCTGAAGTGTGAGCTCTGTGGCTGCAAGGGATACCTGAAACAGGATTGCTACAGAGACAAAGGGTTCCCACCTGGTTTCAAAAGCAAAAGAAATCCTGGTTTTAACTCCTCAAACAATTATAACTCTACAAACAATTATAAGTCTGGTAATGCTGTTGCTTGTGAAGCAAATAGGGACAGGGAAGAGTACTATCAGGTTCATGGCAAAACTGCACAAGCTGTGCAGAATTTTGGCAGGACAAACAACACCTTTATGTCACAAGCTGGATCATCCAACAAGGCTGGGCAAGACATTTTTTCTGCTGAACAGTTTGGCCAAATTATGAAAATACTGGGAAAGGAAAAGGAACTAGATGAACCTGCAGTTAATATGGCAGGTAACAGTGTGCCTCTTCCAGCTCAAAAAAGGCATTCCACCCCCTGGATCATTGACACAGGGGCCACAAACCACATGGCCTCTGACATTGACATGTTGACTAATATACAAAAGCTAGAGTATTCTAAAGGTAGTAATGTTCCTCTCCCAAATGGAAAGTCAGTCCCAGTCACACATAAAGGATTCTGTCAGTTTGCTGAAGGAGAAACAATCCACAGTGTCCTATGTGTTCCAGATTTCAGATACAATTTACTTTCAGTCTCCAAGTTAACCAAGGAAATGAACTATTCAGTAACCTTCTTTCCAAAATTTTGTGTGTTTCAGGACCTATGTACTGGGAAGGTGAAGGAGATTGGTGAAGAAAGGAATGGCTTGTATCTCCTACTCCCAAAAGGTCCTGCAGACTCCAAAGTTCACACACCTAATGCTTGCCTAGTTGAGAACAATGGAGATCCTGCTATATGGCACAAGAGACTAGGTCATGTACCTGCTGGAGTATTAAGACACATTCCTTTCCTGCAAAGTAGTATATCTAGAGAGTCTTCTTTTAATAAATGCACTGTATGTCCTCTTGCTAGACAAACAAGAAGGCCATTTGGGGTTAGTCACAGCTCAACAAAATCTTGTTTTGATCTAGTTCATGTAGACATTTGGGGACCTTTTAAGGTACCTACCTATAATGGAAACAGGTACTTTCTCACTCTTGTTGATGACCATTCAAAAATGATTTGGATTTATCTGATGAAACTCAAAAGTGACACCATAGTACTGTTAAGGAACTTTATCAAAATGGTTCAAGTGCAGTTTGATAAGAATGTCAAAGTCCTTAGGACAGACAATGGAACTGAGTTTTTTAGCAGTGAATGCAATCAGTTACTAGCTGATAATGGAATCATCCATCAGAGTGGTTGCCCATATACTTCTCAGCAAAATGGTACTGTAGAGAGAAGGCATAGGCACATTCTAGAGGTGGCCAGGGCTCTCAGGTTTCAGGGTTACATTCCCTTAAAATTTTGGGGAGATTGTGTGCTAGCTGCTGTTTACCTGATCAATAGGTTACCATCCTCAGTGTTATCTCGGAAATCTCCATATGAAGTTTTCCATCGAGCAGCTCCATCTCTTATGCACCTTAAGTTTCTAGGTTGTCTGTGCTATGCCACCATCCCTGGGAGGGTGAATAAATTTTCTCCCAGAGCTGTTGCTGCTGTACACATGGGATATTCTCTCACTTAGAAGGGGTACAAGTTATTCGACATTCAAGCCAAGAAGTTTTTTATCAGCAGGGATGTTAGTTTCAAAGAGTCTGTTTTCCCTTTCAAGTTTCTGCAGAAGGATGCTTCCATGCCACTCTTTCCCAATTTATCTGACAGTCCAGATACTATATACTACTCAGCACCACAACAGTTTCCTCCTGACTTAGACTTTCGGGAGGAGGAATATCTGCATGATGTCCCTGATCTTGAGGCTCATTTCCAGCAAGATGATGATGCACTGAATGCACCACCTGCAGCTGACCCTATTGGTGCACCAATGCCAGCACCTATCCCTGCTCAGGCACCTGCAGCTCAAGTCCCTTTGAGAAGATCATCTAGGGGGTCTGCTCCCCCTATCTGGTTACAAGATTATGTGTGCCCAACCAAGCCTCATGAAGCTGCTTCTGCCTGTTCTTATCCCATTTCCAACTATATTGGGTATGATGAACTCACTCCGAAGTACAGAGCTTACTTAACTGCAGCTCTACATGAAGTTGAACCTACCAGCTATGTTGAGGCTATGAAGGACCCTAGGTGGGTTGAAGCCATGGAGGCTGAGATCCAGGCACTACTGGATAATCACACCTGGGAAACTGTCATCCTACCAAAGGGGAAGAAGCCAATTGGCTGTAGATGGGTATATAAGATCAAGTATCAATCTAATGGTGAGGTTGAGAGGTTCAAGGCTCGTTTGGTTGCTAAAGGATACAGTCAACAGGAAGGTTTGGATTACCATGAGACTTTTTCTCCTGTTGTGAAGATGGTCACAGTCAGGGCAGTCATAGCATTGGCTTCAATGCATCACTGACCTCTCTACCAGATGGATGTTTATAATGCTTTCTTGCAAGGGGATTTGCAAGAGGAAGTCTACATGCATCTACCTCCTGGATTTGGTAGTCAAGGGGGGACCAAGGTATGCAGACTACTCAAATCACTCTATGGCCTCAAACAGGCTTCTAGGCAATGGAATTTTAAACTCACAGAAGCCCTGCTGAAAGCTGGGTTCAAGCAAAGCCAGCATGATTATTCATTGTTCACACTGAAGAAGAGCACCAAGCAGGTTATCATCCTTGTGTATGTGGATGATCTTTTAATCACAGGGAATGATGAAAAGATGATACAGGAAGCCAAGGATGCTTTGCAGCATGCTTTCAAGATTAAAGACTTAGGGATTCTAAAGTATTTCCTAGGGATAGAAGTATGTAGATCCCAAAAGGGCATTCTGCTTTATCAAAGAAAATATGCCTTGGAGTTGATTGCTGAGTTGGGCTTAGCTGGTGCCAAGACTGCAATTACACCCTTGGAGCAAAATCAAAAGCTGACATGTGTGGAGCTGGACAAGCTGTGTGGTGTCACAAGTGATGCTCAACTAAGTGACATAAAAGGATATCAAAGATTAATTGGGAAGCTACTGTACCTCACTCTTACAAGACCAGACATAGCTTACAGTGTGCAGACTCTAAGTCAGTTCATGCAGGCACCAAAGCAGTCTCATCTTGAAGCAGCTCTTAGGATAGTGAGATACATAAAGAGTGAACCTGGACTAGGTGTGCTCATGAGCTCACATGGAGAAAACAGGTTTATAGCACATTGTGACTTAGACTGGGCAAGTTGCCCAAACTCAAGAAGGTCAGTAACTGGCTATACTGTAAAGCTAGGTGATTCTTTAATCTCTTGGAGATCAAAAAAGCAGTCTACAGTGGCCAGAAGTTCAGCTGAGGCTGAGTACAGGAGCATGGCTTGTACTGTCTCAGAATTGATATGGCTTACAGGGTTGTTCAGAGACCTGGGAGTGAGGGTATCAACTCCTGTTCAGCTGTTCTGTGACAGCAAAGCTGCCATCCAAATAGCCAACAATCCAGTCTTCCATGAAAGAACAAAGCATGTGGAAATTGATTGCCATTTCATTAGAAAAAAAATCCTACTTGGGCTGATCTTCCCAGAATACTTGTCCACTAATGAGCAGGAAGCTGATTTAATGACTAAAGCTCTGGGTAGTGCTCAACATTACTACTTAGTATCCAAGCTAGGATTGCTCAATATTTTTACACCACCTAGCTTGAAGGGGGGTGTTGAAGTATGTTGAGCATTAGGGAGTTAAGTGAAAATAATTAGGGACTAGAATGCAAAATATTAATAGTAGTTAGTTATGGTTGTTAGTTAGTTATAAGAGTTAGTTGTCATTGTAATAGTTAGTTAACACAAAAAAGGGATTATCCCCAAAAATATCTTCAGATTCTCTCAATAATTCTCTCTCTAAGCTGAAGATGCTCGACTCCATTAATGGAGTTTAACCGTGAGTGATAAGCATAAGAGGCGTGACCAAAGAGCAACGGCCGCAATGGAACCTTTAGAAAAACAAGTAATTCAAAAGTATTTTTTCAGATCTGTGGTTTACATTTAATTTTGCTACTCTATGCCACATCGGTTATTTGTTTACTAGTGTTCCATGAAATCAATGTCACCAACCCTTAGCAGCCATCAGGTCGTTGAGACAGTAATTACCATTTATTATCTCAAGCAGACATATTTTAAGTTTTTACTAATAATGAATTTTAATTAAAAACTGATCATATGTCAGAGCCATGTGAGGGAGCTAAGCCATCAACTTGGACCATTAATCGAGCAAATTGGTGTAGATTATATTATTATTGGCAATATTCTTGACTTGCAAATACTTCCAAGTATATGAGAAATTTTTTAATAGAAATTCAATCACCCTAGTGATATGTTTAAGATATATCCTAATTATTAAAAATCTGTCAAAGAGTTGAAATTGTTTATACTTTATGTAAGCTTAATTAGACATTTATTTGATTATTTCTAAGATAAGTTTCTTTATTTCGCGAAGCAGAGAAGTTGCAAACAACTAGGCCAGTACCAATCTCAAGAATTCTAACCCAAGAACAGTTAAATTTTTACAAAAGGATGGTGTTTGAGTCAATTTTTGTGCACTATGACTAATGCACCAAATATTTACTACCTCGCACCAATACGTATAGCGTGGCTGGCCTAACCAATAATTTGAACAAGTATGTTACACGTCTTTAGGTTTAGAGTCCAAGTTAACATTTACATATACAGAATTACTTTTTTAGCAGTGTTGACCTAACTTGATAAAACGGCTTCCAATGTCACTCATGGCTTAATGCATTTCTGCCTCTGAGTGGATGTACCAAATAACTCTATCCAAAAAAAAAAAAGATTCATGTTTCTTTCTTGTCCCAGAAAAAGGGAAGATAACATAGACCAGGCAAATTAGATCAAATTCATCAACCTTTCATTTGTTATTGAAACCAGAAACGAGATATGTCTCATTTAGCATTGACAGTAGGAAATGTTAACAATATTAGAAAATACAAACATGTAAAGCCTTTCATCTTATTTTTCAGTTCCATTCAACCAAGAAATCTTGATCAGTGCTTGAGGAAATCTTGATCCTTCACAATAGTCACAGGGCAGGTTGCATGAGTCATTACATAGTTGGTCACACTTCCCAAGAGTATCCTGTTTTATCACAAAAGAAATAGACATTTCAGAATACAAATATTTCATATTACTTGAATAAAAGAAGATATATAATTTTTGTTACTCCATTGAATATTGCAAAGATATACCTTTGGATGGTACTAAGGCCTCTGCTACCCATAACCAAAGAATCCAATTTCAGATCTTCAACAGCATTACAGAGTTTCTCCCTAGCATCTCCCCAGTACAATTTGGCGACAACGTTTATCTATACAAAGATCAATGAATAACTTTCAGGAAAATTAGCAAACTAAAAAAAATTAAGAAAACAAAAAGAGTTAATAAGTAGATGGAAAACCTCTTTCTGCCTACAAGCAGTATCAAGTATATCAAGAACTTCCATATCAGTCTTCACATCATATTTCTCCATCACTTCAGACTCCCTAAACGCCGCCAATGGAATTAAAGCTAACGAACAAAAGAAAATCAAAGCATTAACACCCTGATCCATGAAGAACTTAATCGTATACGCCACAGTAAAGGCAGAACAAGAAAGTTATATAACGGGATTCAAATAACAAACAAAGATGTCACCGGTGTGGGTAAATTTTTACATTTGAGTATGACCTAAATCAATATGATCCACATTTTGCCACTTTACTAAAAAAAAATCTATAGGGTGGAGGGATTCAACAATTTAAAAATTAACAAACGAAATCATTTTACGATACTTACACGAAATAATTTTTCAACGAAGAGATTCAATTGAACCCTTTTGATCGACTTAGCTCCGATCATGACTAACAGTAAAAACAATAATGCATTATCGGATCACCTAAAAGATTAGCAACCTATTTGCTACAATAAATCAAAATATGCAGATAACATAAATACCAATTATATATTGTCGGAGTATATAAGTTAAATCTATCGATAAATGAACAAGAAAAGAAAAGGTAGATAGAGTAACTTACGAGAACCAGATTGAGCCCAAAGCTTATTACGAGACTCATCACTAGAATGATTCTTGATGTGTATGATGTAAAACGTGTCACCTTTATCAGCTAAGTTTTTAATGGCCCATTCAAGTGCTGTTTTGCTGCTCTTTGAGAAATCCATTGCAACACCAATAGTTCTGTCTTTTGCCATTTTTCAGATTAATGCTTTCTTCTTTGTTCTTTCAGCTCCTTGAGAAATAAAAAGAGATGTAAAAGCAACCTTCTATTGCGTGTGAAATATGAAAGCAAAAAAACAAGATACTCTTTAAAGGCAAAACGTTATAAAAACAGGTATGTTTGGGGACAGCTATTTAAGGATAGCGTTTTCTTAGTGCCGCTTGTCTTCTTTCATTTTCAAGTACGGAATGGATAAATTATAGTCATACAGGTTGCTTTATTCTTTTGTTTTTGCTTAAAATATTGGCACGTCTAATGAAAGAAACCGCGTTTATTAATGGATCTTTCATTTCATTTCATTTTAGTTATCTCAATTTAATTGTGTGTAATGTAATGAGAATATTTAATCTTATGGTATTATAAATACTATTAATATCGTTTGGATCTTTTGGTTTTAAACTTGCTATGGAGGATTGTTATTAACAAAGGCGGATCCCTTTAATTTAAGGCATTCAACATTTAGTCTTTACCGCTAGCTAGACTCATTAGAGTACTATTTTAAAATTATAGGTTTGTAATCTAATAAGTTATCATTTGTCATCAAGGGTAAAATACTACAAAATGAAAAAAGTTTGAGATTAATTTTTTAAGCAAAGAGAAAAATGAGACATTAATTGAAACGAGCAATTTCTTCCGGTTCTGTGGTGTTTAGAACTAGCATCTTTATCTCTTCTTGATCAGAATATGTACACGGTTTGTAAATTGTAATTAAATAAAATTGTAATGCAATATCAAATGGTCAGATTTGTAACGGATATATGTTGTAATCCCAAATGGACAAGTTGGCCCATAATCCATATGCGGTACTCTAATACTATTGAGCTGGACACAGATTGTATCCTAGCAGTAGGAATCAAGTTAGTTGGAGTTAGTTAAATTAACTGATGCTGAGTCAGCACACTAGGTTAGTTAGATTAACTAGTGTAGTTAGAAGTTAGTTAGGATTAGTTTAAATATCTTAGCTGCAGCATTGTATTCCTTTCTAAGCTGAAATGAGATGATTGAAATATTTCTCTCTCTAAACTCTTCTCTCAATTACTTTCTCTCCAAGTCTCTTAGCTTCACCAATAACTCATATTAGTTCATGGTATCAGAGCTGGTAATCGAAGCATACCAGTAAAATTTCAAGTCGCATTCTAGTATTACAAACATACTGTGAGTTGACAATCTCTCAAGCAAGAGGTCACTCTCTAAACAGTGTTGGTTACGACAATTTTTCTCTCTTTTCTGTGAAAAATGAAGCTTAAACCAGTCAACAATGGCAAATGCAAGCCCTAGCAGTGGAGTACCAGTGGTAATTGATCATCATCATCCTCTATTTCTTCAGGCCTGTTGGTGCAATGCAATTCCCGAAGGGTTGCTAGCACAAACGCGGAAGAACAAACAAGAAAGATAAAGATAGAAGCAAGACAAAACTTGCTTCTTCCGAAAGAACAGTGAGGAACCTGTCTCAAAGCTCAATCGAAAGGGATACAAGGATCACCTATACTATGCAACAATCCTCAAGAGAACATTGCCTCTTGCAAACTGAATGATCAAGAGGAATGTTCAATCGGACTAACCGAAAGCCACAAGTCCTTAAAAGCCCTCACCGGGGTTTTGCTCACGACGGAGACAAGAAGAAATGTGCTCGGCACTTTCATTCAATTCATCAATGTTCAAAAACTAGCTACTTACAATGAAAGGAAACAGTGTTTATATAGGAAATACTAAGGGTAAACTAGTAAATAGGTCACAGTTGACCAATAGAAATAAGCCACGCAGGGCTGAGATAAAATGTGTTCGGCAGACTTTGACTTCGGTAAGCCTTGGCTTCGGTTCTCGATTGTCTGCTCGAACACACACTTGACGCTCAATTGTCTTCGAGCTCATTGTCCTCGGTCACCTTGCCTTCGGGCTCAAATCTGAAGATAATGCCTTCGATTCTTGAGCTCGGCCACTCAGCTTCGGAGCAATTGTTTTCCTTTGGCCAGGCTAAGTGAACGTGCACATCGTGCAGCAGCTTGGCTTGGCTTCTTGTCATCGGTCTCCTCGGTGGATCGAACACTTGATCAGCACGTGTTCGGGCTGCATCATCCTCCCCTTCTTGAGAAGATTTCGTCCTCGAAATCAAGTCCTCCTCGTCCTCCGAAGTTGGACCTACAACACAAGGAACTAAGTCAGCAACATTAAAGGTGTTGGACACGTTATACTCACCAGGGAGGTCAATCACGTAGGCATTGTTGTTGATCTTGGTCAACACTTGAAATGGACCATCCCCTCGAGGAGCCAACTTTCCTTTCCTTTGGTTCGGGAAGCGTTCCTTTCGGAAGTGAACCAAAACCCAATCTCCTTTCTTTAACTCCAACTTTTTACGCCCCTTGTTTTTCTTTACGGCAACCTTTGCATAGGCCTCCTCGAGGTTCTTCTTCACCTTTGCATGCAATTCGATCAAGGCAGCTGCTCTTCGAGTACCTTCAAAATCAAGAACAGAATCTCGAGGCAATAGGGTTAAATCAAGTGGAATCAAAGGATTAAAGCCATACACACATTCAAACGGGGTCATGTTGATCATTCTATGCGCCGTTCGATTGTATGCAAACTCCATCATGGGCAAACGATCGGCCCAGTTTCCAACCTTCCCTTTGGTCATTGCCCGAAGCAAAGATCCCAAGGTTCGGTTAACTACCTCGGTCTGTCCATCAGTCTGAGGATGGTGAGACGTCGAGAATAGTAGCTTGGTGCTGAGGGCACCCCACAAACACTTCCAAAAATGACTCAAGAACTTCGAGTCTCGATCACTCACAATAGTACGAGGTACACCATGCAATTTTAACACGTTAGAAATAAACAATGTAGCTACATGCTGTGCATCATCACACTTTTTGCAAGGAATAAAGTGAGCCATTTTTGAAAAACGGTCAACCACAACGAAGATGCTATCATGTCCTCCCCCCGACCTCGGTAACCCCAAGACAAAGTCCATGGATATATCAACCCAAGGTCGATCAGGCACAGGCAACGGGGTGTACAAACCATGAGGGTTGGACTTCGATTTTGCTTTCTTGCAAACGAGACAAGCGTTGCAAAGTTTTTCCACATCTCGTCGCATTTTGGGCCAATGGAACTGCTCGGTTAAGATACCAAGAGTTTTATCGACACCGAAGTGCCCCATCAGTCCACCTGAGTGAGCTTCTCGAACCAAGAGCTCTCTCCACGAAGACACTGGCACACAAACCCTCCCATTTTTGAAGAGGTAGCCATCATGCCACTGATATTTCTCAACCTTTCGGCCACTCAAGATTGCGTCTCGAACACATTTCAGCTTGGGATCGTCCTCGTACATCGACTTGATGCTTTCGAAACCCATGAGCCTAGAGGCGAGAGTGGTCGCTAAGGCAAATTTCCTTGATAGCGCATCGGCCACAACATTATCTTTTCCCTTTTTGTAATGAATTACATAGGGAAAGCTTTCAATAAATTCAACCCACTTGGCATGTCTTCGATTCAATTTCTCCTGACCTCGGAGATGTTTCAAAGACTCATGATCACTCTTGATCACAAATTCTCGAGGCCACAAATAATGCTGCCAATGGGCGAGTGCTCGAACGAGGGCATACAATTCTTTGTCATACGTAGAGTAATTCAAAGTTGCACCCTTAAGCTTTTCGCTAAAGTAAGCGATCGGCTTCGAGTCTTGCATCAGCACTCCTCCGATCCCAACTCCAGACGCATCACACTCGACTTCGAATGCTTTGCCGAAGTCAGGGAGTTGCAACAACGGGGCAGAACAAAGCCTCCGTTTCAACTCTTGGAAAGCCCTTTCTTGGGACTCTCCCCACACAAATGGATTGTCTTTCTTCACCAGCTCGGTTAAAGGAGCTGCCACGGTGCTAAAGTCACGAACAAACCTTCGGTAAAAGCTAGCTAAGCCATGAAAACTACGAACCTGTGATACCGAGGTTGGAGTTGGCCAATCTTTGATGGCTTCGACTTTTGATTCGTCGACTTCGACACCATTAGCACTGACAACAAATCCAAGAAAGACTACACGATCGACACCAAAGGCGCATTTCTTGAAGTTGGCATACAACTTCTCTTCTCGAAGCTTTTCGAGCACTTGCCTTAGGTGGTCGACATGTTCATCCACGGTTCTGCTATAAACAAGTATGTCATCGAAATAAACGACAACGAACTTGTTTATGAACGGTTTGAGCACATGGTTCATCAGTCGCATGAACGTGCTCGGTGCATTGGATAAGCCAAAAGGCATCACCAACCATTCATAGAGACCGAATTTGGTCTTGAATGCGGTTTTCCACTCGTCTCCGGGTTTCATTCGGATCTGGTGGTAACCGGACCTGAGGTCTATCTTCGAAAAGCATGAAGAACCACTTAACTCATCTAGCATGTCATCTAATCGAGGGATAGGATGACGATACTTTACCGTTATTTTGTTGACTGCTCGACAGTCAACACACATTCGCCATGTTCCATCCTTCTTCGGGACAAGGATAACAGGAACGGCGCAAGGACTCAAGCTCTCACGAATGAGGCCCTTGTTCAGCAATTCATCAACCTGCCGTTGGAGCTCTTTGGTGTCTTCGGGATTACACCGGTATGCAGGTTTGTTAGGGATTTGAGACCCTGGTACGAAATCAATTTGGTGCTCGATTCCCCTCAACGGAGGTAATCCACCTGGCATTTCCTCGGGAAACATGTCCTCGAAGTCCTGCAAAACTTTACGAACAAACAAAGGCAAAGGGTTATCATTAGAAAAATCATCATTAGAGTTTAGAAAGATACCCTTGTGCACGAGGCAAATCATCATCTGACCGTGGTCGTTGCCTCGTAAGATCTCACCGGGTTGCATGATTGCACAAATTCCTTTCACTTCGATCGGTGAGTTTGTCTCTTCGGGCCCCAATTTTGCTCCCATCGGAAGCTTAGCTTTGGCCACTTCTTTCAATTCTTTCATTCGTTTATAGTCCTCGGTGACTTGTTTTGGAGACAAGGGTTTGAGTATAAAACTCTTCCCATCAAGCTTCACAGTGTAAGTGTTGGATCTGCCATTGTGAACAGCTGTTCGGTCATACTGCCATGGTCGACCCAATAGCAAATGACAAGCTTGCATCGGAACCACATCGAATATCATTTCATCTTGATACTCTCCGATTTTGAACTTGATCCACACTTGTTTGACAACTCTCAATTCTCCACACTGATTCAGCCATTGTAACTTGTAAGGGTGGGGATGCTTCATCGTAGGTAATCCCATTTGTGAAACCAAAGTTTGGCTCACTACATTGGCACAACTACCAGAATCAATGATCATCGAACACACCTTGCCTCTCACTCGACATCGGGCATGAAAAAGGTTTTCTCTTTGGTTGTCCTCTTCTTCAAGAGTCATGCAGCTCAAATTCCTTCGAACCACAAGAAACATTTCCGGATGATCAGCTTCGGCAGCCTCATGATCATCATCAACTTCAGCTCGATCAGTCTCCTCGATAATTTCCTCCTCGGTGTCACTCGCTTGCTCATGGACAGTTCCATCTTCGAGCAGAAGCATAACCTTGCGAGTTGGACACTCTTTCGCCATGTGACCATAACCTTTGCATTTGTGACACTGAATATTTGAAGCACTAGGAGAGCTGAGTTGAACTTTACCTCCCGCTTCTCTTGGTTGGTTACCGGTCACACCTCTTTCGAAGGGTCTCTTCGAATCTCGAACAGTGTTAGCACTTGTTTGGTTTGGACTCTTCCATTCTTTACCTCGGTTCAAAGGAGTAGAAGTAGTGACTCCTCGATACCGGTTTGCCTTATCGTCCTTCACCAATTTTTCAGCTTCGGTGGCAGCATCAAACAAATCTCCCAACGTGTGGTACACGTGGAGTCTCAACTGAGAGGAAACATCCCTAGCCAAGCCATTTTTGAACCTGATAATGGCTTGTTCTTCGTCTTCGACCAGATCAAGATTCAATCGAACCTTTTCGAACTCATCGTGGTACTCTTGGACAGACTTGGACCCTTGCTTTAACTCATAGAGCTTTTGCATTTGAGTCTGCCTGTACTTGGCACTCAAGTACTTACCATCCATCGCTCTCATCAACTGTGGCCAGGTAGTGACTACTGGATAGTCATTCCTTCGTCTATGCCTCTTGTCAGATTCCCACCATGTTGATGCATAAGCTTCGAACGAAGCAATGGCATGGGCAGCTTTTCTCTCATCGGTCATCTCATTGGTTTCAAAGATGCGCTCCATTTTAAGCTTCCATTCAAGATACTCATCGGGATCACTAGTTCCTTTAAAGGGTGGAATAGTGATCCTGACACTGTTCAAGTTTGAGTCTCGAACACCACGAATCTGTTCGAGAAACTCATCTTCTCGATCATCAGCCTCACGCCCAATATTTCTTTCAACATTTGCGCCTCGGCCTCGACCTCGGAAATTTCCACGACCTCGGTGAGCTTGCCTTCGTTGAGCGAATGGCGGCTCACGCTCATATTCGTCCTCGGGAAATTCCTCCTCATCAACCTCCTCGGCAACGGCTCCAAGATCTCTTCGGGCCACTGGAGGTGGTATTCTTTCTCCTCGGGGAATGCCCAAGTTTTGATAAGCAGCTTGGGGATTGCCCAAGTTAAGTTCTCTTCGAATTGCTTCACTTGTCAACTGATGTTGTCGTACAAGCTCAGCATACAGCTCAGGTTTCATCGGAGTGGTTTGGCTAGTTCCAGCGCCGGACCCATTCATGGCCACGGACGCACTTCCTTGTTCGAGTTGAGTTACTCGAGCACTCACTCCTCTCACATCGGCACTGATGCCTTGTATCGCAGCCATGAGATCGGCTAACGACAACTCGGGCTTCTCAATGCTTTTGCCATCGTTTCCAGCCATGGTACCTACACAAGTCAAAGATCAAACAAATGTTAGGGTTAGAAATCACCTCACACACTCCCTCACCTTTGATGGGTGGCACTCGGGTCCACTCAATTTATGGGTTCGGTTTTTGATCACTCAAGGACTTGGTAACAGTGGCTCGTCTGATTGATCGGTCCTCTAAGATCCTTCAAGTTCGACAATAGTCACTGCCTCTTCGGGAAGAGTGAAGTGATGTTCGACTCGATGGAACGGACGCTTTTTAAACTGAGCTCAGGGAGTCAAAAGAATTTCTACGATAGTTCGGACTTCGGTCACCCCTTCGCACGAACTCCTATCAGCTTAAAAGAGTTAGTACGACCTTGAGTAGGACAATTACTCAAAAGATCCACCAACTAGAATTTGACACGAAAGAAAGTGAAAATCTAGGAGAATCTACCCTTTGATTCCCTTTTGGAATCTTTTTCGATCACACCCACTCCTGTCCGTACAAGAGTGGTCCCTCCTTGGTACGGATAGGGTTTTACCTTATCCACTTTCCTTTTTCAGCCGACAATTTTCACCTGGGGTTTTGATGTTAAAATTTTAACCCCCTTCTTCTTCAATGGAACAGTGACCTTGCTCCGGCGTACGGACACAACAACTTCGGTTCACTGACCACGAATTTCAACAGATCTGGGTTGCTTTATCGACTCCGGTTTCATCAGCATCGGAGGAATTCAGTTCAAGTTCTTCGAGCTAAGAACCAGCTCGTTCGAGTCGTACACTGTTACGATTTTGTAACAAGTTTCCGGCGTACGGACTTCGATTTAAACTCAGAACTTCGATTTTTAAGCAACAAACAAACCCAAATCACTCAAGAACCACCAATCTTCACCGGTTTCTTCCAAACACAGTGGGGTTCGAGTTTTCAGTCACCATTAAAGCTCAAAACAGTCCAAAAATTCACTAAGAAATCCTAGTCACAAAATCAGTACGTCGGGTACTCGTTGGGTTCAGAATTCGATGGTGAACAAGAATCAATGGTTGTTTATCCCAAACAACCAACAATCAAACACAATTTTTGAATTTTTCTTTTAACACTTTTTTTTTTTTTTTGTAAAATAACAACTCCAACAGTAACAAAACCAAATCAAGAACACGAAACGGAAAACAAAGACACACGCACGAAAATAAAGATAACGTGAACAGGATTTGGGGTTGTAGAAACAAGCCCAAACCGTGCTCTGATACCAAGATGGTGCAATGCAATTCCCGAAGGGTTGCTAGCACAAACGCGGAAGAACAAACAAGAAAGATAAAGATAGAAGCAAGACAAAACTTGCTTCTTCCGAAAGAACAGTGAGGAACCTGTCTCAAAGTTCAATCGAAAGGGATACAAGGATCACCTATACTATGCAACAATCCTCAAGAGAACATTGCCTCTTGCAAACTGAATGATCAAGAGGAATGTTCAATCGGACTAACCGAAAGCCACAAGTCCTTAAAAGCCCTCACTGGGGTTTTGCTCACGACGGAGACAAGAAGAAATGTGCTCGGCACTTTCATTCAATTCATCAATGTTCAAAAACTAGCTACTTACAATGAAAGAAAACAGTGTTTATATAGGAAATAGTAAGGGTAAACTAGTAAATAGGTCACAGTTGACCAATAGAAATAAGCCACGCAGGGCTGAGATAAAATGTGTTCGGCAGACTTTGACTTCGGTAAGCCTTGGCTTCGGTTCTCGATTGTCTGCTCGAACACACACTTGACGCTCAATTGTCTTCGAGCTCATTGTCCTCGGTCACCTTGCCTTCGGGCTCAAATCTGAAGATAATGCCTTCGATTCTTGAGCTCGGCCACTCAGCTTCGGAGCAATTGTTTTCCTTTGGCCAGGCTAAGTGAACGTGCACATCGTGCAGCAGCTTGGCTTGGCTTCTTGTCATCGGTCTCCTCAGTGGATCGAACACTTGATCAGCACGTGTTCGGGCTGCATCACCTGTGATACTCCAAGTAGCTCACTAATCTCTATTCAATTAACTAGATCTGAAAATTATGCCATGTGGAGTAGATCAATGAGGATTGGATTGTTAGGAAAGAGCAAACTAGGTTTTGTAACTGGCAATGTGTGAAGGAGAATTTTGATTCAGATTTACATGAGTTATGGGAGAAATGTAATGCTATAATCTTGTCATCGATTATGAACTCTGTTAGTCAAGGCCTATTAGGTAGCATTGTGGACAAATCAAATGCTTACAAAGTATGGACAAATCTGAAGGAGAGATTTGATAAAGTTGATGGCTCTAGGATCTTTTTTTTGCATAAGGAAATAGCTACACTGTCTCAGGGCACCTCCTCTGTTGCTACTTACTTCTCTAAGATGAGAGACCTATGGGATGAATTTGATGCCCTAATGCCTATTACAGGCTGCTCTTGTCCTGAATCTAAATCATTTGCTGAACACTTTGAGTACCAAAGACTGTTGCAGTTTCTTATGGGACTGAATGACTCATATAATCAGTCTAGAAGTCAAATTCTCATGATGTTCCCTATTCCCAGTGTAAACAAAACCTACACACTGATCATTTCTGATGAGAGTCAAAGAGCACTAGCTAAATCCCCTGACATACCTGAACTGAATGCCTTATTCACCAACAAAAACTCTATGTTCTCGGGGGGAACAACACTTATACTTCTGGTCAGTTTCCTCCAAACAAATCATACTCAAACAGCTACTCAGGTTCTAATTCAGGGGGGTCAGAGTCTAGTTATAAGCCTAGGAACATAAACAATATCAAAGGGAAAAGGCCAAATGCCTATTGTGATCACTGTGATGTGAGAGGACACTCTAGAGATGACTGCTATAAGCTGGTTGGCTATCCCAAATGACAATAGAAAGTAGAGATTCTCCAATGGAGGGAACTCAGCACACTTTGCTGACTATGGATCCAGTGGTAGTGACATCAGATCACCAATGCCTGTACAAATGCAGATGAACACTGAGCCCTATCAGCATACTCATCAGAATGTTCCTTCAAATTCAGGAGTTCCTCAGCTTACTCAAGATCAATACATGCAAATTATACAGATGCTAAACAAGTAAAATGATGGTATCACATCAGCTATGGCTGCAGGTATGCCTAGCTATCCTCTAGCTAATGTGAAGGCTCATGGATAGTTGACACCGGGGCATCCAATCATATGGTAAACAACCTTAATTATTTCACTGACATCACACTTTTAGAAGGAAAGAGTGCAGGCACTGTTTGTTTACCTACAGGATCTCAGGCTACAGTAAGTCATGTAGGAAAATCCACTGTGCTCCAGAATCAAGTCATCAGCAATGTGTTGTACTTGCCATAATTTAGATACAACCTGCTCTCAGTCTCAAAACTCTCAAAAGAACTCAGTTGTTCAGTACTATTCTATCCCGAGGAGGGGTGTTGAGCTGGACACAGATTGTATCCTAGCTGTAGGAATCAAGTTAGTTGGAGTTAGTTAAATTAACGGATGCTGAGTCAGCACACTAGGTTAGTTAGTTAGATTAACTAGTGTAATTAGAAGTTAGTTAGGATTAGTTTAAATATCTTAGCTGCAGCATTGTATTCCTTTCTAAGCTGAAATGAGATGATTGAAATATTTCTCTCTCTAAACTCTTCTCTCAATTACTTTTTCTCCAAGTCTCTTAGCTTCACCAATAACTCAGATTAATTCAAATACCTTATGCCAAAACAACCTTTTGACTAATAATGTTTAATCCTAGAAGCATGTGTAATGTATTCAACAATTTCGTGCGACGTCGCGTTTGTTCATGAAAATCTTTTTCAACTTTTGCAAAAACCTTTCATCATGTTAGTGTTTAATTTTTTAACTTTTTTAAGAAATTTTGCGCAAGAGTTCGTCAAAACTATTTTTTTGTTTGTAGATTGTATGTGTCTTTACCACTAACAATCTATTCTTCCCCCCCACCCCAAAAAAAAAAAAAAAAAAAAAAAGAGTGCTATCCAACCCATACTGTTCTAAATGAAAAACGGTTAAACAGCCAAAGAAAAATACTAACATAACAAGTCATAATCATACTGCTACTCTCTTTGAAGCTTATATCTTTTTTTATATTGCATTCAAGTACAATTTACGCGGAATTATTCTAGTATTTACTATTTAATACTAATTGTGGAGGATAAAAGTGAGACTTGGATAATTCCCTCCTGCTCTTTCATTAAACGATGCCACATTTTCCCTCTTGCCTACTTTATACTATATGATACCGTTCAACCAACGCATGGTAACCTTTATCTCAGCTATATTTTACTAATTTAATTAATGAAGTTGTAACTAACAACAATACCCTTCAAAATTCTTCCAAGTGCCCCATAGTGAGGTAGGTAATGTCAATGACTCAATATAGAACTCGAAAGCCGGCTTCAAGTGGATTATTGCTAAGACTAAGAAGTGAATAAATAAATTATTTTGTACAAAATTAATAGGACATGTTAGATGTACAGAGCTTCAACGACACTAGTCGTATACCATGGTGGTATTGAGTTGTAATCCCCGGTTTAATTAGTCTTTCCCCGTATCTCCAGTTGTCCTATGTAATATTTAATTTAGTAATGATTAATCAATATTATCATTTAGTGTAAAATTAATTGAACAGATTACAAATGTTATGCCTAAATTTAGTACGATACTACTTTAGTATTGTAAAGAAAATTGAATCATGCTTTTGAGCATGACTTAAAATACACTATTGTTCTCTTCATTTACCATGTAAAATGTTTAGATGGAACAGAACCTAATAGAGCCACAATTTAACTTGATATCTCACAAAAATAGATTTTTTGTTCAAATTCACTGCTAAACAAATTGAAAGAAAGTCAAGCCAACATACAATTACAAGAAGGCATGTTGTTTAACATGATAAATAATATCATATTGTTTATAGATTATAGTCGATCTCCAATTTATTTGATACGGAGATGTAAATATTTTGTTGTTAAATTTCTTATAGATTATATATGTAGTTTACAAAATCAACAAATTCTAACACTTATGATTGTGGATCCTTCTTGTATTTAGGCAATCCAAATATTTTCAAATATTCTACTTAAATAAGCACACAAGAATTTCTTAACTATATAAAAATGCTATGTTGTCATCACACGACGGAATCAGTGGATGCGAAGGACCATGGCATTATTTCATTGCTAACTTCTCACGTTTACTATATCTGGAGTTTATGTTTTATCATTGACAACGTAATTAATTAACATTATTAAACACCTACGTAAACTAATCGACAGTACATATAACTCTCTCTGCAAATTGATGGTTGAAACGTAAAATATGATAGGTAATCGGCCATAACAGAATTATACTATTATTATAAATATATTAAAATAACAACGTATATTATGATATGAATAATATTATCGGCAATTTTCTTCGTTATTTCATGTGGTGAGCTGGTGTATATATTAGTTTTCAGACTTTTTACAAATTTCAAAAGAAATCTTCCCTCTCTTATAGTAACATATAAATTAAAAGCTGGAGTAATGCCTAGCAGATAAAGATATTAGTACATGAGAACGTTAGACAGACTGGTAGGACCCGAATTGAATCTTCCTAGCAGTTTCCATGATCTTATCAAGTACACATAAAACACAAAAAGAAACAATTATATGATCTATATAAATGATTGGTTTAAACACATTCATTTACTCATCAAATACATTCGACTGTCAATTTTGCTTGCTGATTCGAATTTGGACAACTGAAATGCGTTAAAGTGAAGTAAAGGGCCATTAATCTGGTACATACAAAATCAGATTAATAGTCTATTTGGCCAAGCTTCTAAGAAGTCAAAAATATTTTTATTCAAGAAAAAAACATTTGAAAAGGTGTTTGGCCTACAGAAAAATGTACTTTTGAGAAGAAGAAGATGATGTTGTTTTTCCGTTGTTGGGATCGGAGAAACTACAAATTAAGCAGAAGCAGTTTATTAATTTTCCGATACAAAAATATCCTTACTTAAAATACTTATGTACCATACTTTTTGTAATTAGTTTAACTAATATATCTCTCAAATGTAAATAAAATTTTGTACCTCATTTTTCTCTTTTGTTTTAACTTTATTTCTATTGATTAAAAGTTATAGTATATATTTTATTTTATATTTTACACTTACACTAAATGAAAATAAAAAAAATAATTTTAGTCTCTCATTATAAATTATTTAAATTTTTGTACATTAATATTAGTTGCAAATTGAATCTTAAAACTGTCCTTACTCGTAAATTGACACTCAAAGCACTTTTTGTAAAGATTATCCAAACATATTTTGTTCAGAAAAGTATTTTTCAAATGAGTTGTCCCAACACAAACTGTTTATTCTTCAAAATACTTATCTGAAAAGTACTTTTCAAAATAAGACTTTTTTAGCAGCTTGGTGAAACAAGCTCTAAGCAGCTTGGCGAAACAAGCTCTAAGCTAGGTTTAAGGTGAACGGAAAAAGGGACCATAATGTAAACGTCCACAATTCAAATTCATTTTATAATTTTTATTTTTAGTTTTTAGGTCTCAAATGACCTACAGTTTTTTGAAAACTACTCGGATAGTGAGCAGGCCTGGGCTGGCAGAAAAATTAGACTTCACGCAGTTAATGATCTATGATGCGGGACTTATTTCTAAATGCAATATTTGATTTGTCCCTTCGAATGGTGGCATCTCGTTGTCTCTTAAAAAATAAGTTTCTATTGTAAGAAAGCCCAATTATGTGAAGTTTTTATCTGTTAGTTAGGATATATTCTAGAAAAAATTAACACTTTTACTGTCATATACTTTTGAGGAATCATTTAAGCTTTTCGAAACTTCAATGTAACCGTTAAAAGGTATGGACAACTTTTAATACTTTACTTGTAAATGAATTATATATTAGTTTGAGTTCACTTAAATTGAATAACCTGCAGTAAGGATTAATAAAGTCGAGTTTAATTTTTTTGAACTAAAGTATATTATACCCTACATCCAAAACCATTTTGTCTTCTTTATATGTTTCTACGAAATTCTCTTTGAACCTATTTATTTTGAAACACAAAAAAAAACTCCCTATTAACTTAATAAACCGATTTATCATTCAACTTGGTATAATTTGATAATAAAGCGTGGAGAGTGAATAATTAAATGAGTACTGAAAAAGAATTATATATATATATAACATAGCAACATTTTTTAAATTACAAGACATCGTATTATTTTCCATAGCACATTTCACAATAATCAAGGTATTTTATTTTCATATTCCCAAATTACAACATCTCCCACTTTACTCTCTCTTCTTCTTCTAACCCTAATTCCTCCATCATCCTTAATTCCCATTATGCCGCCGCCGCTTCTCAGCGTCATCTCCAATGTCCGATGATGATCAGGTCGCCAATAACAATTCCCTATGTCCGTCGCCATCACCTCCACCTCCGTGAACCAATAACCCACAAGTAACCCTTCCTCCATCCGTTTTCGTATCCACTAGTAGTAATAGCATTTTTTGGTTACCGATAAAGAAACCGTTACAACGGACAGTACTTGTAAAATCATCCACGTCAAATCTCGACGAGTCAAGAAATCATCGGCATTAGTATCGGAAAACGGCTCCTCCATTCTATCAACTGTGACGCTTGCACCGAGGACTGATTCGAGTTCGTTCGAAGTGGATACAGTAACAGAGGCAGGTTCTTTTATGAATTCTGTTGAGGGCTAGTTTAGTAGAACGATTAGCAGCTTCTTTTGTGAATTATGTTGTTCCTTTTGCTGCTTCTTCTACTAAACTCTGTGCTTTTTGCCAGAAATCCATTGGAAAAAATGTTGAAATGAGTTTCGGGTTTTGGAATAATAGTGTGTGTAAGTATAGTGTGATGAGTTTTATTAATGATGAAGAGAAAGAAGCAATTGGGCAACAAATTCGTGTCATCTAATTTCTAGTAACATTTTAATGTTTCTTCCTTTTTCATTTTGATTGCCAAAATGATCTACAACTAAATACAATGTAGAAACATGATAAAATAATATTGAAACAGTTTAGAAACATCTAGATACAAAGCAGAAACAGTCTAGAAACACTTAAATACTATGTAGAAACAATTCAAAAATCCAGAAACGGTTAGAAACTTCGCTGAAACAGTTTGAAACAGCATAGATACAGCGAGATAGAATTAGATACGAAGCAAAAATACTGCAAATACAACGAGATACAATGTGTAATCACCTAATTTTGGCGCGACAATTCAAAATAACTTGAAATAGCTCAAAATAGTCGAGCTAACTTTCCAGGATTTTCGCCGAGTTTTAGTCTTTTATTTTAGTTAAAATTTGTCATTTAAATGATAACAATAAAAAAAATTATTAAAATTAAATTAAAAAATTAACAAAAATACTTGTTATGTGTTTAATTATGATTTCTTATTTTAATTATAGTAGTGTTGTAATTTGTGTAGCTTTAAGTTTTAGTCTATTGTTCATGCTTTAATTTGTTTGGAACTTTAGTGGCTATGTTGTGAATAAAAACCAAGCAATCAGCTTAGTTGTGCAACCCAAATATCCCTTATGACCCGGCCCATTCCCGTTATATATAAACATTTTCTTTGCCATATTTGGCATTTGTCATAAAACACTCAGAAAAGGGGAGAGTCTTGCCAAAAATTCCCTCACACCATCGGAAATCGCCTCCACCACCAGCTGCCGCGGATCCGCCGTCCGTCCGCCGTTCCTCCGACGCCGGAAAGTCATAAAAATACATCCCTGCATCACCTTGAGCCCCTCATCCCCGATCTAGTCTCGGTTTCCACAAATTCTCAAGGAATCATTGTAAATCGGCGTTCGAAAACACGGCACGGGCTTTTTCGGTGAGCCCTTTCATTTTTTCTATTGATTTTTCGTGGATGTTCACTACTCCTTCCTTCTCTTTCCGTTCTTTTCTTTTTCTAGATGAAACGACCCCAAATGGGATCGTTTCACTTAGAAGAAGAAAGTGACGGATTCGATGGGTCTAAAAGGGGTCGGGCTTGTTCATTTGGGTATTAAACAACGGGTGTGGGACTGTTTGATGATTTTCGATTCATGGGGGGTATGGGACAGTTTCGGCTTTGTTTAGGGGATTCGGATAGTGATGGATTTTTGGGAGGGGGTGCTGTCGCTGCTCGTTAACATATTTGGCGTCGATGGGTTTGTTTGTTGGGTATTAAACAACAAAGTTGGTATTGGTGATGATGATTGGTGTCGCCTTGTGTTTGTGAGACAGCGATGATGCTGGTGAGACAGTGATGATGCTGCAATGGCTCTAGCAAGGCTGCGAGCGTGGATGTGACATTGGTGGCGATGATAGTATGGGGACGACATAGCAAGGGTGTCAAAGTTGCAAACCGCAGTGTTGAATAACGCCGAGGCAAGCAAGTTTGGAGATGATGATGTTGAAACTGATCCGAGGCGAGTCGAGGCTAAGCGACGCAGCGATGCACACAGTGGTGATCCAATGGCGATGACTCGAGTAATGCAATGATCATGGCGATGATGCTAGTATGCTGAAAGCAATGGTGGGAGTTTTGGTTATACTGTCGGCTCAAGCTAAGAAGTCTCACTCTCTTTGTTCATTTGGTTTTAGTTCCTTGTTTTACCAAGTTTAAAAAAAAAATTAGTTTTTAGAAGAAATTGTTCAAACAGTGATTATAATGCAAACAGTCTGAATGATTGCTTCTTATGAAGCATGAATCTGGTGGTACTCGTGTTACTCCGACCACCCCTGTGTTAGTTCTATAAATTTTGTCTAGGATTGTTTGTTGACTTTTGATTAGAATCCGAGTGTTATTTCCCTGTTTCGAACATTGATCTTGTATA
Organism: Petunia secreta; assembly: GCA_029990175.1. Lineage (NCBI taxonomy): Eukaryota > Viridiplantae > Streptophyta > Magnoliopsida > Solanales > Solanaceae > Petunia > Petunia secreta. Next base: position 5,721,343 of record JARKIP010000061.1, read on the forward strand.
TCTGTAGGTACGAGGTCACATGAGTAAGGAGAGTTCAGTTTAGTTTAAGCTTGCATTTTGTCTGTTCGAATGTGTGGGAGTATTTCCCTTTTGATGTTGTCTTTGTCCAAAGTAGGCTGTCCGAGGCATGAAAGTGGTTTGTGTCTATTGTTATGTAATTTTGTTTGCTGTGAGACTTTTGAAATAAATAGTTCTAATTCTTGATTTTGCACTCTATTATTACTTTTAAGTAAGTTTGTTTAATGGTAGTTCTGTGAGTTTGCAGTACTTTGGCTAGACTGTTAGTAACATGAAGTTGGTAAACTTGTATGCTTGGTCAGCCTACTGTCTGGTCATTGGCTTTATGCTTTGTGGAGTGAGAGTCCTTTTTTTTTTTTTTAATTCAGTCTGGATTGAGGTTTTTTGTTCATTAGGATTCAATTATAGTTGTAAAGGTGTTCACAAATTCAAGAGTTTAAATCTGAGTTTTTCAAAGAAAGAGTTAAAAAGTCAAAAGTGAGTTATCCTGGCAGCTTGAGATTAGGCTTTCCAGCCATCTTTTGTTGTCTAGCTAAGCTCTTTACTTTGCTGAAAATGAGAAGCAAGTCAAGGGTAAAAGTAAAGGTGAAAGTTAAAGGTGAAAGTTAAAGCAAGTGGCAGAGATGGTGGCAGTCTGCCCACACTCCACCCTCTCCTGCTTTACATTAATTTCACAGCATGCTTGCTTTGGCTTAAGAGAAGGCATTAAATGTTTTTGGGGGTTTGGGAAGGGAAGATGGCTGATTTCTTTAGCTATATAAGGAGTGCATTTACTCCTTGACAAAGAGGTTTTTTGGGGGAACACATTGAATGCTTTGCATTTACTCTCTCAACTTCTTTTAAAAAAAAAAACAGATCTGAAACAGTAAGAAAAATAGCAAAAAATACATAGCAATAAAAAGAAGAAGAAAGATGGCTGGTTGATAGCAAAGTTTAGGTTCGGTTTATGGTTGGTTGCTGTTTGTGGCTTGGTGTGGCTGCTGGTCCATTTGCTAGTTTGGAACTCCATTTGCTATTAGGTATTCCTCAAATCTATTATGTATTTAGCTTATGACCTTGTGTTCAAGCATGTATGAAATGAGTTACTTAAAGCCTATTTATGTATCATATTATTGCTATCCATGTATGTATGTAGATCCTTTGTTAGATATTGTGTTACATGCCTTGACAACAATCTCCATTGTAAACACTAGGGCAGATTTAAGCTAAAATAAGCAAAGTAATACCTAAATTTGTTAAAGAGGGCCAGATAGGAAACCAACATAAAAAGGGACTGTTTTTGCAATCTGAAGAACCACGGCAGGGAAGAAGTTTATTTGCAGAAATGGTCCGGCCCAGTTGCAAAAGTAACCCTCTTAATCTAAATCCGAATTTGTTTAACAAGATTTTCAATCTTTAAAAAATTTGAAAGATAAAGGGCTATATATCAAAGCACTAAGGGGAGCATAATAAATATACCGTAACGCTTTATGGTTCTATGGGTTTATGGGCTAAGGATAACAATCAAATCCGTAAATTTGTGGCCAAACGTCAAAACAAATAGGCAAGGGAACATCTGCGCAATACATTTTAATGGAACGTCAGAGGCGTGCAAGTGTGCAAGTGTTCTTTTTCCTAAATTAGCTAAACATTTTACAAATCTAACTCGATTAGTTGCAATCTTTTAACCTTAAGGCCCCAATAGTGTTTAAATATAAATTTAGTGACTTCTTTTTAAATTATGACAAATGAAAATAGGTGAAGGGTAAATGAATAAACTAAGAGACATTAGTATCGGAAGCCAAATAAAATTGATTCAAGTGTAGTTTATTTAAATCAGAAGATCTCGAACGGGTGAAGTGCCTGCGCGACCATATCCGGTTTTAAATAAATTATATTTGTGAATATTGAATCGAGCCGTATTTGAATAAGATATAAATGTGTCGAAAGTAAATGCGGCACATATAATCAAAAATGAAGCTGAATTATGAGTTTCGAGTTTGACCAAAGATAATAAAATAATACAATAATAAATTTGGAGACTCAAATCAAGGCTGATAAGGTTTCGAACGGGTGAAGTGCCTGCGCGAAAATATTCGGCCGAGTCACTGAAACAAAAAAATATAATAAAAAAAAAATAAAATAAATAAATAAATAAAAATAAAATAATAATAGATCAAAGCGTAGCAAAGGGAAATAAATAAAGGCAGGTACAATAAATATTTCATATAGCCGGAATGCGTCAATAAAAGCAACTGTGCTCGACACAGGACTCGAGGGTGCCTAACCCCTTCCCGAGAGTCAACCGAGATCCTTACCCGGAACTCTAACGCAGACCACTAACGAGTCATAGGTGTTCCAAGGTACCCTTTGGGTGACTTGGCACACCTTAAACTTGTGGCGACTCCGAATTTTAAATAAACAATTCGTACCTTGAAACACCGTCACTTCCTTAAATGGAAACCCTAGCTCGGGATAGCGCAAAATAATCGTAAAAATCCCATAAGCGCTTTCCTAAACTCGAAACGCCCTCCTCAAAAGCGGGCGTGCGGGAAAAAGGGGTGTGACACAATGCTGAAACAGCTAGTGAAAAAGCCTGAAACAAAGTGTAAAAAATAATGTGAAACAACGCAAAAAAGACGAAATAGTTTAGAAACAGTGAAAGACAATGGACAAACATGATGAAACAATGCTGGAAACAATCTGGAAACAACTAGATATATCTAAAAATAGTTAGATATGGTGCAAACCAATGCAGATACAGCGAGATACGATAAGATACAGCGAGATAATAGGTGTCTCGTAGTTGAGATACAGCGAGATACGAGGTGGTTGGTAGTTTACATACAGCGAGATACGAGGTGGTTGGTAGTTGAGATACAGTGAGATACGAGGTGGTTGATAGTTAAGATACAGCGAGATACGAGATGATCGGTAGATATAGCGAGATACGAGGTGGTTGGTTGTTGAGATACAACGAGATATGAGGTGGTTAGTAGTTGAGATACAACGAGATACGAGGTGATTGGTAGTTGAGAAATATCAAAATACAGCAAGCCGTGAGGTGGTTGAGAATAATAAGAGGAAAAGTGAAATTGGGGGAAATCGGAGGAGAAAAGGTGAAATTGGGAAAAATGGTGGGAGGAAAAGTGAAATTGGGGGAAATGTGAGGAGGAAAAGTGAAATTAGGGGGAAATAGGAAGAAGAATGTAAGGTTTTGATTTGTTATGTTATGTTTGCTATGTTTTGTAATAAACTTTTCCTTTCCTCTATTTGGGTAATTTAGCTAAAATAGTTCTATGTTTTGTAAATTACTTATAAAACTTGTACTTTTATGTAAAAAAAAAAAAAAAAAAAAAAAGTCTATTCAAAAATAAAATGGAAACCAATGTTACTTTGCACGAATAGTGTATTTTCTTAATGTTGATTGCATTTGATCTTGCTTTTTGAAATCTGACAAAGGATAACCAAATTGCAAACCAATTCAGATACAGCGAGATACAATAAGATACAACGAGATAATAGGTGTCTGGTAGTTGAGATACAGCGAAATACGAGGTAGTTGATAGTTTACATACAGCGAGATACGAGGTGGTTGGTAGTTTACATACAGTGAGTTACGAGGTGGTTGGTAGTTAAGATACAACGAGATACGAGGTGCTTGGTAGATATAGCGAGATACGAGGTGGTTGGTTGTTGAGATACAACGAGATATGAGGTGGTTAGTAGTTGAGATATAACGAGATACAAGGTGATTGGTAGCTGAGAAATATCAAAATACAGCGAGACATGAGGTGGTTGAGAATAATAAGAGGAAAAGTGAAATTGAGGGAAATCGAAGGAGAAAAGGTGAAATTGGGGAAAATGGTGGGAGGAAAAGTGAAACTGAGAAAAATGTGAGGAGGAAAAGTGAAATTGGAGGGAAATAGGAAGAAGAATGTAATGTTTTGCTATATTATGCTATGTTTGCTATGTTTTGTGATAAACTTTTTATTTCCTCTATTTGGGTAATTTAGCTAAAATAGTTCTATGTTTGTAAATTACTTATAAAACTTGTACTTTTATGTAAAAAATTAAAAAAAAAAAAAAAAAAAGTCCATTCAAAAATAAAATGGAAACCAATGTTACTTTGCACGAATAGTGTATTTCTGAATGGTGAATTCATTTGATATTGCTTTTTGAAATTTGACAAAGGATAGCCAAATTGCAAACCAATGCAGATACAGCGAGATAAGAGGTGTTTGGTAGTTGTAATACAGCGAAATACGACGTAGTTGGTAGTTTGCAAACAACGAGATACAAGGTGATTAGTAGTCTACATACAGTGAGATACGAGGTGGTTGGTAGTTAAGATACATCGAGATATGAAGTGGTCAGTAGATATAGCGAGATACGAAGTGGTTGGTAGATATAGTGAGATACGAGGTGGTTGGTAGTTGAGATACAACGAGATATGAGGTGGTTAGTAGTTGAGATACAACGAGATACGAGGTGATTGGTATTGACACCCATTTTTTTCCCACAAATTTGAATTAATGTCGAATTCTTATAATAAGGTCAATTTTTGAAAATTAGAAGTGAAATGATTGATTTTAAAAAAAAAAAAAAAAAAAAAAAGGTCAAAATCGCAATCCACATCCCTAAGTTAAGCATACCTGAGCAACACCCCTATTTATTTAATTATCTTTGAAGAGGGCTAATTTCGTGCTTGAAACTAAATCCTTGCATGTCTATGCAAACTAAACATATACATCCTTCCATTTCCCATTTCAGAATTCCCCTTACCCAATTCCCAAACCCGATCCACAATTCAACCCTTTTCCATTTCCAACCCGCGAAGAATCGAACTCAATTTCAAAATCCATGGGCCCCATCTCCAGCTCATCCTTATTCGTACCAGCCATTTTGGTACCGTTAGGGGCGAGTTTGTCATTTCGTGAAGGATTCCATTCCATTCTAAAAACCCTAACCGTTCATATATAAGGAAGTGGTAGCAGCTGCAGCGGGTGGAGAGCAACAGTAAGGGGCGGAACAGAGGGGTTCAAAAATCTATTTGAGTTGTTAATAGTGAAGAAGAACCAGCAGTCGTGAATAGAGGTTAGAAAAGGGGTTCCAGTTTTGGTCCTGAGCTCAAAAGTTGAGGGAAGCAGCCGTTAAGGGGGAAAAGAAGAGTTTTGGAGAGCGGGTTAATGGGGGAATATAGGGAGGAATCGCGGGGCAAATAAAAAGAAGCAGAACATACATCCATATTTTTTGTGCTCAGTTTTAATTTGTAAAAAATTACATATAGCATTGGTGTTCCTGTTTGGGATTCAACATCGTGTTCGAGTTTGTGTCATCGCTTCGCCATCTCGTTTGATCGCTTCTTCGTAAGTCGAGTCGTCGACCTCGCTCGAGTCGACGACCTTGTTCGAGTTGCATTCTTCGGATCCACGCCCCCGGCTCGCTGCATCGAAACAGGTAATAAACCTATACCCTTTACTTCTTTTTTTTTTCCAGTTTCCTTAGTATTTTTATCGACAGTAGAATTCGCTTATATAGGCTTGCGATTGATTTTTTTTAAAGAATAGTGTAATGTATGAGCTGCTTCTTGATGTTTGAGACTTGTTAACCAACTGAAAGTCCCAATCTTCTCATTAGTCTGATATTTGTGCATTCATTAGTCCGATATTTGTGCATTCACTGTTAAACATATAGCGACATAGTTAGAATCTTAATAGCTGTAATTAGTTATAAAGCTTGAGTCTGTCAAATTCCCATTTTTTCTTTGAAGATGTTTTGTAAGTATGCTTGGTCTGTTCAAGGCATTTTTATTTAGATTCTCTTGTCTGCTTCTGTGGCTGGTGGTTAGAGGTCTGATGGTGCAGATTTAAGAGGTTTTAGTTGGTGTCTGGAATTATTTTTGGGAGCAGGGATCTCAGGTGTAGCAAGGAGATGTTGTTATCAGGCGCAGGTTGGTTCAAGTTGTCTAGGGATGTCTGGAGTGTGAAGGGAGTAGTCTGTGAGCTGGTTTAGTTCATGATGGAGTTAGGAGAGGTCTTTGAGGGAGTTCAAGGTTATTCCTAAATATGTAAAGCTTTAGGAGTGTTCTGCTGAAAGAGTTCAGGTTAGATGAGCTGCTGCAGGGTATTTTGGAGAGGTTTCAGAGGTGCAGGTTGTGAAAGGAGCTGGGTTGGTTATTGATAGTGAAGAATGGCATGTGAAGTTATTTGGAAAGGGGTGGTCTGCAGGTAGTGAGGGATTCCTGGTTGCTTCAGGCCTTAGTTTAGTGCAGGTTTTGGAGAAGGGTGTTGTTTTGGTTTGGTTTCCAGGCAGCAGCATGTGTGAGTTGTACCTATAGTCTGGCAGTAGGTGGTCAGGAGTCCAGCTTTGTCTTGTGAGCTATGAGTAGTCCTGATTGTTGTAGCTGTATAGGAAGTTTGTATGAGTGTGTGCAGGTAGTAGATAGGAAGTTATCAGGTTTAGTTGGTCTTGTTCAGCTCTTTCCTGGACTTAGAATTTGGATGAATGTTCTTTTAAGTTGAAATTGAGTTAGTTTGAGCCTGTTTCTTGGTGTGCCTTCTGGTAGCATAGCTCTCTTCCTGTTTCAAGTTTTTCTCTGTTCAATTATTCAAGATCTACATAAATTGTTCATGGGCTAGTTTGAAAGATGTATGTTCTAGTATTCTTAATAAGAAGATCCAATTTTGATCGTTCCTTTTCCTTTGATTCATTATTAGCTTAAATTTGGAAAATCATATCTTGGAAATTTTATATAAATGTACTGTTTACGTTAAGTCTTCAATCTTGGAATTGAAAAATGAATCTATAAGAGTTCATCATGTCTAAGTTATAAAGTATCTACCTGTTCATTCCTTTTAAATAAAGAGAGTTTTGCTTTAGAATATATTCGGTTGCTGAATTCTCGTTGTCTTGTTAGCTATGGAGCTATATTTGTTCATTCATTGTCTGTAGTACATTACTGATTATGATTAAAGAATAAAATGTGATGTCATCTCTGACATTAAACCCCTTTCTTTATCTCTCTTGCGTTCATTATGTCCGATAAGCATTGTTAATTAAGTAATGTAATTTTGGTCTTTAAAATAGTCTTTTCGATTTGAGCTTAGGAAATTAGCTAAGTTTATTCCCTGTTATCTATTCTGGTGCTGGAACTCATGTTTGATAATGGTTTTCAAATCTGTATAATTTAAATCTTTAAAATATGGCTTTAAGTCTTTTATGTTTGTTGCTCCCAAACGCACACGCAAGTATACGCGGTCGCCAAGTAATAAAGTGACAAAGTCGAGTATCGTTCCCACGAGGACTATGCGGACTAGTGCTTAATAAACAATTCCTGAACAAACTATCCAGGGGTCTTTTTCCAATGGTTGTAAGAGTTTTTATACTAAAGTGCAGTAATTAAAGTGCTGGAATGTAATCAAGCAATGGGGCAAAACTTTGGTTGTTAACAATATCAAGGGAGCGATCCAGGGTTAGAATTACGAACAATCCAGTTGATGTATTCAATTGATTTCACTTCTTAAATCCCGGGTTACTAACTGACAGGTTAATTGTAATTATGAAAACCTTTCAGTTCTTCACAATCTATGCAAGCTACTCTAATCCCTGTATGTCTACGGGTTAAATCACATGCACGCATTAACGATCCTGTAATTAGTTAAACTAGGCAAGCAAGTATATGTCTATCCTACCCGCGAATTGGTTCCCCGATGCCCGGGTTCACAAACTAGTTCTATTCTTCCTTATTACGTAATTAGATTCTCTCTTTCGAGTTCAACCCAAAAACCATAGATGATGTATAACTATCGAGCTCTAACAATTATACAAGTTAAATCAAGGAAGAATAAGTAACCCGTTATGGGATTCAATCAATGGAAATCAATCTTCAACAATCAACTTTCATGTAAATTCTAATCCCAGAACGTTAGGAAATTAGCCACACATATTCATAATCACAAGGCAAAGATTTGGTGTAATAATGAAATAAATGATGTAATAGATGAAAGATTTGGGAATAACCCTTGTTCAATGAAGTGTGTAGCTCTCAATATTGCCCAAAGTCAAGAACTCCTTTCAAAAACTAAGTAATAAACTATTTATATTGTTTCCAAACCCTTGTACATAAGTTAAACCCAAAACAAGAAGGAATAGGAAGTAAAATCGCGCATAAGGGGCGCTATAACGGGCGCCCCGCGCCCCGAAAAGCGTGCAACCAACCAGAACACGCCCCCAGGCCTCGTGCCTTTGGCCTGCGGCGCGCCTGGCAACGCGCAGCCTTCCTTGCGCTATGGCTGGCGCGGCGCGGAGGCTGCAGCGCCAGGCCAAAATTTGCTCTTTTCGCTCCAAAACTCGGCTTGTGTCGTGCCTTTGTGTGCTCGATCCAATCTTCAATCATCATCCAATCAATTCATGCTCAATCAAGCTTCGAAACGCTCCAAATGTATCGCGTAACGACCTACACACGAACAACACAACATCAGCGTAAAACCATACTCACAAGCCACCAAACAAGTGCAAAACAAGCTCAAATGTGCGGAAATATTAAGGAAAAGTAGGCATAAAATGCCGAACATCACCACCCCACACTTGAACCTTTGCTCGCCCTCGAGCAAGTCACATCTCACTTCCCAACCTAGATAGAACAGGTCTGCCTATGACTATGGTTGATACCGACCATTGAACCAATGCGCACATGACTACCATGGATCCACAACATGCCAACAATTTATCAAAACCCAAAAATATGAGAACAACCACCCCAAAATAGCTCAAATGCACAAACTCAACTCAATGCAACCATGCTCCCACAAAATTACACCTATCTACTCAATCAAAAGCCATCAACTTCCCCGAATTCATGCAAACCACGTGCCCTCCCCAATATGAAAGAGAGTGCCCCCCATAGATCACACACAAAAACAAATATCATGAATAGAACGGGGCAATAACAATTGAATTCTCTCACTCTCATGAAAGGCTCACATGTCACACACAACGTACCATAGGCTTGCCCGTAGTGTAGGACTCCACTAATGTAGGCTCACTCCAATCGGGATTAACAAGGACTTTAGAAAGGTCGTAATGTAGGCTAAGGGGCGGGTAGGATACGTATGGTAATAGTGACTACCTCCCTAAGCACTTTAATACATCACATTTATTCCAAACACAAGTCTCAACAAACCACCCAATCACAAGTACCACACATACACCTTCTCACAAAGTAGCATATTTTCTTTTCAATCACACACTAGCAAGGACGGGATATCTTTCTCTCTTCTCTTTTTTTTTTTTTCTTTTCCACAATTTTTTTTCTTCAACTTTGCTATTTTTTCCTTTTCATTTCATTTTTTTTCAATTTCATTAACTTCCATCCTTGCCAATGTTTTCCACTACTTCACAATTTTCATAAGTATTTCCCTTTTATTAGCTCCACTCAAAAGTCTCCCAACATCTAACCACCACTCCAATCATCTACACCATGGCAATAAAGTGCTTAAGGAGTAAGGGCCAAAAGAGTCAATTAAGAACAAATGGGTAGGCTCGGGGTGTGGGTGCCAATCAAAAAGGGTCAATTCAAATCACAACACAATTTTTCAAGGTATATATGTAAGGGTAGGCAAGTAAAAGAAGGCCTTGTATCATCTCCCGACTAGAGCTAACCTAGGATTTCGCTTTGCACACACACGGGGCAAGTTCTAGACATTAACATGCAACATGGAGTAATTAAGAACATGCCTCACAACACACATTGCACGCAATCCACACAAAAAGGCTCAATCAACAACTCTCAACCAAGCTTTTAGAATGCAACTTGTGGAAATTTAAGCACTCATGCACAAAAGTTAGCAATCAAGTCAAACAAGCGGACTCAAGCATCTCAAGGGGGTTGTTCCAAATTTTTTTTTTTTTCTTTTTCTAGGCATGCATCAAATTAAAACTCAAGGACACCACAAATAGCACATGCAATCAAGTCCAAGTCCACCGGTATCAAACAAATCAAAGGCACCTAGCATTCTACCTATTTCCTTAGCCTAGGGTCATCTAAAACTAACTATCCTAATCCTAAAAATGAAAAAACTACCCGGTTCAAAGGTCACCCCGTGGAAAAGAACCGCGGCCATAAGAAAAACCACGGGGCGGATAACATGTACCACTAATAAAACTAAAAGAAAAATCTTTTTGGAATTTTTCATTGGTTTTCTAATTTTTTTTCATTTTTCATATAGTAAAGCAAGAAACAAATAAAAATAAAGTCAAGTGACAAAATAAAAAGTCCTAAGGTACATGCATCCTAAACCTCAAAATAAAAACTAGATAAAGGGCAGTACCCCACCCCACACTTAAACTAAGCAATGTCCCAGTGCGACAAAGAAGTAAGTGCAAAAGTAAGAGTACAAGAAAACTGCCCTGAAAGCTGGATGGTGCACGGGAGAGTGGACCTAGGCCCCCGCCTCATGATCAGTCTCATACTCACTATCTGGATCATTGGCCACAATCTCGGAATCAGTGTTCTCATCCTCCCGCGGGTCCACCGTTCCAGCCTCAACCTCGCCCAACAGGACCTTCGAGGTCTCCGTCAGCGGGACCTGGCGGTCAATACGAGTCATATCAACGCCCGACTGACGGGCCATAGCCTCTATCATCAAATACTGACGCGCGGCCAAGTTGGCACTAGTCTCTCGCAAATCATCCGCCGTCAGCTTCACCGGTGCTGTGGTGATAACCCCCTTGACCGAGGCAATGTCAAAAGGCCTCCCAAAATCAAGGACAATGCGATCCCCGACCTCATCTGCGGGGACGCCCGCCTTCTCTAAATATCGGGTCAAGAGGTTCCCAAAATACAACCGACTACATGATTTTTCATACCTCTCTTGTTTCATCATTTTCAACATGTAGTACCCAATGTTCACCGGCCTCCCGGTCATGAAGAAATACACCATGCACGCCCGAGTCTTAGTGACCTCGGAATAATGAGAACATGGAAGAATCCGTGCATTTATAAACCGCATCCATACACGTGCCGGCTTGATAAAGTGGGAGAAATGCATAAACTTATGTCGCCCAGCTGCTCCTCGTCCCCACTTATGTGTGGACCCCTCACCACACAAAGTCTCCCGCAAGGCCGTGTAATCCGGTGTCTTGATGTAATTTCTCAACTCCTCATGATCGGGGTCATCTACCCCCAAGAAGGCATTCAATGCCGTGGGATCTAACTTCACCTTCACTCCCCTAACCGTCACCATGTCATCATCTCTCCACGCCTCATCGGGCTCCCAGTTGGCATAAAGTTCTTGGACCATGTCCAAGTTGGCAGGCCCCGGACTCTCAAACACTGAGTCCCACTTGAGGGCAATGATCTTCTCGGCCACATCTCTAAACTTTTGTAGCACCGGCCGTTTATCAATGGCTTGCTCGGGGATGTACCCCGCAAGCCTCACATTTTTATACCATGTTTGGCAATCTCCCTTCTTCACGAAAGGGAGGCCATACCGAGTCTTGCCTCCGGGACGTGGTATCGGCACCGCGTCCTTTGGAATCTTGGCCTTAGCCTTTGCTTTTGCCTTGGGCTTGGCCGGTGCCTTACCCTTTTGCTTTGAACTTGAAGGCTCGGTTTGAGGTTCTCTCCTCGGGCCCGCAGTAGATGAAGAACTTGCCTTTTGAGAGGTGGCTACCATGGTACCTACACAAACACAAACATCAATGTTAGATGTATAGTTATGCACCAAAAACAATTCAAGCTCAAGGGTACCACCCCACACTTAGCACACACTCTATGTGGCAATCACTTGTTTCAATGGCACGAACACCCCACACTTGAACAAAACTAGCCTTGGCAAAATATACCACGTCTTGAATTTTTAAAATCAAGCTAGTGTGGGTGTCTCATGATCAAATCTAGTGTGTATGCAACACCTAATGTTCATTGTAAGCCTAAGGAATGCATTGCTACTCAAGAATTCACAATGTCATTGATATTTCATCTTTGAGGCTTTTTCACAAACACCTAGTGTGCACAACCTTGAACTAGCTATTTCAATTGATTTTGTAATGTGCCAACCCTCCCAATGTGTTGGGAGATCTCTTTTTACAAGTCACAAGTTCTATACTAAGCATCATAAACAATTAAGCACATCAAGATTGAATTTTTATGGAAAAACTTGTAACTAGCTAAGAGAATCACCCATGAGCAATTATGAAAACAACTTACATGTTATTGAGAAGGAAGAGTAGTAATGTACTTACTTGATGGTGTTAGAAGTGATTGCACAAGATTTGGGATGATTTCTATTGTTGCTAGTGAATTAGTGTGTGATTAGAGAGAGTTTGGAGTGAAAGTAATGGAGAAAAAGTGTAAGAAATCGGGGTTATAGAGGTTGGGGGTTTAAGGAATTTCGGGTCAAACCCGTTGACCCGTTTACCCCACAAATTTTTGGCCTTGCGCGTTGAGCTCCGCGCCGCAAGCCCATCGCGGGCACAAACTTTTAGTTACTGCCAAGCCTCGCGCGTTGGCCTCCGCGGCGCATGCTTGTTGCGGCCAAAAATTTTGAGTTTCTGCCTAGCATGGCGCGGTGGGAGGCGCGGGGCGCTCCCAACCGCGCCTAGCTTCTTTGTTTTACTTATTCTCGCGCTTTGGGAGGCGCGGGGCACTCCCGAACGCGCCCACGAACGTTTTTTCGCACCGAATTTCGACTCCAAGTACAAACCAAGCGTGGGACATGTCTCGAGATGTCCCATCCCCCTCAATGCATTCATTTCGACTTATTTAGCTCACCCGATTCCTGCAAAAACGACACACAAAAACAACAAAAACGTGACACTATAAAAACAAAAGAAAACTAAACTATTACAAGTACAAACTCGGGTTGCCTCCCGAGAAGCGCCTTATTTAACGTCGTGGCACGACGGGTATAAATCAAGGGTCCCTCAAAGTGATTGAAGTGCGGTGATTCACCGTACCTCCCCAATAGTGTTTCACCCTTTGACCATTAACCAAAAATGTGTTTTCAGAACCCGGGGCTCTCAATGCAACCGCTCCATGTGCGGTAACCCGAACAACTTCAAAAGGCCCCGACCATCTCGACTTTAACTTGCCCGGAAACAATTTCAACCTCGAGTTGAACAACAATACACGCTGTCCGGGCTCAAAAGAGCGATGCTCAATGTGCTTATCATGCCACTTCTTTGTCCGTTCCTTATATAATTTCGCATTTTCATACGCATGGAAACGGAACTCTTCAAGTTCATGCAACTGGAGCATCCTCTTCTCACCCGCTAAGGCCATATCAAAGTTGAGCTTTTGAATAGCCCAATACGCCTTATGCTCTAATTCAACCGGCAAGTGACAAGCCTTCCCATAAACAAGCCTATATGGAGAGGTTCCAATAGGCGTTTTGAAAGCAGTTCGGTAGGCCCAGAGAGCATCATCTAACTTCATAGCCCAATCCTTCCTCGAGGCATTCACGGTCTTCTCAAGGATTTGCTTGATCTCTCTGTTAGACACTTCCACTTGGCCACTAGTTTGGGGATGATAAGCAGTAGCCACCTTGTGGCGAACCCCATACTTAGCCAATAATTTATTGAACAAACGGTTACAAAAATGCGTACCTTCATCACTAATAATAGCCCGCGGTGTCCCAAAACGAGTGAAAATATTCTTCTTCACGAACTTCACCACCACACTCGCATCATTTGTAGGAAGTGCAATGGCCTCCACCCATTTAGATACATAATCAACTGCTACAAGGATGTATTTATTGCCCATAGAAGGTGGGAATGGACCCATAAAATCAATACCCCAACAATCAAACAGCTCAATCTCCAAAATATTGTTCAAAGGCATCTCGTGACGCCTAGTAATGGTACCCGTTCTTTGGCAACGATCACATTGCTTCACTAATGCATGAGCATCTTTAAATAAATTAGGCCAAAAGAAACCAGATTGCAGTACCTTTGCAGCTGTTCGATCTCCACCAAGGTGGCCACCATAAGGAGAGGAATGGCAGCTCTGTAGAATCGGCTCTACTTCTTCCCTTGGAACACATCTCCTAGCTAGTTGATCAACACCTATCTTGTACAAATAGGGCTCATCCCACACATAAAATCTGCTCTCATGAAGGAGTTTACGCTTCTGCTCGGCAGTTGCCCCAGGGGGATACACATTACTCACAAGAAAATTCACCATGTCAGCATACCATGGCACCTCAGCTGCATCAAGAGCAAAAAGTTGCTCATCAGGAAATACCTCTTTAATCTCAGGCCCCTCATCTACATGATCTCTATTCTCCAGCCTTGACAAATGATCAGCTACTTGATTCTCAGTCCCCTTGCGATCTCGAATTTCAACATCAAACTCTTGCAATAGGAGAACCCATCGAATAAGTCTCGGCTTGGAGTCCTTCTTTTCAAACAAATACCGGATTGCGGCATGATCAGTGTAGACAACAACATGAGTGCCAACCAAATAAGATCTGAATTTATCAAAAGCATAAACCACGGCTAGCAACTCCTTCTCGGTGGTAGTATAATTGGACTGGGCTGCATCAAGCGTCTTGCTTGCATAATAGATGGAGTGAAAAATTCTTCCAATTCTTTGGCCTAGAACAGCCCCAATAGCATTATCACTCGCATCACACATCAATTCAAACGGCAAAGACCAGTCAGGAGCAATGATGATTGGTGCGGTCACCAACCTTTTCTTCAACTCTTCAAACGCCTTAATACAAGCACCATCAAACACAAATTTCACATCCTTCTCCAACAATTTGCACAAGGGAGTGGAAATTTTGGAGAAGTCCTTTATGAACCGTCTATAGAACCCTGCATGTCCCAAGAAACTACGCACCCCCTTAACAGAGATAGGTGGTGGTAATTTCTCAATAGCCTCTATCTTCGCCTTGTCAACCTCAATCCCTTGCTTTGACACCTTGTGCCCAAGTACTATGCCTTCTTGAACCATAAAGTGACATTTTTCCCAATTCAGCACCAGATTTGTTTCTTCACAACGGCTCAGCACAGCATCAAGATTCTTCAAGCATTCATCAAAAGAGTCACCAACCACTGAGAAATCATCCATAAACACTTCCACAAATTTTTCCACCATGTCCGTGAAAATAGCCATCATGCACCGCTGAAAAGTTCCTGGGGCATTACACAACCCAAATGGCATCCTCCTAAATGCATAGGTGCCATATGGACAAGTAAAAGTGGTCTTCTCTTGGTCTTCAGGGGCTATCACAATTTGATTGTAGCCCGAATAACCATCCAAGAAACAATAATACTCATGGCCTGCTAGTCTATCCAACATCTGATCAATAAAAGGGAGTGGGAAGTGATCTTTCCTGGTGGCCTTGTTCAGCTTCCTATAATCAATGCAAATTCGCCACCCTGTAACAGTTCTTGTAGGAATCAACTCATTGTTCTCATTCTTCACCACTGTCATGCCCCCTTTCTTAGGAACACATTGCACTGGACTCACCCACTTGCTGTCAGAGATAGGAAAAATTATACCAGCATCCAGCCACTTGATAACTTCTTTCTTCACCACCTCCTTCATGATTGGATTTAGCCTCCTCTGCTGCTCTATGGATGGCTTATGATCTTCTTCCAAGAGAATTTTATGCATGCAGAAAGAAGGATTAATCCCTCTAATATCAGCAATAGTCCAGCCAATAGCTCTCTTGCGCTCTCGCAATACCCGCAACACCTTCTCAACCTGCACATCAGACAACAAAGAAGAAAGGATCACGGGCAAAGTATTACCTTCACCCAAATAAGCATAACGTAAATGTGCGGGTAAAGGTTTGAGCTCAAGATTAGGAGCTTTCTCAATAGACGGTTTAGCAGGAGCTAAGGTCAACGGTCTTTCAAGCTCCTCAAATTTCTTCCACCCTGGGATGAATCTACTCTGCATATTAAGAACCTCCACAAATTCTTCAGTATCTTCATCCTTCAGGATATCATCATCATCACATAAGAGTGCCCTTTCCAAAGAATCAACATTAGAAGCCAAGAATGACCTCTCATCAGCAGTCAACTCATCATCTATTACCTTTACCATGGACAACTCTTCATAATGAGAAGGAAGCTGGGTAGCTCTGAACACATTAAACACAGCTTCTTCCCCATTTACCTTCATGATCATCTTGCCAGCTCTGACTCTAATAACAGCATCAGCAGTAGCCAAAAATCCTCTTCCCAAGATGAGAGGAACCTCAGGATCAGCTTCATAATCAAGAATAATAAAGTCAACGGGTAATATGAACTGACCCACTTGTACAAGCACATCCTCAATAATCCCCTCAGGGCATGTCAAAGATCTATCAGCAAGCTGCAAGGTCACAGTAGTGGGTCGTGGCTCACCCAGGCCTAGCTTCCTAAAAACTGAAGAAGGCATCAAATTCACACTAGCACCCAAATCACATAAAGCACGACCAACCTCATGTTCCCCAATTTTCAAAGGGATGGTAAAACTGCCCGGGTCCTTCAATTTCTGCGGAAGCTTGCTTCTAACTCTGGAGCTGCACTCCTCAGTAAGTGCAACTGTCTCAAACTCAGTCAATCTTCTCTTGATAGCAACAATATCCTTGATGTATTTAGCATATTTGGGAACATCCCGCAAAAGCTCCACCAAAGGAATATTTACCTGAATTTGACTCAATATCTCCAAAAATTTCTTGCATGCTGCATCAACTTTTTGCTTCTGAAGTCTCTGCGGGAAAGGTGGTGGTGGTCTCACAATAGCATACTCGGGCTGCTTTTCAATTACCTTTTCTGCTTCTTTTTCCACCTCCCTATCAACATTTG
The DNA here is from genome assembly GCA_029990175.1 of Petunia secreta. Classification (NCBI taxonomy): domain Eukaryota; kingdom Viridiplantae; phylum Streptophyta; class Magnoliopsida; order Solanales; family Solanaceae; genus Petunia; species Petunia secreta. The sequence continues at coordinate 5,738,146 of JARKIP010000061.1, forward strand.
GCTCTAACTCACCAACAGGCTTCTTTGGCTTTGGGGGAACTTCCTCCAGTGCTCTTCCATTCCTCAAAGTCACTGCTTGCACAAATTCTCTCGGATTCTTCTCTGTATCACTCGGTAAAGCACCCCGAGGTCTATTATTTTGTGCTCCAGCAAGCTGCCCCAATTGTCTTTCAAGATCTTTCTGTGCATTGCTCAAATCTTTTATTGTTTGTGCCTGAGATGCTGACTCATCAATGAGCTTTTGCTGCCCTGCAAGAATTTTCTTGAGCATATCCTCCATAGTATTAGACTGCTGTGGCTGAGCCTGAGACTGTGATCCCTGCTGTGGTGCATTGTTTTGATTAAATTGGGCTCTCTCATTACCCTGAAACTGCTCACGGGTATCCCTCCAAGAAAAATTTGGGTGATTACGCCAACCCGTGTTATAATTATTACCATACTGATTTCGGTTTTGGCCCTGTGATCTGTTCTGATTACCCACATAATACACTGATTCTGGATTAGAGGGACAAACCTCAGTGCTATGATCCTCACCACATACCTCACAAAAGGCCTGAACTTGCTGCACTGGAGCTGGTTGTGGCTTTGCTTGGAGAGCCAGCTTGCTGATTTGATTGGAAAGTGCATCCATCTTTGCTCGCAACTCTGTGATTCCATCTAGTTGAAGTACCCCAGCAGCTTTCTGTGTAGCCGCTCTGCTAGCCCCCTCACTAAATATATTAGCTCTGCCATCACCCTGCCAATCAGGATTGCTCTGTGAAAACTTATCAAGTAAGTCATAGATCTGTTCAAAATTTAAGGCCAACACTTGGCCTCCAGCAGCAGCATCAACCACAATCTTAGTCTGTTGGTTCAATCCCTCAACAAAAGTGTGTGCAATAACTTCATTAGTTTGATTGTGGTGAGGACAATCTCTCAATAACGCCTTAAATCTCTCCCAGACTGCATATAATGATTCGCCTTCAAACTGCCTGAAGGATAAAATTGCACTCCTCAACCTGGCCGTCTTAGCCGACGGATAAAACTTAGCCAAGAATTTCTTAGCTAAATCCTCCCAAGTAGTGATAGACCCAGGCTTTTCAGCCTTTAACCACTTCCTTGCTGTCCCAATCAATGAAAATGGGAACAAAGTCATTCGCACATAATCAGTAGGCACACCTGTCGGTGTATAAGTATCACTGATCTCCAGAAAGTTCTGCAAGTGTTGCTGCGGATCTTCATGCAGGAGTCCACTATATTGCCCCGTCACATGCAGCAACTGAATCATGCCGGGCTTGATCTCAAAGTTCCCAGTAATAGCAGGCTTCACAATACTTGACTCTACTCCTTTCAGACTAGGAAGAGCCACATCTCGCACTGCTACTGTTTGTTCTTCAGCCATTTCAACAGGAAGAGATGCAAGTACGATTGCTAATGCTTCTCGATCTCTCGCTTCTTTCCTTGTCTTCCTCAAGGTTCTTTCAGGCTCGGGATCAAAAGGTGCGAGTGATTCGTCCTTTTTGTTCCTTTGCATTCAAAACCTATTGCCTGAAACAGCACAAGAAACTCAACAAAAAATTAAACCTGAATAGCAATTAAGTAATTGTTCAAAAGTAATTAGTCCCCGGCAACGGCGCCAAAAACTTGTTGCTCCCAAACGCACACGCAAGTATACGCGGTCGCCAAGTAATAAAGTGACAAAGTCGAGTATCGTTCCCACGAGGACTATGCGGACTAGTGCTTAATAAACAATTCCTGAACAAACTATCCAGGGGTCTTTTTCCAATGGTTGTAAGAGTTTTTATACTAAAGTGCAGTAATTAAAGTGCTGGAATGTAATCAAGCAATGGGGCAAAACTTTGGTTGTTAACAATATCAAGGGAGCGATCCAGGGTTAGAATTACGAACAATCCAGTTGATGTATTCAATTGATTTCACTTCTTAAATCCCGGGTTACTAACTGACAGGTTAATTGTAATTATGAAAACCTTTCAGTTCTTCACAATCTATGCAAGCTACTCTAATCCCTGTATGTCTACGGGTTAAATCACATGCACGCATTAACGATCCTGTAATTAGTTAAACTAGGCAAGCAAGTATATGTCTATCCTACCCGCGAATTGGTTCCCCGATGCCCGGGTTCACAAACTAGTTCTATTCTTCCTTATTACGTAATTAGATTCTCTCTTTCGAGTTCAACCCAAAAACCATAGATGATGTATAACTATCGAGCTCTAACAATTATACAAGTTAAATCAAGGAAGAATAAGTAACCCGTTATGGGATTCAATCAATGGAAATCAATCTTCAACAATCAACTTTCATGTAAATTCTAACCCCAGAACGTTAGGAAATTAGCCACACATATTCATAATCACAAGGCAAAGATTTGGTGTAATAATGAAATAAATGATGTAATAGATGAAAGATTTGGGAATAACCCTTGTTCAATGAAGTGTGTAGCTCTCAATATTGCCCAAAGTCAAGAACTCCTTTCAAAAACTAAGTAATAAACTATTTATATTGTTTCCAAACCCTTGTACATAAGTTAAACCCAAAACTAGAAGGAATAGGAAGTAAAATCGCGCATAAGGGGCGCTATAACGGGCGCCCCGCGCCCCGAAAAGCGTGCAACCAACCAGAACACGCCCCCAGGCCTCGTGCCTTTGGCCTGCGGCGCGCCTGGCAACGCGCAGCCTTCCTTGCGCTATGGCTGGCGCGGCGCAGAGGCTGCAGCGCCAGGCCAAAATTTGCTCTTTTCGCTCCAAAACTCGGCTTGTGTCGTGCCTTTGTGTGCTCGATCCAATCTTCAATCATCATCCAATCAATTCATGCTCAATCAAGCTTCGAAACGCTCCAAATGTATCGCGTAACGACCTACACACGAACAACACAACATCAGCGTAAAACCATACTCACAAGCCACCAAACAAGTGCAAAACAAGCTCAAATGTGCGGAAATATTAAGGAAAAGTAGGCATAAAATGCCGAACATCAATGTTTAGTTCTTATAAAATGTACTTAGTTATTGGCTTAAATGCAAGCAGTCATGTTAAGTAATCTCTGTTATTTTGAGTAAATTGCTTGTGAATGGTGGAAATACCATTTTCGTTAAGAGAAATTAATCTTGTCATTAGTTCTAAAATTGCTTGTTGCTTATATGCATGGATTTGTTGAAGTTGGTTTAATGGGTTAATAAATAAAATGAGATGCCTTTCCATGGCTATGTTTAAATGCATAAACTGGTATCATTTTTTCTTGGCGTGAGATTGAGATTCTGCTACCTTTTTCTTTTATCAAGGTTGCTTGTTTGTTCCTTCATTAACCTGTAACTTCTTTTCTATTTACTAATTATTTGTCTTTTGTTGTTTTGCATGACCTACCCTCTACACTGAAATGAGTCTCAATTTGAAACTCCATCTTTCAAGTGTAAAGACTTGAGCCTGACAGACAATGCCTATCCTAGTCCAAGTTGCTGCATTTCTACAATGACTTGCTTTGCACCTTTCAAGTCTTAATCGCATCTTCAACTTCTAGCCATTCCGAGTTCTATTTTTAACTTTGCCTTCCTTTTTTTTAGGATATTTATGTAAATAAATTTGTAAAATACTTTATTTATTAATATATATTTGAATTGTCTGAACAATTGTTTTACTTTATGGTCATTTCCTTTATTTTGAAGTCGTTATTTAATTTATTGCAAATCAGGCCATTTAAGCAAATGCGTGCAAAATTTCGTAAATTTTCAAAAATTCCGCTTAATAATGACTATAAGGAAAGACTTCTATCTTATTGATATGAAGTAGTTCTTTAAAAAGTCAAAATTTATAAAGAAGTTTTAATTAACTTCTAAATGTCCCGAAACAACTTTGCAAAAAGCGACTTGAAACCTAAAGTTCCATCTTATGGTGAGAAACTTGGGTTTTAAAGTTGAAATTGAGCAAGTGCCATTTATGCGCTATCACATACGAGTTGGCAAAGAAATTAGGACGATCAAATCATTCCTTTTCAAAAGAAAATGCGCTTTATTTATTTATTTTATTTTGAAAATAATTAAAGCTTTTAAATAAAATTGTAAAATCTTTTGAAAACTTACTAAATTTAATTAGTTGAATTAATTAATAGTTCAATTAATTATTTTTAGAAAAAGCGCATAAATAGCACTTGCAAATATTTTGAAAACCTGTCGGATTAACAGTTTTTAACGGAATTTCGAAAGTGCCTTAAAAACCTTCTTTCGAAATTAACAAAACTTCTTACCTTTAGAATCTCTGAATGAAAGACAGTTTTTTTTTTATTATATAAAAATGGAGTTTTGCACGCATTTGTTTATCTGGTTCCCTGTTTTTCCTTAAATTGGGTGGCGACTCCAAAAACTCCAAAAGAGTTAGTCCATCCTATCGATATTCCTGAAATTTAATCCTTCGGGTTAATATTTTTGGGGGTTCAACAATTGGTAGTTGAAAATTTTCAAAATACAGCGAGACATGAGGTGGTTGAGAATAATAAGAGGAAAAGCGAAATTAGGGGAAATCGGAGGAGAAAAGGTGAAATTGGGAAAAATGGTGAGAGGAAAAGTGAAATTGTGGAAAATGTGGGGAGGAAAAGTGAAATTTGGGGGAAATAGGATGAAGAATGTAATGTTTTGCTATGTTATACTATGTTTGCTATGTTTTGTAATGAACTTTTCCTTTCCTCTATTTGGGTAATTTAGCTAAAATAGTTCTATGTTTTGTAAATTACTTATAAAATTAGTACTTTTATGTAAAAAAAAGTCCATTCAAAAATAAAATGAAAACCAATGATACTTTGCACGAATAGTGTATTTTCTGAATGTTGGTTGCATTTGATCTTGCTTTTCGAAATCTGACCAAGGATAACCAAATTGGAAAAAATTTGATGGATTTATCAAAAATTGTGAACACTCTCTTCACAGGTTTTAACGTATTCGCTAGAACTTGTATGTTCTTTAAACTTGCAAAAATATGTCAATCTTTCAGAAATTGCAGGGTCAAAACTTGAACAGCATCAGGCGAAAATGTGAAAGGAAGTTTGCGTAAATATCCGTCCATCAACAAAATTTACTTTTACTTGTCCATAATTTTTTTTATCAAAAAACTTAATACATAAATATATATCCGAAATATTTAAAATATATTAAATATATATTCAAAATATTTAAAATATATTTTAAAAAGTGAAAATAATTATGAAAAGAAAGAAATAATAAAAGATGGACAAAAACAACAATTATTTTTTTCCGAACAGTTATGTGGCGTAATTTTCTCAAAATATGAAATGTATGATGACTTGGCTGATTTGGGCCGTCAAACCTCTTCTAGGCAGGATTTAGGAAAATTGACAGAAATAGGATACTCTAGCAGCTAAATTGCTAGATTATGACACCACCGTCTATGGTTTACCTTTCTGATACTCCATAACAATGGTTTAGCAAATATAGCATCCACTTGGTTTAATGAATATATTTGGATAGAAATACCTTATGAATCTTATAATGACGCTTGAATCTCCGCCCTCCCTTTCTCCGTAAATATTGCCTAAGAGGTGGCACTTGTCTTTGACCCCTCTTTCTTAGGCAACACTTGTTCTTTAAAATCTCTTCCCACCACTCTCAGATAACTTGAAGTGTTGCTTGCCACTTGATCTCTTACTAAGAGGTAGCACTTGTCAATTAATAAATTGAAGTATTGTCTACGGAACAAACGATTGCAATTTTTCTAAAACTGAGATAAACTCTTAGAACCAGTCTATTTAGGGACATCAGGTGAAATTCTTTGCACTCTGCCACTACTCTCATATTTTTGGCTCTTATGCAAGACAAAAAATCATTTTTAGCCACCATCATCATACATCGTAACAAAACTCTTGGAAGAGCCTCACGTTCGCAAGGAACTTTTGAACTAGAATTTTGCTATCTCCAAAAAATTCCCTAGCATTTAGGGATAACAAAAGAAAAGGGTTTTCAATAAGGGCCAAAATTGCAACAAAAATGCCAGTGTATCTACTAGGTACAAAAATAACCGGGATTTAAAACTTCTAAAAATTTTCACGGCATGGCCTTGCTAAGACCTGGTCTTAAAAATATGCCCTCAATTTCAAATGTTTTAAGTAAGTGCCCTCTACATCATCCATCCATTTGTGAAAGGAGTATTTTGCCCCTGACTAAACCTAATTCACACTGAACACGTTTCTTTATCTCTTTCCCTGTTCCTGGCCTCCTTCTTTCTTCTTTATGTACTGGAGATTTAGGGTTTGTTCTTCCCTCTTTTTCGTATGTCTGTTCTATTATTTTTTTCTTTATATTGTAATTTTCATTTTGCGTAATCATTTATCTGCATTTATTTTGTCCTGTAATCTTTTTTATACTTATTGTTTATATATTTATCTGTTAGTTTTTCCCATTTTCATCTATGATCGTTGAATTAAGTTTGAGGTTCCTGTGAATGTTTTTTGCTTGTAATTGCTTGATTCTAGTGATTTGAAGATTTTTATTGTCTATGGCTATTAGATATTCTTGTTGCTCATTGCATAGAGCTTAAAGTCTTGGCCATGGCCAAGAGTTGCATAGACTTTCTCTGCAAGTTACTTATTGCAGTAGAGTTTAAAGTCTTGGCTATTGCCAATACTTACAAAGATGTTCCGTATAAGTTGTTGCTTCTACCAGAACTTAGAGTCTTGGCTATTGCCAAGAGTTGTAGAGCCTTTGTATGCAACTTGTTCACTGTAGTAGAGGTAGAAGTCTTGGCAACTGCTAATACTTTTAGAGATTCTCAATGTAAGGTTTCCTTGCAGCAGAACTTAAAGTCTTGATTATTGCCAAGAGTGTCAGAGACTCCTCTACAAGTTTTTTACTGCAGTAGAGCTAAAACTCTTGGAAATTCCTCATACTTGCAGAGACTATTTGTACAGGTTTCCCCTTCTGCTAGAGTTTAAAGTATTGGCTATAGGCAATAGTTGTAGAGACTTTTTTATGTAGATTGTCCTTTTCATCTGTCATATGTTCTGTAGTTGTTGTGGCTTTCAGTTGTCTTTATAATTTTTTAATTTTGTTTGTTGAATATGCATTTTTTTTTTTTTTTGTTCTTATAGAAGGAGATCAAATTTTTAAGTTTGAGTACTGGTTTGATGCCACAGGTTCTTGGGTTGGTGATGTGAAGTATAGTAGTTTGGTTAGTGAATTTTTAACGGAGCGGCAGTTGACGCTATTGAAAGGTGGAGTTTTCGGCAAATTTATGGAGTTGGGTGATCTAAATTTATGAAGTATGTTTATATATGGTCTTTTCATTGTTTTGTTATTATGTCTAGTCATTGTTGTTTTTTTAAATTTTGCAGATAATTGATATTGAATCTCCTGATCATAATCATGTATATTTAGATGTGGTGGATGATTTTATAAGTCAGCCATGATCTTCTGATGAAGGTGGCAGGAAGAGGAAAAAATGTGATGCGGGCGATGAATTTCCAAATTTTCGTTCGTTACCTCAGTCGCAAGATGATCCGTGTAGTATTCCAAATGAGACTTTTAGTACTGCAAAAGAGTTAGAGAAAATTGATGAGTAGGTTTAATTACGTGTATTTCATCTTTACTGTATTTGTTATGTTTATGTAAATAAGTACACTTGGATGTTTAATATTTTTATTATTTTAAAGGCTGGAGTTGTTTTGAATTGAATGACGTGGAAGTGTTAGCTATTGCAATACTTCAAGGCATTTTAGTTGTTGTGGGGTGAAGGGATTAGATGGAAAGTCTTGCCAATGGGCAAGACTTGATTTCTAGTTAATTAATTCCAAGTCTAATATTATATAATTAATTTAAAATTAATAAAATAATTCGTGGAGGATTGTGCTGGTAATGGTTTTGCCAAGACTTGGTGGAAATTTAGTTGTCAATACTATTGCCAATGGCAAGACTTCTGGGCAATTTAATTATTTCTAATATTAAAGTCGATAAATAAGTTTTGGTAGGAAGTCTTGCCCTTTGCCAAGACTTTGCGTCAAGTTAAATTGAATTGGTTATCTGTATGAGTATAAAGTCCTGGTTATTGCTAAAATTCAGTTTATATATAATATTAACTTCCAATCATATAAATGCAGATAAATGATTACGCAAGATTACAGGAAAAAATAAATGCAGATAAATGATTACGCAAAATAAAAATTACAATATAAAGAAAACATAATAGACCAGAATACGAAAAAGAGAGGAAAAAAACCCTAAATCTCCATCACATAAAGAAGAAAGAAGGAGGCCAGGAACAGGAAAAGAGATAAAGAAACGTGTTCAGTGTGAATTATGTTTAGTCAGGGGCAAAATAGTCCTTTCACAAACGGATGGATGATATGAAGGGCACTCACTTAAAACATTTGAAACTGAAGGCAAATTTCTAAGACCATGTCTTAGCAAGGGCATGGCGTGAAATTTTTTGTATAAGTACTTGTTGAAATTAATTCTACTTATTCTTTCTTTTATGTTCCGACAATAAGTAAGAAATTAATTCTACTTGTTTTTTTGGTAACTTGTTGTGCACTGTACTTTCCAGCAAACACATACAAAAAGAAATAACAAGAGGAAGATGGACAACTGTAGAAGTTCTAAGTAGAGTTCATGGAATGGAAAATACAACGTTGAGAACAACACACTGAATGTATATGTGTTTTTAGTGATTTTTCTCCTTTTTTCTTCCTTTTTCTTTTTTTGAATTGTGTAAATATTATGTGATGGAAATGATGGAAAAGAATTAAGAGTCATTAAAAAAGTGATGATTATTTATATTGACAGCGATAACAATTTGTATTCAAAGTTAAATTGAAAGTGATGACGATTCGTGTTGCTCCCAAATACACACGCAAGTATACGTGGTCGACAAGTAATAAAGTGATAAGTTGAGTATTGTTCCCACGAGGACTATTGTTACGACTAAATCCTAGCAAACAATTTCCTAAAAAATATTCAGGGATCTTTTTTCGATGATGATTGTGATTTTTATACTAACTAAAGAAAATATTAATTAAAAACAAATAATTGAAGTCAAGTAATAGAGTAAATTATGGATTATTATCAATAAAATGGAAACGGTCCAGAGTCAGAGCTACAAACAATCTAGTTGAGTTTTCCAGTTGATTCCACTTCTTGATTTCCTAGATTGCTAACTAGCAGGTTAATTATATTTGTGAAAACCTATCGATTCCTCACGACTCTATGCAAGCTACTCTAACGCCTATATGTCTATGGAATTAAATCACATGCATGCATTAAAGAACTCTGTATTTAGCTAAGCCATACGAATATGTATATGTCTATCCTACCCGCAAATCGATTCCCTGATACCCAGGTTCACAATCAAGCCATATTCTTTCTTATGCGCATTCACAAGTTCCCTCTGTCAAGTTCAACTTATAAACCGTAAATAGTATTCAATTATCGGGCTCTAATAACCATACAATTCGACTCAAGAAAGAATAAACAATCTGTAATAGTAAATCAATAGGAAGAAATCAACTTTCAAACATCAACCTTTATGTATTTGCTCTAACCCTAGAACGATATGTTTAGTTACGCATATTCATAATAACAACACAAGAATTCATGGAAGAAATATGAAAGATTATAATAGATTAAGTCGAGGAATTAAACCCTTGGTTCAATGTGTTAAGAACTCCAAACTTGCTTCAAAATTTGACCTCCTTAAAAAATGAAATAATAAAATCTTTATAGTGTTTACAAAGTCCTCCCATAAGTTAATCCAAAGCCTAAACTAAGTTGGAAAAATTGGGGTCGCCGGACTTTAATTTATTATAATTTTCACTTCTAACTTTAATTTTCTAAAGCATCTTTTAAGTAAATACTAAGAGTTAGAAATTTGTAAGCTATTTTGTGAAAATGAAGGATTAACCACATTTTGTGGATTTCGAAAGTGCTTTTCAAATGAAAATTTTCTTTCGAAAATAACAGAACCTCTTATTTAGAATCTCTGAAAAAAAATCATTTTCATTAAAACGGAGGAATTGCACACACTATTTAATTAATTGGTTCATAATTCTCCTAAATTAGGTTGTGACTCCAAAGAAAGCCCTTTGGAGTCCCATTTTGTTGAAATATACTCGAAACCTATCTTTTTCTAAAAGAAAGGTAATTTTCGGGGTTCAACAAGTAGTGCATTTGTGCAATTACGGCTTCACTAAATGAAATTAGTGTGGTATTATTGTTGTAATTACGGCTTCAAAAAGGTGGCGCAATATTTTTATAATTACGGAAACTGCTCAAATTATTATTATGGCAAGTGTATTTCTTTCTTTTTCACTTTATTAAATGTAAAAGTGTTCAATTCTTAAAGATTAATTTTTAACTGATCAATCTTTCAATGCCAAGGTCTTTTTGCCTATTTGTATAATACAATCATATTCATATGTTGACAATATACATGCCTAGTTTTGAATTATGTGGTTGAACTAATGATTCTCTAACCGGGTAATTTTAATGACTGATAATTTTTTGCACCACTTAGAGAGAATTATCCAACAATTATAAATTTTTAAAAAAGTAGTCAAATTTTAAAAACACTCATTTTTTGAAGACTAGCCACAATACAAATATCGGAGAATTTTTACAAAACTCTAATAAAAAAAAATCTGGAGTTTAGTTTAAAGTTCCAAAAATATTTCCGGAGATTCATATTTTAAGTCCCAATATTTATACTGGGATTTTCGAACTAATTTTTAAAATCTCAATATTTTTACCGGGACTTCATATTTAGCTAGTCTTAGTAAAAAATACCGGGATTTTGAAAATTTAGTCAAAAAATTCCAGTATAAAATATTGAATTTTTTTAGTATTTCTGAAACTGGCTAGTCTTCTAAACTTATTGAAACGTTGACTAGTTTTCATGTCGTGCGGTGCAAACAGGTTACGAGGCCAATTTTTTTCTCTCTAACCTGGTTGATTTGGACAAGTGATTCATGTTTATCAAAAAATTTCAATGGATGCCCTCATTAAGAACTGGTTGTGAAGAATTGCTCCTCCACATCATTAGTTGATACGGAAAGTATTATATTGCCTCTGTCTAACCTAGTTTACATTGTGTATTGTCTCCCTTCTTTCTTTCCTCCTTCATTTCCTTCTTTCTTCTTTGTGTTCTGTAGATTTTGGGTTCTAGAAAGTGAATGGTGGGTAAACTTGTGCCCTTGTTGTTGGACCAGAGCTTAGCCAAGACGTAAAGCGACTTTCTCTACGAGTTGTCATTGCACTAGAGCTTAAAGTCTTGGCTTTGCACTAGAACTTAAAGTCTTGTCTAAGTCTCTAAATGTTGCCCATTAGACCAGAGCTTAAAGTCTTGGCTATATCCAAGACTTGCAGAGACTTTCTTTCTAAGTTGCCCATTACACCAGAGCATAAAGTCTTTGTTTTAGCCAAGAGTTGCAGATACTTTCTCTGGAAGTTTCTCATTGCACTAGACCTTAAAGTCTTGGATATGCCAAGGCTTGTAAAGACTTTCTCTGCAAGTTTTCCATTGCACCAGAGCTTAAAGTTGGCTATAGCAAGATTTGCAGAGACTTTCTCTTCGAATTGCCTATTACACCAGAGCATAAAAGTCTTACCTATAGTGATGACTTGCATAGACTTTCTCTGCAAGTTTTCCATTGCATCATAGCTTAAATTCTTGGTGTCCATTCCACCATAGCTTATAGACTTGGCTATTGCCAAAACTTGTAGAGACTTCATATATTTTCTACAAGTTAATGAAATGAATGTAAGACAACAGTTGCAGACAAAGTTATATAGAATTTAATGCAAAATTTAATAAAACTCAGTAGGAATTTGAAGGAATTTTTGATTGAATCTTCATTTCAATTGAGAAATATGTAAAAGTTGTAGGTTTTTAGAGTTTAGAAATCATTTGAATGTTGAAAAAGAAGGGAAGGATAGTGCTGGTCTTTTTATTAGTTGCAAGGAGTATTTTGTTCGAAAAATATTTCATTAAACTAATGGAGGGTATTTATGTTGAACCATTGTTATTGAGGGCAATTATGCAAACCATTGTTTACCGTGTCATATTTCTGCAACTCAGCCCATGGTTATGGCAAAACCCGCTTGAAAATTGAAAAAATATGACATGGGAAGCAATGGTTTGCCAAAATTCCCTCAATAACAGTGGTTTAGCAAAACTGCCTTCCATTAGTTTAATGAAACTTATTCCGAACGAAAATACCCCCCCACAACTAATAAAAAGATACACACTATCCTCCCCTTCCTTTTCTCCATTCAAACAATCTCTAAACTCTAAAAACCTACAACTTTTACAGATTGCTCCATTGAAGCGAAGATTCAAGGTTAGATTTCTTCAAGTTCCTACTCTCTTATATTCATTTGGATAACCTTAGAGAAAATTTATGAAAATAGGTATCTTACACAGAGTTCTTAGTAATGGGCACCTCACACAGACTTCTTGGCAATTGTGAAAACTTTAAGCCCTGTTGTAATGGACAACTTTTCTCTACAAGTCTTGGCTACACAAGGAATTTAAGCTCTGGTGCAATGTCACCTTACACAGAATTCCTTGGCAATTGCCAAGACTTCAAGCTTTATGGTAGTGGGCAACTTGCAAAAGAAAGTTTCTGCAAATCTTGGCTATTGCTAAGAGTTTAAGCTCTGGTGCAATGAGCACCTTACAAAGACTTCTTAGCAATTTCCAAGACTTCAAGCCCTATTGTAGTTGCCAATTTGCAGAGAAAGTCTCTGCAAGTCTTGGCTATTACCAAGAGTTCAAGCTCTGGTGCAATGGACACCTTGCACAGACTTCTTGACATTTTCCAAGACTTCAAGCGCTGTTTGCAGTGGGTAATTTGCAGAGAAAGTGTCTTTATGTTTTAGCTATTGCCAAGAGTTCAAGCTCTGGTGCAATGGGAACCTTGCACATACTTCTTGGTAATTGCCAAGACTTCAAGCCTTGTTGCATCGGTAATTTGCGAGAAAGTATCTGCAAGTCTTGTTTATTACCAAGAGTTCAAGCTCTGGTGCAATGGGCGCCTTAACTAGGAAATCAAAATGGAATCCAACACAAGAAAAATAAAAACAATATTGAATGAAAGTTACGAATATTGTCATTAACGATCAATTTATTACAGGATAAATCAAGAAACCAACTTCTTTTATCAATGGCAACACCACCCAAGTGATGTTACAAAATTCTCTGCAACTTTTGGCAATAGCTAACACTTTAAGGTCAGGTGGAAGGAGACAGCTTGTAAGGGAAGTCTCTAAAAGTATTGGAAGTTGCAAAAACTTTATGATCTGGTGCAATAGGCAACCTGCATACAAAGTCTCTGCAAGTATTGACAAATAGCCAAGACTTTAAGCTCTATGCAATAGGCAACTTGCAAAGAAAGTCTCTTCAAGTCTTGGCAATAGCAAAGACTTTAATCTCTATGCAATGAGCAACAACAATATCTAATTGTTATTCCCAATAAGAATCTTAAAACCATCTTAATCAAGCGTAAGAAGTAAAAAGAATCACAGAAACGTCAAATTTAATTCAACAATCATAATCAAAATGGAAAAAAACTTACATATAAGTATATAGATAATAATTATCAAAAAATAAATACAAAAAAAAATACAAATAAAAGATTAGGCAAAATAAAAATTACATTATAACATAAATTAAAGAAAAATAATAAAATAAATAAAACTTTTACAGATTTCCTAAATCTCTCTAAGACACAAAGAAGAAAGAAGGAAATGAAGGAGGAAGGAGAGAAGGAAAGGAAGGAGGAAAGAGAGAAGGAGACTGTCCCATGTGAATTTGGTTTAGGCATGGGCAAAATAGTCCTTACGCATAGTGAAGGATGATGTGCAGGACATTTACTTAAAACATTTGAAAGTGGAGGCAAATTGGTAAGATTAGTGCTTATGGAGGGCACTGCGTGAAATTTTTTGTTGATGATTTACATAGGAAATTTCTAGAGCCCCTTGGCAGATTTTGTCCCTTTAAGGAAAATCTTATAACTGTAACCCCTTAAAAAAATTCTGGAAATTATCAGATCTTCTATCTAGAGATCGCCATGAGCTTTCTTTCGGAGGTCGCCAATAACTTTTTTTGATGGTGCCATATGAAAGATTTTTTTAATAAGGTCAAAAATTGTCGAAACCGGTATATTTAGTGCATAAACTTGGACATGCATCATATATTAAGGGGATTTACATGGAGAGATATCCAGCCCATAAAAATTACCAAAATGGTTATCTATTCTAAGATCTTACCTGATCTGTCACCTCGCTCCCTTTTTTAAATTTCTTTTTTCACTCATAGCACTCCTCTTATAAGAAATAAAAAATCCTAGCACCCGGCTTTGCTCTCTTCTCATTTCCTCCTTCCACTATCGTCGCTGCCTCCCCACCCTTTCCACCACGAATTCAAATTCATCGCCTCTCCTCCAAGTCACCGCCGCCGCTATCGTTGTTACTTGTCGTCGCCGCAGACGTGTTACTTACTGCCAATGTTTTTTTTTTGTGCTTTATGTAGAACAATGACGATTTTTCGATGTAAATTTCGGTCAAAGTTTGAGAATTTGATTATAATGTTTCTTCTTTTCACTTTTTTTATAAAATCTGGTAAGATCTACTATTTTTTTGAAAAAAAAAAAATCTAATGTTTAGAAGGTGTTTTTCTTGTATAAGTTTTGTCTTTTTGTGTAAGCTCCCCAAACACTGTATAAAACTTTTATGAGTTTATACAAATTTATACATATTTTATACAAATTTCTACACTTCTGTAAATGTGTATAAAGTTGTATAAATCTGTATATGTGTGTACGTGCAAAGAATAAATACAGTTTATACACTTCTGTAAACGTGTATAAAGTTGTATAAGTCTGTATATGTGTGTACATAATATGAATAAAGTTGTGTAAATTTTCAGTTTTGTGCGCTTATGGATGATTGTATAAAGTTTAAATTTTTTTGTGTATACTTTTATATTTTTCTTCTTCTATATGTATTTCTTTTTATGTATATACATGAATATTTTTTTTTATATAGATTTGTGTGTATAAAATTATAGAAAAATAATGAACTAAACAAAACCATTAATAATAAAGCTCTGGTGATATAAATAAGCAATCCCGATGAGAATCTGGTGAATTTCAGTTTTACGGTCATCGGCCACCGTTGGCCTGCAGCGGCCCCGCCACAGGTAGGGTGGATGTTTGTAGGTCAGTGGCAAGGGGAGGCGGAGTGGCAGCTAGGATTTTTATTTTGAGGGAGAATTCAAATTTAAAAATATGGGGGTCCTATATCATGTAAGAAAAAAAGTGAGGTGCTATGTCATGTAAGAAAAAAAAATAAGTGCAGGTTCTTTGGTATGGAAAAAAATATGGCTCTTCATTTAAATTCTTTGCTTTGAAGTGTTATTGTGAAAAACACCCTATATTAGCTGGGAAATTTTGATGTGCAGCCATTTTTGGACGCGCTCAATGAGTTTTATCCACTATTTCAAAATTAATTGAGAAATAGCCAAAAATTCGCACGCACACTTACGCTCCATTAGCATTGGAAAACACTCAGATTAGTCTCGGTATTAAATACTGGGGCTTTGAACAAGCCCCATTATTTTGTTATGTAATTTTATATATAAAGTCTCACAACAAAATAATAGGGCTTTGAACAAATTTTATTCAAAGCCCCAGTATTTTGTTATGGGACTGAAGTTTTATATATAAAGTCCCATAATAAAATATTGGGACTTTGAACAAAACTTGTTTAAAGCCCCAATATTTTATACTGGGGTTAGTTTACTGAAGCTTTATATAAAGTCTCATAATAAAATACTAGGACTTCAGTATTTTATACTGGGATTTGTCCGGAAGTGGCTATTTCTCAATGAATTTGTCTTTAACGGCTACAAATCAATTAGCGCACGTCAAACAGGCTCCTACGCGAAATTTTTACATATTAACTGCCACATATATATAGGCCCACTTTACATCGACTAGATTGGACTAGGCACAAAAGTGGCTGACAGGAAAAAATTTGGGATTTCCACGTAAATAACCCACAATATATCATATTAACAAGTCATTTAGCACTAACATAATGTAGCCACAATATTTATATTAAAATTTAATTTATAATTAAAATATCAAATATAATAGATTGATATTTTGTATATATACCTTCTATACACATATATATTTGTCCTACATTTTTTAAATATTTATATCATCAAATTATATTTAATAAATATGCTAGGAAAATAAAGAAATGACAAAATATGGTTACAAAAAGTGGATAAGGATTGGAAATGGTTATGTGGGGTAAAAATCCCAAAAAATTTCATCCGGAGTAGTTATACCTTTCACATTTAGTTTTTAGCCATTTATAAAAAAAATTGCAATTTTATCTGCTCACTTTCAAACAATGGGGTATTAAAGTTATGAGCCCATGGTTTGAAGTTAACTCAACTTAAGTTTTTGGGGCTAAAAATAAGCCACATTAAGACCAAAAGTGTGAAGTTGGTTTGTCTTCTAACCAAATTGAAACATTTTGTATGAAGTTAAGCCGGAAAGAAATGAAGAAAAAAGGCGTATTACAACCTCAGATCAAAAGGGTCTGAAGTTAGGTTAATCAGACTTGAACTTCAATTCCAACGGTCTAAGTTAATCTGCTTCAACTTCAACTTCAATGGTCTAAAAATAGGAAAAGTGGCTTACCTTATAAAAGTTCGCCTATTGCGATTTAAACTGTAATGGCGAGCCAAAAATGGCCTATCTGCACTTCCTCTGGCTAACAATCAGGGACTATATCCTCTTGGAAACTTCTCAATAAAAGCATTTCAAACAAAATAAATTACAAATGAAAGGTCATACTTTTTCACATAACATGGCATAACTCCTATTTTGAAATTTAGGCTTTTCCTCAATATAAATAATCCTAGCTGCCGCTTTCTCCCCTCTCGTACTACTGATCAGCCGACGGACACACTCCCGCTGGCGCCAATGCTAGCCGATGGCCGAAAAATGTAAACTTGTTGGATTTTTTTATTTTTTCACTAGAGGTTTTTATTTTTCTTGATTCATCAAAGTTATTTTTATTTTATTTTATCTGTATCATTGTTTTGAACAAGTTTATACACATAATTCTACCCAAAAAATAAATTACACATAAATATATATAGATAAATGTGCAGATAAGAAGACAAACGCTAAAATATACATAAAGACAATTTTATACAAATATCCATAATAGTGCAGAAATCTGAAGTGTATAAATTTGTATAAAAAATATATATAAAAATATAAAATATATATAAAGTATCTTATAGTGTTTTGGGCAACTTTTACATAAAAGCTTAACGAAAATATCATATTTATACAAGTTCCTATGAAAAAAATACCAAATTTAAATATGAAAAAAATCAACAAAAAACTAGTAGATTTTACCGGATTTTTTTGACAAAAGTGAAAAAAAAAACATGATAAACAAATCCTCGCAGAAGCTTTGGCCGAAATTTACTTCGGCTAAGCGAGATTAGTCTTAAAAAAAAAAAAAAAAAAAAAAGACAACGGCGGCAGCGGCGTCTAGGAAGAGTGATGGTGGAGGAGATGCAGTGGAATAGGTGGGGGAGGAGACAGCAGTGGCACGGGTGGAAGGAGAAGAGAAGAATGAGTTGGAGGCTAGGTTTCCTTATGGGGCGAGGATTTATTTATTTTTTTTATGGAGAGTATTATGAGTAATTTTTGTTTCAAAAAAAGGCACATGTGGGCTACTCGGAAAGAAGTTAATAACTGCCTATATTGATAAATTTATTACGTTGAGAGTCTCTCCATATGTAAACATTCATATCCTCTTTCACTAAAGCCTCTTTTTCCTCTCTTTCTTTATGGAAAACTCCCTCAGTTTATATGTTATTATGTTTAACTAGACATAAAATTTAATACAAACTAAAGAACTATAAACTTATGGGTTTAACATGTTATAACATCTTTAAACATATATCTAAGGTTAAATGATAAGTTTAAAGTTGAATCATCTAAAAATTTAGAAACATGTCTCCATTTTTTAACAAATCGAAATGGCTGAGTATAAAATAAACTGAAGCGGATGAAACAGTCTTTTAAGACTTTATAAGCCCAATTTATGCGATAATGTTCTGACTTGCAAGAAGATTTTTTAATTAAAAAAAAAAACTAAAAAGAAAGAAAGAAATAGATAGTACTTTTTTAACTTTTGAAAAATAGATAACAAAAAATTATGTGGCTAGAAATCTCCTTATTATAGAATATAGATAAATAAAAAATTTAAAGTCAATTATTATTCGTTGAATGTAGAAATATCTTTTTCTTTTTCATAATTATTCTATTTTATTAAAAAACAATGTCGTGTTAATTGGGATATATGGAGTATTTAGGGAAGACTAATAGAGCAGCACAATAGAACGACATTATTTCCATCTCGTAACACGTAAATAAGACTGCATTATTTTTCAGCGGTTTGTTCATGTTGATACCTTTTCTTGAAATAGCCAATAATAAGATTATTATAAGACTATATTAGCATAAAATACAATTAAAACTAGATGGCGTATGACGTAAAATTAGCCAAAAGTAATTAAAGCTCACATTTCAGACAATAATGATTTACTACTCCTAGTATTTTAAAATAAGACTTTCTTTGTTACGAGGTCTGACCTATAGTTACTGCTGGACATGAAAATTACCTCGTACTGTAAACATCTATATTTGCAGAGTCAAAGATAGATTTATAAAAAAAGGTGCAAATTTTTGGGACAGTTTAGAATCTAAGTTAATTCAATATTACAAGCTGGTGTATCACTTTAGAATTCTATATCTGCTTGTGCAGTTATTTTGGGACAGTTGTATGATCTGAGCCTTGATGACATATTGATGGTTCATATAAATACATAGGATAAACAATTTTTACCTACTATTTAGCAAAATAATAATGATAGTAATAATTGACAGTACAAAGGTTGTTTTAATTCATTAAAGGGTAGATATTGGTATTCTCTGTCAACCCATCATTAAGTGTAGCTACATCATGCTCCTTTTAATGCAGAATTTAAGGTGGTTCGTCCATACAATAACTCTTTTTTTTTTTTTTGCGGCACACTTTTTTCAAATATAAAATAAGAAAATATGTTTGAGATGTTTAATTTGGTCGACCTTAAAATGCGCATAATCGTCAATGTGAACTCATTGTAACTGATGGTGTTAAGATAATGAGAGCAGTTTGGTGTACAAAACATCTCGTGTTCATACAGGTTCCAGAGAAGGACTACATTTCAAGGGTATGATATACGCAGTATAACCTAATACAATTATTAGTGACTGTTTTCAAGACTTGAATACATGACCTATAAATCACATAAATGAAGTTAGAGATATAATCACCTACTGTAATGTTACTTGACTTTCATGCAAACTTAGCGAATGTCAGCCCACAGGGATAGAAAATCCTAGTTAAAAAGGATTCATACAGCAAATTAAAGAGCCAACCTAACTTTCTCGGATTGAAGCTTAATTATTGTTATAAACCATATGATAATCCAATCGGGACGAAAGCACTTCAGTAAATACTCCCTCCGTCTCAAATTAGTTGACACTTTCAACTATTGCACGCTCATTAAGAAAATCAATAAATAGGATATTCATTTTACTATGTTACCCTTATTTATGACTATTAAATATTTTTTGAGAATACCATTAATAATTGAGGGTATAGTTGGAAATAATTGACAAAAATAGTCTTGAAATCCTAAAGCGTCAACTATTTTGGGACAAATAAATCTTGTTAAAGCGTCAACTAATTTGGGACGGAGGGAGTAATTTGTAGTACAACAGTAGTGACTTTAAGATGCAATAGATATATACATTTATAGATGCAAACTTTAAGAAAATGGGAGACAGATGGTCAAATATTTTCCACAGAAAATTCTTTTGCAGTTACAAGAAAACACCATTTTTGCAACTGGCCGTCAATAAAGATACTAAACGACAACGTCTCCATAACCTCTTGCGCTAATCAAGGCGACATGTTTCCTCGTTGTACACACTTCACCATTAAAACTTTAGCATATGTGTTCTTATCAAATCAATAGCAAGACATATATCCGTTCTTTATATACTGAATTGGTTACTTAATCAAGCTTAGGTTACATACTTTTTATCATATTTTTTATCTATTAAGGTTATACTGATATTTAAATGTAAACAGTGTGTCCAAATTTTTTGAAAAAAATAAGCTAAATTAACACTTCGATCTTAACTATAATAATTTCAAAATTACCTTGAAATTGGAGTTTCTCATTTCAAGAGGAAAAAGTTCAAGACTTTCCTTCATCGCAGGGGTAAAATAGGACCAACAATCTAATGGTTGGCAAAGTAGTTCAATTCCTACTTGTATAGGGGTAGATTTGACTACTTTTCTTGTTGAAATTTGGTTGATTCGTCGAAAACTCTATTATGGATGCAGCTATACACGTTTTAGATTTTTATTGTCCAATTAAATTAATCATTTTCTAAGATTTAAGTTTCACTTTTTCCTTTTATCAAATTTGATCCATAATTCTTATTTAGTTTAACTTGATTAAGTATTTTTTAAATACGGATTCCAAATAAAATTATTCTCGCTACTATAAAAAGAAAATTTGTGCATCTCAAATCTACCTAGGAATTGAATTAAAAAAAACAGTTGTACTAAAGATGATTTTATATTGCCAAGTAAAGGCTAAATAAATACTCTTAATACGTATTTCCACTGATGATTTAATTCATGTTGACACAACTATCACTGTAATTATACATGAAAAGAAGTTAAATCGTGATGCAGACAACTCAATGATTGAAGACCACTGTAATAATTTTGTCTTCTTTGAGTTTACAGAACAAGATTTTAGGGGTAGTTAAGTTCGGTTGGTCAACTTTCAAGTGTCTTCTTTTTCTTCATAGGAATAAGCTCACCAGCTTTGTAACTAATCTTCTTGTATTCTTCTAGATTTGATGCTTTGATGTGTTAGGCTGATGACGAATTTTTGCCAAATTGTACCCGATGATATATTAACTTAGGTAATGAAAGAAATTCATAGGTGGGAACACTTTCACCTTCATAAATAGTACTCCATATAGTATGCATCTATTAATCAGTCCAGTATATTCTGATTATTGAGTACTTGAGCTAAAATTATACGTCTCTTTACATGACTAAAGATCTACCTGGAGCTAGTTTTAACTTTTCAATTTCTCAACTATTCAAACATCTTAGATAGTTTTAGTTACTAGTAATATATAAAATTATTGTATAATACACTTGATATAGCTACAAATACATAGAAATTTAAATGTCAAAATATGCGAGGAACAAGGCAAAAGTTATTCTACCCTCGACAAGAGATTTCATATCACGCTCTGAGAATTGAGCTTTTTAGCCAAGGACCATTTTAAGTCGATGCAAATTTTGATTCCTTGAGCATATAATCCTTTGGTATAGTATCAATTTTGATTAGTTAAACCAAGAAAAAATCCGATACTAAAGGTTTAAAAGCAAATAAATGTATGCTAATTTAACAAAAATAGCAATAATAGAAGTTTGAAGCACAAATACAGATTGCAGGCTACCTCGCGGTGTTTATTATTTTAGCCTCTTTTTTTTTTTTTGGTCAAAGGAACAGAAAATGGTGAATTGGCCATATAACTATGGCTTAAAAATAAGAGATCTGGATCTACAAGAAACAAGCAGTTGATTAAACAGTATACCATGTGCACTACTTGTTTTTTGTAACCTAACAAATGGACACTTGTTATTCCTAAATCATTCAACCACAATGTCCCAACGTGGGATCGACTATGCATAATGTGCTAGCTACGTTACTCATGTATGGATCCTATTTGGATCTTTTATGATCACAATACTTGAAGAATGTTTTCGCCGCCAAAGAAACAAATACTTATATCCTTCTCAATTTATGTGAAATTGTTTGACTTGGTATGAATTTACTTTTTTTTAAAAAAACTTTTAAAACTTTAAATTATAAAAATTTATGTAGTTGAAAATCATCTCATAAAGTTAAATTGTTACTAATTATATAAATATATAATTTTTTTTGGACTAACAAAAAAAAGTATGTCACATAAATTTGGACGAATATAATAGACAATTGTACATAGACTAAGCAACATTGTGTTTGAATTCAGGATTCTAACCTAGTCTATTTATAATTAATTTATTGGTGTTCAAAAATTATTATTTATACTTACTAAATTGACCGTTTAATAGAAAATACAAAGTTCGAGCCAAAGTCTATTGGGTTGTCATGAATCTATAACCTATATGCTAACCAGGTCCATCTCTGGTCAAACTAAATTTTGATTGGGTGAAACATAGGAGATTATATTGTAGTCAGTCGATCATTTAAAACTTGCGTGAATACTTTAAATTTGAACATATTAAGGAGGGAACTTTTATTTACAGCACCACGAAAAAAAAAAATAGTTTGACCTAAATTGGCAAATGGAAATTGATTTAGTCCTATGAATGACTACTGCCAACAAATTGAAGTGGTATACCCCATAATCTTGGCTTGATTCTGGATATGGAAGGTTAATGATGGATGATTTGATGGGAATTGTCTTCTCATTTAAGACTAGAAAAATAAAAATGACCCAAAATAACTTTAGGCATGTGAGTTAATGGTCCCTACTAATTATCTTCCTAGTACAATTAAGTTGGACTAAGCAAAGTGCTAGCTAAAGCTATGAGATCTGGAAGAAAATCCCTATAGAAGAAAGCAGAAAAGGAAGAAAAAGAAAACACTTATAATTTGATTAGAAATCAATCTTATCTTATAAGCCCACAAGCACCCATAATATCATCACTTTGTGGGTCAAAAAGAGCTACTGTAATCATGTAAATCTCTGTGACCCAATGGCCTACAAGTATGCGATATTCTATTTGTCCTAAAATCATTTATATGAAGAAAGTAAGAATCAATATAATTAATAGCACCATAATAACAACCTTAGAGTATCAGTTTTAGAGATAGTCGTGTATCATATGAACTTATAAAATAATGAATTATAACATGAATTAAAAAAGAAGCTGTGTATATCCTAAAAATTGATTTCAGATATTACAATTAAATTTGTATTTAGTTGAGCCTTAGACGACCGTTTATATCAAAATTCAATCGGTCGATATACAATTTATGTTTGTAGGTTTGACCATTTCAATATATATCAGTCCGGTGACAATAAACTAGTTATGAATTCGATAACACACAAACAATGACAAATCAGACAATAGATTAGACGATGGATTCAACAGGAAGACAGTTAAATTTAATCGAATAAACGTGCCAACGAGTAGAACAGAATATGTTGTCGATGATAAGGATGTACGACCGATTACGAGCGATTAATTGACTAATACTAATTCCGAACAGATAGATAGCGAACAAAGTATATGAACGAGTAGATCAAATTTCGAAAATGACTTATCGAATGACTACTTAATTATCGATTAAGCTATTCGATAAGTTGATGATTCAGTTTAAATGAAATTCCGATTAAGGTATATTTATGCGATTACGATGACAGTGAATGCAAACGAACAGGATAATATGAATCATACGACTATCTACCAAATCAAGATGATGAAAGCAAGTATTAGGAACCCAGTAGTGATCTTGTTTAGTTGATGTTACGATCGAAGAAATAAATAGCAATTAACAAGATTCACGATGATAAATAGACAAAGTAAGTAATAGAATTAGCAAGCAAGTAAATAAATAAACAAAGCAGTAAAGCATATTGTATTGAGTGATGAAAGGCTCGTGCTCCGTTGAAAAGAATGAATCCCTTCCTTCACAGCAAATCAGTTGATGCCATTACAATGGTGGTGCTACAATTATAGTGGTGGAATAATAATACTAACAATAGTAGATGATGGTGGCGATAAAATAACTTAAAGGGAGGCTTTGTTCAGATGAACGTAAGCTTACAAGTGAGGGGAAAGGGGACTATTACAGGGGGAGAAGTACAATGAGTCCAACCCTATAGAAACTCTACTCTCACACGTTTCTCCATTAGTGTAGTTGCCCACGTCTAACGAACTTCGTTGAATATGGTCCGACAAAAGCGGGATAAGATCAACCGTTCTTATCTGATGTAATATGTCTTCGAAATTTTCCGATCACGATTCAGCTAAATTGATCAACCGTTACCGTTCAACGCTGTCTACTTCCGATCTCGTATTTATGTTGTCTCCGATATTTGCTCTCATCTTGCCGCGTTGCTGATTACGTGTCAATGTGTGATTGGAAAAAATTCGACCAATACAGATAGTCCCCCCACTTGCCAATTGAGTGTTCGAAGAACTTGGCAAGTAGTATGAAATTTTAAATGGGAAAACACGCGGAACGTTCGCGTCCCTTCATTTTGAAATGCAAAAACGTCACTTCGCCTTCCATCATGACACGTGTACGCCATCGTATGGGTGGCGGTTTATCACCAGTTACCGAGACACTCATTACTCCAGCCCTATAAATACAACTTCAAAAACTTTCTTCCAAAGTTTTACTTCATCTCTTCCAAGTTTTCAAAGTTTCTTTGCGATTTCTTCGCTAGTGGTTGTTGATTTTCTGCTTTAAAACTTAAAAAATCTCGTCTCAGATTTTGTTTTCATCTACATTTTCACAAAATGGCGATTGATAACGCTTCTACGCCTGCGACCGCCGCTGAGGTTGTCATCTCCGCCACCCCTGTCGTTGCTGCGCCACCGCAGCCTGTTGTTGTAACTGAGTAGGCAACCATTGCTGGCCTTTCTGAAGAAAAGAAGAAGGGAAAAAGAAAGGCGAAGGGTTTTGGTCCCGAGAAGCTTTACACAGAAATTTTCCCGAGGAAGTTTAGCTATGATGACAATTGCAAAGTCAGTTATCAAAATGACGTCCAACTGAAGAAGAAGAAGAAGAAGAATATTCCTGTTGATTCCGTATTTTGTGCAGTCACCAAGGAATCGATACCAAGGATTCGAAAATATTGTGGGTGGAAAAAGGGTGTAATCGACGTGGTGTGTCCCCCGAGGAGATCCACTTTGACTACTTTCTACGGCGGTCATTCAGTCATTCTAACGTATCCATTCACGATAAGGTTTACTCTTCCGATCGACCCTATAATCGAGGAGTTCTGTAGCATGTACAGAGTTTGCATTAGACAGATTTTCCCGATGGTATGGTGGTTGGTTTCCATGTATCGATGGATTGGCGAGAAAGTAGGGGTGGAGGTTACTCTCATACACATTCTCCATTTATATTCTCCTCAAGTTTACAAGGCCGAAAAAATTTCCGTACAAAAGCGAGGACATCGGGCCTTGATCTCTGATAACGACGATGGTCTTAGGGTTATGGGATCAAAGTTTCGTTTACATCCCGATAGATCAACTTACTACTCATATGGCGGAACCACTTCCTGTTACATGGAACCGTACTCGTAAGTGTTCGATTCTCGTTTAATGATCATGAATTCTCTCTATGTCCTTTTTACTTATTTCATATTTGCAGCTAACAAGGTTTTGTTTGATTTGGTTGCCGGCATGGTGAGATAGCTCATTCGAGTTTTGGACAATACCACCAACGATCACAGAGCTTGGAAACCGATAGCAGCTCTCTTGAAAGTAAAAGCAAAGAATCATGGTACGCTTCCTTACTCTTGATTTGTGAACTTCGCCTGAATTTTGCTTCTCTTATTAACGGACGAGCAACTTTTTACAGGCATCACTGGCCTTGATGTGGGGCCGGTTGAGGAGGCGATCGAGGTTTAGTGAAACTCCCCCGAAGAAGAAGAAGAAGAAAAAAAAAAAAGACTTTTTATCACGACCTAAAGGCAAGGCACCTTGCTAAAGGTACTTCACAATGTCAAGGAGCTGCCCCTAAATCCGTCGAATGCATTGTTAGGGATGCAGTCTTAACAGTGGAGGCGGCGAAGGCTGCTGAAGGGGGTGTGTCCGTTCACCTCACCCCCGAGGACGAAGAGGCTGAGGAGTCAGGTTCCGAACAACCATTAAGGCGGTCGAAGAGGCCAAGGAAAGAAGTGATGCTCGAAACGGTTGAGCAACCTAAACCAGATGAGGAATATGATAGGGCTCTCTCTGCTGACATTGGGATTAAAAGGCAGCTTCCTTTGTCATCGATAGCGGAGGGCTTGGTTGAGGTTCTTTCAGGCTCTAGAGGAAACGAAGGCGCCATCGTTCCTATGGAACCAACGCCCGAAGTGAGGGGTACCGATGATATTCCTTCGGACCAAACGCCGAGAGAGAGATCCAAAGAAAGGCGATCTCCAGGTAGAAACGACGAATTCAAAGAATGCAGAAATTTTTGGTTCGTCGTTTTACGTGGCGTATCACGAGGAGCCCATAATTTCTTTCCTCAGGGTGAAGAGCCTGTCTCCTTTGCCGCACTCAAGACGGTCGATGCTGTTGGGGAAATAAATGTTAGATCGATCACAGTTACTGTCCCCGGAGAGGTGGACCTACTTAGGTACCCAAAGAATCTTGCAAACTACCTCTTCAAGGTGATGGGGCCGATGGAGAAAGCTCGGTTGAACTGTCACAATGATTTGAATATGCCTTCTCAGATTTCCAGCGCTTTTCGGGTAGTTTTATTATCTTGATCATATAATCTTCTTTGCTCTTTCCTTCTGTTGACTTTATTTTGTTTCGATTTTAGAATACTGTCATGGCCATCGAGACAACTGGTCGAATTCTTCAGCTCCAAGCAGAAATAACATATTTGAACGAACGAGCTGCTCACCTTGCTTCGGGTGGTGATGGATGGCACCATAACTACAAAAAAAGCTATTGCTCATGCTCTTGTTGAACGACCAACTTGGTCAATTCGAAGCCAACATGGGCAGTAAATATGCCAAACTGGAGTCTGAGCTGAAAGACAAAGAGTCAGAGCTTGTTCGTCTGAATGAAGTGCTCCATGCTCTTCGAGGAAAATGAGGATCTGGTTGCTCAAGTCAACGCCTTATCGGAGAGGAATCTAATCCTTCAACAAGACTTAGTCACTCAGAGGCGCACAATAGAAGAGAATTTTGATGAGATGAGGGAGCTGATTCTGGCAGAATCAAGGTGTGATGTACTGCGTGAGATGTCCGAGCGCAATGTCGATGTTGTTGCAGAACTTGAAGAAGTTGTTCAAGTGTTGAAATTAGCCCGTGAAGAACTTGGCCTCCCCCTAGACTCCTCTGATGATGAAGAGGAAGAGTGATTAGGTCCTTAAGAGTTTTTGTTTGTTTTGACCTCGGCTATAGTGATGGTCATTTTTGTAAAGACAATGGGCCTTTGGCCACTTTTATGTGAATACTTTGCTTCAATGATTTTTTTCTCATCTTTCCGTTTACTACTATAAGTATTGGTTTTCAAAGATAAAGTTTATGTTCTCGTTTACCAGGACAAGTAGTGTTTTTATTGTTCGAAGTTTCAATGCGATCGTTTATAGTTGTCGGAAGGAATGAAATAATTCGGCCTAATGTAACTAGCGCGTAATGAAGAATGACGTCTCACTTTCATGTAAATGCACTCTTCGAACATTTTGAGTTCGGGAGGTTTCAATTTAACACTTAAGTCGTTAAAATCAAAATAATGTAAGAATCGACAAGATAATTGATAAGTGTTGTATTTTATTGAAGTATTGGCCGTTATCGGGCGCTTGATACATCATTCGATCATTCAGGTCAACCGATTACAATTTGTGGCCGTTTAAAGGCGCTAATACTTAAAAGTGTCTTTGGTCGCTAATGGACCGTTTACATTTCGTCTATGCTATGATCTAAACGAACAGTCCCCAGTGTCAGTGTTTGCCGTCGAAAACATTGGAATTTAAACTTTTCCTTTGGATATTCGACCGAGTCCCCAGTTTCCTCTTTAAACGGCCATGATTTCCTCTTCGAAAGAAGACTCCGGTTCCTGGGCAGTCCGCAGTCCTTGAGTACGCGACCATCTTACTAACTCCATCCCCCCCAGTGTTTGGGTGCGAAGTATGAGCACTCGAACACTGGACTTCATTTACGATATCTGAAACAAACACGTCGAAAAAAGAAATAAAAGGAAAAAGCTTTAAAGAAGAAGACCACGTTAAAGTATTCGTCAGACTTATCGACCCCGATTGGAGCGTTTCGAGCTCAAGTATTCGTGGGTGATGTTTTTCATCATTTGATTCCAACTATGCCTATCATCTAAAAGTTTTAGTACTAAACAATCGATAATCAACTTTGCCCGATAGAGGGAGAAATAAATTTAAATAAAAAAAGAAAGTAAAATTCGATTATATGATACCGTGGTGTTTTTAGAAGTAGTAATTCTTCAGTTGTGTAACGTTCCAACTGAAGTTGACTAGCTTCGAGTCCATTGTTTCGAGCTGATATGAGCTCTTTCCGACCACTGCTTTGACCCGGTAATGTCCTTCCCAATTTGAGTCCAACTTGCAATCGTTAGGCTCATCTTTCTTTGGCCGTTTTATCTTTAAATAATAGTTTCCTACGTTGAAACTTCTGCATTTATGCTTCTTGTTGAGATAATTTTCTGCCCTTTGTTTTTTTGCCTGTGTTCAAACCAAGGCTAGATCTCTTTTGCTTTCGAGCAAATCCAGCTCTACTAACATTGCCTCTTTGTTTGATTCATCGGTTGAGTGCGCAAACCGTAGACTTGGTTCACCCATTTCAACCAGAATCAAAGTTTCTGCTCGGCAGACGCGTGAAAATGGAGTCTCACCAGTGCTGTTTTTCACCATTGTTCGGTGAGCCCACAACGCACCTAGGAGTTCATCCGGCCAATTAACCTTTGATTCATCCATTCTTTTCCTTAAGTATTCCATTATTGTCTTGTTCGAAGACTCAGCTTGTCTGTTTTTACTTGGATGATATGGAGTTTATGCAATCTCTTTGATTCCCCATTTCTTGAAGAAAGCTGTAATTCGTCTCCCAACGAATTGTTTCTCGTTGTCACAGGTGATTTCCTTCGGTATCCCAAAACGTCACATAATGTTTTGATGCATGAATTTGATAACTTCTTGCTCTCTTGTCTTCGCTACGGCAACTGCTTCCACCCACTTAGTAAAATAGTCTGTTAAAATTAATATAAATTTTACCCCACAGGGCGCTGTTGGTATCGGCCTGACTAAATCCATCCCCCACTTCATGAATGGCCACAGTGATGTGACCGAATGAAGGGGCTCTGCTAGTTGATGGATGAGATTGTCATGCCGCTGACACTTGTCACACTTTCGAACGAAGTACTTTGCATCATCTCCCATCATTGGCCAATAGTAACCGACTCTGATTAGCTTTCGTACCAACGACTTGTTTCCAGAGTGATTACCGCACTCGCCTTCGTGGACTTCCCTCATCACATAACTTGTGCCTTCTAGTCCGACGCACTTTGCTAGAGGGCTGCTGAAAATTCGCCTGTTTAGTTGATTGTCTAAGAGGCAACATCTAGCCGCTTTAGCTTTGAGTGATCGGGCAGCTTTTTTATCTTCGGATAGAATACTTGCCTGCGGATAAGACAAATACTTGTTTCTCCAATCCCAAATGTGATTGACAATGTTTACCTATTTAATACTTCAACTGAGTGAAGACTCGAACAAGTGCACCACTGTTTCATCGAGTTCTCCTTCGATGGCTGCAGAGCCAAGGTTAGCCAAGGTATCTGCTTCGACGTTTTCTTCCCTCGGGATTTGAGCTATCTTCCACTCCTGAGAAAAAGCTAAAAGATTTTGTACCTTGCTGAGTAATTGTTGCATCCTTGTGTCCCGAACACTGAAGTCTCCATGGATTTGATTCACCACTAGTTGGGAATAGCTTTTGATGTCCAACCGCTCGATTTTTAAATCCTTGGCAATCTTAAGACCTGCAGCGAGGGCTTCATATTAGGCCTCATTATTAGTTTTGGCATGTAGTTTGATTGCATACCTTAGTTTTTCACCGGTTAGTACTATCAGCAAGACTCCGAGGCCAGTTCCTTTCACGTTCGATGTTCCATCCGTATATATCATCCATACTCCGGGGTCTGGATCCCTCATCATAAGTTCCTCATTTTTTGCCTCCGGAAGGATGTTAGCACTAAAATCTGCTACAAAATCAGCCAAAACTTGTGATTTAATGGCGGTGCGAGGCTGGTAAGTGATATTGTACTCACTCAACTCGACCTCCCACTTCATCAATTGTCCGGAGAGATCCGACCAATGTAAAATACTTCGTAAGGGAAAGTAGTTACGATAGATATAGCACGACATTGAAAATATGGTCTTAATTTGCGTGCTGCTATGACTAGTGCAAGTGCACATTTTTCTAAGTGTGGATATTTTGTTTCTACATCAAGTAATGTTTTGCTAATGTAATAAATAAGAAATTGCTTACCTCCGTCCTCGCGAACAAGGACAACACTCACAGCTATTTTGAAAGCAATGGAGGATCGGACAAGTACTGCATCAATTCCTTGAGGGCTTGTTTGCATTCCGACGTCCAATCAAAGCTAGTGTTCTTCTTCAGCACTGAGAAGAATTTGTGACATCGTTTAGACGACCTCGAGATAAACCTGGTGAGATAGGCTACTCGACCAGTCAGTCGTTGAACTTTTTTTACCGTGGTCAGCTCATCGGGTATGCTTTCTATTGGTTTGATCATGTTCGGAATGGGTCAATACCTCTCTCTGATACGATGAATCCCAAGAACTTTCTGGATCCGACCCCAAACGAACATTTCTCTAGATTCAGCCTCATGTTGAAATGCCTCAATGTCGTAAATGTCTCCTTCAAGTGACTCAGTTGATCTTTTTCCTCCAATGACTTGACTAATATGTCATCAATGTATACTTCCATCGTTTTCCCAATCAAGTTCTTGAACATAGTGGTGACCAACTGTTGATAGGTAGCACCGGCATTCTTGAGACCGAAAGGCATGACCGTGTAACAGTAAGTCCCCATATCTGTTATAAAAGAAGTCTTCTCCTGGTCTGCTTGGTCTATCGAAATCTGATTATAGCCCGAGTAGGCGTCTAAAAAGCTCAACATTTCAAGTCCTGCCGTAGAACCAATTAATCTATCGATGTGAGGCAACGGAAATGAGTCTTTCGGGCAAGCTTTGTTTAAATCTGTGTAATCTACGCAGACTCTCTACTTTCAATTCTTCTTCGGCACAACAGGTGTGTTTGCCAACCACTTTGGATTCTTAACTTCCTTGATAAATCCATTTATCAAAAAATTTTCTACTTCGTCATTAATAACTTTCCTTCGAAAACCACCATTCGATTGCTTCTTCTGTTTCACCGGTCGATGTTTTGGATCGACGTTTAGCTTATGCGTAGCAACTTTGGTTTCGATTCCTATCATGTCCGCGTGGGACCAATCGAAGAAATCAGAATTATCCTTTAGGAAAGATATGACCTTTGACTTCATTTCGGGATTTAACTATGCCCCGACATACACTTTTCGACCTGGCTTTTCATCGAACAACACTATTTCCTCCAATTCCTCTATCATAGAGTCTCTTGCTATTTTTTCTATTCGTTTCCCTCACACATGCCGGAATCGTGATGAAATCCCTTTCTGTTGGACGTGGCTCCGTTTCATCTTCGACCACATATTCCGGTTGCTGTAATTGCTATTGTTGGATGCTTGAATTAGCGCCGCCCTTGACGGCCAGTGAGTAGCATTCTCGAGAAGTTTGATGTTCACCTCTAATTTCACGCACTCCCCATGGAGTGGAAAATTTCACAACTTGATGCAAAGTCGATGGAACTGCTCCCATAGCATGGATCCATGGTCGACCAAGTATCACGTTGTAAGCCATATCTCCTTTCATCACCTGGAATAAAGTTTCATTTTCGATACCTTCCGCATATGTTTTCATCGTAATTTTCCCAATAGTTATTTGGCTTGAGTTGTTGAATCCAGATAAGACTGTCGATCGAGGTACGATTTTATCGTTCAATTGTAACTGCTCCACCACTCTTGAGTGAATTATGTTGACCGAACTGTCTGCATTGATTAACACTCTTCTCACATCGGCATCATCAACTCTCATTGTAACTACTAAAGCATCATGATGTGGATGAATCCTTTCATCGAAACCGAAATCCCCGAATACAATGTCATCGTTCATATCCTCTCGCATCCTCTAATATCGTGTAAATAAAACCTTTGCATACTTCTTCGTGGTATAAGTTACTCCACAGACATCATCCCCTCTGGTGATGACATTCACCGTCTGCTGGTTGGTCGTCTTTCTTCTTATTGAAATTATTTCGTCGCCTTTCGGTCAAGAGTTCTACCAAGTGCCCCTTTTCTAACAAATTGGCTACCTCATAACGTAGTGCTTTACACTCTTCGGTCGTATGACCGTGATCATGGTGAAAGGCATACCATAAGTTTTCATCTCTTGTGTTCGGATTCGTCTTTATGCGGCCGGGGAATTTCACAACTTTTTCACCCATTCCCCTCAAATGATTCACCAAATTAGTTGTCGACATACAAAAATTATACTCTGAAACTTTAGGAGGCTGTGACCGATCCCTTGGAGTCAAGGATGGACCAGACCGCTCATTCTTTGGTTGATTCCTCGAATTACCAGCTTCATGGTTGTTTCCTCTTATTCGAGGGAAAATGTAGGGTTCCCATCATTGATCCCTGTAGTTTCGCCTATTTTTTTCGACTCTCTGTGTTGGTCGTTCGTAACATTTATTATACTCAGCCAAATTCAGCTCCTCCTCTTCAGTTCGAATCTTTGGATCGCATTCGACGTGAAGAGCAGCGAATGTTGTTGGAGTGACTTCCCTCAAATGCTCCCTCAGCTTCCTACAAGTCTCCGAAGCATGCACATTTAGATTATTTTGGAACGCTAAACAAGCCCACCTCTATTTGACATGTGGTATGTTAATCTTTTCGGCGTTAAACCTCTTAATGAATTCTTTGATCGTTTCATTCGGACGCTGTTTGATATCATGTCCTCGACCCTATGCTTAACCTTTTTAGCACCTGTATGGGCCCTAATAAATTTCTCCGTCATCTCACCGAAACTCATGATCTCGTTTTCGGACAACTGCATGTACCACTTCAATGCTCCCCCTCTGAGCGTTTCACAAAATTTCTTGAGACTCACCGAATTTATATCATCAGCTGTCAAGTCATTCGCATGCACTGCGATCGTAAACAAATCGACATGATATGTTGGATCTGTGGTTCCATCATATCGGATATTTTTCGGTAAATTGAAAGTTTTGGGAATCGGCAAAAGAGCCGCACTTGGTGGGAATGGTCGTTTTGATATCGATTTCGAGGAAAAATTGCTCGTTAACTTTGGAACTCCTAGCAATCTCTCCATAAATGATTTTATCTCTTCAAACTTTCTTTCTACTGAATCATTCACAACTGTATTCAAATTAGCCATCACTCTTGCTTCTATCATAACGGAGGCCGGAGCTACCATAGCCACGGTGGTTGTACCTGATCCTCCGGATCCAACCCCCGCTACAGGTCCCCCCTGTTACGGCGCCCTAAGGAACCGAGGTCGGAATTCCTGCGGGAGGTTTGATCGAGAAGGTAAGCGCTCCATGTTCGATGGAGCCAGACAAAATCTCCAACTGCTTATGTATCAACTCAAATTGTGCATTGTGCTTTTTCAGATATTCCATCAATGTCATATTAGTATCCACCGATATAACTTCGACCACGGGTTCCTTGTCGGGTCGACGTCCTCGAGGTGCGTTCAACTGTGAACAGTAGGAATGTAGTCGTGAGACGGATCCTGTTCTTGGTGGGTTGATTCACCGACCACTTCTTCGGCTGCTGGAACTTGAACCCTTTCATTGGGATTAAGCTGTTGTGTGTCGTTCAAAGTGGCGGTGGCATCAACGTTTTCATCTGCCATTGCAAAACAAGAAAACGAACGTAAGTAGTATCAACGAACAAATCAATTGCCTAGGCCCCCACAGTGGGCGCCAAATTGTATATCCTAAAAATCGATTTCAGGTATTACAATTAAATTTGTATTTAGTTGAGCCTTAGGCGACTGTTTATATCAAAATTCGATTGGTCGATATACAATTTTACGTTTGCTGGTTTGACCGTTTCAATAGATATCGGTCTGGTGACAATAAACTAGTCATGAATTCGATAACACCCAAACGATGACAAATCAGACAATAGATCAGACGATGGATTCAACACGAAGACAGTTAAATTTAATCGAATGAACGTGCCAGCGAGTAGAGCAGAATGATGATAAGGATGTAGGACTGATTACGAGCGATTAATTGACTAATACTAATTTCGAACAGATAGATAACGAACAAAGTAGATGAACGAGTAGATCAAATTCCGGCAATGACTTATCGAATGACTACTTAATTGTCGATTAAGCTATTCGATAAGTTGATGATTCAGTTTAAATGAAATTTCGTTTAAGGTATATTTATGAGATTACAATGACAGTAAATGCAAACAAACAGGATAATACGAATCAAACGACTATCTACCAAATCAAGATGATGGAAGCAAGTATTAGGAATCGAGGAGTGATCTTGTTTAGTTGATGTTACGATCGATGCAATAAATAGCAATTAACAAGATTCACGATGATAAATAAATAAAGTAAGTAATAGAATTAGCAAGCAAGTAAATAAATAAACAAGACAGTAAAGCTTATTGTATTGAGTGATCAAAGACTTGTGCTCCATTAAAAAGGATGAATCCCTTCCTTCACAGCAAAATCAGTTGATGCCAATACAATGGTGGTGCTATAGTTATAGTGGTGGAAGAATAGTGATAACAATAGTAGATGGTGGTGGCGATAAAATAACTCAAAGGCAGGCTTTGTTCAGATGAACGTAAGCTTACAAGTGAGGGGATAGGGGACTATTACAGGGGGAGAATTGCAAAGAGTCCAACCCTATGGAAACTCTAGTCTCACACGTTTCTCCATTAGTGTAGTTGCCCACGTCTAACGAACTCCGTCGAATACGGTACGATAAAAGCGCGATAAGATCAACCGTTCTTATATGATGTAGCAAGTGTCTTCGAAATTTTTCGATCACGATTCAGTTGAATCGATCAACCGTTACCGATCAATGATGTCTACTTCCGATCTCGTTTTTATGTTGTTTCCGATATTTTCTCTCATCTTGCCACGTTGCTGATTACGTGTCACATGTGTTATCAGACAAAAGCCGACCAATACAAGTTGGTTATACGTGATGATTAAGGGATGTGGTGGAATCATGGATGGATGAAATTTCTTGACTTTTAACCTCTGCCTTAGGCCTTAGGCTTGAACCTTGAAATGAAAATAGAGGGTGCTTTTGCGCTAATGAAGTAAATGATACGCGAATTTAAATTAATTGAGCTAGTAAATTTTAATTTTAATTTAATTTTAATATCAAATGACGAAACAAAATAAATGCTACTTCTACATGAAAGTTCAAGTAGTTGATCCAAAGTAACAGATAATACTTGGTTATATAACTGGTCAAGTTTTGGTATAGGATGTTAATTCATTCCTCGTACTTTCATTGTTACTAAAGTAAATTTTATGCATTACTGCATTTATTTTGGTAATAAAGGAAAAAATATATATGTCTTTGTGATCGGATCAAAGTACGACGCGCGAATGCTTTAAGATTGATGTATGGATGTGTCATCATGCTGGAGTAATTTATAAGAAACAAGAGAAAAGGAAGCTTAGATTCTTTAACTAGAATCTTCATCATGAATAGATACTACAACTAGGGCGATTCGCCGACACGCTATTTTATGTCAAATTGTAGTTCATTCTTATTGATATGAGATATGAAAAGAGAAACGGAGAATACCACTAATATTCGTATTATAAATTCACCTCAATTCCAAACCCAAAGTATTTAAAAAGAGAAAAAAATTATTGGTACCTCATATATTTACTGAAATTGTCCTACACCATCCATGGACATCGACATAAATGATATTCCTTCATCCGTGATAAAATGTTTCAGATTTAAGTTTTGAAAATGATGAAACTTTTGTCAAGAGCGTGAAATGTACCTACATGTATTATCCGAATTTGAATTAATTGATACTCTGTTGAATACCGAAAGGTTAGACAAAAGAACTCCAATACGGATAACAATAACTAATAATAACCAAACAAGAGTACTACTTCTAAATTTTCAGATGTGAAGGTTGACCTAAATTTTTGTCTCCTCTGCAGTCAAGCACGGAAAATGAAATAACAATTGAAAAAGAAAATTACAAAGGAAGAGAAAAGAAAGGAAATGGAGGTGGGAGTATGATGCAAAACTTATAGCACACTCAAAAAATCCCTACATTATTAGGGTTCACATTCTCTACTACACTAGTAAACAATAAAGAAAATTAAGATTGAAGACAATTTCTTAAAAGGAAAATCTTTGTGCTCATGCAAACTACACCAAGAATCCACTCACTTCTCCCCACCACTCACGGCATGAATCTTAAAAACCCTAAACATGCTTTTGTCAAATTATTACCAATAAATGTCTTTTGATTATTTTCCATTTCTTTCTTTTCCCTTCTAACCTTTTCCACCTAACGCCTACATAATCATTGATTAGTGTGAGTGTCCTTATCAATAATCACTCTAATTCTTGTGATTAATATGGACCCTTTTGTCATGTTGTTAGGGTCCTCAATTAAACCCTGTCCACCACTACAAGCTCACATTATTAAATGCTCTCTAGTTTTAACTTCAAACCAAATTTAGTGTGACAAAGCTCTATAGGATTTACATGTAGCTAAGCTAGTATAACTAAGCATGTGTCACTATATGAACAAAAAATTTAATTTCGAAAATGAAACTTCAATTTGGATATTACGAAGAAATGGTAAAGGAGAAGTTTATTCCATATATACTGCAATTTACAATTTCTTGAAAGCGCACAAGAAAGAAAACGAAAAAGTAACCACACTAAATATAGATCCGCTAAAATTGTCAAAAGACCTTATCTTAGCATGATACTTAGGCTACGATTAACTATGTTGTTTTTTGTCTTGGCAGGGGCAGACCTACCTTTTGTCAAGGTCGTCCAAAAATTCCACGGTATAGATGGGAAATTTTTTGTGTTCCATATGTTGAGGCTCTTAATTTTTTTTTTCCTTACTTGTTTATATTTTAATACCCTTTAGTAAAAAATATGGTTCCGTCAGTGTGTCTTGACTATAAACAAATCCAAGATCCAGTATTAATGAGTTTAGAACGAGCATATTATTATATGCGCATACTTTAATATTTTTTCCGTATAATTTAGGTACATCTAAAATAGTTGATTTAATTGAACTCACATAACTCAGCCATGGAAAATAGTTGATTTAATTGAACTCACATAACTCATCCGGTTCCATGGCTTGTGGCTAAGGTTTTGATCAGATGTGAATTTATTGGTGCTATACCCAAAAATGTGCTAACATCTGAAAATGGCTGGTTAGACAGAGAAAGGAGGAAGCGTCTGCAAAATATTTCCACAAAACCATAGTAAGACCAATGGAGTTTGCATGCGTTCTACGACTTTAATGAATGCACAAGCAAACAAGTAGGCCAGAATAGCCTTGTTCAGACTGATATATGCAGCGATTAAAAATTTGTAGATATTTGCTTTATTTAGTATTTTTCTTAGTCAACTTAGGAAAGTAAGTTTACTAGTGGTAGGTCCAACTATAAGGGTCTTCCAAGATGGCACTAATATTTTATATATAGATAGAAAATGAAAATTAAAGCAAATGTGACTAAGATAAGAATTGTGGTTGTTTAAAATATTGGATCTGGGGAGCTCTTGGTGTAAAGTTTACTCCAACTACTAAGTCTCCTTAGTCTCAACTTTCACAACTTCACCATGTCAAAGTGTGAGAAAATAGATAGAGTTGTTTCAACATCTATTGTGACTAATGGAGGAAGTAGACGAACGAAGAAAATGGTCATATATTTTCCTTTAAAATTGTTATTATTTGAAGTCAACCATGAGACTTAGTTCAGTCTTTCTTTTAAAATTTGTTTTAAGTTCACCACTAAACAAATTCTACTAGTGCTCTTTTGTGCCCTAGGGTAGAACTTATTAGTCAATAAGTCACAATTCAAACTGCAGTGCACGCTTCAAACTATAATATAATGGCGTCATAACCATGGTTGTGCAGTTGAGCATTTCCTTGTTAGGAGAAACTAGCAAGATTACTAAGTTAAGCATGTTGAATTAGGGATTGGACCGTAGTCATATATCTAACACTTCTATCCCATCTTTACTTTTACAGTCGATTTATATGATATGTTGAAAAGTCTACTGAAATTGAGATTCAAAACTAGTGAGGATGCAGGGCTGGGCAAAGAATTGAGTGGAAATAAGACCAACAAAAGAGCAGAGAGTGGGTCATCTTAGTAGGAGAAATGGAGGGAACATTTTTCATTAATTTTGTGGAACAAAATACTTTTTAATCATTTTTTAACTTTGAAAATGTTTGAGGCTCATTTGATATCTTTTTCTGCAAATCCAAAATTTGGATCGTCTAAGGTTATTTGTACAGGAAAAGTTGACTCACATTCAGTGAAAGATCATGTATATATAGCTAATGCTGAATTGAGATGATAATCTGACATAAATATTGGATATAAGTTATAAGTTTGTTCTATAATCAGAATACCCGCAAAGACTGTGACAAGTTGAATACACAAACAAATTGCAAAGAGAGACTTGATTGGGATAAGTAGGAGACATAAGGTAAAGTGTTTGCTTCACTTTGATAAGGAAAATGACATTTTGGGTTTCAATTAAGGGAGGCAAATAGCACTCTCAATAGTCCATAAATCTCATTCTTTCGGCGCCAAGAATGTTCAAACATTACTACTTGGTATAAATGGCATTTTTTTTCCAAGAAAAAAGTAACACAAAGAAGAAAGCATAGTAGAAAAAAAATAAAGTAATATTTGATGCTTTGGATTACGGCAAAGGCAACATGGAAAGTCATTTTCCCACTCTCTTTCACTTTAAGTTGGATGAGAATTGAACAAAAGTTCTTGCCCGGCATGCCGACCCACTTTGTTTCTTCTATAATGTACAAATAATATCAACTGTACTAAGAACAGCGAAGTACTCATGTACATACTTGCCTGTCTTACTTTGGTCCTATGCTAGCATACAACTTATATTTATTAGAATCTCCATGCATGATGCAAATGACATTCAGAGATATCGAATGAGATTCCTCTATATTTAATCAAGTATTTCGAGTTTGAATTTTAAGAATAAAAAAGTTTAATAGTATGAAACACTTTCTCCTATGTAGGGATGCAAAACTCCGATTAGTATAGCCGTAGGCAAGTGCATATGTATAATATTAGTTACGAATTTGGGAGAACCAATAACTTAAAGCCCAAGCTCTATTTGTGCCAAGGAATTCACTTAACATTGATAAATAACATACTCAGATCTGGTAAGCAAAAAGAGTTAGGTCTAGAACTCATAAACTTAAATAAATTTTGGATCTGTCTTTTATTAGAGGGTACCGAATAAGGAATAGTACATAAAAATGAAATGGTTTCAAAGTAGGAAATTATCTTCTTTGAGCCGTTACAAACTTACAATTGAATCAAAGAAAATGGTCATGTACAAAAATCTCATGTATCTTATTTATTGTTCGTGAATTTTATTTCATACTGATCTCTTCTCGAAAGATTATATAACTAAAAAAACATTTCGAATTGACCACAAAACCAATCTCCTCAGGTTACTTGGATATACCACACCTTTTGAGCTTATAATGCCAAAAATAATTTTTAATACCTTCCAAACAACTATCAAAGATAAATGCGATTTTGACATTTGGAATTAAGGTCCACCGAAAATAACACAAAGCTACGTATGTTTATGGACAAAAGTAACAGCTTAGACTGCATATATGAATCATTGATTGTCTTATGCTCACTCAACTTTAGGTAATTGACCATCACGATCACTTATTTTTGTTTTGTCTTTCTATATTCACTCAATTTTATCCAATTAACTTTCATTGTCATCGAACACAAAACTTTATAAATTTCCGTTAAGTATATGCTAACGTGACAACTTTATTTTTTATGCAAATTATAGAGAAAAAAAACTAAAATCATTTAGGACCAATCCACTTTAAACCCCAATCAACTCAAGTCCAAAATAAACTTGGTCGTCTGACTTTAAAGAGTTAGCTACATTCACGCTTTCTATAAGCGGCAATTTTTATAAGCAGTAAATTGAAGTGTCATGAATTTACCCCTGTTGTTATTTTTATCCAACTGGATTGCCTTAGTAAGTAAAGAACTATTTCATCAACTTTGAGTAGTGGAATGGAACTTGTAGCAATATTTCTCTAGTTGCTACAAATATGTTATGTTTTATTTAATCCTATGCCTGGTATTTCCTATTGGAACTCTAATTAACCGAGATTTAAAGGCTTATTTCTCCAAAAATACTCCTTACTAAGACTTTTTTCGTTAAGAAGACCATACTTAGCTCCCGTTTGGACATAGTTTTTTGAGGCATTTTTTGGGAGTTTTTGGATCAAAAACTGTTTGTTTATGCTTTTTGAGCAAAACTTGTCCCAAAAACTCCGAAAAACCCAAAAACTAGCCTTGACCTGTTTTTAAGCAAAAAACTAACATTTACACATCAAATTTTATTTTCATAAGATATCAAAGACTCTTTTGATCAACCAAAAAATTTGTTCCCAAAAAGTATGTCCAAACAATTTTTCATTTCATATCAAATTTCACCGAAAAAATATTTCCCAAAAATTACTATTTGGGAATCTATGTCCAAAACGCTAGCTTAGACCTCTCTAATAATGATGGAGAAATGCTATACATTTCATCACCATTGGATATAATTTGTAGAACGGCAGAAAACACAATTAACAAATAATATAAGAAAAATACATTCTTTTTTAACATTAGTATTGTATACAAACTGTAGCACGCACGTCTTTGTCCACACTCCACAAGTAGTAATGAAACAGCATAGCAAAGGTACTACTTACATTTATTATCTATATTTGGATAAATATATGTCGACAATTAATAGTATGTCGAGGATAATACTAGTAGTATGTTTATTAAATTCAATTTATGTGTCTCCTTAGTGTCCACAAAATTTAATTTTTTTAAAAAAAAACGAGTAATTAGCGCCGTCTAACGCCGGCTGTGTCGGAGATATGAAAATGACGGTGCCGTGACTATAGCGGAGGAAAACGACAGCCATTGATTTGAAACGGAAAATTGATTTCACATAAAGTGACAGATTGGCAGGCGGTTCCACCCTTTACTTTTACTCTTTTTTTGTTCTTTTGTTGAGACTTGGAAATACTCCTACTAGTAGTACATATTTTTGTTTGAAATTTGTTTATATCAAGTCAAAAAATGTAAAACATACCTATGGTATATATTCCTCTATATTCATATATAGTTAGTTGATATGAATTTATACTTTAAATAAAAATTATAATTAAATTGTATGATTTGGTATAAAATATCGAGTCAGTATAAGTAACTATTTACCTGCATCTGATACAGTAGTTTTCCAAATGATCAAAAGTAAAATGGATTAAGGCTAAAATTGCTACTAAGTTATAAAAAAAGTCTAAAATTAATATGTGTTAAAGGTATAGTATTAAGATGTCATTATCTTTAACTTTGGATTATACAAGTGTTTGGGCACGCACGATGCACGTGTAGTCTATATTAATATGAACAATTTTTTTTAAAAACAACATAGATGATCGTATTTGCGTATTGGCAAAGGCCTCAATAAAAAAAAAACCACTAAGTACATATATTCTCTACCAACTGCCTACATTTACATGTTTTGAGCTCCTCATCATATCAACTCTACCTACAATTTCCTGTTGATTTGTATTAATACTAAGTTTCTATTTACATTTACGTCTTTTGAAAATATTCAAATTCCTAGCTATTGATTATATTTTTGTTAATTTTTAGAAATGATTAATGATGATCATGTTTAGATAAGTCGGTATAAGGTGTAAATATTAACACAAGCTTGCGAAAGCAAATCAACATTCGTAGTATTAGCAATTGTAACAGAAAGCAAACTATGTAGCTCTATTTGAAAAGCTTATATCTCATCACTGAACCATTTTACCTGCATATATGACGTGAGATATTAGGTAAACGTTTATTCGCTCTGTTTTCTATTACTAATTTTCTTGATTTGAGAATGGAAAGAAACCAATAAAAAGAAAAAGAAAAAAAAAGAAAAAGAGGCTCGATTCATCAATATAAAGTTGTTCATGCATAATTCATATCCACACTCTCGTCTGCTTTAATAGTCTCCAAAAGGAAACTATTTAACTCTATTTGAAAAGCTTGTTAATTTAATGGTGCATCCTTGCATGTATACAAATTAAAGTTCAAAGCTGAAAGTCACGTACCTATCAAAATATGTCTTTTCCATCAACTGCTATGGAGAGTTACTTTCAACATTAACGTTGCACCTGCTAAAAACTGGTGCAAGAAATCGATGGTGCAAGCATTCTCATTTCACTGTTGATTCAACTCCTTAAGATGAAATCAAATATTGTCGCATCGCCAAATAAATAAATATTGGTTTTGAGGTTATTGTTGACTACACCTACATAAAGAAAGTAAAATAAATAGCGTAAAGTTTCTGGTGCCAAAAATGAAATAAGTACACGCTTGCTAAACTATAGAAGAAGCTTACCAAGAAGTCTAGCAAGAAAAAAATAAACATACAGTCTTTGTCATTTCTTTAAAATGTAGCTAAAAAGGTTACTCATTCATACAATGTCAGATCATTAACATGGGGATGAAATAGATCAAAAAGTGGGATGCCCTTTAATAGTAAGGAAAAGTTTAGAGGAACTCCAAAATATTGTAGATGTTAATGAGCAGAAACTTAAAATGCATCCAACTATTGGGAAGTTCAAAAGTTCAAAAAATATGAATTAAGTTCTACATGATAATCTGAAAGAAAACTCTAATATGTAGACGTTTTATCATTTTGGGGTTTAAAATAGAGATAATTAATAGTTTATTATTTATTTTGAAGAGTATTGTAGTTACTTAATTTTTAAGGGTATTTTTGTCTTTCACTTTTTATTTTAGGTATTCCCACTATATATATATATATATATATATATATATATATATATATATATATATATATATATATATATATATATGTTCGGTATGGGGAAAAATATTTTCTGAAAGATATTTTCTGAAAATATTTTCTGAAAGATATTTTCACATTTTCCATTGTTTGGTTGGCTTATAGGATTTAAAAAATATTTTTCACATCAACTTATTTTCCTTCAATTGGAGAAAAATATTTTCCTCGAATATTGGAGGAAAAATATTTTCCTCAAATCGGCGCCTTCCCCCTACTGGCCCCCACCTTCCCCCTAACCCCTCGCTCACAAACCTCCAATGCCCCCCTCTTCTCACCCCCATATTCCAAAAACCCCAACCACCCCCATCGTCGGACTGCCGGTAAATTTTCGGCCTTTGTCGCTGGCATTAAATTAAAGCCTCGTTACCATCATAGAAGTTCAGCCTCATCGCCGGTGGAAAACTTTAGCTCGTCGTCGTCGTAAAACTTCAGCTCATCACCCTCGTAAAACTTTTGCCTCGTTATCGACCTTCAATTTGTCCTCTACAGTCGCCTACGACGACATCCGATCTGGTGGCCTTTGCCGCCTTGTACGGCATCCAATTTCTGTCGCTGCCTCTGTCGACGACG
This sequence comes from Petunia secreta, assembly GCA_029990175.1. NCBI lineage: Eukaryota > Viridiplantae > Streptophyta > Magnoliopsida > Solanales > Solanaceae > Petunia > Petunia secreta. The sequence goes on from JARKIP010000061.1 coordinate 5,781,953, forward strand.
AAACCTCCGAAAATTTTTTCCATTATTCCATCGTGAAAGACCCTCCAGTGGGGTAAGGTGCACTAGGTGATGGTTGGGATGGATGGTTTTGGTGATGGGGAGGTTGGACGGCGTTAGGAGTAAAAGAAAAATAATATTATTTTATTTTTGAAATTTATTTTTGAAAAAATATATATTTTGATACCAAACACTAGAAAATAACTACTAATATTTACTCTTTTTCCAAGAAAATATTTTCCACCAAACACACCCTTATTTTTCCTATTTTCTATTTTATGAAATTCTCAACAAAATTAAGAAAAAAAAGATATGTGGTAATTAAACCCCCCATCACAACTTAATTACAGAGCCCCCACCCCCAACCCTATTATTTCCTTTTATCCTAAAATCCTTCTTCAAATTTTCTAAATTCTGGCAGCTTTACTAAATTTCTGAAAAATTAACAAAATTTCTAGTGAGTTACGGGAAAGTTGATTGGTGTGGGAGAACAAAAGGATGGACTATACTATTTTCGGACCGTACCTCGAGTGAAGACAATGAAATTTGATCTAATGGGTTTGTGGCATTCAAGGTTAGGACATCTTTTGGTTCAAGTAACAAAAACTCTTTCAGATCAAATACGAATGGTAGTTTGAATGAAATAGCATGTGATGTATGCCATCGAGCAAAACAAACCAGAATTGTATTTCAATTGAGTAATAGTAAAGTTGTCAAGCCTTTTGATTTAATTCATTGTGATTTGTGGGCTCTTTATAGAGCTGAATCTTCATGTGGTGCTTCTTATTTTTTAACTATTATTGATGATTGTCCACAAGAAATATGGGTGTTCTTGTTGGTTGATAAGAAAGAAGTTGGTCAAATATTGAAAACTTTCTTCACAATGGTGGAACAACAATTTAATAAACGAATTAAGAGTGAACGAAGTAATAATGGGACGTAATTTACAAGCTTGAAAGCCTATTTTGCTTGAATAAGGAATTCTCTTACAAATATCATATATCAGAACACAACAACAAAATGGAAGAGTTGAACGGAAACATCGATGTATCTTCAATGTAGCCAAAGCACTTAGGCTTCAAGCTAACTTACCAATTGAGTTTAGGGAGAGTGTATCTTGACAATATTTTACTTGATTAATCAGACATCATCTCCGTTGTTAAATGAAAAGACCCCATATGATATGTTGGCTTGTTGACTCCGATTTATGATCATGTAAAAGTGTTCGGATGTTTGTGTTATGCCCATAACTAAGGATGAATATGTGATAAGTTTGAAGGAAAAAGTTATTAATGTGTCTTAATAGGATATCCGAACAAAAACTTAAAAAGTTTTTGGTATAATAGGATGTTACTTTCTATGAGAATGAATTTCTTTTTCACCAAATAATGATGTGAATGAGTGCCCAAGTCAAGATACTATCCCAGTTGATGGAGTGGTTGAATAAAATGACAATATCGAAATGAGGGGGCGTTGAGAATCCCCTAGCACAAATTGTGGATGAAGAACAAGCAGAAGAAGTTCAAAATCTAGGAAATCAGGGGCCAGAACAAGACAATCTGAACCCAGATGGAATCCAGACATTAAGGAGCAAAACTTATTTAGGAAGTGTTGGGTCGAGGAAAGCGAAAAAAAAAAGGAGAGTGTCCTTTTGCGTGATAATATCACTAATGTGGTCCGGAAGCTTAGTCACCGGGTTTCAACATGTGTCTAAAAATACGATCATTCACTCGAGCCTCAAGTAAGCCTTATCCTCTAGCATACTATGTCAATTGTGACAATTTTTCTTTGAAGCATGTTAGTTTTCCTGCATCTATAATGGGGGACATGAGCCAACTACATTTTTGGAAGCTTTAAAAGACGAATGATGGAGAACATCTATGCAACATGAGTTGCAGGCTTTGAAAAAAACGCAAGCTTGAGTAATCGAATGTTTTCCTCTGGGAAAGAAGGTGCTCGGTTGTCGATGGGTGTATAAGAACAAGTATAATTCGGACGGTACCATTAAAAATTACAAGCCCAGGCTAATAATCTTTTTGAATAACCAAGTTTAAAGAATTGATTACACAAAGACTTTTACAACAGTCACTAAGATGGTGACTGTGTGGGTTTTCTTGGCTGTAGTTACATGATGTTTGGTGATCTTCGCCTAGTTTACCTTAATAAGTTCTTGTATTTTGGTACTTTATTCACTAATTACATGTGATAATTGTGATTCTAGTGCTCATTATCGTGTTTGTGATTTTAGTATTGGTTTGGAAGAATTGGAGGCAAGAACAAACAAAGTGGAGCAAAATATTTTGAAAAGTAAGGCTTGTACCAAAGTGATGATTTTGAAGTTGTTTTGAAGGCAAAGCCTCCGAGAAAGCCCTGAAGATCAAATTATTTTCAGAGCAAAGCTTCAGAGATAGCCTTGAGTTTGGAAGCTATATTGGAAGTGAGGCTTCCAAGAAAGCTTCGAGTCTGGTGAGAAAAATTTTCCCAACTAGTTTAGGACTCAGTTTAACTTATCCTAGCACTTTGTAAATGATATAAAACCACTATAATTTACCAAGGGTTTTAATACATTCCTTTAATCTATGACAATGTTTCGTCTTTCTTACATGAGTTCCTATTGTATACATGAATATCCGTTGCATCGTTCTAGAGTTAAGGCAATTGCATGAAGGTTGATGTTTGAAAGTTATTTTCTATATATTGATTTACCCATACATATTATTTATTTTCTTGAGTTTAATTATTTGGTTATTAGGGCCCGATAATTGTACACTATCTACGGTTTATAAGTTGAACTCGACAAAGAGAATTTATGAACGCACATAAGAAAGAATAGAGTTTGATTGTGAACTATGGCATCAGGGAATTAATTTGCGGATACAAATAGATATATACCTATTCGGTTTGCTTAGCTAGATACAGAGTTCTTTAATGCATGAATATGATTTTTATTCCATAGAAATATAGGCGTTAGAGCAACTTGCATAGAGTCGTAAAGAATTGACAGGTATTTACGAATACATTTAACCTGTTAGTTAGCAATTTAGTATATCAAGAAGTAGAATTAGCTGAAAACTCAACTGGATTGTTTGTCGCTCTGACTCTGGACCTTTTCTCTCTTACTAATAAGAACTTACAATTGCTCTGGAATACTTGACTTCATTACTTATTTTTTAATTATTGTTTGCTTAGTTAGTAGAAAAATTACAACCATCATTGAAAAAGATCCCTAAAAAGTTTATAGAAAATTATTTGCTAGGATACATTCGTTAAAACTAGTCATCGTGGGAACGATACTTGATCTTATCACTTTATTACTTGTCAACCACGTATACTTGCGTGTGCGTTTTGGAACAACACTGCAACTAAAAATTAGAATTACATAAAATGGATGTACACAATGTATTTATGCATGGAGGTCTTCGTGAAGAATTCTATATGAAATTACCGTAGGGTTATCAAAATCATGGGTCTTAGAACGCTTGTCGTCTCCAAAACTCATTGTATGAGTTGAAGCAAGCACCAGTTGTTTGTTTGTAAAGTTATCAACCGCTTTGAAGAATATGGTTTTCGCCAGTCCTATTTGATTAATTTTTTGTTTACGTTGAAGAAAGGAAATGTGCAATTACCTGTGCTCATATGTATTGATAATTTAATTATCTCCGGAAATGATGTTAGAGCTATTCAAATTTTCAAGATGTAACTTTTCGACTGCTTTTATAGGAAGGATCTCAGAATATTGAGTATTTTTTGGGAGTTCAAATAAAAAATGGTCCTAAAGGGATCTTCTTATACCAAAGAAAATATGCCTTGAACATAATTTCAAAGGCCAAAATTTCGGGTGCTAAATCAGTTAGTACCCCGATGGAACAAAATCACAGTGTAGCTTTTGCGAGTGGTCGTTTTATTAATGATCCTGAACGCTATAGGAGACTGGTCGGACGTCTGATCTATCTTTATTTTACGCGGCCAGATTTATCTTATACTAGTATTCATGTTTTATATAAGTTCATGCAACGTCCTTGTGTTGAGCATTTTGGATGCATCTCTCCTAGCAGTACAATATTTGAAGGGGTGTTTAGGTCAAGGTATTGTGATGAGTGCGTGTTGTGATCTCGTTTATACAGATGGTGTAATTCAGATTGCGCAAGATGCTCGTTGACTATACAATCTTTGATGGACCAAGAAGCAAAAAATTATCTCCCGATCCTCGGCTGAAGCTGAATATCGATCGATGGTTATGACTGTATGCCAGTTGTAATGGCTTAAGCAAATTGTGTGGAACCTCGGCAATCTCGAATGAACAATATGCCCGCAACATGTACCGACAAACACTCAGTTTATAGACATTTTTACCAAAGTTCTGAGACGAGCATAATTTGATTATTTTTTCTTGGCAAGTTGGACATTGGCAATCCTCATTCTCCAACTTGAGTAGGGGTAATGACATATATGTAAACACATAACATGTAGGGGTATATATGTAATTAACGCAATTAAATTTGTTTGTGTTTTGGACTTAGATCCGTTAGTTACTTAGAAATTAAACTAGGTTAGATCTCTCAACTTGTGTAAATACCCATTGGAAAAATGAGAAAATGTGAAAAAAAATTCATCCTAAAATTATGTTTGGTGTTTCCAATTTGATAGAACTCCTAATTTACAATGTGCAAGAAATAAAAATTACTCCTTCAAAATGACTTCCAGAAATCCCTTTTGCTTTTATTTTCATCTGAACATGGTATGAGAACATATGTAAACAATTTCCAACTGTTTTTTATTAATAGCAGAAAATGACAGCGTTTTAGTTGCCACAGCATGTGTTTTCACTCCTCTTGTAAGTATTAAATTATGACTTCTACTGCAAGTAGACCACTTGAGATTTACTTCGGGAAACAACAAAAAATCTACAGTGATTGTTTGTATAGTTTATAAACCAAGTGCGGCTAGCTACTTGAGACAAAAATTGACAGCCACTTGATGGATGGTACACTTCCAATAACCTTATTCACTTGTATGCTTTCATACTTGAACAAGTTAAACTTTCATTCATTTTTTTGTTTCTTTTGTTTGAAGTAGTTTCGACTTATAGAGCAAGTGAAGTCGGAGACAAACTCAATTTTGAACCATTATAATGGGGACGGTTGAACGGGAAAAAAATTTGAAATCGCCGGGGAGAGGGACGGGGCGGAGGCAGGCAGCGATGGGGAAATGGGATTTTGTTTGGGGAGAAGGGTTCTGTGTACTGTGTGCATTTTGCCAAGGTGAAGGAGTGTATTTTTTATTTACTGCACGGAGAAGGAATTCCCTCACCATTAATCTGACACGTCTGAGTGTTTTTATTGGAGAGCGAATTCCCTCTCCAATCAGGAAAGAGAAAATTTTCTCCTTCAGCATGGAGAGGAAATTCCCAAGCCGATCTTGATTTTTTTTATTTTGGGCGAGTAAAAGTAAATGTTTGGCGAGGGAATTCCTTCTCCAATAATATTGGAGAAGGAATTCCCTCGCCAAACAGTTCCTCGGAATAACTCTTATTTCTAGTAGTGATTTAACTTAACATCATGTTTAATATGTTCTTAATGATGATAATCTATCACTTGGACTATTGCTTTGTCTGCTAATACAAACCCTTGATATTTTCGCTATAATAGAAATGTACATTCAGAATTTAATTTGATAGGTAAAAATACGCACACACTATTTTTATAGTTGCAACAATAATTAATAAATAACATCACTACTCCTATGTATAATCAAGAATAAAGTAATCTTCTCGTACGCACCGCCAAGGGTAATTTTGACTCACTGATGAATAAATATTTCTTAATTTTAAATAGGAATTTCTTGCTCGAGCTTTGAAGATTAACTAGATAATAATAGCTTGGACAAGGATTAATATGATCAATTATATTACTAATTAATATTAAAAAATTGATATACTTAATATGCATAAAACCACCAAAGCATTTTGTAAAGTGGACCACCGAGAATAACTGAAGTGCTTTATATAGAATTTGCAGTTAATTACTACCTGCATGTATACCCGCAAAATGATGATGAGCATGTTGGTAGACAGGATCCCTGATGTTTATTAAGGATATTTTCTTTAACGGCTAAAAAGAGATTTTCTTTTTTTAGAATAAATTGAAATAGATGTAGTACTATAGGTAACTTATTCAACATTTACTTGTGTAATGTGTAACTCAATTTAGTTTTAATTTTGCTCGCAATCAAATATTGTCATATAAATTGTGATAAAATAATAAAAGCTGGTAAACCTAACAATATTGAACATTGAGACTTCTATGAGAGCAATTGTGAATTTCTCTTTTTGAACATCTTGAATATTTCAATTTCTCAATAATAGCAGATAATGAAACAACATTAAGACATAATCATGTATTCAGGGAAAAAAATTGTACATCTGTAACTGAAGTCTCTCATCTTTAGAACAAGCATATTCTGCGTGTTGTGTGTAGCCTCACTCTTGGTGACATGCTCCCACGTTTTCTATCAAGACTGTTTGTTTACCAACTTGGAGATCAGATTGGATTACATTTATGATATGCTAGCATTTACTTATACTTTTAACCCACGACAACCAACATACCTAAAGTTATCCCATAAATGAAATTCAAGAAGGATGAAATGTATGTATAATTTACCCGTATTCTAAATAAGTTTTACTTACTATAGTTGTCATTTCTCAAGAAATTATTTAGATATCATAAAAAAAAATGTTTAAATTTGTTCTTAAACTACACAAAGTTCAATGTCTGTGTCATCCATTAATAGTAGGAGCCAAATACACACATAGTATTATAAAATCGGGTCAAATAAGTTCTTATTCCCTAACAGAAATATATTTCCAAATACGTGTGTATTTTAAATAAGGAAAAATTTTAAAGTAGAAAGTATTCTTTGAGCTATGCAAATTTTCATATTCTCCTTGAACATAGAGGAACGAGTTCTTTTTTCCAATGACAGCAACACCATCCATTTCAAAACTCAAAACCTCAAACGGATAGGTTTGTATGCACAAACTCAAATCATCCACTCTCAAGCATCAAATCAACATACTCAATCAACAAATAATTGCACCATAAAATTGAATTCTCACATCTACCAGAATTCTATTGATACAACTTTATCATCAGTCCTTCTTAAATCACCAAGAGTAATATTACAACTCCATATTAATCTTATAACGTTAAAATAAATATGAGCACACAATACTCAGCTTTAAAATCAGTATGGCGGACGTAAATGGTGTTTGCCAAAACTTATAAAGATGAACATGTGAGGGGTACTGTTTGACTTATTTAGTTTTCAAGTATTCTTTTTGCTAGTGTCGTTGGGGGTGAAATGATTGGTGAAGTTATACAGTCATTGATAAGTTGGTATTTTACCAATTTAAAGACTATTTTAAGCTTTCGTTTTTTAATTCAAAAACAACATTTGGAATTGTTAGTGTCGTAAATTGCTTAGTTTCAGGTTATAATGAGTTTGCATGAGCATTGGTTGAAGATTGAAGCTAAAGAGCAAGAACTGGAGGCAAAGTGTGAAGATCATGATGCCACAGGTGAGGCGCCCCGCCTAAGAAAGAAGCAGATAGTGGAAAATTGAGGCACAACATGAGGCGCCCCACTTAGAAGGCCAGGCGGACCGCCTAGAGATAAAGCCTGCAAGGCGAACCGCCCTGCCTTAGGGGCGGAGCACCTGACAAAACTTCAGAAAGTTGAGATTTTGGAGTCCAGAAAGAGGCGGACCGCCTCCCTCTATGGGCAGTTCGCCTCAGCACTGTGTCTGCAATTTATTAGCTTAGTATAAATAACTTAAGCTAGGGTTTTAACAACATTACATTTCATATTACAAACACTCTCTCTAGAGGCGATTTCAAGAGCCAAGTATAAGTCTTTTCATCTCTTTGTAAGCTTCTTAACTTGTAACTTTGAATCTTGATTCATATATCAATTTAAGATCAATGTGTGGAATCATTTCATCATTTCATTACATATTTATGGCTTGATTCAAACCCCTAATATGAGTGGCTAAACTCATAACTAGGGGTGTAAACATGCTATAAGTGATAGAAAATCATTGAGTGTTGTTCAATTTCACTAACCATAACACAAGTAACAATTATCCAACTCCCCATTTCAATAACATAAAAATTTTAATATCCATGATATTTGAGATTTCTTGTATACTTTGCTAATTAAAGACTGTGGAGAGATTAGTTAGCGTAGAATAGTAGAGTTGGCGAGAATTTGGGTTAATAGGCTATTTCATAAACGAACACATCTAAAAGGAGTTACGCTCGGAAGAGGTCTTCTTTCCTCGAATCCTTAAGTAGTGCTTTATGTGCTCAACTAAGGCTTTGGCGAGCGGGGTGAGATATATCACTTTTAGGCCGGAAAGATTCTAGAGATTACATTAGAACGACTCGACCATAGTTATGCTTGCGTTGGGAAGGTGAAACGAATATACCCATTGGTTGGAAATCACTATTAGCCATTTACACTCATAGCATCGTAATATAGAATCAATTACTTGCTTTAATTTGTGTGCATTGTAGTTTAACATAGAAATATATCAAACAATCCCATTTATAGGACTCAATACTAAACTTTATTTGAATTTCTATTTGCAACTCTCTTACTTGACAAGTGAGTTCCCCTGAGAAATCGACCCCGACTCACATCAGATATTATAGTTTGATGACCGCCTCTCACCATTAATGGTGTAGGATTGAGCGTGGATCAGTCATCAGGTTGGGTATTTTGAGAAAGGATTGTTATGTTGGTGATTGATTTAGAGGACTGAGAGACTGTATTTGAAAAAATTAAAATAAAATCTAGACTATTTACCCAAGTTTGGAGGCAATCCTGGACTACTTAGCGTAATTTAAAGTGCACGTGCTGGAATGATTTTTTTGTTACTTAATGAGGTATTTGATATAAATTTATAACAACATGAGTATTGTGTGGACAAAAATACGCCACCTATTGTTAAGGGGATACGAGTCCAGCTGGCGAGACTAGACTTATCCTATAAGTCACCAGACACTGAGTATATACGCCCGCTCTTAGAACCAACGATCATTTAGGCGGTTTGGTCACAGGGCGTAGGGCACACATCCTGTCGCCTAAAGTTTGCAGTCTACTAGTTAGGATTTAGTATAGCACCGACTTGAGTTGTAGGCCCATGACCCTATTAGTATTTGTATTTTACCTTATTTAGGACTGAGTATCACTACTATAAATGCCCTCCTTGTATTGTATTGTACACGACACAATTCACCACCAACTTCGGCTACTCTCAAGGAATAAGATTTACTTTGTTTTCTCCATTGTTTCTTGCTCATTTACTGGTCTTTATTTTTATCGTAGTTACTTAATTTTCCATCATAATTTACCGTATTACTTGTGACCTCTTTTTTAACTAATTGTTTAACCTAGACATACAAATTTAGGCATAAACAAGTATATCTGACTCAAACAGTCAACTAAATACAAATCTACAATTCACATAGTTTAGTGACAAATTTGGACATATTTCCTTATAGTAATAATAATTATTCTTACGAAAGTTTTTAAACTTAAACGTTTTGGTAATTAAAGAGCCTCATTTACGAAGGGTACATGTGACTACATACAAGCCACTACTAAATTTTTATGTTATTGAGGAGCATATTTCCGTAGATAAACATTATGACACCTTCATATTACAAAGTTTCAAAAAAGTTACAGCAAAGCAAATACTATGACTTGATACAACAATAATAACAAAATACTCAATTGTATCTCGCAAGTGGAATTAGAGGAGGATGAGATGTACGCAAACCTTATCTCACAAAGATGGAGAGTCTGTTCCCGATAGACCCTTCGCTTGAGAAAACATTAAAACACGTCTGGAAAACAAGATGACACGCTAAAAAGAATGATAAAACTAGAGCAAATAAAAAATAAACAAATAACAACAATAGATATAAAACAAAGACTAAGATGAAAATAGTCTATACATAAATACTACTACATCTAATAAGAGAAAAGACATTCGACTATCTAAGCTTCTACCTACTCTTCGACATCTTTTACTATGACTTGCTAGGATTAGAAATTCAAAAGTTTCCATTTTCATCGAACTCCGTGTCTGATCAATTAATTTCATATAAATTGAAATAAATGAAATAATCATTAAAGGTTGGTCTAAATTATTCCAAAATAAAGAAAGATTTCATTTCTTTTAAACATATTAAAAACTAATATTGAATAAGAGGGAACCCATGGATTGTTTGTTATATTGGAAAATAATTTCGTAAACCACATTTAAAAAAAAAAAAAAACTCCCTACAGTGGGATTGGAGCATTTGTAATTCTTTTGTTTTGTTTGAGAGTATATAGAATCTCTGCAAGACTGCAGCAAAGAGATTTGTTGTGCAGGTTGGTTTTCTCATGAGACATGGACCTTACAGGGTTTCAGGTCCCTGACCCTGTACCACTCCATTTGTCTTGTTTATCATGACAATGAAAATGGTCTTAAAACTTGCAAAAAAATTAAGGTGGCATATAAAAATTTTCAGTCAACTAATGAAGAAAATGTTCTCTATTCTTCCTTGTGCTTGTAACTCTTAAATTTCATGTGTAATCTGTATGTCAACTTAAGTGCGCCATAATGAAATTTTTTTATTATCTTTTACTAATGAATTAGTATTGCGGTGTTCTACTTCCTAGCCGAAGGTAATTTATCGGAAACAGTCTCTCCACCTTAGTGAAAGTATGTTATTATTGTTGTGGTGGTGTTCTACTTTTGTAGTTCTAGTCGTACTTAGTTCACCGTCTTTTGTAACATTCCAATGTTAAGGAATGTGCCAATGTACATTCATAGCGATCCTAAGTGGCCAGAATAATACCCCTGTCCCATCCGTTCCAAAATGAGTGCCTCCATTTCATTTTTAGTTTGTTCCAAAATGAGCGACTCTTTCCATATTTGTTAACTCTTTAATTCCAATATTTGTTTTGGATTACAAAATTTAAAGACACTGATCCATATTACACATAACTTTAACTTTAAACGACAGAATTCAAAAGTCTTCTCTATTTTCTTAATTTCCGCACCAAGTCAAACTCAGACACTCATTTTGGGACGGAGATAAGTAGTGGATGTAAAAATGACATGGAAATGCTTTCAATCATCTTCTATTTAGAGAACATTGTAAAAAATTAATTACTTAACTCATAATTTCACTAACACTTACATTAACTTTGCAGTGTATAGTAGGTAATTGCTCAAGTTCCATTTGAGTATGCCACTGTTTTTCCAAAAAACATGCATTATAGATTCACTCGAGTCGTTAAATTGATTCAGTGTATCTATTGCATTATGAAATTTACAGAATAGGTGCAGATTGCTTACTTAAGTAATCTATCTACATTATAAACAAAAACATGAAACAATTGATCAGAACTAAGAACATAAACAAACTTGAATACTGTCATAATTTATTCCATTCACACAATAAATTACCGTGTCAAATGCGTAAGAAATATAACATGTTGGTATAATGAGCCAAGTACATTTGCCATTCCATAAAAATACTTTTTAATAACTTAAATAAGTAGAATTTAGTCACACACATTGTGTACATTTGTTGTAAAAAAGAGGAAAATATTTAATAAGTGAAACAAAGATTAAGAGAACCACAAATGGTAAAAAATAAAGGGCAAGGGAGATTTATTTAAAATAATGATTTACCAAAGAAGGAAGACCAAAAGAAAAACAATTGAAGTTTCGTACATTGTGACGCATAGTGCGATTGATCTGATTTCCACTGTTTTCCCAAAATTATTAACTTGCGGTGTTAGACAATGCTTAATTCTTAAGTACATAATATTGAAATATTAATGAAAAAGATTTTATGATATTGAAATTCGTACAACACATACTCCCTCCGTCCCAAAATGAGTGTCTGTATTTTCTTTTTTATTTGTCCTAAAATGAGTGTCTCTTTCCTTTTATGACGATTCCTTAAATCTAACATTAGTTTTGGACCACAGGATTTAAAGACACTAGCTCATGTTACATACACCTTTCATTTTAAATCACAGGATTTAAAAATCTTTTTAATTTTCTTAAACTCTGTGCCCAGTCAAATCCAGACACTCATTTTGAGACCCAAACACTCATTTTAGGACGGGGAGTAATATCGAAAGGGAGTTGGGTTAAAGAAGAATGTAGTAGAAGAATTTGGGTGGAAAACATTTTAAAAACAGCTAATTTTTTTTAAACACCAAGTACATTTGATTATACAAATATTATATAATTAAATAAATTTTATGATTTAAACAAAAAAGGAAAAATAAAAGCAAGAATGGACCCAATTCAAAGAGTTGCTTACATGCAAAGCATGAAGTGCCACATGGGAGTGGATGAACAAACAATTGTCATCATCCACCACCCACATTAACCTATCACAAAGGCGCCTACACGTTGTCATTACCATATTAATCTCCCCTCGTCTTAATATTAATCTTTTTGATTAATTGATTTTAATTAATCTTAGTACTATTACATTAAATAATAATTTCCACTTTGATAATGGACCCACAACCGGCTCACATGCAAGCCGTGCAACTACTGTCAGATTACGGACCCACATAGTCCCTCAACTCGTCGACCGAGCCCACTTCCGCCCCACTCCTCTTACCTGGCTACAACTCCTCACCCAAAAAGAAGCTCAAAACCACTTGAGTGAGACAATCCACATTTTTTAATTTTATAAATTCGAGTTCGGAATTCTATTATAATAAGAATTTGGGGCGGAGGGAATGTAGTGAAGGGGGTCGGTCGAACCCCCAGACATTGATCTAAACTCTGTATTTGTTTTAAAAAAATTCATATAATCTTATAAATTATTAAGCTAGAACCCCGTAACTTAAACAGACTAGAATCCCGAACCTCTAAACTTTAAATTCTAGCTTCGCCTCTGATAAGAATAATTGTTTAATTTATTAGGTTTGAGATCTATATACATTTATACAACTTTTAAACTTAAATACAAGGTCATACTTAAACTATTAAGTTCAGATGAATTTATAATGTGTTAAATAAATTAGCGCCTAAAAACCACCAAAATGAGGTTTTGAATTCAAAATGAATTCACACTTTATAAGAAGTGAATTACTTTTCATAGCGGAATTTCTTGACGAAAATTTCAACTATACAGATTGTAACGAGATTAACCGACGCTCGATAAAAGAAAAGCTCAATCGCATGTCTTCACTTTCCCTAAACATAAGTAGACATAAATGTTTCATAAACTTTCTGTTCGAGCCATGTGAATACAATCGCTAGAATGAATGTGTGATTTATCAACAATACGAGTCTTTCGCACACGGATTTGAATTAGTCGAACTTGATGTCAGTATCGGACACGACAGGAAAACCCAAAATATAAAATGAAAAATTTTGCGCGCGTGTGCACACTCGCTATAAACGCAAGTAGATTATTAAAATCTACACCCCCAAACACCTAGGGTTCGAAAATTTTCATTATAAAAGACTCGCTGCCTCCATTTTTTCTCTCTCTCCATCACACCAAAATACTCAACTTCTCCCTTTGCTTTTCCCTCTTTCAACTTTTCTTCTTTAAAAAACCTTTTAAGGGGCTGTTTGGTTACTACAATTTTAACTTCAAGAACCAGTTTATTACTGTAACTATGGAGAAAGCTTTTGATGACTGTGAGTTTTGGCTACCACCACAGTTTCTTACTGATGATGATCTTTTAATGGATTTTAAAACAACCCATTCTGCTGTCGGGTTTAACCCGAACCCGTTTAGTGCTCCTCATTCGGATCTGAGTTCACCCGTTGAGTCAGTTATTGGGTCAACAACTGAAACTGAGAGTGATGAAGATGACTACATCATTGGGTTAACTCGTAAAATTGCTCAGTCGACTTTACAAGAAAACACCAAGGTAAGGAGATATATTTTAACGCAACAGTGTATAATTTCTTTTACCACGACGATTATGTAAAAATATGTCTATTTTTACAGGGATGGAGTTTGTCACGTTCACCACAGTCAACTTTATGTGGGTGCAAAAATGGTTCAAGTAGAGGAAGCCCGAATAACGGCCCATCTCAAGCTTCTTCACCACCACTCATGGCCCGGCCCGAAGTGTCTATGGATCTGCTTTATGCTGCTGCTGGTGAAGTTGCAAGGATTAGAATGATGGAGGAAACAAATGGGCTGTATAATAACAAAGCTGGAATATGGGCTGCTCCTCCTAGAAAGACAAGCCCAGTACCTATTGGCCCAAATAAAACCAGCCCGAACCCGAATCTTGGCTCGTTTAGCTCAAATCAACAACCCCCACTGTCTTATCAGCAGCTACAAGTTGCTCAAGTAAGTGCTATATATCTCTTGTTTACTTAATTTTTGTTACTCGTTATTAGTCCGTTAAACAAAGAATGTGTTTTTTTTTATGTTGAGAAATGATTTAACTTTAATTTACCATTTTAGCCTGAGTGATTAAGACATGTTTAAGATTAGGAGGTTCAAAAATGTTATGACTCGCATAAATTGATACAGACATGTTATATGTGTTTTTAAGAATTACCACTTAATTTCCTATTTTAGCCTTTGTGTTTGTTTTTGTAGTTGCGTAAATGTTATGAGATGCTTAGGACCATACACTTAAAAATCTTATAACCGCACAAATTATAAATTGTCGAGTTAAATTATGTCACATAAATTGAAGCGGAGTGATATATGTTATGTATAGGGTATTTGTTAATAAATTTTATGATGTGAAAATGCAGTTTCAGCGATTGAAGCAACATCAAATGATGAAACAAGGGCAAGGTGTGTTGGGTAATGGGAAAGTTGGATATAGACAGTACCCATTGAACCAAAATCAACAGCAAGTGTCTGAGAACAGAGCAAGAAATGGAGTTAGAGGTGGAAATTTGAACTTGTCAAACAATGCTTGGCCTACTTTACAACAATCTCAGCAGCAGCAGCAACAGCCTAATGCCAGTTCAGGCATGCGCGCTGTTTTCCTCGGAAATCCTGGTCCGAAACGAGAATGTGCTGGAACTGGTGTCTTTTTGCCTAGAAGAATTGGTACTCAAACTGAAAACAGAAAGAAACCAGGTACATTTTTCCTCTGTTACAATATTTTGTAATGTGAGGTCTCGTGTTTGAGTGCGATAAAAGTAGTTTCGTGTATGAATCCGGATTAATCGAGCCCCATCCCACAGTGGGTACTAAAGACTTGGTGGGAAACAAAAAAAAGGGGTTCTCACCTAGTTGACCAAGCTATATTTCGGATTTGGATTCACATTCTGTGATTAATTTACTGTCCCATGTGACTTTGGGTTGGTTTATTCTGTTATTCTGATGCTTGTTTGCAATTTATTGTCAATTCAGGTTGTCCAGTTATATTGCCAGATAGAGTGGTCCAAGCACTGAATTTGAATTTGGAAGCTATGGATGCAGCTAGGCCACAATCTAATAGGAACAATATGGCAGCAGTAGCAGCAGCAGCTCAACAACAAAGGAAAAATCAAAGAACACAGTTGCCTGTGACAATGCCTCAAGAATTTCAACTTCCTCAAGAATGGACTTACTAATGGCCAAAATAATATTTATTTTTAACTTATGATGAAAGGGATTTGTTTGTTTTTTGGTTGCTTAAGATTTGAACAAGTATAGGGTTAGTGATAGTTTTTTCAGGAGATGATGACGAAGATGTTTTTTGGGGGTAGTGGTAGGAATTAAGAAAAAAAATAAGAAAGAATGTTTAAGATTCAAGAAAAAATGGCGGATATGATATTTTTTGTTTGGTTGGTTTTTAGATTAGGTAATATTAGTAAGAAAAAATAAGAGTTTAATAGTTTTTTTTGGAAGTTTAAAGTCGAGTGATGGAGAAAAAAGGGTTGGCTCATGTTTTGGTTGGAATTACAACCCTTTCCATACTCATATTTTATTTGTCAGTGTAATGTGTATCTGTCCATGACATTGGCCAGGTAATTAATCAATAATTATACCATTATTTATATGTTTAACTGCAATTCCAAATAATAATTTATTCTTTGCTATAGTTCAAGAAAAATAAATGAATGAAGATCTACTATTCTTACTCAAGCAAATAAGGAGTTAATATTCATAACTCTTCTACCATTATACTCATGTATGATTATAAAAATTTGTCACTAAAATGTAAAATGCATCACTTGCAATTTTAAAATTTTTATTTCATCAATTTGATCAATTAGTAGTGTGATGGTCAAAGTACGAAAAGAGGCCTAACATGCCTGAAGATCTACTTTCATGTTGCTGCACATGCTTTGGCACTCTGTCACTTTGACTATAAGTGGTTGTCCATCAAATTCTCTTTATTTCTTGGTGTATGTTTCGTCGTATCATTGAATAAAGTATAGTTAGATATTTTTGTATTTTTTTCAAATATTGTTTGGAATAGTGCAAAGCACGAAATAGTGTTTAATTCTAGAGAAATGTGCAATGCTTCGTTGAAAGTTGTCTTCTTATTGAATTTGTAAGACTTCTTTTCTGGAAAAAGAAGCTGGTATGGTACATTCGTCTTCGACTTTTTGTTCCCCCAATGTTTGCTTTTCTATTTTAATTTGAATTCTACTTTTTTAACACTATTACTTCCATAGTGTAAAGATAAATGGAGTAATATTGAAAAAAGTTTTTGGTGAGGGGCCTTCTATTTCTTTTGAACTTACCCATTGTAAATCCAATTCAATTATTTGAAGGAAAATTGAAGACTAGCTTAGAAAAAGAACTTATTCACAGCTTTTGTTTACTACGAAACAAATACATTTATAAATTTATTGATTTGGTATAAATATAAAGTGCGAGTAAGTTTTTACTTTAAAGATGCAAAGGATATAACATTTTGTTAACAAATAGGGCGTGATGGAATGGATGGATCTGATTTCTTCATTACTTAACGAGAAGTTTTCTGTTTTAAGGTTCCATTTGGGTGGACTTATTTTAAATAGCTTAAAAGTAAAAAGTTATTTATACGTAATTTTTAAGTAACTTTTTAAGTTTATCCAAACGGGCTCTAAGCCGTGAATAATGAGAGATCTCTTTCGAGTTTCGTGGTAAATATAATGGGCTGTCTTATTTTTCTGTTGTCATGAAAGAATGTTGGATGTATGGTAATATACAAATAAGCATACATTCTTTTTCATACTAGTTGTTCATATTTTACTTAGAGGGAAAGAGTTGTGAGGTTGGGGTGTAAATGAGCTGTCAAAGGAAAATAAATGAAAAAGAAACGCGTTCATTGAATTTTATTTATAAAGAAATTATCATGTGCCTCCCTGACCCACAAATAGTATACAAAGTGACCCCATATACATTAATTATCTTTATTTTTGGGGGATGCACTTTCCCGCGTTATATTTTTGCAAAGATCTTTAAATGAAATCTTCAATTGGATTGCTGTAATATTAATGTAGAGGAATTGAGAAGGTATGGTCCACGACAACATATCACACATTTCTTCAGTTGGAAGAGTTTCATGATAATGGCCTGACTATATATCCATTTTTTCCTACATTGGTCCCATTGCTTTTAATGAATACCTAGTCCACTCACTAGTACTAGTTCTTATCATAATTGAGAGAATTTGCATGATATTCATTAATGAGGTCAAATAAATAAAAGGGTGAAATATGTTCCTCTATTATCTTAAATTGAAATATTTTGCTATTCGTTAGTTTTGTCTAATATCATTTTCGTCGTAATTTTTTTTTCTTTCTTGTTCTTGATTTTAATTTCAACGAGCTCCACAATGTAATTTTGAATCATAGTCAAAAGTTAAAATGATATATTTGGACTTTTTTTAAAAAAGAATTTAGACAGGTGAAGTTCACCTATTGAATTTTGAAGCTCTATTGTATGGACAAATATGTGACCACTTACACTAACAAAAAAGGTATAAATAGAACAAAAGTTTATAATTTGAAATTAAACAATTATGGATGTATATGAACAAACAACATCTCTACATCACTCGAGGTAGAGACAATATCATCTTCATTAGACCCTTCTTGTGAGATTATATTGAATGTGTTGTTGTATTGTTGTAGTACCTTTTAGCCGGTTAAGTTGAACATGGTGTTTGAATCATTAAGCTTCCGTTTGGACATAGTTTTTGGGGGGATTTTTTGGGCCAAAAATGTTTGCTTATGTTTTTTGAGCAAAACTTGTCCCACAAACTCAAAAAGTGGTCTTGAGTTGTTTCTGAGCAAAAAACGGTTTATTATTGTAGATATCAATCTTCCTTTTCACAAGAGCTCAGAGGCTCGTTTTGAGCCAAAAAATTCGTTCCTAAATAGTATGTCCAAACACTTTTTCATTTTCATATCAAATTTCACCCAAAGAATATTTCCCAAAAGCTATTTGAGAATCTATGGCCAAACGCTAGCTAAACATTTTCTACGTGCTTTACTCAATAATGGCTCAATAAGAAAGGATTCGCACTGAAGGAACGAGTTGCAAGCTCTTCCATAATTAAATTAATAAAGGATTCGATGTATTGGATAAAAGCTGATTAGGCTTGAAAGGGTAACATGTGTCTTGCACGTGGCACGAACAGACTTTTCAAACGGGCAGACACTCAACGGGCAGACAAGCATCACGAACAGACCTAACAAAGTTATGAAGCGTCCCACGGTCAACACAACTTCAATGAGCAGTAATTAGCACGATCATCCACGATCAACCTATTAATGACAATTAACCCAACGGCTTTAACTCCAACAGATAGGTGACCGACAGTTACTTATCCTAACGGATCCACGCCCAGCGGTCACAGAAATATCAACGGGCGCTCACAGACCTATAAATAGCGCCTACCTTAATCGATTATGTACACTGGAACTCCTATCTGAAATACTAATAAACTACTCTCTCTCAGTCTTGCTCAAGTATTCTTTTTGTTCTTGCTTAGTTCGTTACTTTGCTCTTCAGACGTGCATTTCGATATCGAAGAACTCTCCTCGAGGACGAGTGATACGATACGGTTTCTTCTCTCTTATTTACATTAAGCATAACTCATACAAGCATATTTTCATCACCTCAGTTTATCATATAGACTTTTAATCTCAGCTATTGATCGTGACCCCGCAAATACAAATTTAATTGTTAATTGGCTTAAATCGAATTTAGGTTAAACAATTTGGCGACCACAGTGGGAGCCGGTCAATAAGCCTTCGTAGGTTGATAGTTTATCTCTGCTATTATCTCCGTTTTTGTCTATCCTTTTTGCTTTATAACTAACATGGTAGATAGCAATTCTCAACAAGCCGTCGCGAAGGGAAGTCGAGAAAGTATTCGTATAAGGAATATTTTTGAAATGAAGCAGAAGCCCGGCGAACCTCTTCGCCAGTACGTAGGCCGTTTCCAGGAAGAACTAAAAGCATCTCCCGAGATGCCAGACAATTGGGCGATAGTAGCGTTTACTTACGGTCTGGATAGGGAAAGCTCCATAGTTACACGTCGATTATACGAATCACTCCGCGAATCTCCAGCGGTCAGCTGGGCAGACGTTTGTGGCCGTTACACTTCAAGGGTAAATGTTAACGACCCTGAATGAAAAGACTCTCGGGGAGATCACCCTCACAACTCTTGCCGAGGGAGTAGCGAAAGAAACAACCTTCCATGTTGTCGACGCGGATCTGGCCTACAATATCATATTGGGCAGACCATGGATCCACGACATGCAAGCTGTTCCTTCCACTTATCACCAGGTGTTAAAATTTCCATCCGAATGGGGAATACGTGAAGTTCGAGGAGAGCAACGCTCTGCCCGAGATTGCTATTCTGTGGCTCTCAAACTCCCTGAAGGTGACAAATAGCAATTACAGCGACCGGGACCCGACATACCACCTGAGATGGCTGAGTACGAAGTCCCGGGATTCATCACGAAGATGGACGAGAAAGAAAACCATATGCCAACCGTTGAAGCTTTGGATCCTGAGGAGCTGTTCACCGATAAGCCAGAACGGAAAGTGTATCTAGGGACCGAGCTAAACAATTGCCTACGAAGAGATATTCTCCAGTTTCTCAAGGAGCGGCACACAACATTTGCCTGGTCTCACGAAGACATGACAGGTATTTATCCTGACATCATTACTCACAGGTTAAACGTAGATCCGTATCACCGCCCGGTGAAACAAAAGACGCGCCAGCAAGGAGCCTTCCGGAACCAGGTCATCAACGACGAGGTTGACCGGCTGCTGAAGATTGGTTCAGTACGTGAAGTCAAGTACCTAGACTGGCTAGCCAACGTAGTTGTCTTACCTAAAAAGAACGGCAAATGGCTAGTCTGCATCGACTTCACAGATCTAAACAAAGTCTGCCCGAAGGATTCATATCGTCTTCCCAGGATAGATCAACTGATCGACGCTACAGCCGGGCACGAAGTGCTAACTTCATTCGACGCATATTCTGGGTATAACCAGATATTGATGGATCCCGAAGACCAGGAGAAGACAGCGACCGGGACCCGACATACTACCTGAGATAGCTGAGTACGAAGTCCCGGGATTCATCACGAAGATGGACGAGAAAGAAAACCATATGCAAACCGTTGAAGCTTTGGATCCTGAGGAGCTGTTCACCGATAAGCCAGAACGGAAAGTGTATCTGGGGACCGAGCTAAACAAACTCCTATGAAGAGATATTCTCCAGTTTCTTAAGGAGCGGCACACAACATTCGCCTGGTCTCACGAAGACATGACATGTATTTCTCCTGACATCATTACTCACAGGTTAAACGTAGATCCGTATCACCGCCCGGTGAAACAAAAGACGCGCCAGCAAGGAGCCTTCCGGAACCAGGTCATCAACGACGAGGTTGACCGGCTGCTGAAGATTGGTTCAGTACGTGAAGTCAAGTACCTAGACTGGCTAGCCAACGTAGTTGTCGTACCTAAAAAGAACGACAAATGGCGAGTCTGCATCGACTTCATAGATCTAAACAAAGCCTGCCCGAAGGATTCATATCCTCTTCTCAGGATAGATCAACTGATCGACGCTACAGCCGGGCACGAAGTGCTAACTTTCCTCGACGCATATTCCGGGTATAACCAGATATTGACTGATCCCGAAGACCAGGAGAAGACAACATTCATCACCTGTCGAGGTACGTACTGTTACAAAGTTATGCCTTTTGGACTAAAAAATGCAGGTGCAACTTATCAGCGTCTAGTCAATCGAATGTTTCACGACCATATTGGTAAGACTATGGAAGTATACATCGATGACATGCTGATAAAATCTAAGCGAGCAGAAGACCATTTAGCACATCTGAAAGAAGCTTTTCGGATCCTGGATCAGTATAATATGAAGCCGAATCCAGAGAAATGCGCTTTCGGAGTTGGATCAGGAAAGTTTCTAGGATTCATTGTCTCTCAGCGTGGCATTGAAGTCAATACCGCTCAGATAAAGGCTATCGAGTCAATTCCAGATATGCTTCAAAACAAAAGAGACGTCATGAGACTAATGGAGAGAGTGGCAGCCTTACGAAAGTTCATTTCTCGGTCATCTGACCGGTGCAAAAGTTTCTTCGATATATTAAAACAAAACAAAGAGTTCGAATGGACTCACGAATGTCAACAAGCATTGAGGGATTTGAAGAGGTATCTATCCAATCCTCCGCTACTCTCCACACCTCAAGAAGACGAACAACTGTTGATTTACTTGGCAGTCTTGGAATCGTCGGTAAGCGCTGTACTAGTTCGGGAAGACCAAGGTAAGAAACTTCCTATCTATTACGTTAGCAAAGCTTTAATTGATGCAGAAACGCGTTATCAACCTTTAGAAAAGCTGGCACTGGCATTGGTAACTGCTGCTCGTAAGTTACGCCCTTATTTTCAGAGCCATTCGATAGCCGTGGTTACGACTTTCCCTTTGCGAAATGTTTTGCACAAACCTGAATTCTCAGGAAGATTGGTAAAATGGGCTATAGAATTATCTGAATTTGATATCACCTATCAGCCTAGAGTAGCAATAAAATCGCAAGTCTTGGCTGACTTCATAGCAGACTTCAGTGCTAACATGTACCCTGAGGCGGAAAGGGAATCTATTCTTTATGCAGGACAGGCAACCGGAACATGGACCCTTTACACAGATGGCTCCTCGAGCGTCAAAGGGTCCGGCCTTGGACTAGTTCTTATTACTCCTTCCGGCGAAACGGTAAGGTAAGCAATCAAGTGCCCATTCATTACTAACAATGAGGCCGAATATGAGGCCATTATTGCAGGATTGGAACTAGCCCGAAATTATGGGGCAACTTCTGTCAAGGGGAAGAACGACTGTCAGCTCGTGGTGAATCAAATCAATAGAGGTTTTGTTGCACGAGAATCCAAGATGCAAGCGTACCTCGCCCGAGTAAAAGAACTTCTAGCACAGTTTGGCGAATGTGAAGCAATCCAGATTCCACGAGAAGAAAATAATAAAGCTGATGCTCTTGCAAACATGGGATCAGTGGTAGAGATAGGCGCAGCTAGTTCCTCAGCTATTGTTCAATTTCTCTACACAACCATGTATAGAGAAAAGTTTGAAGTCAACACTATCAATGCTACTTGGGACTGGCACAATGAGATAACAAATTATCTTATTCATGGAACTTTACCTGAAGATACGAAAGCTGCACGCAAACTTCGGGTGAAAGCTGCCCGGAATACGATTCTCAATGGCGAGCTTTATCGTAGGATGTTCGCAGGACCTCTTGCAAAATGCCTTGGACCTAATCAGATCAATTACATAATGAGAGAAGTCCACGAAGGCTGTTGTGGAAATCATTCCGGAGGTAAGGCACTAACTCGAAAGCTAATTCATGCAGGCTATTACTGGGACAAGATGGAGAAACATACGAATGAATTTGTCAAGAAATGTGACAATTTCCAAAGGTTCGCTCATCTTCTACATCAGCCAGCAGAACCACTCCACTCAATAATCTCCCCATGGCCTTTCATGAAATGGGGAATGGATATCGTTGGCCCTCTCCCCACAGCGCCAAGAGGGATGCGTTTCTTATTGATCATCACTGACTACTTTACAAAGTGGGTCGAGGCAGCAGCGTACTCAAAGATACGGCAAACGGAAGTCGTCTATTTCCTTTGGCGTTTTGTCGTATGTCGTTTTGGAGCGCCTAAGGAGATAGTCATGGACAACGGACCACAATTCATCGGACAGAAAGTGACTAGGTTCCTCGAGGATCTTCATATCAAAAGGATCACCTCCTCACCATATCATCCTGTCGCAAATGGACAGGCAAAATCTACCAACAAAATCATCGTGGAATCCCTTAAGAAGCGCCTCGAGCAGGCAAAGGGATGTTGGGTAGAAGAGTTACCCGGAGTACTATGGGCTTACCGCACAACAATAAAAATGAGCACCGGAGAAACTCCTTATTCATTGGTATATGGTGCTGACGCTCTAATCCCGGTTGAAATCAGAGAGCCCAGCTTGCGATACGCACATGCAACTGAAGAGTAAAACTCAGTCAACCTATCTGAAGAGCTGGATCTTCTCGAAGAACGCAGGGAGCTTGCTCTCATACGGGTAATCGCGCAGAAAGAGCGAGTCGAGCAATACTACAATCGGGAACTGCGCGTACGGAGTTTTCAAGTCGGGGACTTTGTACTCAGAAAAGTTTCCCAAAGCACACAAGAAACAAATTTAGGTAAGCTAGGTCCTAACTGGGAAGGGCCCTACAAAGTAATTGCTTCGGTAGGAAAAGGATCTTATCGTTTGGCACGACCAGACGGCTCTACAGTCCCGAACAGCTGGAATGTGATCCACCTCAAAAGGTATCACTTTTAAGTGATAAAACGGTTAGTCCTCTAACACTTAACTTTTATTTACGTAAAAAGTTCTTACTTTTAATTATATATTCTTTCTTCTAAATGGTACTAACGGCCTGAACAAGGTCAGATCCGTTTAGCTCAACTGGCAGAGCTCGAAGTTTTTTTAAATTTCGCGGCTGTGGGTTCGAATCCCACAACGGATACACTCCTCGTTTGGTTATATGTGTTCTATATGCGACTCACTAACAACTCTTTTCATATTATCACTTTACGTGTTCTAACATAAAAACAAGGAGTGTGGTGAGAGGCCCCTGTAGGGCAGGTAATACCTTCACAAAGGAGGCAAAAGACCTTACCAAGAGGCAAACTCTACTCAAAGTTTTTATGTGACGCGACTTCCACCGCCAATAAGAGGAGTCAGATCACGAATCAAAAAAAGTTTCTATGTGACGCGACTTCCACCGCCAATAAGAGGAGTCAGATCACGAATCAAAAAAAAAACTTTTATGTGACACAACTCCCACCGCCAATAAGAGGAGTCAGTTCACGAATCAAAAAAAAAAAAAAACATTTATGTGACACAACTTCCACCGCCAATAAGAGGAGTTAGTTCACAAATGAAAAACTATCACGTGACAAAACTCCCACAACAAATAAGAGGAGTCGTTCACAAATCAAAACTTAAAAAAGACCATCATTCGGTCAGACCAATGACAACTCACCTCTTCCTAAAGAAAGGTTAAGTTACAAGCGTTCGGTCACTTACAATTTACGGCCTCTTCTCAACGAAAGGCTAAGCTAAATTCACTCGTGCAGATTCTTGAGAGTACAGACTTAATAAAGTCCTGACCTCAGAAAACTCCCAACCAACAAGGCTCGAAAGTCACAATACATGCAAACACAAGATCGAAAAGTGCAAACTAAATATAGTCACTGGACAGATCTAAAAAGCATATATACACTATCTTTGTAAATGGATAAAATGCCGAATATGGCTGACAGAAGTTTACAGAGTGCTCAAAGGCCAAACTTACCGGCTATACAAAGGACTAGAGAATCTATACTAGATTCCTGTCCACCATCAAACAAGTCCGGCTTTCGCCAGAAAAAATAAAAGTACATCAATCATTGATTTAAAAAGGCATCAGCATGAAGGGCCATGACCAGGACTCAACGCACCAGCTCCGTCAGTCCTGTCGTCATCCCCACCGTCATCTTCATCATCATCATCATCATCATCATCATCATCATCATCATCATCATCATCATCATCATCATCATCATCATCATCATCATCATCATCATCATCATCACCTGCAGACTTTTCAGGAGAGAGACCCAATGCCTGGTGAATTCTTCGAACAGCGTTCTTTGTTGTCTGCAGCATTTCCTCGACGTTGATCTGTCCAGCCTGGATCTGCACGAGCAATGCACGCCTAGCTTCAAGAGCCGCGAGCTTAGTCTTGATTTCCGACTGATCCCGAAGGTTCGCCAAGTCCTTGGTTAATGCGGTCTGAGCACTCATTAACTGAGCGACCTGATCCTTGGCAGCCTGGAGATCAGAACGGGCTTTAATTGATTCCTCATTTGCTCTCTGCAGACCCATCTCGAGGGATGCGCGTTCTTCATTAGCATTGCTCACAGAATTCTGTCATTCTTCGAGTAATCTCTCCAAAACCTGGATAGAGCGTACGAACCCTTCATTTTCCTCGAGAAGAAGGTCCCTTTCCCTGGTAAGAGCGTTGATCTGCTCAACACGACTATTGTTGACGCTAGTCAAACGTTCAACCTCTCTACCAAGGAAACCACACTGCTCGATCAGAGTTTTGTTGTCCTTCAGAGCCTCCAACAGTTCTTTTTTCACCTCAACCACCTGATTAGCATTATTGATCCTGGAACGGAACATGATCTCGGCAGCCAGCATGCTTGACTAAAAAGAAAGGAAATCACGGTTAAAAATCCAAAGTTAAAAGTTTTTCCCAAAACGAAGCGGGAAAAACTGACCCGGGCAGAATCAGAAGCAATATGGAAAGCTAGCTCCTCATCGGTCAACTCCCTCAGCACCCACTCCCCACAAGGGCCGATGAGCGAAGAGACCGCCTTGGCCAAGCTGTATGGTTAGGACAAAAAGTTGACATCAGGAGCAAGTTTCAAAGTATGCTTCCTCTCACAGAACTTGGGTTCCCTAGCCTGTTCGGAAGGATAGTTTGGCCCAAACTTGTAGCGAACTTCCTTGATGTCACTTAGCTCTGTCCGACCATTAATAGCTGACCGCCAAACGAACCGCGACAAGGAGAAGTTAGAGTCATTCTCCACTCCAGGATCTATGGTCTCACAATCACAAAGGACGACGGGGGTGGCTCCCTCAGTAGCCACATTCTCCAGATCCTCGAAGCGGTAAACACGAGGACCTTGGCTACCCTCTTGGGGAGTCCTTTCCTCTGCTTCCTCATTCATTTCTTCTTTCTCTTCTTCTCCAACTTTTCTCTTCCCTTTATCTGCACGAGAAGGACCTACCTCCGCCCCTACACTGACTCAGGGACTCCCCTGAGGAGTATGGACAGTCGCCTCCTCGGCTCTCCTCCTGTCACTACGGAGATGAGGCCTTCGTCTAAGGGAAGCATCCTCTTCGACTTCCGTGTCCAAAAGAGTGATAACCTCCTTAGCTGCCTCCTCTTCCCGTCTGGACTCGGGGACTCCAGCAACACTAGCATCAGCTTCCATGGGCTCCGGTACACTGGCCCTGAAAGAAGAATCACCGCCAACTGACGAGGTTTTCCCGGTAGCCACGGAAGTCTTACGAGCAGACTTCTTCCGCGCTCCGCCCTCGCCTTGGCTCCTTTTCTTCCTCTTCAAGGGAGCCAGTCCACCAGACAGGAGTTCCTCGCCGCCTTCCCGGCTGCACAAATCCCCTACTGAAGCTAATATAGCCTCAGCTTCAGCCTCTGGGTCAGCCACCGGCTCAGGAGGTCCGTCTTGAGGAGGAGCAGGAAAGAAACTTCCCGAAGTGCCCAAACCTGTTCAAAGGAAAAGCAGTCAATTATAAGGAAGATCCATAGGAAAAGAATGGTAATAAAAACAGGAACATGCTTACCATGGTTTTTCACGGTCAAACTATGTTAAGTGACAAAGTACATCCACTCTCTCTTTTCTGGGGAAAACTCCTTCAAAATTGGCCCAACCCATGCAGTCAAATCTTCAACAGAAATGAGCT
Source organism: Petunia secreta (assembly GCA_029990175.1). Taxonomy (NCBI): domain Eukaryota; kingdom Viridiplantae; phylum Streptophyta; class Magnoliopsida; order Solanales; family Solanaceae; genus Petunia; species Petunia secreta. Next base: position 5,809,023 of record JARKIP010000061.1, read on the forward strand.
TGTCATAGGGTTGCTTGGCCGCTACAAAATTGAACGGAGTTAGAAACCGAGAAGAAGGAAAAACACGAAGAGCGTTAAACCAAAGTACTCGGGGACTTACGCTTTTTATTCCAGACTTCTGGAAGATAGGCCTTGTCATCAAAAGTCAGGACCGATGTACGCACAAACCCAAACCGATAAGCCCAGCCTCGGTCACCGGTGTCCTCAGAACTGCGTACCAAGCCTTTGCTTCCACGCATTCTGGCATTTACATAGCCGTTCTTAAAAATTTGTATACCATACAAGGAAATAAAATGCTCATAACTAAAAGATTGGTCGGTTTTAGCTGCGAACTAATCTAAAAAGGAAACTATTCTATACATACTAGGGCTCAACTGCCCCGGATAGAGGAGATACTCACGACAGAGCCTCTCCAACACAGGGTGCAGGGGTAAACTGCTCCCCACGGTAAAAGGGTAGGTGCACATAGCCGTCCACCCAGCTCTGTGGGTTTTAATATTCTCCTCTTTTGAGACCGGTAAGAGGGGAATATCATCGACCCAATTGCAGTCCACTCTTACTCGTGGGATCACTTCCTTCGTGATCCCAGATTTGTATCTGTACGCCGGCCAGTTCCGCGTGTCCCCTTCCTTATTATGGAAGGATTTAATATTACAGTCTGCTTCAAGTTCACCCCACTTTTTGGGGATTATTTCCGCAGCCGTAGCTTGTGTAGCCCGGGGCCTGGAAACGGCCGCCGAAGAACTACCAACTGCGTCAGTACCCTGGTTTCTTCTGGATCGTGAAGACATGGTCGCAAGACAAGTATGAAATTATCAGAAGGAATTCAAAGCTAGTTCAAGAGTATTTTTGAAGAACAACAGAAGAAATAAAAGCAAGTAAAGGGCTTATCGTCAAGCAAACCCCTATTTATAGGAGCAAAAGTTCAGCCCCACTAACTTCCGTCAAGACACGTGGAGGCTATCAAAAAGACCTAGGTCAGATCTGGCCGTTAAATAGGGTTCATCCCAGCTTTATAAAATCATCATTATCATGGAAAATGGACAGTCACTTCGCGATCAGCAGGCGACGTATGCACGTGACCAGAGCGGTTAAAATCATTACCTTTTACTCTTGGGACACGCAATAGTCACTTTAGAGTAACCTGCAGTCTCATAGACGTGCCAGCCACAGTTACTCTTTGTTACAGCGCATTAAATGCGCACGTCATGAAGACTTGTCATTTAGCGGATACGGATCGTACGTCACCAGAATATGTCACACACAGACAAAAAATCTTCAGGGATTCCCGCCAAAAAATTATATCCACTCCTCGAACAGATACTCTGCTCGAGAAGTGCGGGGACTATCTGTATTGGATAAAAGCTGATTAGGCTTGAAAGTGTAACACGTGTCTTCCACGTGGCACGAACAGACTTTTCAAACAGGCAGACACTCAACGGGCAGACAAGCATCACGAACAGACCTAACAAAGTTATGAAGCGTCCCAACGGTCAACACAACTTCAATGAGCAGTAATTAGCATGATCATCCACGATCAACCTATTAATGACAATTAACCCAGCGGCTTTAACTCCAACGGATAGGTGACCGGCAGTTACTTATCCTAACGGATCCACGCCCAGTGGTTACAGAAATATCAACGAGTGCTCACAGACCTATAAATAGCGCCTACCTTAATCGATTATGTACACTGGAACTCCTATCTGAAATACTAATAAACTACTCTCTCTCAGTCTTGCTCAAGTATTCTTTTTGTTCTTGCTTAGTTCGTTACTTTGCTTTTCAGACGTGCATTTCGATATCGAAGAACTCTCCCCGAGGACGAGTGATACGATACTGTTTCTTCTCTCTTATTTACATTAAGCAAAACTCATACAAGCATATTTTCATCACCTCAGTTTATCATATAGACTTTTAATCTCAGTTATTGATCGTGACTCCACAAATATAAATTTAATTGTTAATTGGCCTAAAATCGAATTTAGGTTAAACATTCGCACTGAAGGACCGAGTTGCAAGCTCTTCCATAGTTAAATTAATCTTCATTTATTTACTTCTAGTCTAATTAATTAAGTGCTTATAGATGTCAATCTCAATGTAAGTCTACTGCCGTCTTGTATGCAAGTGAGTAACAAACTTTTAGTGTTTGGACTTGATCATGCTAAGCATTGATATTCCCTCTTGCAAATTGCAATACTTTTTACACTTGGTTCTGTTTCTTTTTGCCGCTTTCCCATTCATTTTGAACTTTTCATAATGTCGTGGCGGAAACTATCTAGTTGGAAGCTGGTAAAATGAAAACAAAGCAATTCACATAAGCTAATTATAAACATAGTTAGGATATTATTTTTAAATTGGGGGTTCGCTTTCTGAGTTAAAAGATTCCAAGCTGGTTGTACGCACCTCGAATATTTTGTTGAATAAACAATATTTCCTATCAATATATAGAGGTGTCAAAAAATTATGTCCGATTATACACATCTCAGCTTGATTAGGTATTCTACTTTTTTTTTTTTTTTTTCATCAGCATAATACAAAATGAAAAACTCTGCTCGTGAAAGTTTCGATATTTAGGAAAGAATCATCTACTCTTTATATCTCAGTTAGATTTGACCGTTATTTTCCATAATATTTACTTAGTACCGCAAAGCCATAACCCTGTATACCAATTCTATTGCATTCCTATTATGCAAGGTATTCACTTCATACTTACCAAATGAGCTTACTTAGGTTTGGTTATTTTGTGACATTTGATTAGCAAATGGAAAGGAAAATAAAGGTAAAGAAAGAAGCTGACGAAAAACGATGATACAAAATTGTTAACTTGCTCATTAAGTATTTCTTTGTTTGTAAGCTTTATGATAACATTCACATGAATGCAAAATTCCCTTTAACTTATGTCAGTTGCATAAATCAAAAGAAAAGAAAGGTTCAATATATGATGCAATTGTTAACGAGGACTGCCCATTTGTCCCTAAAAGAGTGGCTTTGATTTCGTTTTCATGGTAGTGGGATGTTTTCTGTTTTATGTGTGTTCAATTTCAATAGTTGCTCACCAACTAACAAACTTGTTCTTTAAGGTTGTTCGCCTATATAGAAACTAAACAAAAGTTAAAAAGGATAGATATTCACTAGACTTCCAATTGTCCATTAATTAAGGCTTACTAGTAAGAATAATTTGAATTTCAAATTGCAAACACTTAGTTTAGATTAGAGAAAATATTATATGATGCTTGCATGTTGACGAACTACTTGTTCACCTGTACCAAACATATAGTTTTCAAGTTTACTCCACACTATTTATTTTACTTAATATGGTCATTAAGATAAAAGAAGAACATGTGGACATTAAATTTGTTGTACGTACAATTTATTGGTTGCTTTGTCTAGTTGTTTCTAGTTTTGTGATAAAATTATACGAGTACTAATTTCGGTATTGTTTGCTTCCATTGTACTGCAATTAGTAGGAAATTTGTTGGATCGTTTTGTTACTACTATACATTAAGCGACACTAAAATTTGCTTCAAAATGTAGGATCTATGTTGCATCGCCATTTTGAGGATATTACGACTTAGGCGTCTCTCGGATAGGCAATTAAGTATATGTATTTTTACCGATTAGCTAATTTTTTAAGAAATGTTTGTAAAACTACTTCCTCATGAATTACTTGAATTGAGATCCTCTAACTTAAGTTTATCTCATTTTCTTCAAGGAAGCGACCTCTTTTTCACCTTGAATTGGTGACAATATGCGTATATCGTTTTTCTCTTAAAATGTGTAATTTTCTAGTCTTCTTATATATCAAGCATTTTTCATCGTAAAAAGTTAAAGGATAGTTAGTTTATAAGTCGTTCAAAGAAAAACACCCATCACTTAAACACTTTTAGAAAAACCACAGCTTAAACAAAATATGGAAATCTTAGGTAAATTTCTAAAAATTTAAACTAAACTCCAAGAAATTTTCTCGAGTTTAGTTCAAAATTTCAAATATTTTTCCTGAAACTTCATATTTTACGGTCTCCGAAAAATTACTTCGAACTTTGAACTAAATTTTCACAAAACCCAGGAAATTTCCTAGGATTTCTTATTTGACACTCCAAAGAAATTTTTTTGGGACTTCAAAAATTTTAGTTCAAAATACCAAGAAATTTCAGGATTTTTTCATGTTTTTGGAATATGGCTATTCTTCTAAAAACTTTCAAATACTAGCTGGTTTTTAATAGTGCGCTGCAAACTGGGTATGGGTCCTAATGGGCAAAGTGCACGAATAACCACTTATGCCAATGATCTTTTGTTTGAGGCTGCTTTTTTATTGCTTTTTACATTAGAGATCACTTTTTATCTTCATACTCATAAATTTTGTCCTAGATTTCACCTTAAAAACTTGAAAATATGCTGGAATTTTGAACTAAACTTCAGAAAAAATAGGACATTTTCTATGGCTCGAAGTCTAGGATATTTTTTTGTATTCCCTGAAGTTCACCCCAAAAGACTAGGATTTTTTTTTTTCTGAGCTTTTGAACTGAGATCCATGATTTTTTAAATGAAGTTTGAGTGGCTGTGCCTATGCTGCTAAAACATTACAAACACTGATTGTTGTCGATAAGCGCTAAAATAAGTGAGTATTCTCAAATTTTCCTACTTTTCTTGGCTGGAAGTTACATTTATTTTTTGTCATGCTTCCTAAAATATTGTAAATGTTGTCCATTGTCTTGAGTCTGAATTAGGAGCTTATTTCGAGTAGCTTATAAGCCATAAGTTGCTTATAAGTAATTTTTGAGAAGTTAAGATTTTCTAACTTCTAACTTTTTGCTTATTTTAAGCACATAAGTGTTTATATGCTTATTATTTTTCGAGTAACCAAATGCCCATTAATGAGCTTATAATCACATATGTACTTTTAAGCCACTTTTAAGTTTATCCTAACTACAGACTCTAGATCTAGAACTTGATAAAATAAGAACACTTTCTGGCTCCCGCTAGGAATATGACTTTGTGGGGAGAAAAATCTTACAAAAATTATCCTTTCTACAATCGACAGATCCTTCTATTAACAAAGACTAGATGATTGCCATGCTAATAGATAGATCAGGCGATCGGCAGAAATGACCATATATATAAGATTTTTTTAGCGTGGTTTAAATTGTAGTAGTATTGGTAACGTATTTAGGAGAATTACACAACTATGACACTTTAGGCAATGATTTTCCTAACTGATATCGTTGCCAATTCCCAGAATACTAATGTACCCTCGTGTATACAGTTGTCCAACAACTTTCTTCCTCCGACTTCTTTAGCCACTTCCGCATCTGTCGTATTCGGGACCTTAAAATGGTTTGTAAGAATGACTCTACTAACTTTAAGAAAGTACTATCCCGTGGTAGCACTTGACTTTTTATCTCTTTCAACATTCTCTTAGATAATTTGAAGTGCTGCCCCGCGGACGGAAATACCCCCTACAAAATCTTATATCGATGCTTACATCCCGCCATCCCTTTAAGTAAGCGTTCCCTCCTTGGCAGAAATTGGCCTTTTTATCTCTTTCAACATTCTCCCAAATAACTTGAAGTGCTGCCCATCCTCCAAGATGACTTGAAGTGTTGTTTCGGCAATATTTGCCTCTTTAATCTCTTCACAGGCAGCACTTGCCCTTTATATTTCCCGAAGAGACAATATTTGTCAAGTTATAACTTGAAGTATTGTCCGCGTAGGCAGCACTTGTTAATTTATAATTTGAAATGCTACACCCAATACCATTTTGCTAAATTATTCTTAAGTGGGGACAAAAAATCATAACGAGGGATAAAAGGCATATGTGGTGAAAGTTTTTTGCCGAAAGTGTCCATTTCGCACAAAAGCATTCTAGAACATTATCAATAGTCCCAAGCAGCAGCAGGTGCCGATAAATGATGTGTTCCTCTCTCCTTCTTAGCTTCCTACTATTTGATTATATAATTATTTTAGCAAGGTAAGTGCACGACCAACACAATCGAGATGACAAATTCCTCCGATAATCTTCATGTGGATTTGGATTTGACATTCCGTGTGAAATAACCATCTTATTCTCACAGCAGGAATGCTATATCCTTATTTTTATTAGCTCTTCATGATCGTTTTTCCTTATTTGTGGATATAACATAACTTGTCCAAGTTAGATAATTGCACTAGTTTCATGACCATCTCCGTACAACTAGTTTCTCTTTCTATTAGCATTATGAGCTCATAGTGTAATGTTTATTGTTTATTATTCCTTTTCCGCGAATATAACCAGAAGAGCCTAAGTTACTTAATTACACTAGTCTTATGGCACTCTATTTAGAGTTCCGCCTGTAAGTTTTGCAATGCCCACGTTGTATATTAAAAGTTTTATAAATAATTAATAAATAAGTTAAATCCTAATGTATTTGAAAATTATTGGAAAGTTACCAATTACCCATTATCCTAATGTATTATAACTATCCATTATCCCACTACTCACGTTGTTATTCATGGAATAAAAGGGTCCTCTTTCTGCCTTGAAGAGATACTGGTTTTTTCATCAAACTATTTTGTAAACTGAAGCACAAGAGAGAGAACATTGATTATTCTCAAAAATCAAGAAATTAATTGCTTCCGCTCAAAACATGTCAAGAAATCTAATAGCTGACCTGAGTATGTCTTTCTTGACTAAGATTACAATATTTAGTATATGTGAAAATCACTAAGTTCTACTGTCACGCTCTAAAAATTAACTAGGTGAGTGTTTATTATTTAAAGGCTGTGACTGGTGTTCAAAAAGGTACAAAATTATTTTAGAGAAAACTCGGAGTAGCCACTTGACAAGTTTAAGGTGTGCCAAGTCACCAAAAGGTACCTTAGAACACCTCTGACTCGTCTAATGGTCTGCGTTAGAGATTCGGTAAGGTTCTCAGTTGACTCTCGGGAAGGTATTAGGCACCCTCGAGTCCTGTAAGCACAGTTGCTTTATTGTCGCGATTTTAATTTGATTGAGAAAATTAAAAGCGTATTATTCCTTTCCAACCTCACAGAGGACTGGATGAATTTACACTTTGATTCATAATAACTAAAATATATTGCGCATTTCAACCTCACAAAGGACTGGTCTATTTTTTAAAATAATTCAATTAACTTCAAAAATATAATTAACTTAGAATTGGCTTGTCTTGTTTTAGTTTTCTTTTAGCCTAATAAGTAGATCACAAATCATACTTATCGTTTTGCCTAATTGCATGGGTCTTTTTGCTCTTATCAATTTGCCTACTCAATTTAATTAAATGTAACTACTAACTATTATTAAATGACAAATTGGGACTCCCAAATTTGCCTTTATTGATTTTAAACATATGGATTGTGAGAGCATATATATGTAGTAGGCTATTTATTAAATTGGAACGACTTTAGACTGTTTACGCAAAGGCAAAAGCTTGAAAATCTACGTGCTTTACTGCTGTAATTGGGTCAAAACTATTTGCATCAACATGCCACATTAAAAAACTTGTTTGCACAACTAGTCACTTTTTCATTTCTGTACAAATAATGATCATTGCAAATATTATGAGTGGCCAGATTTTTAAAAGAAAAAAGAGTCGTCCTAAGAAATTACCTATTCGTTCCAGATTATAAACTTTATTAACTTTGCGCTTATGTCATATTTTTTGCCTACTCATTCATAGTTATCCAAATTTTAACATGCAAAAACTTAAATATCTATTCATTTCAAGTTGACATTTATTTTTCTGCCAAGATACATATGTTAAAACGTTCATATATGTCTAGAAACAACAATACAAACTTGTAAGTAAGACAAAACAATGCACAAGACTTTGATCATTTTCATTTAGCACAACAACTAAGCTCATCAATAGACTAATTAACATCATATAGAACAAGATTTTCAAACTTTGAACATGCTGATCTTTAATCTTTTTTCATAATCAAAAGCTCAACATAAGTACAAGGTTAATTTGTGTTTATCTTGTATAGAAATTTCCAAGCTAGGAAGCAAATGAAAATAGCAAACCAAAGCCAAAAGCAAGCAACTTATGCTCGAAAAAAAATCAGCAACTAGGCAGCCTCTTTACCCCTTAAAATTGACTTGAAACTCTTAGTATTCATGCCTTTTGGTTCTAAACCCCTACACTTAATTTACTAAATATTACTCTTCTGTCACTTCCTTATTTTCTCTCTTTCTCTTCCAGTTTTTTCAGCAAGTAGTTGTTGTTGACACCCAATTTTGTCCCGAAAATTTTAAATAATACTAATTATTTAAATAAAAATCAATTTCAAATTTTAAGGCGAATCAATGAAATTTGGAAAAAAAGGGCTAAAATCAATGCAGCCCTAATTCTACCCACCCCGTGCAATCTCTCTATTTCCCTAACTTATTCTAAAAGAAAGGGGCTAAAATCGTTCTAAATCCTAAAATTTGGCCTAATCACGCAAAACACTTATACAATACACACAAGCATATCAGTTTTCCCTTTCCCTTACCCTTTACCTGACCCACAGAATTCCCTTCACCCCAAAACCCGCTAAGCCCGATCCCCCTTCGCAAGAACCCGAAAACACGAAATTTGAAATCATATCAGTCCAAAAATGGTCCCCTCCAGCTCATCCTTAATCGTACAAACCCATATCCAATTAGAGCCGTTGGAGGAGGTCGTTTGGGTATCTCACAATCAAGAACCCTAAATTTTAGAGATATAAAAGAGCTGGGAATCTCAATTATTGAAAGGGGAGCTGCGACGTGAATAGGGATAAAGCGAAGTAAAAGGAATGGCATAATATATACAAAAATTTCAGTTTTAAATTCAGACATAAAGTGATGCTTTTCTTTTCTTTTTTTGGGATTTTATTTGGTCGTCGCTTCGCCATCTCGTTTGATCGCTTCTTCGTAAGTCGAGTCGTCGACCTCGCTCGAGTCGACGACCTTGTTCGAGTTGCATTCTTCGGATCGACGCCCTGTTCGCTGCACCTAAAAAGGTAATAATTTCACCTCAACTTCATTTATGTTAAATGTGATCTGTTACAAGGATATATGTGTGTGTTCGTGAAGAACAATGTGATTTATTAGTGTTAGAATTGCGTATAAAGGTATTCATAAGTAGTTAAGGTTGTTTTCGGTTAACATGAACTTTCTTACACTCGTTGAATAGTAGCCTGAAGATTTTCATTGAAATTAAAAGAATTAACACTGTTTTTTCTGTGGCTTAGTTAGTTGCCATAGAATCTTGATCGTTATCAATTATCGGATAAAGACATGATCTTTATGAATTGAGATGAATTTCTATGTGTTTAAACACCTCAGTCCATAGAATTTTCAAAGTTATTTCTCTATTTGCTGATAGCGTGTTCAGTCGTTCTTGTAAATTGATATTTTAGGAAAGAGATTTGTTAGTTCAGTTTAATGCTCAAAAGGGGTTTCAAGAAATAGTTAGATGCTGCAACTTAATTCCTGGTTCTTTTGTTCAGGGAGTATAGGGGTGTTAGAGGCTTGGTGTATTGTCCATTTAAGGGGTATAGATGGAAGCCTGGATTGAAGCTTGTTTCTTGGTGGCTGTAGATGTGCATTGGAGGTGTTTTGTAGAGGTTCAGGTGGTTAGGCAGGCTTCTTGGTGTCAGAGGGTCAGGTTGATGAGCTTTTGTTTATATCATTCTAGCTCAGTTTTTAGAAGTGGTTGGAGTTAGGTTTGATAGTTTCTAGGGAGCAGATGGAGGGAGTCTATTCCGGTTCTGAGAATTTAAAGTATTGGCGAGGTCTGTTCCCTGGGGTGTTCAAGGAAGTGTAGGTTCGGGTTCGGGTTCAGGTTCAGGTGTGAAAATGATAGAAAATGGTCTAGTGAGGTGTAGCAGGTAGATAGGTAATGCTTTAGGTCTGCAGGTGATGGGTCAGGGTCTGGTTATGGTGCAGGGGTGGCTGTGAGTGTGTGTGCCAATAGTTGAAGGAAGCTTATCTGGTCTGGAGTTTTCAGGTTCTAGTAGGAAGTTGAGGGTGTTTCAGATTCCTAGTAGTTTAATTTGCAGGTATGTTATATGTGTGAAGCTTATCTGGTTCTTTGTTTCTTCCTAAAAGCTGAGGTTATTCTTGCTGGGCAGTTGCTTCTCCTTTAAGTTTTAAAACTGTTAAGTGGTTCATTAGTTTATGTTTAGATAATAGTCTAAATAAATGAGTTACTTTCTTGGTTCTTTTGGTCCATATATCCAATCCCTAATCTATTCAGGCAAGGTAGCAGTAAGCCAATCTCAATTTGTTTGGTAAAGGCTTTCACTCCATCCTATTTTAGTACTCTAAAGCTTAAGTTTTATGTGATGTTTCTATAGAGGTTTCAAATGGCCTGGTTTTGAAATAAATTGGAGGATAGGGTCTACTGTTAGGCTTGTAATCAAGGTGTTGGTGTCTATTGATAAGAAGTCATGTCCGATAAAGTAAAATGAAGATTAGATTCCTGTTTCATGCGTGTTTCTTTTTCCTCTGCTGATGTTCAATGTATTGGAAGGCTATCCTGAGAGCTTTGTGAGAATGCAAGCCAGCAGTTAAGCTCCTTCATAAGCCAGTTCTTCTACCTGTTTGAACTCGATAGTTCTCAGTTTTAGATTTCTGTCTAGCTGGTTTAATGAGCCCTAAGTTGGTTGTGTGTGTGATTGTATGTCTGCGACATCTTTAATTATATTCATTCCAGCTCTCCTTAAGTTTTGTCCAGATTATTGCCTAGTTCATTACCTCGATATCCTGTTTTAATTAAAGTGAATCTGGAGTTAGGTTTCAGTTTCAAAAATAGTTGTCTGGTTGCCTCCTCGGGTGTTGTATGAAGTATAATGAGAGGTTCGTGTTAGTGAGGGAGTGGTATATGTTTGCAGGAGTGATTGTTTTTTTTGAAGCAGTTTAATAGGTTGTTGCTAGTTTGCAGGTTTGGAGAATTGTTTCTGGTGCTGCAATTAGCTTTTTGGGTTGTTTTTGCAGATGTCAATAGTGGTTCTTGTTTGATTCAGGTGGTTTAGTTGGCTGGGGTAGTCAGCTTATAGGATTCTGTCCTGTTTTCTCCATATCTGTGTGGGTATTTTTCAGTTTCATTTTGTTAGAAGGAGGATTGAGCATAGTTATGGGGTCTTTTTGAGTTAATAGGCAGCATAAGGAGGTTGAGGTGTTGGTCTGTGAGTGTGGGGTTGTTTGTCGCAGGTGAGGTGGTCTGTGGGGTGCATCCGGGTTCTGTTTTTCTTCAGGTTTAGGTGCAGTAGTTCTCTATAATTTTTTTTTGAGAGTAAGTAGAAATAAAATTATCTTCTTTCGTTGTTTAAGTTCTAGATTGATCCTCTGTTGCCCGACAAACTTATGTTCTATAAAATAGCTTAGCATCAATATATTATTTGAAGGATGAAAACTGTTTCCTAAGGGTGTATGACCAAGGCTCAATCTTGATAACTTAATAGTCTAAGCAATGCAGAAATGTGATTAAGGTGTTCTCTGGTTACATGAACATTGAATGAACATTGAAGCTGCCTTATGAAGACTAAATTTGATAGATATCAAGCATATTTATATTTAGATAAATCATCCTTTAAGCTTTGCATTTAATGGAGTTGTATACATCTATTTTGCTGGAGTCATTGGAGAGGCATAATCTAAGTTATTAGTTTAAAGTCCTATAAAATTTGTATGTAGGAATAAATTCTTGATCTTTGTTTATAATAAGATTAACTGAGGTTGGTTAAATACTTGTCTGAAATATAACTTGGTAATGGTTGTAAAAGACCTTGGTCTACTAAAATGCATGCCCCTGTTATGGTAAATTATATTTCAATCATCATTAAAAAGCGACCCTTTACATGAATAAGATGTTTCGTTTTACACATTGTCATGACAGATAGTTGCGTGTTTAATGGTTCAGTTCTTTCGTTTAAACTCATATTCATTTAGTTGTCTGGAGTTGATTTAGTCTTGAGGTTGAAGAACATTGATTTAGTTTAGCGTCTTCCTTCTTAGTGCCTGGATGTACAGAGTACTTCTTTTTATAATGAAATTTTTAGTTAAATCTGAAGTGTAGTATGCAGTTCTTGCTAATATGCTGGAAGAAGTAATCTTGAGAGCATGTTTATTTGGTCCCAGCTTGAATTTACTTTCATAAACCTTCTATGACTGCTACAATATTTTCTTTTATGTATATAAATAAATGCCGTTGTCTAATTGCTTAGTTGTTTGCTTTATCTTATTTTAATTACATTGTGTACCCTTGCTAATTTTCTATTGTTTACTTGTTTCTTGCATAATGCACTTCCCTGGGATGAGTTCCAACTGGAAACTCGATCATTCAAAGTCCAAGAATGGAGCCTATTTGCCTTCAAGTTCGGTCACAACTTCGAGTTATTTCATAGTCCGGTCTTACGATAAACATTCGCTAGCCATCTTTGTTATGCCTTCAATCAGCCTCCCGGGTTCTATTTTTTAACTCTTATCTTCCATTTCTTCTTTAGGATATTTATGTAGATTTTGTAGAATAATTTATTATCAATTTATTTATGAATGAATATTTCATTGATTGAGTTATTTGTCTACTTTATGTTCATTATCCTTTACTTTGGAGTTGTTATTTAATTTATTGTAAATCAGGCCATTTAAGCAAATGCGTGCCAAATTTCATATATTTTCAAAACCACAAATAATAATGACTATAAGAAAGGACTTCTATCTTATTGATACGAAGTAGTTTCTTTAAAAAGTCAAAATTTATAAAGAAGTTTAAATTAAATTCTAAATGTCCCGAAACGACTTTGCAAAAAGCGACTTGAAATTTAAGTTCCATCTTATGGTGAGATACTCAGATTTTAAAGTTGAAATTAAGCAAGTGCCATTTATGCGCTATCACATACGAGTTGGCAAAAAAATTAGGACGATCAAATCGTTCCTTTTCAAAAGAAAATGCGCTTTATTTATTTATTTATTTATTTTATTTTGAAAATAATTAAAGCTTTCAAATAAATTGTAAATCTTTTGAAAACTTACTAAATTTAATTAGTTGAATTAATTAATAGTTCAATTAATTATTTTTAGAAAAGCGCATAAATAGCACTTGCAAATATTTTGGAAACCTGTCGGATTAACCGTTTTTAACGGAATTTCGAAAGTGCCTTAAAAACCTTCTTTCGAAATTAGCAAAACCTCTTACCTTTAGAATCTCTGAAAGAAAGGCCGTCTTTTTATAAAACGGAGTTTTGCATGCATTTGTTAATTTGGTTCCCTGTTTTCCTTAAATTGGGTGGCAACTCCAAAAAACTCCAAAAGAGTTAGTCCATCCTGTCGATATTCCTGAATTTAATCCTTCGGGGTTAATTTTTTGGGGGTTCAACAGTTGTTGTGTTAAATGAGGAATAAATGCACTCTTGTATAGTTGAAAAGTGAGGGCCAAAAGGTGGAGTGTAGACTTATACAAAAGTACAAGCCCACACCCCTATACTTAAGTATTTTTAAAGATAGTACAACAGCCCTATGACATCTTTTCAGCCCCCCTATGTTGTCCCAAAAGTTGAAAAAGTGAAGGACAACCCATTACATCAACAAACCCAACTAAACTAACCAAAATAGCCCCCAAACTAAATGACAATCTGACTTTTAAACTAAATTGTGCTTCCTAGCTTAACTAAACAAACCAAACTAAACTTGCAATTAACCAAAGGTACAACCAGATTCTAAATTAAGCTAATAGAGTCCAAACTCAGCTTTTTAAGAGTTCTAATAACTAAAAAAGAGCAAATCAGCCCCCACAAGCTTCGCCACATCATTAAAAAATCGTCATAGCAGCCCGCAAATCATAGAACAGCCCCCAAAATACCATCATAGCATGGTCATCAACAAACAATCAACATCACAAAAATACAGAGGAAAAAAAGCAAGAAAGTAAGTACCATAACAAAAAAAAGAAAACACGAGCAAGAAAGAGAGGCAAAAATAAGAATCTTGAGCAAATGGGGTATGGAAAGTGATTGAAGAGGGTGAGAGAAAAAGGAAATACCTAACACTTACCGGGAAAAAGGAAAAATTACCGGAGTTTAAGTTTGACCGAAACTTTGAGGCATGATCTGCGAAATACGGCTATGAATTTGGATAAAATAATACCAGAAATGGATGGAGGGGCTCGATAGATTTCCGAAATTGTATAGTTTGTAATTTTCTGACCACCAGAAGGCGGTGGTCCGGTGGTGAAGACGGCGGAGCCGCAGCAGAGAGGGGTGACGGGATTTTTCTGATGCAGAGGGAGAATTTGGCCAAGCCAAAGGCTTAGGTGGTGTGAGTGATGAAAATGAGGAAAGAGAGCTTATATATCTAGGGTTTTGGTTTATTGGACCGGGTTTATGATTGGGCTACATATATTTCTACAATGGCTATTAAAAGTCTACATCACTTAAAACATACATAACTAATTACAATCACATAATTTACAATATCATCAAAATTTAAAACATAGACTCACAATTAAACACATAAAAAGTAATTTTTTTACATCCTAATTAATGACAATTTTAGTTAAAATAAAGACTAAAATTTAGAAAAATTTCGGCAAGAATCCTAAGAATCTAACAGTGCTATTTTGAGCAATTTTTCTGTATTCGTACCAAAATTAGGTGATTACATCTACGTTCCTGAAATTATTGAATCCTTACATGTGGTATCAGAGCACAGTTCAGGAACTTATGATTTTTCGTAAAGATAGAACATTTTCTTTCAACTTTGTAAACCATAATTATGAAATTTAGGATTTACAATTATTTTGTGTTGTTATGATACAGTACTACTCTTTATTGGTTTGGGGAATCACTGTATGGTTTCAAAAATTATGTCCAAGTACTTGAAACTCTAAATTACTGGTGTTTTATCTTTTAGCTTTGATGGAAGTACCTAGTTTAGAGATATGATACTTATAAAGGTATATGGCTGCACCTAATTAATTTGGTTTTGTGATCTTCATATTAATATAGTGGAAAAGAAAACCATTAATATTATAGATTTAGTACTGGAGACGGAAAACGTTCTTCTTAAGACTACTTCATATGAGTTTTGCATAGCAATTAACTGACTTTGCATAGCCAATATTATATTGACTAATAATAGTTCTTTACAGAACTTTAATCAATATGTATTAGAAAACTTATGAATCCCATACAGTCGAATGAAATATATAAGTGAATTACTTTCATAATTTATTTGGAATTAATTATGTGTGATTCGTTAATCACAAAAGTGGTTGAATCTTTATAAAAAATTAACTCCAAAATAAATGAATGATCTTATATCAATTACCCATTGATCTTGATGCTTAAGAATGCCATAATTTATGGGTCAATTGAATTTCATGATTATAGGGCATTTATGGATCGTCCAAAGGTTGATTATTTGTTCTTATATTCGTGGAACATTAAAGAGATAATCTAGATGTACCATTAGTTTTGTTTACTTATCCAAAGAAAGTAAACATCACTAATAGGTACATTAAAAAATTATCAAATTATGTTAAAATTATATTAAGCATCATAATATTTAAAGTTAGTATTTTGACGTTTTGCCCAAAGGTGAACTTTAAGTATATATAAACCCATTCCTGAATCTGATAGTATAATTAAATCTATAATTCAAAGTGTTGAGGAACGAGCATATTTTATCAACAGCTCTTACTCTTCATTCGCATTCTGCTTCTGTTACGGACTTAACTTCTCGGAGTGGTGCGAACAAATCAAACTTCATCTCCGAGTTTTAGATCTTGATGTTGTACTCTACCCTGAGAAGCCAACTGATATTTCTGCAACTAGAATTGCTAAAGAAAAGTCTTATTTTAAGCAGTGGGACAGGTCTAACAGATTATGCCTAATGTTCACGCGAATGAATATTTCGGGCAACATTAAGTTTGCTCTTCCCTATGCTTAAAGTTCCAAATAGCTTCTAAGACTTGTAGAAGAACTCTCTCAAACTGGTAATAAGTCTCTTGCTGGGACACTAATGGATACTTTGACCACCATGAAGTTTGATGGTTCACGTACCATGCATGTGTATGTCATTGAAATGACAATCATAGCAGCAAGACTTAAGACTTTGGGAATGGAAGTGGATGAAAATTTTCTTGTGCATTTTATTATCTACTCATTACCGTCTGAGTATGGTCCTTTCCAAATGAACTACAACACCATTAAAGACGAATCGAATCTGCATAAATTGCACGAACTGCTGGTTCAGGAGGAAACAAGACTAAAAAATCAAGGAACCCACTCCACTAACTTTGTAAACCAATCAAAGAGCTGAAAAGAAAGGAAAGAAGCATGTTAAGGGTAAAAAGAGGAACCATAATGTTAATGAGTTCTATCACAAGTACGTAGGAAGGAACACAAGAATGATAAGTATCTGTTTTTTTTTGAAAAATTTGGACACTTTCAGAAAGATTGCATGAAACGTAAGGCAATTCGAGCAGAAAGGTAAGCCTTAATACTTTTATGTGTCTTGAATCAAATTTAACAGAAGTTCCTTATAATACTTAGTGAATTGACTCTGGTAGTACTGTGCATGTTTCTAATACGATGCAAGGATTCTTTATAGCCCAAACGAATGAAAGATTTATGTACATGGAAAATAGAGTGAATGCTAGCTCAAATTATCGTGACTTATCATTTATTCCTAGATACTAGATGTCTCTTAGACTTATTTGAAACTTATTATGCACCTTCTGCTTCCAGAAATTTAGTTTCTTTGTCTAAGTTAGGCAAGACCGGATACTCTTTTAATTTTAATAACGGATATTTTAGTTTGTTTAAGCATAATCATCTCATTGGTTCTGGTATTCTTTGTGATGGTTTATACAAACTGAATTTTGATAATCTGTTTGCTGAAACTCTATTAAATCTGCATCATAATATTGGAACCAAACGTAGTTTGGTCAATAAACACTATGCTTACTTGTGGCATAGATATTTAGGTCACATATCCTAAGAAAGACTGGAAAGATTAGTTAAAATTGACATCTTTCCAGATTTGGATTTTACATACCTAAATATTTGTGTGGATTGTATTAAAGGAAAATAAACAAAACACACAAAGAAAGGAGCCACAAGAAGCACACAGCTTCTTGAAATTTTACACACCGTCCTTTTGATGTTTCATCTTTCACCTTTAACACCTTTATTGACGACTTTTCACATTATGGTTATGTTTATTTGTTGCATGAAAAAATCTCGAGCAGTAAATGCCTTAGAGGTATTTATTAATGAGGTTGAACGACAATTAGACAGAAAGGTGAAAATAATCAAGTCAGATAGAGGTGGTGAGTATTATGGAAGATATGATGAAACTGGACAACACACTGGTTCTTATTAAATTCCTCGAAAAACGTGGCACATGTGCTCCATACACAATGCTTGGCACACCATAACAAAATAGTGTGGCAGAAAATCATAATCATACTTTAATGGAAATGGTTAGAAGTATGTTGAGTAATTCATCTTTACCCGCTTCATTGTTGATGTATGATTTAAAGACTGTCGTATACTTATTAAATAGGGTTTCTAGTAAGGCAGTTGCAAGGGCACTTTTTTTAACTTTGGACTGGTAGGAAATTTAGTTTAAGGCACTCGCACATTTGGGGCTGGCTGACAAAAGTAAGAATTTATAATCCACAAGAAAAGAAACTGGATTCACGAACAATCAGTGGTTTCTTCATTGGTTATCCAGAAAAATCAAAGTTGTATAGATTTTATTGTCCTAACTAGAGTACGAAAATTGTTGAAACTGAAAACGCTAGATTCATTGAGAATGGTAAATTTAGTTGGAATGAAGAACCACATATTTGGAAATTAGGGAAGTTAGGGTGCAAATTCCTTTACCCTGTACTTCTTCTAAAGTTGTTGTTCATGAAGTTGTTGTACCGTCTAACAACCAACAAGAACAACAAATTAATGATCATGCTATTCATAATGAAGACATAATCGATGAACCTGCAGCATATGTATCGCAAGAAGTATCATTAAGAAAATCTCAAAGAAAAATGAGACATGTTATTTCTGATGATTATTTGGTATATCTACATGAGTCACAAATTGATCCAGAAATTAATTTGGATGATTTGAAAATCCATGATGATACAGTTTCATTTTCATAGGCCATTGAAAGTAATAATTCTAATAAATGGTTAGTTTCTATGAAAGATGAGTTGAAATCTATGCTACAAAATGAAATTTGGGACCTTGTTGAATTACCAGAAAGTTTCAAAAGAGTCGGGTATAAATGGGTCTTCAAGACCAAACACGACTCATATGGTAATATCGAACGTCACAAGACCAGACTTGTTGCCAAAGCTTTTACTAAAAAAACACGGCGTTGATTATATAGAGACATTTTTATCTGTCTCTAAAAAGAATTCACTTAGAATTTTAATGTCTTTGGTGGCTCATTATGATTTAGAGCCACATCAAATGTGTGTGTAAATCGCCTTTCTGAATGAAAATTTAAATGAAGAAGTGTATATGGATCAACCTGAGGGATTTGAAGTTAAAGAAAAGAAATACATGGTGTGTAAACTGAAGAAATCAATATACGGGCTTAAAGAAGCTTTCCGACAATGGTATCTTAAGTTTCATGAAACTGTTGTTGCTTTTGGATTCAAGGAAAACATCTTCGATCGATATATATATCTGAAGGTCAGTGGGACTAAGTTTATAATTTTAGTCTTGTATGTTGATTACATCTTGCTTGCCACTAATGATCTTGGTATGATGCATGACACCAAGAATTTCTCTCTAAGAACTTTGAAATGAAAGATATGGGAGAGACAACTTATGTGATCGGGATAGAAATATTCCGGGATAGATCACAAGGATTGTCGGGGTTGTCTCAAAAGGCCTATATTAATAAAGTTCTAGAGAGATTCGAAATGGAAAACTGCTCATCAAGTCATATTCTAATTTAGAAGGGAGATAAATTCAGTCTCACTTAATATCCACATAATAATTAATTTGCGATGTAAGCAAATGAAATATGTGCTCACTTATAAAAAATCTGACCACTTGATATGGTTAGATATTCAGATTCAGATTATGTTGGATGTGGTATGCTTTGAGGCTACAATTTAGAATAAGTGGCTGCAGAATGTTATTTCAGGACTTGGACTAGTCGACAACATTTCCATGTTTCTGAAAATTTATTGTGATAATTCTTCAGTAGTGTTCTTTGTTAAAAACGACAAGTATATGATGGGTGCTGAGTCAATAGACTTGAAATACTTTGTCGCTAAAGAACAAATCCAGAAACATAAAGTGTCAATTAATGATATTAGCACCAAAATTATGATTGCTGGTCCTTTGACGAAAGGATTTGGAATATGTTGAAAGAATGAGCGTTATTGATATCAATTTATGAACTTATGTAAAGACTTTATGATGTTTACGTAACTGACACTTTGAGTTCATTTATGCATATATTTCTGTTATTGCCTGTTTTCTCTTGTATACATAAAGTTGAGAATGACGATGACAGGTTTTGGCTTAGAGAAAGGTACTCTAAGTATTATTGTTGGACCCATTATGTATTAAAGATTGCATTAGATAATAGATTAATATTATAGTACGTGGAAGGGACTATGTCGAAAGTGATGTATAACCGCTGTGACTCATATTAGCCGACTTATTCGATAACAGCGAATGATGTGTGATTTATTATGAATTGTGCACATGATGATTGAAAAATTTATTGAACCATCAAGTGAATGAACGTGTGCCAAGTGGGAGAATGTAAGTTTTGCAACGTTAGTTGTGGCCCACGTGGTATATTAAAGGTTTAATAAATAAATTAATTAAATAATATAAAATCCTAATGTATTGGAAAGTTATTGGGAAGTTACCTAGTACCCATTATCCTAATGTATTGTAACTACCCATTATCCCACTACTCACGTTGATGGAACGTGGGTATAATGTTATTCACAGAATAAAAGGGTCATCTCTCTGCCTTGAAGAGATACTGGTTTTTCCATCAAACTATTCCGTAAAGTGAAGGACAAGAGAGAGAACGCAGATTATTCTCAAGAACTAAGAGATTAATTGCTTCCGCTCAAAACATGTCAAGAAATCTAATGGCTGACCCAAATATGTCTTTCTTGACTAAGGTTATAATATTTAGTTTATGTGAAAATCACTAAATTTCACGTTCCTGAAATTATTGGATCCTTATACCGCCATCCTGGTATATATTAGGCATGTCTATCCACTTTGGAAAAAAAAAAAAGAAATCCCATACATCGGTCATTCATATGATCATATCTTGGATGTCATGTTTCAACCTTAGGAATTAGTTACTATTTTGACCATGTGTCCAAGTAGTTAGAGAATTGTGCTTTTTCCTTTAATAATTTCTACACTGTTCGAATTTGGATTAGTTGGGTAAGTAGCTTCTTGATCTTAGCTAGATGGTTAAACACAAAAACCTTTAATTAGAAGAGCTGCAACCTCTAAAAGTTCATACCGATGCATTGAATTGTTGTTAAATATGAAATGCACAAAGAACATTCTTTCTTTACCGAAAGAAATCGAACATCAAATTACAAGGCCAATAAATGAAAATCACACACCAAAGCCAAGTTTTACCAAATGGTCTATGAACCAACAAAACTACACATATAAAAGATAAAACTCTCTAAGATAAATCAAACTTTAGGATCAGTACCATTTGAGCCAGTGATCTCTGCTTTAGAAGCCGCAGTAAGTTCACGAAACTTAACAAAGAAATATCCCAAACCATGTCCAATAATAGCCACTATGAAAATTCCAATGTTAAAGGACATTGCAGAGAGCATAACAAAGTAAACAAGAACCATACGAACAGTGTAAATTCCAGCTTGAATCATCCCACCAACTATAGGATTCATAGTCCTCTTAATTATCGGAGCCATCGACAAGATTTCAGCAGCAAAAGCTAAAAAGAAAACAAAGAACAAAGACAATATGTACATGCCTAAGTGATTATCTGGCCACCCTTTGAATAAAACTGTCACGTTTTTACCCCAGAAAAAATTCATCTGCATGACCATGTTCATGTTCATCATAGTGTTATTTCCATTGTACATAGGAGGCATATCAGGCATATCGTGCATGGACATGTTTCGTTGGCTCTGTATGTGTGAAAAACAATTTTTGAGGAAGAAAGAAAGATAGAATTACAACTTGGAAGAGAGACACAAAGATGAATGAATTGTTTTTATTTAGGAATAATGTTGAGTTTTTAAGTTATGTTTGTGTGTCATTGTTAACTCAAATAGAGTGGGGGGAAAAACAAGGATGAAAATGACTATTTTGTTACTACTACATTGTTGAATGTTAATTTGGAAAGGGCAAGGGAGAATATTCTGAATATTACTGGAGCCAGCCTAATAAACTGGGAAAGACAACAACATCCGTTATCTTTCATTGTTGAAATGTTTATTTTTTAAGAAGAATCTGCATTATTATTTGGAAGAGTGTGAGAGACAACAATATCCAATTGAAGTAGTCCTTCATTACCCTACGAAACAAAAGAGGTTGTTGTGTCAATATCAAACAGCTACTCCTATTTATTGTTCCAAAGATGTGCTCGATCCATGGGTGTACATAGCTATGTATGTCGAAGGATGGTCAGTAGCGAAAATTTTATAGATTAAACACAGACAGATTGTCTTGATTTTATATTTTCAAATATATTTTTCTGAATGAATAAAATAAATATAACTTGACATCATTTATTTACAAAGTGAACATGATTTTTTGGTCATTATATGAAGAAATGATACCGGATTGTCTTATGTTATGTTATGTTTTGTTTTGATTTTTGTATATGAATGAAACGATGACGATTTGGCCTTGTTTATTCACAAAATGGACATGATTTTTGGTTTACTATATGAATAAATAACGATGGATTGATATTGTTTTCTGCTTTGTAGGGAGTAGTGACATTTTTGCAATTACAACTTTAAAAATGTGCGTTTGTAATTATGGCTGCAAAAAGGTGAGGTGACATTTTTGTAATTTAGGAAAGTGCTCTATTAGTAAGGGTATTTCTAGACTTTCAGATTCATCAAATGTAAAAGTGCTCAATTTTTAAAGAGAAATTTACACTCTCAGTCACTTATAAAGTACTTATTTACCCAAATGGCAGAATGTATAAATTCTTTTTAGAATAGCTTTTTTTATAACAGAAATAGAAACTTTTAAGATAAATGCACCAAGACGTGATATCTCACTCATGCACAAAATTAGGGATATGATATAACAGTTGTTCCTATTCAAATCCCTTTTTGTCTTTTTCTTTCTCTATCATCATCAAAAATAAAAAATAACATATTATCTCCTTACTTATATCTCACCATTTATCCAATTCAAAATACATATACAATATATATTTGAGGTATTTTTAACTTATAAATATAACATGTAATCTTTTGTACATAGTTATACAATGTATATTTTAGGTATATTTAACTCATATACCATGTACTTTTAGGTATATTTAACTCATATACCATGCGTACCACATAGTATTTTTACATGTATGATAGGTTTAACATTTTTGAATGTACAAAAAATACAATATATATTAGATGTGTTAATTTAAAGTCACGACTTAAAACTAGAGTTCCAAAATACATGGTATATTTCATCCATCTTACGTTATAGCAAAAAATACAAGGTATATTTCATCCATCTTACGTTACAGCAAAAAATACAAGGTGTATTTTATGCTTTTAAAAATTATAGTCTTCAAGATACATGGTATATTAATTAATATTATATAGTAGAATAGTAGTCTAAGATACACGGTATATCTCTTCAGTTCACTTCACAAATATTTTTCATATAAAAAAAGAAGAACAATCTCTGTTTCTGAAGGAAGAGACGAAGCTTTGAGTATATTTCTTGTGTTTTTTGGGAGCAGGAGGGGTATGTGAAAGGAAAAGAATATCTATACCTATAGTAGTGGATGTGGGTAGAATATTTACACTCTGTTTGGATCATTGTTACCTATTGTTTCATAATGTATTGTATTGTATTGTATTGTATTGTATTGTATTGTATTGTATTGTATCGTACTGTATTATAAAAACAACGTTTGAATTGATTGTATTGTTTCCCGTTGTTTAGTAACATTGTTATTGTTTGTTTTGATTGTATTGTATTGTACTGTAACTAATAAGTTTACTAATATACCCTTAGTTGTTCTAAATATTAGATTAAGTAACAAATTTTCTTTAATATAATTTGAGACAGTTCACTACTAGAAATTAATTGATTTGCGTCTAAGTTTGGAGACGGAATTTCCTCTCTAAAAGGTGTTTGGAGACGGAATTCCGTCTCTGCGCGTCCTTCACTTTTAAGCGCGTCGTTGGACTGCTTGGAGACGGAATTCCGTCTCCAAATGGAAAAGTAGCTGACACACTGACACAGTTTTGGAGACGGAATTCCATCTCCAACACTGTGTCAGGGCGCATTAACTTTTTCATTTGGAGAGGGAATTCCCTCTCCAATCATTAAATTAATTAAATTAATTTAATGATTGGAGAGGGAATTCCCTCTCCAAGCATTAAATTAATTTAATTTAATGCTTGGAGAGGGAATTCCCTCTCCAACATAAATTATATATATTATTTTTATTGTTTAGAGACGGAATTCCCTCTCCAATAAAAAAATTAAAAATTATTTTTTTTGTTTAGAGACGGAATTCCGTCTCTAATAAAATTATTTAATTTTTTTTGGTTGGTTAGTACAAATCCTGCTAAATAAAAATATTAGAGATTCGGTACAAAGCAACCAAAAACCAAAAACAACCTGTTTAACATAAAATACCATAAAATACCTGTTTAACATAAAACAGAGCCACCACGGCCAATAAAACAATTCAACATGCATATTGTTTCATCATTAACCATTCAACACAAATAAAAACTAAAGGATTTAATTAGTAACATGTTCACCATTTCATCATTCAACCCTTTTGGTTAACATCCTTAGCGTTTGCTAAGTAATGAGCAGAGTAAGAAGAAAGTTTACCTATTCTAGTAAAACTCCCCAGCATGAATGACAACATAATGAAGATAAAGTGATGACTAAATAAGTTAGTTAGTTCAAGAAGAGTTGGCATAAGTAATTATACAGAAAAGCTAAGTTAAAGTTCCAAAGCGTGTTCATATTCCCATATACTCCTGGGATTGAAAACTGACATTAAGACATAATTACCATCATTGTTAAGTAGGACTCAGCACATAACTGATGAATAGATAGATCACCATCAAACATGCAAGAAATTATCCTTTATCTAATGTGTGCTTTATGTATTTAGTAGGCAGACACATATAAGTCCCTTTTATCCACTTTGATTGGTCTAACGATAATTGGAAGCTAAATGTCTAGTTTGATTATATATGCTCAGAACATCTATGAGATTTTCGTTGTTCTATTTGTGTAATCACTATTTGTCATGTCAAGAATTGTTCTATACGGTAGATATTACTAAGAGCAGTTAGGAAGAATCCTAATAAGTTTGTACTACCAACTAAATAGAGTAGATCTAAGGCTATCTAGATAAACTCAGCAAAGGAAGCAAGAAATTGAATTTCTAATAATCCAATCTAACAAATATTAAACAAGTATACAAACATGATAGTTGGGGTGTCAAAGTTGGTATTGGGGTGGGGAAAATGGGGGTCGAATTCATGGATGGAAAAAATGGGGAGTGAAAAATAATTTGAATTATAGCTAAAAATAATGGGGAAAATGAAGAAAAAACTTACTCGAATAAATTGGGGATGATTGGGGATGTTTTTGCCGGGGAGGGAACAAATTCGCCGTGGAGCTGTGGCTTCGCCGGGGGAGGCAGTGACTGGTTTGGGGGAGGGGTTTTTTAATTTTGGGGAGAGGAGGAGATACTGAATGTGGGAGAAGAGAAGGAGCGGGTTATAATTTAGAGTTGGAGACGGAATTCCGTCTCCAATCACTGACAGCTTTTTTGCTTTTTAGTTGGAGACGGAATTCCGTCTCCAACTCTAAAAAAATTAATTATTTTTTTACTCAAACACTGATTGGAGACGGAATTCCCTCTCTAACTGGAATTCCCTCTCCAACCTTTTTGTAGCTTTTTCCTTGTTTTCTAGTAGTGGTTTATATTTACTAGTTTATCACCAACTATACCTTGTAAATATATTCATGCAAATTATAATGAAAATAATTAAGATAAAACGTTTAATGTAATCACACAACAAGATGGCTTGTGAATCTGAAGAGGCAGGGAACGTACAAAGTAATAAGAGAGGCAGGGAACGTACTATATTTTGAGAAGAGAGGAGTTGAGGTCAAAATAACTACTTGGGTGTATTTAAATAAGAAAATAGGGTAGAGGGTAAAATAGGATTATAAGGTTATAATTAAGGACATGATGAGAAAGTATAAAAGCGTAACAATGTAAAACCACCAAATCGGTTGTAACAAAAAGTGGGTCTTTTCATTG
The DNA here is from genome assembly GCA_029990175.1 of Petunia secreta. Classification (NCBI taxonomy): domain Eukaryota; kingdom Viridiplantae; phylum Streptophyta; class Magnoliopsida; order Solanales; family Solanaceae; genus Petunia; species Petunia secreta. The sequence goes on from JARKIP010000061.1 coordinate 5,834,521, forward strand.
TTAGGTAACAACGGAACTTAACAATACAATACAACGAAATTAAAGTAACAACCAAAATAAACGTTGTAATCATAATAACAGTACAATACAATACAATGGGTAACAATGATCCAAACAAAGTGTTAAGCTAAAATTTGAAGAGTGGGAGGCGAGATAGGGGAGATATTTTAGGCCAGAATGTGCTATATTGGTTATATTTAGTCTGCTAGACTCTAGGGAATTAAAAAGGCTGCTGTATAATGTAATTAATATTTAAAACTTAGCTATTTATATAAAAATCTCATTTTTAAAGACCACATTTAAAGTGTTTGAGAACTTCAAGACCACCCTCATTTTTACATATTTTTGAAACCTTGGAAATTTTGTTTTCAGTTTGGGCCATTGAGGAGCAACAAATTTCACTTGGTATTCCAAAATTGATTAGTTCTGACCGTTTGTCCTTGTTTAACATGGCTTTCGCAAAATGACTTTTGCTTGATCCGTGGGCAATACTACTTAGATCAAGTGGCATATGTTTCTTAGTCAACACTTGAAGTTACCTGGGAGAATGCAGAAAGAGGTTTGAGGAGACAAATATTGCCCAACCAACACTTTATTCAGGAGAAAGTGAGATTCAAAGGCAACTGTTGCCTAAGAAAGAGCGGCCAAAGACAAGTGTTGTCTCTTAGGCATTACTTATGAAGAAAGGGAGGACAGGTATACATACGTCATTATAACATTCATAGAGATATTTCCTTCCGAAATTTATTCATCAAGTTGAGGCCATTTTTATTAAAATCACTAGTATAGAAGGTCAAAAAGGGGAACAATTGCAACTCAGCCGTTGAGGTAAGGCATAAGATTCAACAATGTTTAAATGAGTCGGAACTTTTTGGAATCGTTGGTGTTTTGGAAGAATTTACTATCTTCCAGTTGCAACAACCAATATCGAGAATTTTTCTTTCCCTGCGAAAATATTGTTTCCATTTTATCGTATAGTGACGAAAAAAGTAGAGGTATTTTGAATTGTTTGTTGACATGGATAAAGTCAGGAATCATACTTACAATGACTATGGTCTATAATTTTACCTACACATAGTGGAAATGGAACGTATAGAGCAAGTTTTCTATGATAACCGTGTAACAAATCGTACACCGAGAATTCTAAAACAAATCTTATCGTTGACTAAATCAATTCAAAAAGACTTTTAACACGGTGTGATATTATATGCAAGTCCATACTGTTTCTCTAAAAAAAATCCTCTATTAAGAAATCCCTACACTTTATATATAGCTTTCCAATTTTTTGAGCTACCAATGTAGGACTTCATTTCATCATTTGCATGCCCAACAATCTCCATCTCAAACTAAGTTCCACATGTTGCAATACCACGATCAACAAGTCAATATTTTAGATTCACTGTTTGCCATCAACACGGTCAGAGTACATCACCAAATCCTACAACTGGCTTCTTCCTGGCTGGTATGTAGGGGTGCACAAACCGAACCGGTAAACCAATCCAAACCGAATAAAAAACCGACTCGCGGTTTGGTTTGATTTGGTCTGGTTTTGAAAAATAAAAAACCAACATATTTGGTTTGGTTTGATTTTTCAAAGAAAAAACCGCACCGAACCCCCAAACCGCATCGATATTTTATAAATATTATTTTTAAATATTTATACATAAAAAATTATTCATTATAAACTTCTTTATATATAATTTTAAGGAAATTTTAATTGAACACTAAATAAATAAATCTTCCTTTTATTATAGAGTAGAAATTTAAACTAATTATACTCCATATTTTTTAGCCACAAATTTGATGAAATCTTTAAGAATTAGATGTGTCTATTTTTAAAGGAATGGATGATCAATTATATTATCTCTCTTAATTAATATTTAATTAGTTATCTTCTATATATTATCAAGAATCAATATCACTAAATTATTATCTAAATACTAGCACACAAGCAACATACTACATGGTCGATTAAGGAGAAAAAAGTAAAATTAAATCAACTCATTTATATCACGTCTCTCCAATTTTAGTTTTCTAATTTTCGCACATTACATTTACTGTCTTATTAAGATCTATATGTAATTTTTCTTGATGTCTAATTGTCAATAAATAACATACATCGATAGTTGATTGTAGAAAATATTTGAAAGCAACACTTAGCTTGTATATTTTTTGTTGTGGAGACTTTATCTAATAAAAACCGAGAAACGCAAAAAAACCGAGATCGAGAAAACCGACTTTATGTTGATTTGGTTTGGTTTATAAATTTGAAAACCGATATATTTAGTTTGGTTTGGTTAATGGTAAAATCAAACCAAACCGTCATATGTTCACCCCTACTGGCATGTATGGTCATCAAGCTAGCGATTAACTTTTTCCTGGCTAGTGCGTCTCCAAGCTCGTAAAGGGAAGCAAATTTAGCCCCATGCCTTCACCTCCTATCGCCGTACTTGTCTAGCCCATTTATTCACTCAGATAGTAATGGTTAGATTAAACCAGCTCAAAGATATCTTTAATATGGTGTGAGGTTATTACCTTTGGTCCATTCAATTAAGAGTATCCCTACATCTTATATATAGCTTTAATCTTTTTAGCTACAAATGTGAGACTTCGTCTGCTCACCCAATTTTATTTATTTATTTATTTATTTATTTATTTGGATTTGCATGATTTAATCATGTAGGTTTGCCTTAGTTAATTCATTTAACACCGTAGATGTATCAATCAAAACTTTTTTTTTTGTTCCGATGAAATTCAAAGTTTCATTGTTGACATAAGAGCTTAAACACTTGGGTCAAAGCCGAAAAATAGCTTGTTTTCAAGCATGGCTGAAGTTATATTGTCGTTAATGGATCAATTGAATCACCTTTATCGGAAAGAACACTTTACAATCGGAGTGTAGCTAGAAAATTATACAAACTGATTTAAGAAAATACTATGAATATTATACATGAGATTTGAACTAATAATCTAAAAGAATTTTTGAACCCCTTTACAAGGAATCAAAAGGTTTAGGTTAGAGATATACATTTTTTTTGCATTGTTATAGCGAAAGTTAGCCAACCTGCTAATGGGTTAGCTGCTCTGACTAGAACAAGAGCTCTTTCTCAATTCTGAAGCAATGCTAAAAATATTAAAAGAAATAACAAAATTTGGATAGATGTCAAATTTCAAAGTTCAGGATAAGAATAATGAAGAATTCACAGTTTAACTATGATGGAATGGTCTAATATTGTTCTATTCTGGATTTATTTTTGTGAACTTATATTTGTAAATGAGAGGAGTCTTTTCATCAATATTCTATGTGTCTAAATTATAATACTTGTGCAAGATTTTAGATAAGAATTTTAAGAATATAGGAGAGGGTATACCATTGGCCATTGTAAATTTTGGAGAGGCTATGGTGCATCTACCTCTTGTACATGTTTTTAATATATATATATATATATGGGTTTTGCTAACCTACTACATGAGTGTAGTATGTTAGCATTGTACCCACTTTTTAGTTCTCTTAAATACCCCTGCCACATAATTAAAATATAAACTTTCAGGGGCTCTTTGGTCTTTTACATGAATTCCCTAATTTTTGGCTCCCCTTCATTTCGTTAGCAGAATCAACAAACCCAACCCTCTGAGCCGCCACCTCCTAGATCGACGCCAATGTGAGGTCAAAGTCACTCTAGAGAGTTGAGTGGATATCAACAATATTTGAGTGAAACCCACCAAATAAAGATGATGAAACCATAAAATATAGGGAGATTCAAACTGGCCATGAACATGTGGGCAATACCTGATGATTTAAAGAGATCGTGCACAATGAAAATGCAATGTGCTATAAAAACTAGAAATTCTTCATCTCCCTCGTCAATTGTTGCTACAGTTTCTTTTCATTTAGTGAATAGATTAAGGTGTAATCTCTTTTAATTTGCCTTTTGATTTGTTTATACACAACAATTATACTATTCAACTCTATCCAAATAAAGTCAATTAAGACATTTCAGTGCAACGAACTGGAGGAACTTTTGAAGTTGAGTGAATGCATGGACTATTTAACCTGTATGTACAAGATTATTGTCGTTAACCTACTTCATTAATCAAGTGTACAAAGGATAGTGTAGAAAGAAAGGGGAGAAGGGGACGGGGGAGCTGATGGAAGATAAGGTGGTTTTAATTGTTGAGATAGAAAGTCAAAAATACCCATTTTACTAATGTTTAGGCAATTTATTGTTAGGGGTATTTAAGAGAACTAAAAAGTGGGTACAATGCTAACCTACTACACTCATGTAGTAGGTTAGCAAAACCCTGTATATATATATACACACACGAGGTCAGGATTATGCCTAACGACCCACCTAAACAGCGGCATGCTAAAAGAAGTTCAAAAGTATAAATATACTATAAATTGTTATTTTTGCTCTATTTGCATTTTGCATGGTATGATTTTTCAACAAGGATATACGAAGTCGGTGTTATGCCTAAGGGCCCACCTAAACAGTGGCCTTCTCAAAGAGGTTCAAAAGTATAAATATACTATAAAAACTATATTTTTGCTCTATTTTCAATAATATGATTTTTCAATGAAGGATTCAATCGAATCGCTTAACTCGACTCTTTCGTTGTCTACAATTAGAGTAAAAATATCATCTTTGATACATATAAGTTGCTGAATCTCCACATACAAGGAGTTCTAGAGTAGCAGCATGTGTAGTTCAAAATAATTTTTAGGTTTCAAGTCGAAATTCCAGCTGCGACCTCGAGAAAGAACACTAATAAATTTAGTAGCAAACTCAGATAGTGTATGACTCCCTGTTCATTGATTGATCATTAAGATATTGATATAGCTTACAAACAAAATTTCCAACAGCATGGCCTGAAACAGCAACCAGAAAGAACCTGAAATCAGTTGTGATGATGGAGATGATGACCAAATAAGCCATAAACATCCTTAAACCGTGCAATCCAGCATCTAATAACAAGGCTAATTGGGGGTTTCTTTCTTCTTTCTTCATAGTAAAAGGGTACAAAGAACAGAACTCAGACATAAATGAAAGACAAAAGATTAGGCAGAGAGAAAAACAATAGCCCATTTGATGAGTTTCAAAATTAGGACATCCTGGTAATAGCTTCATCACATATGATCTCCAAAAGCTTGAACTTAGAAATGATTCTTTTGAAGAATTTGAACCATTAAGTAAAAATGATCCTAGAGACCTTGGAGTAACAGAGTAATTGGACATGATAATTTCTTTTGGGTGTCCCTTCTTTGTATGATAATTGAGAACTGCTAATGGATTATATGTTTTCTGATGTTCAAGTATAAATAGCCTGAGAAAATTGAGAGTGAGTGGAGTAGTAACTAGTGTAAATTACAAGTAAGATTTTATCCAGCACATACATGCATAATTAGATCAATTCCTTATTTGCAATAATGAAGAGTAACTTCTACTTCTAATGACCAATCATTCCTTTCCTGTGATATGAAATCATATGATAGAGCTTCTTTCAAGTCTTTCCATTTACAATTTTTATAACATCCAAGTAATCTCTAACTGATTATGGCGAGCTATTTGATATAGACTTTAATTTATATATATTTTCAGTATAAATAATTAATTACGCTAACATGTTATTAAAAAGATATTTATTGGTAAACTTCTACAAAAAAAATGAGATTTGTAATATAATGTTGAAAAATAAGATAGGTACCTTCTAGAATAGGAAAAGGTGACTAACTGATAGTAAAAAAGATACTATACACTATCGATATTATGGGTGTCAAACGGGTAGGGGTCTACCCGTCAAAACCCGGACCCGGATTCATTAAAATCCGACCCCACCCGGACCCGCAAAAACCCGGACCCGAACCCGTAAACCCGCTAAAATACCCCTACCCGAACGGGTTTTTTTTTTCTAAACAAATACCCGTATCCGTTAAGACCCGTCAAAATTATGGGGTATTAATGGATATACCCGTACCCATACCCGTTAAAATAAACTGAGTAATAAAACTTGTACGTGGAGAGAAATGTATACACAAGTTTTTCACTCATGGTTTAATTTGTTTTGTGTCCATATTGTTAGTAGTAAAATATGTTCAAGAGAAACAAATTATTTATTTAATTAAAAAAATACTTTATATTCCATAATAAATCAACACTTTGAAGTTTGAATATATATTACTCTAATATGGTATAGAACTTCAACTATTAATTTCGATATATACCTCAGAAAATAAGCTACTTGGAGTCGGACAAAGTAATTATGGGATCGTATTTATTACAAAGTAATGGCACCTACACCGGAGCATGATGAAAATGACATGGAAGAAATTACACAAAGAATTAGGCATATTTAAATTTATAATTTGAATTTTCATTATAGTTTTGATGCTGCACTTTTTAAATTTGGAAGTTTAATATTTAAGACTTTAATAGTTCAAGTATCTTAAATAAAGTAACTCTTTGAGTTTTTCCTATTGATCTTTTTTTAATTTGTTTTAAGTATTTAAAATAATATTATTAAAAAATAAAATTATAACCCGTAGCCAAACCCGATTTGTTAAGACCCGACCCGTACCCCTACCCGCTAAAACCCGACCCGTACCCCTACCCGCTAAGACCCGAACCCGCACGGGTTTTTTTTTTCTAGCCGAAACCCGTATCCGTTAAAAACCCGTAATTTAAACCCGTACCCGACCCGTACCCGGAATCTGTGGGGTTACAATTTTACAACCCGAACCCGGACCCGTATACCTGTTTGACACCCATAATCGATATACATAAAATTGTCTGGAATAACTTTCGCCGCTCTTTCGAAAAAGAAAAAAGATAGATAAATTAGATAAAATAATAATTAAAAAGATGTCCTTTTGACTTTTAATGTGTGAGAGACGGCGGAAACAAAATCTAGTCGAGAAAAATTTAAAGTGCAAACGATTCATTTATAATTTAAGCTATGAGAGACAGGGGCGGATCCAGGATTCGAATATAAGGGGTGCCACTTTTTTTTCTACCTTAGGCACAAAGACGGAATAGGAAAGGCGGGTCGGATTTTTTTAGTTCAAATTAAGCCTTTTATTTGAAAAAATAAATAAATTAGGTTTAATTTAATATTATATTTTACGCTTTGTTTTTAATTCTACGTTATGAAAGAATATAACAAGAAAAAAATCATGAAAGAGCACCCCATTCGAATATTTATATTATTTCTACTAAGTATATACCTATATATACATAGTCTCGGTCAAAGCTACTGGGTACCGTGACACCCCCTCCCTCCTACATAAATCTGCTCCTGATGAGAGATATCTTACTCTAATTAATTATGTCTTCAAAATAAACAACTTAAACACTAAATTTGCCTCAACATAGAAAACAAAAGAAAAGAAGTAGGATGAAAGAAAAGAAAAGATAAGTGAGTTGAACGTAATGAACTAAAAGCTGAATGATCACCGGTAAAATTTATCCATAAAAAAAATAAAAGTACCATTTATTTATAAGTAGCTTACTAATTTTACACAACCATATTATCAAACTCACTGTTCTTGCTCTCCGCGCGTGGTACTTAAAACATTTCCTTTTCTTTCATCTTTATTATACTTCTATTCCACATCTTATATATAAACTTATGATTATAAAAGTACTTAAAACATTTCCTTTTCATTCCACAACTTATTATACTTCTCATTCCACATCTTATATATAAACTATTATAAAGTACTACTTAATACCATCAAATTCAACGTTTTAATTAGTGTATTTCCACAGTTCTTAAATGGGGCTTTTTAATTTCCTTTTTAGGAACGGTAACAGTGAGCACTCCATTCTCCATTGATGACTTCACACAATCACCCTTTGCATTCTTAGGCAGTGAAAATGAAGTGAAGAATTTCCCATTGCTATGTTCAGAATGGTGCCAGTTATTGTGGTTATCTTCTTTCCTCATTTTCTTTTCGCCAGTAATCTTCAGTACTCTGTCATCCTCCACCTGCATGGGCATACGTAGCATATGATTAGCGATTCCGCGCTCAGTGGCGGACACAGAATTTTTGTCGGGAACACAAAAATTATAATTGTTATACATGACACCGAATTAAGAACCAAAGTTTTAAATTTGATACCCTTCACCATTAGGTTAGAGAATTTTTTGTTATTAAGGTAATTCAAAACTAATATATATTGTTATAAAAATAATATTTTACCCATATTTACCGTTGTTGGGGGTATCAATTGTTGTACCCCTTCCTTGAAGGTAGGTCCGCCACAACTAGTTTATGTACATAAATTTATGAGATTTTTACCCCCACCTAACTATTCCCAACCTTTATCCACTTTTGTAACCATATTTTGTCTTTTCTTTCTTTTCCTAGTATATTTATTAAATATAATTTGATGATATAAATATTTAAAAAATATAGGACAGAGATATATGTGTATAGAAGGTATATATACAAAATATCAATCTATTATATTTGATATTTTAATTATAAATTAAATTTTAAATATAAATATTGTGACTATATTATGTTAGTGCTAAATAACTTGTTAATATGAAAATATTGTGGGCTATTTATGTGGAAATCCCATTATTTATTAAGCTATTTTTTTAACCACAAAATCATTCAATTTTATCTAAGTAATATCATAGACAGTCACTAGTGGTTAGCTGCAACACTTTCTTACGAGTAATTATATTAGTGACTCTATGTGATGTTTAAAGTTGAGTGATTTTTTTAATTACAAAAAGTATTTATAAACTTCTTCTGATACGAGCTACTGCTAATGACTTTTTCCGTTATGAGAAAAATAGTTTAACAACTTTAGTGGCAAAAGTAGTATAATAAATTGGATACGAGAATTTAAAGGTTGAACATATCAAAATTAAATCAAGAATCTTTGTTTACCTGAACTTTCACTTCTTCTTTCTTGTACCCATGCAAGTTAGCCCTAAAGATATGTGCCTCATCGGTGTCTTTAGACTCAATTTGAACCATCGATGAAGGTCCGTGATGGAATGTTGGAGGTGGTGCTATGAAAGATCGAGGAGGTTCAAGATGAAATTCATGAAAAGGGTCCCAAATATCATGGGCAAAAGGGTCGTGTACGTGGTGTGCAAAGTGAGAATAAGGATCATACAATTGGTGTCCATGATTTCTTCGAATACCAGGTAAAGGCCTGGGATACATATTCAAGGGAGAAAATTGAATGTGATTTATGGCGTTTCTTGATGGAAGTGTTATGAATTGGAAAATGTATTTATAGGGACGAGGTTTAGATGTTTCACGAAATGATTTTTTTTTTTTTTTAGATTACTAGTAAGGGCTTTTTTTTTTTTAATTGAGTTAAAGCATATGTGAACCACTCCACCAAATTTCTAAATATATTATGTTAGTCTATAAAGTAAATAAAAATATGCAAGATTTAATTTTATGGTGTTGAAATAATAGAGAATTGAATTCGTTGGGGATGTGACACAAATTAATTACTTATTCAATCTTTTTCTCTTATTCGAATAGTTGGAGAGTTGTCCTGCTTTATTGTAGATGTGAATCAAAGTTTAATCGTATAAATGGGCAAAACACGGGAAAAGATTCGACATCTCTCTATTGGAATAGAACAAAAATCAGGAAAAAAAATCCAGTCATTTTTAGTGTTAGCTAGCAATAAACTCTTGCACCATCAAGAATATGGTGGAATTGATAATATCCTTGAATTTTTACTCAAATTTTGCTTTGCACAAGGCCTTTATCCGATGACTATTACTATAGCAAGATGCCGTCATAAAGAACATATAATATGACATAATATTAAAAGTCAGATTCTAATATAAATCTAATTGTTAAGTAAAAGTATTTTTCATAAAAAATAAAATATATAGAGAGGTCAGACTTTATTACAGAAGCGTTCATATCTCTTAGCAAGTTACAAGAATAATCATATTATCATTTTATGACTGCCGAAAATTAGTTTCATCCAATGTTGTTTGGACGTGTCTCCTTTAATTGTGCTCCCTCTTTTGTTATGTATAAACTACTATTAGACACTTCTTCCCACCTTCGGGAAAGAAAGGTTATCTTTTGTGAAAACTAAACAACTTTGCGGAGTATTATATAAGTACGATGCCGGTTTAGCCAAAAAAAAAAAAAAAAAAAAAAAAGACGTGTCTCCATTAGGTATGTTCACAACTATATTCGATCTGATCGATCTTTCTATTTGCACACAACTTTATACGATCTCATCCAAATGGAATATCATATAGATGCATTAGGAGTTTAAGCACTGTGCCACACCTTGACTTATTAGATCCATTATGGTGTAACTTGTTATTGGAATTCGATAATAAAAACAAAAAGATACTAGTACCCATTTATACTAGCATAATAGCATTCTTAAGATCTCAAAACATAAAAAGCTTACTAAGAATAAAGAGAGAAAGCTTAAAAACAAAATCGCATCACGTAAGTTTACAATCATATTATCAAGGGTAATATCAAAATACAAAATTAAATTATTTCTAAAACATAAATAATTATTTTTGAAACAAACTAAAATGAAAAGAGGCGCTTACAGGAAATGAACAAACGGAGTACTTATAATAATTCAAGAAAAATACACATATTGGTAGGAGTGGCTCTTAGATACTCGTTTTGTCCATAATTTTTTATTTTTTACTTTGTTTTTATTTTTATTTTATTTTTTTTTTCCTCGAATATCAACGCAGGGAGCCGCGAGGAGAGGACTTCCAGGGCTCGATCTACGGCTGCGTCCCGTGGTTTGTGTCGAACTCTCAGAAAAGTGGTCCAGGATCTCATAGATAATGGATCAATAATTCCACCATCACCTAAGTCAAGTGTTACTGCGAATCCACTTCCTAAGCTCTGGGATGAAATGACTCTTATGATAGTCAGATGGCGAAGACTTAGAACGTGGCTAATCCGCTTTCTCACAAGCAGGCACCACGAGTTCTTTACTTTTTGGTGGGGTGGAGGGCTTTTGTGCATTATAGATTTTTGGGAAAAACATGTATGTTTATGAAAAACTATCCGTCTTTGAAGATCTTTTCAAAAGTTATTTTTAATGAGTCAAAAAGAGCTTTGACCATTTTTTCAACTTTTTTCAAAGATCTTTCTTCATTCACAAAACTTCGACTTTTTCAAGTAAAAAATATATGTCCAACCACAATTTTGACTTTCAAAAATAAATTTATCAACTCTGCTTAAAAAAACTTCTTTTATAAAAATAGTAATTTTGATATTTATGATCGAACGGCTACTTAAAAATAATAATTGATCTGTCTTCAATTGACTTTTTGATGTAAGAAATGATGATCCACGTTCCATAGCACCCTTTTGAGCCAAATTTGCAAACTTAGCAGTATATTTGCCTATCTCATCATCTTTATATTCCATTAAACATCTGATCAATTTCTCAACTATTGATCTATCACATGAATCATTCATATCACCCCAACTCTCCAATGTCACTCACACACCTACTAATTCACTTGTTTAGGCCGCAATCATGGGTTACCTACAGTACGATTTTACCAAAAAATTCACATGATGCCCTGAAATTTACTGGTTCTGAGAGTTTAGTCCCATTTTTTATGGTTTTAATAAAATGGTTTCTATTTTTATTCCTTTCTTCTTCTTCTTTATTATTATTATTATTTTTTTAATAATGTGTTTTCTAAGCAAGACTTCAAGTCAATTAGCTGAAAGAATATGGGAAGAGATCAAGAACAAGTGTTGCCTAGCCAATATTTTAAGGCAATTAGTTAGGAGAATGTGGGAAGGGGTCAAGAGCAAATGTTGCCTAGAAAGATTGGGGGAATGGTCGAGGGCAAGTGCTGCCTTGGCTAGACTTCAACGCAATTAATTCGGAGATTGTGGGAAGAGGTCAAGGACAAGTGTGCTAGGCTACACTTCAATTATCTGGGAGATTGAGAAAGAGGTTAGGTCAAGTGTTGTCTAGCCAATACTTCAAGTTAATTATATTGAAAAATGTCGAAAAAGTGGAGGGATGTGCCAAGTGTTTCCAAGGCAGTACTTTTTGACGGATAAAATGGAAGGTATCCATATTGTGCATCATTTATAAGATTAGAATATATCTGTCTGAATTTTATTCATTAAACTAAATAGATGTCATTTTTGCTAAACTGCCTGTCTGAATATATCTGTCGGAGCTTCGATGAGTGCTTCATCGGATCTCCTCCCTCCCTCCCCCACACCCCCTTCCATGTCGTGGCTGTTGCTGCTGCATTTTCTGATTTAATTTTACTGTTTCTTTTTCCTGTCTGGTGCGCACGAATCTTCTACAGAAGAACAGATTCGGTATTTTCCCGGCAAGTACCCGGCGGCGCTGCTGCTTTGCTCCTTTTTTTTTTTTTTTTTTTTGAATTTATGGTGGAACATGACAGATCTACGGTGGTTTGTGGTGTATATTTGGTGCTGTTGGTTGTGGGAATATATGACATGTGTATTTCTATTATATGTGTGGTGTATGCACTACATATATATTGTGTATATACATCAGACATACAATAAATATACACTTATCGTACAATGGATATACACTTGTCATACAATAAATATACAAAACTTATTTTGGACTGTCAATTTGTATATGATGTGCATGTCCAGTGTCTGAACATGCATATACCGTGCATACAGTAACCAAACAGAGAATATACAAAGATACAATAATAGTATGGGTGTATGCCTACTATATTTCACAGTATACACAGTGCATCATTTGTTCATACAATGAAAATTCACACAGGTCCACAAAAAAATAAAAATAAAAACACTAAAAAATATTTTCTGGCGACCAGCGGCGACGAGGGTGGCGGCTGGGTGGTTGTATTATAGTGTAGGAGGGGGTCTAGGATTTTATAACTTTTTTATATGTAATTTTATGTGTTAAAAAAATGTTGTTATATTTTGAAAATAAGATAATATTGATATTTTTGTGTAAAAAAGAATGTTAGCTTGTATAGTTATATAAATTGCACTTTTTACTTTCTAAAGGTTAAATATCCTCTAACAACCCAATGGGACATAATATACTCTTGTGTATGCCAAATTCAAGATAGTGAAAAATTGATAACTAGCAAATTTTGTACGCCCTAAGAGAATTTTATCTACCGTTTCAAAGATAATTGAGAAATAGTTAAATTATCGCGCACATACTTACAGACTTACAGTCTATTGGCGCTGACAATACCCAGACTAGCCACAATATTTTTACTGTGGCTTTTGAACTAACCTGTTCAATATCCCAATATTTTTTTACTAAGATTCATATTTAAGTGATTCATATTCCAGGAATTCACATTTATCCCGTTGCTTCATATTAAAAGTCCTTGTATTTTTACTTAGACTTTTCAATTAACATGTTCAAAGTTCCAATATTTTTTACTAGGATTCATATTTGAGTGATTCCAATATAAACTAATAAGATTTTGAAAATTTTGTTCAAAAATTTAAGTATAAAATAATGAGATTTTACAGGATCTGGCTAGTCTTCAAAGAATTTTGCACTTTTGACTAGTTTTCATGCTAGGGGGCCAAATTTTTACTTCACAATATAACCCTTTTCATTAGTTGGCATATAATCGGGAGATTTACCAAAGTATTACTTTAGTGCCTTTATTTAAATTTGAGCTCCCTTAAAAGTTTTTTTGCTATAATTGGAGGCATAACATGGTAGATCGTTAGAATTTAGTTCAAAGAAGTCCTGAAGGATCGCTATAAAGGGTCGTTTTTGCACGATATCTTATGTTGGGGCAAAAGAGAAAACTTCAACTGCCATGATCATTTAGCGAAAATTCACACGAAAATTACGCCACATAATCATTGAGAAAAAATAATTACTGTTTTGTCCATATTTTGTTGTTTCTTTTTTTTTTATAATCATTTTCTCTTTTTAAAATATATTTTAAATATTTTGAATATATATTTAATATTATGTATGTCATATATATATATATATATATATATATATATATATATATACGAGTAGGGTTCTACCTGCGTAGAGAGAACACCGGTTTACTTTTAAGGGGAAAGGCGGTTATTGCCATCAGAAGACTTTGGTTGGCTAAGGAGAAAGGGTGTTTGTTGGCATACCATTTCTGGACGTGGGAAAGAGTCCATAGAATGCTATGCCTTGATAGCAACAAAGCCAACTAGCAGAGCCGATTCGGGGATCGGTGGGATGCCGTAGCTTTAAGAGATAGGGGCGGAGGCAATCGGAAAGGCTTTTTAGGAACGAGGCAGAAAGACACCAAATTCTCCTTTAGGTGCTTCAACTGCGGTATAGGTAGAAGGAGCTGGTACGGAAAAACCTTCTGTATAAGGTTCGAAATGGTGAATTGAGGTAGAGTAGACCGATGATCCTGTAGTCATCTGTCTCCTCATGGATCCAACTATTAGGTTCGTGGGTTTGTGGTCCGTGCCTAAAGCAACTCTTTTCCATTCGCGAACGTTTAAGTAGTCATCTCCTGATTCGTTGATCTATTGAGCTAAGGCAGCTCTGCATATAGTGTTTTAGACTCATACTTCATCGCCGCCTGGTCCTTTCGAACCTTAATCTTAAGAAATTCCTGAACGAGAAAGCGGTATGTATGGTTGGCGTATGCCTTGAAACTAGTCCAGAATGATATCATCAACTGCACGATAGACCATGAGTAAGCACTTTTGACAGCAAGAGAAGAGTCCTCCTCCTCACAAGATATATATATATATATATATATATATATATATATATATATATATATATATATATATATATATATATAATATCTTGATTATATATTTAATATATTTGAAATATTTCAGATATATATTTATGTATAAATATTTAGATAAAAAAAGTTATAAACAATTAAAAGTAAATATTTGTTGATGAGTGGATATTTATGTAAACATCCAAAAATTCGCACACATAATCTCCTTTTGAAGCCCATTAGGCCCTTCATTAAATATGAGACACTTACAAAAATACCCACAAAATCTAAAATAATTACAGCCACTACCTACTACTTTCATATATTACCAGACTTACCCACTATATTATTTACCCACTATACCCATCCAGACTTGTATACCATAGTTTATGCAGTATACCATACAAGTATACACATATAAAGTATAACAAATGTACACATTAATAAATGGTCCTCCAGACTTGTATACCATAATTTATGTAGTATACCTTAAAGGTATACGCCTATAAGACATAACAACAGTATACAATAATAAATAGGTATATTGTGTAAATACTTTTAATTTTATGAATAGTATAATTTTTAATAGGTATGACTTGTAAATACTTTAAATTTCAGGGGTATAGAGCGTAAAAATTCCATTAAATATCAAGGGGAGATTTATTGAAATTGGACATTTCTGGCACCCATTCAAAGTTCTGGCCTCAAAAAAGAATAATTTAACCTTTAGCCCCAAGTTACTAGAAATTGCCAAAACTTCTAGTGAGTTGCCATGAACTCAGTACAAAGATATCCTGGCCGGGCTAGCGACAGGCCAGAAGTTTTGGCAACTTATGATGACTGACGCTAAAAGTTAAAGGTTATTGAATGCAAAAACTTGAATATCTAGTGGGGCTTAATTGTTACAATAATATCCACCAACCAAACGATAAGGGATGAAAAATAATTCAATGATATATGAAAAATAAGATTTATTTAGTCAGTGTATGTCTGGAAATACTTTTGATTTGGGTATAATTAATCGGGATCTATATAGGCTAGATTTACATAGTGTTAATGGAATGTGAGTATATATGGACCACTATTTATGTTTTTTCTACTATTATTGTATCCGGAAAAGGGCCAAATATCTCTGTACTATCAAAAATAGTTCAAATATGCCTTTCGTTATACTTTCGGTCAAAATATATTATTCTCGTTATACTTCCGGTTCAAATATACCCCTTCCATTATTATTTGGCGCAAATTTGCCCTTAATTTTAAGGAAGAACTAGTATAGTACCCGTGCGATGCGCAATCTATATATCTATATATCTATATATATATATATATATATATATATATATATATATATATATATATATATATATATATATATATATATATATATATATATATATATATATATATATATATATAAAGTAGCAAATATAAAGTTTGGATATGATTTTGATTTTTATAAATGTGGTTTCCTAATTTTTTTTTCTCTTGTTGAAACCCACACCCTAACTAATGCCATAATGAACAACTATATAACTATAGTTTGCTATGCAAGTAATTTATCATATAATTTGTGAATCTAACAATATGAACTAACTAATTAAAATCATAAAAAACCCAATAATATCATATGAAAAAGAAATTCAAGATAATACCTAGTCGAAATTCATCTCTTCTTGAAGAGATAAATAAAAAAAATATTGTATCGGTACATCCTACTTTTATTGAAATATCTTATTGAAGCTTGAATTCTTTTATTTTTGCTCCAAACTAAATGTGTGATTGCAGTCTAAAATTTAAATAAACTAAATATTTTTATTAAATTCCATCCCTCATTTGGAACTTAATGAGTTTAGTGTTGTCCACTATTTATAGTAAGAGTAAGTGAAATCTCTGTTTTGAAAGGTAGAATTGGTACTCGCTCAGGGGCAGGCATTCGTAAAAACCCCCTAGACTTATGTGGGGCTCTTATCTCGTGAGGCTTACACCCTAAATACATCTGACGCCTAACGTCTAGCTCAATTTTTTTTTTATGCAATTAGGTGTAATTACCATGTTAAATCCTCAAACTCGTTCGATTAACCATTGACTCTTCAAAATAAGCGTTCATTAATCAGAAATTAGAACTTGATAATGTTGTAGTTCAAATTATATAACAGATCACTAAAAACGAAGTGACATTCGATGGAGATGATGGAACCTTTTATCTCAATATATTAATATTTGCTAGGTCTTCACTATTCAATTTTCGATATTTTCTCATTATTATTGTTCTTTTCGTGCTTACGAAGTACGCAACTTTTTTACTTTTTTGCTCAACAAATCTCTTTAATTAAATAGCTAAGCAACAACGAAGTAACTACATATATACAACAATATCCATATATTACTCTTTTAGTTATGAATTGTAATATGGTAAGTTATTTGTCAATACTTAGTTTTAATTTTGGATTTTATGTATTTTGTAATATTTATCTAATTTATACTATTTTATTATTTTAAAAATTAGTAAAATCTCAAGATCCCTGGGCTTACGCCTCGCCTCGTCGAAGCTAAAACGCCTCACCTCACGCCCCCGCCATTGAAGACACTGAGTGAAATCCTTCAATTTTTTTGTTTCACTACTACATTACCAAGATCATCCTTCTAAGCATCAATGATTAAAATTATATGTTTAATTACCAAAATCACAAAATTTGATCGACTACAAATATTGATTGCTAGAAATGGCACTATTTTTATTTTTCATCAACTATATTTCTAGAGCTTAAGCCAAAAAACCTTTCATACTTGGACAAATAAGTAACCTCATGAAGGTATCAGCATGTAATCAACTGTAAGCACTTGAAGAGAATCCTTCAGAAAATACACTAAAACATGTTTTGTCATAAGTTGTAAATGTTCTTGAAATTTCTTATTTAACTCCACCACAGGAGTTACTTTGAAATAATTGGTTGAACCCCAAAGTGAATGCCGATGACCATCTTGAAAATCTCCTTGTCAGCTTCATTGTTTTTTTTTTTTAATAGGAAAAGTGCAAATCTCAATTATTAAATCTGGAATGCATAGTGAGCAAGACAATTTATAATGGTAATGCAAATCAACCGACAACAACAATACTGAGAAAGCATAAATCATATTATTATATAAATAAAATCCTAATTACGTAGATTCCCCAATTGTATGTGTACCTCACCATTTAACTGGTTGTTCTAAAAAGCCAGAAATTATAAGTTCAATTGGTTACACAATTTTGACTTTATAATTATGCAATGCTCGAAGGTATAATAGTCATTAGCAGCTTTTCCTTCCATTTTGTTTCTATCAATTAATCATCATCTCTTAATTTATAAAGTTAATTTTATTAACTAAACTTAATATTTTTATTCATAACAAAATTTGTTATTCTTTAACCGAAGAAGCACTACGAAATGACATTTAATTTACTTCAAGCTTAGTACTCTCCTATTTTTTCTTTCTAGCATGTAATTGTAAGTCACATGTATTTCATCTCAGAATTCTACTCTACTTTGAAGATCCAAAGTAGTATAAGTTTATTTTTAATAATACGTCACTGTATAATGTGTGGTTATTATTATTATTATTATTATTATTATTATTATTATTATTATTATTATTATTATTATTATTAACTTTCAAGTCGGGCATCCCATATACACTTTGCTTTGATGCCACCATCACCTTACTTAATGGATGAGCGTATATGACTTATAGTTATGATCATGCAAACAAATAGAAGTTCTCCAGTGTAAAATCAAACTTCAACACAAAAGACAAAATAAGTGGAACCGTTTTAGACAAAAGATCATGTAAACACTTTGAATGGCTTAAATAACCAATAGAAGAAGTACACCTCCTAGGTATGCAGATGAGGATCTAAAACTAAAGAAAGGGATTACAATGTAAACGTTGCATTGTCATCTTGAGATCGTAATGTTATATAACTAATGTAACATTTGTAAAGATTAAAATTTAAAAAAAACCCTTAGTTGTGGCATCATATGGTGTACAGTTTTGCTTACATGTTGTCTTAAGGAAAAAAACTTATTTACACCGACTATATACATCAAACCATGACGTGTTGTGGATTCATCTATGTCTTACAATCAGATACATTCTCTTTTTCATGAATTTTTAGCATTCTCTTTTTCATAAATCATAAAAATTCATCACTCCGATTTTTATTTTTCACTTCTCCGCATTTTTCAAATACACGTCAATTTTGTTTCCTTCTATTATTAACTACTACATATCCTACTTTTTTGCTTGTAACATACATCTTACTTTCAACTATACAAAAACTTTTCAAATTATACGTACATTACCCTATAAAAATATTTTTGCTAATTAGATTATGCACCTTGAACATAATAAACAAAAATTAAAATGCATATAGAAAAATGAAACTGAAACATAAATACCAAGTGTAGGAATTGAACCAAATCATGTCCTTACATTCAAAATTCCTTTGAAGTTATGAGTTTATGGACTTAGTAACAGATCCTATACATAATCCGCAAGACCTTGCCTAGAATTTTCCTTATTCTGTGGAGTATAATTTATTTGAAATTGCACATAATCCCCATGCTCTCCATGATCTAGAAGATGAAGAGCTTATAGGTCTCACAGATTGATATCCAACTATACTCCAATTCCACCAGCCCATGCATAGGTGCTTCCCCTCAATTTCCCTCATTTCTTCTTTAACCAAAGGATATTATTTAAACCTGCAAGTACGAATTAAAGATGAAACGAATCATCGAACCAATGATTATCATTAATAATAGAAAAGATGTTGGTAAAGTTACCATTATTTTTACCTGAATGAATAGATAGGTTTGCTATTCTTTAGTGATGACCATGAAAAATTGAAAATATATAGAAACTATTGCACTCCTCCCATTATAACCCACTTTAGGATAGCAGCTGACAATATTAGTAGAAAAATGATCTATGCAAAGTAATTATTAAGTACACACAGTGTAGCATACTAACAACTGCAAAATATAACTTAATTCAACACAAATAAGTGAACATTATGACCAAATCTCAAATTAAATTAAGAAAAACTTGTTTAATTACTTAGTATACATGTTTCTTCTTAAATATCCGACACACCCATACATGAGAAAATGATTTATCTTGACTTTTACTACTGGTCATGATAGAAGATAATGCAAATGAAAATCAACATTCTTAAGAAATAGTTTTGAACCATCTTCCAAAACCTAAAGTTTGAAGCTCTCTTGTGTCCTTCAGGACTTCCTCCTATCTTCAAAAGCATTTTGGTTCACCTTGCAAGAAATTTTGCAAAATTAAGTTAAATTGCTTTATCAAACACACACACATGCACGAAGTTGATATTGTATCAATGACAACTTTCGATACATATAAGAAACCTACATATACATGTTGATCTTATTTTAAAAGGATTTATACAATAACTTGTCATGCAGAAATAATTCAAATACATATATGTAGAACTAATTATAAAAGGACTACATAGTACCTTTTTCATCCTGCAGAGGCGGGATTTAATATTTTCAATAAATGGTGTAAAGCTAGTACAGTGAAAGAGTCAAAGATATGCGGGTTTATACTTAATAATACAGACCATATAAATTGAATGTATACTATTTATAATTATTCTATCTGTAACATACATAGTTTGAACAAAAAATAATTGGATCATTAGAACTCAACAAACCTGTCTTAGATCCGCCTCAGAGCATGGCATGTATGGACTGACTATCTGCTTCATAAGGCTTATGGAAGAAGTATTCAACAATATATGCAAATAGAGAAGTGATTCAGAATTGACCAAACGGTGTAGTAAATTTGTTTCCTCATCTTTAAAAACCAATTTGAGAAAGAAGATTATTTGCATAAGTCCTGTGGAGTTATACATGAGATGGGAAAAATCAAGAGCATAGAAGTATATAATTATGCTAAAATTACTCTATCAGTCGTATTGCAAAGGAATTTCTCTGTCCCTCTAATCTATCAACGCTGAGATTTTGAAATTAAAAGTACTAATACTTTTATCCACTCCTAATAGATAAACGAAGAGAACTGAAAATAAACTTATAACTCTTCAAATAAATATCTAAATGGCTTTATGTAAAACCGAACACACTCACACGAGAGAAATAATATTTGAGTGAAAAACTCTTGCTTTCATTGATGAGGGGAGTTCCCTATTTATACAAAAGAAACCTAGAGAAAACCTAACCCTAAACCTAACTTAGGGACCAAGTAAACTTAACGGGCTTGGCCCAATATACAATTTATATAACTAACCTAATATACATAACTAATCTATTTACAATACCCCCCCTCAAGTTGGAGCGTGAGGGTTCCTTATGCCCAACTTGTTAAGGAAGAATTCGAACTGGGCGCGTCCCAGCGCCTTCGTAAAAATATCAGCAAGTTGCGTGGTCGTAGGCACATAGCTGGGACGAATGACTCCTCCGATGATTTCATTCCGAACAAAATGACAGTCGACTTCGATATGTTTAGTGCGTTCGTGAAAGACAGGATTCCGGGAAATATGTAACGCAGCTTGACTGTCACACTTCAAATTCATCGGAGAATCGTGATCAATTCCAAGGTTCCATAAAATCCCTTTCAACCACTTCAATTCACACACCGTCATCGCCATCGATCTATATTCTGCCTCAGCGGAGGACCTCGACACGATCTGTTGCTTCTTCGTTCTCCAAGATATCGGCGAGTCCCCTAACGACACATACCAACCTGATAACGATCGACGTGTCAACGGACAGCCTGCCCAATCAGAGTCACACCACCCGTGCAATCTCAGATCACACTGAGAATGAAATACAGTGCCTTGTCCCGGACAGCCTTTCAAATATCGAACAACCCTGAGTGCCGCTTCCATATGCTCAATACGGGGACTCTGCATGAATTGCGACAACACATGCACACTATAGGACAAATCCGGTCGTGTAAAACACAAGTAAATCAATCTTCCAACCAGTCGCCGATAGCGTTCAGGATCTTTGATAAAACGACCAGTCGCAAGTGCCAAGTGATGGTTTTGTTCTATCGGTGTACCAACCGGTTTTACCCCCAACAAGCCTGCTTCCGATATGATATCCAGTGCATACTTCCTCTGACACAAGAAGATTCCTTTCGGAGCCCTTGCCACTTCAACTCCCAAGAAGTATTTCAAGGCACCTAAATCCTTCATATGGAAACATTTCGAGAGATATAACTTAAAAATTCGAATTGCCGTCGAATCATTACCAGATATAATCAGATCATCCACATAAACCAGCACATTTAAATGCACATTTCCCTTCTTCATCGTAAATAATGAGTAATCCGAATATGATTGTCGAAACCCATATTGCTTAAGTGCAGCAGACAACTTCGCAAACCAACATCGGGGAGCTTGTTTTAATCCATACAAAGATTTTCGAAGCCGACACACAGCTCCTCTCCCCGTCATGCGATGTCCCGGAGGCAATTTCATATATACTTCCTCGTGAAGATCACCATGAAAAAATGCATTGTGCACATCCATCTGATGCAATTCCCAATTTTTGGCAGCTGCTACGGCCAGAAAAACTCGGACAGTCACCATCTTTGCAACCGGTGCAAATGTCTCCGTATAATCAACCCCTTCGATTTGGTGATTTCCAAAAATCACCAGTCTTGCTTTGTACCTTTCAATAGTTCCATCCGAGTTGTACTTTATCTTGTATACCCATCGACATCCGAGGGCCTTCTTCCCGGTAGGCAAGCGAACTATCTCCCAGGTTCTGTTCGCTTCCAATGCCTTCAATTCTTCCCCCATGGCTGTTCTCTATTTGTCACTTTTTACCGCCTCCGAATAGGAGGTAGGCTCATGTCCTTGCGTTATAGCTGCAAGAAAACGCACATGTTTCGAAGAGAAATTATCACAATTGACATAGTGTGCTAGAGGATAGGGCTTACCAGAGGGTTGTTGAGAAATGGATGAACAAGCAAACTTTCGAACACAGGACGATACACGGTGACTCATCTTTTGGACCGTATTAGTAACAAAGTCTCTCAGCAAGATATTCTCTTTCTTAGTTCGTTTTCCCCGACCCAACTCTTTGGGTTCAACTTCGGGAACAACCTCAGGTTCAGCTTCCGGAGTCACCACTTCGGGTTCAATCACCGGAGTCATGACTTCGAGTTCAACACCCCCCTTCCTTGTACACTCTCATCTTCCTCCTCCAATGCAACAGTGACAGAAACCGTATCTTGTGTCCGTTTTTCGGCATCAGTCTCCTTGGATGCGAATCGAAATTCCTTTTCGTAAAACACCACATCCCTCGAGAACACAAACTCCTTTTCCTCCAAATCATACATTTTCCACGCTTTCTTCCCATTTGGATAACCCAAAAACACACATCGACGACTCCTACTTTCAAACTTGTCACTGGTTCCTTGATTGCGAGCATAACATAAGCAACCGAACACCCTCAAATGATCATAATTCGGTATCACACCCATCAAGATATCGTAAGGTGTCTTCCCATTCAACAACTTAGTGGGTGTCCGGTTAATCAAATAACATGACGTCTTCACACATTCTCCCCAGAAGTCAATCGGTAAATTGGCTTGAAAACGTAGCGCCCGTGCCACGTTTAAGATATGTCTATGTTTCCGTTCAACTCTACCGTTTTGCTGGGGTGTCCCCACACACGAAGTTTGGAACAAGATCCCTTGTTCGAGAAAATACCCTTCAGACTTACAAATTCGGTTCCATTATCACTCCGAACGCACTTAACCCGTTTATTGAATTGTCTCTCTACCATTGCAAAGAAACCTTTCAATTTTTGTCCGACCTCTTTCTTATCAACTAACAGGAACACCCATAATCCTCGTGAACAATCATCAACAACAGTCAAAAAATATGATGCACCACACGAAGACTCAATTCTATAAGGACCCCACAAGTCACAGTGAACTAAATCAAAAGGTTCAGCAGCTTTATTATTACTCGAAGGAAATACATTTTTAGTTTGTTTTGCCCTAAGGCATACATCAGATGCTTTTTCTTCTAAGCTACCTTTCCCACTATCTTCTAAGACTGAAAGAGATTTTGTTACTTGCATCGAAGGATGTCCCAACCTTTGATGCCATAAATCTACCACATCGACCTTCACAGCTTTCACCATGGGTATCGTCCGAAAGTAGTAGAGTCCGTTCTTTTGTTCACCCGCTCCAATCAACTTCCCCGTAGCCCGGTCCTGCATAACCCATAAATCATTAGTGAAATTTACATTGCAACCAACTTGATTAATTAATTGAGACACAGAAATCAAGTTGCAAGTCATTTCGGGCACATATAACACTCCGTGAAGAACCATGTCTTCGTTAAATCTGATGGATCCTTCCTGAGTCGCCATCGTACTGCTTCCGTTCGGTAAACCTACCGGACACTTTGGTATTGTTCGTAAATTCTCCAAAACACTTATCTGACCGGTCATGTGATTTGACGCCCCCGTGTCAATTATCCATGAAGGATGAGTTTTCTTACCGATCGATGGTTCACTTGTGCTTGCCTTCTCCTTTTTCAGCAAATCGAACAGTATCTGCAACTGATCACCTGTTATTCCGGACAGGTTAGTCTGTCCGGGCACACTCATGTGTCCGTTTTCTCCATTCTCGAGCTCAGCTTGAGCAGCATTTGCTCGATTATTGCCACGTCCTCGACCAGTGTTTAAACCAAACTGTTGATGTCCACGACCTCTTCCACCTCTGTTACCTTCAGTTCTTCCTCTACCACGTCCTCCATTCGAAGTGCCTTGCTTCGGATAATGCACCCACCCCTCCAGATAGCCAATAACTTCATAGCAGCGTTCCGGAGGATGTCCTCCTCGATCACACAAGTGACACTCCTTATAGCCTGTCTTCGGCGGCTGTGATCGTTGTGCAGCAAACGCCGTCACCTCCCCTCGTTCTTCCTGAGTTCATGCTATCCCTTTGACCCGTTCATCTTGGATTACCTTTTGGTAGACTTGATTCATCGATGGCAACGGCTCCTGAGCCAAGAGATTGGAACGGACAGTTCCATAAAGACTTTCATCCAGGCCCATAAGGAATAAGTGAACCCTATCATCTTCCCTTTTCTTCTCCAGTGCAACCGTTAGATTGCAAGTGCAGTTTCCACACGATCAAGTTGGAAACTTATCACAATTTCCTAGTTCTTCCCACAACATAGCCAGTTTTTCATAGTAAGCAGCAATAGTTAATCCCTTTTGCTTACAACCGGCCAAAGCCGCTTTTAATTCCTGAATCCGAGGTCCGTTTCCCACGGAGAAACGTTCTCGAATACTCTCCCACAAATCTTTTGCTACTTCCATGTGCGATATGGTGGTCCGAAGAGTAGGCTCGATCGAATTCCTAATCCACGACACCAGAAGAGAATTGATAGTCCACCAGTCCTCATAATCGATCGACTTTTCATCGGGCATCTTGATCGATCCGTCAACAAAACCAAACTTCTTCCTTGCACGCAACGTTCTAACCGACCGCGCCCATTCCTCATAGTTTTCACTGGTCAACTGGACCTGTGTGATAATCAAACCAGGATTATCATTCGAGGTGATATCGTACGGAGAGATTGTCTTCCGTACGACTGCATCATCACCTTTTGGAGCCTCCATTACTTTTCTACTTGAAGAGTTTCACGATGGCTCTGATACCATGTAAAACCGAACACACTCACACGAGAGAAATAATATTTGGGTGAAAAACTCTTGCTTTCATTGATGAGGGGAGTCCCCTATTTATACAAAAGAAACCTAGAGAAAACCTAACCCTAAACCTAACTTAGGGACCAAGTAAACCTAACGGGCTTGGCCCAATATACAATTTACATAACTAACCTAATATACATAACTAATCTATTTACAATACTTTATCACGTAAGAGAAGTTTTAGGAGTATCATGGATCAGATACTTGAACGTGCAACCAAAGCAGTTTTAGATAACCTATTTTTCAGTTTTTTCTTTTCATATGATATCTTTCATTATAGTTACCTTTCATTTTTTTAAAAAAATAAAAAATAAAAATCACGTAGGACAAATTTTAGGACTCTATCCCGAATGAAACTGCTACATCGTGTGAGAAGCAGTTATCATGAAACTTGAAATTCACTTCGATTACTTCTCCAATGTGCAAAGAAACTGCTCAGGTGAATAATAGTATTTTCTTTTAAAAAAAAATTCACAATTACTAAAGCACATCAAATTTAAAAACTAATTCATAATTACTAACTAATTCACCTAATTTAACTACTTTGTCCTAAAATCTAATACATGGCTTTTTTTGACATGCCACTTGGCTACTTTCTATAGGCTTACTACCCTCCTTTTAATATAATATAGATATAGATATAGATATAGATATAGATAACTTTCAAATACAGATATCTTTTTTAAAAATTCAAAGCATAAAAAATATTTAATTATTTTTTAGTTTAAATTCAAATTCTTCTAACTAATTAACCAATTAGTTATTTGTCCTAACTAACAATAGGTGTTCCAATCAAGCTTTGACACTTGGCTAAACATGGTTGGCTACAACACTCCTTTTAATATATACTAGTATAGTACCCTTGCAATTGCGCGGAGTATATCAATTGAGACGTATAAAGTTGTAATATAAAAATTTGTCACTTTTTAGTGTTAAAACTATGTTTGCACAACGGTTAATCGTCTGAATAAATTGAGGATTAATTTTTAATAGATTGGAGAAAGACATACAGGATGGATAAAATATGTTATTTCAATAGCAAATACATTATTGTTCTCAAAATGGACGATTACAGGTGAATAGGAGTAGCATAAGTGTAGACTGTTCATTGAAAATAATCTAGAGAACCAAGTGGTAAACAAAAGCAGATTGCTTGAGTTGTCCTGTAGTAGCACAAGAAAAAGATTGGCTTCGTTGGCAAACCTGCTCAAATTAATTACATCCCTTGAGTTTTTCGATGTATTTGCAAGTCTCATAGCGATCTTTCAACTACAAATCCCAGTGATGGTACTTATACAGATATGATTAGTTTTTAAAGAAAAGATGATCACTATATTAAGTTAAAAGGCCGTAAGCAAGCATTAAATAACAATTTTACTTACCGCCCAATATAAATTATATCCATTGATATTTAATTTAATTTTTAGCTTCTTTAGGCCTCCAAATTTCTGTTGCAAAATCTCAAACTTCAATTGTTGCAAAGATTAAGCTTTAGTACGACCTAATTGTGATGTAGATGACAGTAACGTAGGTCAAGGAATTGTTATTTCCAGCAAAATTGGAACTCGAGTGATTATTAATATCAAAACTCGTATTTTAATATTTTAATGATCCTTTACGATTGGGGTTTCAGTTGTTTTTTGTCTCCGTAGTATTTGAATTGAATTAAATTAATAAAAGTACTTCCCATAGTGTGATAATATTCCTGATAATATTTTAAATAAGGGGCAATCAAAAGTGCAATAAAGCGTGCGACTAATGATACACTTGTAATGAACTGACGGTTTAAGAGGAATTTCTGGTATCCTACTTTTGAAATGAAGACCAGGTAATTCCTGTTTAGTTCTGATATTAACAAATGAATTAAGATAACAGAGGGGATAAGAATCATTCATCTTCCAAGAAAGGCACGGGGTATTGTAAAAACACACCATATCAAGAGGAGGAAGTCATGAATACAAAAATAATTCATACATGACTGGAACCGCAATCTGTTTTATTTGGCGCATGCACATAGCAGGTAAATTTTGACCTCAAAAAGTCACTATTCAGCAAAATACTCTAATTGTGGGTGATCTTGTTAAAGATTTTACAGATAATCCTATTTTAAATATTTCCTTGAAATATAAACTGGGAAGTATATACTTTTAGCAGTTGTAGTTAGATATTTCACATGTCATGTTGTCTTATTTTCTATGTAGGTGCATGACGGATGGACAAAATGCTCAAAGTTTTTCAAAGAGCTCTATTTATGGTACTGGGTTTGTAAGACTCCGACGTCCGTTGAGGTTATTCCTAATCAGGCTAAAACAGACACAGTTTCAGAAGCTTCACCAACTTTTGCTCTCAGTGCCCAAATGAACTAATCTGTCCGCTTTGACTGTGAGTCTGATTGAATTGAACCTACCCCGGCCCTGTAAAACTAACTGATGAAATGCAAACAGCAGAAACTATTTTGCAGTATATTTAAATAACATGGTTAGACGGAAAAAATGTTCGGATCAGTTCTCGGTATGTATATCCAGTGTTAATCCATGTGGCTGGCGCTGCAGAATTAAAGGAATTTTCAGATGAAGATTCCTACTCCATTGAAGGTTCTAATTCCATGTTTAAGCTAAAATATCTGTAACATGAAAAACTGTTTAAAAGGTAATCGACTAAAAAGATGACAGCATCAATCATTGTGAGATAAACAGAGTTACCGAACTTTTCACAACTCTGGTATAGAAGAAGATGTCAGCTCTGTGATGTTTCAACTCATGGAAATATTTGACAAATATTGTTATGTAAACTACAGATTCATCATAGTTAAACTGTAAAAGAGTAAGTTGTACCTATACTTCAGTGGTGGATCAAACTATACTTGATTAATTAGAACGCAGACTTCAGTTTCATAATGCTAGTCTTTTAGATGAAATGCTAGTCTTTCCACAAGAGGTTCTCTATGGTGGATTGGAAATTTGAATATTCTCCAAGCTGCTTCACAAGATGAAATATATCGACAATCATAATACTCTACTTTTGATGAACCTTCATCCTGCAAACTTTGAGTAAATGCAGCAGTGACACGATCATGTCCTTTATTGACGTACTTAAATAAGTACTTTATGGATCTTAATTGATTGCACCATTGAACATTAATATGGGCACCATATTTTAACAATAAGAATTGATTGTGCGGCACCACAAACCTGTTATCCAAGTCAACACCATTCTTCTTTATAGTTCTGCCATCATCCCTTCTTCTATAAACAGGATATCCATCTTCATCTATTGTTGTTGAATCAACAAACTTTTTTGGGAAGTGTTTTGAACATTTTCCATTTTGCATACATGGAGAAGATTTTCTAGCAGAACCACACGGACCGTGTACCATAAAATTTTGAACGGCATTGTAATAATCTTTATCCTCAAACTCATCAGGTATTTCAGCAGAAATTATTCGATCAATATCTGAAGCTGTTGGATATTTGTTATGTTCATGTAGGAAAAGCAAGATATGAGCATGAGGCAATCCTCGTTTTTGAAATTCAATCGTATAAATCACTGCATCAAAAAGTAAATAAAGAATTAGATTATTATTTTTTTAGCAACTGTATACTAAGAATTTTTTACTAAATATCTATTTAAGAAGATTGTTGAGATACCTGCTTTTACAGCTCCAAAAACTTGATTTTCTCGCAAGTCCTTTATTAAGTGATCCAATTTTATTTTGAAAAGCCTTGCTAGAATGTCTGGTCGATCCTCGGACTTAAATCCCCTATGCCTTACAAATCTGTGAATCTCAGGCCACTTTGGGTTGCAGGTAAATGTGATAAAAAGATCAGGGTATCCAGCCCATTTGCATATTGCCATTGCATCTTGGTAATTTTGGATCATGTATCGTGCACCTCCAACAAAGCTAGAGCCAATAATTACCCTTTGCCCTATAGAAGAAGGATCTGTCTCTCCATGCAAAACAGCATCTGCTAAGCCTTTATACATCGCAACTCTCAATTGTGTTTGATGAGTTCTAATATATTTCAATCGAGAAGATTCAATTATTGTATATCCATCCACTAAGAACTGTTGAAATAATCTACCAGCAGACACAATTGTTGGAAATTCATTGTTTCTTTCTTGAATTTTGTAAGCAAAATATTCTCGCATGCTCACAGCTTGCCTTCCTCCATTCTTATCCCCATTCAAAGGTATGTCCTCCCTGTATCCATCTTCACCATATGGAAATAATAAAGGATATTGTAAACCCAAATATGCAGCATTCAATTCATTTATCCTTTGTAATTTTCCATTTTTTTTTCAATAATAATATCTCTATCTTCTCTAGACGGTTCAAAATCTCCAACAACCAAAGCAGCTACCTCTGAAGTCGTAGGTAAGTTGTATGTTCTTCCATCGGTGTTTCTTTTGCCTATCAACCTAAGTCTAACATTGGAGCCATCATCTTCTTGAAATCTATCTCTGAACATTCTAAATGTTTTTGTCAAAACATTGTGATCATCAAGCATTTGCTTCAAATCAGAAACAATTTCAGCATGAAGTTTGTTCAAATTTTGACCACCACTGTGAAAAGAAGATTTCAGTTGTTAGTATAAAATTTTATTATAACAGTACAGACACGTTGAGAAAAGAGATTTCACTTGTTAGCAATGCACTTTCGTTCTAGTAGTAAGCCATAATTTCTTAGCATGTTTCAGATTTCAGTTTCACCACAACCAAATTACTATTGAATGATTAGCAAATTATGGCTTCGCTGAAACTTTATGTTTTTTAGATCTCACACTTTGTGCTTATACTGACACAAGTAAGTTCTATTATATATATAAGTAGTAAAATAGAACTAAACCTTATTCCAACCAGTATCACCTTTGGGAGTTATTCATTTCTAATTCTTTATGTTCTAACCTGAATCACTGGCGCTTCCATATCCTCCAAATATGATAAATTTATTATTCAATCCTATATGTCTGCACATTTAACGTGTATATGACACTCATCTCATCGATATATTACGCATAGATCTAATATTCACTCACATAAGATTTATTTATCTCAAAATTTTATTCGAGACTTATCTTTCTCTTTGTTAGAGAACATCATCTCATTAGAGTCCTGTAGCAGTCTATCATTTCAACCATCATACTTTCCTATATCAATCTTCTGTTAAAGTGTAAAGTGTGACCAATAGTTCGGATAAGCTCAATCCATTCTACAGCAATAACAAAGTCACAAAGATTTATGTTACTAATACTTTAATATCATCTATGAACTTCTTCAGAATATTTAGAACATTAAATTTGAGCCCTGGTATTCTAAAAAGTGTACGTACACTACTTGAACATGAAAATGTTAGAACGAATGCACCACATACCAAACCATTGAGAAGCACATTAATTAGTAATAAGATTTGGTATCTATTTGACAGATGAAAATGCTGAACACTTGCAAAAGCGGTGAAACTTCTGCAATATATGGAGGATGCCATATATAGTAGGCCCTATTATTGAATGCAGGTGATGAAAGAAGACTGGGATGTTGACATTGTAATCCGTAAGTGTAACAGATACAATGTGTGTAATACTAACCTTACGGCATTAATTCTATTTTGCACTTCATGTTCTGTATCATAAATATATAATTGCGAGAACTTTGGTTCGGATCCCTCGGGAGGCAATAAACTTCCAATTTGATGGTAATTCTGCCCACGCAACCTGAAAGTTCTAGGACCTTTTGTGTTGTTGATGGAGACATCAATCTTTCCTCCCATAGATGTAAATGAGAACATAGA
Source organism: Petunia secreta (assembly GCA_029990175.1). NCBI lineage: Eukaryota > Viridiplantae > Streptophyta > Magnoliopsida > Solanales > Solanaceae > Petunia > Petunia secreta. The sequence continues at coordinate 5,865,817 of JARKIP010000061.1, forward strand.
ATTATAACTTCGAATATTTTCTTGAAAATGGTCACTCTTAGGTCCTGCGTATCATAAGAGCAGTGCATTGATGAATATATATACTGACATATATCTATAGTTAAATGAAATGCTCACTGTAATATATATAATAATTACAATAAAAGAGATGTTTCCTCGAACCTGAACCAAACAACAATTGTTTTAAAATTTCTGGAGGCTTTTTCACAGTGGGTAGCTTTATCTTTCCACCTTGGCAACATAAAGAGAACTTTGGATGTTTAGGCTTATAACGCTTTTCAGTTCTTTCTTCGTACCAAAAATATGCCCCACAATTTTCACACGCATATGTAGCATCTCCAATATCCCAATATCCTAATAATTTAAAATTGAATTTAAAATATAATAACATTATATATAGCTATAATTATCTACATATAATAGAAAGACGCATCAAACATACCTTCACTGCAAATGTCTCCGAATTCGACGCCATCCTCTAATGAAAAAAAGGATAATAAATTCTTAGTGTAATAATTAATATTCTTAACGCTGTGATTTAATTTTGCATTAATAATACTTTGTGAAATATTTAATTCATATACCTTCATAGTCATTTTCATTTTCATATATGTCTTCACTTTCATCGTCTATGATTGGTTGCTTTCCATGATCTGTTAATCAATATATAAAAATAACTTTTACTATGTGTTTGTACAGCGATTCATAACATATCAACTAATCTAAGGTATAAGTAACTTAAGATACTAACCTGGAACAGAATAAGGATAGTTTAAATCAGGCAAATTATGATGTTTTTGCATATTTGGGTAAACACTTTGAATACCTACAATAAGTTGATATAACACATGAACAAAAATAACAATGACATTCAGATTAGATAATGTTCTAGCAGGTTGGATACCGACACATAAGTTGATATAACACATGAACAAAAATAACAATGACATTCAGATTAGATAATGTTCTAGCAGGTTGGATGTTAATTGTAAGGAGATTGTGTCATTACCTTGATCGTCTGGATTATCATTTAAATCAGTGATTTTATCTTCAACACATGTAGATGATTCTTCATTTAAATCAGGAAGTCTATTTCCATTTCCCCTTTTTTGATTTGCATTTTCAAATTCTGGTATTAACATAAATGTTAGATGATCGAATAAATTAAACCTTATAGCTTACATAAATAGATAATACAAATAAAGTAATACAAATAAGAAAACTAACCATTTATTATATGACGCGATGGATTAATTGTTTCTTTTGTATAGATCCGAATCCCTCTTGCATTTCTAGAAACGTGATTGTCTGTAGAATGAAGCGCATTCTCTTTACAATTAATAGCACTAAATAAACTGTTGAAATAGAGAATTATAAACTATTTTACGAAATGCTGTTGAAGCAGAAAAGTTTATAGATATTCAAATTTTTATTATTTCAATAAGTTAAATGTACTATATTTACCTCAACAACAAATAGGTCTAAGCAAACCATATAATAGAATAGTGAAATGTATCATTACCTTGGTTGTCCGGATCTTCATTTAAATCTGGAAGTGAAATTTCCTTCGCCTTTTTGTGATACGTATTTGGAAGGTTTGGCACTTAGATAATCGAATTGGTTAAACCTTTAAATTTTTCATAAATAGAGATACAAATATAGTAAGAAAAAAACAAAAACTAACCGTTTGTTATATCACGCAAAGGATTAAAAGTTTGTTCTGTGCAGACTGTAATCCTTTTCGCTCTTGCTTGATCAATACTCTCTGTAAATAGTTGCATTATGTGTACATTTAATATTACAAAACAACAGTATTGGAAGAAATAATTTTAAATAACTTAACCAAAAGCTGTCGAAACAACAAAGTTTGGAGAAATTGGAGTGTTTATTTATACAGTAACATACATGTCACCTGTCTAGAAATTAATTCGATTTAGATAATGTATAACTAGACATGGTTACAAACAATATTTTTGAAGGTAGTGATGAAGTTCTTACCATTTCTATCCATGAAAGATCTTGCTTTTTTCTTATTTCCCAAGTTTATCTGGTCGGTTCTTCCTTGTTTTCTCCTTTGTTTTTCCATTGGACATAGGTTATATGATATAAGGATTATGGTGGAATGTGTTTTGCTTAGAGGATAGGCAGATTTGTTTTTTTTTTTTTGCTGGTTCTTGAGTCACGGTTATCTTTTCCCAGTATGTAGCAGTTTAATTTTTTTTTTTGTTTTTGGCTGTTTGACTTCATGTACTAACTTTTTGAATTTCTTTATTTTTGTTTTTCCTTTTTTTAATTATTGACTATTGTGTGGTTATTGCTTATTTCGTCCATTAATGTATTTAATGTTCTTAGTGTTTCTTGGATCATGGCCTCAATCTGATACCTTTCGGAATAGTATTGCTTTTATGGAGAGCTTGATTTTTACTAAATCCGTTATGTTTTGTATTTTTCTATAGCCTCTTTTCTTTTCTGTTATTAGTCATTGGAGAATTTCTTCTCGCATTTTTCTTTAATTATTAATCTATTTTAAGGTGGATATAACTGGTATACTATAATTTCTTCATTAACTTGTCGTTGCAATAGCTGGTATTGTTTGGAAATTTTGCGGGATGTCCTTGTCAGCCAGTCCTCGTAAATTGCAATTCCAAGTGGTGTCTATTCAGTGTGCGTGTGTGTGTATTGTCCGAGTCTGTTTCTTGTGATGATGCTGTAGTGTTTAGGGATATTTGCAGGGTGTGTTTGTAAGTGTTAGTAGAGGTAAGAGGAGGTTCAAGTCTGTTCATAGGCTGTGAGGTTTATGTCTATAATTTCTTTGTTTTTTTAAATGGTTTGTGGAGGGACCAATGGTGCAGACTATCTTGGTTTTTCTTGGATAGTTCAGATACACATTTTCGTGACCCAGAACGTAAGCACCGGACTGAAGCACAAATAATGGAAGAAGATTACCAGTTCGCACTTTTAAGGACGAAATGACTTATTATTCAAAGAATGCAGTAATACAACCAAGCAAACAGTGAAAAGGGAGACTCTTGATACTGAAAACCAAATCATCAATATAAGCTTCATTTATTTAGCTCAACTTAGCAATTTAAAATTTCAGAAAGGCATTGTAAAGTGGCAGATGTGCTAAACTCCTCGTTAGACGGAACGGCTTCTTTACTCTTCTTTTTCACAGTGTTCCTCTTTTTGCCCTTATCTACCAAAAGTTTTTCAAAGAGCTTTATTTATGGTACTGGGATTTGTAAGACTCCGACGTCCGTTGAGGTTATTCCTAATCAGGCTTTTCCAGTATATTTAAATAACATAGTTAGATGGAAAAAATGTTCGGATCAGATATTGGTATGTATATCCAGTGTTAAACCATGTGGCTGCTGCTGCAGAACTAAAAAAGTATACGCCGTGAGGCAACATGATATGCAATTCAGCATCAACAGCTCATATGGGAAACTATACTGTTTCTGATACTTTACAACAAAAATAAGTTGGTCAGCTCAGCCTTTTGACGAACTAAAGATTCTTAAGAGCTCAGAAACTATTATTAATGGATAACTGACCTAATCGTGCTTTCAAATACTCTAGTATGATAGACTATAATGGATGATAGACTGTCACTTAGTAGTGCATACTTTTCTTCTGTAATCACTGATATCTAATCTGAAAAGGTCCTAGAAATCATGAATGACTTTAGAATAGTTTAAGTGTCATCGCTGACTGCATTTGCCAAGATTGTACAAATTGAATTGAGGATGACATGTGAATAAATTCTGCTTTATATGAATACAATTTGTCAATCTAAGTAAGCAATTCAAAGATTATTATTTCTCTCATGGAAGAGATTTTTTTCATGCTACAACAGCTCTTGATCTACTTCATTCAGGTGAAAGTGGCTTGCTGTAAAGTGGTTGTCCTTAAACTTTTGATCTTACCTGAGACGCGTGCTGTAATTCGAGCAGGCATGCTGAAATGCAGAGATAAATCAACTCTAATTGGAGATACATAATTTTTAAAATTCAATTGTTGGATCTCTAATACGGCCATTCAAAAGACAGCCTGAATTTGCAATATGATCACCCTATTACTCGTACTTAAAGAAGTTTACTGGAACATCAATCTGTTTTATTTGGCGCATGCACATAGCAGGTAATTTTTTTACCTCAAAAAGTCACTATTCAGCAAAATACTATAATTGTGGGTATATACTTTTAACAGTTGTAGTTAGATATTTCACATGTCATGTTGTCTTATTTTCTATGTAGGTGCATGACGGATGGACAAAACGCTCAAAGTTTTTCAAAGAGCTCTATTTATGGTACTGGGATTTGTAAGACTCCGACGTCCGTTGAGCTTATTCCTAATCAGGCTTTTCCAGTATATTTAAATAACATGGTTAGATGAAAAAAATGTTCGGATCAGATATTGGTATGTATATCCAGTGTTAAACCATGTGGCTGCCGCTGCAGAACTAAAGGAATTTTCATATGAAGATTCCTACTCCATTGAAGGTTCTAATTCCATGTTTAAGCTGAAATATCTGTAACAGAAAAAACTGTTTAAAAGGTGTAATTTAATATCCATTAATCGACTAAAAAGACGACAACATCAATCATTGTGAGATAAACAGAGTTACTGAACTTTTCACAACTCTGGTATAGAAGAAGATGTAAGCTCTGTGATGTTTCAACTCATGGAAATATTTGACAAATATTGTTATGTAAACTACAGATTCATCATAGTTAAACTGTAAAAGAGTAAGTTGTACCTATACTTCGGTGGTGGATCAAACTATACTGGATTAATTAGAACGCAGACTTCAGTTTCATAATCATCAAAACACTCTTGAAGAATAAAATGACTTATCGAAATAATTCACAGTGATTTAAATCATTAAATGAATCAAGATCATGAATTGAAAAAGACAGAACGGGTATGAGTACATATGAAAATTCAAGAACTTACACCTTCAATGCTAAAACTGACTATGCCGCAGTTTGCTACCTACTATAAAGACAACACATATGATGAATATCTCATACTCCAACAAATGTAATTCAGCATGAGCCGCTCCAATGTTGATTGGGGTGCTCCACAGTATATAGATTCAGTTTGTGTTTTTCCATTAGCCCTTTATCTCCTATGTTGCAATTTATTTCACGAGTCCATGTTCAAAAGTGTACTGTAGATGAAATCTGCAGCAAAAGCACTTTGTAGTTGTCACCATATGGCAAAAGCTTCTACATAGTGCACCATTAAGGCAGCAGGGGTCAGCAGTTCATCCTCGTAGCTCATCGCCACTTTCAGTGGTCATCAAGGACCAGTATGGCAAGTAGTTTGGGCTTACCCTAAGTTTGGCTCCCTCATTGCTTCCTGTTCTTCTGATGGAAGGTAATTATCTGGAAGGAAGGCACTCACAATTATTGGAGCTCAGCACATGTTTTTGATGACCATAAAGCTTCAGTCGATTCAATTGCTTGGGCTCCTCACGAGTTGGGTCTTTCTTTGGCTTGTGGATCGTCTGATGGGAACATTTCATTTTTCACTGCAAAATGAGATGGTGGTTGGGAGACATCACGGATCGATCAAGCTCATCCAGTTGGTGTTACATCTGGTTCATGGGCTCCATCAACAGCTCCTGGCTCTCTCAGAAGCACTGATCGGCTTAATCCTGTTCAGAAGCTTGCTTCTAGTGGCTGCGACAATACAGTTAAAGTGTGGAATCTCTTTAACGGAACTTGTAAAATGGATTGGTTCCCAGCTGTTCATATGCACAGTGATTGAGTTCAAGTGCAACAGGATATTTATACTCTTTTAACTTTAGCTCAGTTAATAAAGTTGACCACGCAAAGAAGGTAACCTCAGTTTTTTCCTCAAAAAATAAAGAAGAAACAGTTTTCTCCTTGGACATTGTATATAATGGTTTGTGTACAGCCTTTGTGCGCAGATGTGCGTGTGCGTGTCTGTGTCGCTCTGTGTGTGTAAGTGTGTGTGTTTGTGTCTGTAATCATGTTACCATTCTCAAAACTATTCAGTATTTATGAAATAGTAAAGTTGTGATAAAAAAACAAAAGACGGGTAAACTCCATTTGATTGTCAATAAAAAGGTGAATCATGATATGATCTTGTAATGTAACTAAAATAAATTTCAGAAATATAAGTAATTATAATTATTTGAAACCTGACCTTTAGAAAACACCTTTATGCCGAGTAGCACATGTATAATGTTGTAATGCTTAGTGACCTGTAAGCTGCGGCAATGAGAGATTTCTATTTCGTGCACAAGCTACTCAACCACAGGATGCCTCTGTTTCAATTTTCACGACAGGAACTTATATTACATAGTACATTTTGAAATGAAAAACATGTATGCTGACGCAATGTGAGTTTTCTATTTCGTGCACAAGCTACTCAACCACAGTATGCCTCAGTTTCAATTTTCATTAAAGGAACTTATACTACGTAATACATTCTGAAATGTAAAACCTGTATGCTGTCGCAATGTGAGATTTCTATTTCGTGCACAAGCTACTCAACCACAGGATGCCTCAGTTTCAATTTTCATTACATGAACTTATATTACGTAGTACATTCTGAAATGAAGAGGACCTTCACACGCAACAGAAGCTGTATCCAAATCTGCCGAATCACTCATGTTATGATTATTTCATTTTTTTGGGCAAACTATACTAATCAAAATATAGAATGACACATTATCTCTAACGATTGGACTTTAACTTCTCGCTAATAGTTGATTTCTATTACTTAGAAATGATACTATCATCAGCCACATCTATTATAGAGGGAACATTTCATTTTTCACTGCAAAATGAGATGGTGGTTGGGAGACATTACGGATCGATCAAGCTCATCCAGTTGGTGTTACATCTGTTTCATGGGCACCATCAACAGCTCCTGGCTCTCTTGGAAGCACTAATCAGCTTAATCCTGTTCAGAAGCTTGCTTCTGGTGGCTGCGGCAATACAGTTAAAGTGTGGAATCTATTTAACGGAACTTGTAAAATGGATTGGTTCCCAGCTCTTCATATGCACAGCGATTGAGTTCAAGTGCAACAGGATATTTATACTCTTTTAAATTTAGCTCAGTTAATAAAGTTGACCGCACAAAGAAGGTAACCTCAGTTTTCTCCTCAAAAAATAAAGAAGAAACAGTTTTCTCCTTGGACATTGTATATAATGGTTTATGTACAGCCTTTGTGCGCAGATGTGCGTGTGCGTGTCCGTGTCGCTCTGTGTGTGTAAGTGTGTGTTTGTGTCTGTAATCATGTTACCATTCTCAAAACTATTCAGTATTTATGCAATAGTAAAGTTGTGATAAAAAAAACAAAAGACGGGTAGATTCCATTTGATTGTCAATAAAAAGGTGAATCATAATATGATCTTGTAATGTAACTAAAATAAATTTCAGAAATATAAGTAATTATAATTATATGAAACCTGACCTTGAGAAAACACCTTTATGTCGAGCAGCACATGTACCAAGTTGTAATGCTCAGTGACCTGTAAGCTGCGGCAATGAGAGATTTCTATTTTGTGCACAAGCTCCTCAACTACAGGATGCCTCTGTTTCAATTTTCAAGACAGGAACTTATATTACATAGTACATTTTGAAATGAAAAACCTGTATGCTGTCGCAATGTGACTTTTCTATTTCGTGCACAAGCTAGTCAACCACAGTATGCCTCAGTTTCAATTTTCATTAAGGAACTTATATTACGCAGTACATTCTGAAATGTAAACCTGTATGCTGTCGCAATGTGAGATTTCTATTTCGTGCACAAGCTACTCAACCACAGGATGCCTCAGTTTCAATTTTCATTACAGGAACTTATATTACGTAGTACATTCTGAAATGAAGAGGACCTTCGCACGCAACAGAAGCTGTATATTTCATTTTTTTGGGCAAACTATACTAATCAAAATATAGAATGACACATTATCTCTAACGATTGGACTTTAACTTCTCGCTAATAGTTGATTTCTATTACTTGTAAAGGATACTATTATGCATAGCAATTAACAAACTTTTATAACACAAAAAAGGAAAGTGCAAATTACAGTAAAGAGTCTGTATCTCTTAAAAACAGATAATTAGAAACTGAACTAACTTAATTGAAATATAGATGAAACATCCAGGAAATTGTACTGCCTTTCTATTTTTTCTCCTTCTTAATAAGTCTTTTCAGCCTGTTGCTTGAGAGTTGTGCACTGCTATCATCAGCCACATCTATTATAGAGGATCTATTGTCCAGTCTAGTTCTCTTAGCAGGTATTTTTGTAGGAGATATCTCATCAATATCAGCCATAGAGTCCTAAAAATAAGAAGAAGTAATTTTGACACAATGGTATTAAGATTGTACAGAATAATTTTGCCGATTTTTCACAACAACTTGACCAATCGTAATGTTAATGCAGGACGACAGATTGTCAGAGTCAGATGCGTGCAATAGACACAAGATATTGATTATTGAGTGGCATGTAAAATATTAAGCTTAGATTCTTACCGTGAACTCCTTATCTGTAACCGCTGTCCCATCATTGTTGAAGTCGTGATCCTATTAAATCAGAATATTAACAAATATTGTAAGGTAGTAAGCTAGATCAAATATGTAATATAAAATGTTGTTACTTGGTATAAACTGTTTATATATCAAAAGAAATGGCCAAGAAATTAAACAATATAAAACCTCATGTCAAGTTTTGTGACAACTTCCAACTATATATCCTTCATTTATAGAAGCAACCATACTGAGCTTATTTTTAGTGTAACTTGGTTAATGATCATCTTCAACTCATTTTCATACCAAATAAAATCAACCCCAAACAGAAGTCCAAAATAAGGAAACACATTGAGTTGATATAACATCGGTTAATAAGCACATAACAGGTGTTACTAAAATTAGTCTTTCTGTTAAGTGCTTTTCAGTTTCCTATGAATCTAGTGTCATTAAGGAGTGTTTTTGCCATTGATGAAGTTTGACTAAAAGAATTGCTGGTCTTTATGTGATCACTTAAGGTAGTAATTAGTATAACTTACATTCAGCTTTTCTTTTGGGGGTAGCTGATCGAATTCTTTTATAAGGTCTGGATCATCGCAAATCTTCATAACATTGTAGACTTCTTTCTGTTTGGCAATGTTTTCACTTCTAACAAAAACCTTGAACAGCAGCTTCCGTTCGAGAATGTCATCAACCTCCAATGGATAGGATAAATCAGCAGCAGCAGCAGAGGAAGTCTGAGATATATTAGCTTTAGTTTGTGTAATGAAAATAAAATAAGCAGTTAGTACGCAACATACCTCCATTAATCCTTCAGTTAATTCATGAGCCGATCTTCCTATTAGTCTTTTTGCTTCTCTATCCCACAACAATAGACTAATAAAGCCAGTTGCATCAAACATTCTCACCGGAATTCTAAACCTGACACAAATGTATGATAAAAAATATAAAGTCGGATATCTAAGAAAACAGAATTTTATGAAAACATAGATTGTAATCAAACTTATGATCAACGGAAGGATCAGTTTGTTCACACTTTGGGCAATACAATTTCGAGCCCAGTTTGTCAACCTTCTTTGTGCATTTCTTGCATCCCAAATATGACCAGCCTTTTTCAATATCCGATAGTATTATTGTTGTTCCTGCACTTGAAATAAATTAGAAGATACAAAAACCTGCAGCAAAGGATCTGTTAGTATAGGACGATCCCGAGCCCACAAGTTACTTGTGTCTCCTTAAGAAATCTAACCCCCTCACGATGCCCAAGGTTCACGGGTTAATTTCTCCCAGGATGGAACGGGATAACAATTCTACCGTAGCGGCACTTCAAACGGTTAGAACACGGCGAACACAAAGAACGGAGCAAATCACACGACTCACTTAATATGCAGAAAGAGAGGGGATGCAGTGAGATATGCTTTCTGTCAGTGATTTTCTCTGCCCGAGTGTTTCTATTTTCTGCCCGAGGTTACGTATCCTCTGTCCGAGGTTACGTCTCTATCTGTCCGAGTTTGAATCTCTGTGGAGTCTCTATCTCAGAACTTCAGTCTATGTCTGTGTTCTATGTTGTCTGTCTTCTGTCTGTCGTGATCAAGGACTGACAAATGACCAGTATATATAGACATCCAAGGGCGGTGAAGAGACACACCTGGTGATTAATGAGAAAACGTGGGAGACTTAATTGTCCACTAATGACTGACTTTAATGTGGAGCAATTAATCTATCAATAATGACTGACTTTAATGTGGAGGAATTAATCTACCACTAATGACCGACATTAATGAGAAGACGTGGAGGGAAAACGTGGAGGAACTAATCTGCTGATGTTGCTTCAGCTGCCCGGGTACTGAACCACTTCAGCTGCCCGTTGCTGACTCACTTCAGCTGCCCGTTACACAAACGGAGCTGCCCGTTACACAAACGGATAAATATTAATTAATTAATATTTTTAATTTTGTTGGTCCAAAAATTTAATTCAATCAATCATATCAATTGACCGAATCCGATGCCGAAGCCGAAGCCGAAGCCGAAGCCGAAGCCGAAGCCGAAGCCGAGACGAGCGACGACGACGGCGCGAGGCTTCCCTTCTTCTCAACCCTTTTAAGAGCTAAGAGAAGTAAATCTCTATTTAAAACCAACAAAATCCTTTTCCTCTACCAATGTGGGAGAAAGTGCATTTCCCTACAAAAGGGAACCTTTTCACCCTTTCACCCATTTCCCATTCACATTCTTCCATTAAACCCAACAATCCCCCACATGAATGGGGAATGGCTGAATGGACATATGCATGACAGACTTGTGTGATTTGCAAGAAAGAATTAGTTGCATCTGGATAAGTAGGTTTCCCTTTGAACTTTCCGTAGTGAACATACATCGGATATACTCGGTCAATCGGTAGATTTGATATCTTTGAACCGTTGAGCTTTAGTGTATACCTAGACAACGTAAGTCACACAACTAACCCTTAACCGTCTTTGGTTCTCACTGTTGTGTTCGTTTCAGCCATGAACACCGCCTGGTTTCATAAGTGCTTAAAGAATTGGCCATACAGAATTCTCCTTGAAGTGGCTTACACTTCACACTTACATAGGTAATTTCTAAACGTGTAATCCTATAGATATACCCTATTTGATAACCACAATATCAAACTTAGATAATCATTAAAAATGCATCTAGAATTTTATCCTTGGTACTTGAACATTGTCTCATCACGAGAATGGACCAAACATTTAATTGACAATGTTGGACCGTCATACACAACTTTGTATTCTCCTTGAACCTAGTTCTTGGGATCTCCAGTCTCCTAGGTAGAGTTGCCGCCGTGATGACTTGTCCTTGGCCATAGTCCCATTCCCTTCGATGAACATTCAACCTCCTCTCTAGTTAGGCCTTTTGTAAGCGGATCCGCCACATTATCCCTTGATTTCACGTAATCAATGGTGATAATTCCTCTAGAGAGTAGGTCCCTAACGGTTTTATGCCTTCGTCGTATGTGACGATTCTTACTGTTATACATGACATTCCTCGCTCTTCCTATAGAAGATTGACTATCACAATGTATACAAATTGGTGTCAACGGTTTAGGCCAGAACGGAATGTCTTCCCAAAAATTCCGAAACCATTCAGCTTCTTCACCGGCTTTATCTAAGGCTATGAATTCAGCTTCCATAGTAGAGCGGGCAATACACGTTTGCTTGAACCAGAAACCGATATGCTTTACTGTTTATAGCATACCCAATGAAAACACAATCAATTGTTTTCGGTCCAATCTTAACCCTTTTGGGTTTCGGGACTTGCACTTTAGCCAAACACCCCCACACTTTGAAGTAATTCAAGTTGGGCTTCCTTCCTTTCCACTTTTCATAAGGAATGGACAGTGTTTTGCTATGGGGAACTCGATTGAGTATTTAATTAGCCGTGAATAAGGCTTCCCCCTACAAGTTCTGGGGTAGACCCGAACTTATCAACAAGGAATTCATTATCTCCTTTAAGGTTCGATTTTTCCTTTCCGCAATCCTATTAGATTGAGGCGTGTAGGGGGCAGTTGTTTGAAGAATAATACCATATTCCAAACACACTTATTCAAAAGGAGATTCATATTCTCCACCCCTATCACTTCTTATCATTTTGATCTTTTTGGTAAGTTGCGTTCCAACTTCATTTTTGTATTGCTTGAATGCGTCAATTGTCTCATCTTTACTACTAAGTAAATAAACATAGCAGTAACGAGTGCTATCGTCAATAAAAGTTATGAAATACTTCTTTCCACCGCGAGATGGTATTGACTTCATGTCACAAATGTCCGTATGAATTAAGTCTAATGGTTCCGAATCCCTTTCAATTGACTTGTAAGGATGTTTCGTATATTTAGACTCCACACATATTTGACATTTTGACTTTTTTGCGATCAAATTTAGGCAATACTTCCAAATTGATCATTTTCCGCAAGGTTTTATAATTGACATGTCCCAAACAAGAATGCCACAAATTATTTGACTCAAGTAAATAACAAGAAGCTGCAGTTTTATTCATATTGTCAATGACCATTACATTGAGTTTGAAAAGGCCCTCAGTCAGGTAACCTTTTCCTACATACAGCTCATTCTTAGTTATTACAACCTTGTCAGAGACAAACACACACTTAAACCCATTTTTAACGAGAAGTGCAGTTGACACCAAGTTCTTCCTTATTTCAGGAACGTGAAGAACATTGTTCATAGTCACAACCTTGCCAGACGTCATCTTGAGGAATACCTTTCCATATCCCTCAATTTTCGGCGTTGCAGAATTGCCCATAGAGAGCACCTCATCAGATCCAGGGGAGCATATGAAGCAAAAGCTTCCTTCACAGCACAAACATGGCGGGTGGCTCCTGAATCAATCCACCATTCTTTAGGATTTCCAACTAAGTTGCATTCAGAAATCATAGCGCACAGATCAATGTCTTGCACTCCTTGAGACAATTTATTGTCTTCAACCATGTTTGCTTGACCTTTTCCATTTTTCCTGTCCTTCTTTGCAGTACGACAGTATACGGACTTATGTCCACTCTTGCCACAATTGTAGCAATTTCCCTTGAACTTTTTCTTGCTAGGGTTGGTCTTCCCTCCAGAAGGCTTCTTCCTCTTATTTGGATTATGCTCAACAATATTTGCTCCCGCTATTGTAGCATTTCCAAGAGCCTTCTTTTCAGCTGATTTATTGTCCTCTTCAATTCTTAAGCGAACAATCAAATCTTCAAGGGTCATCTCCTTGCGCTTGTGTTTCAAGTAATTTTTAAAGTCCTTCCACAAAGGAGGTAACTTTTCAATCATGGCTGCAACTTGAAACGCCTCGTTGATCACCAAACCTTCAGCAAGGAGATCATGTATAATGACTTGAAGTTCTTGGACTTGGGACACAACAGATTTGTTATCCACCATTTTATAATCCAGAAATTTGGCAGCCACAAATTTCTTCAGTCCAGCATCTTCAGTCTTATACTTCTTTTCTAACGCATTCCACAGTTTCTTAGACGTTTCAACGTTACTATAAACATTGTACAAGTCATCTTCCAAGCCACTTAGAATATAATTCTTGCATAGGAAGTCAGAATGAGTCCAAGCCTCAATCACGAGGAAGCGTTCGTTTTCAGGTGTTTCATCAGTCAGGACTGGAGCATACTCCTTAATAAACCTTTGCAGGCTTAAGGTGGTCAGATAAAAGAACATCTTTTGCTGCCATCTCTTAAAGTCCACACCAGAAAACTTCCCCGGTTTCTCTGCAGGTGGCATAACCGTTGCAGCAGCACGGCTAGGCCCATCAGCACCAGAAACTGTGGTAGCATTAGTACTCCCAACTGGGACAGTTGGATCCGCTCCGTTTGTCATCTCTGCAAAATGACACGGACAGAAACAATATCAATAAACTGTTTAAACAATTGGAGTAGAAAAAACCACGAAGGCTTTTAGTCTCCACAAACAGATTATTTCACAGTAATTAGGAGTAGAAAAACCACAAAGGTTTTAGTCCCCACGAGCAGAGTAATATGCAGTACAGGAGTAGAAAACCACAAAGGTCTTTAGTCTCCCCGAGCAGATTAATATGCAGTATAGGAGCAGAAAAACCACAAAGGTTTTAGCCTCCTCAACCAGTCTCCTTAAACAATATTTATTTAAGCGCAGAAAATAAATATCAATAGATTTCTTAAGCTTGTTGTTCCTGCACTTGAAATAAATTAAAGATACAAAAACCTGCAGCAAAGGATCTGTTAGTATATGACGATCCCGAGCCCACAAGTTACTTGTGTCTCCTTAATAAATCTAACCCCTTCACGATGCCCAAGGTTCACGGGTTAATTTCTCCCAGGATGGAATGGGATAACAGCTCTACCGTAGCGGCACTTCAAACAGTTAGAACACGGCGAACACAAAGAACGGAGCAAATCACACGACTCACTTAATATGCAGAAAGAGAGGGGATGCAGTGAGATATGCTTTCTGTCAGTGATTTTCTCTGACCGAGTGTTTCTATCTTCTGCCCGAGGTTACCTATCCTCTGTCCGAGGTTATGTCTCTATCTGTCCGAGTTTGAGTCTCTGTGGAGTCTCTATCTCAGAACTTCAGTCTATGTCTGTGTTCTATGTTGTCTGTCTTCTGTCTGTCGTGATCAAGGACTAACAAATGACCAGTTTATATAGACATCCAAGGGCGGTGAAGAGACACACCTGGTGATTAATGGGAAAACGTGGGAGACTTAATTGTCCACTAATAACTGACTTTAATGTGGAGCAATTAATCTACCAGTAATGACTGACTTTAATGTGGAGGAATTAATCTACCACTAATGACCGACATTAATGAGAAGACGTGGAGGGAAAACGTGGAGGAACTAATCTGCTGATGTTGCTTCAGCTGCCCGGGTACTGAACTACTTCAGCTGCCCGTTGCTGACTCACTTCAGCTGCGCGTTACAAAAACGGATAAAATATTAATTAATTAATCAATTAATATTTTAGTTTTGTTGGTCCAAAAATTTAATTCAATCAATCATATCAATTGACCAAATCCGAATCCGAAGCCGAAGCCGAGATGAGCGACGACGACAGCGCGAGGCTTCCCTTCTTCTCAACCCTTTTAAGAGCTAAGAGAAGTAAATCTCTATTTAAACCCAACAAAATCCTTTTCCTCTACCAATGTGGGAGAAAGTGCATTTCCCTACAAAAGGGAACCTTTTCACCCTTTCACCCATTTCCCATTCACATTCTTCCATTAAACCCAACAATTATGGTTGCGATAATCCAAAAGCTACCTTCCTAACAAATGAAAATAATGAATAAGCAATTAAGTTTTGCTAATACCAAAAATGTTTTTTGGTTATATAAGAAGCAAAATTAGTATACTTACTTGCTGACAGTCAACTAATTCTCCAATGGTAATGACCTTTAAATTTCCAGAAGATAGGTCATCATCAATCCCTGAATTATGTTGGGACGACATTTGACTAATTCCAATACAGGCATTTCCTCGCATTTCAATCAATCTGTAATTTTCAAACATTATGCTATCTAAATTCAATATGTATTTGAGAAATACTAATTCACATACCTTGATCTAAACATGTTCACTTGAGGAAGATCCGTGTTGATCCATAATTTAGATACATTCCAAGTATTCTCCACTGAATATTTATCTGCAAGCATTATAGATTAGGTGGTATTAATAATCATGAACGGAGGCAGAACATCAAAATAATTATTTAAAAGTGAGGTAATTAACAACATACCCTGGAATTTGTGAGCCTTTATTAATTGCAGCACCAGAATGAGTGGTTTTTCGCTGCTTGCATCTAAAAACGGCAATATCTGATCAACAAAGTCCCCCCAAAAAGTAGCCATAATTTTGGTGTTCTTTTGTGTTTGAAAGCTGCAAGTTAATATTGAGCAACTAAAAATTTAACAATTAATTTGGTAAACTTACTCATGATCCTGCAACTCAATATCAATCAACCGACTTCCACCTTGCTTAATGGTCTTCACTTGACCATAACTTGTTACTTCCCTAATAACATCTGCGATATTTAAAAGCGACATGTGTGACGAAGATACGAATTTGGAATTCAACTAAATATTAGTTATTAATTAGGTTAAAGTTTGCTATTTATGTATACTTACCAAAAAGTTCGTTCATGTCGACATCATCTCCATTAATCAACTGATTGTAAGACCGAAAATGGAAAATACTCAGCTCAAACTGCGGATCATTACTTTCTTCGACAGTAGTCCTTTGAGTAAAGCCCAACTTGAAACTGTGTTTATTGGTCTTAAGCCTCATATTATTGTGCGCGACCAAAAAGATTTTCATGACGTACAGGCCAAGCTCAGTTACTTTGGATTTAAACAAACGCATAACCTGCCTTCCTATTGAAGCTTGGATTCGATCTCCCTTGGAACAAAAAATTAATTCGTAATTTATACAGCACACATATATATGTCTTTGATGAAATTGAGAGGCAAAGTTATACAACACATATATATGTCTTCACTTATGAAATTTTGATGAACTCAAAATTATACAACACATATATATGTGTTAACTTATGAACTTTCTTTCTGCTGAACAGTGCCCGTAAGATGATGATTGTTTAAACCAAATCCATTTACAAAAATATATATCATAATACAGAACATCCAAAATTAGGACAACAAAAATATATGTATTCACTTATTAAAGATCGATTATACATACAGTAGATACATAAACTTCAGATACTATACTGGATATATGATGTGTGACCTCCATTTGAAATTGTGAGTTTCAGATTTCTTACCCTAACTGTTCAGATTTATTTCCCTAACGTTTGACATTCTATGTCAATGAATCAGTCTTCTAAACTTAACTTGGAATCTAAAGAGCTACTTAACGTTTTCAATAAAGGAAAACAACAGTAGTTATCTCAAGTTTGAATACTGAAACAAAATTGGCAGCATTTATTCAGTTTGAATACTGAAACAAAATATGCTTTTGGTGAATACTGAAATGAGGTGACAAATCATAATGTAGTCTACATGTTTGTAAACTGAATTATACATACCTTCTCGTCCTGAAGAATCATGTCGATCGAATACGGATTGTCCGAGTTTGTACGATCAGGAACGTGCCAGAGCCTTATAACACGGACCTTGAGAGTCCATTGCATTGATTTGTTGTTTATTTCTTTGATGAAATTGAGAGGCGAAGTCATTTTTCAAAATCACAGGTGTGAGATTTTGATAGCTTTTTCTGGTTATGTTCCGCTTGTAAAACATTTGGTTTGTATATAGTTGTGTGGGTTATGATTACGTACTGTTGATTAGAGATTTTGTAGGAAGAAACTGTCGAGTTTTGTTAGTGGCAGTCCGTTTTCTGTAGAAGAAAAGAGAGAGAATCCGAAAGGTCTGCTACAGGAGTGCAAAATCTGCTGAACGTGTGTTCTATCTACAGCAAAACTACCAAAGGTAAGGGCCCTTTTTTTTAGGGATTTAGATTTTGATGGGTTATTATCTAACTTAAGTTTAAATTTAAATTTGAAAGTTGTAAGTTAGTAATCTGTTGTATTTACTTTTGCTTTGTCAGAATTTAGTTAGTTTTTGTCCTAACTACCAATAGGTGTACCAATAATGCTTTGACACTTGGCCAAAAATGATTGGCTACTATGCTCCTTTTAATATATATATATATATATATATATATATATATATATATATATATATATATATATATATATATATATATATATATATATATATAAATATAGAGTATCAATACAGCTAGTCAACTCACACGCCTTATTTTTTATTAGCCTGTATTTTTTATAGCTAGTATACACAAAAATAAATACCCAGTGTATACAAATGATATCATAGGTATACAAATGGTATCCTCAAGTATTCACAATGGCTACGCCAAAAAATATGGTGTATACAGCCAGATTTTTTTGGGTATATACGCACTTTTTCAGTTATTTTAGTGTATACACACTTTTCTTACATTGTATACATTTTTTTTTTGTGTACATCCATTTTATTCAAAAAAAAAAAAAAGAATAAGAAACGGGCCAGAGCAGTAGATTTGAAGCTTCGCCGGTGCTTGAAGCTTGGCGGAGCTTCAAATCTACAGTCCAGTTGCGAATGACAGAGACCTCACATATATGAGACGGGAAAGGCAGGGGGTGGCCGGAGGGGAGAGGAGGAAGGGGGCAGTGGCGGGGGAAGCGAAACGGCGGCAACAAAAGCTCAATGGAGCTGCGGCAGCGGCTCACTAGAACAGCGGTGCTCGTCGTGGGGAGGGGGAAGACTGGCCTGAAGGGAGGAGGAAGGGGGTGGGGCGGAACTCTAGTAATTGGGGAAAGAGAAGCGAAGAAGAAACCTAAGGGGTGTGGCTAAAAAAAAAAAAATAGGGCGGGACTAGGTGTTTGTTTGTAGTAATTCAGAAAAGAGAGGCTAAAAAATATATAGTGTAGGCTTTTTGTATATACACTGTTATTTTTCCTAATTTTAAAAAATAAATATGTGTCAAACTCAAAATCAAATAATTCAATTTTAAATACACGTTTCCTTTAAAAACCCACCCTTTTAACCAGACCGAACCCATCATCATCATTTCCTTTATGGCCAGAAAAAATGACCGATTCTTTTAGATAATTTCTCATTATTTTCTATTTTTCGGTTCCTATTAGCTAGAGAAATGAGTTATTTCTAGAACGTTTATTACGCTTCTCGGCTAGAGAAACGGCATAAGGACCTATCCAATTGACAATTCATAATACTTTTAACTGGGAGAAACTTTGACAAATTTATTATGTGGAATTACCAAGAAAATGACATATTAGTGCATTGAAATGTGAAATGAAAAAAATAATTAAGTTTGAACATTAAAAAATGATAGTAGTACAAAATAAGTAAGAGCAGGGAGTTAGTAGCAAGAAACATCATAGATAATTATGTATTTTCTTTAATGATACAGTCTAATTGATACAAGGAGATGTATTTCCTAAACGGATCAGTCATTTTATCCGACTATAAAAGAGAAGATGATGATGAAAATGAAAATGGGTCTGGTCTGATTAAACAGGTGGATTTTTAAAAGAATCAGATATTTAAAATTGGATTATTTGATTCTGTGTTTGACACGTGTCTATCCGTTAAAACTACGGGAAAATTGTGCCAAACTATAACAGGAGAAGTATATATATTTGAACCGAAAATATAACGGGAAGAGCATATTTGGACTGAAAGTATAACGAGGTGTATATTTGAATTATTTTTGATAATACAAAGATATATTTGGCCTTTTTCCGTATTGTAACACTATAATTTGGTCACTCCTCTTGCCACATTATGTGGTAATAAGGTTTAACATACGCCGGTTAAAGGTATTACTTTTGAAAATATTAGTTTATATTGCATCCAATGTAGGATTACAACGCTGCGATTAGCTAATCCCTGGAAAGACAATCAAATGATTATGACGCCATTATCCTAAAGATCGTCTTCCAAATTCACTTTAAAAACGCCATGAAAAATTTGGAGTATAAGTTTGTTCAACGTAATTCAATTCCAAATTGAACACATATTATGGATTATAAATCATAATATTATTCAACGAACCAAACGAATCACTATTTCGAAATAATTTAGAGATTATTAATGTCCATATTATAATCCCTATGCTATAAAACTTAGTACTAATATATAAATCTTTTAAGCGGACCAAATTACCCATAAAACTTAGTAACTTTAGTACTAATATATAAGCGTGAAGCGAGAGGTGCTTCCTTTCGTGCTGCCTATGGTTCCGTGCACCAATTTGCTAAATTAGCCATTTTTTGTGTTCCAGTTGATTAGGTAGTCAATTTTTGTATATCTTAAATTATACTGATTAACCACTTTTAAGGTTACTAACTGAAATATAGTCACTTTATATACTGCATGTAGATCAAGGAGCCAAAAATATTTTTAGAATTTACACTGGTGTAAATAAAATTTTGAGATATTGTTCGAGAGCTTGGCAATCAAAGAACCACTTTTACGCATATTACTTGAGTGTAGGGCATAGGACTCATTGGAAAAGATTTCTATAATGAAGTAACAATAATTTTCAAAAGATAAATGTCTACGTATATACTGATAGTTTAAATATTTGTCACACTGCTAATATAAAAAAAAAACTTACTCTTAAAAATTACAGTCATTCCAGATGTAGCGTAGAGAATTGAATTAAATTCCTTCAGATCTATCAGAAATTGCTCCAAATTATGTCGATATGAGTTAAGTGATTATTAAAGAGGATCAAAACTCAAGAACCACTGCTAAAACATTCTACATTTGCATAAATCAACATTAATACTTGGGCCCGGGCGAGGAAATTTGACACTTATTGAGAGATAGTTGTAGTATAAAGTATTGTGTTTTAAATAGATTAATAAAGAGATATTATCGCATAAACTGAAATTAGTAGAGAAAATTTTAAAACATGTAGTCGAAAAATGAACCATAAAAATGAGAAGTTGAAAATTAGATTATTATATTAAAATAAAAAATATATTTTTATTTTGGATAGACTATAAAGGAAATATACCACATAATTTGAAAAAAAAAAGGAAAAAAAGAGAGATTTTTTGCACTGTGCTTGGGCCCGTGCTTGCACGGGCTCTCCTTTCCTAGTAGTACAACTAGAGGACATCAAATCCCTCTGGAAAACTCCTGCTGTTACGTACCAAAGACTAGCAAACTCTAGATGCATCATTACTTTATAACTAGTCTAAATAGATACATATAGAAGCCCCTCGAATTTTCAATTGCCACTAACCCCACCTCCCAAAACTTCCTATAAATATTAGCATAACCTAGAATGTGTATCTAAGTTAAAAAGAAGTTCCAACAAAGTGTGATCACTTAGCTATCATCAAATCCGAAAATGGCACTCATCCCTCAATTGCTTGACAATATTTTTCACCCCGTTAACCTAATTGGTTCAACTAATGAAACCTCTAAATTTGCAAATCCAAGAGTTGATTGGAAGGAAACACAAGAAGCTCATGTGTTCAAAGTTGATCTTCCAGGGTTAAAGAAAGAAGAAATTAAAATTGAAGTTGAACAAGGAAAGGTTCTACAAATTAGTGGAGAGATAAGGGCTGCTGACAAAGAAGAAAATAAGGAGAATGACACGTGGAGGCGCATTGAGAGACCACGTGGCAAGTTTTGTAGAAAGTTCTTGCTCCCTGAAAATGCTAAAATTGATGAGGTGAAAGCTTGCATGGAAAATGGGGTTCTCATAATCACCATTCCTAAGCAAGAGATTAAGAAACCTGAGGTCAAAACTATTGAGATTACTGGATAAGCCTATACATTTTCATATATTCAACTTTGAATGGCATTTCTCATATACTCCTATCAGTGGCTATCAGTTTGTTTTTAAGTATGTTGTGTAATCTTGTACTAAATGTTCTGTGAGCAATAAATATTGTGGTTGTTTAAATTTGCAAAACATTCATGATTTGAGATCCCAGAATGTTCTTATTTTTAGGCATTGGTATTAGAATAAATTGAACTTTCAAGGTGATCTGATAGAACAAATTGATGGATCGATAAACAAATAACAACGTTATTATATTCTTGCTGTTACATACAGTGAAATTCATTCAATTTAACTCACACTTAAAGAACGACTGTAAGCTAGCACGAGGTAGAGCACAAACGGCGAAGGATTTGTCATCGAAACACACTTCGCAAAAAATTAGGTAATAAGTCCAATACCATTACTTTTAAATATACTGGAGTTTGTTCCAATAATCAATGCAGTGTAAGAGGCATCATGGTAAAGGAATCTTTCTTTCTTTTCTTTAGGTCATCTCCAAGAATTTTCCCTATTTTTTCCCTTAAAATGGGAAAATCTAAAATCCCTATTTTAGGGTAAATTTACTCCAACCATTTCCCTATTTTTTCTCCAAAAAAGAATATTTCTTTTTATATTCTTCTCTCTCTTCTATATTATATTATTATCTTTATCTCAATTTTATTTTCTTATTTCCATTAAACAAATTCTATCTTTTATTTTCTTTTTTACATATTTGTCACACATAATTTATATTCAATATAAATTTATTTTCTATCATAAAATTTTAAAAAATATAATTTGTAAGAAAATATTAAAGATTATATATATGCACGGATAATTCAAATAAAAGTGAAATTATTGTGATACAAAATAATTAAATAATTATTACATTACGATAAAATTCATTCGAAATACTGCATAAAAATTCAATTGGCACCTCTAGTATGCTCCCATAAATGATCTATTAATGCAGTGCGAAGTTCAAAATGAGCATCTTTGTTCCTAATTCTTCCGTATCTAGCTAAAAATTCTTGAAATCGTTGATTTTATTTAATGTAATTTTAATTTTAATGTATTTTTATTTAACTTTTTTTTTTAATTTTAGCAACATTAAATAGTTTGTATTTGCACCTTTCATTGTATGTGATAGTTATATCTTTTTTATGCAATTATAACTCATAATAAAATTAACTATCAATTTTACAGAAAAAAATAGATACACGATAATTAAAATTTTAAAATAATACGACAATGCTAAGACGATAAATTAATTATATAAAGATATTATGTAAACATAATTACATTTATATAAAGAGATAAATTAAAAGGTTAAATAATAAAAATAATATTATTTTAATGGTGAATAGTAAATAGGGAGATGAATAGTGTGTCCCCAAATTTAGGGAAACACGATTCACTCCCTAAATTAGAGACACAAGTAGGGAGCCATTGGAGTAAAATTTCCCTAAATATGTCCCTAAAAATAGGGAAAAGCGGGTTTTGGGACAATCCTTGGAGATGGCCTTAATCCAACAAAACACACATGTTGTCATCACGAGAAAGAGTAGCTCTTAGCTGATTATTATCAATTGCAAAAGAGTGGCTCAAAGCGGATTATTGTCACGTACTTGGATTATTGTCACTTACTCGATGTTGCAGTCATTCTTCTTGAAACGAACCAATCTTATGTCTTCAATTAACTTATTGATCAGTTGATGTATCATCACTTACTTTATGTTGTAGTCACTCTTCTTGGAAGTGATCGATCTTATATCCTCAATTAACTTGTTGATGCTACAAAACGATGATCCCCCTTCCATAACACTCTTTTGAGCCAAATTTGCAAACTTGGCAATTGATTTTGCAATCTCATCATCCTTATTTCCCATTAAAACTCTAATCAATTTCTCAACTATTGATCTATCACATGAACCCTTCATATCAAATCCAACTCTCCATATGTCACTCACACACCTACTAGTCACTTGTTGCTCCGCAATCATGGGCCAACAAATCATGGGTTTACCAACAGTGATACTTTCCAAAGTTGAGTTCCATCCACTATGGGTTAAAAATCCACCCACGGCACAATGGGCTAGAACCTCCTCTTGTGGTGCCCAATTTACAAAGTAACCCCTTTCATTAGTTCGAAATGACATCTCTTCCGGTAGCACATTAGGACCATCTTCAAATATCAAGTCTTTTCTAATGACCCATAAAAAAGGCACCTCACTATTGATCAAACCATGCCAAAATTCCAAGATTTGGTCACGAGACAAAACCACAAGACTTCCAAAGCTAACATAAATTACAGATTTTGCAAGTTGTTTATCCAACCATGCCATGCAACTCCTATCTTCTTGCCTCAAGCTTCCCGTCACCGGTGCAACGACCGACGAGTCGCCCATTCGGGCTTTTAAGAGAGCTTGTAGTGGACCAATAGTGTAAATTTTGGAGTAAATTGAATGTAGCTGTTGTATAATTGGGGCTTCAAGGTCTTCAAATGTGTTCAGTATTAGACCTGAAGACTTCCTCATTTTTGAAGTTTGGTTCAAAAAATATTTCAAGATTGGATGATCAATTTCACGTCTGCATATACTTGGAAGATCTCTTCGCCTCAAAACTGTTTCCAACTCAGGGATGCAAGTTACAATCCGATCTGTGTCTTCATCTCCTAAACATTTTTCACATAAAGAATGAAATTAAGTTGATAAAAACTCCTACTAATTAGTAAGTAATAGTTGGTAAAATCACTTTAACTGCACATATTTCTAAGGAAGATCAGCGGCCCTAATGCCAAAAGCCAAATGCAGTGTTGGTATAGACCGTAAAATTTCGAGCGGCTACAAGTCACTTGTGTTTCGTTAAGGAATCTAACCCCTCATTGTTGCCCAATATTAATGAATATTAATGAAGGGCTGTAGTGAAAAGGGCTGTAGTTTTTGTTGGTCAATCAATCATATCAATTGACTGTAGTCGTCGTCGCTCGGCTCCCCTTGTTCTCAACTTTTTTAAAATTTAGAAGAAGTGCTCCTCTATTTAAACCCAACAAAAACCTTTTCTTTTACTAGTGTGGAAGAAAGTGCATTTCTTTTATAAAAGAAACCTTTTCACCTTTTCCTCAATTTCTCATTCACACTCTTAACCTTCTAAACCCAACATAGGTTTCAGTGATTATACGCATATGTTTTAGGTTCTGCTAACTTACAACATGGTTGAAGTAATTTACTACCATTTTTCTTCAGTATTCAAGATTTTCCTTTTATTAAAGCCTCGCCTCAGCATTGTGAGGATACTAACATACCCAGTGTATCTCACAAGTAGGGTCCGAAGAAGATGGGATGTATGCAGACTATATCCCCACCAAAGTGGAAAGACTGTTTGCGATAGACCCTCGGCTAAAGAAAAAAAAATTAGAAAACAAGTTTGAAAAGAGAGAAAAGATTTTTTTTAGAAAAAAAAACAATATGACAATACCACTGTAAAAAAAATATTGATATAAAAACTATATATAACCAAGGAAACAACAAACACCAAGCACCAACCGCTATAAAGACAAAAAATAAGATAAAAATAATTTGAAAATTAAAAGTTAAAAATGCCAACATAATACAATCATATGTTATACATATACATACATATACATATATATAGAAACATAAAAATAAAGAAAGAAAAAATATAAAATGAGTGAGTATGCATTTTAATCAATAGTAATATTTTAAAATTAAGTAGTATACGGAGTAATATTTTTACCTTCAAGCACAGGAATTTCCCCTTGTTCAATGAGCTTCTCCAAATGAAAATAAACCCAAGTACATGTAGCATTATAAGTCCGAAAACTAGTAACAGGTATGTCAAGTTCTTCTCCCACATCAATAGCAAAAGATATAATCCCATCAGCTATAATACAACATGGCATCTGCCAATTTTCCTCCTCTTCTAATTGCTCTTGTCTCAACAACTTGATAATCAATTCTCTAAACTTAGTCTTACCCACAGAACTAATAGAATTAAGTAAGTCCATGATTAATGGACCATTCCTAGGATGTTCTAGTGGTAATCCATCAGGAATTGACAAAAATCTAAAACTTGGGAAGTGATTTAAGAATGATGTTTTGTCAATGGTTTCAAGAATATTGTGATGAATGTGGTCTGTGTTTACAAAAGAGATTTTAAAACCTTCGTGGCATAGAACCTCAGCTAACATAAGCATTGGTTTAACATGACCTTGTGCAGGGAAAGGTAACATGACTATATGAGGTTGAGGATCTGCCATTAGATTGGAGCAGACAGTGAAAGATCAAAAATAGAGACACCAAGTTTAACTTTTTTTTTTTTAAAATTAATCTTGTGGGCCTACGGGAAAATGGTAGAGAGGAAACTATGGCTGAACTTGGTGATGACTGATGAGTGAACCACTTTAAAAGTTAGGTGCATGATTGAGATACTAGGGTGACTTGGCTAAAAGACCACTACAGTGAAGGAAATAGAGGGAATAACCCTCAAGTCTTAAAAATTGGGTGTATAACCCTTTAATTGCTTAATGATCATTTAACACTAATGATCTTACCCAAGTTCTCAAGTCTTAAACCCCCGGCCCCCAAGTTACAAAAACTACACTTTGGTCTATTATATAAACAATTATTATTTACCTAAAATAGCAAAAAAATAATTAAATCTTCCCACCAAAACCTCTAGACCCCCAGTTGCATTCTTCTTCCCTCCAAGCTTTCCCGCCCAGAACCACCTGCGCCTTCAATGGCTGTTTTGAGCTTCGTTTTTTTGCTCCATTTCACTCATCAAGAACTGCGTCATCTCGATCTATAACTGTTTTCTCTTTTGGAACCCGTTTTTCTTGAAATTTCTTGTTGCGGCTGTAACGTCTCAATGCGAGTAATGTGGATGAAAATCTGAGGTGAATTGGTCTGGGCTTCCGTCTTTGCACATACATCCTTTCATTTCTTCAACTGGTAAGAAGTTCAAGCTGTTTTTTATTCGTTCGCCATTGTTGCAGAACTACTACATTATTTCATCGACCATCGACCACATTTGGTTGATCATCGACTTCGTTGAAGTAGATGGGGGGTTTCGTAGTAGTAGGTGCTGACTTTATGGGTGAATGGATTAAGACCCCAAAATGCTGGAATTGGCAATCTAAGACAAAGACAACAATCCCTATTGCATTAAACTTGGAATGTACCTACGATCAGTTAATTGACCAATTAATCGATCGCGGCAACTTAACGTGCCATCGCAGCGAGATTTCAATTAGCTATGTTTTTAGTGCTGCTCCTACGAGGGGTAAGGTGGCTCCTTCTTTTATAAGGAATGATAATGATTTGCATATTTATATGCTCGATGTTGGAAATAATGGTAGCAGGCCTATTTTAAAGATATTTGTTGCCGAGAGATCTCAAGCAGGCTCAAATGCTGCCACTAATGCTGCAGCTGCTTCTGCAAGACCACCACGACCACCACTATTCAATGAGAGTACGGGTGATTATGGCAGTGATGCTGGAGTTGGTGATACTGCTGGTGATATGGATAGTGAAGAAGAAAATGTTATTGAAGATCCAGAGGTTGGAGAACCCGCTGTAATTGAGAGCAAATGTGTTGCCGAATCTCCTCCCACTCAAGGCAGCAACTTGGGTGATGTGGTTGATGATTTCACAGGTTTTCATACTGGGAAAACCTTCGATACCAAGAAGAGCCTGGTTGTGGCTTTGAAGATGGGTTCAATGAAGAAGCCATTCACATTCAAAACAAAGAAGAGTACTAAATCCCTGTATGTCGTGGTGTGTGTAGAAGGGCACTGCAGGTGGATGGTGCGCGCCATGAAGTATGTTAATTCCAACAGGTTTGTGATCACCAAATATTTTAAAGAGCACACATGTGGGGTGCAACATCTACCAAGCCATCATCCACATGCTCCAGCGGATGTCATCGGAGAATATTTCAAGAACAGGTTTATTGAAGGCAAAGGGTTGACGACAAAAGATATCAAGAGCGCTTTGGATCAACAACTGAATAGTAAGGTAAGTTATTGGAAGTGCTGGAAAGGAAGAGAAATTGCAAAGGCTTTAGTTAGGGGCAGTCCGGAGCACAGTTACGTAATTTTAGATGCGTACAGTTTTGTGTTGGACATCCTAAATCTTGGCAGCAAGACTGGGTTAATGGAAAATAGGAATATTCATTGATTCAAGAAGTGACTAAGGGTCCTAAGAGAATTCTGTGGGACAAAATTTTAAATGGCACACATGCTTGGTCATATAATCGTGCTTACATAGATGTTTTTTATACAAGATTTTTTGTTGGTGGGATAAGAGGATTAGCTGAATTGACTCATTTTTTTGATCGATCTTTCGGCTAACCTAGCCTCCTCCGTCCCTCGGGACCAACAAGGGGCAGTACAGGAATATTCACCTGTTGTCCATCGAGCAATCGAAAAGATTCTGGAGCATCTTCGGGATTAGGTATTGTTCCTCCAATGATCGTAGTACCAAGTACTTCCTGGCGAGCTCTAATATGATCCGATTTATAAGTAAGCATCTCTTGTAAAATATGAGCAACCCCAAACCTCCATTTCTCCTACGATTTTCTCTGGATCCCACCTTTCTTCCGAAAAAAGGGAAGGAGAAGGATAAGGATCTTCTTCAGTGGATCCCTCTTGTTCATGTTTAGTCCCCTTCATTTCGGAAGCAGTTTCTATTTCAACATCTCTTTCTTCCACAACAATGGTTAAAGAGCCTAACATAGCTAAGTTAAGAGATAATTGAGCATGCCATGTTGATGAACATGGGAGGTTCAAGTATTTTTTTTGTAGCTTACAGAGCTTGGGTTAGAGGGTTTACATATATGAGGAAGGTGATATCAGTCGATGGGACACATTTACCGTCCACCTACGGCTGTGTTTTGTTGATGGCTGTCGCACAGGACACGGAGAACCACATTTATCCATTGGCTTTCTGTGTGGTAGACAATGAGTGCGATAGCTCATGGCAATTCTTTTTTGAACAGCTGGCTCACGTAGTCCCCAATACACCGGACCTGTGCATAATTTCCGATCGCGCCAAGGCCATAGCAAATGGGATTAGAAGGGTGCATACCTTAGCATCTCATGGCTGTTGCACCAAGCACCTTGCTGAGAACATGCGCGTAACGTTCAAGTGTGGATTATTTTTGAAGCATTATTACACCGCTGCGAAGGCGTACCGTTTTGAAGTGTTCAGCGATGCTTTTAACCAGCTCCGTCAAAATGCCCTGCTGCAGCTGCTTGTCTTAAGGATGAAATGGGCTTCCATAGGTGGACGAGAGCATTTTTTCAAGGAAACAGGTACGATGTAATGACCACAAACCTTTCCGAGTCCCTCAACGCAATGTTCAAGGACGAGAGAGAATACCCCATCATGGGACTGTGCAATGCTATTACTCGCAGGTTTACTGACAAGTTCAATGAGAGGCATGAGGAGATGAAGAAACACAACACCATTTTGGTGCCCTGTGCTGAAATAAAATTGAATCAGAATATGCTTGAAGGAAACAAATTGATTGCTTATCATGCAGGCGGGAACGTGGAAGTACTGAAGTACACTGTGGTTGGAGATGGCCTATCCCACACTATCAATCTTCATTTCAGAACGTGTACATGCCGGGAGTTTGGCCTGGACAAGATACCATGCAAGCATGTGTTTGCAGTGTTAAGGATAAGGTATGGAGATGAATATGGTGCTAGCGCGTACCATTACACTTGTCCATTTTATAGGCTTTAGACTTACATGTGTGCGTATGAAGAAAATATTTATCCAATGCCACCGGAGCAAGAATGGATGGTTCCTCCAGAGGTAGTTCATAGAAGAATTCTTCCGCCGATGGACGATCCCAAAAAGGGTAGAAGGAGAATTAATCGTTTTCCCTCAGTTGGTGAAACTTTTTTCTCAAGGAAGAGGCAAAATAGATGTTCAAACTGCAAGAGAAGTGGCCATAAGAGGACAACCTGTCCTGCTTTAGTACGAGGTTGAAAATCAACCTTGCAATTCTGATTTGGTGTATTAGCTTAAGTTGTGATAATTTGGTGTGTATAAGTAGTATTAGATGTGGTTGTCTTAATTTGGTACTGTGTTATTTGTTGGAAAAATTTGAACTGATTGTAATAGTTTCGTTAATGTATTTTATTTCTATTTTAAGTGTCTTTTATAAAAATGACTATTATTTGAGTTCAACAAATGCTGGACATGTTTACAACCAGTTGAGTATTTACATTTTCGATTAATAGACACTATATGGGTTGATTATTGAAAAAAAAAATAACGTAGATTAATTGACCCAATGCAGTTGATAAAGTGATTGAACACATTTAATACACGCGTGCGCCCCGTCATTGAAAGCAGCCGAAATTGGGTTAAACAAAGTGGCTGTTCATAATTGCCACTTGAAACGATGAGACTTTTCTGGGAATACCAAAGGTTGCATCGATTTGGAGCCTATAAATAGAGGCATTAGATCCAACAATCCACAACACAACTCAAGAATAACTCTCATCTTATAATGGCAAGAGCTCCAGGCACTGCAAGTAGAAGTGGAAGTGCCACCAGAAACAACAACAACAATGGCAATGGAGGAATTCTCACTCTCAGGAACAACGACCCAAAGGTGTTGCTGATTCGTGCTGACATAGAAATGCTTATCCGCCTTCTGTGTGATGATCGTAGGAGGCAGTAAATGAACATCCGCCGTACTGCTAGGATATTGAGGGTGCTCATGGAACGAGCAGGGGAGGATCTGGACAACTACATCACCCCTCCTCCCCCCCCCCCCCCCCTCTCGTAATAATTAGTTTTTTTTTTTTAATTTTTAAATGTAAAAAGAAAAGAGTTTTCATTATGATTCCTCTTTTCTTTAAAATTATTATAAATGAAAAGCCCCCTGGGCATTATTATTTTATTATTATTATTATTATTATTATTATTATTATTATTATTATTATTATTATTATTATTATATCTGATTGTTCATTTTGTTTCTCGTTCAATTTCCCGCTCCCCCATTTTTTTGCGTATTCTTGATGAACTGTCCATACTCCATTTTGGTGTATAATCAACCAACACCAAGTAGATAAATCGATAGATAGGTTAGCAAAAATGGAAATAATCAGAAAATGAGAAAAAATAAAAATATAAATAGAAAAAGATAAAAGTAAAATAATAAATTACGATAATATTTAATTAATAGAAAAAGTGAAATTTACTGGAAAATGTAAATAAAATAAATATTAAGTAATACGAAAAATATTTAAGTAATGAGAGAATTTTCTGAAAAAGGGAAACGTATCAGAAAAATGAAAAGTCGGCACTTGTCTGGACAAAGGTAATCGACTATTAACCAAATCAACTAATCGACTGCACATAGGTCCTTAATCGACTATTAACCAACTCAACCACGAAAGGGTTGATTATCGATCTAGTGTAATTTCACATAAAATCAAAAAAACCATGACTAATGTGTGTTGTTACAACTCATGTGTTGGTATATGGAACCCATTTGAGTATTATAGCTCACATTGATACATTAAAACAATATATTGATGTCTAAAAGTGTAAAGCTCATGTATATATAAGCCTACTATGTCTATTCTTGTTAAGCAATGCCTTAGTGTTACGACTCATATGTCTTGTTACACCATAAGTGATGGTATAATGTGCCCATCTAACATTATTGACCACTTTAATACATTATAACAACTCATTGATGCCTACAAGGGTATAACTCGTCAATACATAAGCCTATTACGTCAATTCTTGGTAAGCAATGCCTAGTATTGCGACTCATATATCTTGTTACACCATGAATGATGGGATACATACTACATAACTTAAGTATAAGCATGTATTAAGTTAGTACAGTTCATTTATAACATCATTTATACACTTTTCGATGAATAATTACAGTATTACCTTTTTTGGATTCGAGAAAAATTTCATATGTTAATTTTCAAGATACAAAGTTGATTATCGACTACTATATGTCGATTATCGCTAACCCTAAACCCTAACCCCAAACCCCAAATCCCCAAATCCCGAACCCAAACACGGAACGAGTCACGCCCCAAGGCACGTGGCTTAGACAAAAGTGAAAAAATTTCAGCGGAAAATGGAGCCCAAATTTCCCCCAATTTGCCGCCTCCCTTAAACATAAATTTCAATATTTTAAAACAATTCCCCAAATATATAAAAGCTGATTTAACCCCAAAATACACAATTAAAATTTCTATTTCACAAATCAAGCCTAACCCACCCAATTCTTCAAAATCTTCGCTTTCACCAGCTGAAAAATCAAACAACTCAAAGAACATCATGAGTCAAGATTCGTCCAGCTCCAATGTAGCAGCGAAAGCCGATATCTGTTTTTGCGGCAAAAGCACGAAGCTGAGGACCTCTCGCACAACTACCAACCCTGGCTGCAGATTCTGGAGTTGTAAAACTCCAAAAGTGTGTTAGTCATACATTATAGTTCTGTTTTTGTTTTTGATTAATTGTTAATGTACTGATTTTTTCTTGAGTTTTGTTAAATAATGCAGTCAAATGGTGGGTGCAACTATTTTAGGTGGTTTGATGGTGGACCACTGCCTGCAGTAGCATCGAGTGTGATTGGGAACTTGGTTAGAAAGCTTAAAGAAACGGAAGACAATTGTGTTTTACTGAGACAATTGCTGAGTGAATGTGAAGAGCAGAATAATTTTCTGAAAATCATGCTGAGGGAAGGTGAAATGAAGCTGAAAGAAGCTGAGATGAAGAGGGAAGAAGCTGAGCAGAAGAGTCATCGACTGAAGATGTTGATTAAGTCGATGGTTGCTGGTTGTGTTATCTGCTCCGTTTTTAAATGGATCTCCTATTAGTTCGCTTCTTTTATTATGTGTATTATTTTGACACTGTGTAAATTTTGTAATTAATCCGGATATGTATATTATTATTTTGACGCAGTGTAAACTTAAGGTCAATCGTTTGGCTGTTTTTGTATAAAAGCTTCGATATTGTAATGTAGTCGTATGACTGTTTTGTTTTTGTTATAAAAGCTTCGATATTGTAATGTAGTCGTATGACTGTTTTGTTTTTGTTATAAAAGCTTCGTTATTGTTTCAGTTGCGAGCACATAAGTACAAACATGTTATTAGTTGCAAACCATAATTGAAACATTGAACAATGAATGAAATGAGTTCCTAACAAGTACCCTGCATTAATAAACCCACACTTCATGTCCAAAAACAAGGTCAGCCACCATACACTTGTCTATGACTAACCATAATATTTCCAAAGATAACAAGTTCAAAGTTAACTGTCAACTACTGTCATCAATAGAATAGACCTTAACAAGTTTAAAGTTAACTGTCAACTACTGTCATTAACTACTAGTTCAACATTCAACTTATACAAAACCACGAAACCAATCATAACTACTGGAACCCGTCAAACATTATTTGCTCCAATATTCTCTGAAGGAAATTGATTTTCAAGCACTTCATTCACAGCAACATTAGCTTCATCCACAATCTCTGCATTGTCTTCAACAATCTCTTCATTTCTGGCTTCTTCAACAATCTCTGCATTGTCTCCATCCACTGCTTCATTTTTTCCTTCTTCAACTGCAGCATCTTTCTCATTCAGCTCTCCAGACATCTCTTCATCTGCTCCATCAACTTGAGCTTCATTTCTGGCTTCTTCTTCAACTGCAGCATCTGCAGTCATCTCTTCATCTGCTCCATGAACTTGAGCATCATGGAAAACCTCTTCTTCTTCATCGACTGCAGCATTTTTTTCTCTCACCTCTTCATCCTTCTCTTCATCATTATTCACTTCATTCACTACAACTAAAAGGAAATACTTAGAAACTGGCAAAATTAATCAAATTATCATTAAAATGAATATAGATACCTTACTTTTTTCTCTTGACAATCTTCCTTTGCTTGAACAGCTTCCTCTTCATCAAGTTCCTGGACTTTGTTTTCCTTTCCCTGTTCACCTTTTTCTCTTTCAACAACTTCAAAATCTCCTCACTCACCTCCAGCATTCTTGACAGCACACCTTGCACATGCCCACAGTGCCTGCAAGTTCCCCTGCTACCACCAACACCATCACCAGCACCAGCATCATCACCATCACCATCATCACCCCTATCTTCCTGGCTTTCACTTTTGTGCATTTCATCAGCATACTCCTCCACAATGTACTTAATGCCAGTGACCTCCTGCAGCATAGCCCTTATCCTGTCCAGTGCAGGATCCTCGACCTCATCAGCATGAGGAGAGACAAATTTTTTGCAACCCTCCACTTCTTGCACTGTTGGGATCAAGAAAGGGTGCAAAACCTGTCATCAAATGATAAAATAATTAATAAATTAATTAATCATTAAATGATAACATAATTAATAAATTGAATTGGCACATACCTGTCTAGCTCCTTGATGGCCTGCATCAACATCTCCCAAATTTCTTCTTGTCTGCTGCCACCTCAGCATCCTTGGGATTGGCAAGAGGGACTGTTCGGATTTGCCAGCATTACGGCCAACCAAGGGCACAACCTCATATATTCATGCCTGTCATGAATGCCACAGTCACATTACTTAAGTTTTCACACAATCATTCTTAATAAAACTGGAAAATAATATAACAATACTTACAAGGAAGGCCCATGGGAATCCAAACAGTGCATAACCAACAGTTTTTCCCTCTATATGTTGTCGATGGGTCTTTGCAAAATCCACTTTATTGTAGAGGTAGTCCACTGTCAAATCATAGCAAAGCCTACCCCATGGGTACTTGCTGAAAAATTCTAGGTTATCCACACATTGGATCCACCATTTCTCAACATTTTTTATTTTGTCCCTGGCCATCAGAATAGTATGGAGGAACCACAGAAGAGCCAACTTTTGCTTCTATTCCTTAGAGAACTGTTTCTGCTCCATCAAGTACAGCAGATTTTCTGCCCTCACTTCCCCCCCATCACAGACTTTCTCCAGGAATCCTTCACCACTTGCCAAGAACTTGGCCTTCAATTTGGTATCTGGCTCTTGACAACAGTTTAAGCCAGTCATCAAGTAGAACTCCTTCAAGCCAAAACAGACTGGCTTACCATCTATCAAGAACCACATCTCATGCTTTCTCTTGGATTGCCTAATAGTCCTCAAAAGCACTGAGTGCACCAGGTGACCATTGAAGGTCCAACTCTCAGATAGACTTAAGAAATCCCCAAAAACTGATCTCCTAAACATCTTTTCAAGCCCCAATTTTGCCAACTTGGTCTTGAAGTCATAAAACTTTTTTACTGAAGATCTCACAGAGATCTTTGCATTAAATGATTCAAACCTTGACAACCAGGTTTTGAATCTAAAGCTACTGACATCAATGTCAACCACCTTCTTTGGAATACTCAATCTGTCAAGAGGATGCTTATCCTCTTCATCATCTTCATCCCCTTCTTCCTCATCTCCCTCTTTGTTTTTTTCCCCAGCACTAGCATTATCCCTATTAACCCCTTTATCAACTCCATCATCCCTTGCACCAGCCTGATCCTCCTCTCCATCCCCTGCACCAGCACTCTTCCTACTTACCTCCCCAGAATCATCCACATTTTCATCATCATCAATAACAACAGTCTTTCCTTTTCTTTTTGATGCAGCAGCACCACTACCAACTCCATCTTCAGCCTCAAATCTGTCTATCTCATCAAAGGTATCAGCAGATGCTCCTTTTGAACTCAGGTACTCTGAGTTGTCACCCACCTCTGTTTGACCTCCACCAACATCTTTATCGGTTACTGTCTCATTACTATCATCATGTTCCTCCACCCTTCTTCTTTTACATTTGACAAAATCTTTGGGGATGTTCGCAGACACCCAAGCTTCTTGCACTAATTTACGCATGGACCACCTACGCGTACGTATATTTTTTTCCTTAGCTCTCTTATTTTCTAAAAGCTCCGCTCTACGCTCTTCCCAAGTTCGTGGACCTTTTCCTTTCGGAACGGCGTGCTTTACCCTAGGCATTTAAACACCTACACAAACCACATTTTTACTACGAAAGTTAAAGAAAAAACTCCAAAAAATTACACATACACAAACCACATTTTTACTACGAAAGTTAAAGAAAAAACCCCCCAAAAATTAAACCGAAATCCCAAATCGAAAATTGCGTATAAAACGGTAAAATAACAAAACCCATTACCCGAAATCTCTATGTAAAGATGCAAAATAGCCATTAATCGAAGAAAATACAGTAGTTAAATTTCAAATAAAAATCCTAGCAAAATCGAGTGTGTACCTGTTTATGCTCTTGGTCGATAATGTGCTTTGAACCCACAGAGATCCTTTAAATAACTGAAACGGGACACTCACAGCAGTTGCGAAGTCGTGCAGGCAGTTGATAGAGAAAAATAGGAGAAGTTGAGAGAGAAAATTGGAACGGCACAATGTAGTGTATGATCAACCAAATAGAGTAGATGTAGTATCCGTTATGTTTTAAATTACCTGGGTACTTTTTTTTATTTCAAAAGAGTTCACAAGTTTTTGATGTTTTGCACCCTAACGAATTATTGTTTTGCACCCACAAGTTTCTAAGAATACTAATCCAATCTTTGGTCCCCACTTAAACCCATTTAAGTTTTTCTCTCTCCAAAAATAAGTCAAAAAAAAAATAAAAAGGTTAAACTTTTTATTCAACACTTTGAGGGGTCTTTTAGCTAATTCTTCTCGAGATACTACCTCTAATCATAATTATAGATTTTGAATTTAAGTGTTGATAATAAAATATTCTTTATACAAAAGTGTTATTTCATAGTGAGTCTACTCATGTAAATTTGAATTAGTATGGCCAATGGGCACATATACACATAATTTATTTTTTTAATTTAAAAAAAGAATCTTGGTAAAGGGTTGGGTAATTAAGATATTGCCGTCCAATTTTGTATACATCCGACCAAGCCAATAATTTATTTGTCCGCTTATTAATTTAAAAAGAAAAAACATCAGAGCAAGATAATATGAGAATCAATTCAATATGTTCTAATGTGGGGTTTAGCAAATTGACCAAATAGGTAATTCAGAAATACGATTATGATAAAGCTTTTTGTGCAGAAGCTGGGGATTTTTTTTTTTTTTTTTTTTTTTTTTTTTTTTTTTAACTCTATCAAGTGTTTTCCTTTTTTTTTTTTTGTCCTGCAGAATTTAGTAATAAGAGAGAGATAACATATACGCCTAAGACAAACGCAATGCCCAAAAAGCTTCGGCATCTAGGACAGACTTTATTCGTTGGAATCAGGGAATTGTCATCTGAAAAAAAACTATGCTTAAAATAATATGAGTATACAAACGATGAACATGTACTCATGTAACACCTAGCTGTAATTGTTTTTCCGTTCTTTTGTCTTTCCTATTTTTGGTTGTTCATTTATTTACGTAACTCGTTATGGACTGAATAATTTTTGATAAAACATTGTTAGATCTATCAAACGTTTTCTCTAAAAATATTTGTCTGTTCATTTATTTACGTAACTCGTTATGGACTGAATAATTTTTGAAAAAAAAAAATTGTTAGATATATCAAACGTTTTCTCTAAAAATATTTGTTAAACTTTTCAAACGTTTTCTCCCTTTATTCCTCTTTTAAGCCAAATTTTCTAAAGTTTGAACTGTTGAAGACGTAAGATATATCGTGGCATTTTGGTTCGTGCCAACCTTAATAAACTACAAGTTTTATCACGAAATAAACAGATCTAGCGCCTCTGTTACAGTTTAACCTTTATAAAAAAAAAAGGTCTTATCATTTCGACCCCCATTATGAAAAGTTTCTTATGATCGCAGAGGGAATCTCCCGGCAATCGACATGTCTTGCTAATAGAAGGATCTGACTATTGCCAGAAGCTTTCTTACGGATGTCTAATTTGTAAGGCTTTTTTATGGAGTTCAAATTTGTCACAGGGCGCAAGAAGTATTCTATTATGTAAATCACCCAATAAACTAGAATTTGATCACAAAATTTCTCCAGGTATTCCCAAAATTGACTGGCTCTGAGAGCTTGTCCACGTTTAAGATCATTTTAGCAAAATGACCTCCGCTTTGTCGGTAGCCAACACTTCAAGTTATCTGAAAAAAATGTAGGAAGAGAGGCACAGGGCAGGTGTTGCTTAGGGGAGAATTTCTCAACAGCAAGTGTTGCTGCAAGGGAAGAATGTCAACGAAAAGTATTCCCTAGGCAACACTTCAAGTTATACAGGAGAATGTGGGAAGAAATTCAAGGATAAATATTGTGTAAGCAAGAAGGGGGTCAAAGGCAAGTGTCGCCTCTCAGGCAATATTTACGAGAAGGGAAGGCGGAAATATGGGTGTCGTTGTAAGATTTGTCAAGGTATTTTTGTCTGAACTTTATTCACTAAATAAAACAGAGATTATTTTTGTTAAATCACTATTATGTGGATCAAAAAAGCAAACCCGTTGCACGGTGTCATAGTTTTGTAATTAACCTGAATTTAATTGATATATAAGTGATGAACTTTTAGATCTCTTATCCTGGCCCAACTTCTACGACTCTATTAAGGGGTAACTGCACGAAAGGTCATTTTTGCCACTGGTCTTTGGGCACAAGCCACTAATACCAAAATATTTAGTTTGTGGCCGCTTTCGCTTAAAAGATAGAACTTCACTCCAGGGCCCGGATTGAAGTTCAGTCCTTAAAGATAGAACTTCAGTCCAGGGCCATATAGACTGAATTTCACTCCTTAAAGATAGAACTTCAGTCCAGGGCCATGTGGACTGAATTTCAGTCCTTAAAGATAGAACTTCAGTCCAGGGCCATATGGATTGAAGTTCAGTCCTTAAAGATAGAACTTCAGTCCAGGGCCATATTGACGGAAGTTCAGTCCTTAAAGATAGAACTTCAGTCCATGGCCATATTGACTGAAGTTCAGTCTTTAAAGATAGAACTTCAGTCCAAGGCCCTATGGACAGAACTTCAGTCAATGATCAAAACTTAAGTCGATGGTTATTTAGTAAAGGCCCAAAAATGGCCTCTAGTATAAGACCAAAGAAAATAGTGGCCTCAAACTAAATACCGGTATTAAAAATTGCCGCTAAGTGAAATTTTTACCTCTATTAACGGTAAAAATTTCGCCTAGATGCCACTTTTGCACTGGTATTTAGTTTAAAGCCATTTTTTTATTGATTTTATATAAGAGGTCACTTTTTGGAACTTCAATCTTTATGGGCTGAAGTTCAAACCTGTGGGTTGAACTTCATGCTTAAGTTATGAAATTCAACTTTAATCCGTAAGGGTTGAACTTTTAGGCATAGTTGCCGTAAACTTCAACCTTTGTGGACCGAAAATTGAACTTCATTCCTTGTGGTGAGTTGAAGTTAAACTTCAACCCTTGTGGGCTGAACTTGTGTGAAGTTCAACCCAAAAGGATTGAAGTTCTAAAAAGTGGTCTCTTATACAAAATTAATAAAAAAAAGTGGATTCAAACCAAAAATTACTGGCAAAAATGGTTTCTCATGCACTTTCCCCCAATTAACTCTTTAGTTTGCATACAGGAAGAGCAGAAACTAAACTAAATCTCTTTCAGTTTATGTTCTATTGAAGAGGGAATAAGTTAAACCTATATAATTATAATTTAATTTTCAAATCGTACCCAAAATGATGAGGAAATGATTCATCATAGTCCTTTACAATTCGAATAGTAAAAAATGGGCTTGCAAATTCTGATGATCTTCTCCATCTATTCAAGCTCATTTATTAACTGGAATTTTTACACAAAAAGAACTTAATTACCAAACATAACAACATTTTAGCAAAATTACTTAATATAAAGGAAAGGAAGAGTTAATTACAAAACTAGCAAAAACATAGCAATATTTTCTCATAATATTGCAAACCTTTATATTCTCCCCCTATTTCCCTCAATGTCATTTTTCCTCCCCTCATTTCTCTCTATTTCACTTTTCCTCCCACCATTTCCCCCTATTTCACTTTTACTCATTTCATTTCCCCTATTTCACTTTTTCTCCTCCCATCCTTATTGTATCTCGTTGTATCTCACTGTATCTCGATGTTTCTCAAGTACCAACTACCTCGTATCTCGTTGTATTTTTTCGTATCTCGTTTGTATCTATATTATTTTTTACAGTATCTAACTATTTCTAGATTGTATCTTAGCTATTTCTAGACTGTTTCAGCGTTGTCTCATCTCGTTTGTGCGTTGTTTCTCAGTGTTTCTATACTATTTCACCTTTTTGTGATATTTCACATTATTTTTTATATTTTATTTCAGACTTTTCACTAGCCATTTCAGACTTTTCAGTGATGT
Source organism: Petunia secreta (assembly GCA_029990175.1). Lineage (NCBI taxonomy): Eukaryota > Viridiplantae > Streptophyta > Magnoliopsida > Solanales > Solanaceae > Petunia > Petunia secreta. The sequence continues at coordinate 5,905,527 of JARKIP010000061.1, forward strand.
ATCTCACTGTATCTGCACTATTTTTGCTCTATATCAAACTGTATCTCGCTGTATCTACATGGTTTAAGCACCATTTCAGGTTGTTTTGCACCGTATCTAACTATTTCTAGACTGTATCTAGATGTTCCTAGACTGTGTCAGCATTGTTTCATCCCGCTTGTGTATTGTTTCTCACTGTTTCTAAACTATTTCACATTTTTTGCATTGTTTCACATTATTTTTTACATTTTGTTTTGGACTTTTTACTAGCTATTTCAGACTGTTTCAATGTTGTATCTCACTGTATCCGCACGATTTTTGCTCCATATCAAACTGTATCTCACCGTATCTACACTGTTTCAGCACCATTTCAAGTTGTTTTGCACCGTATCTAACTATTCTTAGATTGTATCTAGCCGTTTCTCGTCTATTTCAGCATTGTTTCTTCCCATTTATGTGTTGTTTCTCACCGTTTCTAAACTATTTTACCTTTTTGCGTTGTTTTATATTATTTTTACATTTTATTTCAGACTTTTTCACCAGTTGTTTCACACTATATCATACACTTTTAATGCCGTTTCGGACTGTATCATACTGTTTCAACGGCATTTCAAACTGTATCAGACTGTTTCAACAACTATTTCATACTGTTTCAATGTTGTTTCAGACTGTATCATAGTATTTCAACGTCGTTTCAAACTGTGTCAATGTCGTTTCAGACTGTATTAAAACCTAAAATGGTTCACCAACACTCCGTTTACAAGCTTAAAAGTAAACTCCACTTACACAAATCTATTATCTAACAACCAAATTACAAAATAACATTTGTAAAAAAAATTAACGGTGGAAGTAATAACACCTGTAGCAAAATCAGTAGCAGCTCCGTCGTTAAGTCTATATACAGTCAAAATTTTATGGTTTCGGCAACAGGAGTACACAAAAAAATGGTTTCATTCCATTTCATCATCTTCTACTGTTCCAATTCTCACCAGTAACTCTGGCGACGACGACCACCGCATTCCCCCATCCGTACACTACCATCCACACTTAGCAAAATCTCTTAAAACAATTCTGAACAACAACACTACCCCTAACCTTTAAAATTTTTTCAACACTAACAACAAAATCTTCAAACAAATCTGAGCAACTTCGCCCTTTAATCGCCGCTGACCAGTCAACCCTTAAAGTCAAACTAGAGTCTTCAAAGTCAAACAACTACAAATACAATTGTTCTCGTCGTTATCTGGTGACCAGAAAAAAATAGTTATCGACACTGGCGGTGTGAGAACTACAGAGAAAATAAAGATTTGTGTTTGTGTGTGTGTGAGGGTGATGGGGGAGGGGGGTTGAAGAAGAGGTTGGTACAGAAAGAGAGAACACAAAAAGGAAATATATTTTCTATACTTATTTTTGTTGGAAATGGGAAAATATGCTTAAAAAAATATTGTTATGGGATGTAATTTGTAAAATATTATTATTGTTTTGTAATAAAGGGTGTAGATTTGTATTTATATTTTAAAATTTCTTATTAATTCCACCATAAAATAATGGTGTTAAATCTAAACTTCATAGTTCTTTTAAGATATACACTTATTCGAATAGGAACATGTAAGTCCCTGCTAAAATAAAATGACTCATAGCAGAGAAAGAATTTAGTCTTAAGTACAAATTAAAGAATTTAGTCTTAAGTACAAATTAAAAAAACCACTCCTCATATGGAATGCATGTAGATTTGCCAACACGTAAAAACTTTTTCTTATTCAGTGTTTATACAATAGGAAGATAAATTTCAACACCCGTTCGGGCGCATAATAAATCTGGATGCCCATCTTACGGGCATCCGTCACATAGGTACCCACATAAGTTTGGACCTCACTCCACCCCAAAAGCTAGCTTAAAGGAAGAGGATTGTTCAAAGCTTATATGGGCCACTTGCCCTTCATATTTTACCGATGTGGCAGATTTTTTCCGTACTTCAACACTCGGCCCCCTCTGTACGCCCAGACCCATACCCATCATGGGTGGGGCGTGGACAACATCGTGTGCAGGAGTCAATTAATTGGAGCCAACCTGGCTCGATCCCAGGATCCCATCCTGCTCTAATACCAAGAGAAATTTCAACACCCGCTCGGGCGCATAATAAGTCCGGACGCCCATCTCACGGGCATCCGTCACACGGGCACCACATAAGTTTGGACCTCACTCCACCCAAAAACTAGCTCAAAGGGGAAGGATTGTCCAAAGCTTATAAGGGTCACTTGCCCTTCATATTTTACCGACGTGGAAGACTTTTCCGCATTTAAGTTAGTGCTAGGTAACTTGTTAATATGGTATATTGAGGGATATTTATGTGGAAATCCCATTAATTTATGAATGATATGTATCTTAATATTATTAATTTCATTCATTTAATCATGGTTCAATCAATAGATATTCTTACTTCATGAAGAGCCTGTTTGGGATTGCTGTCAAAAACTGATTATTTTGAAAAGTACTTTTAGGAAAAGTACTTTTTAAAAATGTGTTTTTGGATCATAAGTAGTTTGTGTTTGGACAACTCATTGGAAAAGAACTTTTGATAAATAATTTGTGTTTGGTTAATATTTACGAAAAAGTACTTTTGAGTGTCAAATTACGAAAAAGACATCCAAGTTCATTTTACATTTGGATTATTAGAAACCAAAAAAAAAACATATTAAATATTTATTATAAAAGACTTTAATTTTTTTAAAAAAATAATATTTAGTTAAAATATAAAGCATAAAGTAATAAGTCACTTAACTAATAAATTCTTTTTACTATTATGACTTTCCTTCGTTGCTTTCTATCGGCCATCGGGTGCGCTTTACATGTACGGAATGATGGCTTATGAAGAAATCATTATTTGCTAATTTGTTGTTTAAGCTGTTGAAATCTTTCAAAGAAAAGAAAATAACCAAGTAAACTATCTCATTTATCGACATAATGTCGTTGTATCTCGCACTGCAACCCTTTACCTTCCATAACTGCCAAAGCTACCAATATTATGTATAATCAAATGTCAAATGATGATTTGAAAAGGAATACCCTTCATTTTAAACTAAAACTATTTAATTATGGTCAAACCAAACAATGTTTACACCTTTTGTTACTTTTATATTTTTAAATGTTCATTACTCCCTCCGGCTTGAAAGAATATGAAGAAACTTGAATTTTCTGTATATTATTCACAGAATGTTTCATATTTATACAAGAAGAAGAGGAATATCTTACCAAATATAAAAAAAATCCTACTCACCCTGTTCCAAAATGAGTGTCTACCTTTCCTTTTTTGTTTGTCCCAAAATGAGTGTCTCTTTCCTTTTATGGCAACTCTGTAAATCTTATATTTGTTTTGGACCGCAGGATACAAAGACACTGTACCCGATCAAACCCAGACATTCATTTTGGGACGGATGGAGTAATTGCTATCAAATCATAATGATTATCATCAAATCATATCAATCAATTGAGAATAGGAAGATTTCCTATTACGCCTCCTCAAGATGGCGATCGATCAAAAACGCCTATTTTGCACCGAAGATCTTCAAACGTAGAACTAGGAAGAACTTTTATAAGTAAATCCGCAAGCTGATCTTTTCCAGAGATATGGGACACGCGAAGCTGGCCATTTTGAACCTTAGTGCGAACAAAATGGTAATCAACCTCAAGATGCTTCATCCGCGAATGGAAGACAGGATTAGCAGCAAGGTATGTGGCACCCAAGTTATCATAGTAAACAACAAGCTGCCTTGGTAATGAAATTGAAATCTCATGAAGTAAGTTCTGAATCCACTGAATTTCAGCAGTAGCAGCAACAACAGAACGATATTCCACTTCAGTTGATGATCTGGCTACTCTCCATTGTTTCTTGGAGCTCCAAGAGACCAGATTTCTACCAAGATATATAAATAAGAAAGGCACTTGTACAAGAGCGATCATCCTTATTACCTGCCCAATCTGCATCACAGAAGGCATGAAGATCAAGTGGAGACTTACGATGAAAAAAGAGTCCACAGTTCATTATTCCAACTAAGTAACAAACCACACGTTTGATAGCAGACCAATGATTTTCTGTCGGACAATGTGCAAATTGTGCTAGCTTGTTGGCAGCAAAGGCGATATCTAGTCTCGTCAATGGCAAGTATTGCAGGGAGCCAACAATAGTACGATAGAGCTTAACATAGTCAAAATGTGTGTTGTCCTCCAAGCACAATGAATTTCCAGTAGACATCGGAGTATGGACTGCTTTCGCACCAACAATATGTGTCTTCTCGATGATGTCTTTAATATACTTCTTCTGAGATAAGAAGAACCCATCAGAGGTTCTCATAACTTGAACAATGAGATAATAATTAAGAGAACCAAGATCTTTGATAGAAAAGCATCGCCCGAGTTGCAAAATAAACTGATTGACAACATTCGAATTACTCCCTGTAACAATCAAGTCATCAACATATACAACCAAATAAATAGTGATGCCCGATTGACTGTAAATGAGGAGACAATAATCTGCATGCGAAACATGAAAACCCAAGGTTAGAAGATAGCTTCGAAGTTCAGAATACCAAGCCTGTGGTGTCTGTTTGAGACCATAAATTGCTTTCTTCAATTTGCAAACATGTGTAGGCCTTGTGTGGTCAATAAAGCCTCTAGTTCGAGCCATATAGACCTCATCTGTTAGATGCCCATGCAAGAAGGCATTATTCACATCTAATTGACGTAGAGGCCAATCTCGTATGACAGCTACGGTTAAAATAACCTGAATAGTAGTGTGCTAGGCAACTGGACAGAATGTATCAATATAGTAAATTTTCGGGCGCTATGTAAATCTTTTAGCAACAAGGCGTGCTTTATATTTATTTAATGACCCGTCAGAATTGAGCTTGATTTGAAAAATCCATTTGGATCCAACTAATTTTTGCTTTGTAGTAGATGGAACTAGCTCCCATGTACCTTGTTTCTGTAATACGTGAATTTCTTCATTCATGGCTGCTTTCCAATCAGGATCATTTAGTGATCTTGACACAGACTTTGGCTCGGTTTTGATGTTGGGCAGTGAGCCATGCTTAGGAAGTTCAACATGTTTGGCAGTAGAAGAGACAGTAGAAGATGGTGAATCATGGCTGACTGCATTCGTCGGATCTCTGGATGGAGTGTTGGTGGCTTGGATGAGAGGATTGGACTTTGTGCTAGAAAAAGGGTACACAGATATAACTTTTGTATTGGTTTATGGATATTATTCTTCACTCTAATGATCATGGGATGAGTGTTTCCTGATAAGTCCCTGTCATGGTTAGAAAATAAGGAAGTGGTAGATAAATTAGGTGAGGAGCTCATATCTGAATCACGTACTGTTGATCTCAATGACTCAAATGATGATGGATTACTATCAATTGAAGCTACTAGAGTAGTTAAACCGGAGGAAGGACATTCATGAAGGCCAAATTTGGCTTGGAGAAATTGATTGTCCAGTAGTAAGAGAGGAATCTCGGCTTGAGGTGGATAAGTGTGGAACAATGAAGTGAGGAGTCCAATTGTCAACAGTAGTATTGCAGACCCTTGTAGCATTTAGTTGGATGGTTTTAAATGGAAACTCATGCTCAACAAAATCCACATGTCGAGAGATAAAAAAATTTGAAGTAATAGGATCATAGCATTTATATGCACTTTGATTCAAAGAATACCCAAGAAATAAGTAAGGAGACGAACGAGGTTCGAGTTTGTTTTGTGCATATGGTCTCAACCAAGTATAACACAAACACCCAAAAATACGAAGCTTCTTAGAGTTAGGAAGGGATCCCAAAATTCGCAAGTATGGTGAATCATTATTCAATAGAAGGGTAGGCATTATATTTATCAGATATACAACAGTTTTGAACGCATATGACCAAAAAAAATAATGGAAGATTAGCAATGTGAAGAAGAGTGATACTCGTTTTAACAATATGTCTATGTCGTCTTCCAGCCATGCCATTATGTTCAGGAGTGTGGGGAGGAGTCAAAAAATGGGAGACCATTAGATGCAAAGAAACTCCAAAGCTCGCATCGATTTGATTGAAGAAACATGAAATGGAGTCTTGTGCATTTTATTGCACTTGCAAGAATTACAGAAAAACTTCAAAATGTTTGATGGAATAGGAATATCAGTTAATTGCAAAGTTCGATGCAATACAGGAGAAGAAGGGTGGCCAAGACGACAGTGCCATTGTGAGATAATTGAGAGTTCAATAGAGTTGATAGTTGGAGCAAGAGAAGTTGATGACACATGTGAAGTTTGCCACTCATAAACACCATCCTTAGGATTTCCTACCACCAGAGGCTTCCTCGTGCATTAATCATTCACAATAAATGAAAAAGGTAAGAATTCAATAGTAATATTATTCGATGAGCATAATTGATGAACAAAAATGAGATTCTTTTTCATTCGGGGGACACGAAGGACATTATTAAGATATAATGGTCTTGAGCGAGAGCGTAAAGAAGTAGAGCCACAATGTATTACTGTCAAACTTTTACCATCATCCAGCATCACATCTTCACCACCATCATAGTTTGAATGGACTGACAGATTTTGAAGATCTGTAGTCACATGGTGAGATACACCAAAGTCCACCAACCAATTAGAATCATTTTGGGTAGAACTTTGAGCAAAATTTGCCCTTGGAGGAGCCCTGTTTTACCACCAGTGGAAGAACCTGAGCCATCCATGTTAGACGTCTTAGACCAAGGAAACAACTTCTAACATTTCTTCATTGTATGTCCAGGCACGTCGCAATATTGGCAAATTACAATAGAACCATCTCTTTGATACTTGGATGGGCCAGATTGATTTGGCCGCTATTTTGAGCTAGCTTGGCTTCTGGAAGCGGAGGAACGATTTGCTCGATTATTATGCTTGTTGGATCCACTATTGTAAGAAGTATAGTTTGCTGTAATTGGAGCAACAATGGAAAGAGTGTCCAGAGTGACACTGCTTTCATAATCGCAAAGCTTTTCATGGAGTTCATCAAAAGAGAGAGAAGTTTCTCACGCACGAGTTGCGGCATATATCATCTTATATTCAGAGGAGAGACCATTCATAACATGGATAGTAAGATCATCCATTGTTAGATTTGCTCCAGAAGCATTCTGAGTTGTCACAAGCTACTTCACTTGTTAAAGGTACGTAGCCATTGATTTGGTACCTTTATTAATGTGTGCTAATGATTCCTTGAGAGTAAGGAGACGAGAATGCGATGGTCAGGCAAAGAGATTGTGGATAGTAGTCCATACAGCATAGGAAGTTGCATCAGAAAGCACATAAGGGGCCATCTCTAAAGTGAGAGACGCGACAAGTGCACTTCCGAGCAATTGGTCTTATCGAACCCAATAAAGAGAGTTTAATTGTAGCTCCGAAGGTGGAGAAACAACATATGAGGTAAAGTTATACCATATCAAGATAGAACGCCACTGAGAGTACCAAAGTTGGTAGTTGGAGGATGAAAGCTTCACATGAGCTTGAGCACTGGTATTAATGGAGATAAGTTGCTGGTCATTTTTAGAGAACATGGTGTTTGTAAGTGGTATTGGAGTTATGACAGTAGACCGGGTATTAGGAATAGAAGGAAGGCATGGTAGAGTAGATAGAACAGATGGAATGGTAAGAGCCAATGGAATATGAACAGTTGCAGACGTCATTAACTGTAACGATGCTGGAAGTGTAACTGAACTGTTCACCGTCGTTGTTGATGCAACAAATGACTGATTGGTTAAATTCTTCATAGGACTGGTTATAGCAGGGCTGGATGTTTCAGAAGTCATGGAGGAAAAGAAACTAGAGTTTTTGTATGGTGGAAAAAAAACTAGAGTTGCAGTATGGCTAGTAGCTCCGATACCATGAAAGAATATGAAGAAGGTTGAATTCTGTCTATATTATTCACAGAATGTTTCAGTATTTATACAAGAAGAGGAGGAATATCCTACCAAATATAGAAAATCCTAATTGATATCAAATCATAATCAAATATAACCAGATTACAAGGGATTATAATCAAATCAAATCATATCAATCACTTGAGAATAGGAAGATTTCCTAATACATCTAAACCTAGGATAGCTTATAAACTATTTCTACGTCATTAGCTTTCAAATATGATGAGAAATTATTGAAGCTTCACCATTTCAGTCTTGATTCCTCCATCTTATCCATCATAGAGGTTACTACTACCTTATCTGATATGTCTTTGTTCATAATCTTATCTCTCTTAATATGCCCACACATCAATCTAAACATTCTAACTCTGCTACTCTCATCTCTTGCACATGAGTGTTCTTGACTGGTCAGCACTCTGCCATATAATATCATAGGTCGAACAACCACTTTATAAAACTTATCTTTAATGACACATTCTTATCGCATACGATACCAGATACGAGTGCTCATTTTATCCAACTCGCTTCAATACGATGTGCGACATCATTGTTGACACCCAATTTTGTCCCGCAATTTCGAAATTAATTTGCTGACACTTACTTTTTATATAAATCTCAAAATATAGTTTTTTGTATTAATATAAAGCCAAAAATGTCACTTTTCAAGAGAAATTATAAAATTTGATATTTTGTCGCAATTTGGCTATTGTTTGCAAAGTTTTTCAATATTAGCAACTTGATATTTTCGACTTTATATTACCTACAACATGTGAAATATTGGGAGCATTTATCTAATTAGAAATTTTTTCAAATTGATTTACGAAATTAGTTAAAGCTATTAGTTTTTAGAAAATGACCGTAATTGTTTTTCGCTTTAAGTCCCGGCCTATTTTACGCAACATCCAATTTTCTTCCTAGCCCAATTCTAAAACCCTACCCCTCACCCATATATATACCCTTAAACCCTAGCTCCATCCATTATTCATCACAATCTCCCACAACACTAACACAAAATTCAGATCTACTACATTACACACCCCACTCACAAAAACCCTCTCCTACACAGTAACACCAACACCCCCTCATCGTTATCACTCTCCTCTCAACATCATAGACAACACACAACAATACACCGTATAAATGGGGAAGACCCCATTTTCTTCTTATCCTAAAAAATCCTATCAGAAATTCTACACCATCAAAACACACCCACGAGATCAGAAACTGAAAATGGGAACGAGGGGTTAGCCAAAATCATCCCCGTTGCTGGAAATCAGATCTACAAATATCATTTCCGGTGACCTTTTCTCTGTTTGCTAACGATTTGGTTTGAAATCTGAAACGGGGACATCGGGGTTCGTGGAGAATCATCAACGGTGTTTGATTTTAACCGGAAACCATTGTTGTTGGCGTCCTCTGCTTTTCCGATCTGATAATGAGAAAAGGGATGACGTAAAAGGGAAAATGGTGGAGATGAGTCGCAGCGACGCCGCTGCTCAGCTGGTGTGGCTCCTCCATACACCGGCGATTGTTCCTGTCCTTTCCGTTTGACTGGATTTTCTATTTGCTACATGGCCTATCCTATTGGTGCTTATGTTACTATTGATATCTGTTAGTTTTGATTCAGCTGAGGACTACTCTGTTCTTCCTTCTATTGATTTGATCTTGTTCCATTATGTTGTGCCTATCTTTGTTGTTTTTCTGCGACTTTTGTGCTGTTTGTTCTCACCGGAAATAATGGTGGAATTGGGTGTTGCTCTGCCTGGCTTGTTGCTTGTTGGGTGTTGCTCTGCCTGTTTGCTCTCACCGGAAATAATGGTGGAATTGGGATGTGGTTGAAATATTGGTGGAATTGGGTGTTGCTCTGCCTGGCTTGTTGCTTGTTGGGTTTGTTGCTTCCATTTGAAAGTCGAATTCAATGATGCATATGGGTTCTGAGTTTGTCTTGTTACTTGTTGCTCTGATCAGATTGTTCTTATGTTTGACCGGTTGACCCGTTTAGTTTGTGGGATTATTTCTTTGACCCGTTTACCTATGCTGGATAACTAATGGGCTTTGGTTTTGGAATGGGTATACCATGATTGGAAATGCTAAGCCTATGAAAATGTGCATTTTTTAGGCTTATACAATGATTTGACGGATGCTACACGTTGATACTGATTTCAACATGATACTACATGGCCGATGAAAATACACATGCACGTATTGAGGCCTACACAAGGAATTGACGGACAATAAATTGACGGATTTTGAACATGATACTACACTTGAACCGTCCCGTTCCCGTGTCCCTAAAGCAAAAGGCGATGATGAATGCACTTTAATGCAAAGCAAGTTGAATAGAGTAGTGGATTTGATACTTGGCGTGGCAACCGGCCCGGGCTCCGTGTTTGCAGCCGTATCAGTATCCCGAGCCTCTATTCGACGCGCCATACAAACCTGAGCCTAAATTTTGCAAAAACAACCCCCTTTATTATTATTATTATTATTATTATTATTATTATTATTATTATTATTATTATTATTATTATTATTATTATTATTATTATTATTATTATTATTATTATTGTTGTTGTTGTTGTTGTTGTTGTTGTTATTTTATTTCATTAATTATTACACTTTATCGTCGTACTAATCCAATTTTATTTGTTTGTTTTGTGAGGTACATTTTGGCACGAATAATTTATGGACGAGTTTGGCTAACTCACGAATGGGAATAATCCATTGCATCGAAGGCATTTGGGGATTGAATTCGGACCCAAGCATTCAAAATGAGACGTTAGAAATTTAGAAAATTCAAGGCTCCCGCGAGTTGATTAATTTCCCGGTTCTATCTTTAACTTTGCATTACTTTCCTTGGATATTTGTGCAAATAAATGTGTAAAATATTTTATTTATCAATAATATGTGATTGTTTGTATATTGCCTTACTTTATGTTCATTGCCTTTTATTGTGAAGTCGTTATTTAATTTATTGTAAATTGGGGCCGTCTTAGCAAATGCGTGCAAGTAAAATAATATTTTGCAAAATAAGCTTTTATTCGATTAATTATTCTTATTATTATTATTACTACTATTTTTAAATAATTCTTTTGAAAGAAAAGCACATTTGCAAATATTTTGGAAACCTGTCGGATTAACCGTATTTTACGGAATTTCGGAGGTGCCTTAAAAACCTTCTTCCGAAATTAATAAAACCTCTTACCTTTAGAATCTCTAAAAGAAAGATCGTCTTTTTATAAAAACGGAGTTTTTGCGCGTATTTGTTAATTTGGTTCCCTGTTTTCCTAAAATTGGGTGGCGACTCCAAAAACTCCAAAAGAGTTAGTCCATCCTGTTGATATTTCGGAATTTATCCTTTTCGGGGTTATTTTTTGGGGTTCAACAGCATGACGACTCCGCTGGGGAGCAATAAAGGTTTTGACCATAAAGGTTTCCAATTGTTTGCAACTAGCATGCTTAATTTATTTGCTTTATTATATTTGTTTGTTTGGTTTGCCTTATAAAGCATGTATTGTATTTATTTGTGCATAGTCTGCATTCCATTCATATTTCCTCCCTCATGGAGCCTGTCAATTCTCTTTCATCTCCTCGATTTCATCACGGGGCACCCGCTTGACGGATAGTTATGCAGGAAGGGCATTGCCCTTACCTCACTCTTTGAAACTTCTTTTGTGTCACCAAAAGTTAGTTCGGGATATTGAGATTGCCTGGTTTTGTCATGGCCAGTTCTACTGCATTGTGAGGCCAGGTCTATCCCGCATAGGTCGATTCAGTCTCAACTGTTAGCCCACTCTTAGAAGGAGATTAGGTCATGCATGCATATACACCTTAGTTTGGGAGAAAGTTCGGCAGATTTGGTTGGTTTGTGTTTTGGAGATGGCCTGGTGTAGTGAGATTTAAGAGGCGAAGCCCCTGGTGTCTTTAAAAGGATCAGTGGGGTCCCTCTCGTGAATGGCTTTGCGTGTGTGCAGGCCTATATTGATTATCCAGCTGCAACTTTGTAAAAATTGAAGTACGCTTGTCGCATACTAGGAGAGCGAAGCCCCTGTGTCTTTGAATGACCAGTGGGGTCCCTCCTTGAAGACCAGTGCGGTCTTGGCTACCTAGGAAACTGAGAGGCTTGATTAAAGCCGAGGACCAGTGAGGAGCCTTATGAACAAGGTCGGTGAGCCTTGCAAAACCTAGGAAGCTGAGAGGCCTGTCTAAGCCGAGGACCAGTGAGGTTTTATTTTGAAAGGCCAATTGGCGCCTTTCCTGATTTGCAGTATGGTATTGTGGAGGCAGTTGGAAATTTCTCCCTGGATGTTGTAAAACAATTGGGAATCGTGCTTGGAGGAGTGTAGATGTTTGCAAAAGCTATGGAGGATTGTTTTGGGGTTTTAGGCATTTGGGTTTAGAATTTTGTGCAGATGCTGTGGAGAGCATGAGCTGTGTTAACATGTTAATTGCTTGCCTTGCTTTATTTGCTCAAAATGCGTTAAATACTAGGTGTTGCTTGCTTGTATGCAATCCTATGAATGACATGCAAACTATCTTAGTTACCCTTTGAAAGGTTTCTTTTGTTTTGTTTATTTCTCTATCAAATGTTGGATTTGTGAAGTGGCTGACCATTCACCACGCAAAGGATTCGAGATCTGATTGATGGTAGATGCTCTAGCTCGTGAATGATGCAGTACTAGAAGCTAATGGCATTGCTTGAAAGAACTTGGCGATTGAACTTAGTAGTATTATTTTCAATTTTAATTCAGTTTGAGGCCCTGAATTGCATTGTACTTTAAAGCTTATGTTAATCTGAATCAACTCATTTTGAATTTTTGAAAGTTATAATAAAATGCATCTCATTCTTGTAATATTATTTACGCTTGCATTTGTTTTCATTTCAAAATTAAAATTGATAAACCTGCCAAAGCTTTGCTTGTGATGTATGGCAAAACAACTGAACAATTTGAAAACGATGCACTGAAAGTTATTGTCTGCGCTCTTTGGATATCGCACTATCTGTTAGAACTTCAACTGGGGCAGCTTTTATTTGTTGGTATATGGCGTTGAAGCAGTGATGCAGAACTACGCACGGTCTGATTCCCAAGGAGGGATACGTAGGCTCCCCCATCGGGCTCGACCCTTTAGCATTTAAATTTTATTTTCCCCCAAGAAGGACAACTGGGGCAAATTTTGGAAAGCAGGTAGAAAGCATAGGAGATTGCAACTAAGGCAGTTTTGCAAAGCAATTTGAAGTATTGAATGTCACAACTGGGGCAATTTTGCAAAACGAGTTGGAGATGCGAGAGATAATAACTGGGGCAGAATTTTGCAAGAAGCGGCGTTGGGTATTAAAGATGAGTTGGCAAAAATTTTGAAATTGGTTAAGCAAACAGTGCAAAGTCTAAGACAAAGGACGTTCAGTTTGTTTTAAGATATGTTACAAGTTTAAGTCAAGGCAAAATTTTCAAAATGCATCTTTGACTTCATTTGCATGCTTATTTCACTCGCCATATTGCATTAAAATATTTTATCTTGCCTCTCTTTTTCAAAGTCTATGCTATTTGAGTTCATGAGCCAAGTTTCTGAAAGCAATTCGCAAATCCAAGTCCAATGAAGACGAGGAAGTAGCAGAAGCAGCAGGATCAGGATGAAGTCTGCACAAATCAAACGCTTCCCCTTTTCTCCCCAAAGCTAATAATTTTTCTTTGAGAGCAGGAACATGAAAGCTTGCAATGAAAGGATCATTCACATTATGGATGTACAATTTGTTGAACTCGCATTCAAAGTTGTCTTGCAGATTGCGTCGCAATCCCTTTTCACGACTTAAAGCATTATGTTTTGTCATGAATTATTCCGAACAGCCGGCATTTCTACCCCTATGATTTTAATTCCTAATAGGCGACAAAGCCGAGGCTTGTTTTGTGTTTGCAAAACTAAGCCAAATAGGGCATCGCTTTGTTTCAGGCTATAATCCGCACAAGGTCATCCTTGCCGGATTGTCTCGCCAATTGATTTATCAATGGCTATCGCACTAACTACATTTCCGCACTACTTTGCTTTGCACTTATTTTGAATTATGCCTTCGCACTTGCTTTAAAATTAACGCCTTGCTTTACTCTTTCAGGTTGACCATCGGCTACGAGAATTCCCTTTGTTGGACTATCTCGCCTATTTGATTCGCCAAATGGCTCTTACATTGCTCTACATTCCCGCACTGATTTTCTTTGTACTTGCTTTAAATTATGTCGTCGCACTTGCTTTAAAATTGATGTCTTGCTTTACATTTTTCAGGTTGACCACCAGGCGGGGCTTCTCCCTTGTTGGACTTTCACGCCATTTGATTCGCTAAATCGCTTTTGCGTTGCTTTACATTTTTACGCTAAATTGTTTTGCACTTGCTTTATATTATGACTTGCTTTACTTTCAGGTTAACAGGTCAGCCCTGAGACCCTCCTTGCTTTATGCCCGATCGGATCACCAGCTGATTTGTAGACAATCAATTCCAAGACCCTGCTTACTGCGTGCCCGACCGGCTTGCCAGTTGATTTGTCAAGATTGTTGAAAATGCTTTGCATTATGCCTTCGCATTTGCTTTATTGCTTCGCCAGTGGATGGGAAGACAATTTATCAAAGATACTGCAACTTGCACTTACAAATTACGTCATGCCTACCATAAGCAATTGGAGGCCTTATTTTGAAGCCTATCATAAGCAATTGAAGGCTCTTTTGTTATTGATCCTACCGTAAGTAATCGGGGGTTTTATTATCAAGTCTATCGTGAGCAAGCGAAGACTTCATTAGCATTGGAGCCTACCATAAGCAATTGGAGGCCTTATTTTGAAGCCTATCATAAGCAATTGAAGGCACTTTTGTTATTGATCCTACCGTAAGCAATCGGGGGTTTTATTATCAAGTCTATCGTGAGCAAGCGAAGACTTCATTAGCATTGGAGCCTACCATAAGCAATTGGAGGCATTATTTTGAAGCATATCATAAGCAATTGAAAGCTCTTTTGTTATTGATCCTACCGTAAGCAATCGGAGGTCTTATTATCAAGTCTATCGTGAGCAAGCAAAGACATCATTATCATTTGAAGCTTACCATATGGAATTGGAGGCATTATTATGAAGTCTATCATAGGCAATTGAAGGCTCTTTTGTTATTGTTCCTACCGTCAACCATCAGTTTCTCAAAGATCATTCGCCTTGTCGCATATGCAGCACAAATCTGTTTCTTCCTTTTTTCATTATAGCTTTTGCTTTATTATTCACTCGTTTTCTAACGCATTTACTTTAAATTTGCAGAAATTGAACATCAGATTCAATAAGAACTGAAGGCATTCAACGCTTTGCAGCACTATTAATACAAGCAACACGACCCAGTTTTGCTTATTTGTTTTGCATTATCTTGCCTTAATTAATCCAATTTGCAACTTTGTTTTGCAGGGTGCTATCAAGTTAGGCTCGTTCACCTTATAATCGAACATTTTAGGCTCGTTCACCTTATAATCGAACGTTGTAGGCTCGTTCGCTTTATAATTGAACGTTTTAGGCTCATTCGCCTTATAATTGAATGTTTGGGCTCGTTCGCCTAATAAATGAACGTTATGTTACCTGCGTAGGATGTAGGTTAGCCAAGTCGACTTGAGATATTATGTCTCGTTAGTCGACTTATTTTATGAAAGCCTTGCATTTTACAATTCGTTCTCGCTTTACTTATTGTCTTGCTTTACTGTTTCAGAATAAGGATCAGCTTAGAGGTTATCCGGGCGGAGTACTTTGTCAGTTGATTGAAGGAAGAACCTATCGATGATGCCGCAACCCACATTTACAATTTTATCACTTTATCTATTTCTTATTCCAATTATTACAGTTTATTAGCAGTTGCACGCTTACCGCTTGTTGAGATTATTGCAGGATTTTTAGCAGCACCGCAGCAGCGTTTGGAGCATAACGTGGAGCTTTTCTTAGCGACGAACCGGGGCAATCGTTGATATGAGCTAGACTCGTTAACAAAGACCGGAAGAATCGCACCCGCATAAGTCATCCACCCTAGAGGTAAGTCTCTTGTTAACCCTGAGTCTGAGGTTTGAGATTGAAGACAAGATGGCTCGGTTATCGAGGTGCAGTGGAAACTATGTCCGTGTAAACCCCTCTTTATGGGTGTGTCGTCGACCACATTTTCATAACTTGGGTGATTACAAGCCTCTTTTCCCGCGCTTGAGTAGTCGCTACTATCTCGTCTTTGATTTTCAAATCGCGTCGAACTACATATGGCCTGATTCTCTTTCAGCCTGAGATATGTAGGCAACTCGGAAACCGAGGTTCGGCCATGTTTATAAGCCTCGCATTTTGATCCCAGGAATCAGAGTCTCGACTTTACCGTGACAAAATTGGCTTTCACGTCAACTTTCTTTACCCTGAAAACTCTTTCATCCTTTTCGGGTAAAGAGGGGCAGCTGTTGACACCCAATTTTGTCCCGAAATTTCGAAATTAATTTGCTGACACTTACTTTTTATATAAATCTCAAAATATAGCATTTTGTATTAATATAAAGCCAAAAATGTCCCTTTTCAAGAGAAATTATAAAATTTGATATTTTGTCGCAATTTGGCTATTGTTTGCAAAGTTTTTCAATGTAGCAACTTGATATTTTTGGCTTTATATTACCTACAACATGTGAAATATTGGGAGCACTTATCTAATTAGAAAATTTTTCAAATTGATTTACGAAATTAGTTAAAGCTATTAGTTTTTAGAAAATGACCGTAATTGTTTTTCGCTTTAAGTCCCGGCCTATTTTACGCAACATCCAATTTTCTTCCTAGCCCAATTCTAAAACCCTACCCCTCACCCATATATATACCCTTAAACCCTAGCCCCATCCATTATTCATCAAAATCTCCCACAACACTAACACAAAATTCAGATCTACTACATTACACACCCCCCACTCACAAAAACCCTCTCCTACACAATAACACCAACACCCCCTCATCGTTATCACTCTCCTCTCAACATCATAGACAGCACACACCAATACACCGTATAAATGGGGAAGACCCATTTTCTTCTTATCCTAAAAATTCCTATCAGAAATTCCACACCATCAAAACACACCCACGAGATCAGAAACTGAAAATGGGAACGGGGGGTTAGCCAAAATCATCCCCGTTGCTGGAAATCAGATCTATAAATATCATTTCCGGTGACCTTTTCTCTGTTTGCTAACAATTTGGTTTGAAATTTGAAACGGGGACATCGGGGTTCGTGGAGAATCATCAACGGTGTTTGATTTTAACCGGAAACCATTGTTGTTGGCGTCCTCTGCTTTTCCGATCTGATAATGAGAAAAGGGATGAAGTAAAAGGGTAAATGGTGGAGATGAGTCGCAGCGACACCGCTGCTCAGCTGGTGTTGCTCCTCCATACACCGGCGATTGTTCTTGTCCTTTGCGTTTGACTGGATTTTCTATTTGCTACATGGCCTATCCTATTGGTGCTTATGTTACTATTGATATCTGTTAGTTTTGATTCAGCTGAGGACTACTCTGTTCTTCCTTCTATTGATTTGATCTCTTTCCATTATGTTGTGCCTATTTTTGTTGTTTTTCTGCGACTTTTGTGCTGTTTGTTCTCACCGGAAATAATGGTGGAATTGGGTGTTGCTCTGCCTGGCTTGTTGCTTGTTGGGTGTTGCTCTGCCTATTTGCTCTCACCGGAAATAATGGTGGAATTGGGATATGGTTGAAATATTGGTGGAATTGGGTGTTGCTCTGCCTGGCTTGTTGCTTGTTGGGTTTGTTGCTTCCATTTGAAAGTCGAATTCAATGATGCATATGGGTTCTGAGTTTGTCTTGTTACTTGTTGCTCTGATCAGATTGTTCTTATGTTTGACCGGTTGACCCGTTCAGTTTGTGGGATTATTTATTTGACCCGTTTACCTATGCTGGATAACTAATGGGCTTTGGTTTTGGAATGGGTATACCATGATTGGAAATGCTAACCCTATGAAAATGTGCATTTTTTAGGCTTAAACTATGATTTGACGGATGCTACACGTTGATACTGATTTGAACATGATACTACATGGCCAATGAAAATACACATGCACGTATTGAGGCCTACACAAGGAATTGACGGGCAATAAATTGACGGATTTTGAACATGATACTACACTTGAACCGTCCCGTTCCCGTGTCCCTAAAGCAAAAGGCGGTGATGAATGCACTTTAATGCAAAGCAAGTTGAATAGAGTAGTGGATTTGATACTTGGCGTGGCAATCGGCCCGGGCTCCGTGTTTGCAGCCGTATCAATATCCCGAGCCTCTATTCGACGCGCCATACAAACCTGAGCCTAAATTTTACAAAAACAACCCCCTTTATTATTATTATTATTATTATTATTATTATTATTATTATTATTATTATTATTATTATTATTATTATTGCTATTTTATTTCATTAATTATTACACTTTATCGTCGTACTAATCCAATTTTATTTGTTTGTTTTGTGAGGTACATTTTGGCACGAATAATTTATGGACGAGTTTGGCTAACTCACGAATGGGAATAATCCATTGCATCGAAGGCATTTGGGGACTGAATTCAGACCCAAGCATTCAAAATGAGACATTAGAAATTTAGAAAATTCAAGGCTCCCGCGAGTTGATTAATTTCCCGGTTCTATCTTTAACTTTGCATTACTTTCCTTGGATATTTGTGCAAATAAATGTGTAAAATATTTTATTTATCAATAATATGTGATTGTTTGTATATTGCCTTACTTTATGTTCATTGTCTTTTATTGTGAAGTCGTTATTTAATTTATTGTAAATTGGGGCCGTCTTAGCAAATGCGTGCAAGTAAAAGAATATTTTGCAAAATAAGCTTTTATTCGATTAATTATTCTTATTATTATTATTACTATTTTAAATAATTCTTTTGAAAGAAAAGCACATTTGCAAATATTTTGGAAACCTGTCGGATTAACCGTATTTTACGGAATTTCGGAAGTGCCTTAAAAACCTTCTTCCGAAATTAATAAAACCTCTTACCTTTAGAATCTCTGAAATAAAGACCGTCTTTTTATAAAAATTGAGTTTTTGCGCGCATTTGTTAATTTGGTTCCCTATTTTTCTAAAATTGGGTGGCGACTCCAAAAACTCCAAAAGAGTTAGTCCGTCCAGTTGATATTCCGAAATTTATCCTTTTCGGGGTTATTTTTTGGGGTTCAACAATCATCATCAATCTAACAATTTTCCTGGATTATAAACCCAAGATACTTTAAGCTTCATCTCTTGAGGATGACTTCATGACTTGTGTATCAACCTTTAACTCCACATTGGACTCATGAGAAGAATCACTTAACTTGCACTCCATGTATTTTGTTTATGACCTACTCAACCTGAAACCTTTAGCCTCTAGGGTCTGTCTTCAAACCTTCAGTTAATCGTTAATCCCTGTACGAGTCTCATCAATCTATAATATGTCGTATGCAAATAACCTACACTATGGTAGCTCCCCTTTAATATATCGTTTCGATTCATCCATTGCAAAAGAAAATAAAAATAGGCTGAGGGCTGATCCCTTATGCAATCCCATCTTGACTGAAAATCGCACCGAGTCTCCTCCTACAGTTCGTACTCGAATCTTGGCTTCACCATACATGTCCTTAATTGCTCTAATATATGCTGCAGGTACACCCCTCGATTTCAAGTATCTTTATAAAACATCACCTAGAACTTTGTCATATGCCTTTTCTAGGTAAATGAACATCATATGTAAGTTCCTTATCTTATCCATGTGCTATGAATGAATTCCATCGTTGATCGCCCAGGCATGAATCCCAACTGATTCTAAAAAATGTATATATCCTTACTCATCCTCATCTCTACTACTCTCTCCCAAACTTTCACAGTGTTGCTTAGTAGTTTGACACCCCTATAGTTGTTGCAATTTTTGATATCACCCTTGTTATAGTACAACGGGATCATTGTGATCCACCTCCATTCTTCTAGCATTTTAACCATCCTAAAGATAACATTAAACAACGCAGTTAACCACATCATACCTACTTTGCGTGTACTCTTACAAAACTCCACTGGAATCTCATCTAGCACGATAGCTCTTCCCCCTCACATCTTACAGATCGCTCCTCTAACCTCCTCCAATTTTATACGCCTGGTAAACCCAAATATGATCTCGACTGCTCTAAATCACCCAGCACATAAGCATGTACCCTCTTCATTTAAGAATCTATGAAAGTATGTCTACCATCTCCGTTTAATGTGAGCCTCGTCCACAAATTTCGTGTCATGCTCGTCTTAAATACACCTCATTTGGTCTAGGTCGTGAATCCGCCTCTCCCTCGCCTTGGAGAGTCTATACAACCTTTTTTTCCCTTATAGGGACCGCAATTTCTTTATATATGCGTTTAAAAGTGGCTACCCAACACAAACTTTACAATTTTACTCATATGACATATATCTCCCAGCCCAAGTTGAACTTACTATTATTCATTAAAACAACTACCAACTAGCTAGAATCTCAAACACCATCTAATGTTGGTGTGTCTAATTTTTTTTCTCGCCCAATCTTGGTATCTACATAGAGCTCTGATGTTTGGCATTTTATTCCTATATTTCCTTAATATTTCCTCACGTTTGAGTACTTTATTCGCCCGTTTTCTAGTTGATGAATGTAATTTTGCACTGATTTTATGTCGTATGCGTGTAGGTTGTTATGAAGTGCAATTGGAGCTTTAAAGAGCATGATCGAGCAAGAAAAGGTTGGAATTTGATTGAGGATTGGATCGAGCACACGAAAGCACGACGCGACGCGAGCTGCGGACGAAGAGAAGTTGAAATTGGCCTGGCGGTTGGTGGCGCGTCGCGCCAGCTATGGCGCTCAGCTTTCTGGCGCGTTTTGGAGCGCGGGGCGTGGCCGTTGCGTGTGAGATTCGACGGACTCTGCTTGGTTGCGCGCGGTTTGAGGCGTGGGGCGTCAGCTATAGCGCCCATAGAGCGGTTTTGGAAGTCCTATTTCGTCTAGGCTTAGGCTTAACTAATTGCTAGGCTTTTGTAAATATTATAAATACTCTTCTACTTAGTTTTTGAGAGGGGTTCAAATTTTGGGAGCAAGTTTTGGAGGAGAGCGGAGGAGCCCTAGATGTCTTCTAAACAAGTTCTTTCTCTCTTTCTCTTATTCTTTTCCTTAAATCTATAGTTTGTTCGTTCTAGGGTTAGAGCAAATACATGAAAGTTGATGTTTGAAAGTTGAATTCTTCCTATTGATTTACCATTACAGATTGTTTATTCTTTCTTGAGCCTAATTGTTTGGTTATTGAGGCCTGATAATTGAACACTATCTACGGTTTACAAGTTGAACTCGACAGAGGGAACTTGTAAACGCAAATAAGAAAGAATAGAGCTTGATTGTGAACCTGGCATCAGGGAATCGATTTGTGGGTAGGATAGACATATACTTGCTCGCCTAGCTTAACTAATCACAGAATTCGTTAATGCGTGCACGTGATTCAACCCATAGATATATAGGGATTGGAGTAGCCTGCATAAACCGTGAAGAATCGAAAAGTTTTCACGGGTACATTTAACCAGTTAGTTAGCAATCTAGGAAATCAAGAAGTAGAATCAACTGGAAAACTCAACTGGATTGTTCGTAGCTCTGACCCTGGACCGTTTCTCTTTTATTGATAACAACCTATGATTGGCTCTATTACTTGACTTCAGTTATTTGTTTTAATTATTGCATTTAGTTAGTAAAAATCTCAACCATTGAAAAAGATTTCTGAATAGTTCTTAGGAAATTGTTTGCTAGAATTCAGTCATAACAATAGTCCTCGTGGGAACGATACTCTACTTATCACTTTATTACTTGTCGACCACGTATACTTGCGTGTGCGTTTGGGAGCAACAAGTTTTTGGCGCCGTTGCCGGGGACTATATAATTGACTGTTTTCTTTTTTAACGATTTATTATTTTCTATTCATGTTTAATTTTTTGTCTAGTTTATTTTTGTGTTACTAGTTAACATGGCATCTTTGAATAAAAATTGGTCGGATGGTGGTTGCTTTAATGATTCTTGTCTACTTTGTGGAGGACATCACTTTTGGAAAAATTGTCCAAGTCGTTCGACTCTGCGGGATTGGTTATGTGGATTTTCCACTACCTTTGGTTGGAACTTTTGCAAATTGTGTGGTGGTTTGTGGAATAGTTGCCCCAAGTGTCTACTTCTTCCCCTATCAATGTGTGTGATGATTTTAACAATGTTTGTGAGTCTGACAGGAATGAAGAAGTGCATATTGTGAGCCAAAATTTTCTAACGGAGCAAGCCAACCTTTTAGAAGCATATGGGGATTTCAGAAGTGAACTTACAAATATGACGAGGCAATTTATGGAAGAAAGAGTGGAGCTCACACAAGAAATTGATCAATTTGGTTTAGCTATTCACGACTTGGAGGCGAATTTGAGTGATATGGTTGAGGTGTCTAATGCCCAATTATCAATTATCGTGAATAGTAGATTTGAGATAGAAGAGCTTAGGAACCAATTTGGAGAGCAAAAAGTAGAATTTCTACCATTCAAACCAATAGTAGTTGATGATGCCAAAGTTGAGGAAATCATATTAGAGTCAAGTGAGGAAATAGAAAACATCATATTTGAGGACTCTAGTGTTTGTGCAAGTGAGGGTGTCAAAAGTAATGCAATTTAGAATTGAAGCGCATTGGACCTCATTCCAATCGTTTTTCTACATTGTGTTTGGATGGTGACATGAAAATTGAGCCACCCGAGCCTATGAAGTAATCAAAGGAGGAGGAACAAGGTGCCTATATTTTAAAACTTGTGATGCCAAGGAGACAAAATGACATCCCTCATTTAAAGGCTAAGAAGTGTAAAATGCGACATTAGTCACTTGGTCTTTTTGTATTTTTGTCACCACCCTGATACCATAGTCATAAGCTTGAGGCAAAGTTGGGAATTCAATTCATAAGTTCAAGGTGGAGGCAAAAGTGATGAAGTTGTCTTCGTCGCGCCGCGACGTTAAATCAAGCGCTTATTGGGAGGCAACCCAATTCGTTTGCTTTAATTTTATTTAATTTTTGTTATTATTTTTATGGTTGTATATTACTTTGGGTGATTCTTTGGATTGCAGGTTCATGTAATGTCGAGTTTAAGTGTGGGGTGTCCTCACCCTTGCCTAATATTGATGACCTGTTGGGGGAAGTCTAAGTACCTCATGCTATACGGAAGCTTGGAGGATGCTAGCACCAAGGGCTAGAGCTTTCAGGGAAGTTTTCTTTATCCTTGCACTTTTTTATTTTTAGCACTGAGGACATTGCTTGATTTAAGTGTGGGGGTGGGGGAACTCCCCTTTATTTTCGAGGTTAGGGATGCATGTACCGTTAGGATTTTTCTTTTGTCACTTGATTTTATTTTTATTTATTTCTTGCTTTAATATATAAAAATGAAAAAAATTAGAAAACTAATGAAAAAATTGCAAAAAGATTTTCTTTTTAGTCTTTGTTAGTGGTACATGTAATCCACCCCGTGGTTTTTCTTATGACCTCGGTTCTTTTCCACGGGGAAGCCTTTGAACCGGGTAGTTTTTTATTTTCTTTCTTTTTAGGATTAGAGTAGTTAGTTGTTAGGTGGCCCTAGACGAAAGAAATAGGTAGAATGCTAGGTGCCTTTGATTTGTTTGATACCGGTGGATTTGAACTTATTGCATGTGCTATTTGTGGTGTCTTTTGGTTTTAAATTGTGATGCATGCCTAGAAAAAATGGAATGACCCCTTTGAGATGCTTGAGTCCACTCACCTGACTTTGTTGTGAATCTTTGTGCATTAGTGCTTAAATTCCCACAAGTTGCACCCTATTTTCTTGATTGAGTTGTGATGGAGCCATTTTGTGTAGATCGTGTGCAATGTGTGTTGTGAGGCATATTCTATTGTACTCCATGTTTACATATTGGTGTCTAGAACTTGCCCCGTGTGTGTGCAAAGCGAAATCCTAGGTTTGCTCTAGTCGGGAAATGATACAGGCCTTCTTGGACAAGCCTTTTACCTTGATTTGCCTACCCTTATATGCACCCTTGATTGTTGTGATCCCTTTGACCTTTTGTTGGCACCCACACCGCAAGCCTATCCACTTGTTCTAAATTGCTTTCTTTTGACCCTTTACTCCTTAAGCACTTTAATTGATAATTTTATCATACTGTGGATTTTGTGGTTAAAGTATTGGGAGGTTTTTTAGTGGAACCAATGAGAGGAATACTTGATAAATTGTGAAGTAGTTGAAGGAGCATTGGCAAGGTTTGGAAAGAATTGATTTGAAAAAAAAAAAGAAGCTGAGAAAAATTGAAAAAGAAAAAAAAGAGAGAAAAGAATATCCATCCTTGCTAGTGTGTGCTTAAAAGAAAACTTACTACTTTGTGGAAAAGGTGTGTGAAGAAAAAAACTTTGTGAGTTGGGTGAAGTGGTTGTTGATTTTGAGGAGATGTGTGCTTTCATTGTATTGTGATGTATTAAAGTGCTTAGGGAGGTAGTCACTATTATCCATATGTATCCTACCAGCCCCTTAGCCTACATTACAACCCTTTAAAGTCCTAGTTAATCCCGATTGGACTGAGCTTACATTAGTGGAGTCCTACACTACGGGCAAGCCTATGGTACATCATGTGTGACATGTGAGCTTTTCATGAGAGTGAGTGAATTCTTTCTATGCTATTGTCCCCGTCTATTCTTGATATTCATTGTTGTGTGATATATGGGGGACACTCTCTTGCTTCATTATTGGTGAGGGCATATGGTTTACATGAGATAGGTGAAGTTGTGGCTTCTTGGTTGAGTAGATAGGTGTGACTTCGTGGGAGCATGGTTGCAATGAGTCGATTTTGTGCATTTGAGTTGTCTTGGGGTGGTTGTTCTCATGTTTTGATGTTTGATAAATTGTTGGCATGTTTGTTGGCCCATAGTAGTCATGTATGCATTTGTTCAATGGTCGGTATCAACCATAGTCATAGGCAGACATGTTCTACCTAGGTTGGGAAGTTATTTGAGATTGCTCGAGGGCGAGCAAAGGTTCAAGTGTGGGGTGGTGATGTTTGGCATTTTATGCCTATATTTCCTTAATATTTCCTCATGTTTGAGTACTTTATTCGCCCGTTTTCTAGTTGATGAATGTAATTTTGCACTGATTTTATGTCGTATGCGTGTAGGTTGTTATGAAGTGCAATTGGAGCTTTAAAGAGCATGATCGAGCAAGAAAAGGTTGGAATTTGTTTGAGGATTGGATCGAGCACACGAAAGCACGACGCGACGCGAGCTGCGGACGAAGAGAAGCTAAAACTGGCCTGGCGCGTTGGGTAGCGCGCCGCGCCAGCTATGGCGCTCAGCTTTTTGGCGCGTTATGGAGCGCGGGGCGTGGCCGTTGCGTGCGAGATTCGACGGACTCTGCTTGGTTGCGCGCGGTTTGAGGCGCGGGGCGCCAGCTATAGCGCCCCTGGAGCGGTTTTGGAAATCCTATTTCGTCTAGGCTTAAGCATAACTAATTGCTAGGCTTTTGTAAACATTATAAATACTCCTCTACTTAGTTTTTGAGAGGGAGTTCAGATTTTGGGAGCAAGTTTTGGAGGAGAGCGGAGGAGCCCTAGATGTCTTCTAAACAAGTTCTTTCTCTCTTTCTCTTATTCTTCTCCTTAATTCTATAGTTTGTTCGTTCTAGGGTTAGAGCAAATACATGAAGGTTGATGTTTGAAAGTTGAATTATTTCTATTGATTTACCATTACAGATTGTTTATTCTTTCTTGAGCCTAATTGTTTGGTTATTGAGGCCTGATAATTGAACACTATCTACGGTTTACAAGTTGAACTCGACAGAGGGAACTTGTAAACGCAAATAAGAAAGAATAGGGCTTGATTGTGAACCTGGCATCAGGAAATCGATTTGTGGGTAAGATAGACATATACTTGCTCGCCTAGCTTAACTAATCACAGAATTCGTTAATGCGTGCACGTGATTCAACCCATAGATATATAGGGATTGGAGTAGCCTGCATAAACCGTGAAGAATCGAAAAGTTTTCACGGGTACATTTAACCAGTTAGTTAGCAATCTAGGAAATCAAGAAGTAGAATCAACTGGAAAACTCAACTGGATTGTTCGTAGCTCTGACCCTGGACCGTTTCTCTTTTATTGATAACAACCTATGATTGGCTCTATTACTTGACTTCAGTTATTTGTTTTAATTATTGCATTTAGTTAGTAAAAATCTCAACCATTGAAAAAGATTTCTGAATAGTTCTTAGGAAATTGTTTGCTAGAATTCAGTCATAACAATAGTCCTCGTGGGAACGATACTCTACTTATCACTTTATTACTTGTCGACCACGTATACTTGCGTGTGCGTTTGGGAGCAACAAGCTCGATTAATCTAGATTCGTATAAGTAAGTCCTACTAATAGATATAGAAGTTCCTAAAAACATTAGTTATTTGACAATTAGAAAATAAAAAATAAAACATTTTCATCCTCTTGAAAAGTTTATTTATCAGAATGCTGTAGACGTACCTTCAGGTAGAATGCATGTGATTTGCCACCCTGATATTGTCAGCAAACACTTCATCGTATCATGTATTTAACACCAAATTAATGACATTGCAAATTAATTTTTAAAACTTAACAATACTAATAAATTATCATATATTTCACTTTATTGAATCATGTAATCATGATAAGTTAGATATGCGATCCTTTGATGTAAATTTCAGGTGGCGTTGATAAGTTTTATCAATACCTTCCTTGGTATGGGCTGTGCTTTACATGTACTCAAGGATGGAAGGGGGTGGGTGAGGGGAACAGGATTCTGTAATAAATGTTTCGTAAGATGTTTTAGGTAATCTGATGAAGATATCAGTATTCGTTGTTTTGTTGTTGAAGCTGTTGAAATATTTTTCACGAAATAAATGAAAACTAAGCAAATTACATCATTTATATGCATAACTATATATTTTAATTTTACCACTTGTTCCCGCAAACGTGTAATATTATTATCCTCATTCACTACACCTAATTATAACACAACACCAATGACCAACACATTACAGCTAACATCTGCAACCCTTAACTAATTCCATTAGTATCAAACCTTACCTATCTTTATTTATAATCAAATAGAGTATCAA
The DNA here is from genome assembly GCA_029990175.1 of Petunia secreta. Taxonomy (NCBI): domain Eukaryota; kingdom Viridiplantae; phylum Streptophyta; class Magnoliopsida; order Solanales; family Solanaceae; genus Petunia; species Petunia secreta. Next base: position 5,932,626 of record JARKIP010000061.1, read on the forward strand.
ATAAGTAATGATTAACTAGCAAGGAATTTTGTTCATTTTCCCAATGAAAATTACAATGATTTAAAGCTCACACCTTTTGTTAATCTTTCTTTCTTATAGACAACCTCAATGTGCATTACTGAAGTCTAAACCTAGGATACATGCGCCTTTGTTAGTATGAGTAGTTATAAGCTGATTCTATGTCTTTAGCTTTCAAAAATTTTGAGGATTGAGCTTCATCATGAATTATTATATGTCCTAACTAAAAAGCAAAGCACAGCGGGAAAAGTGTATCGTAAATTATGAGTACACATGCTTCACCTTCAAGCAAATTATATTCATCCATCCATTTGCAATAAAAAGACAGAGCAATTGTATAAAAATGAAAAATTCTCAGAAAAGACTCAACTACTCATTCCATAGAAAACTATTATTCTTATAGCCTTTGAAAAACGATTTACTATAAAGTTTTAGAAACAGCCCACAACCTTGGCATTTAATATGGAACACGAATGCATGCATAAAGTAATATCATTCACAAACAAGAAAAAGGCATAAGAAAGAAGATAAAAGGTAATAATGGATGATTCCACACTAACAGGCGTGGCTCATTCTTTTCTCATGATTTGTTTTTCTTCTTTTTTTCCCATTTTCATCTTTTTCCTTTTGCTCCACCACCTATGAGAAGTTTAGCTACCTTTGCTTTATAGATTTAATAGGCATTTTGTTTTCTCATAATTTTGCTACGGGCTGTAAAGAAGCTCACGCATTATATTTTTCTACTGACTAATCATTTAAGTTTATTTGATAGGCAAAGGCTAGCTCCGTGATATTGAAATATTTAATAGATAAAGGAGTCATTAGTGGAGGTGTCGAAATGAAAAATAACGTCAATTTTAAAGGGCTCGTCTATGTATTTGGACCTTACTTATTATTTATGTCACATTTGGTTAAGTCAAAAAATTAGTCGAATTTTGCATGATCACAAAGTTTCACGAGATAGTTTTACATATAAGAGTATAATATTTGATCATTCATATATTAAGTACTTTCATTTTTGAAGATTTATCATATATTGAACTAGTTTTGTGTTGCCTATCAACTTACCAAAATCCTTCTCGTTTATTTGGGACCAATAATGTGAGCGAACTTATACATACGAACTAGGAGTAACAATTGTTGTGGTCATCACTGTCATTCCCTCACTGTGCATATTATTTTCAAAGATGAGTTAAAGATATAGAGGCTCTTTAAATGTTTTATCAAACGCCTATTTGTTGATACTATCGTTTAACGTAATCTCCATTTACTTCCAATCATAAAAAAAGTAAACAACACATAATCTAAACACTCTTCCTTTTCATATATTCTAAGTACTATGCTGGTCGGTTGTCGCCTGTCGCTCTCAATCTTTTAAATTAACGAAGGACGAAAATTTTGATTTATGACTAATATTTTTCATAATGCAACTTATAATAACTCTACCATTTGCACACCAAACAAAAAGAAGAAAAAAAATACGTAGTCGTTGGTTGGAATTTGGCACGCCAAAGGCGGACAGGATAGCAGTGACTCGTTAAAGTTTGTCCACAAATAAGGATACTTATAATTTTTCAATGTTTCTCTAAATTTTCTGCATGTGTAGAATGGATTAAAAGAATCTTCTGCACGCCTTCATTTACTTGGTCAAAAAGCTCAACAAATTATACTATTCTTCACGAAAATATAGCCCCGTATGAATTAGAAATGTTATCCAAGAAATTTCTAACAACTGAAACACACTTGGGATAACAAAATATATCAGAGTCAAATCCAAACGTTATATATAGTAAAATCGTAGTAACTTAATTTAGACTGTCCTACTATCCTAGCATGAAAATCTAATGCGTGTGTCACTAGTATGCATGCATGTCTTGTCTTGAACTAGATATATTACAACATTAACATACATTAACATACCGTGTACTTTCACAAATTGATTCAAGGAGGATGAGGTATATGCCGACCTTATCCCTTTCGACCTTATCCCTATCTAAAGAAGGTTGTTTTGATAAACTATTGGTTTAATAGAAGTGATTCTAAAAATAAGTTTGAATTCCCAATATATCTATACTCCACAAGAATAATACTTTGTTCATATGAACCAATTGCTAATGAACTGTATCCTTTTCGTGTGACAAGGGAAAATAGCAAATGATTAATTACAGAGAACCTAATATTGAAATGTGAGATAGTTTTACATTATAAAATTGATTTAGAAATTTTAATGAAACATTATCGCTTCAATATACTAATACCATATAGGTAAGAGCCGTCTGTATGAGGTCGCCGGATTTTCCTTTTAAAATCTTTTGGATCTAAAGAAGAGGAAGCATACATGATACACGTATATATACATTGAAAACCTTTTTGAAACTACATATAAAAAATATTACACATATACAGATTGTGCTATACCTATATAAATATACGACTAACGTACACATATACACACATAAAAAATTTAGGCATACACATATATAAGTAGCGGACATACAAAGATACACATGAGTATACATAGATATACAACTTAACGAGTGACTTCCCTCTCCAATCAGTGTTTTGCAGTAGGAAACAGTTAAAAAAATATAAATTGAAATAACTGGCGACGGAATTCCTTTTCCAGTCAAAAAGTAAAAAAGATGTCAGGTGCTGGAGAGGGAATTTCGTCGCCAATCACCTGACTTTTTTTTTTTTTGATTGGAGAAGGAATTCCATCTCCAATCCTAACAAGTGTAATATTACATACACATTTTTACAAACAGATCAGTATACACATTATTGGTATTTTCTTAAAAATTCCCTCCCTCCTTCTCTCCGCCCTACTGCAGCGGCAACACCCCACCCAGGCATAACAACTTGTATTTTTGTGCCGTTAGTAGGCCTAGTCTTTCCGGCAATTGCAATGGTTTTTATATAGGATAAAACGGTTTTTGTTCGATCAAAAGTTAGCTTGACTCAAGTCGACAAGCGAGAGGCACCCTTGAAAGAGTGCGTAATAGCTCACTGATCGAGCGATTTTGTTTACCAATAGTACATGTTAAGCAGCACAAAATGAGTGGGTATAGCTAGCAGAATTCATGGAGAGGAGACAAGAGTTTTAATCTTCTCTGAAAATCTGGAAGCTTTATTCCTCACTGTTGTATTTGATAATTCTTTTGATAAAGCTCCTCTTGCTGATGGGTTTTTGAATTGATAAGTTGTCGTTTCTAGATTATGTGAATTTTAACCACTAAATTTTGAATAGATGGGAGTAGTTTTTAATTTTTTAATTTTTTATTTTTTTATTTTTATTTTTTTTTTATGGTTCTGCTGCCATGAGTGGGAAAAAATTCACATACCCATGACAAATAATTAAACTGCATTTGGTTGGTTCATCAACCTTTATGTTACTTCTAGCACCACATTATGAGTTCACTAGATTTAGTAGTACAAGGTACCAGAAATCTCATGAAATAATAAAAATCATAAGTGCTTTATAGTTTGATTACAATGATCTTTATGTTCATTCCGTCTCCCAATCGCTTCTAGTTAAGTTCAAAAGAAAATTTTATGAGAAATAAATTGTCCTTATTGTCCAATTTTGTTTCTAGACTTTGAAATTGCCAAAGAGTACATGCATGGCTGATATGATTTTCCTATAAGTAAGAGTTCAATTGAGATTTGAACTATGAAATTGCTGAATACTACATACATAGGTTACATGATGTTCATATTAGTAAAAGTTCAACTTTTGGTTTTTTGTTGCTGGAGTATTTTATTTCTTTAACACTATGAATTCTTGACTTCATGTAACTCATTAACCAATAGAATTGCGCTTAATTAGTAGAACTTCATATAAGATAAAAAAAATTATAGTATATGTCATTTTAGTCAACCTAGATTTGGCCGGAGATAAGGAATTTTGTACGTTTTGCGGTGAGGCTCGCTGCAAGCCAGTCAAAAATATCTAATTCTATTGAATTTAATATTTCTTTGCAGATATGTAGAATTATTTAATTGCCCGTGGTGACTTTGTTTTTATATTAAACAGGTTGTATAACTGTTTTAATGGCGTTTTCTGGTTTTTGGCTGCTTTGTATCGAGTTTTTAATATTTTTATTTAGCGAGGTTAATATAGTTAGAGTGAATTCCGTCGCTAAAGCAAAAAAAAAAAAATTAATTTACGCATTTTTGAGACGGACTACCGTCGCCAATGAAAAAATTATGTTCGAAATTATTTTTCTGGAGAGGGACTTCCGTTTCTAAACACTAAAAATAATTTTGAAAAATAATACTGGAGAGTGAATTCTGTCTCCAAACTGTAAATTAATTATATTGCTAGAGAGGGTATTCTGTCTCAAAACACAATCTGACACAACCAGTAGTTGCAGTTACTTTTTGAGTTGGCGACGGAAGACGCTCTCTGGCTTGATCAACGACGCGCCAAATAGCGAAGCATGCGCAGCGACGGCTTTCTCTCTCTAAACTCCATTTGGAACTCCGTTTAGAGAGGGAATTCCGTCTCCAAACCGAATCGCAAAACAGTCTTTTTCTAGTAGTGGCACCTAGACATACGTACTTACGAAAAATAAAAAAAAAACACAAAACACATACACATACAAAACATACAAAAACAAAGATATGTACAACACACATACATATACATAAAATGTACAAAAAACTATTCATCCTTCAAATCACCACATACACCACCACAAACCACCATAGTCATCACTTATTCCATAAAAAACAACCAAAAATCATGTCCATTATGAGAGAGAGGGGGAAAAGAATAAGAAGGAGCGAGTAGATCGGCAACATCAGCGGTATCATCAACAGCATCAGTTTCAACAACAATAGCATCAGCAGTAGTAGCAGCTAGAGAAGAGGGAGGAGGTGGGATAGAGAGAGAGAGAGAGGGGGGGTGAGAGATTAGGGTTAGTTGTTAGAGAGAGAGAGTGAAATATCATCTTTGGTCAAAAATATTATATTTTGTAATAAAGTTCAAAAATATCGTTATGTTTTGTAATTTTTAAAAATTTCATTATACTATTGTATAATCCCTGCAAATATATATATGAACATAATTATCTCAAAAATAATGATAAGCCTACAGTCCCCTTCGAGTTAGGTTGGGCTGATCATTTAAAGCCCATTGAAATGGCTTGTTGGATGACCCAACCGGACTCATTAAATTCCAAGGCCCATGTAAGTTGGCCGAAGCTGGGTCTGTCACATATTGAAATGAGATTTTTACCTTGTATGTTCAGTGACTTTTATTTTAAACTTAAAATAGTCACATTTAAAAATATTTACCCGAGCTGGCCATTTGGCTAAATATATTTCATTCCATAGCTGCATATACCTCAAGCTTGTATACCCTATAGCCACTGTATACCCCAGTGGTATATATTATTTTCTATGGTATACTTTTCTAGTATATGTATACCCCAATGGCATACAAGTTTGATACCCCACTGGTATACCCCATGTTATGATTGTGTGGCTACAGAATGTTTAAACAAAACTTGGGCCATGATGGTAAAGAAGGGCTTTTTACACTATATACCCATGAAATTTAAAGTATTTACAAGTCATACCCATTAAAAATTACGCTACCCATGAAATTAAAAGTATTTACCCAACCTACCCATTTATTACTGTATATCTTTGTTATACCTAATGGGCGTATACCTTTAAGGCATACTGCATAAATAATAGTATACAAGTATAGATATTGGTGTATACATTTAAAATATACTGCGTAAATAATAGTATACAAGTCTAGATGGGTAGGACATATAAATAGTTTATGGGTAGCGCAATGTAAATATGAAACTTATGGGTAGAAGTGAGTAAATACTTTAATTTTGATGGGTATTTTCGTAAACCTCCCTATAATATTTTAGTGTGGGCTGGTTAGTTTTGAAAACTTCATACATATTTTAGTGTGGAATGACTAGTATTAAAAGCTTCCCTATTGACATCTATATATAGTACTAGTATTTGGGCACGCGCATTGCGCGTGATTCATGCTAACCAATACATAGAATATGAGCGCGATAACCTACACAAAATTCTAATGGAAGAAAAGCAAGATCAAACATATAAAACGATACCCTCGTTCCTGCAACAAAGTTATAAACTGGTACAATCTTTTTATCCCTTCGTTAACTTTCCCAAGTTACCAAATTTGACCCCAATTTTTCCTTGATTTTATTCCCTTGCAAAGATATGTCTCTTAAAAATTGAAGAGTTGAGCACCGTTAATTTCTATATCAGTAAGGGGTGCCTAGACAAACAACACAGGCTAACTAAGAGATCTCTTTGACAACTTGGCGCTTATGGAGACTTTAAAGCTACCATTTTCTCAAATCATCGATTGAAATTAAACTTATAGATTGCATAATCATTTTTTAGTAGAATGAACAATGTTACATCTTCTATTTCCAAAATAAGCAAAAGCATAAATAAATGACCAGAAATACCTTGAAAGTAGTTCAATAAAAGATAGTTTGGTGTAATGGTGGCACATAAATCTTTTCACGTGATGCTTTACAGAAAAGTGCTTCTGGATGCTGGCTAGATCTTCCATAGCTTAGAGGGATGTATATGATAGACTGACACAATAGTGGGTTCAACCGTTCTAGGCAACATAAACACAGTTCGTTAACTTCGTCAAGATGTAGGGTCTATTCTCTCTGAACTCTAGTGTTATAGATCTCATACACAACAAATAGAATTTTTGGTGATGGAGCTATGTCTTCCATTGCTAAATATATAGTAATACAATTACCAGCACATAAGTTGACAACTATGTTTTAGAACGTAGAAGTCTAAGCATTACCATTGAGTAATTGTTAATTGAATGTTACTTATTCCTTGTTTTCATAAAGAAATAGTTGCGTTAAGTATAAATAGATATATGACTTTCTGTATAACGCTTCTCATCGTCTTAAGTAACATAAATAATTTAGTAATAGCATTTTCATTTACTTGTTGTGGATTATTCGAACTTGAGCCGTAATTGTTCCGATGCATGAATTTGCTCAAGTGGAGTACAGCAATAGCATGTAATTATTACAATGATTGCTAGTTTGCTACTCCTACGAATTAGTATCTTTTTATGTATAATAATTAAATACTTATGTATTATTTATTAGAATATATATTTATTGTGTTTTCTTGAAGGGCAAAAAGGTCTTTCACTTTTTACTTAGTATTTTCCCACTTCTAATATAGTGATGATGATGATAATCTTACTGTTTTCGTCTTTTTAGTTCTAACTTCCACCAGAAACCCACACATATAAGTAGAGTGTTTTTGAAGCTGCACGAAGATTAAAACGATAAGAGGTAAATAATATACGTTCAACTCTTTATCCGCGCAAATTTAGGACATAGAAACGATAAAGACCAGTTCAAATATAACTGTGAAAGCAACTTTTAATCATCAGTAAATTTAAACTTTGTTGCTTTCACTTCATTTTCATGGATGTTAACATTTATGAACAGTATCTTGAGAATTTCATTGAAAATCACTCTCCAATAGCAAATATCTCTTGATCAATATGACATCCAACTTCAGATTTTTATAATTTTTCCACATCTTTAGTTTCTAATTTTCCCATATAGTTTTGGATTTATCCAAATTCTTATCTTCATTAAAGAGAGTAGTATCTTTCATAGATGTTAGAAATATCGCAGCATTCTTGAATATTATGGGTAACTAAGTTTCCTCTTTAACTGCATTGATTTACACCAATGGCGAACGCAGAATTTTTTGCAAGCAGTGGTACTTTTAAAAAAAAAAAAATTGAAGGTCAATGGTTCAATTCCTACTTTAAATGATAAACGTTGAAAAATTTTGATAAAAAAAGCTAAGTTGTGCTTCAAGCGGGATTCAAACTCTCACAGTTCTAGACTTTCTAAAGGTCTTTAACCACTAGACCGGTGAACCATGGTGTTTCAAGCAGTGTCACTTTCTTTATTTATACTAAATATTATAATTTTTTAATATATTTATACACATATACATAGTAAAAAATTTCGGCGGAGCGGTGTCCCGTGACACCGTTGGCATATAATCTCTTATTATCTTAATAAAAAAAATATATATATGGCTGAAATTGGCGAAGTAAGTGATTAAAACATAACTCTGGACATCATCGGGTCTTTTCAACATCAATTTACTTGATATGGCCATAGCGGGAAACATGAGCCGCATAAATCTTTATTCATAATTGAAGTAATTAGATTCCTTTCTTTTTTGACCATTTAACTTCTCTTTGGCGCCAAAGTACTAAACTCATCTACTGTTTATTAACTTTTCTTCCTATTTTTCTAAAAGAAAGGGGAAAAATGAATCTTTTTGCGATTCCTAAGTCCTAGTCAGTTTCCACTAAATTCAGCTACACAATGAACCTGTTTGGGTGAGCAACCAACTTATAAGCTACTTTTAGTTACGAAAAATTTACACTATATGACTACCTTAATAGCTATATTACAAAAAATAATAATAATTTTATCATATTTACAATCCATAACAATACATAACAATAGTTTCTCATTTCTCATTTCGCCCTTCCCGAACATAAAACCCTAATTTCTCTCTCTCTCTCTCTCCTTCCCTCTCCTCCTCCACCCATCCACCTACCACTGTCCCCCTCCCTCTCCGCCGCCAATACTGCTGCTACCGTCCTCTGCCTCTTCCAACCACCGTCCCCCTCCCTCACGCCACTGTCTCTGCGATCTCGCGGCGCTGCTACCGCCGCAGTGCAGCGACGCTGCTGTACTGCAGGGGTGCAACGCCTCGATCTATGTTTTTCCGGTCGGTTTTTCCCGATTTGGTCCTTTTTTTTCTTTTTCCTTTTTGGATGTGTATAAATGCGTATATTTATGTATATATTTGTATTTTGTATATATAATTTCAGATCTACTTCTTTCTCTTCTTTTTTATTTTTATTTTTTGATTTTATATGTGTATTAATTTGTATATACATGTATACGATTTTGTATTTATGTGTATGTGTATGTTTGGGTTATAAATCCATTAAAGTTTTTTTGAATATCTAGTTGTGTTTATTTGTATATTATTGTATGTTTATGTATTTTTTGTACTTTCAAGTGTATGTTTGGTAACTTTTCGATTATGTATTTTGTATAATTTTGTTATAGTACTAGTATTTATGTGTATGTCTTGTATTTGTGGTTTAAATAATTGTATGTTTTGTATTTTCTAGATTATGTATGTTTATGTATTTTCATTTTATGTTTTTTGTATGTTACAAGCTTTTTTCCAGATTTTAAAAAAAATCTAGATGTCCTGCCGCCGGTGGCAGGCGGAGACCGTCTGCCGGTGGCCGGCGTCGATGCTGACTGCTCAGTGGGTGTGGGAGGGAGTAAACCTTCATCTGTAGGGTTTTAATGGAGATTGTATATGCTATGTAAAAAAAACTATTGCTATATTTTGTAAAATGGAATAGTATCGCCATTTTTTGTAAATTTGCTATTAGGGTTGTATATTTGTGTAAATCTAGAAGTGTTTGGTAAGTTAAAAACTGCTTAAAAGCCAAAAAAAAGCCAAAAGCAAGAAGCTGGATAATCCTAACTTTTTGCTTCTGGCTTAAAAGTTGTTATAGTTTGACCAGGTATTTTACCTTTTTATCTCTTATAATTTTTTTCAAAATTTCACTAATAACCTCATTAACAAATGCCCTGAATTATCCTTCTATTTTTTTAGTTTTTTAAGGATATTTTATTCATTTTAACATTAAAAAATACTTTTTAACCAAACACCTCTGCAACTTTTTTTTAGTTTCAACACTTCTATCCAAATACATAGCTGATGCTTTTAAACACTTTCGCTTAAAAAGTACTTTTTTTTAAGCTAACCCAAACAGGCTCAATATGTTCAGCCAAATTAGGAAAGAATACATTTATTGCATTAATTATGTCTATGATTCTACTGAAACCAAAGGAAGTCGACATTTTTTAGTTTTTACAAAATGCCATAGATTGGGTTTGTATACGCTGTTTATTCAAGTTTACACTATCCAAATACTCCCTCAGTCCCAATTTATGTGACGGTGTTTGACTTGGCACGGAGTTTAAGAAATAGAAGTTGACTTTGTAAATGTTCAAATTTACCCTTGAAAAAGTAAGAGAGAGAAGATTGTAGTAATAAAAAAGTTGTTTGTGGCTTTTAAAGTAAGTAGGGCCCAATAAGGGTAAAATAGAGATAGTGCATTAAATACTTGACAAATAAGGAAATATGACATTTTTTTGGGACAGACCAAAAAGGAAAGTGTGACATATAAATTGGGACAGAGGGAGTAACATTCTCAGCTCTATTGTATATCTATGTGATTCCTATATTTTCGTTTTACCTGTCGAATACCTACTAACCCGGCTAGTCGGGTTGTACCGTGTATGGCTCATTACCTTTTAGCATTTGAAATTAAGAGCTCCGATAAATGATTGAAGAGTCGCATTCATTCACCACATCTCTAATAGTGTAATATTTTAATCAATGGTACCATTTCTTAAAATGGTGGTGAAAAAAGAAAAAGTAGCCCCACATTTGGATATCAACATGAGATAATGTGCAAATGTTTAATATAATTCACCATAGAGAAGAATTGAATTTGGACAATTTTCAACCTCTAGTGCCAAAAAGTCCAAAAGATCTGCGACCTTCACCTTCACCATGACTGAAAAGATGTCTTTAATTATATGTATAAAGGAAATGGACAAGTGAATAAAACAATGTAAAGCCTCTTCTTTCAACTATTCGTCCACACTGTATCCAAAAAGCTTTCTGTCAAACTACTTCAATGAACTTGTTGACAAACAAGGTACCCTTTCTGCCGGGGAAGAAGAAAAAGTTATGAGTCTACCCTAGAAGAGTTTAATTTCGCATGTACTGATTAAAAATATTTATACAATCACGTCACTTTAGTTAAAAATTAATAAATATATAATGGAAGAGTTTTAATTTCCTATGTATCGTTAAAAATTATTTGCACAAACATGACTTTATAGTCAATTGTATGGGAATCTATGCATACTCTTCAATTTGTGATCTAGTAAAAATTATACTCCTATAACTTAGTTATGACAAGTTAAGATTCATATAAAAGAAATTTATATTATCAATATATGTAACTTAAACTTGTAAGAGAAACATATACAATATATCGTTGATTTTTTTGTGTTTAATTTATCTTATTCTCTCGATTGAGTATTTCTTATTTTTCCACTAAGTAGTGGATTATGAGCATTTGGTGCTCTGTTTTGTGCAAGTTAAAGAAGATATAACTTGTAACTTGGTTTATTCTTTGTCAATTTAGAAAACTATCATCCTTTTGGAACAAAAATGCTGCTGCATAAATTGAAATTAGGAGAATATAAGTATAAAATGTGGATATGTATCTGTCTAGATCATGTGTGAGAGAATCACCAAAATTTGAGTGAAGTGTTATATACTCCTCCTGATGTTCGGCATTTTATGCCTACTTTTCCTTAATATTTCCGCATATTTGAGCTTGTTTTGCACTTGTTTGGTGGCTTGTGAATGTGGTTTTACGCTGATGTTGTGTTGTTCGTGTGTAGGTCGTTACGCGATGCATTTGGAGCGTTTCGGAGCTTGATTGAGCATGAATTGGTTGGAGGATGTTTGAAGATTGAATCGAGCACACAAAGGCACGACACAAGCCGAGTTTTGGAGCGAAAGAAGGAAGTTTTGGCCTGGCGCTGCAGCCTCCGCGCCGCGCCAGCCATAGCGCGAGGAGGTCTGCGCGTTTAAAGGCGCGTCGCAGGTCTATGGCACGAAGGCTGGGAGCGGGTTCTGGTTGATAGCACGCTTTTCGGGGCGCGGGGCGCCCGTTATAGTGCCCCTTGTGCGCAATTTTACTTCCTATTCCTTCTAGTTTTGGGTTTAACTTATTAGCAAGGGTTTGGAAACATTATAAATAGTTTATTACTTAGTTTTTGTAGGAGTTCAGACTTTGGAGCAAGTTTTGGAGGAGAGGGGAGGAGCCCTAGATGTCTTCTACACAAGTTCTTTCTCTCATTCTTCTCTTTAATTCTATAGTTTGTTCGTTCTAGGGTTAGAGTAAATACATGAAGGTTGATGTTTGAAAGTTGATTTCTTCCTATTGATTTACCATTACGGATTGTTTATTCTTTCTTGATCATAATTGTTTGATTATAACGGCCGTATAATTGAACACTATCTACGGTTCTTAGATTGAACTCGACAGAGGGAATTTATGAACGCAAATAAGAAAGAATAGAACTAGTTTGTGAACCCGGGCATCGGGGAACCAATTCGCGGGTAGGATAGACATATACTTGCTTGCCTAGTTTAACTCATTACAGGATCGTTAATGCGTGCACGTGATTCAACCCATAGACATATAGGGATTGGAGTAGCCTGCATAGACCGTGAAGAATCGAAAGGTTTTCACGGGTACAATTAACCTGTTAGTTAGCAATCTAGGAAATCAAGAAGTAGATTCAACTGGAAAACTCAACTGGATTGTTTGTAACTCTGACCCTGGACCGTTTCTCCATTATTGATAACAACCCATAAATTGCTCTATTACTTGACTTCAGTTAATTGTTTTAATTATTGTTTTAGTTAGTAAAATCTCAACCATTGGAAAAAGATCCCTGAATAGTTCATAGGAAATTGTTTGCTAGAATTCAGTCTGAATAGTCCTCGTGGGAACGATACTCTACTTATCACTTTATTACTTGTCGACCACGTATACTTGCGTGTGCGTTTGGGAGCGACAAGTTTTTGGCGCCGTTGCCGGGGACTAATTACGGACTAATTACTTTTGAACAATTACTTAATTGCTATTCAGGTTTAATTTTTTGTTGAGTTTCTTGTGCTGTTTCAGGCAATAGGTTTTGAATGCAAAGGAAAACAAAGGACGAATCACTCGCACCTTTTGATCCCGAGCCTGAAAGAACCTTGAGGAAGACAAGGAAAGAAGCGAGAGATCGAGAAGCATTAGCAATCGTACTTGCATCTCTTCCTGTTGAAATGGCTGAAGAACAAACAGTAGCAGTGCGAGATGTGGCTCTTCCTAGTCTGAAAGGAGTAGAGTCAAGTATTGTGAAGCCTGCTATTACTGGGAACTTTGAGATCAAGCCCGGCATGATTCAGTTGCTGCATGTGACGGGGCAATATGGTGGATTCCTGCATGAAGATCCGCAGCAACACTTGCAGAACTTTCTGGAGATCAGTGATACTTATACACCGACAGGTGTGCCTACTGATTATGTGCGAATGACGTTGTTCCCATTTTCATTGATTGGGACAGCAAGGAAGTGGTTAAAGGCTGAAAAGCCTGGGTCTATCACTACTTGGGAGGATTTAGCTAAGAAATTCTTGGCTAAGTTCTATCCGTCGGCTAAGACGGCCAGGTTGAGGAGTGCAATTTTGTCCTTCAGGCAGTTTGAAGGCGAATCATTATATGCAGCCTGGGAGAGATTTAAAGCGTTATTGAGAGATTGTCCTCACCACAATCAAACTAATGAGGTTATTGCACACACTTTTGTTGAGGGATTGAACCAACATACTAAGATTGTGGTTGATGCTGCTGCTGGAGGCCAAGTGCTGGCCTTAAATTTTGAACAGATCTATGACTTACTTGATAAGTTTTCACAGAGCAATCCTGATTGGCAGGGTGATGGCAGAGCTAATATACTTAGTGAGGGGGCTAGCAGAGCGGCTACACAGAAAGCTGCTGGGGTACTTCAACTAGATGGAATCACAGAGTTGCGAGCGAAGATGGATGCGATTTCCAATCAAATCAGCAAGCTGGCTCTCCAAGCAAAGCCACAACCAGCTCCAGTGCAGCAAGTTCAGGCCTTTTGTGAGGTATGTGGTGAGGATCATAGCACTGAGGTTTGTCCCTCTAACCCAGAATCAGTGTATTATGTGGGTAATCAGAACAGATCACAGGGCCAAAACCGAAATCAGTATGGTAATAATTATAACACGGGTTGGCGTAATCACCCAAATTTTTCTTGGAGGGATACCCGTGAGCAGTTTCAGGGTAATGAGAGAGCCCAATTTACTCAAAACAATGCACCACAGCAGGGATCACAGTCTCAGGCTCAGCCACAGCAGTCTAATACTATGGAGGATATGCTCAAGAAAATTCTTGCAGGGCAGCAAAAGCTCATTGATGAGTCAGCATCTCAGGCACAAACAATAAAAGATTTGAGCAATGCACAGAAAGATCTTGAAAGACAATTGGGGCAGCTTGCTGGAGCACAAAATAATAGACCTCGGGGTGCTTTACCGAGTGATACAGAGAAGAATCCTAGAGAATTTGTGCAAGCAGTGACTTTGAGGAATGGAAGAGCACTGGAGGAAGTTCCCCCAAAGTCAAAGAAGCCTGTTGGTGAGTTAGAGCCAAATGTTGATAGGGAGGTGGAAAAAGAAGCAGAAAAGGTAATCGAAAAGCAGCCCGAGTCTGCTATTGTGAGACCACCACCACCTTTCCCGCAGAGACTTCAGAAGCAGAAAGTTGATGCAGCATGCAAGAAATTTTTGGAGATATTGAGTCAAATTCAGGTAAATATTCCTTTGGTGGAGCTTTTGCGGGATGTTCCCAAATATGCTAAATACATCAAGGATATTTTTGCTAACAAGAGAAGATTGACTGAGTTTGAGACAGTTGCACTTACTGAGGAGTGCAGTTCCAGAGTTAGAAGCAAGCTTCCGCAGAAATTGAAGGACCCGGGCAGTTTTACCATCCCTTTGAAAATTGGGGAACATGAGGTTGGTCGTGCTTTATGTGATTTGGGTGCTAGTGTGAATTTGATGCCTTCTTCAGTTTTTAGGAAGCTAGGCCTGGGTGAGCCACGACCCACTACTGTGACCCTGCAGCTTGCTGATAGATCTTTGACATGCCCTGAGGGGATTATTGAGGATGTGCTTGTACAAGTGGGTCAGTTCATATTACCCGTTGATTTTATTATTCTTGATTATGAAGCTGATCCTGAGGTTCCTCTCATCTTGGGAAGAGGATTTTTGGCTACTGCTGATGCTGTTATTAGAGTCAGAGCTGGCAAGATGATCATGAAGGTAAATGGGGAAGAAGCTGTGTTTAATGTGTTCAGAGCTACCCAGCTTCCTTCTCATTATGAAGAGTTGTCCATGGTAAAAGTAATAGATGATGAGTTGACTGCTGATGAGAGGTCATTCTTGGCTTCTAATGTTGATTCTTTGGAAAGGGCACTCTTATGTGATGATGATGATATCCTGAAGGATGAAGATACTGAAGAATTTGTGGAGGTTCTTAATATGCAGAGTAGATTCATCCCAGGGTGGAAGAAATTTGAGGAGCTTGATAGACCGTTGACCTTAGCTCCTGCTAAACCGTCTATCGAGAAAGCTCCTAATCTTGAGCTCAAACCTTTACCCGCACATTTACGTTATGCTTATTTGGGTGAAGGTAATACTTTGCCCGTGATCTTTTCTTCTTTGTTGTCTGATGTGCAGGTTGAGAAGGTGTTGAGAGTATTGCGAGAGCGCAAGAGAGCTATTGGCTGGACTATTGCTGATATTAGAGGGATTAGTCCTTCTTTCTGCATGCATAAAATTCTCTTGGAAGAAGATCATAAGCCATCCATAGAGCAGCAGAGGAGGCTAAATCCAATCATGAAAGAGGTGGTGAAGAAAGAAGTCATCAAGTGGCTGGATGCTGGTATTATTTTTCCTATCTCTGACAGCAAGTGGGTGAGTCCGGTGCAGTGTGTTCCTAAGAAAGGGGGCATGACAGTGGTGAAGAATGAGAACAATGAGTTGATTCCTACAAGAACTGTTACAGGGTGGCGAATTTGCATTGATTATAGGAAGCTGAACAAGGCCACCAGGAAAGATCACTTCCCACTCCCTTTTATTGATCAGATGTTGGATAGACTAGCAGGCCATGAGTATTATTGTTTCTTGGATGGTTATTCGGGCTACAATCAAATTGTGATAGCCCCTGAAGACCAAGAGAAGACCACTTTTACTTGTCCATATGGCACCTATGCATTTAGGAGGATGCCATTTGGGTTGTGTAATGCCCCAGGGACTTTTCAGCGGTGCATGATGGCTATTTTCACTGACATGGTGGAAAAATTTGTGGAGGTGTTTATGGATGACTTCTCAGTGGTTGGTGACTCTTTTGATGAATGCTTGAAGAACCTTGATGCTGTGCTGAGCCGTTGTGAAGAAACAAATCTGGTGCTGAATTGGGAAAAATGTCACTTTATGGTTCAAGAAGGCATAGTACTTGGGCACAAGGTGTCAAAGCAAGGGATTGAGGTTGACAAGGCGAAGATAGAGGCTATTGAGAAATTACCACCACCTATCTCTGTTAAGGGGGTGCGTAGTTTCTTGGGACATGCAGGGTTCTATAGACGGTTCATAAAAGACTTCTCCAAAATTTCCACTCCCTTGTGCAAATTGTTGGAGAAGGATGTGAAATTTGTGTTTGATGATGCTTGTATTAAGGCGTTTGAAGAGTTGAAGAAAAGGTTGGTGACCGCACCAATCATCATTGCTCCTGACTGGTCTTTGCCATTCGAATTGATGTGTGATGCGAGTGATAATGCTATTGGGGCTGTTCTAGGCCAAAGAATAGGAAGAATTTTTCACTCCATCTATTATGCAAGCAAGACGCTTGATGCAGCCTAGTCAAATTATACTACCACTGAGAAGGAGTTGCTAGCCGTGGTTTATGCTTTTGATAAATTCAGATCTTATTTGGTTGGCACTCGTGTTGTTGTCTACACTGATCATGCCGCAATCCGGTATTTGTTTGAAAAGAAGGACTCCAAGCCGAGACTTATTCGATGGGTTCTCCTATTGCAAGAGTTTGATGTTGAAATTCGAGATCGCAAGGGGACTGAGAATCAAGTAGCTGATCATTTGTCAAGGCTGGAGAATAGAGATCATGTAGATGAGGGGCCTGAGATTAAAGAGGTATTTCCTGATGAGCAACTTTTTGCTCTAGAAGAAGCTGAAACACCATGGTATGCTGACATGGTAAATTTTCTTGTGAGTGATGTGTATCCCCCTGGGGCAACTGCTGAGCAAAAGCGTAAACTCCTTCATGAGAGCAGATTTTATGTGTGGGATGAGCCCTATTTGTACAAGATAGGTGCTGATCAACTAGCTAGGAGATGTGTCCCAAGGGAAGAAGTAGAGCCGATTCTACAGAGCTGCCATTCCTCTCCTTATGGTGGCCACCTTGATGGAGATCGAACAGCTGCAAAGGTACTCCAATCTGGTTTCTTTTGGCCTACTTTATTTAAAGATGCTCACGCATTAGTGAAGCAATGTGATCGTTGCCAAAGAACGGGTACCATTACTAGGCGTCACGAGATGCCTTTGAACAATATTTTGGAGATTGAGCTGTTTGATTGTTGGGGTATTGATTTTATGGGTCCATTTCCACCTTCTATGGGCAATAAATATATCCTTGTAGCAGTTGATTATGTATCTAAATGGGTGGAGGCCATTGCACTTCCTACAAATGATGCGAGTGTGGTGGTGAAGTTCGTGAAGAAGAATATTTTCACTCGTTTTGGGACACCGCGGGCTATCATTAGTGATGAAGGTACGCATTTCTGTAACCGGTTGTTCAATAAATTATTGGCCAAGTATGGGGTTCGCCACAAGGTGGCTACTGCTTATCACCCCCAAACTAGTGGCCAAGTGGAAGTGTCTAACAGAGAGATCAAGCAAATCCTTGAGAAGACTGTGAATGCCTCAAGGAAGGATTGGGCTATGAAGTTAGATGATGCTCTCTGGGCCTATCGAACTGCATTCAAAACGCCTATTGGAACCTCTCCATATAGGCTTGTTTATGGGAAGGCTTGTCACTTGCCGGTTGAATTAGAGCATAAGGCGTATTGGGCTATTCAAAAGCTCAATTTTGATATGGCCTTAGCGGGTGAGAAGAGGATGCTCCAGTTGCATGAACTTGAAGAGTTCCGTTTCCATGCGTATGAAAATGCGAAATTATATAAGGAACGGACAAAGAAGTGGCATGATAAGCACATTGAGCATCGCTCTTTTGAGCCCGGACAGCGTGTATTGTTGTTCAACTCGAGGTTGAAATTGTTTCCGGGCAAATTGAAGTCGAGATGGTCGGGGCCTTTTGAAGTTGTTCGGGTTACCGCACATGGAGCGGTTGCATTGAGAGCCCCGGGTTCTGAAAGCACATTTTTGGTTAATGGTCAACGGGTGAAACACTATTGGGGAGGTACGGTGAATCACCGCACTTCAATCACTTTGAGGGACCCTTGATTTATACCCGTCATGCCACGACGTTAAATAAGGCGCTTCTCGGGAGGCAACCCGAGTTTGTACTTGTAATAGTTTAGTTTTCTTTTGTTTTTATAGTGTCACGTTTTTGTTGTTTTTGTGTGTCGTTTTTGCAGGAATCGGGTGAGCTAAATAAGGTGAAATGAATGCATTGAGGGGGATGGGACATCTCGAGACATGTCCCACGCTTGGTTTGTACTTGGAATCGAAATTCGGTACGAAAAAACGTTCGTGGGCGCGTTCGGGAGTGCCCCGCGCCTCCCAAAGCGCGAGAAAAAGTGAAACAAAGAAGCTAGGCGCGGTTGGGAGCGCCCCGCGCCTCCCACCGCGCCAAGCTAGGCAGAAACATCAAAATCATGCCCGCTATTGGCATGCGCCGCGGAAGCAAACGCGGAGGGCTAGGCAGAAAGTCCAAAAACTTGGCCGCGATGAGCTTGCGGCGCGGAGGCAAACGCGGAGGGCAATTTTTTGGTTAGAAAAACGGGTCAACGGGTTTGACCCGAAATTCTTTAATCCCCCATGCCCTATAACCCCGATTCCTAACATCTTTTCTCCCTTATTTTCACTACAAACACTCTCTACACACACACTAATTCACTTGCAACACTTGAACTCATCCCAAATCTTGTGCAATCACTTCTAACACCATCAAGTAAGTACATTACTACTCTTCCTTCTCAATAACATGTAAGTTGTCTTCATAATTGCTCATGGGTGATTCTCTTAACTAGTTACAAGCTTCTTCATAAAAATTCAATCTTGATATGCTTAATTGTCTATGATGCTTAGTATAGACCTTGTGACTTGTAAAAAGAGATCTCCCAACACATTGGGAGGGTTGGCACATTACAAAATCATTTGAAATTGCTAGTTCAAAGTTGTGCACACTAGGTGTTTGTGAAAAAGCCTCAAAGATGAAATATCAATGACATTGTGAATTCTTGAGTAGCAATGCATTCCTTAGGCTTACAATGAACATTAGGTGTTGCATACACACTAGATTTGATCATGAGGCACCCACACTAGCTTGATTTTAAAAATTCAAAACGTGGCATATTTTGCCATGGCTAGTTTCGTTCAAGTGTGGGGTGCTCGTGCCATTGAAACAAGTGATTGCCACATAGAGTGTGTGCTAAGTGTGGGGTGGTACCCTTGAGCTTGAATTGTTTTTGGTGCATAGCTTTACATCTAACATTGAAGTTTGTGTTTGTGTAGGTACCATGGTAGCCACATCTCAAAAGGCGAGTTCTTCATCTACTGCGGGCCCGAGGAGAGAACCTCAAACCGAGCCTTCCTCCTCAAAGCAAAAGGGTAAGGCACCGGCCAAGCCCAAGGTAAAAGCAAAGGCTAAGGCCAAGATTCCAAAGGACGCGGTGCCGATACCACGTCCCGGAGGCAAGACTCGGTATGGCCTCCCTTTCGTGAAGAAGGGAGATTGCCAAACATGGTATAAAAATGTGAGGCTTGGGGGGTACATCCCCGAGCAAGCTATTGATAAACGGCCGGTGCTACAAAAGTTTAGAGATGTGGCCGAGAAGATCATTGCCCTCAAGTGGGACTCAGTGTTTGAGAGTCCGGGGCACGCCAACTTGGACATGGTCCAAGAACTTTATGCTAACTGGGAGCCCGATGAGGTGTGGAGGGATGATAACATGGTGACGGTTAGGGGAGTGAAGGTGAAGTTAGATCCAACGGCATTGAATGCCTTCTTGGGGGTAGCGGACCCCGATTATGATGAGTTGAGAAATTACATCAAGAAACCGGATTACACGGCCTTGCGGGAGACTTTGTGTGGTGAGGGCTCCACGCATAAGTGGGGGCGAGGAGCGTCTGGGCGACATTCGTTTATGCACTTCTCCCAGTTTATCAAGCCGGCGCGTGTATGGATGCGGTTTATAAATGCACGGATTCTTCCATGTTCCCATTATTCCGAGGTCACTAAGACTCGGGCGTGCATGGTGTATTTTTTCATGACCGGGAGGCCGGTGAACATTGGGTACTGCATGTTGAAAATGATGAAACAAGAGAGGTATGAAAAATCATGTAGTCGGTTGTATTTTGGGAACCTCTTGACCCGGTATTTAGAGAAGGCGGGCGTCCCCGCAGATGAGGTCGGGGATCGCATTGTCCTTGATTTTGGGAGGTCTTTTGACATTGCCTCGGTCAAGGGGGTGATCACCACAGCACCGGTGAAGCTGACGGCGGATGATTTGCGGGAGACAAGTGCCAACTTGGCCGCGCGTCAGTATTTGATGATAGAGGCTATGGCCCGTCAGTCGGGCGTTGATATGACTATTATTGACCGCAAGGTCCCGTTGACGGAGACCTCGAAGGTCCTGCTGGGCGAGGTTGAGGCTGGACGGGTGGATCCGCGGGAGGATGAGAACATTGATTCCGATATTGTGGCCAATGATCCAGATAGTGAGTATGAGACTGATCATGAGGCGGAGGCCTAGGTCCACTCTCCCGTGCACCATCCAGCTTTCAGGGCAGTTTTTCTTGTACTCTTCCTTTTGCACTTACTTCTTTGTCGCACTGGGACATTGCTTAGTTTAAGTGTGGGGTGGGGTACTGCCCTTTATCTAGTTTTTATTTTGAGGTTTAGGATGCATGTACCTTAGGTCTTTTTATTTTGTCACTTGACTTTGTTTTGATTTATTTCTTGCTTTACTATATGCAAAAATGAAAAAAAATTAGAAAACCAATGAAAAATTCCAAAAAGATTTTCCTTTTAGTTTTATTAGTGGTACATGTCATCCGCCCCGTGGTTTTTCTTATGGCCGCGGTTCTTTTCCACGGGGTGACCTTTGAACCGGGTAGTTTTTCATTTTTAGGATTAGGATAGTTAGTTTTAGATGACCCTAGGCTAAGGAAAAAGGTAGAATGCTAGGTGCCTTTGATTTGTTTGATACCGGTGGACTTGGACTTGATTGCATGTGCTATTTGTGGTGTCTTTGGTTTTAATTTGATGCATGCTTAGAAAAAAAAGGAAAAATTGGAACAACCCCCTTGAGATGCTTGAGTCCGCTTGCTTGACTTGATTGCTAACTTTTGTGCATGAGTGCTTAAATTTCCACAAGTTGCAGTCTAAAAGCTTGGTTGAGAGTTGTTGATTGAGCCTTTTTGTGTGGATTGCGTGCAATGTGCGTTGTGAGGCATGTTCTTATTTGCTCCATGTTTCATATTAATGTCTAGAACTTGCCCCGTGTGTGTGCAAAGCGAAATCCTAGGTTAGCTCTAGTCGGGAGATGATACAAGGCCTTCTTTTACTTGCCTACCCTTACATATATACCTTGAAAAATTGTTGTTGTGATTTGAATTGACCCTTTGTGATTGGCACCCACACCCCGAGCCTACCCATTTGTTCTTAATTGACTCTTTTGGCCCTTACTCCTTAAGCACTTTATTGACATTGTGTAGATGATTGGAGTTGTGGTTGGATGTTGGGAGACTTTTGAGTGGAGCTAATAAAAGGGAAATACTTATGAAAATTGTGAAGTAGTGGAAAACATTGGCAAGGATGGAAGTTAATGAAATTGAAAAAAAAAATGAAATGATAAGAAAAGGAAAAAAATAGCAAAGTTGAAAAAATTGTGGAAAAGAAAAAAAAAGAGAGAAAGATATCCCGTCCTTGCTAGTGTGTGATTGAAAAGAAAATATGCTACTTATTGAGAAGGTATGTGTGCTACTTGTGATTGGGTGGTTTGATGAGGATTGTGCTTGAAATTAAATGTGATGTATTGAAGTGCTTAGGGAGGTAGTCACTATTACCATATGTATCCTACCCGCCCCTTAGCCTACATTACGACCTTTCCAAAGTCCTAGTTAATCCCGATTGGAGTGAGTCTACATTAGTGGAGTCCTACACTACGGGCAAGCCTATGGTACGTTGTGTGTGACATGTGAGCCTTTAATGAGAGTGAGAGAATTCATTTGTTATTGCCCCGTTCTATTCATGATATTTGTTTTTGTGTGTGATCTATGGGGGGCACTCTCTTTCATATTGGTGAGGGCACGTGGTTTGCATGAATTCGGTGAAGTTGATGGCTTTTGATTGAGTAGATAGGTGTAATTTTGTGGGAGCATGGTTGCATTGAGTTGAGTTTGTGCATTTGAGCTATTTTGGGGTGGTTGTTCTCATATTTTTGAGTTTGGTAAATTGTTGGCATGTTGTGGATCCATGGTAGTCATGTGCGCATTGGTTCAATGGTCGGTATCAACCATAGTCATAGGCAGACCTGTTCTATCTAGGTTGGGAAGTGAGATGTGACTTGCTCGAGGGCGAGCAAAGGTTCAAGTGTGGGGTGGTGATGTTCGGCATTTTATGCCTACTTTTCCTTAATATTTCCGCACATTTGAGCTTGTTTTGCACTTGTTTGGTGGCTTGTGAATGTGGTTTTATGCTGATGTTGTGTTGTTCGTGTGTAGGTCGTTACGCGATGCATTTGGAGCGTTTCGGAGCTTGATTGAGCATGAATTGGTTGGAGGATGTTTGAAGATTGGATCGAGCACACAAAGGCACGACACAAGCCGAGTTTTGGAGCGAAAGAAGGAAGTTTTGGCCTGGCGCTGCAGCCTCCGCGCCGCGCCAGCCATAGCGCGAGGAGGTCTGCGCGTTTAAAGGCGCGTCGCAGGTCTATGGCACGAAGGCTAGGAGCGGGTTCTGGTTGATAGCACGCTTTTCGGGGCGCGGGGCGCCCGTTATAGCGCCCCTTGTGCGCAATTTTACTTCCTATTCCTTCTAGTTTTGGGTTTAACTTATTAGCAAGGGTTTGGAAACATTATAAATAGTTTATTACTTAGTTTTTGTAGGAGTTCAGACTTTGGAGCAAGTTTTGGAGGAGAGGGGAGGAGCCCTAGATGTCTTCTACACAAGTTCTTTCTCTCATTCTTCTCTTTAATTCTATAGTTTGTTCGTTCTAGGGTTAGAGTAAATACATGAAGGTTGATGTTTGAAAGTTGATTTCTTCCTATTGATTTACCATTACGGATTGTTTATTCTTTCTTGATCATAATTGTTTGATTATAACGGCCGTATAATTGAACACTATCTACGGTTCTTAGATTGAACTCGACAGAGGGAATTTATGAACGCAAATAAGAAAGAATAGAACTAGTTTGTGAACCCGGGCATCGGGGAACCAATTCGCGGGTAGGATAGACATATACTTGCTTGCCTAGTTTAACTCATTACAGGATCGTTAATGCGTGCACGTGATTCAACCCATAGACATATAGGGATTGGAGTAGCCTGCATAGACCGTGAAGAATCGAAAGGTTTTCACGGGTACAATTAACCTGTTAGTTAGCAATCTAGGAAATCAAGAAGTAGATTCAACTGGAAAACTCAACTGGATTGTTTGTAACTCTGACCCTGGACCGTTTCTCCATTATTGATAACAACCCATAAATTGCTCTATTACTTGACTTCAGTTAATTGTTTTAATTATTGTTTTAGTTAGTAAAATCTCAACCATTGGAAAAAGATCCCTGAATAGTTCTTAGGAAATTGTTTGCTAGAATTCAGTCTGAATAGTCCTCGTGGGAACGATACTCTACTTATCACTTTATTACTTGTCGACCACGTATACTTGCGTGTGCGTTTGGGAGCGACACCTCCACATTTAACTAAAGGTCTTGAGTTTGAGTCTTAAGAATGCATTTGCCTTTAACAACGAGCACTTTATCATCATAATGTATTAGGTAAAAGCTAACCACCTCAGGGTAAGGCCTCGGGCCATGAAAAAGACAAAGCTCACGAGGACATCTCCCCGAGGGGAAAATCACCAGCATCGCAGTTGAGATTAAAAATAACCGACACTATAACCCCTCGAGGAGGTGACTCACCTCGACGAATGAGACTTGGCTCTCTATAACCGTCGCCCATTACTCTTATATTTAAGGAAAAGATTATGAGCTGACCATGATTAAATGCAGAGTAATGGTTATTACTGGCGCAATTATTATGTTATAACGTTACTCTTTTTCTTGACTATAAATAAGGTCCACTTGTAAACAAACAGGACATGAGAAATACGATATTCAACTTGTACTTTCATTCATTGCCTCGTTTATAATTCTGCTTATTCATTATCTCGTTTACTTTTTCAAACTTTTATCTAGTTCGAATTTAACCTTAGCTCGAACATCACTCTGATACAAGCAAATTACTAGTTAAACCCAATACAAATTTGATTTATTGTCCTATCCCGATTTAGGCCAACACAAATTGGCGCCGTCTGTGGGGATATCGGTAATAACGTTTGTTCCGAAGCTAAGCTTTTTCCAGATCTCTGTAAGACGTCGACGACCTCGATGTCGCGAAAATTTACAAACGTCATAACCGGCAGCATAGAAATAAAGGCATCAATTCTTCCTCAGTAAGGAAGCTTGCAAAATTCTCAACCAGCATGGAAAGGAAAGCCCAAATGAAAAGGGGCAGCGAAGAAAATCATTTTCAACGAAGGAGAATACCACGAGGTAATGACCCCTCATCATGAAGCTCTGGTTATCACCTTAAGGGTCAACGACTCATATGTAAAACGAGTCTTAATAGACCCTGGAAGTTCTGTAAATATCATCAATCACAGAGCCATCGAAAAATATGGCTGAAAGACCTTGTCGTCCCGAAGATGACCACTTTAGCAGGGTTCAACAACTCCGTGGAAAGGACTTTAGGGGATAGGGTTGACAAGAAACAACTTTCCAAATAATGAGGGCCTCCAACATCATCCTCGGGAGGCCTTGGATTCACGAAATGTAGGTCGTACCATCAACCCTTCATCACATAGTTAAGTTTCCCACCCCCGCGGGGAATTCGTGCGAGCCGAAGCGACCAATTAGCAGCTCGAAAATGCTATTCAGTCACTGCAAAGAGTGGGGACGCCCCAATCAAGCACTTAAGGTCACAATCAAGCGGCTCGAAGCCCCATAAAGAGGAGAGCTCAGTCCAAAAAATAATTCCTCCGAAGCAGGGAGAAAAGATCCCAACTTTCATTCAAGAGCCTAGTAAGCAAAAGGCCGATGACTCAACGGTGGAAGAGCTAGAATATCATGCCTTGATAGAGGATTTCCCATAAAGGAAAGTATTTATGGGTTCGGAGTTGGACGCCGAGTCTAAGAAAGCTCTAATCGAATTACTAAAAGCCAACACCGATTGCTTTACTTGGTCTCATGCAGACATGGTGGGGATCGACCCCGAGATCATGACGCACAAATTGAATGTAGATCCCAACCACCGCCCGATGAAATAGAAGAAAAGGCCCTATACCGGGATAAATAAGAAGGTGATCCAAGATGAAACCAAGAGGTTACTCAACAATAGATTCATAAGAGAAGTCGAGTACCTAGATTGGCTCGCTAACGTGGTAGTGGAACCCAGGAAATAGCAAATGGAGAATGTGTGTCGACTACACCAACTTGAATAAAGCTTTTCCCAAAGACTCCTGCCTTCTACCCTAAATAGACAGGTTAATAGACTCCACAGTTGGACACAACCTTTTAGCCTTTTTGGATGCATATTCAGGGTATAATCAGATCCTGATGGACCCTAGTGATGAAGAAAAAACTTCTTTTATCACAGATAAAGGAACTTACTGCTACAAGATGATGTCTTTTGGTCTCAAAAATGCCGGAGTAACTTAACAAAGGTTGGTGTGCCAGATGTTTAAGTATTATATCGAAAAAATGATGGAAGCATATATTGATGATATGTTGGTAAAATCTGTCCGATTGGAGGATCACTTGAAACAACTAAAGAAGGCTTTTCCAATTTTGAGTCAATATTGCATGTAGCTTAACCCCGAAAAGTACGCTTTTGAGGTCAGCTCAGGAAAATTCCTAGGATTCATTGTTTTGAAGAGAGGCATCGAGGCAGATCCTGATAAGATCAAAGCTATACAAGAAATTCCCGAGGAATTATCGAGCCTAAAGGAAGTCCGGCGCTTAACTGGCCGATTAGCCGCCTTGAGTAGATTTATTTTGAGGTCGTCAGAGCGGTGCCACAAGTTATTTTCTGTTCTGAAGAAGAACACCTCATTTGAATAGACTCCTCAATGTGGAGAGGCTTTGAGAGAGTTGAAACACTATTTGGCCAACGCGCCATTGCTGGCAAAACCAAGAGATGGCGAGACGTTATTGGTATACCTGGCTGTCTCCGAGGTGTCAGTCAGTGCAGTTCTAGTTTGGGAGGAAGAAAGAAAGCAACAACCAATATACTATGTTAGCAAAGCTCTCTTCGATGCTGAAACAAGGTATCCTCATTTAGAAAAATTAGCGCTTGTACTAGTCATTGCTGCTCGAAAATTGCGCCCTTATTTCCAATGTCATCCAATAGCCGTAGTAACAACTTTCCCCCTAAGAAGTATATTGCATACGCCAGAATTATCGAGGAGGTTATCTAGGTGGACAGTCGAGCTAAGCGAATATGACATTATATACCAACCTCGCACAACCATAAAATCTCAAGTGTTAGCTGATTTCGTAGCTGATTTTAGTGTTAAACTGCTTCTCGAGGAGGAAAAATGGAGTCTAGTATCGAGAGGTCCCATCCATGGGGTATGGAAGCTTTACATAGATGGAGCGGCCAATTTAATGGCTCAGGGCTCGAAATAGTGCTCTTAGCTCCCACAGGGGAAAAGCTAATGTACTCAATGAAATTCGAGAGGTTAACCAACAACGAAGCTGAATACAAGGTTGCCACAGCAGGATTAAAGCTGGCCAAAAAAATAGGAGCTGAGAATGTAGAGCTAAGATATGACTCGCAACTAGTGGTGAACCAAGTCCTCGATGGATATACGACTCGAGAGCCCAGAATGAAACATTTCGTGGTAAGAATGCAGCAGGGGCTCGGCACCTTTCAGGAATGGAAGGTCATTCAAATACAAAGAAAAAAACGTCGAGGCCGATGCCTTGCCAAACCTGGCCTCGGTAGTCGAAACAGACGACTCGGGAACTGACGCCTCAGTTAGGATTTTAATATCAGCCATGGGAAAAATAAAGCTGGAAGTAAATATGGTAAACCGTCATTGGGATTGGCAAACAAAGTTCATCTCCTACCTAGAGTCGGGGACTCTACACTAGATAAGAGGGAAGCAGCAAAATTCAGAAAGTAAGTTGTCCCATACACGATGATATACGGACAACTATACAAAAAACTCTATTGCGGCCTGATGGCCAAATGTTTGGGCCCAGGAGAATATGAATACGTGATCAGAATGTAGCGGGTGTCACGACACCTGCTAACTTCGGCGGAAATTGTGTATATATTGATACATACAAATATTTAAACTGGCACCCACAGTAACAAAAGCTCCCGGAGTGCCAGTGGCAAAGGGCCCTGTTTCCTCCCAAAATATCTAGGTTCGAATCCCCTTAGATGCATTTTTTTTTCATTTTTTATGCATAGTTAATTAGTTATAGACTTACAGTCCCATGTGTGTGTGTCTGTTTCCACTTTTGTACAATTGTACAGTACAATTTGTACTCTTATCTTTTTTTTTTTGTTTTGTTTTTTGATTTCTCTCTCTCTCTCTCTCATTAATTATTTGACTTGATTTTATAATTATGACAACTATTTTTGACTTTTCTTTTAAATGTTTTATTTGGACCTACTTGTCTCCTTTACACCCACATAATATTTTCCCCCAAATCAAAAACCAACCTTTTTTTACCCAATTATAAACTAGCAACCTCTACTCCTCCCTTCCTCCATGTGGCCATATTCCAATCCAAAATCCAAACACTAAAAATCAAGCATGCTTGAGTGTTGGCCAAGAACTCCCTCTTTTTGTAAGTCTTTTACTTCTTTATTTTGTTTTTATTTATTTCCTAGCTCTATTTGGTAATTTTGTTTGTCGTTTATTTCATATGTCTAATCCTATTTCAACTTTTTTTTTATAAATTGTATTTCACTTTTTGCTATTATTAATTATAAATAAATCGCTTAATTTTTTTAATAAAATCTAACCTTATTAGAATCTTATCCTTTGCTTGTGAACTTATACTTGCTTTATTTTTTGGGAAGTCAACATAAAAAGTTTGGTAAAATGAGTTATTGCAATAAATCAAGATCCTCTAAATGTATGAATTCTAATTAATTATGAGTTGGCATCCTCTTTATTTTGTAGGAAAGTGTTCCTATTTCTTGTAAATCAAGATGGATAGATTTCTCACGAGGTCCAATGATTCTCAATCAAGTCCTACTTCCTCCAATCATTCTCATCTTATAAATAAACTCAATTTGAAATCACTTAAAGCCGATCCGGGAGAAAGAATACCAATTGGTGAGTATAGCGTTCGACGAAGAGATGAAGTGAGGAGATACTGCATTAAAAAAGACCGTTTCAACCTTTAAATCATCAATTTCCTAAAAGTAAATTAGGAAAGAGAACGCAGGGTTTTATGGCAAGTTGGTTCAAAGGTCCATATTCTAGATGGTTGGAGTATTTTGCTTGTGTTTTTATTTGTTCAAGGATGAATTTGTTCATGAAAGTAAGAAAGAGTTTTACACAAAAAATGGTTTTAGGTCTTGGAATAAGGCTTATGAAAGATTTAAGTTACATGTGGGCGAGGTTAATAGCGTCCAGTTCAATGTTTCAAGAAGATGTTAGATTTGTCAAATCAAAATCAATCAATTCAAGTTGTTTTTGATAAGCATACCGAAAAGATAAAAGGTGAATACAGGATGCGTTTAGAAGCTTCAATCGATGTGGCAAGACTTCTATTGCATTATGGATTGCCTTTTAGAGGTCATGATGAAAATGAATCTTCAACAAATCAAGGCCTCTTTCTAGGATTGTTACGATGGCATGGGGACAAACATCTGGATGTAGGAAAAATTATATTAGAAAATGCTCCAAAAATAATACTTTGACTTGCCCTATGATTCAAAAGGATATAATTAATGTTTGTGCAAAAAAAACATTGAAACTTATAATTGAAGATTTGGATGGAGATTACTTTGGAATATTAGTTGATGAGTCCAAAGATATCTCAAACAAAGAACAAATGGCTCTTGTTTTGCGGTATGTTAATAAGAAAGGTGAAGTGATAGAGGCATTTCTTGGTATTGTCCATGTTAGTGATACATCGGCATGCTCACTAAAGGAGGCAATTTATTCTATGCTTTTGAATCACTCATTAAGTCCATCAAAAATACGTGGACAAGGTTATGATGGTGCAAGTAACATGCAGGGAGAAATAAATGGTGTCAAGACTTTGATTATGAAGGATAGTCCATCGGCATATTACGTTCATTGTTTTGCTCATCAATTACAATTAACACTTGTAGCTATTGCTAAAAATCACTTGGATGTTGAAGACTTTTTTAATCATGTTACTAATGTGTTGAATGTTGTTGGAGGGTCTTTTAAACGTAGAGATTTGCTTCGTCAATATCAAGCCGAAAATTTGGAGGAATTAATTAAGTCTGGTGAAATTCTAACCAGATAAGGATTAAATCAAGAATGTGGATTTCAAAGACCGAGTGATACTTGTTGGGGATCATATTTTAAAACGATAGATAACTTTATCTTTATGTTTTCAATTATTGTTCGTGTGCTTCGAAAGATTAAATGTGAAGGCTCTAACTCACATGAAAGAAATCAAGCCGAATATCTTCTTAGTAAGGTTAAAACATTCAAATTTGCTTTTATTCTTCACTTGATGTTGAAAGTGTTGGCTTTTTCAAATGAGTTGAGCAAGACTTTACAAAAAAGAGATCAAGATATTGTTAATGCTATGGAGTTTCTTGACATTGCAAAGAAAAGTTTGCAAGAGATGAGAGAAAAAGGATGGGATTCTTTATTGATTGATGTTAACTCATTTTATTGCATGCATGATATTGTAATTCCCAATATGGATGAGCCTTATTTGCTTGGAAGGTCGAAGTGCAAGTCCTTTAAAGTTTGTTATTCATACCACTTGCGTTTTGAAATATTTGATGTGGTGGTTGAAGTACAACTTAAAGAGCTTAACAACCGTTTTGATGTAGTAACTAGTGATTTGCTTCTTGAGATGGCTAGCTTGAATTCAATCAATTCCTTTGCTTATTTTGATAAGGGTAGAATTGTGACTTTGCCTAATTTGGCAAAGTGTTGTCCAAATGAGTTTGATGAATCAAAGATTCGATATTTGAGTTACCAACTTGATACTTTTATAGTTCATATGCGAAGTGGTAATCCCAAGTTCTCCAACTTGCAAGGAGTTAGTGATTTGGAAAAAGCATTGGTTGAGGCAAATCTTATGGAGACTTATTCACTTGTTTATTTACTTGTGAAGTTGACTTTGATTTTATCGGTTGCTACCGCAAGTGTGGAGAGATCATTCTCATCCATGAAGAAAACAAAGAATGACGTACGGAGTAGTATTGGTGATCAATATTTAAATTATTGTTTAGTTTGTTACATAGAACAGATGTATTTACTAATGTAAGTAATAATACCATCATTGACCATTTTCAAAGTATGACAATTCGTCGAGGGCAATTGCAAATGGATGCTGTGCATTTGGTATTTATGATATAAATACTATCTTTTGAAATTTTTAGTCTTGCTTCCTAATTGTCATAAATTATATTTTTAGTTAATCGATTTGTGTATATAATCGTAAAGACGAATAACCTATTTGAACAATGTAAATATCGACACGTGTATATTTAAACCGATGTGGCACCCAGTACCTTGAAATCCTAGATCCGCCCCTGGTAGGACCCTTCCCCAAAGCGAAAGGCAATGTCAAATACATCATCGTGCTTACTGATTATTTTTTCAAATGGATCGAGGCAGGAGCTTTTGCCAGGGTAAGACAAAATGAGGTATCTATTTCATATGGAAAAACATCATATGCCGATTTGGAGTCCCAAGAGAAATCACTTGTGACATTGGTATGCAGTTCGTTGGCTCGGAGGTCACAATATTCCTTGGAAAATGTGGGATCAAAAGGATAACTTCGACACCCTACCACCTAAGCGCCAATGTACAGGCTGAATCATCAAATAGGATAATCGTTGAAAATCTTAAAAAGAGAATGGACAAGGCTAAAGACTCGTGGCCCGATGAGTTACCAGAAGTTTTGTAGGCAATGAGAACAACAGAGAAGAACAGCACAGGAGAAACTCCATTTTTTCAAGTTTACGGAGTCGATTTACTAATTCCTGGCGAGGTGGGTGAACCAAGCCTCCGCTATGCACACTCTACCGAGGAGTCAAATAAAAAAACTATGAGAATAGAGTTAGATTTGGTCGAAGAACGAAGAGAGATGGCATTGGTGCGGTTGACAGCTCAAAAACAACGAATCGATGCCTACTTGAACAAAAAAGCCAAGTTAAGAGAATTTAAGATTGGTGACTATGTTTTAAGAGCCTCGAATCAAACAACCAAAGAGAAAAACGCAGAAAAATTGGCCGCTAATTGGGAAGGCCCCTACCGAGTGAAAGCAATCGTAGGAAAAAGATTCTATCAGCTGGCAGACCTTAAGGGGAAGCAAGAGCCTTTGAATTGGAACATATCCAATTTGAAGAGGTATTACTTCTAGCAACACGAAATATGTTCCCAAGGTCAACAGTGCTCGAGTCTTCATCCTTCACCCTCGAATACTTGGGGGTGACAAGGGAGCGAGATCAATCTGCAATCGACTCACAAGCTCGTAGCTCAAATAACCCAGACTCGGGGAACGACCTAGACTCGGGGACTCAGCTCTATACTTGAATTCCTCGCCCGAAACGGCTTTCTGCAAAACGAAATATGCCTCAGTACAACTAGGCCTTGTGTAAATTGATTCAATTTCTATCAATAAAATAAAAATCGATCTACCATCTTTTTATCCATTAAATTTTTAGCCTCGGCTCGAGGGTGAGACATTGTCCTAAACTAGCTCTCTAACACATTTAAAGTCTTGCAGGCAAACAAAAAAGATATCGAAATAATTGATATTCAGACATTCATGTATTCACAAGGCTCGGAGGCCAAAATAATTACAAAGAAGCAACCTCAAGGCACAAAAACAAAAACAAAAACAAACGAGCAGTCACTCATATTTACTATCGCTACCTGAAACCTCTCCTTCAGACGAGCTGTCACTACTCGAAGAAAGTTGATCTAAAAACCCCCAGAGCCGTAGCTACATTTACCTTGGCCTTGGCAATCTCGTCATCTAAGCTAATCCCTTTTTTACACTGTTCAAGGGTCACAACTTGGTCTGAATGATTGCCCAATTCCTATCAACCTTCGCTCGGGTGGCCCTCAAATCCAGCTTAGACTTGAACTTGCATTTAAGCTTGGAGGAAGAGGCTGGTTTCTTAGTCCGGGAATCTTTTCGGCTTCAAGAGCTTTACTCTAAGCCTCGATCTCGTTCACTTTTGAGATAAGTAGCGAAGTCTTCTCCTCGAATTGCTCAGTCAACCCCCTAAGTGCTGCATCAGCTTGCTTCTGGAGCTCGGTTTGATAACTCTTCTCTTAGGACCTCTTCTCGGCCAAAAGACTGGCAGCTTCACCACGAGCCTCAGAAAGTTCAGCGTCAAGTTGCTCGACTTCTCCTCGAGATCGATCCAAGTTAGCCTCCGAGCTGGATAGTTTGTTTTTTTTTTTTTGAGCTCAGCAACACAAGCCTCAAGCTCGTTCCTTCTACGATCCTACTCATCCCTGACCCGCCAAAGATGTGCTGCTCGCTGGGCCTCGATTTCAGCTGCCCTCATGGCATAGACGTAGCCCTACAACCCTAAGGAAATGAGTCAAAGGCTTGGAAAATAGTTAGAATGAAAAAATAGTAAAAGCAAAACGAAACCTCACATGGATTGTATGCTGAGCCGATTGGGCCATCAAATCGTCCGACGGGATGTTCTTCAGGCGATCATTCTCTAAAGGCCCAAGTAACCCTTTGCAGCTGATGGCGACCCTCATGCTATCATCCAATAGAGAAATATCTATTGGGACTAGGATTCACCTAATCCCTTAGGAAAAATTTGCCTTATCCCGAGGTGGATCTACATTCGCCTGTCTCGCAGACGAGGTCGCCTCGGCAGACCTGTCAACCGCCTCGGCAGACTTCTCCCTACTGGACTCCAAGCCCTCACTAACTTTGTCAACCACTTGACTCGGTTCCTTCACAGTAGTCGCCTCGACTACGCTCTGAACGCAAACGTCATCTGCTTCGTCAATCAATCTTCGCCGAGGGACCGTGGGCAAATCGACCCGAGGGATTTTAGCCTTAGCTGGCTTCTTAGGCGTATCGCCTTTTCTCTTCGAACCTAAGAAGAAAGAAATGCGTTACTCAAAGGGAAATTTTTCAAAAAAAAAAAAGAAATACATAAATAGATAAGAATACCTCCCGGGGCCTGAGTAAGAGTCTGAACAGACTCCTCGATAAGATGCAAACTAGCATCGGCATCTGGGACATCAACAACTTCAACTCGTCGTCCCTGTTTTTTTTCTTTTTCATCTTCTTTTTCTCTTTTTTATATTCTTCCTTTTCCGCCTCGGCAGGAAAATCATTGAAATCGAGAAAAGATAAGAAAGATAGAAGTGAGAAAAGGCGTATCGAGGAAATAGAATAACCGGATTGGAAACATACTAATCCAATCGCTTGCCCGACCTCCTATTCTCTGCACGAGCGGCCAAAACCATCCAATACCTATCTAGCCTCTCCTCGGCTCTGATTATGGCTTGCACCCCAGCCTCCAAATTCTGGGGAAGATTGATTGGAAGTCTCCTTGCTAAAAATACGACAAAAATTCAGTTTTTTTTTTCAAATTTATTGAATCTAAGTAAAGAAAATAAAAACCAGAGGAAGACTTACGTGTCTTATTCCACACCTTGGGAAACCCAGGTTCAGCTGAAAGAGAAGAGGTGGGAAGGAGAACGAACTAATCGCACCAACTTCGATCCTCGATATCATCGCTCTTGGTAATAAGAGAAAACTGACCCCGCTTGTTCAACTGCACAACCCCATCTTTATGCAGAGAAGGAGAAAATAAAGAAATCAAATGGTCGTACCCAAATATGACCCTGGCTTAACGACTAATGCAGTCGAGACACTGAACGACCCTCCAGAAGCCGGGACCAAACTGGGCCAAGCAAACATTATGCAACCTGTAAAAGGTGTCTCCTATGAGATGAAGAGGGAGAGAAAAACATATCAAAAAGGGGTAAGTTTAAACAAAAGACTGCCCCAGAACACTATCACACGTGCGCTGCTCGGGGTAGGAATTGAGATCGGGACCTCGGGGCTCCAATTACACTCCCTTCGGATCAGGGCCATATGTTCTTCCGAGACAAGGGTAGGAGAAAGTCGAACATGGAGATTCCTTCTCCTACCAACATCCGAGGTCGTTTGCCCCTCATTTTGAAATCCTTGCTCGAATCAAAATGCCTTGGAATAACCCACTGAGGTTTAAGTTCTCCCTGATAAACTTGCTTCTTTTTCTTCTTCTTTGGCGGTGAGGTCTCATCACCGTCAATGGCCCCTTCAGCCGCCACCTCATCATCACCGATGGACGGCTCTTGGATAGCTGCGCTAGGGCTATCACCCGAACAAGAAGCAATTGTTGAAGGGGGAGAATTTAACAAATCCTCAGTCGAAGCCAAAATTTCAACATCAACAATATTCTCACGCTAGGATGGAGAAGAGATAATGAAATCTTTTGAAAGTTTGGAAGAGAGGAAGAAATGCGAATGGCTCCTAGGAAAATTATGGCATAACGAAGATAACAACAAAGAAAATGGCCAATTTATAGCGAAGTACAAGTGGATTAAAACGTCATGATGACAGTTACATGGGGAAGACCAAACAAAGCTCACGAGGACATCTCCTCGAGGGGAAAAATCACCAGCACCACCTCGAGGAAAATCCAATTGAGATTAAGAATAACCGACACTATAACCTCTCGAGGAGGTGACTCACCTCGACGAACGAGACTTCGCTCTCTATAACCATCGTCCGTTACCTCTTACATTTAAGGAAAGGATTATGAGCTGATCACGACTAAATGCAGAGTAATGGTCATTACTGGCGCAACTATTATGTTATAACGTTACTCTTTCCCTTGACAATAAATAGGGTCCACTTGTAAAAAAACAGGACATGAAAAATACGATATTCAACTTGTACTTTCATTCATTGCCTCGTTTATAATTCTGCTTATTCATTATCTCGTTTACTTTTCCAAGTTTTTATCTAGTTCGAATTTAACCTTAGCTCGAACATCACTTTGATACAAGCAAATTACCAGTTAAATCCAATACAAATTTGATTTGTTGTCCTATCCCGATTTATGCCAACACACATAATACTACTTTTTATTTTGAATTTGAATTAGTCAAAAAACAAGTAACCAAAACACCAAATAACAATAACAACAACAATAACAATAATATTTCCATTGTGATCTTACAAGTTCGACCTAGAGAATGTGAGATATACACACACCTTAATCCACTAAAGTTAGAGCAAATGGCATAAATTGTCCTTTAACTTGAGGGATTGATCCAAAATTGTCCTTTAAATATAGAGTAGAGCAGTTTTAGTCCTTTAACTTTACAAAAACTTGTCAGTTTTAGCTTCCATCCAAACAAACTAACAGGACCAGCTATTTTTAACGACCCCTCATGTCCAAATGTTAAACAAACTTAAAATCTCAGTTCTCCTTTCCTCTCCCAAATTCACTTTGTAAATTAAACCCTCAGTTTATCTACTCATCAATCTACACCAACAACCATAGAGAATCTACCAATTTATGCAATGTTCTCGTTCAATGGCAAGAGATGCTAACTTTTTGAATCAAAGAGTGGGAGTTAAAGAAGAAAAGTTAATGAGCACATTCTTTCTCTCAGTATCTTCTTTTTCTCTTAAACATTTTTGTTAAAAATTTATTGTGTCTTGAATTGCCTATAAAAAAGAATGTCTTGAATTGTTAAGTACGTAATCTACAAGCTAATTATAACTATTTTAGAAGCAAATACCAAAATTAGAAACTATTTTTTTTCTAGAAATACATCTGAGGAGGATTGGCACTTTCTTTGGAAAGATTTTTTATTTAGAATTCTTCAGCTGATTATGAAGATCTGAAGTTGTCTGATTCTATCTCTTTTGAGATCTATGTTTTGTATTGTTACTCAATTTTCACTAGATTTTCTTTGAAGATCAGAATCGAAGGTCAAATCCAGATGAATGAAGCACTGAAATATCGTAAGAAACTCGAGATTTTTGAATGATACGAGATTCAGACGACTCTTCAAACGAGCATCCGTACCAATTTGGTTTATAAGAGAATTGCGGCTGTGGGAATTGCCTACTCGATTGTCGTTATTTTGTTTTAACATTTGGACGTGAGGGGTCCGTTAAACATAGCTACTTTCGTTAGTTTATTTGGACAGAGACTAAAATTGACAAGTTTTTGTAAAGTTAAAGGATTAAAACTGCTCCACTGTATATTTGAAGAACAAGTTTAGATCAATCCCTAAAATTAAAGGACAATTTATGTCATTTGCTCACTAAAGTTATGAAGTTGTTTCCGAACGAAAAAACAAAAAGAAAAGGAGATAACCTGAAATCCAATCCAGCCATTCTAAAAGGCCCACACACTGATGTACACAGGAATCTAGAGCCTTGGGATTCGAGACATTGAAATCATGTCAATACATAGTGTAGGACCCAATATTAAGAGGACCCACACGGCCGCGGACCAACCATTTAGCTCTCTAAATTAGCCAATTTCCACTTTTCACCGTCAGATAGAAAACGAAACGGCCCTCTCACTCTACAAATCATTATTATCACTAAAAGTAAGTGCATATTTTTCGGGGGGTTTTCTCTCACTTTAGGTTTTTAATTCATCCGTCTCAAATTATTTATCCTCTTCACTTTTACATGCTCATTAAAAAATTATTAATAAAAAAAAATTATTGACTATTTTATCCTTATTTAATCTTTATTGGTATTTAAATAATTATAATATTAATCATAAGTGAGATCTTTGTGGTCTTCAAGACATTTATTAAGGGAAAAAATAAAAAAATTTACCTTAAAATTCTAACTGGACAAATATTTTGAGACGACTATTTTTAAAAATAAGGACAAATAATTTGAGACGGAAGGAGTATTATTTCTGTTGCCCTGATTTTCAAGTGTCTATTTTTCTTTTTTAGTCCGTTCCTTTTTTATTTCAAGCATTATTTTGTAACACGAGGCACATTAAGTTTAAATTCGTGTCCAATCAAATTCAGACACTTAAAATATACGGAACAAATAATCATTAATATTATTATGAGTAAGTGCATATTTTCCCGGGGATTTTCTCTCTCTATATACATAAGCTTCTACACTAGTATAACTCTTTGTCCGGTTATCAAGAAAACGTTTTAAGTAAATTCCAAGAAGATTTTCTTTAAGGCTTTACAACTCAAAGCTTGTTCCTTTCTTTGCTTTTACTGTAAGTTTTACTTGAACATTCATTTCTCCAAGTTCCCTATTTTTTTTCTTTGCCTTATTAGTCTAAATCTTGAAATGGTGTTTGATTAATATTGTGTTTTAGTGAATGTTGTGTTATGAGTTTGTATTTTTTTAATTTTCTTTTTGCCTTTTTTGTTTTTTTGAGCTAAATCTTGAAATGGGGTTTAATTAATCTTGTATTTTGAGTCTGCATTTTTCATAAAAAGTTATTTTTGCCACTAATCTTGGAATGGGGTTTTAATAAATATTTGTATTATGGGTTTGCATTTTCTTGATTTTTTGTTTTCTTTTCCTTTTTATCACTGTAAATCTTGTAATGGGGTTCAATTAATATTGTATTTTGGGTCTGAACTGTTGTTATTTTTTTCAATTCTTGAAATGTGGTTTCACTGAATATTATGTAATGAATCTGCATTTTCTTTTGATTTTTTTTTTTTTTTGTACTAGTCTAATCTTGAAATGGGGTTGAATGGGTTGTTGTGTTATAGGTCTACATGTTATTAATTTTTTTTTTTTTTTTGTTCTTTGAGCTATTTTTTACTATGTTTACTAATTAGAGTGAGCTTCATTTAGGTAGATCTATAAATTTAATTCAGCTGCATTAATACTTTTGATTATCTTGTTTTAGAAATTAGGATTCTTTCTATAAATGTCACTGCAGTTGAACTCTATTTTTTGTCTTGATTGAGATCTTGAGTAAAGTCGGAACAGTGGTTAAGCCGCTTAAACAAGAAATAACAATTTTTTGTATAATGTATATTCTATGTATACTCTGTGTATAATAAGTGTATATCTTGACTAAGACGGCTATTTCCATAAAGTGCCCAAACATTAAGGTGAATGTATTTATGTTGCTTTTGTGTTACAGAACTTGTGATTGAAGACTCAGAAAAAGATACATTGTGATACTTTTGGTCCATCTTAGGATTTGGATTTTCTCACTTTTGTCAGGAAGTTTACTGGCTTATGCTTTTTCATGTGTAAGAAAATATGTCTTATGGGGTTTCCAATCAAATGCTTTTTCCTGGTTTTATTGAATGAAAGCCCTTTCTCTGGTTTCTTGTTCTGATTCTTCTCATTAAACTGTATACAGATCTGTTTTGGAAAGTATAGTATGTACTAGTACTAATTAAAGAGTGATTCTACAGCTGCATTATACATATTCTTTATATCATTTTCTTAGAAGGCTGATGGTAACAATTACTCGAAATGAATTGTATTTGTATCAATCCATGACTTGGTTAGTTTGGTTTGTGACTTTGTGTTGTATGCATTCTAGTCTTTGTTATGATGCCTAGAGTGGCTAATGTGTTGAATAAAGAGAGCTTTATCATTGTTTGCTTTCTAATAGAAAAAGGTATTTGAGTGCATACCTGAAGCATTTTGTATATTGGTCTGCTTAACCTTATATTAGCAGGGGTCTTATCGACATTCATCTAGTTCAGGTCTTTACTCTGCATTCTTGGGTTAAGAGTAGGATGATAATGTGATTAGGAGTGCTTGTGTTAATAAGTCCGCTTACTCCTTAAAACTCATTTGTGCAATTGTTTTCTATAGAAGTCCTTGTTGTTTGGGTATTTCATTCAAATCTTTTCCGAGTGAAATAAGTCCGCTTACTCCTTAAAACTCATTTGTGCAATTGTTTTCTATAGAAGTCCTTGTTGTTTGGGTATTTCATTCAAATCTTTTCCGAGTGATACATGAGTAGTGGATGCTGTGACATGTCTCTGTTGTGATCTTATTCGACACATGTTATTAGGAATATTGCTAAGACTTTTTTTTTTCTTTGCAGTAAAGAATGTACTAGAGTATAATATGAGAATTTATGCCATTTGAAGTTTGGAAATGGGGCACAGACTAGAAACTAGACGCCATCCTGAAAGCTCCAGTGCTTCAAAAGAGATCAGATCGTCCCTTGGAAATCAAGGTTCAAAGTCCAGAGACAAGTATAAAGTTGAAAACACGGTCGATAAACCATACATTAGCAGGGATCATGACTTAAGCAGGACGGTCACTCAAAATGTGGTACAGTCGACCTCTTCTGATAATCACCACAACCAGGGGTTAGGGAGTAGGGAAAACAAAGATGACGAGCTTGTCAAGTATATGTCCAATTTGCCAGGTTATCTGCAGCACGCAGAAAAGGGAAAGAATATTCAAGGGAAAGCTTTGAATTTCGGAGTCCTTGATTGGGAGCGTCTGGAGAAATGGAAGTATAATGAACGTATGCCTGCAAGGTGTCATCGTAAAACATCATCAGTTAGTGCTCCATTTGTTGCTGGAAGGCCTCCCACTGCTTATGGCATGCCTTCCAAGAGAAAACCATCATCAGGTGTTTCGTCTTGTGAACAAAAGCTTACAGAACCCGTCCAGCTACCCCAATCAGAGTTTATGCAGACCCAGAATTTGGAAACAAAGCATGGAAAGCAGAAAGAACGTCTTAGGAAAGAGATACCATCTCGCAGGCGCAATTCCGAACTAAATGTTGGTAAATACGTGGGCAGTGAAACCATTCAAAAGATGAGACCAGATGAACAAGATTTGTTCTCGGAACAGATTAAGAATGTCACTGTTCCTTCAGGTCATACAAACAGTGTTCAAGATTGTAAAAGTGAGATCAAATTAGACAATGAAGTGGACCTTACTTCCCAAAATTGTGCTGCTGAAGCCAAGAATATTGTTGTCTTGGTTCCAAAACATCGTCCAAAAACAAGTATGGAGGCATCTCAATTCTCAGAATCCAGAAAAACTTTTGATGAGCAACCAGCTGAGGCGATGAGGGCCAGATTTTCTGATTGTTCTTCACAGGAGTCCTCCAGTGAATTGTATGCTGTTCCGCATTCATGCCCCCTGCCTGCTACCTCTGCAACAAATACAGAGTCTCATGTGAAGCAACATCAATTGCCCAATGCTCGGGGCATAAAGTCAGATTTATGTTCATCCCCATTTCAAAATAAGAGGACAACTACACGCTCTTCATTTGATGCCAAATGTCTGGAACACCATAAATCTGGCACAGAATTGAGAGTCCCAGCTGAGACTTCACAGAGTATGGATTTGGACACTGCGCAGCAGGCAGTGGTGAAGGGAAGACATCCATCCCCTAATAAGAGGTTTAGCTTCAGTCTTAGTCGAATGAGCAGAAGTTTCAGTTTTAAGGAAACCTCGGTTGTTTCACCGTTAAATAGTACGAATAACATCCCCAAGTCTGGCCCTGTAGGAGCTTCTTGCAGTATGGATATCAGTAACGGAGAGAAGCCAAATGCTGCTGTCAGAGGGAGATCTAGCCCTTTAAGAAGACTCCTAGACCCATTACTGAGGCCTAAGGGGGTTCATTCAGCTGATCCGCCTACTAATGGGAACTCAGAAAGCAAGACTTTTGCCTCCAACCACAGTAAACACGCTCATGTGAAAAAGCATCAGCCCTCAACTCTTCAGGCTCTTCTGCAGCTTACACTTAAGGATGGAGTTCCTTTCTTTAAACTTGTGGTCGACGATGATGGTGGCATTCTTGCTGCAGCTGTCAAGAAGTTACCAACATATGGGAAAGGTGGAAGTAGCTTGGTTTATGCTTTCTATGCAGTCCATGAAATTAAAAGGAAGAGTGGGGGTTGGATGAGCCATGGATCAAAAGACAAAAGTGCTGGCTTTGGTTATAAAGTTGTCGGTCAGATGGAGGTTTCTTGTTCCAAAGGTCCTAATTCAAGTATAGATGACCAACAAAATATATCTGTGCAAAGGGAGTCTGTCTTGTATAGCATTGATTCTGGACAGTTGGACAAGCAAGTGCCTGATTCTTCTCAGAAAAGAGAGCTTGCTGCCATTGTCGTCATGAACTCAAGTCAAAACCAAGTTTATGCAGATTCAACACTTGATCAATACAAACAAGAAGGTATGCAGCATTTGACCAGAGAGACCTATGAAACAGGAGAACTCAAGACACACAATGACGTTGTAGTCATTCTTCCTGGTGGTACACATAGCTTGCCAAAAGACGGAACTCCTTCCTCATTGCTTGAACGATGGAGATCTGGTGGGTTATGTGATTGTGGAGGATGGGATGTGGGTTGCAAGTTAAAAGTACTCGAACAGGATAAAGATTGCAGTAGCCAAGACTACCTAAACCTTTTCATTCAGGTACTCGTTTGTGTCATTTACTTACTTTCACTTTGTTCATTGCTTCTCTTGATATGAGGCTTCATTAATATTTTGTCATCAATGCTTCCCCACAGGGAGGTGATCAGAGGAGCAAGCCTACCTTCAGTATGGCACCACTCAAGAATGGACTTTACTCTGTTGAATTTGATTCATCAGTTCCTCTCTTGGAGGCATTCTCCATCTGTGTCTCGGCCCTGACTAGTCATAAACTAGCAGACATCTTCGAAATTGGATCTCTAGGACAAAAGGCTTCTTCGGATGCCACGAGGGAAATGAAGACTTCAACCACGGTCCAAGGACAACCCCCTCAAAGATATGTGGCATCTCCACCCTCCTCACCTGTTGGAAGGATCTAGCTAATATGATGAAAAAGAAACTGATGAAGCAAGAATATCACTTAACCAGAATTTTCTTAGCTTCTTGAGCATTGCATGTTCCGTAGTGCAACTTGCGAAATGAATATCAGTGGTTCGAATAAGTCATCTGCAACCTCTCATTTTGTACGTCTTTGCTCAGTTGTAAATTCTCTCTTATATTTAGGAAGTAAAATAATGTCATGCCGCAAGGTATAGCATGAATTCAGTGGAAAAGGCTATAGAGAAAGTAGAACTCTTGAATATATACAATAGGTGAATTTCATTTCCTTTGTTTTCATCAAAGGTAATGTCGATGGTACTGTTATTGAGGTTTCCAAAGTTCATTAAACTAGAGAATTCTGCCTACACATCATCTTGATGTTCAGATTGGATTGGTCTAATACATAACTGACACTCAGAGACCCATGAACAAAATTATATCGATGTTCCTTCTCAATGTTCTCAAGCTCTCTTGGTCCATCATCAAGATCTTCCAATCTCGAAATCTAAATTTCTAATGCTGATGAAGATATTTATTTTTGTGACAATCATTTGGTATCTGTAATAGGGAGCCCTACTAGTGAACCAGAGACTTCTGGCATTCCACCACCCTTTTGACAGTGAATTTAATTCATGTACACCCCTATCCTTCAAGATTGATAAATCTGATGTGAACAAATAAGAAGAGGAACCTTTATGTTGAAAGAAATGCACCCAAAGGTGCGGATTATTAAGAAAGTGCGATGAAAAATATAGGAGGTCAAGGTTCAAATCCAAATGGAGACAAACTGCTAGGCACTTGGTTTGTCTAAGTCACGGTGAGCAGAGCTACTCAACCTAATAATAAAATATGAAAAATGTACACTTAAATGGAAGAAGAAAGAATAAACTTTATAAAGAAAGAAATCACAAATGTATTCTGAATTAAGGAGCTTGTATAGTTACATTCCTCTGTAATCTGATCTAGTAGCCTAGTAGTTTAACAATAGGTTGCAAAACTTATGACAGTATACAATTCTCACTCACTCTACAGTAGCTTTCTGATTCACAGTTTACAGGTCTATATAGGAGGCATGGTGAATACACATGAACCATTGCCCGTCAATCTTCTCAAACACATTAGTAGCAAACTGTTTTCCTGGAGAAGCCGGAGGTTATGTTGGTAACAATGAGAAACTAAAATAATTGAGTATTAGAATGAAACATGTCT
This sequence comes from Petunia secreta, assembly GCA_029990175.1. Classification (NCBI taxonomy): domain Eukaryota; kingdom Viridiplantae; phylum Streptophyta; class Magnoliopsida; order Solanales; family Solanaceae; genus Petunia; species Petunia secreta. Next base: position 5,976,135 of record JARKIP010000061.1, read on the forward strand.
AATCCAGTGTTTGCAGCGCAGTTGTCAATGAAGTGGGAAGAGAACCATGAAGTCTCATGTTCGAAAATACTTGGTGATTTCTTTCTATCTGTCTAATGATTAGTGCGAGTTATTGGTACATATACAGATTGAGGGGATGTAGCAGGTAATTGGAGAATGATCGAGGTGCACGTAAGGTAGATCAATAAAAAGAATTTAACAGGTCTACGGGAGTAAAAGATATCCAGCTAGCTTGGGATTAAATAGAACGTAAATTTATTTAATTTTTGAGGTAAGTGATACGCAATTCAAAACTAAGTTGGATAATGATGGACGCTTATGGAAAGGTAAAAAAGAAAAGCTGAAAGACTAAAAACTGTTTGCAAATTTGACACATCCCAGAAAAACAGTTCTGATAATGGAAAATAGGCATAGAAATGAAACTCATTTGCTTTGGTGGGTAGGTGGTGGAAAATGGGAAAATGTCATGAACAGCCATTATTTGGGATGCTCTATAAGCAACAGCAACATTTGCTATTACTTAGAGAAGTAGCCACTACTTGGCCAACGAAGAAAGAAAACACACTTAATTTCTCCTGGAATTAAGTTGAAAACACACTTTCAACTCCATAAGAAATTTTCTGATATTTTCTGTGATTTAATTCAATGTTTTAAAATAAATTCCTCATCTTTCAATAGCTATTCATCAAATATTCAATTCGTGTTTTTGAGTAGTCGATATTACTTTAAAACTTTGCAAGCACTGATTGTTCCTCACAGCATTGAAAGTTGGTTACCAGGCTAAATTTTACATGGAAAACAATAGGCGCACCTCATTATAGTTTTAGCCAGTTGTGGGCGCACCTTTGCAAGAACTGACTACTTCAGATAAAAAATACATTTCTTCATAAGATTGGGGTGAAATTTAGTCCAATATTAAGCTAACTTCAGCCCTTTATGGTATAAAATGGAAATTTGATGATTTTTTTTCTTTTATGTTTTTTCAACTTGGTCTGGATTTGGTTCATTTTTCGACCAAAATTTCTAAGTTGAGTAAAATTTACATTATGTTTGAAGTTAAATACATAACTTCAGTCTCCATTATTTCCAAGTAAATACATATAAACGATATTTAAAAGGAAAATTTACGCCCCATGAACGTTGACCAAGAATAATTACTTTTTCTGTACACCTTTTCTTGTTTCTTTCTTTCCATATACATTTTACCCTTTTTAAATATGTATTTAATATTTTAAATGTTATTGATATATATTTAATATTTTAAATATATATTTAATATATTAATACTATTGATATTTAATATATTTAACATATTTAATATTATTGATATTTCATATATTAATATTATTGATATTTAATATTATTGATAGTTCATATTTTAAATATATATTTCATATATTAAATATTATTAATATTTAATATATTTAATATTTTAAATATATATTTAATATTTTAAATATTATTATATTGATAGGACCTATCATTAAGCCTAAAATTGTGCAACTACCATATTTAATGGTAATCTATTTCTTTTTTTTACCATTGATTGTTTCCTTTAATTAAGGGAGTTAAAAATCATACTATTAAATATTAATATTAATATTAAGAAATATATTTAATATGTATACAATTTTTGGATACAAAAAGTTATTGACACCTAAAAGTAATTATTTTTTGTTGGGCGGATATATATGTAAAGAGCCCATTTAAAAATGACTAAAACCTAAATGGATGACTGCAAATAGCTTAGTTGTGAACTTTTTACGAAATAGCAGTTGCGCTCCCAATAACTGGGCCTTTTTTAGAAATATGACACCATAAGCAATTCATTGCTTACCTTTTTGCCGCGCTTATAACAGGGTTTTGCAAAAATACCCCCCTTTAAATTTAATGAAAAAATTTTGGATGGACACGTCCCTGTTAATCTCTTGGCATGAGGTCAAGACTTTTCTTTGACCCCTCTCATTTGCCAACACTTGCCCCTTGAAGTGTTGACAAAAAAAAAAAAAAAAACTTGCCACCACTTGGTCGTAAGTATTGACAAAAGGCAACACTTGCCCCGTTCATTCTCTTCCTGCATTCTCGTCATATAACTTGAAGTGTTGGCAAGACAACACTTGTCCTTGAAGTCTTGGCACGGCAGTCTTGGCACCGTGCCAACACTTACAAATTTGTGCCTTGAAGTCTTGGCCTTGTACCGACATAAGGGTATTTTGCTAAAATATTATTAAATAATGGCAATTTCCTGGTAGAGGGCACCCGTGAAAATTTTTGCAATAGCTGAGCTTCCTTCATAGAGTATTCGGCTCTTACCCATTCTACAAGGGGGAAGTGCAGAAATAGTCACTTTTTGGCCTGCCTTTATAGTTTAAGCTCTTGTGGACGAATTTTTGCAGAGTTAGCTACTTTTCTTATCTTCATATCATTGGGGCTGAAATTCAAGCTAGGTTAACCTAAATTCAACCCCTTTTGGTCTAAAGTTGAAATATGCCATTTTTACTTTTTTTTTTTAAGCCTAACTTCAAACCAAAGATTTCAATTTAGTTTGAATGTGAGCCCAACTTCTCACTTTTGGTCTTACTGTCAATTATTTTTATACCGAAAAATATAAGTTGAGTTAACTTCAGACCATGGAATCATAACTTCAATCCCTCATGGTTTAAAGGTGAGTGACTAAACTTGCACGTGAGACTCCAATGAAATTTTTACACCTGAACTGTTATAACAATGAGAGCTAAAAACTAAATAGGAAAGATAAAAGTGGCCCCGGTGAAATTTTTTACATTCAACGAGGTAGTACCGTAAAATTTGGGCAATTTTGATGTGTAGCCATTTTTTAACACGTTAAATAAGAATTATCCACTGTTTCAGAATTAATTGAGGAATAGCCACCGCGCGCATATACACCCCATTAATATTGGCCAACAACCCGGACTAGTCTCAGGTTTTTATGTTGGGTTTAAACTGCACATGTTCAAAGTCCCATTATTTTATAATGGGATAGTCCCCTGGTGCTTTATATATATAAAATCCTTGATTTTTATGTTATTTTACAAAGGGATAGTCCCCTGGTGCTTTATATATATATATATATATATATATATATATATATATATATATATATAAAGAGTCCCCGTCCCATATTTTTATGCTGGGACTTTGAACTACACATGTTCAAAGTTCCATGTTTAAAGTTCCATTATTTTATAATGGGATAGTCCCCTGGTGCTTTATATATATAAAGTCCCAATACCAGATTTTTATACTGGGACTCTGAACTACACATGTTCAAAGTCCCATATAAAATACTGGGACTTGTCCGGAGTTGACTATTTCTCAACAAATTTATTTTTAGTGGCTATGGATCAATTAATGCGCGCCAAACAGAACCTACGCGAAATTTTTACGTAAAAATTTGATTTCGTAGTCATCAATAAATGGACCGTTTGTTTCAGAGACACAAGACAAACCTAGAAAGGTTTACAACGCGCTAAAACAAATAGCTAGCATTTTGAATTTGTCTTTGGAAGAATAGCCATATTCAAGAAATACGAAAAAATTCAAAAAATTTCCTAGAGACTTTGAATGCTAGCTAAAATCCTGAATTTGTAAATTACTTTTGGGTTTCCCGTAGAATTGGTTGTATGGTTCTCCTATTCCATATTTTGAGCAGAACGAATTGAATTTAGGTAAATACTAAATACTTGATAATAGTAAGGTATGATTCTTTCTCTCTCGATATTTTACTTCTATTTGGTAGCATGACAAGCAGACTCAACTTAGGCATTAAGTCTCAGCCAACTAGAAATGACCAGGGTTGGGTAAGTTCTATACAGTTGGAAAATATTATACAACTCTCTCTTGTTAGGAGTAATAGAAAAGTAGAAGCTACGTGATTCATTCTTCTTTCTTCTTCTACCATGACTTCATTATTAAGTTCTACAGTATGAATTTTTCATACATTAGTCAATGAATTAATAGAATCGTACTGGTGAAATTCCGACTTAGACACGTGGCAACTGGAGGATAGAATACGGAAGTTAGATCACGGTGAGTCTTGTCATGAGTTCGCCGAGAACACGTCTTAAAGCTATACCGTCCGAAAAACGAGCTTGGAAGCAACTCGGATAGTCAGTAATTGAAAGAGCCCCACAATCTAGCATTTATTAGGGCAGCAGATCAAGGGTCACCCACTATCGGGGGACGTGGCATCAAAAATGCTGAGAGCCGTTTTTTTTTATTGTACTATAAATATCATCTCTTGCATTATAAAAGACATTCACAAATACATGCAAAAACACAATTCAATTATACTCTCAATATATTACAGTTTCGTTTATTAATCTTGTTGTTGTTCTTGCTCATTATTTTATAATTACATCTAATCATTATTACCTTGATACAACGTATTGCTTGTAACCCTATTACCAATTTAACTGTATTTTAAATTTCGATTTAGAGACGTACAATAAATTTATACCAAAATAAGAGATTCCTCTCGCCCTCCTCCTCGCTTATTTTACTTGCGTTTGCTAAGGTTTAAGATTAGATTTCTCAACAAATCTATTCTTATATATCCCTTACATCATAGACAAAAATAAAATAAACAAACCAGCTAATTCAAAAACAAGTAGTTGAGAGTGTAGGTAAATATACACTAAAAACTCTATTTATCTTTGTTTTTCACATCAATACATATATAGGGTTTGAAAGTGACGAGTTCTGGCAAAAGCATAAAATCTAATATGGATTTGTCATTAAATTTACCAGTACGTATATAGATAGATTAGAAAGTAGCTTTATTATGAATTGAGGAAACAGCACTAAAGTAAATCTTACGTACTTGGATTGGGACTTTCAACTACTCCAAAAAGTTTCCCTTTGACACTTCACTCTTTAACCATAAAATAAATTTTTCTTCAAATTAATTTTCAACCCAAAAATAAATAAAAAAAGTGATATCATGAAAGAGTGTAGTAGGATCGATAATATCCTTTCATTCTTAATTATATGTCTCTGATTGAATTCTTAAAATAGAGAAGCTCAAACCCATCGAAGGAAACATTATCCAATCCTTTTACACCTGCCTACTCCATGCAAATTCAAATTAATCGCGTGAGCATATATATTCATACAGGTTAATTAAAAATTTTAAAAGAGAAAAGGAACATTAGAGACTGTCTGTTGAAGTCATTATTCATGCTACTACTATAATAATGGACCCATTGAAACCTTAATTTTTCTAGGACCAATAGTCACGGTCCATAACATAACAGGCATAGGACCCATTTGATAGATTTCATAATCTGCAACTGTATTACTATTAATTAAGTTGATCAGAAATAGTTATGATTTGGTCCATATATATGAGCTGCTGACACGATGACACCGGCCATGATCTATATATAGCAAAAAGTTCTTTCCCTTTTGCTTCTAATATTTGCTGATATTGATAATTCATGTTTACTTAAGTGTATTATCTGAAATGAGAAATATCATAATTTTTTTTTCTAAGGTTGATAAAAGCAACCACGTACAACATTAGAACATTTTAAAGAAAGACTCCTAAAATATACTGTCTATACTTCAACTCTTAGTTAATTAGACATACAAGACTTAGCAGAAAAGGTTGTACACAGAACATACGGTTATGTGTTTCACTATAAATCGAACTTGAACCAACAACTTTCATTCTTTTTTTTCGCATTTCACCTTACTATAAATTAAATCTATGCCCCAAGAATAGTAGCCTACTGTACAAACGTATAGTTGATCACATGAACCGATGTAACGTATACTAGTCCAAACATTATTCAACAAACATGGAACGGGTTCCTTTAATTTAATAACGATTATAATGATAGAAAGATAACACTAAAGAAGGATAGAAGAGGATAGGATACAGACTCATAGAAGAATAAATATAGAGAGAGAGGAATAGAAAGAGAAGATCGAGATAACTCAGATCCCACATGAACATTACTAATTCGCGACTCGTGTCATCTATTGGGTTATATTCGTTCATAACAACCGAACGATAATAGTTTATTACCCCTCGAACTAACAGTAGTTTTCCAAACGGCTCATAACAAAAAGGAAAGGAACATGGAAATTAGTCGTGGTCACGTTGAAGAAGCCGCCTAGCTAGGCGGCCAAGACCAGTCACTCTTCTAATAACATTCTTTTTCTTTGTACCATTTTCTGTCCTTTTCAACTCGGTTGAAATTTAATAACGGAATTTTGAAACGAGTTGGCTCGTGGAATTAACGCCCATTTTGACCATGGACTCCTTCAAGTTGTCTGTCATTTGAAAAATCATTTTATCAATTATATTGAATTAATAAATGTTTTTGTTCTTAGTGTAACATGCCATCGTGCTGCATGATCCATGTGTATCTAAATCTCTCTTGCATGTAGTGACTGGTTTGTACTGGAGTATATTATTTTTGAGGCATATGATTTCTTGATTAAGTAGAGCAGTAATGTAACAATTGACAAATAAGGACATCTTGTTCTTGGAGAAAACATTTGCTAATAAATCAACAGTTGTGTATAATTCGGATTATAGTATCACGTAGCCAAATTCTAATTATTTCTCGCATATTTATATTCAGAGAATAAATATTCTTTTCGTTATGTGTTCTTGATAAATTTGGATTTGATATCCATTGTTCGTGATATTTTTATTTCCTTGAATCGTTTAAACATATTCCTTTGAATCTTTTCCTGTTTTTTGTCTACTATATTAAAGAAAATAATAAGTCATTGGTTATTATTATTGATTAACAGTGATTGATTACAAAAAGTTAAGGGAATACTAGTATTAGATAAGGTGTCATTTTTAGCTTTATCGAGTCATGTAATTGCCAATTGATTTTAAAAAAATCACATGCTTATGGTCGGTCTAAAACAAGCCCATTTGTCACATTGCTAACATTAGATTTGTACACCTTTTACATGTCCAGACATAATCACCCATCCAAATCATAATAATACTATCGTCGTTTCTCTATCTACATAATTTTGGAAAAATTACCCCCTTTTTTAAATTGAGTGTAATTCCTTCATGGTAAAAAGTTCTTACAATAATGGATCACTTTAGATGTAATTAGGTTATTCTATATAATAGGAGTAATAATAGACTTTAGATTGGAACTCACTTATAGCCTGTTTGGCATTGATTCTCCAGAAACAAAAGTGTTTTTTTTTTTAAAGAAAAGTAATTTTTTTTAGAATTTTGAGGTGTTTGGCAACAAAAAAAAATACTTTTAGGTAGAAGCAGAAATACTTTTCTGTCGTTGGGGAGAAGCTACAAATATCTGCTTCTGGGAAGAAGCAAAAGCAGAAGCAATTTATTAATTTTTTCAAGACAAAAATATCCTTACTAAAAATTTATATTTACCAAATTATCCCTCATTAATTAACTACATCTCTCTAAATAAAATTATACTTCTCTTTTTCCTATTTTTTCCTATTATATACTTTTATAAATTTTTTTCCTCTTAGGACTAGTTTTTTTTTCTATCAACCGTACATAGGATCTCCTATTCTTTAAATTATTTTTTAAAAGTAAGTAATCACTAGAAATTTTTAATTTCGTTATCACTTCGATTTAAATATATTTTATGTTTTTCAATAGCATAAATTTATATATTTTACTTTATGTTTTACATTTTAACTAAATATTTTTTTAAATTAAAATCTTTTATGATAAATATTTTAATTTTTTTTGTTTTTATTAATCCAAATGTAAAATGAATTTGGATGTTCTTTTCGTAATTTAACACTCAAAAGTACTTTTTGTAAAAATTAGCCAAACACAAATTATTTATCAAAAGTACTTCTCCAATGAGTGGTTCAAACACAAACTGCTTATTATTTAAAAGTATTTTTTTGAAAAATATTTATTCCAAAAGTACTTCTCAAATTAAGCAACTTTTACAGCAATCCCAAACATATAACTTGCTACTGTAAGTAAACTTAACAAATTCCTTACATTATTAGTGTGAAACTTAAATATTTTAAGGTTAGTCATGGTTTACGTATGAACTTGAAGAAAAGTTGATTTCGCATGTCAAATTTCTTCTTGATTAATTGAGGTATGGAAACTTCCTTTAGTTGCCCAGAATCTTCTTGCCATTTGGGTACATTTTGTTCAAATTTCAATCTGGATGAAATTGACGTCTTATTTGAAAATGACGAAAGTTCAAAGAGAGGGACATATAAATATCGAAATAAATAAATGAAAATAAATACTAAGTAATATGAGGCATTCATGTAATGGGGTACTCATCAAATTGACCTGTGAAAATGAAAGTTATTTCCCTTTGCCTAAATAGATATTATTTGCTCTCAATACATTTTTTCATATATTTTGATTTTAACTTTTGTTCTCAAATACTTTTAATTTAGGGTCTATTAGAAACAATATATTTACTACAGAAGGTAACGGTAAGGTATGCGTTGTAATACTTAAAACTTAAAATCACTTTTCTTTTCTTTGTTTTTTTATAAAGAAAATTTTGGAACACTATAACTCTCCAAACACGATGCTTGTTTTGGTTTGGGTTTGGGTTGGATTAGCAACACAAAATTCTAGAAGACTAGAAAACACTTTAATAAAAAAAATCTTGTGATGATAAAAGAATGAGTTGACGCCACCACTAGTTTGACCATGGAACCCAATTTAGACTTTTTGGGTTTGGAGAAATGTGCTTCTTTGAAAAATGTGTTATTTCAACCCAACTATTTCACTTCAAAGCATTTGAGCGGGCTGACATTTGTTTATTATAGTTGAATTGAAACAACAATACTCCCTTCGTCCATTATCCTATTCCTTAGTGCATATACACCAACATAAAATAATGTCATAAACTATTGACTAAACTTTGCTACAAAACCAACTACTCATTCTATTTAGATGATCGGATACGTAGTTTAAGAAAAAAATATATGATTTGTAATACTATTGATGTAAATATTTCCATGATATTGAATATAACGGTGGTACGGTTATAAAAGTATATGATTGATAATAAAATGAGAAATAATCTTCAACTATAGAAAGTTATCTTTTAATCAAAGTCATGTTAGTTTCATTTATCATAAGAGATAAGAGAGATCATGGCTAAACATATTAGGATCACAAGAATATAATTAACTTAAGTTTTATTCCACATTGGACTTGTGTCTTTTGCAAGGGAATGTAGGTAATTTCTCTAGCACGTATCCATAAACAAAAAATTAAAAAAAGGTCAATGCTTTTCCCCTCCGTTTAACCTACAAATTTAAAGAATGCACATGTTGAAGTCTTTGTGCTTTAATTCCTAAAATAGCCAAAATAAGTACTCCGCATTTATAAAAAAGAATGACCTAATGACCTAACTTAATTAATTGAAACCAGCCTACTTAGATGCTGAATTGAAACTTTAATCAATTTAATTTGCAGAAATACTCCCATATTGGTTATTTGTGCAGCTTAAATGTAAGTAGCGGAAGATATCCACTAAAATAAGCAATTAGATCTTAACCACAACTTTTGGTGTTAATTACGTCTAACTCATCCAATGTAAATCAGGATCTGCCTTAAAAATATAAATACATGTACTAGAAAATCTTTAGAGAAAAGAGGTACTTTGTTGTTTAGGAAAAAAACTTATTCGCACGGAGTGTATACACTAAAGCAGTAAATTCATGCTATGCATTTGAAAATGGAGTTTCATCACTTAATCGTAGTAGTTATTAGTACATACTTTTTCATTATCAAATCACTTAACCATGGTATATCAATATGATTTGGCGTAAACACTGATGTAAGTAAGATTTACCCTATTTGTTTTTTATCAAGCTCAACAAACATTCGTAACTGTCATGAAGAGGCATACATATCTCTTGTTTTGAAAAAAGAAGTTAAGACAGTTAGAAAAACAATTTTAAATGGTACTATCATTGTGCTGGCCAGCTTAATTTGAATTAATTCTTTTTAAATCCCTTTACATTGGCTTCCAGATAGATTATACTACTACTTTTTCAAAATGCCCTATCCATTTTGCATTAATGGTGCAAATAAAACGAATTTTTGGCTTTTGCATTGTGGGACATAAACTCATCAAAAAAGTATAGTTAAAAAAAAAATTGCAGAAATGCAGAGACAAACATGCCAAAAAGTGAAAGATTATGGGCATATATGTGATAGATAATGGAGTGGCCCCAGAATTAAGGCTTTAAACATTATCTGTTAAAACGGTTCATTAAAGTTAATGATGCACCACATGGACCCAATTAGCTTCACCATTTCTGAGTTGTCTCATGCCTGGCTTCTAGGCTGTTTGTTCCCTTTTTCTCCATTATAGATAGATTCAAATAATTTTTGAAATTTCAAAAAAAAAAAAAAAAAAACCCTCTATTTTGTTAATAATGGTAGTGTTTAAACGAGCTTGATTGTACTCGAGTCGATAAATCCATCGAATTGTTGTTACATTTTGTTGGAGAAAGTATGTGTACTTATAAAATATTTAGAGATACTGAAATAAAATCAACTCCTTGCAGGTTGTAGCAAGTCGATGTTGAGTTCGATAGAACATATTTTTTGATACAATTGCCGATGTATACGTAAACAATCACTAAGTTGTAATTACTCCCTCTTTGTCTTAGTTGTCTCATGCAACACCATCTCTTTGTTAATAATAGTAGTGTTTAAACCAGCTTCACTGCACTCGAGTCGACAAATCCATCGAATTGTTGCTAAATTCTATTGGAGAAAGTATGTGTAATTATAAAAATATCTAGAGATATTGAAAGAAAATCAACCTCCTTACCGGTAGTAGCATGTCGACATTAAGTTCGATCGAACATATTTTTTGGTACTATTGCAGATATATACATAAACGATCACTAATGCGTGTCGATAACATTACTCGAACCCATAAAGATTAAATTATAGATCTGACTTCTACCATCTCATGCCACCAAAATTTAACCTCTAGATGAAATACTACTCCATAAAATTTCAACTAAATAATTGTGAGATATTGTTGCTGTCTATATTTGATTTAATGAATTTTAAACTTCAGATTAGAACTTACAACAGCAACTAATTCTAGTGCCTCTATTATTAGAATCTCTTATTGAATATATTATTATGGAAAAGTATTAAAAAAAAAAAAAAAACAGGCAACAAAACGATAAAATTGGTCAGCTCTGATCTGTTAACAAAATTTGAGTTTTTCTTCTCGACAGTCGAGCCATGAGCCTCGTGACTTCGAATTCCGCCAAATTATTTCAAACAAATTTTTTTTTTTTTTTTATTGTATATAAAAAATAATTTTCACTTAAACTAACTCTTATTTTTCTGAATTTAACGTTTTATATTATTATCTAAAGAAAAGGAAACAATTTGGTCAATCATCTCTTCCATGTGCAATGTTTCAAATGTTATAAGAGAGCTTTTGTTTATTACTTTCCTCTGTTCCATTCCACAAAAATGACATAGATCGACTGGATCGAAATTTAAGAAATGAGAAATTTTTTTAAAATTTGTGGTCTAAAATAAGTCGTACGAAAATATGTGGACTATAAAATATTTCATTAAGAATAGTGGTAAATTTAAAATTAAATTCTTTCTAAATTTAAAATTATGTCATTTTTTAACAGATTAATAAGAAAATATTGTTATTCTTTTTTAAATTGAGGGCGTACTTATTCTCCTAAAGATTTGAAGAGATCATGGTTGTACTAAATTGAATAAAATAGTACCTATAAGAACTAAATGCAATACCATTAACTTGGTGATTAAGTTCAACAATTGCCAACTTAAAACTCCCTCTTTGTCTTAGTTGTCTAATGTATAAAATTATAAATTAGACTGTTTAGTAAAATACTTCATTGACTCAAGATAATTATCCAATATTCAATAGTACAATTCAAACTGCAATGTATAACTTCAAATCCCACAATTTTCTGCTCAATCAACTATTTTTTCAACTAAAGTAAAAAAGTTTTTTTTTTTTTAATATCAACATACATAGTATAACACTATACTAGATTCTAGAAAGGGTAAAAGAAAAAAGTTATTTTTGACCTAATATATAGAAAAAAGAATTACTCGCTTCGTCCTAATTTATGTGACATCATTATCTTTTTTGTTTGTCCAAAAAATGACATATTTTCTTACTTTGACAACTATTTAATGCATTATTTCTATTTTACTCTTGTTGGCTGGGGCGGAGGGATTGTAGTGAAGGGGGGGTTCGGCCGAACCCCCAAATATTGGTCCAAACTCTGTATTTGTTTTAAAAAATTTATATAATCTTTATAAATTATTAAGTTAGAACCCCGTAACTTAAACAGACTAGAATTCCGAACCCCTAAACTTCAAAGTCTGGCTTCGCCTCTGCTTGTTGGGTCCTACATACTTTTAAAGTTACCAACAACCTTTTTATTACTCGAATCTTTTCATTCTTACTTTATAAGGTCTACCTCTATTTTCTTAAACTCAATTCTCTATTAAATAGTGCCACATAAAATGAGACGGATGAAGTATATTTTTTGTTAGGAAACTTTAGTGGAGTAAGGTCGGCTACATCTCGCCCTCCCACGACTCCGCTAGTGTGATATGTTGTTACAAAAGTCTTTATCAGTGTCCAATTTCCTACCCATTTCTCAAAGGCCAAATTTTCTTTTATTTTATTTTATTTTTTCAAAAAAGAAGGGGGGCATAATAATTTATATATATATAAATATATTAGTCTCAAATCTCTCCAACTGTATCCTCCGTGTTCAACTCGCGTTTTACAGCAACACATTCAAGAAAAATATAGAGAGTAGCAGTTTCTAGAGAGAGAAATAATTTAACCCAGCGAATTGTGTTTAAATTATTTTTGAACACATTACTAATTCTGCTAATTGGGTATTTGAGATCGGGTCGGATTCGAGTTTATCGATCGGATTCAAGTGTTTGAATTTGAAATTATTTAAAAAAAAATGGTTGGTGTTTTGTGAATTGGAGTATGGCACTGGTTGTTACAGATAAAGATATGTCGTTTTATATTGGTCGTGAAGCTTCTAAGGTAAACTCCTTTTTCTTTTATAAAATCCGCTTATGCAGGGTCCGGGGAAGGGCTGCACCGTTGGGGTGTGATGTACGCAGCTACGAAGACAACTTTACCGTTTGTTACATATAAAGATATGTTTTTTAAAAAAAAAACTGATTGTGTTCTTGTTGTTATGGAGAACAGTTGTGGAAGAGAGTATGTGCAGAGACAACAACAGAGATTAGTCTTCTTGCTGAGAATTGGAAGTATATTCTTGGTGGTTTAATTTGCCAGGTTTTTACCTTTGGACCAATTTCAGCTTTTTGTTTAGCAATTAGTAATCTTTTTGTGATTAGATTATCTAAAAAGTACTACTATGACTTTGAATTGGCTCATGTCTGATTGTCTGGTATTTAAGTGGAGAACAATAGAGGGGCAGTGATTTTGAACCTTGCTGCAGAGGAAAAAACTTGGTCTTTAAATGGAGAAGGGTAGATGGTCCAGGCGAATTATCTATGGAGTTTGAAATTGTGTGCTACTGAACCTGTTTCTCGGTTATCAAGATAAATAGAGTCTAGTATTTAAGTGGATAAGGCCGAAGGGTGGAGGGGCGAGCCCATTATCGATCGACGTTAACACCTGGGTTTTTCTTGGTTAAAAGAAAAAGGTAGAGGGCAGACCCTTTATCTACTGAGTTTTTGACCGTGCCTCACTGGCCCTAAGGATTTCCCAGTTATTAAAAAAAGGAATTTTGGGTGTGGGGGACCTGGGAATGAAGAAGGGGGAAAAAGGGGGTGCTCAAATGAACTTTACCTCTATGATTCTACAGTGAGTCACTATAAAATCCTCCATTTTTAGTCAATGTATGCTTCTAAAGCTTGGATAATTAGACTTTATAAATATTGTAGTTTTTCTTGACTTGCAAGAGTAGCAAGTACTATAAGCTTGGTTTCAATTCAACTGGCTCTTGAATTGGAAGAGTAGCTAGGTGATAGAAGTGATGTTGAAATTCATTGCTTTTGCACGAGGCTGAAATGTTTCTTTTAGCTATATTTTCTTGTCCTATGATTAGGCAGGGAGACAGTTTCCAGAGTGATGGGAGGTCGGCAGCTGCCAAATTTAGTCTTACCAGTCTCTTACTGATCATATCATTTGTTACTACATTTTCTGTGGTTGTTGAATGTGATATCTGGCAAATAGTTTGAAAAGTTTTATTTTTTTATGTCATTGCAAATTTGGATCCCTGAATTCTGAATTCTCTGTGTTTGTTTCTTCAGTACATTCATGGGCTTGCTGCTAGAGGGGTGCATTACTTTCATCGGCCTGGACCAATTCTTCAGGATGTCGGATTCTATCTTCTTCCGGTTGGTTTTCTTGTTTCTGTTTTCTTCTCCCCACTATTATGGGAGATGAGTCCTGACATTCTTTTCTTGGGTTAAAATTTCAGGAGCTTGGACAAGATAGGGCTTATATAAGTGAAACTGTATTTACCACCATCTTTCTATCTTTTGTCTTGGTGAGTTGCTTTTCTATGACTTTCACATCTTTTATCTTTCATATCTGCCGTTACGATATTTACGCCCTTGACATATAAGTCTATAAAGGCAAGCTTGCATTATTTTTAGGCAAGCCATGTGCCCAAGAGGCATCAGGGTTTAGAAACAGGGAAATCCTGGACTTCAGATTAGATTATGTTGATGTGGTTGTCAAGCCAGATTTTTCTTTACCCTTGAATGGATTTTGGGGTTCTGGTGGTGCCTTGGAGATAATTTATGTCTTCTATTCTGATGGTTTTCTCATGCTTTGCTGCAGTGGACCTTCCATCCTTTTATTTTCAAGACAAAAAAGATCTATACAGTTCTAATATGGTGCAGAGTCCTGGCATTCTTAGTAGTAAGTGCTCCTTTTCTTGGCCAGGATTACTTTGTCTTGTACTCCTTCAGTTACTTTTCCTTCTTGTCAACAAATACCTGACATTTGGAGATAAATCCTTGAGATCCCTTATATTTTCTAAGTTGGTTGAGTAACTGTTTTCCACAGGGTTGTCAATTTCTTCGGATCATAACGTTCTATTCTACGCAGCTTCCTGGTCCAAATTATCACTGTCGTGAGGTGAAAACTGTTCTCGTTTAGTTGATGCTTTTTTGTTTAGCTTTTTGTTTTGCTGTCTATCAGCTGTGACTCAACTTATACGGGGAAGCTCAACTAATTATTTTATGCAAATTGCCAGGGTTCAAAGCTTGCCACGCTTCCTCCTCCTGACAATATATTACAAGCACTATTGATTGGTAAGTTGCATTCTCCTTTACTAAATGCTGCTTTTGGTTTTCAAAGCTCCTTTGGTTATAGGCACTTACATGATTTTTCTGAATGTGCAGTTCCTCGAGGTGTGCTTTATGGTTGTGGTGATCTGATTTTTTCATCTCATATGATATTTTCTCTGGTCTTCGTGCGCACATACCAGAAATATGGAACACGAAGGTACTGCAGCAGTAATGAAATAATAATTCGTACATCTGTGAGAGTAAAGGCTGATACTTATTCTAGTCTTACTTCTGGTGACACTGACAACAAAACTAATGCAAATCGTCTGTTATTTGGTGGGGAAGAAGGGAGTTCGGTGTGAGTTGTACTGAAAATACTCTACCTAATCAAGCTCCAACTCCACCTCTTTCCTTTTGCTTCTTTTATCCCCTTCTTTCAATCAAATTTGCCTTGGGTTTTGTAAGTTCACATTGGAAGAGCGTCTTTTGAACCTTTTAATCTTGGTGCTAGAATAATTAAATTGCTTTCCCAAAAAAAAAAAACTACTAAAATAGCTTTGTGGGGTACGAAATTTTAGGTGTTATCTGAGTGACTTGAACTTTCTTCTTCCTTTACTTATCCTGCATATCTATATTTCTAAACTGTCTCTGCACAGCTTGTTTTTGTCACTGATTGCTTGATTTAATTCTGCAGGTTTATAAAACAGTGTTCTTGGTTAGCTGTTATTGCACAAAGCTTGTTGATTATTGCATCACGCAAACATTACACTGTTGACGTTGTAGTGGCATGGTAAGTAAAGTTTTTTTCTTGATATGCTCTTTTTTTTCGTCACATCTTTGTTGAAAATAAAGTGCAGGCCCTGATTTAGCCATATTTATTTGCTACAGGTACACTGTCAACCTTGTAGTGTTCTTCATTGATAAAACGTTACCAGGTTAGTTTTCAGTTCTTAACTTCTTTTCAGAATTATATTATCTGGTTTTCATCCTCCACTCGCTTTTCCCTCTTGTTACCAAAAAAAAAAAAAAAATTATGGTAAAATGCTGAAGCTCTGAAATTATTCTTTCAGAACTGCCTGACCGCACTACTGCCTTGTTGCTTCCATTGAGCAAGGATAACAAGTCTAAAGAAGAGAACCACAAATTGCTGAACGGAAATTCTGGAGATCCTGCAGAATGGGTATGGAGATTTCTGCATTTCCATCTTAGGGTTCATTGCTTTTAGTTACTAATGAAATTAGTTATGACATTGTTTTCTGCATTGTATGCAGAGGCCCCGAACCCAAATCAACGGAAAGATTGTGGAAGATGGCAAAACAGTGCATGTTGAAGCTGCGATGAATGGTGCATAGACGAGATAAACTTCGTGGAATGCCACTAACTGATGCCTGTATAGGGTCTGGTGTGTACATTGCCGTTACAAGCTTGTGTTATGGCAAAGCGTTCCTGGTGTTCTTCCAAGTCCAATAGATTTGGTTTTAGTGTAGGTTACGGAATCAAGATTAAGATGCTACCGATGTCTCATCGTCCCCTGTGGTTAAATTTATGGTATCAAATTGTATCATGAAATTCATTTTATTTTTTGGTTAATGCAATTATTTTCTCTCTGCTAGCACATTCCTTTCTTTCCCATAAGTGTTCAGACAAAGCAAAGTGCAACATGTTCAATACAAAATATCCAGTTTGTACAAACGATTGATGTTATACGCTCTTCTGAATTGATATAAAAGAAACTTCGAAAATCATGTCATTCGTTTTGGAACAGGTTCTTGAACATAAACTCAAACATCAAAATGGGATTAATACGATATATCCAATTGACTTTAACTAGTTTGAAAATGAAAGATACTCCTAATTCTGCAGTTGAAGGAACATGGAGTTTATAAAGAATATGTGTTGTTCCTTTATGCAACAGTAAGCATGGGCATGAGCTGGTGAGTAGTAGATCCAATTGAATACTTTGTGTCCTTAGGACCACGCATTCCCTTTGTTCCTTGTCAAAATTCTTTAAGTTATCTCACATTACCTGTTTTTGTACATTTATTCTAAAGGAGACTACTGCACCACACCATGTTGCTGACCTTTCCCCTGGGACACAACAAGCGCTGCCTGGTTGTCTTTTGTTGCCATGTTATAATGCTTGATAAGCCTCTCGTTACAGAGGTGGATCAAGTATTTTAAGTCGTGAGTAGTTAGTATCATAATATTTCTTTACTACTTATGCCAATACATGCTGCTTAGTATAAAAAGATGTATAAAGGGGTGGATGTAGCTTTCTGGCTAAGCTTTCATTCGAACACAGTAGTTTTGATACATAATATTTATATATATATAAAAACTCATTAAAATTTCAACAAATATGCAAATTAAATGACTGAACTCGTAATTTTAACAATACAATTAGCGAAGTATTATGAATCTTAAATAGTGAACCTATTAAGTTTAAATTTTGAATCCATAGATTTTTCATAAAAGTTGCAAAACCAACATTTATTTTATTCCCCCATTGTGGGTTATTTTTTGTTGAATGATCCAACGAACTGACCTTGAAAATTGAAACACCATCAAACTATTGGATCAAATAGGACAGATTAGTATAATCGATTTCAAAATACAACCCCAAAAATACAAAATAGTATTTGGAGATTACGGATTATGTCGATTTGGTGGAACTAATTTCCCCTATGATCATTATCATTATCAGTACTTCCGATGATGGACAATCACATACTAGCCATGTGCCTTTGGCTCTTCTAACGTGACGCTTCAAAAATGATTACGTTTTGGGTTTTGACTTTTGTTGGCTTTCTTTGATATCTAGCGAATCCCAACTTGTGCACATTTCATGTGGGAGTTTTTGTCCAAACCTTTTAGATAACTTTACTCAAGAAAAGAGTGACAACCTTTTAGATTTCCCCCAAACTTAGGTACATAACCCATCCGTCGAGACTTCGTCATTAAGGGACGACTTCTTACAACATCACAACAAACAATGCTGACAAAAAGAATCAGAATGAAACTACAAAGTTAGAACTTATAGAATGATAATAGTAATACTAGTGTATTGGGTAAAAAATCACTGCGCCACGAAACAAGCTTCCGAGAGAAAGATTGCATGGTCGCTCGTCCAGGAGATCGCCTTAGGAAACGAGGGGAGACAAGCTCGAAGCACTGAGCTCGGGAAAACCCTCTCCAACCCCGAGCGGATGACACACCTCGGGAGACGAGGGCCAACATTTGTAACTGTCGACTGTTACTTTGACATTTAAAAGGATAGATCATGAGTCAACTATAATTATGCACATAATAATGGCCATAAATGCACCCTTATGACATTCTACAACGTCATTCTTTCTCCTGATTATCAATAGGGCTCATTTGTAAACAACAAGAAACGATCAATATAATACAAACCTCTACTTTCATTTGTTGTCTCGTTTACCTTATCACCTCATTATTTTTTCTGAGTTTATATTTAATTCAAATTCAATTTAGCTCGAATATCACTTCGATACAAGCAAATTACCAGTTAAACTCAATACAAATTCGATTTGTTGTCCTATCCTGATTTAGGCCAACACAAATTGGCGCCGTCTGTGGGGAACAGTTAATAACGTTTGATCCGAAGTTAAAATTTTTCGGATTCAATGTCGATAGCTTCGACGTGTCGAAAATCTGTGAACGTCATTACGGGCAGTATAGAGATAAACGGTATCGATTTCTCCTCGATGGGGAAGCTTGTGAAGCTCTCAACTAACCAAAGCTTCATGACGAGGGAGACCGCCACGAGGCAATGACCCCTCATCATGAAGCTTTGGTTATTACTTTAAGGGTCAACAACTCGGATGTAAGATGAGTCCTAGTAGACCCTGGGAGTTCCGTAAACATAATTAACCTCAGAACCATAGAACAAGTGAGATTGAAGGACCTCGGCGTCCCGAAAGTGACCACCTTAGCAGGGTTCAATAATTCCATGGAAAGAACTCTAGGGGAAATCACCCTCATAACCACCACCGGGGGAGTTGACAAAGAAACAGCTTTCCTAGTAATGAGCGAGGACATGGCATACAATATTATCCTTGGAAGGCCGTGGATCCACGAAATGGAAGCTGTACCGTCAACCTTTCACCAAGTCATTAAGTTTCCCACCCAATGGGGAATTCACGCAATTCGAAGTGACCAGTCAATGGCTCAGAAGTGCTATGCAGCCGCTGCGTAAATGGGAGCGCACGACCTCGAGCGTTCGGTCGGGGAAATCTCACCCCAAGGAACAACTCCCCCAAAGAAGGAAGAAAAGAGTCTAACTTTCATCCAAGAACCTTGAAAGTAAAAAGCCGAGGAATCAATGGTGGAAAAGCTGGAATCACATGCGTAATCAGAAGAATTCCCAGAAAGGAAAATATTTTTCGGCTTGGAGCTGGATGCCGAGTCAAAGGAAGTACTCATCATTGAAAGCCAACGAAGATTACTTCGCATGGTCCCATGCAGATATGGTAGGGATCGATCCCGAGATCATGATGCACAAGCCAAACGTAGACCCAAACCATCACCCTGTGAAACAAAAGAAAATGTCCCACGTCGGAGAAAAGAGCGATCCAAGACGAGACAAAGAGGTTACTTGACAACGGGTTGATAAGAGAAGTCAAGTACCCAGATTGGCCTGCTAATGTAGAAGTGGTGCCCAAGAAGAACGGAAAGTGGAGAATGTGCATTGATTACACCGACCTAAACAAAGCTTGCCCTAAAGATTCCTACCCTTTACCACAAATAGATAGGTTAATAGACTCCAAGGCTGGATATAAATTTTTAACCTTTCTAGATGCGTATTCAGAGTACAATCAGATCCTAATGGACCCAAGCGATGAAGAAAAAAACTTCTATCATTACAGATGAGGGAACTTATTGCTACAAAGTGATGCCATTCGGCCTCAAGAATGTCGAGGCAACCTACCAGAGGTTGGCCTGTCAGATGTTCAAAGATTACACTGGCAAAACTATGGAAGCTTATATCGATGATATGTTAGTAAAGTCCACCCGGCTGGAAGATCATCTGAAACAACTGAGGGATGCCTTCATAATTTTGAGACAATATTCCATGAAGCTTAACCCCAAAAAATGCGCTTTTGGGGTCAGCTCCGGCAAATTCTTAGGATTCATTGTCTCGGAGAGAGGCATCGAGGTAAACCCTGACAAGATCAAAGCTATACAAGAAATTTCTGAAGAATTATCGAGTCCAAATGAAGTACAATGGTTAACTGGCCGTTTAGCCTCTTTGAGTCGATTCATTTCGAGGTCATCAGAGCGGTGCCACAAGTTCTTTTCTGTATTGAAGAAGAATACTTCCTTCGAATGGACGCTTGAATGCAGCGAGGCCTTGAAAGAACTGAAACATTATTTAGCCAATGCCCCGTTGTTGGCCAAACCAAAGGATGGCGAGACCCTATTAATATACCTAGATGTCTCTGAAGTATCAGTAAGTGTTGTTTTAGTTTGAGAAGAAGAAGGGAAGCAACAACCAATATACTACGTCAGCAAGGCCCTCCTCAACACTGAAATCAGGTACACGCATTTGGAAAAATTAGCCCTTGCGTTAGTCATTGCTGCTAGAAAATTACAGCCCTACTTCTAATGCCATCCAATAGCGGTAGTGACAACCTTCTCTCTGAGGAGTATATTGCATAAGCCAGAGTTGTCAGGGAGATTGTCTCGGTAGGTAGTCGAGCTGAGTGAGTGTGACATCGTATATCAACCCCGCACAGCCATCAAGTCTCAAGTGTTGGCTGATTTCGTGGCAGATTTTAGTGTCAAACTTCTCGCCGAGGCGAAAAATGAGAGCCTAACTTTGAAAGGCCCTACCCCCGGAGTGTGGAAGCTTTACACAGATGGAGCAGCCAACTCCAATGGCTCGGGGCTCGGAATAGTGCTCGAGGCCCCCACTGGGGAGAAGTTAAGGCATTCAATGAATTCTGAGAAGCTAACCAACAATGAAGCAGAATACGAAGCCTCCATAGCAGGACTAATGTTAGCCAAAAAGATGGGAGTTGAAAATATAGAGTTGAGATGTGACTCACAGCTGGTGGTAAACTAAGTTCTCGGTGGATATATGGTTCGAGAGCCTAGAATGAATCAGCTCGTGGCAAGAATGGAAAGTCATGTAGGTACCCCGAGGGGAGAACGCCGAGGCCAATGCTCTAGCTTATTTGGCCTCGGTAGTGTCAGCATACGAACTCGGGGACTGATGCCACAGTGAGGGTCCTCACGTCAGCCACATGAAAAATGAAGCTGAAAGTGAACATAGTGAATCGGCTTTGGAATTGGCGAACAAAATTCATCTCTTATCTAGAGTCGGGGACTCTACCGCCAAACAAGAAAGAGGAGGAAAAATTCAGGAAGCAAGTTGTCTCGTATATAATAGTGTATGGGCAGCTATATAAAAAAGTTTACTGCGGCCCGATGACCAAGTGTCTAGGCCCCAGAGAATATGAGTACGTAATGAGAAAAATGCACGAGGGAACATGCGGACACCACTTAGGAGCCAAGGCCCTCGTTCGCAAACTGCTCCGAGCCGGCTACTATTGGCCGGAGATGGGCGAGCATACCAGAGTGTTTGTTAGAAAATGCGATAAATGTCAAAGACATGCTTCTATGAGTCACCAACAAGCCGAGCCCTTGCACTCGGTAGTTTCACCATGGCCCTTCATGAAGTGGGGGAACGGACATCGTAGGACCCTTTCACAAAGCGAAGGGCAGTGTCAAGTACATACTCGTGCTCACTGATTATTTCTCCAAATGGATCGAGGCAGGAGCCTTTGCCAGGGTAAGACAGAAAGAAGTCATTGATTTCATATGGAAGAATATTATATGCCAGTTCGGAGTCCCAAAGGAAATTACTTGTGACAACGGTACACAGTTCGTTGGTTCGGAGATCACAGCTTTTTTCAAAAAAAAAATAAGGAATCAAAAGGATAATCTCGACGCCTACCATCCAAGTGCCAACGGATAGGCTGAATCATCAAATAGGATAATCATTGATAACCTTAAAAAGAGGATGGACGAAGCCAAGGGCTCGTGGCCTGACGAGTTGCCAGAAGTGCTATGGGCAGTGAGGACAACGGAGAAGAACAACACAGGAGAAACGCCATTCTCTCTCGTTTACGGGGTCGATTCGTTAATCCCTGTCGAGGTGGGTGAGCCGAGCCTTCGCTATGTGCATTCCTCCGAGGAGTCAAATAAAAAAACAATAAGGACAGAGCTGGATTTGCTCGAGGAACGAAGAGAAATGGCGCTGGTACGATTGACGGTCCAAAAACAACGAATTGACCCTTACTTAAACAAAAAAAGCCAAGCTGCGAGAATTTAAGGTTGGCGATTACGTCTTAAGAGCTTCGAATCAAACAACTAAGGAGAAAAACATAGGAAAATTGGCCGCCAATTTGGAAGGGCCCTACCGGGTGAAAGCAATTGTAGGGAAATGATCCTATGAGCTAATAGATATTAAAGGGAAAAAGAGCCTTTGAATTGGAGTGTATCCAATTTAAAGAAATATTATTTCTAACCGCACGAAACGTGCTGTTGAGGTCAACAGTGCCCGAGTCTTCATCCTTCACCCTCGAACACTGGGGGTGACAAGGGAACGAAATCAATCCGCGATCGACTCACCGAGCTCGCGATTCGAGTACTTTTCGGAAAATAAATCAGACTCGGGAACTTGGGCCCAAAATTTGAGATCTTCGCCCGGAGCGGCTTCTTATAAAATAAATTATGCCTAAGTATAGCTAGGCCTTATGTAAACTAAATCAATTTTATCAATGGAATAAGAATCGATTTATCTTTTTATCCATTAAATTTTCAGCCTTGGCTCGCCTAAGCTAGCTCTCTAACATGTTCAAAGTCTTGCAAGAAAATAAAAAAAATAATGGATACTCAATACATTCATGTATTCACAAGGCTCGAAGGCCAAAATAATTACAAAAAAAGTACACAGAAAGCACAAATACAAAAGCTTACGAGCATTTACTCATGGTCACTATCACTGCCGAAGGCCTTACCTTCAGCCGAGCTATCGTTGCTCGAAGGAAGTTGGTCTAAAAGCCCCTGAGCCTTAGCAACATCAACCTTAGCTTTGGCAATCTCTTCATCCAAGTTAATTCCCTTTTTGCACTGCTCAAGGGTCTTTAACTTGGTCAGGATGATCACACAGTTTATGTCAACCTTCGCTCGGGCGGCCCGCAAATTTAGCTTAGACCTAAACTTGGACTTGAGCATAGAGGGAAATACCGGTCTCTTAGCTCGAAGAATCTTCACTTCAGCTTCGAGAGCTTTATCCTTAGCCTCGACCTCGGTCACTTTCGAGGAAAGTAGTGACATCTTCTCTTCAAACTGCTTAGTCAAGCTTTTAAGCGCTGCATCAGCTGCATCGACTTGCTTTCGAAGCTCAGCTTGATGACTCTCTTCCTGGGAGCTTCTCTCGGCTAAAAGGCTAGTAACTTCACCACGGGCCTGAGAAATATCAGCACCGAGCTGCTTAGCTTCCCTTTGAGATCGGCTTAAGTTAGCCTCCGAGCTAGCGAGCTGTTCCTCGAGCTCAGCAACACGAGCCTCAAGCATGTTCCTCAGACGATCCCACTCGTCCCCAACCCGATGAAGATGATGTGCTCGTAAAGCTTCAACCTCAGCTACTTCTGATAAGACTCAAAATCGCGGAAGCAAGTAAAGTAGAGGCGGAAGCAATTAAGACACGATAACCAAGAAATAGGGATGGGGAAGGACAGAAAATAGAAGAAAAGAATGAATCAAACTAAAACACATAGATTGATTCAAAAGGGAGAAGAGACTTGAACCATTAAACGGGACTCACACTAGCGGTGATCCACCATGGATTCAACGTAAGAGATACATGAAGCCGAGCTTCAACAAGAATGGCCAAGCCTATTCTATCTTCTATTCTCTCAATTCAACATTAACTAACTTCGTGTAAAATAAGCTAGGCTTGGTTATTTATAGTGTTTCCCAAGCTTACACAATGACTTAAATACCCTTACTAATAAGGTTCACCAAATAATCCACGTAGGGCAAAACAGTAAAAGAAACATAAATTCAGTAGCTAGGAGGGGCGCCTGGGGCTGGGAGGGGCGCCTGGATCATGCTGAAGCTAGGCGGGGCGCCTGGGGCTAGGCGGGCGCCTGGGCTGGGGCGCCTAGGCAGGCGGGGCGCCTGGCACCATTTTGCACACTTAGGCAGTGAGCTTCCTAGGCGGGGCGCCTGGGCTAGGCGGGGCGCCTGGCTGTGCTGGGCCTTCTTCCTCCTCCTTAGGCGTGGAGCCTAATGTTGAAACCATCCGGAACACTTCCAAAGCCCGTGACCTCAAGTCCATTGTATCTTCCAAGCTTGGCACATGTCGGAAAGTGTTGGAAGGTGTCTTGGCACGATTTGGGTCTCATCATCCTCCCCTTCTTGAAGAGATTTCGTCCTCAAAATCAATGCATTCACGTTCATTGCATCATCTCTTCGGGGTGCCCAATGCTCTCCTCCTTTAACTCTTGATCGTCGCCTTGACATAGGTCTCTTCCAAGATCTCTCTTGCCTTAACATGGAGCTTAGACCCTACAAGCAACGACAAGCAACACAAGAATTCCTACTTTGAAAGTAGGTTAGTGCAAGAAGTGTGGAAAACACACTCTTGTGATATACCCAAGCATCAATGATAAGCACAAATATCAAGTCTCCAAAGAGAACTATAAGTACTTGGTTAAAGATCAACATGCACCCAATAAGATAATGAACAAAGAGGTCATGGGAAGATGGGAAATGCAAGATCAAGCTACTACAATCCCCTTGAACCTTAAGCTCAAGATCAACACACCAATCTATCATCGAGGTGTGATCAACATGTGGGGTGGAGTGAACAAAATAGTTCAATTGACAACTAACATCAAATACTCCACTCCCCTTCTTGGAAGCACTCTTACACGCACCAAGAGTGGCTTCCTCACCTCCAAATCCATCCCTAAGATAATCTCCCTCACTAGGCAAACTCCAAAGGAAGGTCTCCAAAATTGGCCCTTCATCATTATAGTCCATACAATGAAGGCTAGGACTACTAGAAGATGGTTCAACACAACCAATATCAAGACCATTCATCCCACTTGGAGTTCCAAACAATGGATCATCCATGGAGCCTAACTTTTCAAACCATGGAGGTTCTATTCTATTGCCAATCCTAGTCCGATACAATTCGCTACCACAAATGAGATCATGTTCACACAATGGAAATGCAAAAGCATGCACTTCAAATTCATGGTTATCCAAAAACATGGTATCAAGACTAGGTTCTTCACTCTCACCCGAGGAGTCATTGAAACAATTCGATCCATCTCATTCACTAGGGACTCCTCAAGGTCACTACAAACCTTACTACAACACATAGGCCCACCATTATCAAGCAATTCATCAAGGGAGAGGATAGGGTATTCATTCAACTCATCTTCCCCTTTATCAAATATAGGTGGAGTGTCATAACAAGGATCACAAATAGGGTCAACTACACATTCTTCACTAATGAGAGGTTCAATGAAAACCGAGCTCACATCATGATGTGGTTTATCATCCCTCTCAACTAGTGGTTCACAATCACACACAAGTTGACCATTTGACTCTACACTAGTTGCAAACACATTGTAATCATACAAATCATCAACTAGTGTTGAGTTACCACAAACACTACCATAAGGCAAGGAAGTAACATGTTCAAGGGAAGAAATATCACTTACCTCTAAGTGGCCATCTATTGAACCCCAAAAATTACCCTTTCTTTAGGAAAGAGATAGGTTTCGGAATATTTTCAACAAAATGGGACTCCAAAGGGTTTTCTTTGGAGTCGCCACCTAATTTAAGGATTATTAGGAACCTAAGGTTAACTAATGAGTGCAATTTAACCTTTATTTAAAAGAAATTAAATTAAATTCAGAGATTCTTAGGTAAGTGGTTCTGTTAAATTCGAAAGAAGGTCCTTATTACGGGAGCACTTTCGAAAATCCGCCAAAGGCGGTTAATCCGGCGATTTTCACGAATTTTACTCGAAATTTAATTTGGGATAAATTTTAAATAAAATAAATAGGTAATAACTAATATAGAGAAGATAAAAATTGATTATGACAATATTTGAACAAAACTTAAGATTAATTACATGAATAATGAGATAAGGGTCGATTGATTGATTAAATAAATAAAGGCTAAATAAATAAATTAGTAGATAATTAGCTAAAGAAGTAATAATTGATCAATTAATTAATTAGATAAATAAATAAATAGATAAATAACTTAATTGGATAAATAAATATTTATATGATTTCAATTAGATGAGGGATAAGCAATAATAATTTGACTAGTTAAGTAAATAAATATAATTAATTAAAGAAATAAATAATTAATTAGAATTAATTAATTGGATAAATAAATAGAATGAATAAATAAATACCACTTAAATAATTTAATAAATAAATAAATAAATAATTATAATTGATTATGCAAATAAACGATTGATTTTTAAAATTAAACAAATAAATTAATAATAAATACCACTTAATTAATTTAATTAATGAATAAATAAATGAATTAATAAATGGATAAATAATTGACTAAATATAAATAATGAATAAATAGGTACAATTTTAATTTTATTTCTTTTGCACTCGATAATTAACTAAAGGTTTCTACTATCTTAAATTAATTGGCGAGTCCCAAAGAGACGGGATGTGCAATTTATAAACAATCTTAGGCAAACAATAAGATAACAATTCAATTAAAGCGACTAATCTACCAGGCTTCTAATCATACAAAGTCCTAAAACATGCTTTCTAAAAGGGGACGGGAGAGAAGGAGTTTCAGAAAATAGAACCCGGGATAGCGAACTTAAGTCGAGCCCTGTATTTCACAAGGCTTTTTCATTTATTCAATTTTCTTTTTTGTTTTACATTTTCGGGGATATCAAGTCCCGAAAATGCGGAGCGATTCAAGTAACTTCCAAATGCAAATAGCCGATCCCAATTTGTGAGTTGAGCAACTCAAACTCGATCCCAAGGTTCATTATGCAAAGAAAGAGGAAAAATAAGAATTAGTAAATGCTTGAACACGATTCACATAACTAACTTCCGAATTAGTAAGGTATGAAAATAATACAAACAGCTGAAACATAATTAATAGAACAGAGAAGCACAAAAGTCCAATACTGCTAACTCCATCGAGAAAACGCATCAGAATCATGAATTGGGAAAGCGGCCATGAAAACTAATAAAGTTGATCCTTCAGCTACCAGAACAAACTTTACATATAATGACAGAACCCATCAGACACCACCATTTGGAAATGTAGTAAACTTATATAGAAATTCTATAATTCAATTAAGATGCAGGCTAACAATCCGAATGTCTAAGCTATTTCAAAACAAACAAAGGGAATAGCTTCACGCCTTTTATAATGGAGACCATATATCAATTTAAAACTGCACGGATAAACTACAAAACATCCATTGAAATTTGGCTGCTATCGCATGACATCTAGGTTATACAAGACTGATTTGCTTCATCTATCACCTAATAGGATTAAATTTTATTTTTTATGACTCAATCAACGATAACCGAAACGAACTGCCACAATACAATTTCTTAGACTAAGTTTGCTATGGAATGAAGTTAAAACAAAAAATATGAACAAATCAAGCCATAAAGAAAGGTCAGAACGCACATGAATGGCAATTTGCTAAGATACTGTTGGAAACCCAAAACAGTAGCCATATATAATCCAAGAACCAAAGCATGCTTAGATATTTAATTAAGAGGATGGCTCTACTAAGGCCTCATTTTCCGAAGGACATGGTGGATGCTCAGGCAGACAATAGAAATTTAACTCACATGCATTTAAGTGACATAGTAGTTGTTACTGATTGAAGCAAATTTCATGAGAGACGATTTTACAAGTTAAGCAAATAAACTCTCACATCGCCTACCTAACTTGAGAAACGAACCTTCCAATCAATCATTGTCTCCCAGAAACCTAGAAACCAAACTAGAAGCTGGAACTAAAACTTGGTATGCTGCAATCAACTAGGAAGAACAAAAAGGATCCTCGGCTAGAATAAACAAGACCAAACTAAGCCTACCATCACAGCCTCCCACTCTCTGCCTCCAGACCCTCAGAACTGACCCAAAATCCTACTCCTCATATACTTAGTATGCAGGCTGATCATAGACCTCATCAAAAAGGACTAGAAACTGGAAAAGAGCACAGAGACACGACCATACTTTGAACAAGAAGCTGGAAACTAGCAAAGAAAAATAAGCAGAGCAATGCAAGACGAGCTCAAACCTACTGCTTGTAACACATAACATTTCACTCTATAAATTGGAGCTGGAGAGAATTTTATAAGAAAACATAGGGATACAGAAATTAGCATTCAGGAAAGACTCAGCCTTAGCAAATTAGAGATTGATTTATGATAAGATTAGGAAGAAGATTGGACAGAGACAGACTGCAAAAACACTCCTACTTCTTAACCAGATAAAGAAACAGAACAACCACTACTTACACTTCTATACTCCCTCATTAAATTTCTATATTCCCTGCTCAACTCACAGGATACCAAGAACAATTCACCTGCTTCCTATCATTCTTACTAGCTCCCAAGAAAAGCTGAACCAAACACCCTGGAACCCCTGACCTCACAGCACACTATTCAGGCACACACACACCTCCCTCACACTCCCTGATGCAGCCTCCAGGAAACCAAACACTCCAACCTCAAGCACCTAAAGCTTCTATAACCTCCATGAACATCTGCAAGCCAAATGCACCATAACCAGGCCCTGACCTAACCATGGCAGGCCCTTCTATACTCCTTCACCCTCACAGACCTGCCTGCCCTCATCTCTCACCTGAACAGAACCAACCACTCCTACTCTCGCAGACCCTAGAACTATCCTCCATTCATAACCAGGAACAACCATTTACCACCTAGCATCCTCGGAACCTTTTTATATTCTATTCTGAAACTTACACAAACCAACAGCATTGACTTCTATTAAACCTACAAGCCCAGGACCCTCTCCAAGACCTGCCAGGACCCACAGCTCTTGGAAACACTAAGACCCCCTCCAAACAGCTGCACACTAACCTGAAAGCAACTCAGGACAACCCTGCCTGACTCCTTTTCTTCCTGAGCAAACTCTACAAGCAGAAACAACACCAGAACTAACCCTGAACAAAGCTAAGAAACCTGAACCCCTGCTACTGCTCCTCCAATCTCATCCTACACAATCCTGAACACACACTCACAAACTACCACATTACTATAAACTCTTACCTGACTTATGACTTTCACCACAAAAAAAAAAAAAAAAATCAAACACAAGCTAGGCAACAGGCAAAGAAAGGAGCATATTAGAATCTAGAACAGTCGAGTTACCATATGAACTCATAATAGGCTTGAAACAACACTTGGGAAACAAGGTCAAACAGATTACTACTACTAAACAAGACTAAAACTTAAAGGGAAGAACTTTGACGAAAAGTTTCAACATGGATCTTAGAGAAATCTCTGTATACAAACCAATATTTCAGATCTTTTGCATACTAGATCGTTTAAATGATCCATACTTTATCTCAGGAATAGAATGAATCCATTGCTTTTTAACCTTAGATGCTACCAAGCATATAAATTTGTCACCAAAATCACACTTAATATTACCCATAGATAGACATGATTTTGTTAACTTAGCTCTATATCGAAGACTGCTTATAACCAGCAACATAAACAACTAACTGAAAGAAAGCATTCTTCAAAACATGATAATGACAAAGGGAAGGATTACCTTTTTTGGTGCAGTGAATCGGGGCGATGAATCTGAAGGAAGCGACTCTACTAAGCGACTCGAGCGATGTCGACGACTCGAACAAGGTCGTCGACTCGAGCGAGGTCGACGACTCAAAACCAAAAGCGATGTTTTAATCTAAATAGAAACTGAAAATGCTATGGTATATCTTTTTTTTAAAACTGCGAGAAAAGTATGAAATGTATAGAAATGCTGCCCTTTTTTTCTTTCTGTCCGCCCCCCCCCCCCCCCAGAAAATGAGTAAAATGAACCATATATACCTGCGTACTAGGGTTCGGAATTAGGCTCCAAAAATTTGAATTCATGCCTCCATTGTAATTCCTTGTTAGACAAGGGTTAAAATTGTCTCACCCCTCAAGGTAGTACAATTTTAATCCTCATCTAAACAAGAAAATTCCCGTTAGGATCAAGCCAAGGGCTCGGATGAACTCGTACAAGAACGATCACGTGGGATGTGTCCAGCGAGGCATCGTACGGAAGAAGAAGACAAGAAAAACAAGTTGATTGCTGGATTCACACGCGTTTTGGACTGAAAATCAAAGGGGTTGCGGGTTCAATTTGGGTTAACGGGTTTTGGAGCTCTGAAGAAATGGGATCGGGTAAGATTTGAACTGAAATGGGCATTGAGGTGTTGTATTGTATATATGTGCTTACAAAAATAGGCTGATTTGGGGATTTAGAGCAAATTTAGTCCTAATTTTAAATTTTAATAGATAAGCAGAGGAATTGCGAGGGTCGACTGAGATTAAGGTTGCGCATTACGATTTTAGCCACTTTATTTGAAATTAAGCAATTGCCTTTAATTTTAAAAATTAATTTTAATTTTAGAATAATTAAACCTTTAATTTGACAACTTCCGGGACAAAATTGGGTGTCAACAGCTGCCCCTCTTTATCCGGAAAAGGATGAAAGAATTTTTCGGGTAAAGAAGTTGACCGAAAACCAATTTTGTCACGATAAAGCTAAGGACTTTCATTCCAAGGACCAAAAGGCGAGGCTTATAGATATGGCCGGACTCCGATTTTCGAGTTGCCTACATATCTCGGGCTGAAAGAGAATCAGGCCATATGTAGTTCAACGACACTTAGATATAAAGACTCGCACGATTGATTGAAAAAGACGCACGAATAGGAAAGAATTCAAACTGACCCCTAATCTGGAATGAAAGATTAGGTAAGAATTTGCTTGTTCGAGTGCGACTCTTCAGATCCTCGTTGACGAGTCTAGCTCATATCAACGATTGCCCCAGTTCACTGCTAAGAAAAAGTTCCACGTTATGCTCCAAATGCTGCTGCGGTACTGCTAAAGTTCTGTAAAGACTTAACAAACGGTAAGCGAGCAACTGCTAATAAAGCCTGATAATCAAGAGTAAAGAATGATCAAATATTGATGATACAAATTTGCAAGTGCGGGTTGCGATGTCATTGATAAGTTGTCTTCGGCCAACTGACGAGATGCTCCGCCTGGAGAACCTCTACGCTGATCATTATTCAATATTGCATGACAACCGACATCGCGAAGCATTCCGAAAGCGGTGCTTCAGCCGACTTGTCTTAGACTATCATCTACTTGAAAGAAACCTGCATATCCTATTTGTGGGTGGAAGGACCCGGGATATCCTATTTGTGGGTGGAAGAACCCAAAGTATCCTATTCGTGGGTGGAAGGACCCGAGATATCCTATTCGTGGGTGGAAGGACCCGAGATATCCTATTCGTGGGTGGAAGGACCCGAGATATCCTATTTGTGGGTGGAAGAACCCGATATATCCTATTTGTGGGTGGAAGGACCCAAATATCCTATTCGTGGGTGGAAGGACCCGAATATCCTATTCGTGGGTGGAAGGACCCGAATATCCTATTTGTGGGTGGAAGGACCCAAAGTATCCTATTTGTGGGTGGAAGGACCCGAGATATCCTATTCGTGGGTGGAAGAACCCGATATATCCTATTTGTGGGTGGAAGGACCCAAATATCCTATTCGTGGGTGGAAAGACCCAAATATCCTATTCGTGGGCGGAAGGACCCCAAATATCCTATTTGTGGGTGGAAAGACCCAAATATCCTATTCGCGGGTGGAAGGACCCGAAGTATCCTATTTGTGGGTGGAAGGACCCGAGATATCCTATTCGTGGGTGGAAGGACCCAGATATCCTATTCGTGGGTGGAAAGACCCAAATATCCTATTCGTGGGTGGAAGGACCCGAAGTATCCTATTTGTGGGTGGAAGGACCCGAGATATCCTATTCGTGGGTGGAAAGACCCGAAGTATCCTATTTGTGGGTGGAAGAACCCAAGATATCCTATTTGTGGGTGGATAAACCCTGTATCTTGCAAAATCTGAAATCGTCTGGCCTATGCTGGTGATGCGATAGTCGATCAAAAGCTAAGAAAGAGTTGTTCTGCATATGCGATAAGGCAAATATTCTTCGAGGAACTAATAGTTGCGAGTTCTTCTCGTTTCGCTGCTTGAGATTTCTGCATTCAAAGAAAAATTGTAAGTACTATAAAATTTCTGGGAAGTTGCGACACTTTGCGTTGCTCCTTCCACCTTGATGCTGAACTTTGCGGTAAATGCAAAATTTGCCCCTGTTTAATCAAAGAACAATTGTTAGTTTTTGATCAAATAACAGTTGGCTTGTTTGAACACCTAATTTGGCTTCAAATTTGCATTTTCTTGCATGGCAATCAAATGTGTTGTTGTTGCGAAAATCTGACATTCTTGAAACTCTTCTCTTTGCACAAGATAAACCATCTATGACTGCTTTGGCTTGGGTTATTTGGGAATAAACGAAATTTCATTGATTTTTGGGACTAAGCCCAATAAAGGTAGCAAAACATAACGTAGTTCATTACAACCAGGATGAATAAAGTTGCAACAGAGTAGTTAAAACATAAGACAGTCGGGCAATAAAATGCCATTTCAAGCTGCAAAACCGCGGTCTTTGCAGTCTTCTTAGCTTGCAAACCGCCTCTTCTTTGAATATCTTGGGGCTGATGCCTCGCCTTTAACAAAAATTGTGCCTGCGGGAGGGATGCTGCAATAACCACTTAATGGATCTTCTTGCACTATTATTTTGCCATTATCAATCAAGCTTTGGATTTTGTATCTCAAGCCACTGCATTCTTCGGTATCATGACCTTGGATATTTGAATGATAAGCACAATGCTTTGACGGATCAAAGTGTGGAGGCAAGTACTTAGGAATTGTTCCTTTCCTTGGTTGCAAAAGTCCTTCAGCTTGCAACTTTTCAAATATGCTCGTCACAGACTCTTCTAGAGGAGTGAATGTATTCGACTTCCTCTTCTTTGACACCGGGTCGTCGGAATATGATTGTTGAAATTGACTTTGAGAGCCTTGCAAATTTGAGGGTTTCTCTGATTGAGTGGTGTACCCAAATAAACCAGAAGGGATTTTTTCTGTTGCTATGCCTTCTTCTATCATTTTTCCCAGTTGGATCAATTCAGAGAAAGTGCTTGCATTATTGACAACCATTTTGGCATAGTAAATGCCTTCTTGCATGTCAATGAAAGCTGCTATTAACTTCTTCTCAGACAAGGGAGGATGCATCTTAGAAGCCTCTAACCTCCACCTCATAGCATATTCTGCAAAAGACTCATGAGACATCCTCTTAATGTTGTGCATATCAAACACATCGGGATCTCCTACTATGTTGAACTTGTATTGTTCCACAAAGTCATGAGCCATATCCTCCCATGTGTGCCATTTGGAAAAATCTTGTTTGGTATACCATGCAAGTGCCATCCCTGATAAACTTTGAATGAAAAATCTCATCCGCAAAGCTTCATTCTTGCCAATTCCAATCAATCTGCCGCAATAATCTTTCAAATGAGCATAGGGATTCCCCTTTCCATCGAAAGTGTTGAATTTTGGTATCTGATACCCATGTGGAAGCTCAATGTCTGGGTGAATGCATAAATCTTCATAGCATACACTCTGAATGTTCCTAGAGCGCAACTCATCTTTAATGACCTTGTGCAAATTGCGGATTTGTCTCTGCATGCTATGTAAATTAGTTGTCTCAACTTCTTTTCTAGGCAATTCTCGTGGGCGCACTATCACTTCATTTGATTGACTCCCGACAGCAGGCATAGTGCTAAAAGATGGTTGGCATAAAGTTGCAGCTGGCCAAGCAATTGGATTGGTAAGATATTCTTGCGGGATTTGTGGATATACGGTATGTATAGGCATTGAGTAATGAGGCATTGTTGAGTAAGGTGGATTAAAGGTAAAGCTTGTATTGGGCAAAGGTTTGCTAGTATTGACAAAGTTGACAATCCTATTCCTTTGGACCACATGTTCTTCAACATCATCATTCTGCGCTTGCAAGATACCCATACCAGAACTGGCTGGCCGAAGCTGCTTTGCCATGTTGTTTTGTCCTTGATGCAGATTCTCAGCCATTTCAGTGTTCAATGCTAGCCAACCTTTAACAAATGAATTCTACACATTGAACAAAAGCAAGTTAATACGTAAAATGATAATGCATGCATAAAATTTCAAATGTAAAATAGGCCATTAGGCCGAATGGATGGGACCAAAATCCCGACTCAACTCATGAGTAAAATATTTAAGAGTTTGAAACTCAATGATCAACAAAATTTGATTTTTCAAGATGCGAATTGAGGAAAACAAGAAAGTTTTTACTAAATTAGTATGCGTGCTAGACCATTTTGACACAAATTGCTAAAATGGTCGGCTTATTTTGGACATCAATGCTTTGCTCGACTATCGATTCTTGTTTGTCGCATAACAATCTGTACCAATTCATAGAAAAAAAACCGCTTCTGATAACTATGAAATCAACATCAATGTCTTCAATTTTCCTTCACACAATTTTGCCCCAGTTATAACTTCAACATTTCAACTTGTTTTGCAGAAGTTGCCCCAGTTGTGATTTCAACATTGCAAAAATTGCCCCAGTTATTACTTTCAAAACTTCAAACTACTTATCGAAAGCTGCCCCGGTTGCAATCTCCCACGTCTTCTACTTGCTTTGCAAAATTTGCTCCCAGTTGATATCTTTCAAATCTTCAAGTTATCTTGCAAAATTGCCCCAGTTGCTTGCCTTAGGGGAGACTGGAAATTTTAATATTATAGAGTCGAGCCCGTTGAGAGCGCCTACGTATCCCTCCTTGGGAATCAGACCGTGCGTAGTTCTGCTTACATAGAAGAGAATTTTCAAATGCTGGTGTAACCGAAACTCGATATGAGTTGCCTACGTTTCCCGCCTTGGGAAACCGGTTACCGTAGTTTGCTTACATAGTTAACATTCATAATTTGATATTCTTTCTTTTCTTTTCTTTCAACAAGCTAACAAAGGGAAATTACAATAATTACTTCCTAATAATGCGAATAAACTAACTTCTACTTCTGCAACTCTACTGCTTTTCTGGAACTTGATAAACGCCTAAATGCCCTTCTTCGAGGGATTTTCTTTTGCATATGGTAAGATTAAGACAAAAGGTTCGCCAATGCCGTTTGTGGGTAGAATTTTGACATGGCCAGATTTGATCAAGCTTTCAACTTTCTTCTTAAATAAACTGCATTCTTCAATATTGTGCCCCTCCATCCCTGAATGGTAAGTACAAAATTTTCTCAAATTTTCAGGCTTACGTGACCAACACGGCTTTGGTTTTGCAAGATATACCAAACCGACCTTCAGAAGCCTTTCAAACAGGTTTGCATAAGATCCTGGTATTGATGTGAATGCAACAGCAGATGCTTTGTGGCTGCTTGACTGAAAATCTGGATTAACAACCACTTTCTCGATGTTATAAGGTTTTTCTGCTATGGGTGGCAAAGAGCTTGGCATAACAGCTTTTCCTTTGTCTTTAGATTTCGCCTCAACTAAGCCACACATTCTCTTGTCAGTTATTGCAACCGGCTCCACTTGAAGCTCTGCAGATTTTCTTTTCAATGGACTGCCCTTTGCCAGAATCGGGTTCGAGAATTCATAATGCGTGACAAAGTCCCGGGCTAGTTTATCCCAATTGTCCAATTTCCAAGGACCTCGTATTGCAAACCATGTCAAAGCTGGTTCCTTAAGTGTCCTAGCAAACATCATCAACTTGGTTTCATTGCTTGGTCCATACCTTACGACCCAGCCAAGGTAGGCTTTCAAGTGATCGCGAGGATTTCCTTTTCCGTCATACATTGGTGGATCAGCTGAGTCAAAAACATCCACATGTTCGCTTTCTGCCTCCCCTAAGCTTACTTGGGATGGTAGAGCATTCTCATCTATCATTGTGCCATTGCAATCTTTAGCATTGGGAAGCCCTCCCCCGTTGCTTTTCTCATTGCTTGTTTTTGATGAGACACGGAACCCGTTCTCCAACAAGAATGCATGCAGATGGGGGAATTCTCGAGCATCACACTCGAATGCGGGAGCTACTTGACTTGTAGGAGGTGCAACGGTAGGGATAGGAGCAATAGGGTCACTTGGCCCTGGGCTTGGCACATTTCGCACTGGGTTGCGAGCATCCATGAGCGCGACAACCAATTCAGTAAGACTATCAAGTCTCTTCTCCAAACTTGCTACGGTTGCTTCAAGCTTGTTAACCTTGTCTTGGTGGAGTTCATCACTTTCGGTCAAATCAATCACAACAGTTTGGCGAGCCATAGGTCCTGATCTCGATGTTCAAAATAATTAACCCTTTAGCAACGCATACCGAATTTAATAAAAATTCATTAAAGATGAAACTGACGGGTCAACTTATTCAAAAAGGAAAAATCGAGCCAGTACTGAAAAAGACCTAAAAGTTTGAGCAGGACACTCATTTTGTTAAAGCAAACCAGATGCGAAAATGCTTGTTTACTCTGAAGTTATTTTCAAAAGGAAGACACACTTGCAAATACTTTAAAATATAACGATAAATAATTTTGCAAAATGAGAAGGCTGGGGTTAAAATAACATTTAAAAGGCGTTTTAAAATAATGGTATGCATGAATTTCTGATGATAGATAAATATGTTCATAAAGCGGTTAAATTTTACAAAAGATAGGTTGAAATAACATAACGTTAATCTTACCATACCACCGAACAAATTCAATCACAGCGCAATCAGTGCCAACAAATTTCAAGCAAGCAGCACATATTTAGCAAGTAATCGCATATTGGACAGATAATTTGACATGTGGCAACCACAAGTAATTGGGCGTAAATAAAAAATGCGAACGCTTCCTAACCTGTAAGGTGCCTCTTTGTGCCAGAGGTGGGCCTAAGACGCGCAAACAAGTGGTAACGAAAAATAGTTCATGCCAGTTTTGAGCAATTCAGATTTAGAGTAAGTGATAAATAGTAACAGTAATTGATAACAATCGGCTATCCGCCTCAACATTGCAATTCCATTATCCCAGCTAACTTCCAAAAAGCTAGTGTCAACTCGAAATTCTAACACTACTCATGCTCTCCACAACATCTGCACCAAATTTCTGAACCCAAATGCCTAAAACCTGAAACAAACCTCTATACCTTTCGCAAACATCAACGCTCCACCAAGCACAACTTCCAATTATTTCACAACATCCAGGGATGAGATTTCCAATTGCCTTCACAATACCAGACTGCAAATCATGAAAGACGCCAATTGGCCTTTCAAAAAATAAAACCTCACTGGTCCTCGGCTTTAGTCAAGCCTCTCAGCTTCTTAGGTTTTGCAAGGCTCACAGACCTTGTTCATAGGGCTCCTCACTGGTCCTCGGCTTTGAACAAACCTCTCAGTTTCCTAGGTAGCCAAGACCGCACTGGTCTTCAAGGAGGGACCCCACTGGTCATTCAAAGACACAGGGGCTTCGCTCTCCTAGTATGCGACAAGCATACTTCAATTTTTATAAAGTTGCAGCTGGATAATCAACATAGGCCTGCACACACGCAAAGCCATTCACGAGAGGGACCCCACTGATCCTTTTAAAGACACCAGGGGCTTCGCCTCTTAGATCTCACTACACCAGGCCATCTCCAAAACACAATCCAACCAAATCCGCCTAACTTTCCCCCCGACTACAATTCTACCTTGTTCACAAAAAATCTGCCTTATGATCTCAATTCTGCTAAATTCTTCCATTTTCTGACCTAAAAGACAACATAGGAGACAAAATTCTAAATCTGATTTTGCTCAAAACATGGTTAGGACTGAGGATTCGTTATCACACAGCACATAATATGCATTGTCGTTGGGTTCAAGAACCCGTTGACAAAAGGGCGGTTTCTTAATTCCTGGAAACGGTATCAAGGACCGGGTCCAAACTAAAGTGTATATGCATGCATGACCTAATCTCCTTCTAAGAGTGGGCTAACGGTTGAGGCTGATTCAGACCTATGCGGGATAAACCTGGCCCCATAAACCAGTAAAACCGGCCATGACAAAACCAGGCAAACCATATCCCAACTAACTTTGGTGACACGAAAGAAGTTTCAAAGAGTGAGGTAAGGGCAATGCCCTTCCTGCATAGCTACCCGTCAAGCGGGTACCCCGTGATGAAATCGAGGAGGTGAAAGAGAATTGACAGGCTCCATGAGGGAGGAAATATGAACGGAATGCAGACTATGCACAAATAAAACATGCTTCAATACATTCATTTCCAACAATTAATTCTACGCATGCAAACAAATAAAGAGTTAAGCTACGCATACATACAATCAACACACCTATAAAGAAAGCAGATTCGTGAAAATCTTTTGGTTAGAACCATTTGCGTATCCCCAGCGGAGTCGCCACGCTGTTGAACCCCAAAAATTACCCTTTCTTTAGGAAAGAGATAGGTTTCGGAATATTTTCAACAAAATGGGACTCCAAAGGGTTTTCTTTGGAGTCGCCACCTAATTTAAGGATTATTAGGAACCTAAGGTTAACTAATGAGTGCAATTTAACCTTTATTTAAAAGAAATTAAATTAAATTCAGAGATTCTTAGGTAAGTGGTTCTGTTAAATTCGAAAGAAGGTCCTTATTACGGGAGCACTTTCGAAAATCCGCCAAAGGCGGTTAATCCGGCGATTTTCACGAATTTTACTCGAAATTTAATTTGGGATAAATTTTAAATAAAATAAATAGGTAATAACTAATATAGAGAAGATAAAAATTGATTATGACAATATTTGAACAAAACTTAAGATTAATTACATGAATAATGAGATAAGGGTCGATTGATTGATTAAATAAATAAAGGCTAAATAAATAAATTAGTAGATAATTAGCTAAAGAAGTAATAATTGATCAATTAATTAATTAGATAAATAAATAAATAGATAAATAACTTAATTGGATAAATAAATATTTATATGATTTCAATTAGATGAGGGATAAGCAATAATAATTTGACTAGTTAAGTAAATAAATATAATTAATTAAAGAAATAAATAATTAATTAGAATTAATTAATTGGATAAATAAATAGAATGAATAAATAAATACCACTTAAATAATTTAATAAATAAATAAATAAATAATTATAATTGATTATGCAAATAAACGGTTGATTTTTAAAATTAAACAAATAAATTAATAATAAATACCACTTAATTAATTTAATTAATGAATAAATAAATGAATTAATAAATGGATAAATAATTGACTAAATATAAATAATGAATAAATAGGTACAATTTTAATTTTATTTCTTTTGCACTCGATAATTAACTAAAGGTTTCTACTATCTTAAATTAATTGGCGAGTCCCAAAGAGACGGGATGTGCAATTTATAAACAATCTTAGGCAAACAATAAGATAACAATTCAATTAAAGCGACTAATCTACCAGGCTTCTAATCATACAAAGTCCTAAAACATGCTTTCTAAAAGGGGACGGGAGAGAAGGAGTTTCAGAAAATAGAACCCGGGATAGCGAACTTAAGTCGAGCCCTGTATTTCACAAGGCTTTTTCATTTATTCAATTTTCTTTTTTGTTTTACATTTTCGGGGATATCAAGTCCCGAAAATGCGGAGCGATTCAAGTAACTTCCAAATGCAAATAGCCGATCCCAATTTGTGAGTTGAGCAACTCAAACTCGATCCCAAGGTTCATTATGCAAAGAAAGAGGAAAAATAAGAATTAGTAAATGCTTGAACACGATTCACATAACTAACTTCCGAATTAGTAAGGTATGAAAATAATACAAACAGCTGAAACATAATTAATAGAACAGAGAAGCACAAAAGTCCAATACTGCTAACTCCATCGAGAAAACGCATCAGAATCATGAATTGGGAAAGCGGCCATGAAAACTAATAAAGTTGATCCTTCAGCTACCAGA
Organism: Petunia secreta; assembly: GCA_029990175.1. NCBI lineage: Eukaryota > Viridiplantae > Streptophyta > Magnoliopsida > Solanales > Solanaceae > Petunia > Petunia secreta. Next base: position 6,016,587 of record JARKIP010000061.1, read on the forward strand.
ACAAACTTTACATATAATGACAGAACCCATCAGACACCACCATTTGGAAATGTAGTAAACTTATATAGAAATTCTATAATTCAATTAAGATGCAGGCTAACAATCCGAATGTCTAAGCTATTTCAAAACAAACAAAGGGAATAGCTTCACGCCTTTTATAATGGAGACCATATATCAATTTAAAACTGCACGGATAAACTACAAAACATCCATTGAAATTTGGCTGCTATCGCATGACATCTAGGTTATACAAGACTGATTTGCTTCATCTATCACCTAATAGGATTAAATTTTATTTTTTATGACTCAATCAACGATAACCGAAACGAACTGCCACAATACAATTTCTTAGACTAAGTTTGCTATGGAATGAAGTTAAAACAAAAAATATGAACAAATCAAGCCATAAAGAAAGGTCAGAACGCACATGAATGGCAATTTGCTAAGATACTGTTGGAAACCCAAAACAGTAGCCATATATAATCCAAGAACCAAAGCATGCTTAGATATTTAATTAAGAGGATGGCTCTACTAAGGCCTCATTTTCCGAAGGACATGGTGGATGCTCAGGCAGACAATAGAAATTTAACTCACATGCATTTAAGTGACATAGTAGTTGTTACTGATTGAAGCAAATTTCATGAGAGACGATTTTACAAGTTAAGCAAATAAACTCTCACATCGCCTACCTAACTTGAGAAACGAACCTTCCAATCAATCATTGTCTCCCAGAAACCTAGAAACCAAACTAGAAGCTGGAACTAAAACTTGGTATGCTGCAATCAACTAGGAAGAACAAAAAGGATCCTCGGCTAGAATAAACAAGACCAAACTAAGCCTACCATCACAGCCTCCCACTCTCTGCCTCCAGACCCTCAGAACTGACCCAAAATCCTACTCCTCATATACTTAGTATGCAGGCTGATCATAGACCTCATCAAAAAGGACTAGAAACTGGAAAAGAGCACAGAGACACGACCATACTTTGAACAAGAAGCTGGAAACTAGCAAAGAAAAATAAGCAGAGCAATGCAAGACGAGCTCAAACCTACTGCTTGTAACACATAACATTTCACTCTATAAATTGGAGCTGGAGAGAATTTTATAAGAAAACATAGGGATACAGAAATTAGCATTCAGGAAAGACTCAGCCTTAGCAAATTAGAGATTGATTTATGATAAGATTAGGAAGAAGATTGGACAGAGACAGACTGCAAAAACACTCCTACTTCTTAACCAGATAAAGAAACAGAACAACCACTACTTACACTTCTATACTCCCTCATTAAATTTCTATATTCCCTGCTCAACTCACAGGATACCAAGAACAATTCACCTGCTTCCTATCATTCTTACTAGCTCCCAAGAAAAGCTGAACCAAACACCCTGGAACCCCTGACCTCACAGCACACTATTCAGGCACACACACACCTCCCTCACACTCCCTGATGCAGCCTCCAGGAAACCAAACACTCCAACCTCAAGCACCTAAAGCTTCTATAACCTCCATGAACATCTGCAAGCCAAATGCACCATAACCAGGCCCTGACCTAACCATGGCAGGCCCTTCTATACTCCTTCACCCTCACAGACCTGCCTGCCCTCATCTCTCACCTGAACAGAACCAACCACTCCTACTCTCGCAGACCCTAGAACTATCCTCCATTCATAACCAGGAACAACCATTTACCACCTAGCATCCTCGGAACCTTTTTATATTCTATTCTGAAACTTACACAAACCAACAGCATTGACTTCTATTAAACCTACAAGCCCAGGACCCTCTCCAAGACCTGCCAGGACCCACAGCTCTTGGAAACACTAAGACCCCCTCCAAACAGCTGCACACTAACCTGAAAGCAACTCAGGACAACCCTGCCTGACTCCTTTTCTTCCTGAGCAAACTCTACAAGCAGAAACAACACCAGAACTAACCCTGAACAAAGCTAAGAAACCTGAACCCCTGCTACTGCTCCTCCAATCTCATCCTACACAATCCTGAACACACACTCACAAACTACCACATTACTATAAACTCTTACCTGACTTATGACTTTCACCACAAAAAAAAAAAAAAAAATCAAACACAAGCTAGGCAACAGGCAAAGAAAGGAGCATATTAGAATCTAGAACAGTCGAGTTACCATATGAACTCATAATAGGCTTGAAACAACACTTGGGAAACAAGGTCAAACAGATTACTACTACTAAACAAGACTAAAACTTAAAGGGAAGAACTTTGACGAAAAGTTTCAACATGGATCTTAGAGAAATCTCTGTATACAAACCAATATTTCAGATCTTTTGCATACTAGATCGTTTAAATGATCCATACTTTATCTCAGGAATAGAATGAATCCATTGCTTTTTAACCTTAGATGCTACCAAGCATATAAATTTGTCACCAAAATCACACTTAATATTACCCATAGATAGACATGATTTTGTTAACTTAGCTCTATATCGAAGACTGCTTATAACCAGCAACATAAACAACTAACTGAAAGAAAGCATTCTTCAAAACATGATAATGACAAAGGGAAGGATTACCTTTTTTGGTGCAGTGAATCGGGGCGATGAATCTGAAGGAAGCGACTCTACTAAGCGACTCGAGCGATGTCGACGACTCGAACAAGGTCGTCGACTCGAGCGAGGTCGACGACTCAAAACCAAAAGCGATGTTTTAATCTAAATAGAAACTGAAAATGCTATGGTATATCTTTTTTTTAAAACTGCGAGAAAAGTATGAAATGTATAGAAATGCTGCCCTTTTTTTCTTTCTGTCCCCCCCCCCCCCCCCAGAAAATGAGTAAAATGAACCATATATACCTGCGTACTAGGGTTCGGAATTAGGCTCCAAAAATTTGAATTCATGCCTCCATTGTAATTCCTTGTTAGACAAGGGTTAAAATTGTCTCACCCCTCAAGGTAGTACAATTTTAATCCTCATCTAAACAAGAAAATTCCCGTTAGGATCAAGCCAAGGGCTCGGATGAACTCGTACAAGAACGATCACGTGGGATGTGTCCAGCGAGGCATCGTACGGAAGAAGAAGACAAGAAAAACAAGTTGATTGCTGGATTCACACGCGTTTTGGACTGAAAATCAAAGGGGTTGCGGGTTCAATTTGGGTTAACGGGTTTTGGAGCTCTGAAGAAATGGGATCGGGTAAGATTTGAACTGAAATGGGCATTGAGGTGTTGTATTGTATATATGTGCTTACAAAAATAGGCTGATTTGGGGATTTAGAGCAAATTTAGTCCTAATTTTAAATTTTAATAGATAAGCAGAGGAATTGCGAGGGTCGACTGAGATTAAGGTTGCGCATTACGATTTTAGCCACTTTATTTGAAATTAAGCAATTGCCTTTAATTTTAAAAATTAATTTTAATTTTAGAATAATTAAACCTTTAATTTGACAACTTCCGGGACAAAATTGGGTGTCAACACCATCTAGCGCACTCAATGCACTTGAAGTGTCATGAGTTGTTCCTTCACCTTGAAGCTCACATTGAAGATCTTCTTCACCTTGTCCTTCAATCTCGGAACATGATTGAGGCTCCATCGATTGGCCTCCAAGAGTACCTACACAAGCATTCACAAAAATGGGAGGAAAAGATAAAGGGTTAAGGTTAGAATAAGTGGTGTCCTCACTCTTTTTTCCCTCTTTCTTTTCTCTCATTTTCTTTTCAAGGCTAGGTGTAGATTCGGGTGGTGACATCCCACTCACATCACTCATCACATCCTCTCCTTTTTCCACTCGAGGAATGTCACCGGTCACTCCCTTACTCCTCTCAATCTTTTGTCTCACAAATTCAGGTGAGTTGGGACGAGGCCCAAGAATACCCATAGCCGGGGTAGGTGGACTTTTTACATCAACCCGGAATCTAGGACTAAGAGACTCATCGCTTGAGGTCTCTTTCTTCTTTGTTGGTGAACCACTCGGCTTTGGAGCTTGTGGCTTGGGGTTCACCTTGTTGACAATTGTCAACTCTTTTCTTGCACTAGTCCCACCGTTGCTTGTGATTGTAGGACTTCTTGTTCTCTTTCCTGCATTCTTAGATTGAGATACTTGCTCCTTTCCCTTTTTCATAGGCCAAGAGTATGTGCTAGGGTAGAACTTAAACTTTGCCCGGCAAGGTTCAATGTCATAAGTTCTTTGCCCCGTGCTCACTTTGTACACATCCTTCATGATATCATACCGCACCCTCTTACCTTGCAACCATGGTTGTCCTAGCCAAACACCATAATACTCCATAGGACACACATCACACCAAATATATTCCTTGTAACTCCCTTGAGATATGAGTACCCGAGCTTCACTAGTAATCCAAACTCCTTGATACTCATAAGGATATTTCAATTTGTAGCATGGTACCTTTAGTCTATTAACCCAAGAGACATTTACAAAATTAGCATAGGCTTCACTAACCTTGAGCAAGCATCCTCCTCTACCATTCACCTCAAAAATGAACCTACACTCACACATGTCTTGTATAGGATCAAGTCCAAGAAAACCATCACCCCCAAGTTGGGTGCTCCTTATCTCTCCACTAGTAGCAACACCACTAGAATAACCTCCACTTCCCGTCATTCTTCCAACATTAGAAGTGTTGTTGAAAGTCGAGGAAGTAGTACCACTATGGAACCCATAATTGCCTCTCGCCTTGGTTCCATAGCCCATAGCACCACTCCTACCACCACTACTAGAACAATGCACCCCCATAACGGTAAGAGCAATAACATTTCTCCTTCCACCCTTCACATGGGAACTAGAAGATGCAAACCTCCCATTTCCCATGGAACAACCACCACCACCTCCCATACTATTGGAAGGTTCTCTACTACTCTCTTGCTCACCACAAGCAACATCAAGAGAAGATGCAAATGAAAAATTCTCATAATCAACCTCATCACCAATTCTCTCTACGTCACTATCATCATGCACAAATTCATCACAAGAAGAGTAAGTAGGGTCGTCATACCTTGAAGCGTCACTATCTTCATATTCTTGACTTGGAGCATAAGATTCTTCACACTCGTCTTCGCAAGCCCCATAGTCTTCTTCATCTTCATAATCAACATAGTGACCCGCTTCTTCATCATATGAGCCTTGGTTCCCCGAATCGTCATAGCAATACCCATCATCATCACCATAGGAACCATAGTCTCCATCATCTCCACATGAGTCGTACCCTCCACAATCGTCATCCGAAGCCATAGTTGTAACCAAAGAGTTAAGGACCTCACAAGTTCACTCCCTCACGTGTATCACTCAAAAGATGTCACTCAATTTTCTTTCCACTCGTGTATACACTCAAGGTCGTTGGCTTTTGTGACCACACTCTATTGTTCTCACCACTCAAGCCTTTTTCCACTCAAGACCTTCTTGTCTCTTAGTAATCACAATGGCAAGATCAATCAACTAATGCACCCAAGTAATGGTTCGGAATGGAATTTAGGGGACTCGATGTACGTTAAGCACTTTGAAGTGAGGACTTGAATCAAAAGATACTACAGATCTTCTTTGAATTCTAGTCTCCTTCCTAGGCACGATGATCCTAATAGCTTAAAGTGATTAGTACTAATCGAGTAGGATTATACTCTAATAGCACTAACCGGAAGCAATGCAATCAAACAAATGGGAATACCTACGAAATTCTACCCCAAACAACTTGTTTCAGCAGCAGGTGGGGCGCCTGGAACTCAGGTGGGGCGCCTAGTCTGTGTAGTATTCCAGGCGGGGCGCCTGGATCTAGGCGGGGCGCCTGAGACTTAGGCAGTAGCCAAGTCAGGCGGGGCGCCTGGCTTAGGCGGGGCGCCTGGCCTGAAGCCTTTCCCAACTCGTTCTAAACTCGTTTCAAGTCGATTTTCAAGCTCCAAATCCGATGTTTTCAACTTGTTTTCACAATCCAATGATACCCAAAGTTATTTTTGATCTTCCTTAACAAACCCCAATCACATTAACATCCAAACAATCAATCAATTTCAAGATTCAATGCCAAGAACTCAAGAACAAGGGGGTTTTTCAAAGGGTTTTCAAGATGGATTGTGATTCTTCAAAGTTGGTGTTATACATGTTCAAATCCCACAAAATTGGTACCGAATCGTTTGTCTTTCAATGAAGATCAATCCCCAATAACAAGTTTTCAATCAAACATCAATCCAACCCAAGAATCAAGCCAAAAATCATCAAGAACAAGTTCTTCAAGGGTTTAAGGGGTTTTGGGGTTTCAAATTTTCAAACTCCACCAATCCAAACAATTTTGGTACCCAAGTAACGGGAAATCAATCACGATCAAGAATCCATAACACCCATATCACAAATCATCCAAATCAACAAGTTACACCAAATTTTTGTATTTTTCAATTTTACAATTTTTTTTTGTAATTTTCTTCTTTCAATAACTTCAACAACAAGAAATCTAAAAGAAGGATACTAGGCACGAAGAATCAAGCGTCGGGGGTTTGTAGAAACAAAACCCGAGCCTTACTCTGATACCAAACTGATAAGACTCAAAATCGCGGAAGCAAGTAAAGTAGAGGCGGAAGCAATTAAGACACGATAACCAAGAAATAGGGATGGGGAAGGACAGAAAATAGAAGAAAAGAATGAATCAAACTAAAACACATAGATTGATTTAAAAGGGAGAAGAGACTTGAACCATTAAACGGGACTCACACTAGCGGTGATCCACCATGGATTCAACGTAAGAGATACATGAAGCCGAGCTTCAACAAGAATGGCCAAGCCTATTCTATCTTCTATTCTCTCAATTCAACATTAACTAACTTCGTGTAAAATAAACTAGGCTTGGTTATTTATAGTGTTTCCCAAGCTTACACAATGACTTAAATACCCTTACTAATAAGGTTCACCAAATAAGCCACGTAGGGCAAAACAGTAAAAGAAACATAAATTCAGTAGCTAGGAGGGGCGCCTGGGGCTGGGAGGGGCGCCTGGATCATGCTGAAGCTAGGCGGGGCGCCTGGGGCTAGGCGGGGTGCCTGGGCTAGGCGGGCGCCTGGGCTGGGGCGCCTAGGCAGGCGGGGCGCCTGGCACCATTTTGCACACTTAGGCAGTGAGCTTCCTAGGCGGGGCGCCTGGGCTAGGCGGGGCGCCTGGCTGTGCTGGGCCTTCTTCCTCCTCCTTAGGCGTGGAGCCTAATGTTGAAACCATCCGGAACACTTCCAAAGCCCGTGACCTCAAGTCCATTGTATCTTCCAAGCTTGGCACATGTCGGAAAGTGTTGGAAGGTGTCTTGGCACGATTTGGGTCTCATCAACTTCCATAGCATAAACGTAACCCTACAGCCAAAAGGAAAAAGGGTTAAGGGTTTGGAAAACGATCAGAATAAGGAACAAGCAAAATAAAGCCTCACATGAATTGCATGCTGAGCCGAGTAAGCCATCAGATCGTCCGAAAGAAGGTCCTTCAAACGGTCGTTCTCTAATGGCCCAAGTAGCCCTTTGCAGCTGATGGCAACCCCCATGCTGTCTTCCAACAGGCAAACATCTATTGGAACTGGGATTCGTCTAATCCCTTAGGAGATATTCGTTCTCGCCCGATGCGGATCAATATTCGCTCGCCTCGGAGGCGATACTGCCTCAATAGGTTTGGTGTCCTCCTCAGAAAACTTCGCTTCGCCGGACTCCATGCCCTCTCGAACCTCGTCAGTCACTTAGCTTGGCTCCTTCACGACTGTCCCCTTTGCTACGCTTCGAACCAACACATCGTCATGTTCGTTGATCAATCTTCGCCGAGGGCCTTAGTCGATTCAACTCGAGAAACTTTGGCCTTAGCTGCCTTCATAGGTGTATCGCCTTTTCTTTTTGAACCTTAAAAGAAACAAACGCATTACTCGAAGGGGAAAATAAATAGAAAAGCGCAAAAGGTAGAAAGGAGTACCTCTCGGGGCCTGAGTAAGAATCTCAACAGACTCCTCAATAAGATGCAAACTAGCATCCGCATCCGGGAACTCGACGTCTTCAGCTCGTCGTCCCGACTCCTTCTTCTTCTTCTTCTTTTTTGCTTTCTTTTTCTTATCCTCTTCCTGCTCTGCCTCGGCATGCAAGATGGTGAAATCTAAAAAAAGAATGGGAGAAAGGTAGAAGTGAGGAAAGACACATCAAGAAGATAAAGCGACCAAATTGGGAATATACTAACCCAATCTTTTGCCAGACCACCCGTTTTCCGCACGAGCAGCCAAGACCATCCATCCCTATCCAATCTCCCCTAGGCGCTAATAATGGCTTGCACCCAAGCCTCCAAATCCTGAGGAAGATTGATTGAGGGTCTCCTTACTAAAACAAAACACGACGAAAGGTCAGACTTTGTTGCATTCAAAAGCCAAAGTACAAAAGAAGAAACGAGAAAAAGGCTTACGAGTCCTATTCCACGCCTCAGGAAAGCCAAGCTCGGCTGAAAGAAAAGAGGTGGGAAGAATAATGAACCAGTCACACCAATTCCGATCCTCGGTGTCATCGCTCTTGGTGATGAGGGAGAACTGGCCCCGCTTGTTTAACTGTACAACCCCATCCTTGTGTGCAGGGAAGGAGAAAATAAAGAAATCAAGTGGTCATACCCAAACGAGACCCCAGCTTTGCGACTAATGTAGTCGAGACACTGGACAACCCTCAAAAAACCGGGGCCAAGCTGGGCCAAACAGACATTGTGCGTCTGGCAAAGGTGCCTGCATGGGATGAAGCGGAAGAGAGAAACCGATAAAAAATGGGTAAGTGTAAACGAAGGATCACCCCAGAACACTATCACATATAAGTTGCTCGGGGAGGGAATCGAGATTGAGACCTCGAGGCTCCAACCACATTCCTCTCGGATCGAAGCTATGTGCTCCTCCGAAGCCAGCCTAGCAGAAAGTAGAACGGAGAGGTTTCTCTTCCTCCTAATGTCAGAGGCCGATTGCCCCTTCATCCTAAAGTCTTTACTTGAGTCAAACCGTGTTGGGATGACCCACTGAGGTTCAAGCTCCCCATGTTAAACTTGTTTCTTCTTTTTTCTTTTTTCAGAGGTCAGATCTCGACTACCTCATTATCATCCATGGTCCACTCAGCCACCACCTCATCATCGCCGATGGATGGATCCTAACTAACCATGCTACGACTATCTTTCGAGTGGGAAGAAGTTGCCGATGGCTGGAAGTCTAACAAGCCCTCAGTTAAGGCATCAATAACATCTTTACGATGGGGTGGAGAAGACATCATGAAGTTCTAAAAATTTGAAATAGGGAAAGAAATATGAAAGGCTTTTGAAAGGGAATTGAGAATGATGAAGATAACAAAAATGTCCTATCTATAGTAGAGCACAAGGAGATCAAGAAGTAATGATGGCAGTTACTTAGGGAAGATCTAACGAAAAGACACAGCCGATCCAAACTGAGCCACGTGCAAGGGATGAGACATTGAAACAACGTCCGCCTTTTCAAATCTCCTGGCCGAAAACGCGCCACATCACTCTCCCGCTTAAATTCAATTCCACCCCTCGAAAATCCTAGCAATTATCCTAATGGTGGAGGGACTATCTGTATTGAGTGAAAAATCACTAAGGTCTCGAGCAAGACCTCGGAGTGCAACACAAAGACTGCGCCACGAGACAAGCTTTCGAGAGAAAGATTGCATGGTAGCTCGCCTCGAAGATCGCCTCAGGAAACGAGGGGAGACAAGCTCGAAGGACTGAGCTCAGAAAAACCCTCTGCAACCTCGAGCGGATGACACACCTCGGGAGACGAGGGCCAACTTTTGTAACTGTCAACTGCTGCCTCGACATTTAAAAGGACAGATCGTGAGTCAACTATAATTATGTACGAAATAATGGTCATAAAGGCACCATTATGACATTCTACAACGCCATTCTTTCTCATGATTATAAATAGGGCTCTTTGTAAACAACAAGACACGATCAATATATTACAAATCTCTACTTTTATTAGTTGTCTCGTTTACTTTATCACCTCGTTATTTTTTCTGAGTTTATATTTAGTCCAAATTCAATTTAGCTCGAATACCACTTCGATACAAGAAAATTACCAGTTAAACTCAATACAAATTCGATTTGTTGTCCTACCCTGATTTAGGCCAATACAACTATTAGTACTTAAGATTATAGTATCATTATATTTGCCTTGAGTTTATCCTATCTTTTTCTTCAATGTAGGACAGAATGTTTGTAGTTCTTGTATAATCTTAGTACTTCACAGACAATCACTTTACCAAAAGGTTAACAAAAACCAGAATCTTAGGGAAATTAATTAAGAAGCTTTTGTGCCTCTGTATGAAAATTGAAAAAGCATTTCATGTATAATAAGATAGACTTTTTTGAGACAACACATCACATCAATTAGAGGAATTCATTGAACAACGATTGTGTTACCATGATTTGCACTTTATATTCTCTGGCTTGTTAGGTAATCATCTTACTCACATCTAGTTTTGCTTGGTTATAGTAAAAGTCATATATTTTCTATCTGGTGTAATCTTTGTTGATATTCTTGACAGCCAATTTGGTCCTACTCTTTTGAAATTTTAATTAGTATTACTCTTATTAAACAATTCATGTAGTATTAGTACAAGATCTGGACCAATAAGTTTATAATAAAATAAACCAAAAGAAGAAAGCCCATGTTGGCATAATTTAAGTTGTAAAAGTCAGCCAATAAAGAAGGTGAGCCTCAAAAAATTCTTAGTCTTGTAGACATGTTGGTGTCTGATATATTTGAGTAAATAATGCATATTATCATCATTAGTGTATGTGAGTATAACGACCACTTTTCTTTATCTTTTGCATGCTTATTTTTCTCTCATGTTGTAAAGGGGTAGGGTATTGGGGTCACCTTGACACCTTTGTGGTGGTACACATTATTAGAGTCGCACACAAAAATTTGGCCTACTTATTATAGTTTCTTTGTTATATGGAGTGAGTGATGATGATTTTGCCATGTTTTTCTTTTTCTTACAAAATTGAGGATTAACCATTTTTTCCTTTATGCAGTTTGTATCGAAGATCCACTTATCAAAGTAATTTCAATTTGCGTCGAGTAAGCCTCCTAAAGAAATGGATTCTACTAAGGTGGTTAAATAGTTTCTACAAAATATAAAGTAAAAGAAGAAATGAACAATCACGCATTTATCTAAGGAACAACAACAATATGCTTAGTGTAATCTCACAAGTGAGGTCTGGGAATTGTGAGATTTAAGTAGACTTTATTCCCACCAAAATGAAAAGACTGTTTCCAAGAAAAAAAATTATAATAAGAAGAATGAACAGCCAGTGTAGATTCCTCAGAATGGAAAGGCCAAGATCCCTTGACTTGGACAACTATACATTTCTATCTGTCCAATAAATTGACAAAATTAAAAGTTATGGAGTAATACTTTCTGAATATATTGTGGATATCCAATTTTTGTAAAACAATAAAGTACTAATAATTCGATTTGACTTCAAAATTTGGTCAAATAGAGAAAGAGTCGTACGTTTAGGTTAGTACAATTTCTTCCTCCAAAAAAAAAAAAAGAATGAGAAATTACAAAAGTAGAAAAAACAAATAACCCAATATTCTTAAAAGTTTGAAAAGGTTTACGTCATGGAAGACTGACAGAATAAGGTATTGAAACAGTCCAAGATTCAGTAATGCATTATCTTCAATTCAGTTTACTAATTTTGGAATTATTCAGCTCTATTCTCAGCTTCTTTCTGCAAATATTATTGAATGGGTCAATTTCCCTTATTTGGACCCATTTTTCCTTTTTATTTTTATAATTATACAACACTTTTAAAATGGAAATGAAAACTCATGAGCAATATATTGACCACAACTCCAAACTTAAATTTGACGGGAATGTTAAAATATACCCATGACTTGGCTCATATATATAGTACGTTATCGGATCGTTTGATTTGTGGGATTGAATTAATAATCCAGGTATTAAATTGTACTTTCAAATGAAGTAGGTATAATTGCAAAGAATGTGCTGCATTAAGCTAGTTATTATTTGTCTAAGTGAGTTATTATTCTTCTTTATTTAACTGTACCAAAATAAATATACTGGAAATTAAAAAAAGAGAAAATTCTGGGCACATAAAATTAGCCATGGGCCACATAATCATGAAAAATCTGAAATAGTGAAACTCCTTACATCATTAAAGATCTCTTGCAAGTACTAAATTCATAAGTCATATGATCTGCAGTCGTAACAGAATTATAAGATTACTATAGTATATTTACTACAGTGAAATATCTATATACTCGTAATATACTATTCAAATTGCAAAACATAAGAGTCTTCAAAATTATGCAACTATGATGAAATTTGCTTTTCTGGACTACCTTTATACCATTTTGTTGTCTTTTCAGAAAATACAATAGAAAGGAATTTGACTGAGCCTTAACAGGGAAAGCTGAAAGAATAAGTAAAACAACAACATACTCAGTGTATTTCACAAGTGAAGTCTGGGAGGGTGAGATTTATGCCGACCTTATCCCCAACAAGGTGCAGAGGCTGTTTCCGATAGACCCAGAAACATATAAGAAAACACATTTGAAAAATCAAGCCAGTGATATTATGCTAAAGAAAATGTAAAACGTATGTATATCCAGTAAATAGATAATAACAGTAGATATAAAGTCGGAGAGTAAAATGGAAAGCATCTACAAAAGCATAATACTACGTCTAATACGGGGAACAAGTACATCCTATATTTTAAATTGAAGTTGAAGATGATTCATTAATTAAAAATCTTATTCTACAAGTTTGTAGAGGTAGCTAAAAACCATAAATAGCAAACGAAAATGATGCCAATCCATAAAATCCTAATTAATGAAAATTGATGTATACAAAACTAGAACAAGTAATCCAAGGACTAAATAGAATAAAGTGAAAATGACTTGACAGAGTCTAAAGACTAATTAACAATAATTATTGTCTTAATTAATGAACTTTCACCTAAACTTCATGAGTAGGATAAATTTATGTGTCAAGCCAATATCTTTTTTGACTTTGACATTTGAAAATGACTTTTTATTCCACCAGGCCATCTCTATTGGTTCAACACTTCTTATCCTAATTTTGCCGCGTTACTTGTCTTTTTCTTTTTCAATATTAATTTTCATTTGACATAGTTAACATAAAATGATGAAAGAATTTAAATTGGGATTGGTGAAGTATAGTGAAAGGTTGATTGGTTTCTCCTTAAATTGATATTCAAGGAAAAAGATGACAGTAGAGGGTAAAAATTAGAGACGTATCATAAATAGCCTAGTTGCTACCAGCCGAGGCGAATCTAAAAATTGAAAAGTATGGATGCACCAGACATAAAAAATACAATAATTTTGTTGGCATCGAGACTCAAACTCGAGTGCTCATAGAACAAAACTAACACTTCTACTAGTGCACCACTCCAGCATTTTTAAATTTATTTGACGGACTATGAGTTCCCGGGAACAACACTGACACCACAGATTTTATCTTGCAAACAATAAGTCATTGAGAAAAAACATATGATGAAGAAAAAGACTGAGGTTTATGTATGAACCCCTTTCAATGCGGTATTAAACCACACGTATCTATAGAATAAAGAGAGCACGCACAACACTCTTATTATATCAGTGTTGCATCTTTCACTAATCTGACCTACCCAGTAAGATATTAACTACAGACTTGCACTAAAAGCTAAGAAACATAATTTTGATTTTACACGTCCTTTAGAGATAACATAAAACATAAAAATAATAATTATTAAGTTTCTTATTAATTATGAAATTACACAAAACATATTGCCTGTTGCTAGAAGTACTTGTTTTAAATAATGGCAAAACATAGTATTAGGATCTTTTCTATTTCCAACCAAAATCTTGAATCCTGCAAAAAAGAAGTTGTGGGGTCCCATTTGGACCAAAATTGTGGGGCCCTTAAGGAGTGGGGGAAGGATTAGAGAGAGAAAACAGACAGTGGGGAGCACAAAAAAGGAATGATGAGGAAATTGGAGTTAGAAGACTAAAATTCATTACAAGAGAAAGTGTTCATATTGAAAATTAAATAATTCATTTTCAAACTTAACATTTTTAATTAATGCGAAACGGTCTTATCCATCCCATTATAGGAATGATGTGGAAGTAAGCATCTCTCGTCTATCGAAATTCTGTTCAAAAACCTGTTCGAGAACTTTGATTGAAAAGAATTTCCCGCGGCGCAGTTGTTCTTCCATACCAACTTTCTAACTCATCACTATTTAATCAGAAATAATTTATTTTCAATCTCGACATCTCTAGATAACGGTGCAACGATCCTATTCAATCCATTACATAAACTCAAGAGTAAGAGTGAAATAATCTCATTCATTCTATTACACCTTGATGGTCGGAAAATTTAAATAAAAAATTACAAAATGAAAGAGAGATATTTATGTAAGAAAAAAGGCCATTCCTTTTTGCAGCAACAACACATGTCTTCCTCTGAAAAGAGAGACACATGAAAAAACAGCAGTGTGTGTTGTGTTCTCTCTATTCATTTTCATTCATACATAAACCCCATACTTCCTATACTTAAAATACTTATATGTACTTCAAATAATACATACTCTCTCCTTTGCATGCTCTTAAAAAGGCCACTTCACAACACAAAACACAAATAGAATCACCAAAAGTGTGCTTCAAATTCTACATTCACACAAAACATTAGGTTGTCGTTTTAAAGACGGACTAAAAAGAAAATAGGTTCACGTGTACTGAGACCATAGACTACGCTGTAAAAATTCCTCCTTTTTTTGTTACAAGAACTGCAAAAGCTTTAAAAAAAGATACATTTTTTTGGGATCTCTATAAATTTAACTATCTGTTTGGTTTCTTGAGAAAAGTAGCTAATAAAGTTTCCACCTTTTTGCCTTACTGTTGTTGCAAAATGGGTGCTCGTTGTTCAAAATTCTCTTTTTGTTGGTGGCATTCTCATCTCAAACCATCACTTCTTGATTCTTCTGATTTGGGTAATCATCTTTTTTTGGAATATCCTGGAACGCGGGATGCTTTATGCACCGAGCTGTCTTTAATTATGGTTTTGTGCTTCTTTTGTGAATTCTTGATGAGATTGTTTTGTTTTTTGTTTTCAGAGAATGGAGGCAAAAATGAGAAAAATGCATTGCCAGGTTTTGTTGAATTTAGTCTTGATGAGCTGAAGATTGCTACAAATGGATTTTCTCAAGAAAATATTGTGTCTGAACATGGAGAAAAAGCTCCAAATGTAGTTTATAAAGGATTGCTTGAAAATGGTCGTTGGGTTGCTGTTAAAAGATTCAATAGGTCTGCTTGGCCTGATTCTCGCCAATTCTTGGTTAGTGCTACTAATCAAACTGTGTTTGTTACTCCATTGTTCCAGTTTTTGTTGGTTTTCTTGTAAAGTTTTGTTTAGCAGCCCTGAGATTAGTTTAAATGCAGTAACATGGTCAGTGAGGATTCATAAAGCCAACTCCAATTTGTTCTGGCCTTAGGCATTGTTGTTGTATAGTATTGTGTAGCAATTGATGCTATTGATTTGTTATGTTTGGATGATATTTATGTGTTGTAATTACAATCTGAGGAGCGCGACTGGCAAATCCCAATCTTTTTGTTTGTTTCTTTATAGTTTTGTGTAGCAGCCATGAGATTAGTTTAAATGGATAACATGGTTAGTGAGGATTCATATAGTTGATCCCAACTTGTTCCAGCCGAGGAATTGTTGTCATTGTTGTTGTATAGTTTTGTGTAGCAATTGATGCTATCGATTCTTTAATGTTTTTGATGATGTTTATGTGTTGTAAAGGATGAGGCCAAGGCAGTGGGAAATCTGAGGAGCGAGCGATTGGCAAATCTATTAGGATGTTGCTGTGAAGGAGAAGAAAAGTTGCTGGTGGCTGAGTTCATGCCTAATGATACCCTTGCAAAGCATTTGTTTCACTGTGAGTCCTCCCCATCCTCCCACCCTCCCAAACTCCCACAGCCCAATTTTGCAATTAATATTGCTAGAATTTTTTGTATCAGAAATGCCGAGTGTAGGAAAACTATGTTGTAACTGATGGGAGCTATTGTGGTCTAGATCATATTTTGCAACTTGTTGTTGAAGTTAATTGACTGTTACTTTGTGTTTTGGTGGTTTTATCGTTGATCTGATCATGTCTTTTACAACCCTTGTGGAAAGAATTAATGAGTCGGCTGATATATGGTATTCTTTATAAATGGAATAGGGGAGAATCAACCTATGAAATGGGCGATGAGGTTGAGGGTCGCTTTTTACCTAGCACAAGCTTTGGACTACTGCAGTAGCAAGGGCCGAGCACTATATCATGATCTTAATGCTTACAGAATCTTATTTGATCAGGTAAATATTTGATTATAGTGCATTCTTTGTTACTTGTTACACCCATATGGTTTCGGTAGATGTAGTGCTCATAAAATTGGTTAATATTTTTACAGGATGGTAATCCTAGACTCTCTTGCTTTGGCCTGATGAAGAACAGTAGAGATGGAAAGAGTTATAGTACAAACTTGGCTTTCACTCCCCCAGAGTACTTGAAAACAGGTAAAAAGTTTATCTCCCTAAGCTATTATATTCTCAATTCAAGTCTTAGGCGTTCTGTGCTGGAGACTTGAGATGGCTTTTTTTGTTGTTCTCTGTAGAGGTTAGCTTCAAGAAAGATCTGTTTAAATGATATATACATTGGTGAAGTTTGGTGCTTTTTTTTTTTGGCTATGGTTCCTTAATTCAGCTAAAGCGAAAGTTGAGACGAGAGTTTATGATTGACAGGAAGAGTGACCGCTGAGAGTGTAATATACAGCTTTGGGACGATGTTGCTGGATCTTTTGAGTGGAAAGCATATTCCTCCAAGCCATGTAAGTTGCGAAAGATTGTTGGACCTAACAAAGTGCCTATATGAAATTCTTTATAAATGGAATTTCCTTGTTAATTCTATTATTTGAGTTCCTAAACCAGAAGAGCCGCTGTTTCATTTTACCTTCTTTAGGCACTTGATCTTATCCGAGGGAAGAATTTTTTGATGCTTATGGATTCATCTATGGAGGGTCATTTTTCTAATGATGATGGAACAGACCTTGTTCGGCTGGCAACACGCTGTTTACAGTATGAAGCACGTGAGAGGCCAAATGCAAAATCTCTTGTCAGTTCTCTTATGTCTCTTCAGAAAGAAACAGAGGTAAGACTATATGATACGAACTATGTTTCCCTTGACTTGCTTACTGATCATTGAAACATTTGAAGAACTGCTACCTACCTTCCTCGTATTATAAGATTGAAATTGGATTAATGCCTTAAAAGATGAATACCTCTCATTTCTGCATTTGTGATTTGGTTTGTTTAGTAGCACACGTTAGTAAGGTTGGTTTTGTCACCCACTATCAACGTGCTCTCGCATGTCTTTTTCCGCCTCATATTATCTAATTAGTTAACGTTGGAAACGGAAACCTTGCTGTTATTATTTGACTTATGGGAAGAAATGTGATATATTCGTTAGATGAACTGCTTAAGTTTTCTATTAAAAGTTTTTTGTTATGTATTTTAAAATAATGCTGGGAGCCCATATTTGACATTGATATATTACCAGGTGCCATCACATGTTTTGCTGGGCATTCCACATGGAACTGCAACCCCACCTCAACCATTATTGTTGACGCCAATGGGCGAAGCATGTTTGAGAAAGGATCTTACTGCCCTTCATGAAATATTGGAGAAGGCTGGGTACAAGGATGATGAAGGAATTGCCAATGAGGTTTGTCCTTTTCTTTCCACAATTTCACTATTCATTTAGCACTATCCATTTTCTTTATTATCAAAATTAAATAAAGTAAGATGTTTCTGACTAAGGTATTCTCCTCACAACCCGGTATAGTTGACCTGCTTTCCCTCTGCTTGAGCACCTTGTGTTAATGGCATGTTTCTATATCTTAATTAACTTTCTGTCATCACTTATAATATTGTTTTTGTTTTTGTTTAACCATCTGGTATCCTAAGGCCACTAGCCTGGATACATGCTGGGTAGGCCCTCTATGGGGGTAAAGTGCTCCCTACCAAGAAATTTTCACTCTCAGCATTTGATCCCCAGACCTCTGGTTAAGGGTGGAGTGACGCCAACCATCCCATCACACCCCTTGCGGGTCACTGTTAAGTTGTAACATCCTTCTGCTATCCACTTTGCCTTATTTCGATATCTTTAACATCAAAGGTGAACTATAGATACAAAACACTAGCCCTCTCTCCTACCCCCACTCCCGTCCAAAAGAATATCTAAGAGTAATGCCTTATTGAGGGGAGGTAATTAGGATGTTAGTGATCCAACTTTAATATCATGATTCTTCCTCTAATTATTACCATGAAAGAGCCCACTATGTTTCGCCTTTTAAATTTACTCAATCTGTTTCTATTTCCATCAAATACCAGTGGGACCTGCTAGGGGTGGTCATTATTAAGCCCATGTGTTATCCTTTGAGATATTCTAGTAAAGTTTAGATCTCGTGTCTCTTGATTATAATAAAAGGACTAGAATAAGCCAACAAAAGAAATCCTGATGTACTATGATGATTTTTGTTATGTAATGTACTGCAAATATGTTATGTATGTTTCCATCTCCATATCTCAATAGCCCCACCATAAAGATCATGTCTCAGTTTTATTAGTACAATTTTGATCTTGATTTTGTTATTTTGTGATTCCATTGCAGCTGTCGTTCCAAATGTGGACAAATCAGATGCAAGAAACCTTGAATTCTAAGAAGCACGGTGATGCTGCTTTCCGAGCCAAGGATTTCTTTACTGCCATCGACTGTTATACACAGGTTAGACCATCTAAAATATGTTCGTTGTCTTGATGACTAAAAGTTGGCTGCTAGCATTTATTGGAAGACTTCACTAAATTCCTCTTAAACTGTTCTGTAAAAGCGTAAAAATGAAATGTCTCATTAAGTATTCGAGCTATTCTCGAGGTGCTACTGTTAGAAGAAGATTCTTTTATTGAACGAGAAAATGAGGGCTTACTTGCTATTCTGTTTAATATAGTTCATTGATGGAGGAACCATGGTATCACCAACTGTATATGCCAGGCGCTGCTTGTGCTATCTGATGGGCGACATGCCACAAGAGGCTGTAGATGATGCAATGCAAGCTCAGGTGATTTTCCCCGAGTGGCCAACAGCCTTTTACCTCCAAGCTGCTGGCCTCTTTATCCTCGGGATCGAGAATGATGCCCAAGAAGCTCTTAAGGAAGCCACAAAATTGGAAGCAAAGAGGAGCAAAAATTGAAAGTGTATAGATTTGTATTTCTTGATTTTTATTGTCTTAAGTTTCTTGTATTTACCTACAAAAGCAACACTAAAGGCTTAAGAACAGAATTGGTTGTTGATGTTAATATTCTATTTTTGTTCTTTCCTTATTGGAAGAAGATATTCACATTTTGGGAAAGATGATAAATGATTCTTAGATGCACTTTCCATTCCCCATTGTTCATTTTGATCAAGTTATAATGGAATAGGAGTTACTGTTTGATTCCTGCTTTCTGTTGACTACTATTACAGTGCATCCTTTTCTTTGATAAGTAGGCATTCAGAAGGATTACTACAAGCCATTACATTGGAAATACTTTTTAATCAATTACATGGTGAGAAAAAATGAAATTCCAAATTCGATACACCCTTTTCTGTACCAAATTTGGAGCTTTGATGCAAATCATAATCTCAATGACACAACTAACATTTAATTACATGCTTCAAGATACATAATGTTACAGAAAACTCAACATGGTGAATCAACACCTTATCTAGACGAAACACTAAGGAGTGAGGTAGATAGTGAAGTGGGTAATTAAACTACACCATCAGTTGTATGTTGATCCACACGAGGAAGAGTCTCTATGATGACATATCCTTCAGCATTCTCATGCTTGCCAGTCCCCCAAATGAGAGAGATTAGTTTGGCTGTCCTATGCAGTCAGGCCTGAAGTGTGGCTGGTGTGAACCACCAAGAATGTCATGCTTGAAGGAGAACATGGTATGGTCAGGTACATGAGCTGGAAGCTGCCCGGTTGGTCGTTCCCACCATTTACTACATTGTTACTCCCTATATTTTGGAGGGTGTTAGCTTGCTGTTGACAATTGAGGCCTATGAGGAATGGGATACTTTTGTTGTTTAGAGTCTTGTTATTGGTGTTCACAAGAACTCCACCACTGATTGTGCTTGGAGAAAGGAAAATGTTTAACATCACAATTGGCTTAAACAATGGTGTGAACCACCAAGAATGTCATGCTTGAAGAAGGAGAACATGGTATGGTCTGGGACAGGATTTGCCACTGTCTGCACCAATGTAGCAGCTACTGCAATCCCACCTGATGTTGCAGTGGCCTCTCCTGGTGTTGGAATAAGAGGACCAGCTACAGCTGCTGCATTGTGGACGGGCTGCCCTAGGTTTTTAAGGTCAGCAGGAGGAGCCACTTAGGCAGCAGGAGTAATAACAGGGGCTGTATCTGATTCAGGGTTGTGACACATGGTTGCACTGGTCAGTTTTGGGCTGGAGATTGACGGTTGACTGAGCGTGCTTTGGCAGTTGGTAAATCTGCTGGTGGGGCTACTGTTGAAGTAGGGTGCCATGTTGGAATAAGGAGCGGTGACAATAGCAGGTAAGTGGCTACTTGAAATTGTGGCAACTGTGACAAGCATTGAAGCCAGAACAGGCTCGCTTGTTCTTGATGAGTTTGGACAATGAGCTCACTTCATCAAGGATTCTTGCTGGGCAGGCAGAGCAAAGTGTGAGGGCTAGCAGCGAAACGCAGCAGCCGACTTGCAGTGTTTTAGAGTTGAGTTGGGAAAGTGGCCCTGAGGCTTCCGTTTAATGGTAAAAGCTAACTTGTGTGGTGTAGATGAATTGTGCAACCTCAATTATTATTAAGGATGCATGCTATCTACTAGGAGCAAAGAGGAGCCAAGCGGGGGAGCCGGGCTCAACGTCTTTCATATCGAGCCATTGAAGCAGCGCGTCGTGCTATAATCGGGCACTTCCATCGTGCTATGAGCGGACAATTCCGGCCTCCCCTAAGGGGGGCCCCGGGCTGCGGAGGGTTCTGGGGCGAAATCTACTGCTGCAGAAAAAGAAGATTTGTTGCAATGTAGCTCCATAAGAACCATAAATAGAAACACGTGAAATATCTCACTAGCACATGTTTTGACCACTCTAGTGGTACTAACTACCCCTCACTAACAAATGCATCGAGTACATGTGCCACGAATGTATAGGCAGATGAGAAAAAATCATCTAAGTCTTTTTCTTCTACACTAGGATTACAAACAAAGACATAGTTGTCCCACTTCGATTACCACTATGTCACCTTGAGTATTAACTCCCGTTTGAATATAGTTTTTGGAAGCAATTTTTGGGCCAAAAAGTGTTTGTTTATGCTTTTTGAACAAAACTTGTCCCAAAAACTGGTATTGAGCTGCTCTTTTGAACCAAAAAATTTGTTCCCAAAAAGTATGGCCAAACACTTTTTCATTTTCATATCAAACTTCACCCAAAAAATGTTTCCAAAAAATATTTGGGAATCTATGTCCAAACGCTAGCTAAGTATATGGCTGTCATTTTCTTTTTTATAAATTGGTAAAAGGTGTACGGTTGTCTTAAACGATGAATCTTCATAATTCACTAACAGATCTGGCTTATAAATTATGTCAAATTGATCTGTTATTGGACTTGACATATCTGTATAGAAAGGGTATAATACGCGTGTGGGTAAAAAGTACTTGAACACCCCATATCAGATACGAACTTGTAAACATGTTCACAACCTAATGCTGCATACTGTCGATTGAAGACAATATATAGAATTAAAATCAGAGGAAATAAGATGAAAAAGATATCTGCATCAAGTGTGACATACTGCAGCATCTGGCCAAAAGCTGCGATCACAGTGAAATTGATTTATTGTAACACAAAAAGCATAAATTGAGTCATTACACATTGCTTCAGATCATCTTTTCTCTCAAAGAGGGTGAAAAAGAGGTAGATTCCCAAATATTAGTAATATCTATTCAAGATGCCAAACTCTTTAAGAACTAAAGAAAAGCATTCCTTCCTATTTTCCCTGATAGATTTACTCAAACACCATGCAGTAGAACAACCGAAAAATGTTACATGGGTCGAGTGTTTCCAAGAAGCTGGCCCACTAGGTTAGTTGTCTGCAAGAAAAAAGAAAAAGAAGTATTAATGGCGTTTGCCGTTGGTCTTGAAGGAAAATAATGTATAAACTGAACTAAATAGCTTGACGTTTCAGGAGCATAGATACCAACTAATCCATAAAGACTTTGGTAACTGTCTAATTTTGACTGGAATCAGTGGAATGAAAGAGATGTAATGATCATCAGCGCATCACATCACCTATAATTGAATCTCGTGTGGAGGGGCTAAAGAGTAGGTCAAACAAATGGTACACCAACAAAGATTATATACCCTGATGTCTCTCGTAATGTACAGTAAACCGGCACATATCTCTCCCTTTTAATCCGTTCATTCCCTTAAGCAATTATGAAGACATAAAAATCCAAATATCTTATGAAAGATAAATTGTTTAGTTTTTGATGAAATGGATTTTCACAGAAGAATACCTAATTACCGATGATTGTTACAGCGAACCTCAACTTATTCGGGTTGGAGGCTATATTAATTGAAATCATTAAACCATGCACACATTTCACATTCAGAATGAACATTATGCAGTACAAACTCCATGATTACCGAAATTTCCATGCAAAACGTAAAGAGTAACTTACATACATATAATATAAGCATATATGCATGTTATGTGAAATAACATAACACAAATCTGTGTTTACTTATTATGTGGTACCAGGTCAAGTTCAAGCATTAACAAGTGATGATCCAAACACGTGATTTACCTGCCAATACTTCGCAACACATCTGTCAATACACGAATTTTCACCCATGTTCAACTCCGAGTCCTTGTACCTGAAATGCAATTTATAAGTGCATTGTCAGCCAGCAAATTTGTTCTGACAAAATGATGCACAAAACTCATATTAGGCCTGAAGCATAAGAAGAATGAGTAACATACTTGTTCTCGACGCATTTGCTGAAACATGTATGCGTAAGCCTGAATCAACAGTTTCAAAACAACAAACAGCAAGTAAGAATTTAGAGAAGTAGGAGGGGTGAGAAATACGAACTAGAGACTAGAGAGTTAGAGTCCAGCAAGTCAAAACAAAAATTAAAAAAAAAAATACTACTCTCATGCAGAGAAAATTTCTGTTTTCAAACATCATATAAAGACTTATGCGATATATCATATACACTAGTTTATTGTATCCCCCAGCACCTTCTTAGGTACTTGATTGGGGCATGTTAACACATTTAAAGAATTAAAATAAACAAAATAAGCGGCTATTCCATAACAGTGTGTCATACAAATTGGTTTACACAAATCAACATGGTAGAAAGATCCTACGTTCTAATTTAGCACCACTCATCAACAAAATATTTTTGTGTGCTCGCCTTGTGAAAAAGAGTTTGGTCACACGTGAAGTTAAGGGGTGTGTAGAAAACTCAAAATAAGTAAACAAAATGTCCCCCCCCCCCCCCCCCCCTCTAAGTTAGAGGTGGTTTACAGAACAGCAGGTCTTCTTCCGCCCCTTTATATCTCAGATTATTTTATGTCCAAAAGACAAACAACATCAATACCAGTTCAACCAAAATGTTAGTAGTAAAAGATTATGTATAACAAAGTATCAGTATACAACAGTGTAGCAGTTACTAAAGTTCAGGAGCGGTCATAGCCACTAAACTACAGGTACCAGTATGCCATGGAACATGGATATATTATGTGAAAAATCACCATACTCTGAGCAAATATTATAACCGTTGTTACAAATCGTTGCATGTCTTCTCATAATATATCGCATCGTAGTGTAGGTTTGGATAGATTGTATCATTTCCCGTCGTTTCATAATACCACACACTAGCAATCTTAAGAATTTGCTCATAACGTTATGAAAAATAACATTACAAGAAAAAAAGTAGGGAACGGGGTAGAGTTGGTAGGTAAAGGGTAAATGGGATTATTAAACAATAAGGGCAAGATAAGAAAGAAAAGAAGTAACAGAAGCAATCACACCAAATCTGTTCAATACATAAAGTGACACTTTTCATCGTTATGTCATGCCGGATTTAAAATACAATACAGTAAAATCAGGAACAGTCAAAAAACACATTGTATCTAAAGTAACAATACCGCACAATACAATAGGTAACAACATCAAAACAAGTTGTAAGTACAATGCCAAGAACTTTAAAGGTTGAACCCATCAAGTTTAAATCCTTGATCCATCTCTAACTTATTTTATGTAAATTACAAGTGTAAAACTTCAAGGTACAATTCCACAAATTGAGTAATCATCCTTATATTTGCTACTCTAAGCAAAATCAAGCAGATGGGTACACTTCAAAACATTCAGGAAAGCTAAAAGATACCTACTTTCTGTATTTCGTCATCTATATATGCGAAAAAAACACTAAAATTTGAGCGAATATTATAAATTGAATCCATAATTTCATAACTCCATTAAGTCCAGTATCAAGAACATTAAAGATTGAGCTCATCAAGTTTAATTCTGGATTCGCCTCTAACTTAGTTCAAGTCAATTACAAGCATAAAGCATAAATCTACAATTCCACAAATTGACTAATGAACAACATACCCATTGTGGTCTCACGAGTGGGGTCTGAGAAATTGACTAATCATCCTTATATTTTCTACTAAGCAAAATCAAGCAGATGGGTTTACTTCAAAACATTCAAGAAAGTTAAACGATACCTATTTGATGTTCTTTGTCACGGACCATGGATACATATGTGAAAAATCACTAAAACTTGAGAAAATATTATAATCTGAATCCATAACTTCAAAGTACATTACGTCTAGTGCCAAGAACTTTAAGTGTCGACCCAATCAAGTTTAAATCTTGGATCCGCCTCTGAGGATCTGACTTAGTTCAGGTAAATACAAAATGACTACTCATCCTTATATAATATGCTAGTTTAAGCAAACTCAAGCAAAAGGGTACACTTTAAAATCATTCAAGAAAGCTAAAAGATACCTACTTGTTAAACAAAATTTGAGAAAAAAAAATTATAATCTGAATACATAATTTCAAAAGTCCCTTACATCTAGTGCCAAGAAGTTTGATGTCAACACAATGAAGTTTAAATCTTGGATCCGCCTCTAACATAATTCAAGTAAATACAAAATGACTACTCATCCTATGCTTGTTTAAGCAAAACCAAGCAAAAGGGTACATTTCAAAACATTCAAGAAAGCTAAATAGATACCTACTTGTTAAACAACTCCACTCTATACTCCATCTCTTTCTCTGCCATGGAGAAAATCTGCTCAAAAAAAAAACCCCACAATTTTATTACAAAAAAATTACACTAATAGATAAAAAATAGACACCATTTAAGTGAAAAAATAAAAATAAAAACCTGTTCTCTTTCTAAGTCTGAAGGAGCAGCCATTAGAACTGAAAGAATAAAGAAATATTAGATATATGTTAAAAAAAAGGACAGCCCAGTACACGAAAGGCAGGTCCCGCGAAGGGCTGCACCCCATAACAATGGCTGGTTTCACGGCTCGAACCAAAGAATAGATATATGTAATAAATGAAAACCCAACAAAATAATATGAAGTTTAAGAGAAATTTACATACCTTTAATATGTTGGAATAAAGAAAATATTGAAAGGTCTAAAGCCGAGAAGAAGAATGAGAGGCGCAAGAATTGAAAGGGAGAGTGTGATGAGGGTTTTGATAAAAACTAGTGCTACTGATACACGTCAACTATTTGCTAGGCTTTTGCTTTTTCGTATTTTAGTATACCATATTTTATAAATTCGATTAATTTAGATTCGTGTTAAATAATATTAAATAAAAATTTCTTTATTCTTATAGCTCCAGTTGTGAGAGTTTTTGTTGAGCAACCAAACTTGTTATTAAACTTAAAACTCTCGTTGTTTTGAAAGCAACAATATAATCTTACTTGAAGAGTATTGTATTTTTCTTTGATTGAAATTTGTTGAGATACCTCTAAAAAAAATAGTTCTAATATACACATTTTAGTTTATAGAACTATTTAGTTTTTTTTTTTATTTAAGTTATTTCAAAAGATATTAATGTGCAATTCACATTGATTAGTAGAAACATTACCCTCATACATTGATATTTCTATCGTTGCACTTTATTACTCCCTCAGTCTTATTTTAAGTGTCTGAGTTTGACTAGGCACGAAGTTTAAGAAAATGAAAAAAAAATCTTGTGGATAGGATGTTCACGGTTCGGTTTGGTTGGTTAAAACCATAACTAAACCAAACCAAATAAAAATTATATCCATTAGTTTGGTTATTGTCGATTTGGTTCGATTTATCGAGTTTTGAGAAACAAAATAACAATGACGATAAAAGAATGATAAAAGAACTTTTTCTGAAAAAAATGAATGATAATAAATTTTTTCGTAAAAACAAACGATAAAGAGATTTCCAAGTATGTTATTAATCTAAAATTTTGCAACTTGAAATTCTAACCTAACTATACCTAAAATATTGCCTCTTACCACTAGAGCAAATCCTAGAACAATTAAAAATAATTATTTTAGGACAAAAGAAAGAATTAAAATATACTTATATTTAAACAATGTTTCTGCATTTGGTATGTCATGACTCAAATATCAAGTTGAACATGCAAGGGTTACTGAAAAAATGATGTCAAAACTAGAATTTTCTTTGCCTTTAGACTTTATCAGTGAGTCTGATTTTTGACATAAATTAATACAGTATAACTTTAAGTTTATTGAATGTGTAGGGCTCCTTTGACTTGTAAATGGGTTGGTTTCTTTTTAGAATGGACTTAAAAGTTAGTCACTCCTTTGGTTAAATGAGTTGGTTTATTGTTAAAATGGACTTAAAAGTTAGCAAAAAAAGTAAAATCTAATAAGTCTAACATCTAACCTACCACAATTTTTATTGAAAATGTATAAAATACTTAAATTACATTATAAAAATTATTGTATTAATATATATAATTTATCGGTTTGGTTCGGTTTTTCTTCGATTATTTTTCATGAAACCAAACAAACCAAATAATGTCAGTTTTTAAAATTTGAAAACCAGTTTTTAAGAACATATCAGTTATTTTAGTCGGTTTGGTTTGATTTAGATTTGGATCAATTTTAACCAAACCATGAACACCCCTACCTATGGTTTAAAAAAAAAAAGTACGGTAATGTGAGCCAGTGCCTTTAAATCTTGTGGTAAACAATAAAGGGGTTTTTACAAATATACAAATTTCCACCCTTAATTACAGAAAAATAGCAATATTTTTCTAATTACAAGACATAACAATATTTTTTAGCACATTTTTACAATAATCAAAACATCTCATTTTGATAATTACACTTACACCACACTCTCCTACAAACCCTAAAACACTTTCTCCATTTTTCCCAAACCAAATCAGCCACCACCACCATCACCCCCCACCCCACAACCACCGATCCAAACAGAAACAGATCCTCCACCCACCCCTAACACAAACCATTGCCCCCACCCCCATCACCCCAACCCCAAATCCAAGTCAAGCAGTAACGGAACTTCAACCCAGAAGCTGCGACTGTTCTGATTCCGATTGTTCCAATTCCAATAAGGGAGAAACGGGAAAGGACATTGGCGGAGAGCATCCATTGTCGCTGTAGTATTCGGGTGCTCCGATCTCGACTGCTCCGATTTTGAACTGGTTGTTTGCTACACGTACAGGGATCTAGATCTGATGTTCTGATGACGTAGACGGTCGCAAAATCCAATATAACTTTTAAGGAAGAAATTGGCTACTGATTTTAGATCTTAACTTGAAATTGGTTCACAGTCGCTGCAGCATCATCAAATCCAGGTTTGGATCCGATTTGAATCAGATTTGGGGTGGGTCTAATTTTTCATATATTTTGATCTAACAAAGGAGAAACTCACTTTAAAACGTTGTTGAAACGGTCTAAAACGGAGTTGAAACCATCTGAAACGGTATTGAAACATAATGATCCAGTTTGAAACAGAGTTGAAACGGTCTGAAACAGTGATGAAACAGTCTGAAACGGTATTGAAACACTATAATACAGTCTGAAACGGTATTGAAACAGTCTAAAAAGACATTGAAACAATATGATACAGTCTCAAAACGGCATTGAAACACTATGATACAGTCTGAAACAGAGTTGAATAGTCTGAAACGGTGATGAAACAATATGATACAGTCTGAAACCGCTTATGAAAACTTCCGAAATAAAATATAAAAAATAATATGAAATAATGCTAAAAAGGTGAAAATAGCTTAGAAGCAGTGAGAAACAATGCACAAACAGGATGAAACAATGCTGAAACAGTCAAGAAACAGCTTGATACAGTCGAGAAATACTTAGATATTGTGTTGAAATAATCTGAAACAGTACTGAAACATCGTGAGATACAGTTAGATACAGTACAGAAACTGTTAGATACAGTGCTGCAGAAACAGTAGAAATGGTGCAGGATCTGTTAGATACATTGCTGCAAAAACAGTTGAAACGATGCAGAAACAATATAGAAATAGTTAGATACGGTGCAAATATAGTGAGATACGGAAGATATTACGAGATAGGAGGTGGTTGGTAGTTGAGAAACATCGAGATACGGTGAGATACAACGAAATACAGTAAGGATGCGATGAGGAAAAGTGAAACTGGGAGATATAGGAGGAATAAAAGTGAAATTGGGGGAAATGGTGGGAGGAAAAGTGAAATATGGGGAAATGGGAGGAGCAAAAGTGATAGTGGGGGAAATAGGAGGAAGAATGTAAGTTTGGTATGTTATAGAAAATATTGCTATGTTTTTGCTATATTTGTAATTAATTTGTGTTTTCTTCTATATAGTGTTATTTTGCGAAAATGTTGTTATATTTGGTAATTAAGTTCTAAAAATTGTACTTTTGTGTAAAAATTCCAAAAATAAATCTTGGAATTTAAGAGTTATCAAATATGAAAAGAGTCACTCTTTTTGGGACAAACTAAAAAAGAACGGTAGAACTTAAATTGGAATAGAGGGAGTATTGCATTTTCTTTCTGTTTTCCCCCTACCTTTCCCGAACCCAATTTCAAAACTGTTTTTCTTGAGTTGAGGATTTATCGAAAACAACTTCTCTACTTCACACTCGATAGAGTATGTTGTTATATTACCCTTGTAATTTTTTCAGGTTGGACAAAAGTATATATGTATATGTGCGATTAATTTCAAATTTTCACCGGGTATATCACATTAAAAGAGGAATCTCATCAAAAACTTGAAATTTAAGGCTATTTTGATACAAATTCCTTAGGACCAAACTTAAACAGTGCAGTAAAATCATCTTATCCGTGCAAATATCCCATTTTGATAAGTGCATGTGTTTTACTTTGCGCTAATTATAAATATATAAAACCCTAACACCAAAATTACAAAAAATAATAATATTATCCCACTTTACAAAAAATACCAATATTTTTTACACATTATATACAAAACTAACAAATTAGGGTTTGTTCCTCCTTCTTCCTACTGCCTCCTCCCAGTGCTACCACCCCAGTCGGCACCGCCGGCCGCCACCGACCACCCCGCCGATTTTTTTTTTTTTTTGAATTTAAAAAATGAAACACACATATATACATTGATTTCTCTTTGAAAATACACTTGCAATATACATATAAACAAAAAATACATGTAAATACAAAAAAAAAAATATATTTGACATACACTAGACACACACATACATACAAGGATTTACGGATCTACAACTTAAAACATACAAATTTATGTACGCCACACATACACTTGACATATACACAAAAGCATATACAAAAATACAATAGATGCTCAGATATACACGTTCATACAGTGATATACAAATACATACACTTGTGCATTGTAAAGATATTCATGTTCATACACAAATATACAGATCCATACACCATGTAAACCAAGACATATACTTTGGTTTGCCTTCAAACAACCACCACAAACCACCAAGACGTCTTCAATCAACCACCACAAACCACCAAGACATACATATACACGGTTATACAAATGTATACAAGTATATGCACATGCAAAAATAATAAAAAATACAAAAGAGAAGGAGAAGAAGCAGATCGGAGCTCCGGTAACCTCCACCGAAGCATCCACGTAGCAACAACAACAACAGACCCACACTCGAAGCAAATACGAGCAGCGAGAATCGAAAGCAACAAGAAAACGAACATATCGAAAAAAAATGCAGCAACTACAGTGAAAACAGAGCTGTAAATTGACAATGGAGCAACATATCTGCGTCGGGGAGGTGGTGCTCCAACGGTGGCAAGTGGGTGGAGGAAGGGGTGGAGAAAGAGAGAGAAAAAAATTATGGTTTAAGTGTTAGAGAGAGGAGAAAATGTGTAAATGGTATGTTTTGTAATAAACATACAAATATCAGTATATTTTGTAATTTCTTAATAATATCGTTATATTTTATAATTTTGATGCTCAGTGCGTCAAATAGCGTAAAAATATCTTTTACTTTTAACATTTGATTAAATGAGACTATATATATATATATATATATATATATATAACATTACAACTTGATCTGATTGACTGGGAATTACTTTTACAAAAAGTTATACTTAGTAAGTACTAAAGAATATGGCAAACTTGCACAAGTTTAGAATGTTGTGCCAAGTGTTCCAAGTTTAAGTGCATCACAATTCACAAATCCATGATATTAGCTGATCGGATTATGTTAACTCACAAAATGCTTGAATTATGCTAGGTAGTCGATTGATGTAGTTTATAAAGTAAAAAATAGCTATATTCTTCCCTTTTCGTTTTTGTACCGCCCCCCATGTGATCTATTTTAGGAGAAACGCACCCTACTAAGATTTTTCCAATCACAAGTAATAATATACAGAGCTCTAGGCTGGAATTCAGTCTGAATGTTGAACTAGTATTGTCAACTAAAGTTTCATTCAGAAGTCCTCTTATAACTTGTCTTGTTTGTCTTTCACACCTCACTTCTCCAGAACCAAACAAGAGAACAGTATGAAGAAATGCATGAATCAACAACCCAAATTTGGATTAAAATGGGTCAGTTTAAACATGGAACATAATAAACTAAAACTGTGGCCATTTTCAGGAGATCATAGGGCAAAATAGTTGATGAATCAAGATGACACACTTACAAATTTCTAAATCTAGATGTAGACAGATATTTATTGCCCTGAAGGTAGATATATCGCCAAAGCTAGTCAGTAAAAACGTGTTATACGTTTACCACCATAGGCCTTCAGTTGCCTTAACTGCTTTCTATTTTCATGGCACAACGGCTCTTTACTACACTACTTATGATGGGATGTTAAAGTGGAACAGCCAAGAGATGACAAAGGCGAATACCATACAAGCTAAGAGGAAATTCAAGAACCGATGGCCATTCAAACAAGTTCGACTCTCTGAGGTGGCTGATACTGGTGCAGCAACTGCATTTGTAGTCAACGCGTTTGATTCATTTGTTTGCTGTGCTGACTCTACATCATTTGGACCGACAACGTTGCGTGCAAGAGAATTGCATATTTCACAAGTCCTGGAAAAACAACTTCAAATGTTTAAAGGGCCAGAAAATAACAATATTGCTCAAATGCAGGTATCAGACAATTCATTTTGCCGGAGGAGAAAAAGAATCATAAACAAGCAGGTCATAGTCAAATCTCAATTATTAATTTGCAACCTTATTGAGGAGGAATGGCAAGCAAAACAACACTAGTATGAACGTAACAGACTAACCCTTGTGATGACAATGAGTTAATGGCCATCAGGTTATGAGAGAAGGCAATGGTGCTATTATGTGGAATTGGACAGATCTCCAAAGATATTCTCTGTAACTAGATTTCTTTTTGAAGGTGGGCGTTGGGGGTGGAGGGGACTTGGGGTTTATGTAGAATATTTATGAATTAATTAAACAAGTTATGATACAAAATACAAGGTACTACAACAACAACAACAACAACATACCCAGTTTATTCCACAAGTGGGGTCTGGGGAGGGTGAGATGTACGCAGACCTTACCCCCACCAAGGTGGAGAGGCTGTTTCCGATAGACCCTCGGCTAGGATGATACAAGATACAAGGTATTAACAGTAAAGCAGCTCCTACCCCATGTCTTTAACATGAGTGCTACTTCCTACCTGTTCTTCAGATCCTCTCCTAACCCCATGCGGTTGTGCCCCCCAGCACAAGCATGCAAGGGGGTAGCTCGCACACTCAGAAAGAGGCCAAAGAGAGAGAAACTGTTAATAGCACCTTATGATTATCTGTTAGAGATTGCATTTGACTGTCAATGGTCCAGGAAAACTAACAAATCAAAGGTCAGTTATGTGGTTTCCAACAATGAACTATCAAATCCCAGTGTTATCTCCAACATGATATATCCAAGAGGTCCAAGGCAGGATAAGATAGTTTCTTGTCCAAATTCATATAGCACATTTACAAGATCTTCTTATAAGCAAGGTAAGTATTCCTCACATTCACAAGCTATTTCTTCTGATAATAATAACAGATTTGTGTGCTTTTAATCCTTTTCAATGACTTGGTAATTTTCAGAGTGAAAGGATGGATTTAAGTAGGAAAAGGGGCAGATTGTATTCAAATCAAGCAAGCCTGAGACATGTGTTTGATGTTGCCTAAACAATTGCAGTATTCTTGCAGGCAAAATTTGAGCTGCAAAAGTTGAGGACTACACACCAAATTCTGCTGACTCTCCTGCAGATATTTAGGATTCTGTTTTTCTTTCTCTTGAAAGTATATTGGCTTATCATCAAGTTCACATCAAAATGTTTAGTTTAAGGTAGGATTGTTTAGTTGTTACAAACTTCATTCATTTAGGCAAGCATTCTTGATCAACATAACTAAAACTTTTCCAATTCAGTTTACTTGCCTTTGCAGTTAAAATAACAATATTTTTGCAATTTATTGGTCTGTCAAATACTTTAATGACTTTGGAAAAGCCGCATACATCACATATTCATTTTTTTTCCAAATCTCAGCCCCTAAATATGTTATTCTTTTGATCTCCACCACATAATGTTACTATACTCTTTCTCACTAAGTCTTCATATAAGTTCCAGCATCTAAATTTATGCGTCTTCCATGGACCTTGAAATTTTGTTTTCAAACCGTTTCCTTTCCAATGAGATCACACAGTTGTACTAATACCCAAGATGCACATCATGGAGGTGCTAGTGTGCACTTGTTAAAATATCAAATGACTATGTTTCTACTTGAAAATGACACTAGAATCTTGAATTTGCATACATGATATGTCACTCTCAAAGAATAGATAAAACAAAGTAAAGATCTGGTATCTAAATAATAGAATATACAGAGTGGAAGACAGCAAATCATTATCATTTGAGGGAAGAAATTAAAGTAATTACTTTATCCACTAAGGTCAAATCTCCACTTTGATAAAGAAAAGTGCATATCAAATATCAGGAGGAGCTTAGAACTAAAGATCATTAAAGGGCATGGTAGGAAGAATTGTTGGTGTAATTAAAAATCCTAATTATACTTGTCAAGTTACCATTGCTTTAGACTTTAGTCTCTTACTTTTCATTTTATTTATTCCCTTTAGATTCTTCAATTAGCTTTTTCTTCTTTTTCCCCCATAAAATGCAACATGATATCTCTTTCCCAAGAAAACAGACACCAAAGACTAAACTTTTACGTTACCCTACCAAAAAAGGTTATTCTGACAGATCATGTACTACCAATTTAGAACAAAATATCCAACACTTCCAACAGAAGAATCACCAAATCATTTTCAATGCAACCATTAAGTGCAAAAGAATCTATGACAAAAGAGAAGCCATAGAAGGAAATATGCAGAGCAGAGCAACTTTTTTATATAATTGTGGTGTCCGGACCAGCTTGCATGCACCACGACTATTGCACCTGGTACCTGTTGGCTTGCTTCTACCTCCTATTAGCACAGGTACCAGCTAACTCTGCTCACTTAGGCTTTAGGTCGATGGGAAGAAAAGCCTCCCCAGGGATTTGGACTTGAGACATCATGATGCTCCTCCTACTTCACTAACGCCACACGCTAGGGGGTCACAGAGCAACTACTACTTGAAGACCAGTGAATTAGACAACAATTTGGTTACAGATGACAACATTACCACTTACGCATTCAGATTGATCATATAGGCAATGTAATATATCAAATTTCATATATCATATTAAGATCAAGTTAAAAGAGAGAATTTAGAAAGTAAATTAAGGATTTGCTCTACTCACTTATTTCCTTTGATTTTGAACCATGCTTCAGCACAATGTTTATGAGCAGCAGCCAAATCATCTTTGCAAGAACATCCCAATTCAATAGCAATACCAGATTCAGGACCAGAGCTAATCAAACTCAGATGACAAATTCTACAATCTCTTTCAATTTTCTCTACATGCAATTTAGTATCACCAACTCCATTTTCTAAGTCCACTGAACCATCATCAGATTCAGCCACAGATGAAACTCTTCTTGACTCCATAGCCTCACCTATTTCAGACTCAGTAGCACAAGCAAAACTATAACCATCATAATTTGAACCATCAGCTGTGGAATAAAACTGAGAATAACAAGAACCCTCATCACCCTCAGAGAAACATACACTACCCTCTTCACTACTACCACTACCGGAGCACCGGCGACTGTGGCCACCGGTGCCGGTGCCAGCCTCTAAATCCACATCAGACATATCTACTCTTGCCATTTCAACAATACAGAATCAAGAAAACAAATTTTTTTCAGTAAAAAAGATTGCACTAACACCTCCAAAATCTAAACTTTGAAGTATTTCAACTTCCAGGATTCAATTTTTTGCCATTTTCAACAATCCATTAACAAGAAAATGCTTTTTTACAGCAAAAATGAAAGCATTAACAATATCAAAGTTAAAACCTTTGTAGTATTTCAACTTCCAAGTTTCAATTTTTCACCATTTGCAACAACACATTAACAAGATAAATGCTTTTCCTAGCAAAAAGATAGCATTAACACTATCAAAATTGAAACATTTAAGAATTTCAACTTCCAAGATTCAATTTTTTTTATCATTTTCAACAACCCATTTACAAGAAAATGCACATTAACACCTTCAAAATCGAAACTTTGGAAAAACCCAACTTCCAAAATTCACTCTTTTTTTGTTTTCAATACTTTTTTTTACCAAAGGAATATCATTAACACCTACAAAATTGAAAATTTAGCAGAACCCAACTTCTAAAATTCAATCTTTTTTTTTGTTTTTGTTTTTTAACACACAACACACACAATAGTGGTGCATGAGTTAAGGCTCCAATGCCTTACTTTTGGCTCTATTAATATGAATTTTTTTAAGGAAATGGGAGATGGATTAGGTGACCCATTAACTTCCTATTTAGCACCAAAGCAAAAGAAAAGAAAGAGAAAACAAAGTTGTGAAATTATGGTAAATGTATGGAAAATGATGAGAAGAGAAAGAGAGAGAGAGAGCAGGGTTTAAGGAGGAAAAGAACAAGAATGTAACAGTGAGAAGCTCATGGTTCTGTTACACTTTGTTTGGATAGTTGTTACATACAGTATGATACTCTATTGTTTATGTTCGGGGAGCGTTGAAGCAACTAGTATTACAGACTCACATATTCGAGTCGTGAAATAATTAATGATATTTGAAAGCGAACCTTTAAGTAGAATGACAAAAAAAAAAAAACGTTTTGAATAGGCTGTCTATGTCACATTCTTTGGAATGCGATCTTTTTCGAATTCTACGTGAAAGCCGACACATTTAGTAGTATTAAATAAAATCTTTAATATGATTTTTGTCGATACAATTGAATTGATTGTGAGTCTGTTTGGGTGAGCTTAAACGAGACTTATAAGCTTATAAACTCATTAGTAAATATTATAATTCAAAAATTTATGTGCTCATAATTCTTTATGTGCTTAAAAAAAAGATAAAAATGAGAAGTTAGCTAACTTCTACTAACTTATTAAAAAGTGTCTTATAAACTGCTTAAAATAAGCTCACCAAATCGGGCTCTTTATTATGTTAAAAAAAAAAAATAATATTTAAAGTAGACTACAAAGGTAGAATTAATTGAAAAATATATAGAGTTAGATGTGTGACAGACTTACTGAGGAAATGGTCCCACATTTTAAAGTACTTCTGTAGAATTGGGAGATAATGATATGATTGTACTGTTGTTGGGTGATGTAAAAGATCTCTGCTTTTATTTCCTTTTTTAGTTAAATTGTACAAAGATTTTTTACAACATTGGCACACCAAAAATATCTAGAGTTAACTTTTTTTATAAAAATTAAGATTTGTAATCTTAATATTATAATTATCTGTAAATATAATCTCATAGTAGAAAACTTTATACAATCATCATATAAGGTAAACTATTTTCTTTCCTTTTTGGAGAAAATATAAAAACTGATTACTAAGATCAATGCACTGATTGTGAGAAAAAAGTTTATAGAGTACTATTTGGTCACTTAATAAGGCAACTGCGTTTAATTCCCTAAACATACGTTAATCATTGTATAACCTTAAAAAGTACTTAAAACATAATCTTCTATAATAAGTTGATATGAAATGAACTGATAGTGTAAGAAATATCACACTGGCAAAGGTCATCCACTTTGGGTTAGTGTCCTAAATTGTTTCGAATTGAAATTTAATATATTCTAAAAAATATTAAAAAAATATCCCGTCATCTTCTACTACAACAACAACATACTCTGTATACCTCACAAGCGGGGTCCTGGAGAGGGTGAGATGTATGCAGACATATTACCTCTATCAAGACTGTTTCCGATAAACCCTCGAATCACGTCATCTTCTACTACAACAACAATATACCCTGTATATTCTACAAATGGGGCCTGGAGAGTGTGAGATGTACGCAGACCTTACCTCCACTAAGGTGAAGAGACTGTTTCGAAAATCCTCGGATCACGTCATCTTCTAGCGACCGAAAATTTTCAAACTAGTAAAGATGGTTTTTGAATGACAAATGGAAAAAAAAAAAATTATGGTCAATTACCCAATGTTGAAGGACTATTTGAGCTATCAACTCAAGTTATAAATCCAAGTAGATCTATGATGGATTCTTTTTTACTTTTGCAGTTTTTAGTTCCACTATTCTGTGTCTATGGTGAAAATGATTGTGGTTGGTGTAATCGTGCAAGAAAATTATAAGCATTCGAGTATAGGTTGCTTTTTCCCTTCTTTAATTTTTTTTTCTCCTGTATAGGAGTTGGTGAATGCACAATGCAGGCAAATGCAATGATAATTTTTACAAAATCATGGCACTTTTTATGTGTGAAACCAAGGGAAAAATCTTCCCCCACTATACATTTGTGTAAATGTTAAACAAAAAATTGGCTAGTTTTTGGTCTAGCTTTTTTTTAAAAAAAAAAAAAAAAAATCATTCAATACACTTCAGCAATGTATTTATAATAGCCAAAATTTACAATTACATTAGGTAAGTATTGACTTGTCATTTGTTAAAATTGACTTGTCATTTACCATAGAAGAAAAGTAAACAATAATTAATTCATTACTTCTATAATGGCAAGTACTATGTGGTGGAGTTGATTTTGCTTAGAACCTAAATTTACGTTAACGTTTTGTTTTTAAAAAGTAAGATTAATGAAATGTCGACTGAAATTATGAGAGATTATCCAGCTATTTCCTACTATATAGTAGTATTATAATAATAACAAGATAAAGACATTTCCCATGCAGTTAATAACCTTGACTGTCTTTTTGTGCTCACCTTAATAAATTGATGGAACTTTAGATAATTGTCTTGTTATAATTATTGGCACTTGATGCCATTGCCCTCTACATTGGATTTTCTCATTAGTACATTATACTATATTTATCAAATTCCATTTTCAGTTAGATTAAGATATTTAAATTGGGTAATGCACAAAACTTTTAACGGTAGGATACGTACAGAACAACCCGATACATAAAACATCTCGCATTCATACAGGGTTTGGAGGAGAGTCTCAGTGAGATAAAATTTAAGAACAATTGTCAGTCCTCTCCAAGTAATAAAATCATATCATACTATTCTAAAAGAGTCATAATTTTTACACTAAAAAATTAATTTAACTTTAAATAAAAAGTCATGAATTATTTGATACAAAAGTAGTATTTTTCATAAATGGGTATATTAAACATTTCTCGTGAATCTGAAAGTGCAGACTTTGAAGGAGGAGGCAGTGAAGAAAATATAAGGTAGTGAAGATGCTACTGTTGCATTGCTACTTTGTTATATTTTGGAATTTAATACTTTATTTATTTTTGTCTGGAAAGAAAAAAAATTTAATCAATAATATATGCAACGTGATTTTAAGATGAGGCAGATAGCTAATAACGAATAGCGATCAACCTAAATTCATTTATGGAGGATGGACAAATTGAATATATAGACCAAAATATGTTATAATAAGTTACATCCAAATACCTTATCAAATATGTGGTGTTTGTATATATATTAGTAGTAACATGAGTAATGTACTGAGTCTTAACTCTTAACTGTGTGAAGATTTTGTCAGATTAAATTGTATGTGTTTTTTTCTTTTTCGTTTTCACTTAATACTAAAGTCTACTAAACAATTACAAGCAGTCTTGAAATTCACCTTTCAAAATTTAAAATATCATAATTAAACACATCATTTAATGGTAAATACAACCAGTAAATAACATATTTTTAATATAATAATAATTTTTTTTACTTTTAAAATTTTAATACTCCTTAGTATGGGGTACACGCGCAATGTGCATACTCAAAACTAGTAAAATTAAAAGGACAAAAAAGAAAAAGGTAGTGTACACATGAGTAATAGCAGAGAAAATTACAGTGTGGAATAAGAGGAGCAGTGGACCAGGGTCTTCAGATTGACGTTTGTTTGTGTGGGGACTTTGCGTGACAAGCAGGAATTACTACTAATATTTGTTACTCATTTGACCGACTAATTTCGATGGTAGTCGCGTAGGTTCATTCTCAAATTCGAATTCAAAATCTTTGATTTAGGGTGATGAGTCACATATATCCTAGCTTATTTTTAAAACTGGTTTCAACGCAATTATTTGAATGCAAGTTGTATAGTGTTCATTCAACATCTAAATATTTCATACTAAGAATTTTTTCACTTCCATATTCAAATTTGATACCTTTGAATAAGGATGGATGAATCAAATCGATCCTACCACATTTTTAAAGGTGTTTTCAATTCAATTCTACCAAAACTTCCATTTTACTAATGCTGTCATATTTTTCCTTTCATTTTACTACTTACACCAGATGGTTACATGATTTTAAAATTTTAAATTAACTTCAAGCCCTCTTTTTCATGTGATATGGTCATTTATTCAAGCCCTTGATCATTTATTGTCGGAATTTAGTTGCACTTTTCATTGATAGTATTGTGTGTGTGTTTTAACTACTCCTACTACCAATTGATAATATAATTTTGTAACTTGAATAACCACTTATTTTAGAAAGTTTAGTTCCAAACCAAATTCATCACTTACTCCACATAGGAGATAGCCGTTTTCCATCACTTTCACATATCCAAGAATGAGTCAAAAGTGCACCAAAGATAGGATTTAAAGAAAGAATAATACAGCAGAGATTTCTTTTTGCTTTGATGGTACCAGTGGATCTTTGTGGTTGTTAAAGAGGAGCCAGTACACAAGATTCTTCCAATTCTTTTCATTTCATTTTTCTCTTTTTATCTTGTTTAATTTGTTCTATTAGTTATTAGTATGTGTTTAAGTCTTTTTCTCTTTCACAAGGGCTGTCTGATAGCAACAACTAATATTTCTCCTACACAAAGTACTTCCTTCACAAGGGCTGTCTGGCTACTTTATTTAGTTTGTTTTTGTGTTCTTTTGTTAGTCATTGCTATAAGAAATATCACTTCCCAGTTCTGAAAATGGATATTGAGCCTAACTTAATTAAAAAACTGGCTCATGAGGTGAAAGTTGTGTTAGACCGTCTCATCCCCTCGACTAACATGAGACATTATAACACCTCAAGTGACTAGATATCTAGAGTATGGACAATATAACTTGAGGCCCATCATTATTAAAGCAAAGACAAGGAACCTTGAGCCTAACTCAATTAACATGGGATTTTATGACAATCATTGTACTGATACCTCCTTTTTGCAATAATTGCTTTAACCTTAAATTTGAAGTGCTAATACAGCAAGTAGCCAGCAACAAGAATCTATAATCTACATACAAATGGCACTGGGACTGAAGTTCCAATAATTGGCCAACCAATGTCCCTACAGAGTCCAGATCAGAACTAGCCATTGTAAATGAGAAGATTCACTCATTACTGAGAGTTGAAGTTCATTGAAAGTCATCCCACAAAGTAAAGTGATGCAGACTACAGAAGACATTAAGCTTAGAGAATTTACCAGAAGCTGTTCATATTCAAGAACTTAAGCTCTGGCAATTTCGTTATGCTATCCGAACCACAGGAAATTACGTTATTAATCACTCTGGAAAATAATTTCCTCGTTGTAAATTACAACAAAGGTTATAAGATAATATTCAAGGGAATCTGAATTCATCTAACTAGGTTAAGAGAAATTCTCTAATACCTCCTCATAAACGAAGGCTGTAATGCATTTACACTCTGTTCATTCTAAGTTTCGCCACTAACTTAACCAGGCACCCAGCTTCTTCTCTTATCCTATAGGCGCGATTGTATACAATGCATATTTTAAATAACCCCACTAAATAAACTAGGCCTCAATATCTTCTATGTCATGGTTGTTGAGGTTGAGACTGCATTCATCATCATTTCCAGTTATATATATAGTTACCCATTTGAAAGGATTAGAATGGTCTGCTTGGCAAGAGAGAGGTACCAGATGTTGCCCTGGTTGTTGGATTGCAGATAACCTCAATGTTGCTGTTCTCCAACCCACTTTTACACCAAGCAACATTACTTATCTCTGTGGCTAATGCGGCCAACTCATGGCTTGAGAAGGATGGAGGCTCAGCATAGTCAACAAACTCAGGTCCCAGCAGTGAACTTCTGTTGTTTTCCTGACTGGCATTGCCACAACAGCCATGGCCGCATTGGTGTGGGACTAATCTGTCAGTGAAACATCCTTCAAGCAATTTGCTTATCCCAAGATCCGGTGCTTGGACAGGAGTTAGCCTTGGAGTTTGTATTTGGGCTTCTGGGACATCCAAAGAACCATATACGCTAAAAGCACTTATACGAGCCACAGGACGGACAAGAGTAGGAGGATCATTTGCTGCATCATTCCGTTGAACTTCTGCTTGACTCTTATCCTCATGGTGATTATTTTTTTGATAAGGATCCTCATGGTGATTATCTTCTTGATTTTCCTGAGAGCTGACATCTTTTCCTTCAATAGCCTTCAAAGAATTAACATCTCCACATGATTGAGTTTCCTCCGATGATGCTTTTGATTTTTCGGCACTAACATCCTCCAGAACATTGCTGGGGTCACTTCTTAACTTACCGTTGTGCCGGCGCCTCAAGGTTGAATTCCAATGATTTTTAATTGCATTATCTGTTCTACCTGGCAA
Source organism: Petunia secreta (assembly GCA_029990175.1). NCBI lineage: Eukaryota > Viridiplantae > Streptophyta > Magnoliopsida > Solanales > Solanaceae > Petunia > Petunia secreta. Next base: position 6,058,341 of record JARKIP010000061.1, read on the forward strand.
AAGCCTTGCAATTGATGCCCATTTGTTCCCATGAATAGCATGGGCCTGAAGAATAAGTCGGTCTTCTTCATCTGCAAAAATGGCGGAATTGTTAGTTTCACTCAGCAGCTACTTATAAAAGCTTGGATCATAATAATAATAGCTTCTCAGAAACGAAAGGTGAAACAACTGAAAATTAAGATGTATATCTAGTCTGATGTCGCACAGCACCATATTATTACATACTGCAGAACTCCACATTTCACGGTAACAGCATTATAACTCTGATCGTTTCGATGCTTAAAGCGATACGAAGTGAGTGGTCCTGCTTTGGATAGATGAAACATAGCAACTTCGAAGACTTCAGACAATAAGGCGGAAAGCAATACATTTAGAAGCTGCCTCTTCTCTGAAAATGACTTTAAAAGATGAAAAAGGAAGTCTACTGGTACAACCTAAAAACTCTTCCTCACACCAGTGCTACTGGCAACCAAACGGGGAACCACTCTTAGTCTCTTGACAATCAGTTTCCTACTTCTGGAGAGTCAGAGTAACAGGCTCATGTGACCAGTCACAGTGGTAAAGATACTTGGACTTGAGTTTGGTCAGATTTGCTCCGGGATATATGTTTCTTATGTGATTTGTATTTTCAGCTTAAACAGAGTTTCAGTTCTTTGAAAGTTGAAAAAAGTACAAAACTTATAATTATCAGGACACAAAAATAGCTGGTGATGACAATATTTGCAGGTTTAACCATCTTTGAGGTTGCACTTTTGCACTTGAGAATATATCACCATTATTCAGATTTTTCATTATCATGTCTCTTGATTTAGGATTTGACACACAGGGTCACTAAAAGACACCCCTGCTATTCCCCTTTAGTCTACACCAGTACCACAGTTAAAAAGCAACGTGGAGCTCTTGTCCAAGGACAAATAGAGGACAAGTAGGATTTTGAGAAGATTTATGCTTGTGCTTATAAATTTAACCACATTAAGAAGAGTTTTATTTGCTTGTACCTTTCAATCACAACATAATACTAAATCTTTTTCCCACTTAGCCCTATGCCTTTCCAATTTCTCCAAAATATGTATCCCTCAAGCAAACCCAATCACAGAATGGAAGTAATATGCTTTTTTACACATCAAAACTGCTTCTGCCGTAGGCGATACTCCACTAGACACAGCTGAAACCTGAATGCCTTTGGACATTGTTAACTTCCTCAAAGTCTGTTTCAACCTTCCCTTCTAGCTCTAGGTAATTAAATTAATCAGTACATAATTTCCCAACCTCAAGTCATCAGAATACTCAACTACTATCAATACTTAGCTCAAACCAAACATCAATACACAACAATATCATAAGTTGAAACTGCATTTCACCTGAATACTCGACTATGGTCAGTAGCTTTATTCAAGAATCCCTAGGTTAAAAGTCCAAACTTTGCTTAAACTAAACATTAAAACACTATAAAATCACGAATGGAAACTGCATTTCGCCTGAATACTCAACTATTGCCAATACATTCTGTTCAAGATTTTATTAACCTAGGTTAAAAATTCAACTTTGCTAGAACTAAACATCAATGCACTACAAAATCACAATTCGAAACTACATTCACCTGAATAGTCAACTATGCTTACAATTTCTGTTCAAGATTCTACTGACCTCAGCTTTAAAATCCAAACTATTTTGACCTCAAGTTTAAAATCCTAACTTAACTCAACCTAAAAACTAGTACACTATAAAATCACAAGTTGAAACTACATTTCACCAGAAAACTCAACCATGGTCAATACCTTATGTTCAAGACTTCATTGACCTCAGCCCTGGGGCTTTGGTTTAGTGGTAAAAACGCAGACCGTGATATGTGAATTAGGCTCATATAATGACTTTGCACACGACTAGTATTTAAGTACAGAAAGTTAGAGGGGTAGGTTCATTATCTACCAAGTTTCCAATAATTTGTGTGTCAGCTAGCCCTCGGAGTTTCTTGGTTATCAAAAAAATATTCATTGACCTTGGTCTCAAAGTCCAATCTTTAATCTTAACCTCAGATTAAAAGCCCAAAACTTTGCCCAAAACGCTAAACTATTGTCAATACCTTCAGCTCAATATGTTACTTCAAACAACAACGACAAACCCAGTATATTCCCACAAGTGGGGTCTGGGGAGGGTGAGGTGCACGCAGACCTTACCCCTACATCGAGTAAAGTAGAGAAGCTCCATGTTACTTGACTCAGTTAAAAATCCAAGCTTTAATTTTGATCTGAGGTTAAAAATCCTAACTCTACTAAAAACTAAACACTAATACACTATAAAATTACAAGTTGAAACTACATTTACCAGAATTCAACCATGGTCAATACCTTCGGTCCAAAACTTCATTGACCTCAGTCTAAAAATCCAAACTTCAATCTTTACCTCAGGTTACAAATCCAAACTTTGCTGAAAACATTAATGCTATACCAAAACCACAAGTAGAAACCACATATCACCAGAATACTTAACTATGATCACTGCCTTCTATTCAGTTCCTTTTTCTTTTTTTTTTGGATAACCAAGATATCCTCCAGGCCTAGTTGCGCAAGGTTCAAATCGGTGGATAATGAGTTCGACCCTCTACCTTTCTCCAATTAAATATCATACTTTTGTGTTCGAACCTGTGACATGCGCCTAATCCACGCATCACAAGTTGTGCTCCTACCACTAGACCAAAAGCTACAACCCTCATTTTGTTTAAAAGAAAAAAAAGAATCCAAACTTTAATCTTGACGCACATAAAAACTCAAACTTTACTACACTTAAGCATCAATGCTGCACAAAAACACAAGTAAAACTAAAACCCTTTTCCCAAATAATCACAAAATGGTTAAAAATTGAAAGTTAGCCTTAAAAGGGTTTGCATTTAACAGCAGGATCAAGCTATATGAATCCTTACTACCTATGTTAGTCCATTCAAACCCATCTCATGCTAACTCGAAACATTAATTTTATACAAGAATCACAAGTAGTAACTACATTTCACCAAATTTTACTTCCCTCAATTTGAAAATCCAAACTTTAATCTTGAACCATATGGTGTCCGAGAAAACTTGAGCGCACCTCGACTAATTCCACGAGATACCAACTGCCCCACTAACACAAGTGTCGGTAACTCTGTCCACCAAGACTCGAACATATAACAAAAACATAACCTTATAACCAAATAATCACCAAAACATTTTAAAATTTTGAAATTCCAAGAATACCTGAAAAGGGTTTGCGTTTAACAGAAGGATCAAGTTGATTACACCATCTTAAACGACAAGATTTACCGGATCTACCAGGAATACCACGAGCAATTAAACTCCAATTTCTTGCTCCAAAATTACTCACTAATTTACTTAGTATTGCATCTTCTTCAGGTGACCATGGTCCTTTTACTCTTTCTCCACTTGTTCTTTTATTCTTTTTTACAACATTTTCACTGCTTCCACTTTCATTCTCTAACATCTCATCTTCACCGCCGCTGTCGCCGCCGTAACTGCCACCTTCTACGGGATTGGAAGTTTCTAGAATTTCAAGAGAATGGATTTCCATCTTTTTTTTGTTTTTTTTAATTGGGTTTTTGAATTTGAGTTTTTTGTGTTTGTTTTTGTTTTGATGTACCCGCGCCTTAGTACTAACTGCAAAATAGAAGAAAGGTAGGTATATAGAGAGTGGAGAAAGAAAGCTTAGTCTTCTCCCTTTTACCCTTATATATTAGCGTTTTAAATATATTGTTTCTTAAATTTTTTACCATGCTCGTTTTCTCTTTTCAAACATCTTTTTAAAAATATTTTACTTTAAGGTCTGTCAGAAACATCCTCTCCATCTTAGTGGAATAAAGTTTACATACATCTCACCACCAAATCCTACTTGTAGAATATACATGTATATTATTATTGTTGTATATGCTATCATTAAATCCGTTTTTTCACATAAAAAAATAAATAAGAGGTATTATGTAGCAAATGATTTGTTGTGGTGGGAGCATTATTTAATTTCTATATTTTATTTATGCCCTTACATATTTGATAGTAACTTATTTTACCTTTTCTTCATTCTCGTCTATACCTGTCAATCGGATTGGGCTAGCCCAGTATTAGAGCGGACCCGACCGATAAAAAACTGGACTGGACTGGATCAGACCGATTTATTATAAGCAGTCTGAGGCAGGGAGGAAGGGGTTGTGGGCTGAGCTGGGCTTAAGAAAAAGACCGGTTAGACCGGACCGGTAAAAGATCGATCTTTTGCCCACTGGTGAACCGGACCGGACCGGACTGATTTGTGCTTAGTTTTTAACTTATCTACTTCCTTATAAAATTGTAAAAGTAGAAAATCTTATTGTAGCCAAGAGATATGCAAGTCCAAATTAAGTTTAATAAATTTATGGCTATTGATCTCACTAAGTTCATAATCTAATTTGTTGCTCAAATCTTTTTGAAATTTATATGTTGAAGTTAATATGTATGGTCAGTGTGAGCCTCCACGCAATGTTGAAGCATATATCCATCACTCTAGAATGACAGGACGAGCAGATGAGTTGCTTCTTAGTTCCATGGAGAAAACTTTGCGTATAATTGGACTTCTATTTAGTTCTTGCTTCAACTTGAATTTTCAAATTTAATAGATTTGTTGTATCCTAGTAAAAACGACATGATAAATGTAACAATTATTTTATCATCACAGAGTTTGTCATATGCGTGTGTTTTGTTACTAGTATCAGCATAATGTAATCTATATGCAGATGTAATGAGCAAACACTTTGTTGAACGTAAGCATTTAACAAGCTATGGCAAACTAAGATCTAATCCTTTTAGGTATGATACAAATTGACAAGAACACTGTTTTTTCAAGCATTATGAGGTTGATAAAAACTTACTATCAGGTGAAAATATGTATCAGTAAAGTTCACTGTGATTACCTGACATAATCTTTTGTGTTATAAGATTTGAATGTTATCATTTTAAGATTTGAATGTTAATTATAAATTAAATGTACTTGACAAAAATTACCATAAAGGAGTAGTTCACTAGTTCAGACATCTAGATTTACTGAAATGTTATTAAGTAATATTTACTTTTTAAAAAATATTTGACTTAAGTGGAACTAATGACACAAAATGCAAGTAGAAAGTGACAGTCTTAGCTAAAATATGAAAAAGAAAAAAGAAAAAAGAAAAATCAGACCGAATAGGACCAGTGCTTAACGGATTAGGGCCGAATTGGGCTTAAAATTCTTGTAGAAAAGATCGGTTTGAACCGGACCGGTAACGGCCTAGACCGGACTGGACTGATACTGGAACCGGTGAATCGACTCTTAACGGACCAGTCCTGGCCCGATTGACATGTATATTCTCGTCTATGGTAGATAACTGCAAAATACTAGAAGAAACGTAGGTATATAGAGAGTGAGAAAGCTCTGTTTTCCCCTTTTTACCTATATATATATATATATATATAATTTTCCCATAGATTTCACCTTCCGTGGATCTATTCCCAAAAATTTTCTTTTCATAAGCCAGATGGACACAAAGGACTACCATGATTAGCCCTTCAAGGTCACATCAAATGGTACAAGAACTGGAATCCTTCCTAAGCCTATGTTCCGGCTTTAGAAAAATGGTTCCTGGAGAATCCAAAGTATTTGTCTCCAACAGATGATGCCCAATACTCATTTTTTCAACAAAAATCAATAGCAGCTGCACAGTTAGCCAGCTCTAGCAATAAAGGAGATTTTATTGAACAAATGGAATTAATCCTGCAACAACTTAAAGCTGGATCCTCCAGCCAGAAGTCTCAACCATCTTCAGAAGAAGAAGAAGACGAAGAAGAAGACCCTGATTATGACTTAGCAGAATAATAATCAAAATGCGCAAGCATGACATCAAGGTGTCATCATTTTTTATGCACACAATTATTATATCAGCATGACAAAACATGACATCAACTAAAGCTGATATCATCCATGACCTCAGCAAGCATTAGCAAGATAAAGTTGACATCATCCATGACATCAACAAGCATTAGCAATAGTTGACATCATCCATGACATCAACAAGCATTAGCAAGATATTCATGTATTTTTTGCTATAAATACCCCCCACTATCACTTGTAAAAACACACACCACTTCTACTACATCATTCACAATATCCTCCATCTCTCTCTAGAATTGGTTAGAGTTCTATCCCTCTAGCTTTGTAATATTTTCAAGTTTAATATAATCTTCTTATATTAAATTTTATCTCTGATATTTATATTGTGAATTTCATGCATATGATCGGTCTTACCGCCTGATTTACTTTACTGCATTGCATATTTAATTTTTTGCATTACATATTATATATGGTTGGCATTGCCACCTAATTACTAACTTAATTAATTAATTAATCTGCACTTGCTTATCCTTGTAGGGTTTGAATAAGCAAGATTTGGTATCCGCAAGGATAAATTCATAAAATTTATGAGTATGGTCAGGAGTTTCTTGTATGAAATTTGCTGATGAGCTAAGCATTGACTAGCTACTTCTTGAGGGTTTGGATGCCAAAATTCTGGCTCAATTTGGGTAAAAGGATAGACATTGTCATTTTTAAAGTAGGTTGGTTCCTCAGGGGAGGAACTTTTGAATGAACAAAATTGGTTGTGGCACTGGTGAAGAAAGTGCATGTTTGGGTGCTGAATATACCGTGCTTGTGCTCTGTGTGTTGGGGCTTTTGGCCGCCACTGGTGTCTGTGTGGTGCTTTTAGCAGGCACAGAGGAAGAAGAAGATGTGTGGCTTGAGGCCGCCACATTGGAACATAAATTTTTAAATACAATAAATTGTTTTCTTATTTTAGGATCACTTATGGTTGCTTTAATTCCCATAAGCTTACACCAATTTAAGAAGTCTGTATCTGACCAGGAGTCAGATGATGTTTGTGCATGTTGATTTTCATCTTCTTCAACCAAATCTGCCCATTCAATTGGAAGCCCGAAAAAATGGGCAGATTTGGTTGAAGAAGATGAAAATCAACATGCACAAACATCATCTGACTTCTGTTCAGATATAGACTTCTTAAATTAGTGTAAGCTTATAGGAATTAAAGCAACCATAAGTGATCCTAAAAAAAAATAATTTATTGTATTTAAAAATTTATGTTCCACTGTGGCGGCCTCAGGCCACGCATCTTCTTCTTCCTCTTTGCCTGCTAAAAGCACCACACAGACACCAGTGGCGGCCAAAAGCCCCAACACACAGAGCACAAGCACGGTATATTCAGCACCCAAACAGGCACTTTCTTCACCAGTGCCACAACCAATTTCTTCATTCAAAAGTTCCTCCCCTGAGGAACCAACCTACTTTAAAAATGACAATGTCTATCCTCTTACCCAAATTAAGCCAGGATTTTGGCATCCAAACCCTCAAGAAGTAGCTAGTCAAATGCTTAGCTCATCAGCAAATTTCATACAAGAAACTCCTGACCATACTCAGAAATTTTATGAATTTATCCTTGCGGATACCAAATCTTGCTTATTCAAACCCTACAAGGATAAGTAAACCCAGGGATATGTTACCCATACAACGGTGTGGATTAATAAAATAATCTCGCCAAAAGAATGGGGCACACTTCCAACCAAATATAAAAAAATTTCCCAACCTTTTCAACCTCAATATTTTAATTATTACGACTACAAGGCTACCTGGATGAACGCCTTCACTTTTTAAAATCACCTAGGAAAACACTCTTGGTTTATCCTTTGGGGTAAACAATTAGTCTCTGAATTTCCTCAGTGGTTCATACATCAATGGTGGCATGTATGTGGAGACAAAATTGAAATCCTTCCCCTTTAGTTAAAGAAGGATATGAATATTTCAGTACTAGGTTCTTTAGTCAACAACAGATACCTGTACAACTCCAATTTTCCCATAGATTTCACCTTCCGTGGATCTATTCCCAAAAATTTTCTTTTCATAAGCCAGATGGACACAAGGACTACCATGATTAGCCCTTCAAGGTCACATCAAATGGTACAAGAACTGGAATCTTTCCTAAGCCTATGTTCCGGCTTTAGAAAAATGGTTCCTGGAGAATCCAAAGTATTTGTCTCCAACAGATGATGCTCAATACTCATTTTTTCAACAAAAATCAATAGCAGCTGCACAGTTAGCCAGCTCTAGCAATAAAGAAGATTTCATTGAACAAATGGAATTAATCCTGCAACAACTTAAAGCTGGATCCTCCAGCCAGAAGTCTCAACCATCTTCAGAAGAAGAAGAAGACGAAGAAGAAGACCCTGATTATGACTTAGCAGAACAATAATCAAAATGCGCAAGCATGACATCAAAGTGTCATCATTTTTTATGCACACAATTATTATATCAGCATTACAAAACATGACATCAACTAAAGCTGACATCATACATGACCTCAGCAAGCATTAGCAAGATAAAGTTGACATCATCCATGACATCTACAAGCATCAGCAATAGTTGACATCATCCATGACATCAACAAGCATAAGCAAGATATTCATGTATATTTTGCTATACATACCCTCCACTATCACTTGTAAAAACACACACCACTTCTACTACATAATTCACAATATCCTATCTCTCTCTCTAGAATTGGTTAGAGTTCTATCCCTCTAGCTTTGTAATATTTTCAAGTTTAATATAATCTTCTTATATTAAATTTTATCACTGATATTTATATTGTGAATTTCATGCATATGGTCGTTCTTATCGTCTGATTTACTTTACTGCATTGCATATATATATATTAACGTTTTAAATATATTGTATCTTAAATCTTTACCATGCTCGTTTTCTCGTTTCAAACATGTTTTTAAAAATAGTTTACTTTAAGGTCTATAAGAAACATGCATTCAATCTTGATGGGGATAAGATTTGCATGCGTCTCACCCCCAGATCCCACTTGTGGAATATACTGGTATATTATAATTGTTGTATATAATATCGTTAAATTTATTTTTATACATAAATATATAAATAAAAGGTACTTATTATGTAGCAAAATAATTTGGTGCGATGGGAGCATTACTTAATTTCTATATTCCATTTAGGCAGAATAGCCTAGTTGCCACTCCAACTTGTCCAAGATTACCAATCCGACATCCGAACTTACAAACTTACCATTTTAGCACCCCCAACTCATTCATTTGCTGACTTTTAAACGACTCTGTACTTTGACCGAAATGCATGTATTACAACTCTGTGTACGTGGACATCCAGTCACATATATAATCAATTAAAATTTTAAACGTCAGAGGCGGGAAAACCCTACACTAAACCGATCATTTTCCTCTCATATACACTGAATAATTTCATTTTACCAAAAAAAAAAAATCCACCGTTTCATATCACACCCTTTCAAATCTCACCATACCCTTTCATCTACAACTATATCCACCTACATATTGATTAGTTACATATTCTACAATTTCATAAGTGGGCTAATGATATGGGGTACCTAGAAGTAGATAAGTTTGCATGTAGGTTTAACAGAGTGGGGTTGTATCACTTTCTTAACACAGATAAAGATGTTCTTGATTTCTGTAGATATCTTAGGAATGGGGATTTTATTGAAGTTTGTATATGTCATGTTATTGATAAACCACATGTTATTGATGACATATTTATGGAAGAAATGTTAGGAGTTTTTAATGAGGGTCCCACTGGAGGTCCACTTAATCATACCAGTGGGTCCAATGAAATGCCACATAGGCATAATGCTAGGGCAACAAACTCACCTAATCCTGATGCTTTAAATACTCCTTATAACTCAACTGGGAAGGGAAAAGAAAAGGCTGATGTAGTAGAAGAGAGTGAAGAGAGTTATGCGAGTGAAAATGAAGTTAATACTGAGGGTGAAGAGAACAGTGAAAGTGAAGAGAATAGTGAGGGTGCTAGTGTAGGTCAAGGTGAGTATTATGATTTCAGCTCTTATCATCTAGCAACAGAGTCTGAAGATGATGATTATGAGGGTGGGTCTGAGGAAGATGACACAGATGACTCTTTGTATAATGTAGATGAGGATTTTGAAGAAGAGGGAAGTGATGTTGATAATGAGCTGCTATCTGCTAGAATGTCTAAGCTTAATGACAAGAAGAGGAAGCTGAAAGCAGCTGCTGTTAATGTTAATGAGATCCCTACTGGTCCAATAGGTATAGATCCAGGATTTGAAGATATTTATAAGGACAAAAGGGGAAAGTATACTGGGAAATTGGGGGATGATGAGGTGTACTTGGACAGCTCTGATCCAACTAGTGAGGCGAGTGACGATGAAGTAATAGGTAAGGATGGGGCAAGGAATGTGGGTACTAGAAAAGCTAGCAGCAAGATCTACTATGACCCTGGCTATAAAAAAGAAATGTTTTTCAGCTAGAAATGATCTTTGAAAATGCCAAATAGTTTAGGTCTGCATTACATGAATATGCAGTTCAAATGAGGGTGCAGATTGTTGAGGCCAAATGAGAAGCATAGGGTTGAAGCCACATGTTTAACAGATCGTTGTAGATGACATATTCTGGGGAGTATTGATGGCAAATATGGGAATTTTATGGTGAACTCTTACTATCCTGTTCATAAGTGTTTGAAAGTAACAAGGAGAAAATATGCTAACACATCTTGGGTTGTGAAAAACTATAAGGACAGAATCATTCAGCAGCCTCAAATCACTCTGAAGGAGCTGCCGTTGTTAATTCAGAAAAATACAGTGTGTATGTAGGAAAAACAATCTGTGCTAGAGCTAAGTATAAGGTATTGGAAGAGTATATGGATAATTACATGGAGGAGTTTCCTAGGATTTATGACTATGCTGACATGATTAGGGCTACAAATCCTGGCATCACTGTTATTGTGAAGACATCAAAAGAAACTCGACCTAGTAAGGAGGTGTTCATAGAGATATACATATGTCTCCATGCTTTGAAGACTGGTTGGTTAAAGGGATGCATAAATGATATTGGTGTTGGTGGGGCTTTTCTAAAGGGTATATGCCAAGGAGAATTGTTGTCTGCCATTGCAAAAGATGGTAGCAACCAAATGTACCCCGTAGCTTGGGCAGTTGTGGATAAGGTGTTGACACCCAATTTTGTCCCAAACATTTCAGTTAATATCTAATTATTTTATAAAATGTCAATTTTAGATTTAAAAGTGAAATAATTTGAAATATGAAGAAAATAGGCTAAAATTGCACAACATAGCCCTAATTTTGGCCTACCCGTGTAAACTCCTATATGCTTCCTAAATAACCCCAAAATTCAAAAGAGTTTTCCTAATCAGCTTACCAAATACCCGACCCCAGAACCCGTTTGGAGCCCTAACCCGCGACCCATTTCAATTTTACCAAAATTTGAAATCGAATCCGCCAAAAAAAATGGTCCCCCTCTCCAGCTCATGATCGTACCAAGCGAGCCTTATCTGTTAGGAGCCGTTGAGGGGTTCTCCTGGTATTTCCCTTTAATTCGAGAACCCTAATATCTTCGATATAAATTGGAAGTTGAAGGTAAAAACAGGGGGAGTTCATGGGAGCAGCGGGAGAATGGGGTTCGAAATTTAGAACAGGGACAACAGCCGTTAAAGTGAAAAGTATAGGAAAATGGGAGTTCTGGTGATAAGCTTTAGACATAAAATAGCAGCAGCATTAACATAAGAAAACTTAAGATTCTATTGTGTCGTCGCGTCGCCATTCAAGTTATCGACCTTGATCGAGTCGACGACCTCGTTCGAGTTGCTCTTTCTTCGGATACCTCGCCTTAGCTCACTGCTCCGCAAAAGGTAATACGCCAAAACCTCTACTATTTCAATTATTTTAAGTTGAATAAAATGTTGTTTGTATCTATTACTGGGTTGATATTAACTGCACTTTAATGAAATCTTATTTCCCTCTGTGTGTGTTAAAGATTTGAAGTATGAGCATTGTTAAAAATTGTATCTTTTACTGATTTTGTGTGTCTTGTTAAATAAATAGTGTGCTCATCTACAACCTATCTAGTTGATGCCCTCATTCGTTCAAGAACTGTTTAAATTAATCGATAGGAATGTTACTTGAATCTGGATTGAAGAAGCGGTTTGAAGTTGTTTTGCTAAGCTTGTTCGCAGTGATTTAACAGGAGTATTGATTGATTCTTGTGAAGTTTTGTTTTCGTCTCATAAAATAGATGTTTTACCTATAAGACCTGTTTCTTCTAGAAATCAAATGTTAAGCTCTCATCTTTAACCGGTGTTTCTTGATTCCTAGGGTCTAGTTTCATTCATTAGCTTCTGGTTCATCCTTGTTTTGAAAGTATAGTTGCAGCTTCATTGCCCTCTGCTAAGATGTCATTAGTCTGGTTCCTGGTTGAATTGTTGTAGGCTTTGAAGGTGAGTGTTTTGGTTCTTGGAGAAGCCATTAGGGGAAGTTCAGGGGTGTTTCTAGTTTAATAAGAAGCTTAGGAGCAGTTTTTGTAGTTGTTTCCAGTTTTTTCTAAAGGGTGCAGGTCAGGGAATCTTTTGTTTGGTTTCCTGGTAGCTCAGGGAGCTTGGTTTCTCATTGCTTGGGGAAGTCTGATTGTGCTGCAGTTTATTTAGATTAAGATCAGATGGCTTGGAGATGTTTGTAGAGGTTCTGGGCTGTCAAGCAGGTGTAGTCCAGGGAGTCAGGGAGGTTTGATATGCTGTATATTTAGCGAGATTCTGGTAGTAGCAGGGAGCTTAGGTCCTGTGTGTGAAGTCTGTTCTTGGTATGTAAGGGCAGTTTCATGGAGAGTGATGCGTATGTGAGTTATGCAGATAGTAAAGGAGTCGTAGGTGTTCTGGTTTCTGTGCAGAGGTGTGTGTATGTTTGTTCTCAGCTGGTATATAGTTGTAGCAGGGAATAGGTAGCAGGTGTTCTAGGGTCTGTGAGGAGCTGTTTGGGAGGTCTGCCTTGTACTTTGTGGATTCAGGCAGAGATGCAGGTAGTCCAGGGGTCTGATGGGTTCAGTTTCAGGGTGTAAAAGAAAGCTTTTTAAGAGGTTCTGGTGGCTGAAATGATGTGAAATTTAGTGCTGTTCAAGTTTCTAAGTTTTTATTTCCTTCATCTTTAAGTTCCAATATGCCTCTAGATTAAATAGCTTGATCCCCTTTCCCTTAATATCTAGATTAGTGTCCCGGCCTTCTCTTTTTCTTAAGTTGAAGTTCAAATAGTTTAAGATATTGGGGTAATCATGTGTGAGCCATTTATGAGTTAAATTATTTCCCCTATTCCTTGCTTTGCCTTGTCTGGTTCCCTGTATGTGTGAGGGAATTCTGATGATCGAGAGTTATTTCCGCACTTGCTTTAAAGTAGTGAAATGTTTCAGTTTAAGCTTGATTGGTTTGGTGTAAGATCTGTCCAGCATGTTTCAGATTTGGATTAGTTATTATAGTTGGTTTCTGTTTTTTTTTTAAAAAAATGGCATGTTATATGAAATTTTCTTGTTTGGAATGTGGAAGTTTTTATATGATGATTTTAAGATCAATCTCGTTAGTTATCATAGTTAATTGTCTCAATGAATGGTCTTGTTGAGCATAAATTGTTTTTCATCTTCCTGTTATTATATTTTGAGTGAAGGAAAGTTCTGAAATTTTGCTTTGTTAAAATAAGTTAACTTTGAAGCTGTTGAAATTAGTTAAGCTGTTGGCTATTTCAAAAAGGTTGTAAAAATTAAGTCTTGCCACTTCTTTTCACTCTATTTATGTTTCTTCATGGCTAACCTGTTAGTTTTACAACCTTGAATGTCCAGTAAGAAGTAAAGCAAATAAGATGTCCATGTGAGAAGTTTTAATGAAGTTTAAGAATGGTAATTGCAATCTTTAAGACGTTTCCTTCATTGATTTGAAGTCTGAGGTTTCTTCACTTGTTTGTTACTTCTAGTATGGTGTTAACAGTCAGGGCTTTGGCTAAAATTGTAGTTTAAAGCTAAAAGTTTTCCTATTCATGGAATTTGGTAAAACTTAACGTGTTAGAGGTTAAATCTTGAAATCTAGCTAGCTAGGTGCTTGTATATACCTATTGTACAGCCCAATTACATATTTAAAACAGGAGTATTGCAGTTCTTAATTTTAAGATATTGTGTTTTCAAGCATAACTTGTTCTCTGATAAATGGCCTTATTGTGGTTGAGAAGCCTGAGTGTGGTTCTGTCTTTTGACCATTTCCCTTGTTGTAAGTTTATGTTTAGTTTGCAAGCCTATTCTTGTGAGTTTCAAGCTGCTTTTGCCAATAAACTGAATCATAAGTTGCCGCATTTTTCTCTAACCTTGTGTTGATTTCATAAGATTATTGATTGAAACTAAATATGATGCATGTGTCTTAGTGTAAAAGATTTCCTATAATGATTCACAACGTTAAAGCATAAATTATTTAGGAGGTGCATGACTTAAAGTTTACTTGCACCATAGTTCAATTCTTTGCCTTAGTATTCTGCATATGTATAGGAGTGTGGTCTGTTTCAATTTCATATTTAGTTTGATTTAATTCCAAGATCACGTTTTTTTAAGGTTTCATAATGTAAGTATCATTGTTGGGATACAATGCATTAGTAAAAATGTTTGAACGGCATTTCAAGTGTTTGTTCTTGATTTCATAAAGTAAGCATTTATTTGGGTCGTGCTATTAAAGCAATTGACATCTGATTCTTACCTTTTTAGTTATAGTTTGTTTCAGTTCTTTTGTATGTTACTAATTCCTTCTCTCTTCTTTCTTGGTATGAAAACATTCTTGGGACGAGTTGGTATAAACTTAATTGGTATTGGCTCGTGGCTTGGAGTCTCATTGGGGTCGAGTCCGGGCTCAAGATTCAAGAAGTGGAGATCTTAAGAAATTTAAAAATGCTTTGTTGAGTCATGTGATGTTTTAGACTCATGGGCATAATGTATAAAAAAATAAAATTCAAGGCTCCCATGAGTTTGTCAAATTTACCGGGTTATACCTTCTAACCCTTCTCTCTACCTTCTATCCCCTTAGAAATTGCATGTCTATAGGAATTCTCCGTAGATAATTATTGTAGAATAATTTATTTGATTGATTATGAATGAATGTTTAGTTATTTATTGAGTTATTTTGTGAATATTTTATTTCTTTAGAATCTCCATCTTATTTTAGGAATTTTGAATCTTTTAGTTAAATAACGCGTGCAAGCCAATTCGTAATAATTTTAAAATCGCTTTTAAAATACAACTTTAATGCAAGTCTTCAAGTCAATTAGTTTTGTTATTAAAGTCATTTATTTTCCCTACCTTTTCATGTATACTTGATTTTAAATTCAATTAGTGACGCTTTTAGTTGAAAGTTAAATATTTTTGTAAATCGCATTTATTTAGCTATTTTGTGAAAATCGAAGGATTAACCACATTTTGTGGATTTTCGAAAGTGCTTTCAAATTGAAACCTTCTTTCGAAAATAATTGAACCTCTTACTTAGAATCTCTGAAAAAAGACCATTTTCCTTACAACGGAGGAATTGCACGCATTATTTAATTAATTGGTTCCTAATTCTCCTAAATTAGGTGGCGACTCCAAAGAAAGCCCTTTGGAATCCCATTTTGTTGAAATATACCCGAAACCTATCTTTTCTTTAAGAAAGGGTAAAATTTTTGGGGTTCAACATAAGGAGACCAAGTACACTTGTTCTTGATTTTTTAGGTGCCTCAAGGAGGACTTTAACCTCACAGAAACTGAAGGTGAAGGACTAATGATTGTTTCAGATATGTAGGAGGTATGTACTTTACTTTTATTTTTTTTATGTCTTTGATTTAACAGTTAACTATTTTACTATATCTTTGTAGAAGCTTGTTGAAGCTGTGAAGGACATAATACCCAATGTTGAGCATAGATGGTGTGCAAGACATACTTGGAGTAATTGGAAGAAGACATTTGCTGGAGAGGATGGGAGTATCAAATTTTTGGTTATTTCAAGGTCATTATTTGAAGTGGAACTCAAAGACAAGATAGATGAATTGGCAGAATTAGGTGATGGGATCATTGAGGCACTCTTGAATTATTCCAAGAAATCTTGGTGCAGGGCCTATTTCAAGGTTTTAGTAAGTGTGATGTGGTGAAGAACAACATGTGTGAGACTTTAAACAGTTGGATACTCACAGCTAGGTACAAATCTATTATCACTATGCTAGAGGAGATTAGACACAAGATAATGGAGAGGTTTGGAAAGATGGGGGAGTTTTGTAGTAAGTGGCCAAGTGATGTGTCTCCCATGATCCAGGATTGGGTTGATGACATGACAGAGAAATCATCAGATTATGAGTTGGTTTGGAATGGTGACAAAGACTTTGAAATTCTAGATGAAGATTATAGACACTCAGTTAACATGTTGAATAGAGAATGCTCTTGTAGGTCCTGGCAGCTCAAAGGACTCCCATGTGCACATGTAGTTTGTGTTATGCTGAATAGGAGGTTAGACTCTATGGATTATGTTGTCCACTGGTATAGGAGGGAAACATATCTGAAGGCTTACAGTACAGTCATTCAGCCTATAACCAATTTAAAGATGTGGCCTCCTAGTGCACACCCTACAGTTGAGCCACCTGTGATTACTAGAATACCTGGTAGGCCTAAGAAAAACATAAGGAAGGAAGCTAATGAGCCCAAGAAAAAGTTTGGTAAGAGATCAAGGAAGGGAACCCCAATGACATGCTCTCACTGTAAGACAAGAGGACACAACAAGAAAGGTTGTCTAACTTTGGTAAGTGATATAATTTCATTTTCATTATCTCATCCCTTAACTAATGATATTTTTTTACTTATGTTAATTTGTCTTTTTTTAGAAGGGACAAGACAATGTTGCAGCTTATGGAGCAGGTCCAATCCACAATCAAGGCAATCATGGAGGAGGTCTTAGTATTGCTCCCTACGCACACGCAAGTATACGTGGTCGACAAGTAATAAAATGATAAGTAGAGTATCGTTCCCACGAGGACTATTCAGACTGAATTCTAGCAAACAATTTATATGAACTATTCAGGGATCTTTTTCCAATAGTGAGGATTTTATTAACTAAAGAACAGTAATTAAATGGTAGAAGTGAATTCAAACAATGGAGCAAGACTTGGTTGTTATCAGTAATAAGGAGACGGTCCAGGGTCAGAGTTACGAACAATCCAGTTGAGTTTTGCAATTGATTCCACTTCTTAAATTCCGGATTACTAAATAACAGATTAAATGTACCCGTGAAAACCTTTCGATTCTTTATGGTCTATGCAGGCTACTTCAATCCCTATATGTTTATGGGTTGAATCACGTGCACGCATTAACGAATTCCGTAATTAGTTAAACTAGGCGAGCAAGTATATGTCTATCCTACTCACAAATTGGTCCCCCGATGCCCGGGTTCACAAACTAATCATATTCTTTCTTATTACGTAATTAAATTTCCTCTTTCGAGTTCAATCTAAAAACCATAGATAATGCGTAATAATCGGGCCCTAACAATTACACAAGTGAAATCAAGAAAGAATAAGTAATCCGTTATGGGATTCAATTAATGGGAATCAATCTTCAAACATCAACTTTCATGAAATACTCTAACCCTAGAACGATATAATTAGCCACGCATACTCATAATAACAACACAAGGAATTGATGTAATAATGAAATAATGATGTAAAAGATTAATGGAAGGAAGAAAAACCCTTGTTCTTGATGTTATGAGCTCTCCAATTTGCTCCAAAGTCTGAACTTCTATAAAAAACTAAGTAAAAGAGTATTTATAGAGTTTACAAACATCTAGTAATAAGTTAGACCCAAGCCTAGACGAAATAGGAAGTAAAAATCCGTCCAGGGGCGCTATTATGGGCGCCCCGCGCCTCGTAACGCGCAACCCAAGGCAGAACCCGTCGAAATCAGCCTGCTTCTGCCACGCGCCGTGCAGCCAAACACGCCAGAAGCTGGGCGCTTTGGCTGGCGCGACGCGCCTCCTGTGGCGCCCAGCCAAACTGCTCCTCTCCTTGCTCCTTTGCTCGCTCGTGTCGTGCCTTCGTGTGCCCGATCCAATCCTCAATTAAAATCCAATCTTTTCTTGCTCAATCACGCTCTTTAAAGCTCCAATTGCACCGCATAACAACCTACATACACACGACATAAAATTAGTGTAAAACCACATTCATAAACTATAAAACGGGTGAATAAAGTACTCAAACGTGAGGAAATATTAAGGAAATATAGGCATAAAATACCAAACATCACTTAGCAACAATCCAAGTCGGGGAGCAGGTTCAGCAACAATCCAAGTCATAGAGGAGGTCCAAACCACAATCAAGACAATAGTACAACTGCAGCTCATGGAGCAGGAACAAAAAATTGGCAAGGAAATGTTGTGGCTCATGGAGCAGGTCCAAGCAACAACCAAGCCAATCAATCAGTCCATGGAGGAGGAACAAGTAACTTTCAAGGCAATGCTACACCTGCTGCAACTGACACTAGGACCCAACCCGTGACTTTAAGGACTATCTAAAATTGGCTTAATATATTTGGAAGATTTCAGCGTCAAGAAAGTGGTGGAACTGGTTCTAGCAGTGGCCAAAGTACTGCTGCTGCAACTGCAAATGCAACTAAAGGATGTCCAAGGGCAGCTGAATTTGAAGTTTTGTTTGGTAGTTCAGGTGCTGTCATACAGAGGGTAAGTGTATCTTTGTGCTTACTTTTGTTCATTTTACGTATTTTTTGGATACTAATTTCAGTTTCTATGCAGAGTGGTAACTGAGATAATGTGATGCATAACCCTGGAAACTACAAGGATATGCTACTCAAATTAATGTTGACTTGGGATACAAACCATGTGGACTCAGGTATCAAGGAAGAAAGGCTATTACACAAAGACAACTTCGTGAGCAGGCTGCAAAGAGAAGACAAGCTAAAGGGCCAACTGCACCTTCATCTTCACAACCAAACTTGAATCTGTCTCAGCCAAGCTAGAGCCAATCCCAGTTTAACTTTTTCCTGTCTCAGCCTTAATGGATATTGGAGCTAGTATGTTTTTGTATAAGTCTGTTGGATGCAGAACTTTTATGATGTTTAACTCTAGTTTTTGTTATTGTAGAAGTCTGTTAGACTTAGATGCAGAACTTCTATGGTTTTAAGCCTGCAATATGTAGATCTTCTATGCTTTTTAAGTCTACAATATGTAGAACTTAATGGTATTAGGCAATTATCAGTGCCTACTTTTGTTAACAAAATTTTGCAAGCTTTGTTACCATTCTAATGTATGTGCACTGCATTACACACCACAGTTCCATTGCAACAACAGGTTCATACTAGGCTACACTTTTGCATTGTTTATTACCTATGTCAATACCCTGAAAATAACCAGTAAAAATAAAAAGAGTACAGCATATCCCAGATAAAAATTTACCATTCCCATGTTCCTATGAGCTATGCTCCCATGCTGCTGCTGCTCAATTTTCCTAACTCTTGTTAAAAGTTGCACCATCATTTGTTTGTAATGATCTGGAAGTGGTGGGTCTAGCCAATAGAAAAAATTACAAGCATTTCGATAGCCATAATTTGGACAACCAAAGAATCTTCTTCCTGGATTTGATGGTGTCATTGATGTTTGAATCACAGCAGGAACACCATAACGACAAAGTGCAGTTGTTTCCATCTTGATGTTTGGTTGTAGAAGATGAAAATTAGTGCAAAAATTTTGAGCTGAAGACGAATTTAAAAGCTTGAATGATGGAGTTTTAGGGATTTAATGGAGTTTTGCGGCTGTTGTTGTTAATAGGAAGAAATGAAGAAAGAGAATTAAATAGGGGCCTTTGTTATCGTTGGAAGTGAAGGAAAAGGGTTTCCACGCCCCAAATAGTCGTGTTTCACACGGACACTGCCAACTAGGACCAACTAACTCCACCTAAGCACGGAGTCATTTAAAAGTCAGCAAAGGAACGAGTTGGGTGCTAAAATGGTAAGTTCGTAAGTTCGGATGTCGGATTGGCAATCTTGGACAAGTTGGAGTGGCAACTAGGCTATTCCGCCTTTCATTTGTGTCCTTACATATTTGATAGTAACTTATTTTACCTTTTCTTCATTCTTTTCTATGGTAGATGCTTCTATCACGTTTTTTTTTCTGGCCTTCTGTTCTCTTCTCCTTTTTCAGGAGGATCGGTAGTGCTTCATACTTATCCTTTACTGTGGCACGAATCTTGAACCTATTGATGGATGGTAAAGGTTTCCAATCACTAAAGCAAGTCTCACTTGTAATCACTCTTTTGTTCAAGTAAAAAGTCATGGCTACTCCAATAAATAAAAATTTCATCCTCCTATTCAAATCCAAAGAAGTGACTCACGTCACTTGCTAAGAAGTTGAAATTTTTTTTTTCCAATTATTATGAGTTTGTTATCGCTTAGATTTGGTTCCTATTACCAAGAGCACCTAAATGTTTGTGATTAGCATCCATAGGTCTTGGACTGTACGTAAGTCCTAATTGTAGCCTACACTCACACTTTCACTTCCATATCAATGCAAGGAGCAAAGTGCAAGAATAGTCATTTGGTTTCATGCCATCTTTTTCTTAGTTGTGTAGAAGTAGCTATTATTTGGAACTTCAATTTGTATGGGCTGAAGTTCGGACTTTGTGGGCCAAACTTCATGCCTAAGATGTGAAGCTCAACTTCAGCCCGCAAGCACTGAAACGGGCTGAACTTTTCGGCATATAATGCGTAAACTTCAATCCTTGTGGATTGAATTTGAACTTCAATCCCTGTGATATGAAGTTCATCCCACAAGGATTGAAATTCCAAAAAATTGCTACTTTTGCACAATTAAGGCAAAAATGACTTAAAACCAAATAGTAGTGACAAAAGTGGCCTCTAAATGAAATTTTAGAGTGCAAGCTGGAGATTCGCAAAAAAATTCACCGCGTGCCTTCCATAAGGAGTAGTTTTGTAAAAATGCTCGGGCTAAGCAATATTTTAGCAAAATACCCTTTTTAGCCCGGAGCCAAGACTTCAAGGCAAAAATCTCGCAAGTCTTGGCAATTGCCAATACTTCAAGTTATATGACGAGAATGAAGGGAAAAACTGGAATGGGCAAGTCTTGACAATTGCCAAGACCTACGACCAAGTGCGTCAAGTGTTGCCTTTTGCCAATACTTTAAGGGTAAGTGTTGACAAATAGAGAGGGGTCAAAGGAAGTCTTGGCCTTTTCCAAGACTTACGACCAAGTGCGGCAAGTATATTCTTTTGCCAATACTTGAAGGGATAAGTGTTAAAAAGCAGAGAGGTATAAAGGCAAGTCTTGGCCCCGACCTAAAAACTTGACAGGGATGTTTCCGACCTGATTTTTTTCATTAAATCTCAACAGGGACATTTTTACAAAATCCATGTTAGTACAGGCAAAAAGGCAAATCATTGCTTATGGTGTCATATTTTTGCAAATAGGCCAAAGTTTCATCGTCATCCGGGCGAAGTGCACCAAAGACCACTGCCCAAATACCACTTTTGGCAGTGGTCTTTGGTTTGAGGCCACTTTTTTTATTGGTTTGACATGAGATGCCACTTTTTGGAACTTCAATTCTTTTGTGTTGAACTTCACACAAGTTCAACCCACAAGGATTGAAGTTCAACTTCAGCCCACAAGAATTGAAATACGCATCTATACCTAAAAGTTCAGCCCTTACAGATTGAAGTTGGAACTTCATAATTTAGGCATGAAGTTCAACCCACAAGGTTTGAACTTCAACCCACAAAGATTGAAGTTCCAAAAATTTGTCTTTCATGTAAGACCAACAAAAAAAAAGCGGCTTCAAACTAAATACGAGTAATAAAAATGGCATGTGAGTGAAAATTTTACTCGTCATCCTGAGTTTGCCTTAATGGGCTCAAACTAAAGAGAGGAAGAGGTTTCTTCAAAAGAGGAGAAAGATGTGGTGAATGACTCAAAATATTCATTATATTAGAAATGTTCATTTTGAATTACCATACGATATTGGTACCCACTATCCTCATTTATTTGGATTTGCATTTGGAAGAGCTCATTAAAGGTAACGTGAAAGTCGTAGATGCAGATACATTCGCTATGGTTCTCTAGATTCACCAATGAATGAATTGTCATTCCATCGAAATAAACAAACATGGAAATTAGGTGAAAGTAAAGTAAGCAAACAACAAGTTGCGTGTAAAAGAAGAAGAATTCTTTATTCAATTCTCAGAGGAAAATGAATTAGAACAAATCGAATGAAGAATGTCTCAAAAAATCCCAACAAACCCAAAGGAAACAATGAAAGCAAACTCTTTACAAACAACAAGAGCTGCTTGTGTAAAACATATTGTATACTTAAAAAGGTGCAAAAGAATTTTAGAAAGAAACAGGTGAAGGTGCTGGAGCATCAGCAAAATCTTCAGCAGCACCGCTGCTTTGCAACTCAAACATAGCCCTGTGTGGGTTGGTCCTCTGCTTGTTGCATAGGTCAGGCAAGTAGACACCTGCAAATTTCATCCCAAAAAAAATTTAAACATAGGTTTTTGGAAATTAATGTGATGTGATGAGATAGAATACCGTAGAAACAAACATAGGATGAGTTTAAACACAGATGTAGTATAAATAAATTATCTAAACAATCAGGTCACATATAAGGACGTTGTAGGTAAATGTTTATGATAATCTTTAAATCAACAATCTGATAAAATGGTAACTAACCTGCTATCATAGGTTAAACAATAAATCGATAAAACTTTAATTCAATGGTAGACTTTGTATTCCAAGAAATCCACAATATTAGTCTTGGCCTTATAAAAAGAATCAAGTTTCCTTATTCATGACCCAAAAATCATATTATGCCTCAACATGTAACACTCTTATTTGGGTTGAAACAATTTTCTGTTTCATGGTTTTGTCTTAAGTTAATACCATATCAATGTTTAAATAACAACGAAAATTGTTCTTGTTTTGCTAGATTTTATACGAGAGTTTCCAACTTATGAAATTTCCAACTTCATGGATACCATTTTCATAATGTAGAATTTGTTGTAAAAGGTAATAACTTAAAAAAAATAAAGGGAGTGTAAAATTTATTACCTTCTCCAGCAGCCAAGTTGAAGTAAAGGTCAACAACATTAGAGCATTTCTGGTAACAAGCTGGGGAGCAAAGCTTGGAGGTAAATTGAGCCTCAAGCAAAGCATCAGAAGAAATTCCAACTGAGTTTCTATCAACTCCACATGCATTCACACATTCATCTGTTTCAATATATTCCCTCATGTTTCCAACAATCACCTCTGATGTCTTGCATTGGTATTCACTTTTTCCATCTTCTAATGTTGACTTCTCCAATAAACATCTCTTTCCAGATGATGCAATTGAGAATGCACAAACATTTGTTGGCAAATTTTCACAAATGATCTCCCCTATAAAGAAAAAAAAATAGACATACACAAAAATTAAAATATGTTTCCAATGATATAGTAGTATCATAACATGCATGATATGATCAAAAAAGAAAAGAAAATTAGATATGTATTAATGTAACGTACCAAGAGCAGCTTGGAGGAATAGAGAACAAGTAAAGAAAATGATCAAAGATGATTTCATTGATGAGGCCATGTCTTCTTCTTGTTTTCTTTTTGTTTTTGTGTTGTTGAAAACTTAGAAGAAGAAATGGAGATTAAGAACTTGTTTTTTTTGGGTTTGTGAGATGAGTTTGAATGAAATGTTTCTTGACTATATATAGGGAGTTTTAGGAAGAGAAGAAATATTCAAGATGTGTTATGACCTATGCAAATCATACAAATGTCTGGTCACCGGCTTAATTGGTTTCTTTTCTTTATTTTTGTTTGGTGGGGGTAATTTTTATATTTGATGATTTTTCTTAATTTCAAAGTTTGAACTCATAATAATGTATGTATCTGATCAGCTGAATTTTGACTAATTCGCTTATTTTTGGAGAGTACAAATGGAACAATGGGATGCAAGCTCGAAAATTGTTAGACAAGTTAGTGGAGCCCACGCGTAACTTTTTTCCTTTTATGTTATATTATTTTGATTATTAGAGTATGTTAAAGAAATAATATTCTTAATTATGTCCAAGAAGATTAAGTGAGATTTGGGTATAAGGGTCAGCACATTTAATTTTGTTAATGTGAACTTATGCACGTCGATTGTTTTGTCCTAAAGATGTGCATATCTAAAATATAATTAAATACAAACAAAATATCATGATTTTTATGTTTGAAGATTTTTAAATGAAAAAATGCAGAATAATTCAAATCCACTTCCTCTCATTCACTTGGCTACAATTCCTCCTCTACAATTTACATTCCATTTATACATTAAAAAAAAAATATTCAAGCTCGAATAATTCTCTTATTTATTATATCAAAAAAATATTTTTCTTTCAATTGTAATCAAATAAAATTATTTAGCTTGACTAGGAGGTGACAAAGCTACTTTAGCGGTGAATTTAAGATTTGAACTTTATGATAAGACTTCAAACGTTAGTAAATAAATTTTGAATTTAATTTTATACTACATATTAGTGATTCTTTAACATATGTACACGTATAGAACTAAAATTATTGCATTCTACTGAACCGATTTGCATATAATGCTACATCCTTGCCTGCTAAACCTCCATGTACGAGTCAATTATAAAGCTAATTTATATTGTCGTGAGGTTTTTATTAGGCTAATTACCATAGGTTAGGTACTTCTAATTAACTGTTGTCCCTTCGAATATTCATGTTATATGTGCCACGTTTACTTCTTGCCTTGTAATTGACGGCTAAACAAAAGACGTGTTTTCATGTCTACGTGTTGAAAGATTCAATTTCCTTAGGAAGTTTCTATAAAAAGAAAATATATCATGAAGGTTTGAGGCAAAAGAGTGGAAGGGAGATTCTTGGACGTTAAGAAATTAAAACAGATGTTAGAAAGTTGCAAGTCTGCATGCATTTGTAGACCAATAAAAGTCTTACGTGCTTACTCGTTTGTTTTGTTTGTTTTCTTGTTCACATCATAGGGCAGCATGACATTTATGTCCTAACTTTTACAGGTGAAACTTCATTATGAAAAGTCACCTAAAATTTTCACTTATGACAACGAAAAGGATATTACTACGAGTCTACATCTTTTCCAATATTCTATAGTTTGTTAAATTCCAACACATTCTTAACATTTAGAAGGTTCTATCTAGTTTAGTAGTGATTTTGTAACAAATGAGTCCAAGTCCTCCCTTTTTCTTTTGGGGGTGGGGAAGGGGAGGTTAAATTTAAGAACCTACTTAGAAATATACTTATGTTCTCCTATTATCAGATGTAGCAAAAGTCGAATGACATTAACATATATAGTCCGATGTCCACGCTCCAATGATTTTTTCTTCCTTTTGTTCTTCTCATTGTTTTCGTTTCTATTTCATGGCGGGGGTAAATGCATAGCCTAATAATTTATTAGTACCTCCTATCATCATGAAATTAAGACACTCACTGACAATAAGTTTAGCTTAGATACGCCAACAACAATGAATATAAAAGAATTTTATAGTGAAATATGAAAAGGCCCTTAGCTGAATAAAAATGGGCTAATCACAAATATATACAATCCTAACACCAAAATTACAAAAAATAACAACATTATTCCAATTTACAAAAAATACCAATATTTTTTTACACATTATATACAAACCAACAAAATTAACAAATTAAGGTTCCTCCTTCTTCCTACTGCCCCCTCCCCCCACTGCCACCACCCCAGGCGTCGGCGTCGGCGCCTAGTCACCGCCGGCCGCACACCGGTTTTTTTTTTTTTTTAATCTAAAATATGAAATACACATATAAACATTGATTTCTCTTTGAAAATACACTTGCAACATACATATAAACAAAAAATACATGTAAATACACACAAAAAAATATATATATTACATACACTAGACACACACATACACACAAGGATCTACAGATCTACAAATTAAACATACAAATTTATGTATGTCACACATATACTTGACATACACACAAAAACACATATAAAACATACAATAGATGCTCAGATATGCATGTTCATGCAGTAACATACACGTTCATACACTTGTGTGCAGAAAAATATTACATGTATATACACGAACATACAGATACATACACCTGCATCTGAAATCTGAATATGTATATTCAAAATCAAAAAAAAAAAAGGAGGAGAAGCAGATCTGAATAATATATAAAAAATACATATATATACATAAAATACACACATATACACATACAAAATGAAACCAAAAAAAAAAAAGGAAAAAGAGGAGAAGATCGAGAAACAGCAGTGCTCTAGTATCGCCGGAGGAATAGTAGCAGCGGCGACGGGGAAGGGAGGGTGGGGAACGACGGGACGTGGGTGGGTGATGCAAGCAAAACCGTGGGTTTACACTTTGCAATCGGAGACGACAAACAAGACGCGGAAACGATGAAGATAAGGTGCGGAAGCAACAGAGTAACACGGATAATAAGAAATCGGGGAAGGGGGAGAACAGAAATAGAAGAAAGAATGGATAATCACAGTCAAAACATTGATTGATTATCCAAGGGAGAAAATGAAACTTGAACCTAACAAGGATTCATACTAGTGATGAAATCCATTTCGGTTCCAAGCCTAAGAAGCCATACACGAAGCCTCGGGCTTCAAACAAGAATGGCTCGGCCAATTCTATCTCTATTCTCTCAATTCAATATCAACTATCAACTAAAAACTAATGAGCTATGCTAGGAGTTTATATAGACAATAAAAAGGGCAAAATAGTAAAGTGGTCACAGGCGACCAATGAGATAAAGTCACGCAGGGCTGGAGTAGCTTATGTGTTCGGCAGCTCAGCTCGAACACATTGTCTTCGGACGCTTGTTTGCCTCGGTCACGTTTGGAATCGAGCACCCTTGCCTCGGGCACACTTGTAGCCCTTTGATCGATTCTCTGTTCGGCGTCGCTCTTCCTCGGTTCGGTTGCTTTCAGCTTCGGGCTCAACTTGATCGTTAGTTGTGCTCGATCTCACAGCTCTCCGAAGTCAGTGTCAGCACCGGTCACTTGTTGTCTGCTCGGTGGATTTCCAAAGTTGTTGCTCGTCGAGGCAGTCTTCGGCATCTTCCATTCCGGCCACACTTTGATCGTGGGCGCCATGTGACTCCTCGGTGGACTTGCTTGATGAATCGAACAGGTGAGCCTGGTTCGTATTGCATCATCCTCCCCTTCTTGAAAGGATTTCGTCCTCGAAATCAAACCGGCAAGACCTGCAACAAGGCAAAGACAAACAAAGCTTCCTACTTCGAAAGTAGGTTAGTATTTACGAGTGGAAAACACACTCTTATGGTAGAGCCAAGCATCAATAATGATCAAACAGCCTATGTCTCCGAAGGAAACAACAAGTTCTTGGCTCAAGTAGGAACTGTAACGAACACATGAGTACACGAAGAGATCAATAGGACACTTTATATGAAAGATGTGACGATCAAAGGTCCTATCACCTCTAAACTCGTAGTCATCATACCGAGCCCTCAATTCACTTTTATCACCATGGGGCTTATGGACTTCGGTATGCACTATACTCGAGGTGTGATCAACATGTGGAATGGAGTAAGTAAAATGATTGACACGACAACCAACATCGAATACTCCACTCCCCTTCTTAAAAGCAATCTTATTCACACCAAGAGAGAGCTTTTCACCTCCCAAATGAACTCCAAGACAACCCTTCTCTTTAGACAGACTTCCGAAGAAGGTCTCAAATAATGGATTATCTACGGGGTTAAGCCTTTCAAACCGAGGTGGTTCTCCTCGAGTCGGATGCTCATCACCATCTCCTTCGAATAGAGGGTTAGTGAAAATAAGTTCACTGCCCATCAAAGGTGCATCCGAACCCAGGTCATCGACCACACTTGAGGAGTCATCGAATATAATCCGATCCAACTCATCCACTAAGGACTCCTCAAGGGTATCATCTTCCTCACTACAACACACAGATCCACCATAGGCAATAATTTCAACAAGGGTATGATCAAACAACTCATTTTCCCCTTTATCAAAGATTGGTGGTGTGTCATAACAAGGGTCACAAGTAAGGTCAACTACAACTTCATCACTAAAGAGAGATTCGATGAAGATCGAGCTCACATCGTGATGTGGCATATCAATTCTCTCAACTAGTGGTTCACATTTACTCACAAGTTGACCATTCGACTCTACACTAGTTGCAAACACATTGTAATCATACAAATCATCAACTAGCATAGGAGTTTCTCTAGTAATTTCACAAGACAAGGAAGTATCATGCTCACGGGAAGGAAATCGAACACTTACCTCGGAGTGACCTTCGGTTTCTCTCACTGTCTCCGAAGTCTCATAAGTAGTTTCTTCTTCGTGGAGCTCACATGAAAGATCTTCTTCACCTTGTTTATCTACTTCGGTACAGAGTTGAGGCTCCATCGGTTTGCCTCCAAGAGTTCCTGCACAAGATTTCGAACAAGTAGAAGGAGAAGATAAGAGGTTAATGTTAGAATAAGGGGTGTCCTCACTCTCATCGATTCTTTTTCCCTCTTTCTTTTCCCTCATTTTTCTTTCAAGGGCAGGTGTGGGTTTGGGTGGTGACAACTCACTCACATCACTCTTCACAGCCTCTCCTTTTTCCTCTCGAGAGTTGTCACCGGTCACTCCCTTACTCCTCTCGATCTTTTGTCTCTCATATTCGGGTGAGTTTGGTCGGGGACCAAGAATACCCATAGCTGGAGTAGGTGGACCTTTAACATCGACCCGAAGTCTAGGACTCGAAGACTCATCAACCGAGGTCTCTTCTTCCGTTATCGGGGAACCACTTGACTTCGAAGCTTGTGGCTTCGGGTTCACAGTATTGACTTCGGTCGGTTCTTTTCTTGCACTTTTCCCACTGCTCCTTGTGATCGTAGGACTCCTCGACGGCACTCTTTCGATCCTGGATTGGAGTTCTCGCTCTTTTCTCATCTGTAAAATCGAAGCATACGCACTAATGGACATCTTTCCCTTCAATCCGTGAGGTGTGAACGTATAAGCCATTTGCAGCTCTCTGTTGTACACAAGGTACACATCCCTCTCATCGATATATAGCATCCGCTTGCTGTGCACCCATGGATCTCCCAGCCAAACATCAAGATCGGGCATGGAATACACGTCACACCAAGCATATTCTCTATAATCTCCATGAGATATGAGTACTCGAGCCTCATACGAAACACTCACTCCCTTATATGTATAAGGATGCTTCAATTTATAGCATGGTATTTTTAGGATCCGTACCAAATAAGCGCTAATGCAATTGACATCGGTACCTCCAATCTTGAGCAAATTTCCTCCATAACCATTCACCTCAACAGCGAACCTACTTCTACCCAAGTTTCGGATACGAAGATCCAAAATCGAACTTGAGTATCCCATTCCGTGGGTTCTCCTTATTCCTCCATTAGTGGTAGCACCACTAGAATAACTCCCACTTCCTTTCACTCTTCCAACATTAGAAGTTTTGTTGAAAGTCGAGGAAGGAGTTTTAGCATGGAACCCGTGAGAACTTCTCCTCGAAGAAGGTGTTCGGTAGAAACCTCCTCTACCCTCCTCGGGTCCATAACCACCAGCGCTCCTCGAGCCACCCTTTCCATAGGAATTGGAAGCAATGAATCGTGTGCCACGACTATAAGTTGCAAATCTTCCTCCTCCCATGGAACAACCTCCACCACCTCCCAACCCGATGGAAGGGGTTCTACTACTCCCTTGTGCTCCACACGAGTCACCGACGGAAGAAGACATCAAATAGTTTGCTCGGTCAACTTCGTCATCGACTTCCTCGATGTCACACTCGTCGTATTCAAGGTCATCACAATGAGAGTAAGTAGAGTCATCGTACCTCGAAGCGTCACTACCTTCGTATTCTTGACCCGAAGCAAAAGATTCTTCTCGTTCATCTTCACAGGCTTCGTAGTCTTCTTCGTCTTCGTATTCATCATAGTGACCTGCTTCGTCCTCGTAAGAGCCATAGTCCCCGGTGTCATTATAACAATCATCACCTCCGTAGGAACCATAGTCTCCATCATCTCCACATGAATCATACCCTCCGTAGCTACCATCATCCGAAGACATAGCTGCAACAAACAAAAGTAAAGGACCTCACAAGTTCACTCCCTCACGTGTATCACTCGAGTGATGTTCGCTCAATTTTCTTTCCACTCGTGTTTACACTCAAGGTCGTTGGCCTTTGTGACCTCACTCTATTGTTCTCACCACTCAGCCTTTTTCCACTCAAGTTGGCCTTGCCTCCTTGTTAGGAAACCGAAGTGATAAATTACAACTAGTACTTTCCAAGCTTAGGTTCGGAAGGAGTTTATATGACTCGATGGAACGGTAGCTATTTAACTGCGCACGGGGAGTCAAAGAAATTTCTACGAAGTTGGACTTCGGTCACCCCACGCACGAGTTCCTATAGGCTCAGATTCGATAGTACGACCTCGAGTAGAAAGAATTACTCTAGAGATCCACTATCGAGAATATTCGGACACAAAAAAGTGAAATCCTAAGAGAATCTACCTCCTCGGTTCCGCTTCGGAATTTTCCGAACACGTGACCTCGGTACAAGTGTTTCCTCCTCAGTACAGATAGGGTTTAACCTTATCCACTTTCCCTTTTCTAGCCGACAACTTTTCACCTGGGGTTTTAGATTTGACAGTTTACCCCTTTCTTCTTCAATGGAACAGTGAACCTTTACTCCGGTGTACGGACAATATCAAGATTCGTTCACAGTCCACTAACGACAGATTAAGCTCAAGATTTGGGTCGTCTCCGGTTTTACAACGTCGGAGATCACTCCAGTTCCAAGCGAAGCTAAGAACACAGCTCTCGTCGCCCGTACACTGTCAACAATGTCAACACGCTTCCGGCGTACGGACAGTGTCTATAGCAGTGGAACTTCGATTTTAAGCACAAAAATCGACCCAAATACCTCAACAACCTCCAGTTTTCATCGGTAAACACCAAAACACAACTGGGGTTCGATTTTCAACAACACCACGTCAAGAACACGGTCCAAAACGATGGAAAAACCCTAGTTACAAATGTTGTACGTCGGGTACTCGATCAATTCCTTAGACAGTGGTGAATTCAAATATGTGATTGTCTAATCCAAACAATCAACAATCAATTCAAATTTTTGAATTTTCTTCTTTTTACTTTTTTTTTTTTTTTGTAAAATAAGAACACCAACAGAAAGTAAAGATAGATTGAACAAGGAACGTGGATTCGTAGGAACGAAACCCAAGCCTTGCTCTGATACCAAACTGATGCAAGCAAAACCGTGGGTTTACACTTTGCAATCGGAGACGACAAACAAGACGCGGAAACGATGAAGATAAGGTGCGGAAGCAACAGAGTAACACGGATAATAAGAAATCGGGGAAGGGGGAGAACAGAAATAGAAGAAAGAATGGATAATCACAGTCAAAACATTGATTGATTATCCAAGGGAGAAAATGAAACTTGAACCTAACAAGGATTCATACTAGTGATGAAATTCATTTCGGTTCCAAGCCTAAGAAGGCATACACGAAGCCTCGGGCTTCAAACAAGAATGGCTCGGCCAATTCTATCTCTATTCTCTCAATTCAATATCAACTATCAACTAAAAACTAATGAGCTATGCTAGGAGTTTATATAGACAATAAAAAGGGCAAAATAGTAAAGTGGTCACAGGCGACCAATGAGATAAAGCCACGCAGGGCTGGAGTAGCTTATGTGTTCGGCAGCTCAGCTCGAACACATTGTCTTCGGACGCTTGTTTGCCTCGGTCACGTTTGGAATCGAACACCCTTGCCTCGGGCACACTTGTAGCCCTTTGATCGATTCTCTGTTCGGCGTCGCTCTTCCTCGGTTCGGTTGCTTTCAGCTTCGGGCTCAACTTGATCGTTAGTTGTGCTCGATCTCACAGCTCCCCGAAGTCAGTGTCAACACCGGTCACTTGTTGTCTGCTCGGTGGATTTCCAAAGTTGTTGCTCGTCGAGGCAGTCTTCGGCATCTTCCATTCCGGCCACACTTTGATCGTGGGCGCCATGTGACTCCTCGGTGGACTTGCTTGATGAATCGAACAGGTGAGCCTGGTTCGTATTGCATCAGTGGGTGGGTGGGTGGGAGGGTGGGTGGGTGGAGGAGAGGAGAGAAAGAGAGAGGGAGAAGTTAGGGCTTTGGATTAGAGAGAGAAAGGAAAATGATAAAATGGTATGTTTTGTAAAATTCATACAAATGTCGTTATGTTGTGTAATTTCTTAATAATGTCGGTATTTTTGTAATTTCACTGTTTAATGCGTCAATTAGCGTAAAAATGTCAATAAAAATTTGGGGAATTTTCAAAACTAGGCACCAGGCGTCGGCGGCGGCGCCTAGTCACCGCCGGCCGCACACCGGTTTTTTTTTTTTTTTTTAATCTAAAATATGAAATACACATATAAACATTGATTTCTCTTTGAAAATACACTTGCAACATACATATAAACAAAAAATACATGTAAATACACAAAAAATATATATATATTACATACACTAGACACACACATACACACAAGGATCTACAGATCTACAAATTAAACATACAAATTTATGTATGTCACACATATACTTGACATACACACAAAAACACATATAAAACATACAATAGATGCTCAGATATGCATGTTCATGCAGTAACATACACGTTCATACACTTGTGTGCAGAAAAATATTACATGTATATACACGAACATACAGATACATACACCTGCATCTGAAATCTGAATATGTATATTCAAAATCAAAAAAAAAGAAGAGGAGAAGCAGATCTGAATAATATATAAAAAATACATATATATACATAAAATACACACATATACACATACAAAATGAAACCAAAAAAAAAAAAAGAAAAAAGAGGAGAAGATCGAGAAACAGCAGTGCTCTAGTATCGCCGGAGGAATAGTAGCAGCGGCGACGGGGAAGGGAGGGTGGGGAACGACGGGACGTGGGTGGGTGGGAGGGTGGGTGGGTGGAGGAGAGGAGAGAAAGAGAGAGGGAGAAGTTAGGGCTTTGGATTAGAGAGAGAGAGGAAAATGATAAAATGGTATGTTTTGTAAAATTCATACAAATGTCGTTATGTTGTGTAATTTCTTAATAATGTCGGTATTTTTGTAATTTCACTGTTTAATGCGTCAATTAGCGTTAAAATGTCAATAAAAATTTGGGGAATTTTCAAAACTAGGCCGCCCACAACACAAAATTACAAATGAGGGACCACATTTCATCTATAGCACCCCTTATTTTTACATTACACAACATAGCACCCCCTTATTTTCAAAATTACATAACATAGCACCTATTTAAACTAAAAACCCTAGGAGCCACTCCCTCACCCTCCCCCACCACTGCCCCGCGACAAGAAATCGAGCTGCCACCACTGCCGCCGCCGGTGACCGGTGGCCGAAAAACGAAAAATTCACCGGATTTGCTTATTTTATCTGTGGATTTGTTTAAATAATTTTTTTGATAATTTTATATACCTAAATCTATCAAAATAATAAATTATACATGCAAATACATAGAAAAATATGTATGCAAGAAGAAAAATATAAAAATATACACAAAAAAACATAAATTTTATACAAAACATCCATAAAAAGTGCACAAATCCGAAATTTATACAATTTTATTCATTGTTCATACATGCATATACAACTTTATACAATTTTACAATGCATAGAATGTGTTTTATACACCTTCAATACGTACATATACAGATTTCTACATTTTTATACATGTTTACATAATTGTATAAACTTGTATAAAAAGGTATAAAAGTATATAAACTCACAAAAATAATGTTAAATAGTGCATCGGGTAGATTTTACACAAAAGCTTACAAATATCCAAGATTTATACAGTTTTCTACAAAAAAGTACTAGATCTAAACATTAAACAAAAGTTTTAACAAAAACTTAGTAGATCTAAAGGAATTTTTATGAAAAAAGTGAAGAAAAAGAAGAAACTTGATAAATAAACTCCTCATCGGAGTTTTGATCGGAATATACAACGAAAATCAATATTGTTATTCAAAAAGCAAAAAAAAAAAAAAAAAAAAAAAAGCAGAAGAAGAAGCAGCGGCGAAGGCAGTGTCTTGGAAGAGAAGGGATGACGGTGGGGCAGTGGTGGAAGAGTTGGGGGGTGGGGGGTGCATTAGGTTTAACGGGAAAGAGAAGAGAGAAAAATGGGAAGGAGAGAAGGAGAAGAGAGAAAAAATTGGGGCTAGGGTTTTTTTCTTTAAATAGGAGGTGCTATAGAGTGAAAGAAAAATTTTAAAAAAGAGAGTAGGGTACTATGTCGGGTAAGGTAGCAAAATAGGGGTCTTTTTTGATAATTTTCATGAGTGGGGTGTCTCTCAATGTAATTGTTAAAAATTTAGGGATCTAGGAGACAAGCAACACGCAAAAATTATCGAAAGTGGTCCCCTATTTGCGATTTTTACTGAGACGGTAGTAGTTACGCATAATAGCAATCGCTAGTTTATACAAATTTATACACTTCTGTAATGTATATAAATTTGTATAAGTATGTATGTACAAATGAATCACGTTGTATAAATTTTCAGATTTCTGCAGTATTATGGATTTCTTTTTTGTATAATTTTGTATTTCTCTCCTTGCCTATGCATTTATCTATGCATGTATAATTTATTTTTTGGAGTAGATTTGTGTGTATAAACTTGTCTAAAGCAATGATATAGATAAAATCAATCATAGCTGTTAATTTTCCTCTCCCCTTCCACAAACTTGCCAGTGGAGTGGGGGTGTCTGCGGGCGAGTCGGTGGTAGGGGAGGGGGAATTGGCAACTAGGGTTTTTTTTATTTTTTATTTTGAAAGAATGCCTAAATTTGTAAAATAGGGAATAGAAAAAAATATGGCCATCACTTGTAATTTCCTTTTGTTTTGAGTGCTACTTTTTTTAAAAATATCAAAATTTAGCCTAGCGTCGTATTTTCAGCAGATTTACAGCAGGAGGACACTTTTGGTGCACTATCACAGATGTGGTTCCCGTATAATAACTCTTATATATTTAGTCCTCATTAGGAAAACCTCCTATTGATCGCCAGATCTTACAAGAAGTAGGACTGGGCGTCGCTAGGAGTTTCCCCCTTGTGACTTCCGGCGATCGTTAGGAATTTTTCTGGGACTAAATTGTGAGAGTTTTCTTACGAGAGTCAAAAGTGTGACTGCAGCTCCAGATCTCTCCATCACACGCAAAAGCTTGCATGTTCTCCCTTGTCATAAGCATTAACCACTTTTTAAAAATCTATTACAACTGCGGCCACAACCATTTGAAGTTGGATATTAAGTTAAGCTCAACATTTATAATGGGGCTTAAAGTTAGCCTCAACTCCAGTCCCTAAGACTGAAGTTAGTCTGTTGGAGACAATTCTTCAAGTCCAACCTAATGTTTGAAAAAGTGTTTGCACGAATTGAACAAAAAGGATATTGGTTTTGGATTTTTGAACACTTTTTTAGTGTTATCGAAAAAATAGGCAATCCTCAATCTCATCAAAGTTTAACTTCTCCTTGGGCACAAGTCATCTGCGGCGGCCTAGAATTTATTGAAAATTTCTTTCAAATATACGACCGAATTTTCCTTCGGCAAAGTCATACGAAATCAAATATCATTTTCCGGCAGTGGTTTCCAGCGATGACAATAACAATAAAGATAAAAATGATAACAATAACACTAATTACTCTGACATCAACAATGGGAGATTTTCAATCCAAAGCTACAGATTTCATCATTATCGGGAGCAGGGCCGGAGCCAGGATTTTACGTGAGGGGTTCAAAAATGTCACACTCTGCATTTGAACCTATAAACTATAGCAATTTTTGAACTCATTTGCCACTTTACTGGAATTTTTCATCATTTTAAGAAGGTTCAATAGCTTATTTATACAATAGCATTTATTGGATGCATGTTTAGGTGGAGGAGTGGGGGTCGACAGAACCTAGAGGAGATGTGGAGATTTGATGAAGAATATGTGTTTATTATCGGAAATTAAGATATTATTGTCGGAAAATAAAAATAATAAAACAACGACAAATTTTGGTGTTGATGACTTACTTTATGGAACGTGATAACGATTTGGCCTCATTTATTTACAAAATGAAAGAGTATTTTGGCTCAATATATGAATAAGTGTGATCGAATTGTCCTGATTTTATGTTTCATAAGTGTTTTTGTGGATGTGGAAAGTGAGCACGAGTTGGCCTCAATTATATGCAAAAATTTGTTGCTCACTATGATAAGTGCAATCGAGTTATTGTGATTGCTAAATATTAGCACATGAAATCATGTTTTTATGGATGTGCAAAGTGAGACGGATCATATGTCATTTATTTGCAAGTAGACATAATACTTTTGTTCTTTATTTGAATAAGTGCAGCCGAATTAGCCTGATTTATGCTTTATATATAGGGAGCAGTAGTATTTTCGTAATTATTGTTTCATCAAATATAAAAATACTCAATTTTTAAAAGATCATTTTTAATATGCGCAATCTATCCAAATTAGGTACAAATGTGCTCATTTCGGTATATCTACCATTTGCAAGCCTTTTAGTGAGCCATCACCAATGGGCGGGAAATTTTAATGCGTAGCCATTTCTAGACGCACTCAAAGAATTTTATCCATTGTTTCAAAATTAATTGAGAAATAGCCAAAAATTCGCGCGCGCACACTTACGCTCCATTAGCTTTGAAAAACACCACAGACTAGTCCCATAATAAAATACTGGGGCTTTGAACCAAATTTGTTCAAAGCCCAAGTAGTTTGTTATGGGACTGAAGCTTTATACAAGGTCCCTTTGAACCATTATTTTGTTATAAGGACTTTATCTCATAACAAAATAATGGGATTTATCCCTTTGACAAAGGTTTCATCAAAGGGATAAATCTCATTATTTTGTTATGGGACTTTATATATAAAGCTTCAGTCCCATAACAAAATAATGGGCCTTTGAACTTGTTCAAAGCCCCAGGGGCTAGTTCACTGAAGCTTCAGAGTATAAATACTGGAACTTGTCCGAAAATGACTATTTCTCAGTAAATTTATTTTTGACGGCTACAAATCAATTAGCGCGCGCCAAATAGGTCCCAACGCGAAATATTTAGCGAATGGGCTAATCAAATCATAACATAATTCTTTACAAAACAACACAATGCAAGTTGCTCAAAGATGAAACTCTCTCCAAGAATATACTCAAATTTCTGAAACCAAGATGATGTCATTTATAGTTTTTTACAAAAGCTTAACCACAAAATGAGAGGAAAAGATTTGCATGGAGGATAAGTGGGGCCCTCTTTAACAAAATCTTCTACCAGCCTTACACTTCCCACCCCCAACTCAAGGAAATAATGATGAACCCCAAAAATATAATCTTTGCAATAAATATTACAGAACAACAAAGGCCTGAACTTTTAGTAACAAAATTTAGTGATCACAAAGTAAAGGAGTAATTCCAAGAAAATCACAATGGCAGCAGCATCAGCAGCTGCAACAGCATCAACTTCATTTTTGTGCAAAAAGACTCCATATCTATGTGCTTTAGACAAAAATATTCCATGTATATACCAAAAAAATAGCATAAAGAAAAAGTCATTTCATGGAGGAGTTAAGTGCATGGCAATAGAAACAGCTGCAGGGACTACAGCAACCAAGAAAAGAAGTGGCTATGAACTGCAAACTTTAACTAGTTGGTTATTAAGACAAGAACAAGCTGGTGTTATTGATGCTGAACTAACTATAGTTATTTCAAGCATTTCAATGGCTTGTAAACAGATTGCTTCTTTGGTTCAAAGAGCTGGCATTTCTAACTTAACTGGAGTTCAAGGTGCTGTTAATATTCAAGGTGAAGACCAGAAGAAACTTGATGTTGTCTCTAATGAGGTTTGTATGTTATAACTTCACAGTACTCTGTTGCTTACCATGTGAAGTTTAGATGAGTTTAACTTCTATACACCGACCGTGTAAAAAAGTATTATAGTATTCAGACGTCTAAAAGATAGCTACAAGTAACCGTCTATAGATATGGAATTAGTAACCTGGAAATATTAAGCAGGTTACATGTTGCAGCACATTAAGATATACTCAATAGTGTGAGAGTTCTTGACACTAGTCACTGTATACAAGTTAAATTCTATTAGGATTAAATTATCCTCATAATAAGAGGCATATGACTTGGAATAAGCAAGTTTGATGCATAGACTACACAACACGTATTTAAGTTATACACATTGATTGTACTTATAATCTTTGTGTTATCAATGTATTAGGCTCAGTACAAAGAACTAGCTATCTTTTAAGGTCAATTTAACCTGATGATGTGAAATATCTATGCGCTGTCAATGCGCAAAACTTAGTTTCTGAATGTTGATGTTTGATGGATTGAGCAGGTTTTCTCCAATTGTCTTAGATCAAGTGGAAGGACTGGGATCATCGCATCAGAGGAAGAGGATGTCCCAGTTGCAGTGGAAGAGAGTTACTCAGGCAACTACATTGTGGTGTTTGACCCTCTTGATGGATCATCAAACATTGATGCTGCTGTGTCTACTGGTTCTATCTTTGGAATTTACAGTCCCAATGATGAGTGCCTCGCAGATTTTGGAGATGATTCCGATGAGGTAATCACCAAACAAGATAACCTTCCTTTGGCTCCAAAAGATAACTCCAAATAGCCTAATGAAGCCAAGCATGTTTTCACTTGTGACAATGTGGTATCTTTGTGCATAATGCTTAGAGAAGTAGGATCATTTACTGCTGTGTTTCTTATATCCGACTGATGCTTCCAATAATCAATTTGGAACTCTGGTGCATGGATTTATCCAGTGTGGTTCTGAGGTTGGCATAAGTCAAAATCATTCGTTATATGTAAATTGTTAACCACCGAATATCTGTCCAAAATTGCAGCTCGACAATGTGGAGCAGAGGTGCATTGTGAATGTATGCCAACCAGGGAGCAACCTTCTTGTAGCAGGCTACTGCATGTACTCAAGCTCTGTGATCTTTGTGCTCACTTTGGGAAATGGCGTCTTTTCCTTCAACTTGGATCCGATGTATGGAGAATTCGTTCTGACTCAAGAAAACATCCAAATACCAAAGTCTGGAAAAATCTATTCATTCAATGAAGGAAACTACCAGCTCTGGGATGATAAGTTGAAGAAGTACATTGATGACTTGAAGGACCCTGGCCCTAGTGGCAAACCTTACTCTGCGAGGTACATTGGCAGTTTGGTTGGTGACTTTCATAGAACTCTTCTATATGGTGGCATTTATGGATATCCTAGAGACAAAAAGAGCAAGAATGGAAAGTTGAGGCTTTTATATGAATGTGCTCCAATGAGCTTCCTTGTGGAACAAGCCGGTGGCAAAGGATCCGATGGTCACCAAAGAGTTCTTGATATCCAACCAACTGAGGTGAGAACTAAATAACTGCTACATCTGATACCAATAAGTGAATATGTCAGTCGCTTAATTTGGTGTTTCTTTTGTTTCTAACTGCAGATACACCAGCGAGTTCCATTGTACATTGGAAGCACAGAAGAAGTTGAAAAATTGGAGAAGTATTTAGCTTAAATCAGAAATCAAGTTTGTTCATGATGTGACCACTTTCAGATCATTTTGTAAGCAAGACATTACATGAAGAGGCTGTGAATTTGTATTTCTTTTAAGAAATTCCTTTCACAAGTCTAGGCACCAATGGGTAAAGTTATAATAGGTTCTTGAAAAGCTTTGCACTGATTCAATTCCTAAAACAATGTAAAGGTGTTTCATGCTTTATATCTGTCTTCCCTCTTTCTTAAGTGGTTCTCTTTTTGTTATTGTTGTCCGGGAGGGCACCGACTTCATACTAAAATAAGGGTGTGTCTAGTATGACGGAAGTCATTTTCCAAGAAAATGTAGTACCGAGGGCACCTAAGTCCGCATAAGTTCTCTAGGGGCAATTAATATCTCTCTGTAAAACTCGGACCTTCTGCTATTGCCTGTCTGGTTGAAGAATCTGGAGGAGCTGAGATGATGATTCCAAGGTAACTAAGCCTGCAGTTTCTTATTGAAGCAACCATTGTAACAACTAAAAACATGACAAAGACCATCTTACTTCTGAAAACTATTCTCTCTGTTTATGATCTTCCCAGGTTCTGATTCAAAAGGATTCTTCTATTTCCAGCATAAAGCAGTACTTATAAAATGAAACTATCATGATTAAATAGTGGAGACACCATTTCGATCCTTGCAGTTACAACCGTATCTCTTTTGATTCTAAGATTGCTAAACTGTTTGCTCATATTTGTTGAGAGAGAGACCTAAACCCCAATACACAATGGTGAACTTGACAACATGGTTGTTGCAGCAAGAACAAGGTAATATAGATGCTGAATAAGCCACAACACATAGTTCCTTCCACCATATCTTTAACATGCAAAATATTAGTCTACTTAGAAGGATACTGGATCAAGCCTGCGCAGGTAACTACACCTCTATTCAAATCAAATGAACACCACATACAGGTTATTTATGAGTAGTTATAGGTCAAAAATAGTAAGGAAGCACACTTAAGTAGATAAGATGTTGTAATCTAACCCATCATGGAGAGGAAAGACGTTACGTTTACAACTTAAGAGAATGTACAATGGTAAATGTCAAATCAATCCACCAAATTCTGGCCATTATCTCATGAGCCCATAAAGCCTAAAGGACAATAACCATACTTTTTAATTTCCTGTATTGCAGATTCGCCTGGAAGTTGACAATCCAAGAGAGTTCCTGGCATGATTGTGTCTGTCTCAGATAATCAGATTTTTCTCATATTCAAATCTGCTAAGCTTTTTCATGTCAATAAATTTATACAAAATCCTGATATGACTAGCCATAAGCGACGTATGATCAACACTCTAGCTAGGACTGCAGCAGTTAAATCTATGTGGACAAACCCTACCCTAAAGCACTTGATCTTTCACTTGTATCCATGTTATACTTTGCTAATGAATGGACAGTCAATATGTAAAACTAATTGGTATATTCCGTTGGCTTTGCATAAATCCAGCCAACAGTGATCAATTATGTCAGCTTCAGCAGTCATTCGTATAAGATTTCATCAGTTTCTGCGCACAGTTCTCCTAATATCTCAAGCTTCTGATACTCTTAACTGCAGAAATGACAATTATGGAGTCATATCTTCAGTTGTACTTTTAGCAAAATGAGAAGGATAAAGCAGAAAGTAGGTCAATTACCAGGACTTAAAATTTGGATGCATTTGGTAACTGACTTCATGGTGGTCAAGGAATCTGAACCTGAACGATCAAAGTGAAAATAAAAACCCATTCCAACCTTTTCAACGAAACCTAACCTCAATCAATTTTATAGTCAATAATTTGCTTTTACCTAGTAAATTCATGTCTTGTTCTGAAAAAACTTCAGTAACTGTCGATGAAATCTGAGACGTCATCTGGTTTGCATCAGTACTGACATTTACCGACTCATGAGGTGACCTGTGCAATAAACATCAAATGGAAGATTCAGAAACCATTCCTATACTTGCACTCATCAAGGAAACTATGACAAAAGCTAGGCAAGGCAGGTCGCTTTACCCTGAGAAAGAATCTGGAGAAGAACCCAATGTTGGCTGGCAAGAATAATCACTCCCCTCTCCGTCAAGGTCAAATAGTAGCTCAGAAAGATTAAAATCCACGCCAAAAGCATCTAAATTAGGCAAATCTAAGTCGAAAATATCTACTTCCTTCTCTGATTCAGATGTTGAAATCTGGTCAGGGCCAGATGCCATTTCTGAATTACATGGCATGTCATCAGAGGCATCAAAGTCCAGCCTACTTTTCACTTGATCTCGCTTGATAGGCCTGTTCAAGTTGGTCTTTACTGGTGAGGATGTTGAAATGCAGTGATTTCTTTCTATGGAGTAGAAGGATATTTGTTTGGAAGGGGTCACTCGAATTGTTTCTGACGAGATGATTGTGCAGTTTGTGGCTGTTATACGAGACGGTGTAATATCTTTGCTGGAAGCAGCAGTTGAACAAACTTCCAGTGGAGAGATAGATTTGTCAGTTTGGGATGAAGAAGCCTTTGGTGGTGTTTGAGGGCCAGAAGAATTAGTTGGAGGGGACTGAATGGGCTGATTGAACAAAGACTTGGCAACATTAGATCCTTGAACTGGTGACTCATTAGATGCAATCGCGGGATCTGAGAATTGAACTGCAGAACTATTCACATTGTTGTTGTGCTTACCAGCGCTGGTTGGTTGAGTGTCTGTACCAGGACCTGCACGAAAGTGTGTTACTATGATGTCGAAATATTAAGGACAAGAAAGTGCACAAAGACCAACTTCAGATGGATTTACCCTTAAGTGACAACTGATTAGTGGTTAAGTGATTGCGCGACCTCTTGGCAGCTATGGGAGCTACTGAAACATCTTTGATGACTTTCCTTTTTGAAGTTGATGGAATGGAATTCATAGTAGAGAACTTCATGTTATCTGGAGCAGTATTTGAAGGCATAGATGCTGACATCAGAGCTGTTGTTTTGGATGCAGACCAGTAACCTGATAAAAGTAATACGGTATGATTTCAGTAAATGGCAAAGGAAGTGTCCAGATTCTGGTACCGATCAATAAGCTGCTTATTGATCATTGTACCTTAGGAATAACAACGACATCCAAGACATGGAATAACATATCATTTTACAAACAAATTGATGTACTGTGTATTGGATACAAGTAATCAGTGACTGTTCTACATTCCAATCTTTATTATGGAAACTTGTCCCTACATGATGTACAATCTATCACAAACTAGTACATGATGGTCAAACAAATGCAAGACTAGATATCAAGAAATCTAAAGCGACTGAAACTGAAAAGCCGTGTAATACTTGAGAGAACTAATCCAAAGTAAATGAGAAATACTGAACAGAATTTATACCTGAGGTGACCGGTGAAGACCCTTTAACTAGGCTTGACAAAGTCCCTGAATTAGGCATTGAAGAAGCAGCAGCAATTGTGGGAGGTGGTGTCAGATTCACACTAACATTGTAAGCATTCATAACATTTTGCATCCCATTTAGTAAACTCTGAACCCGTGTTTTCTCATAATC
This sequence comes from Petunia secreta, assembly GCA_029990175.1. Taxonomy (NCBI): domain Eukaryota; kingdom Viridiplantae; phylum Streptophyta; class Magnoliopsida; order Solanales; family Solanaceae; genus Petunia; species Petunia secreta. The sequence continues at coordinate 6,101,499 of JARKIP010000061.1, forward strand.
CAATCTGCATTTTTCTTGATCCAAAAACACTTTCTGCTCTTTCAAACGTATGTACTCATCCAACATATCTGCTAAACTCAATAAACTCCTCGGCGCCTATTCACAATCACACAAAAAGAAAAAAAAATCCAAAATAAGCACTAACCCAAGAAATGAGGAACCAAATTAGAGGGTGGCGGATGTAGCTTATAGGCAACGAGTTCATCCAAACCCACTTAGGGGTGTGTGTGTGTGTAAAAACAGCTAAAAGTTCAACAATGTGAGAACTGAACACATAATTTACAATACAACGAGTTCAGTCCTAAGACCCTTAAAGGTCGAATCCATCAAATTAAATCCTAGACCCGTCTCTAAAGGCGGACCAAGGACAAGGACAATAGTTCACCTCAACTACATACATAATTTATCAAAATTGCTGGACAGACACATATAAATTAGATCATGCATCCATTGACTTAAAACACTAGATTTCGTTGCTCCAATTAGATCATTAGAGACGTTACACATAACTTGCCAAAAAAAATGGAAATCTGAGTACATATTACACTATTGCACTAACTAATTCAAAGATCTATCTATAGAATCAATACAATGTCGATACTACAAACAATGGAGTGGATTTATGGGTTCGACTTAGGAATTCTACCACGAAAATACTTGATTTACTGGATTCAAAATCTATTATTTTTACTTATTCAGTGAATTATTTAATACATATACAGTGTCTAAGCTAAAGCTACTCCACCTCTAACACACAAAAAAGTGGGTAACACATTTAATTTACTGGATTTAAAATCTATTATTTTACTAATTCTATCGATTGTCTAATACATATACAGACCCCACTTATGAGATTTTACAGGATATGTTGTTGTTGTTGTAATTGTTGTAGTCGATTGACTAATACATATATACAAACCACACTTGTGAAATTTTACAAGTATGTTGTTATTGTTGTAGTCGATTGACTAATACATATACAGTGTCTGAGCTAAAGCTACTCGGTTCAAATAAACTTCATAAAAATGTACTCTACATCCACCCATCCACCCACACACACACATTTAAATCAAAAAAAAGTTAAAAACACACACACATTATTAATTCCAAATCAAGCTAAAAACTAACTTATATAGTACTATGAGTTACCTGATTAATAGGAGAATTGGATAAAAAATGCGAAGCTTCGGATCGAAAAGTGGATCGGGTTTCAGTGAACTGATTATCAGAAAGGTAACAATCAACAATGAAAGCAATTTGTTTAGGAGTTATTTTTCCTTTACCAATGTTTTTAATTTTTCTTGATTTGCTTTGTTTTCCCATATTTTTAGTTTCTGTATTTTGGAATAATAAGAAACAGAGGGAAAATGTAAAGAAAAAGCATATGATATATAACAGAAAATGGAGGGAAAAGGGAATGTGATGAAGAATGTGAGCTTATAATAACGCGGGAGTTTTCGAAAATATTTGGTGGGAAGATGAGTACTGTTTTTCTTTTCTTTTTTTCTTTTTGGGGAAATCGAGTTTTTTAACTATCATTTTTCATATCTGAAACTTTTTTTTTTGTAGCCTCAGGTGGATCAAGAGTGACTTCATATATATATATATATATATATATATATTTTTTTTAAAAGTAGTTAATTATTAGCATTTCTTTTTTTTTTTCTTTTCTTAGATTTATAAGCTTTTTTAATTAATTCTTCTTTAGAACCGAATTTTTTTTATTAATTGAAAATGTACATTCCTAAAATAATAGCAAAACAAAAATTTAATAATAATAAACCTAACATTAAGATGGAACAAAGTTTACTCAATAAAAATAAAGTCAATTGAGAACAACAAATATTATGTGCTTAAAACAATGTTGTGTGAGTTATGCGTTATGACTTATGTCTTTAATTTACGCGTTGTCATTAGTGATAAAATCGAGTTGTGATTTGTTATTGGGTTTACTTTTTTTTTTTTTTATAAAATTATTTTTGATATAATTGGTATTCTAATATTATGATTTAGGGAATATAAAACTAAATCGATACCAATACCTATAAACATAATAGTACCGATATAACAGTATATCAGTTTGGTAATGATATTGATTCTTTTAATACCGATAAGATATCGATCTGATAACGGTATTTATATATTTTTACCATTACCATATCGTTATATCGATAAGGTATTTTTTGTAATTTTTATATTTATTTTATTTTAATTCATTATTATTTTCTTCACCGTTTAAATTTTACTAATTAACTTTAGTTTATAGGTTTAAACTTTAACTATCATTGATATTTGGGCAATTTACATAATTATACAAACAAAGATTCTTTTTTATACAAAATATCTATACTATTCAATTTTCAAAATATAGCAACATTTTTTCTCAATACATATAAAAGGGTAGGAGAAACCCTACAACTCGTCCTACTATCCAGCCAACCTCCCCGCCGGCGCCCCCAAAGCTGTCAGCTGCCTCTGGCTGACGGGCGCCAATAGTTGGAATTTTTTTTTTTTTTTTTTTTTGTAATTTCTTGTATCTATAGTGTCTTTACATTGTATGGACAATGATAGACTGTTCATACAATAAAAAAAATACTAAACATACATAATACAATTGTTATATTGCATTTGTATATAATTTGTATTATATGTGTTGTTTATATACGGATGTATATAAATAACACATATAATACTGTATGTCAAGTGTATATACATTGTATGCATGTTGTATGTCAGTTGTATATAAGAAGATACATATGGGCATACACCAGTCACAATGTCAATACACATGGCATATACCATCTATAAAATCCATATACACATTTTTCAGATCTGGACATCAGTCACCATCTTAAAAGCGCCTAATTTCTTAAAATCGGGTGTGAATTTATTTATGAAAAATTTACACCACATAACTATCCCAATAGCTAAATTACAAAAAAATAACAATAGTTTTACATTATTTACAATACGTAACAATAGTTTCCCATAATTACCCTACATTCAGTTTCTCATTTCCACCTCCCCAAACATAAAACCCTAATTTCTTTCCCTCTCTCTCCTTCTCTCCCCTCCTCCACCCGTCCACCCACTCGCCGCCGGCGACCAGCAGCCCCATCGCTGCTGGTATCCTTCGCTGTCATCGTACCTCGATCTCCGGCTCTGCTGTGGTGCTGCTGCCGCCGCAGTCCAGCGGCGGGTTGCCCCGATTTGTATTTTTCGATAGGGTTTTCAGATATTCTTCCTTTGTTTTTTTTTTTTTTTTCCTTTTTTCCTTTTTGTATGTGTATAGTATGTATATATTTGTATTTTTTGTATAAAATATGTATGTTCTTGTACTTTTTTTGTATATAAATATCTATCTTCACAATGTATGTTAGTGTATATATGTGTATGTTGGTGTATGTTTGTGTATGTGTATGTTGTTGTATGTTTGTGTATGTATGAAGTGATAAAATAATTTGTATATTTTTTTGTATCTTTATATGTTTGTGTATATTTTTTTATATCGTGTATGTTTCACTATATGTAAATTCAAAACAATAATTTATATGAGGTTTCATATGTATATATGTGTATATTTTGTATGTTTTGTTTTATAGATCTAAAAAAAAAATTAGAAATCCGGCGACATGCCGCCGCCGCCGCTGGCGCGGTTGCTGTGACTAAAGCAGTTGGGAAGGAAATGGTAAAACTCTAATTTGTATGGTTTAAATGGATTTTGTATATGCTATGTAAAAAAAAATTATGTTATGTTCTGTAAAGTGGTATAGTGTTGTTATATTTTATAAATATGATGTTAGGTTTGTATATTTTTGTAATTATTCTTTTTTTATTGTGCACATCAGCCTTCAACTTTAGGAAGATTTGTGGAACTATGACATCAGAGACAATGACTTGCCTTTTTGACTCCGTTTAACATTGTTTAGCAAAAATGACCCTCAACTAATAACATTGAGACGAAAACATCAACACCTAATTAATTAGGCATGTTCTCCCTTATTTCATTTCCAGCCAAATTGCCTTGAAATCTTGATAGGGCAATATATGTCATCGATTCCTTCCACCCTTGTCCAACTAAATTGCCTTAAAATATTGGCAAAATAACAAGAAATACTTTTCCTAGACCTCTTTCCCTTGTCTCCAACTAAATTTAATTGAAATCTTGACAAAGAGGCAAAATTTGTACTTCCCTTCGGCCCTTCTCCCAACTAAATGGCTCATTTGCAAAAATATGGCACGGGAAGCGATGAATTACTTTTTTGCCCACGCTAACAAATGATTTGTAAAAATGCCCCCGCTAATATTTAATAAAAAAAATCCAGGGCAAAACTTGCGGTTATGTTTTTTCGCTTTTCAACACTTATCCCTTCAAGTATTGGCAATAGGCAATACTTGCCGCACTTAACCGTAAGTCTTGACAAAAAGGCAAGACTTGCCATTGACCCCTGCTCGATTTGCCAACACTTGAACTACAAGTATTGACAATAGGCAACACTTGTGGCACTGCGTTGTATAAGTATTGGCAAAACAACACTTGCTGTTGAAGTATAGCCAATAGCCAAGACTTACAAATTTTTTGCCTTGAAGTCTTGGCCCCGGACTAAATAAGGGCATTTTGCTAAAACATTTCTTAGTCCCGGTAATTTTGTAAAACCATTCCGTATGGAAGGCATGCAGTGAAATTTTTTATAACTAAATTGCCTCGAAAACTTGTCACATAAACAACATTCGCCCTCAAATCCTTTACCCCCTCTCCCAGCTTAATTGATTTTAAGCCTTGGTAAGGCAACACTTGCCAAGCTGAAAGTTATTTTACGGAAAATAAGGACAAATCCTCAAAAGTTGTCAAATTTGGGTATATAGGGTGAATTTTTTTTTTTTTTTTTGGTTCTAACTTTATCCATTCTAGCCCATTAACCCATCCATGGAAGAACAAAAATAGTGTTACTAGATAATATCACCAGTTCACCATATAACCACCACAAGAACCATCATCATTTTTTTGAACAAGATGATGAAACAAGCTATTCTTATATGGAGTCATTCACCTCTATTTCTTCCCAAATTATCACCACCCCACTCTTTCCATAAACCCCATAACCCCATTTCCTTAAAAGTACATGCAACAGTAGAAGAAAATGTATTAACAGCTAAAGAAAGAAGACAAATGAGAAATGAAAGAAGAGAAAGCAAAAGTGGCTATAATTGGAAAGAAGAAGTAGAAGAAAGGCTAATTAAGAAACCCAAGAAACAATATAAATCTTGGACTGAAGAACTTAATCTTGATACTTTAGCTAAATTAGGTACTCAATGGTGGGTTGTTAGAGTTTCAAGAGTTACTGGTCATGAAACTGCTGAAAGAATGGCTCGTGCACTTGCTAGGAACTTTCCAAGTATTGATTTTCAGGTACATAAAGATATGATCTTTATTTAGTTATTTGTTTATTTGATAATAGTGGTGTTCGGGCTAGCTTGACTAATTACATGTGGTACATAAAGATTTGATCTTCATTGAGTTATTTATTTATTTGATAATCGTGGTATCGGGGCTAGCTTACGCGCAGCTCGACTAATTACATGTCACATGTGGTACATAAAGATTTGATCTTTATTTAGTTATTTATTTGATAATTGTGGTGTTAGGGTCAGCTTGTGTACAGCTCGACTAATTCTACCGAGTATCTGCTACCTCCCACTAGAGCCCACTTGTGGGATAATAGTGGCTATGTTATTATATCTGCCACTGCCAACCAGCACATTGTATGCGGTAATTCTGTCCACTAAGACTTGGACAATAGGAAGAAATCACTTGTTGTTTTTGCTTTGCTAGGATTTGCACCTGAGACCGACGTTATTGACCACTAGACTGTACCCTTGGGTGCTTAAAGATTTGATCTTTATTGTTTGTTTTGATAGTGAACTTCATAATTTGGTTGATTTGGTCATTACTTTTGTATATCTTTTTGTTATCTATCCCTTCCAACTTATGTGGCGTAATTTGACTCGGGACGAAAGTTAAGAAGAGAATGTAGACTCTTGAAACTTGTGATAAACATATTGTTGTGCTATACATTGTTATATTGCCAAACAGTGCTGGGATCTCTTCCTGAATCTCTGTGGTGTTAGTTGGGTCATGCCTTCAAACATAAGAGGTCTGTTGGATATCTGGCAAGGGCAGGAGACATCAAAGAGTCGAAAGCAGCTTGGAAGAAAATCGCTTTATGCATTTTCTGGACAATTTGGATGGAAAGGAACATAGCTTGTTTTGAAGATAAAAAGAATCACACTGATAGAACAAAAAACATGCGTATTCATAATCTACTTTTTTGGTGTAAGGGTTTTATGTTGGAGAATATAGATCAGTATATGGTTTTCATCGATTTGTTAAGAAAATGTAACTGATAGCTCCAGTAGGTGCTATCTTTTCAATTGTACTTTTATGTACCATCTTGGTACCCTTCTTAATAAAACTTTACCTAATAAAAAAAGAGCCTGTTTTAAGGGTAAAATGAGAAGCTTAAGTTAAATTATTCCGATAGGTGCCATTTTTTTTGGAACGCATTAGAAAGGATGGCTTGTGCTCTTGTGAGGAATTTTCTAAATATTGATTTTTAGGTAGATAAAAATTTGATCTTTGCTGTTTGTTTTGATCGTGAAGTTCATAATTTGGTGGAATTTGGTCATTGCTTTTGTGATATCTTTATGTTATTTATCCAGTTCAATTTATATGGCATAATTTGACTTGGTACAAAATTTAAGAAGGATATGACGACTTTGAAACTTGTGGTCTTAAACAACTTTTTTGCGCCATAAAAGATTGTCTTAAAGACAGTCGAATCTTTATTAACAACGTTTTTGCACCATAAAAGCTTGTCTTAAAGACAGTCGAATCTTTATTGTCTTAAACACATTTCTTCAATCTTTGTTGGTTTTTTCTATGTGAAGTTCATAACTTGGTGGATTTGGTCATTAATTTTTTGATATCTTTGTGTTATCCATATATTCCAATTTATGTGGCATAATTTGACTCGACACGAATCGATGGCAATAATGAATCCAATGTGTAAAGATCCCTAAACGGAATACCGTCAGGTCTAGAAAGGTGCCCTTTTTTTGGAACAATACTAAAACGGAATACCGTCACGTAAATTGGAAGGGAGGGATTACTAATCAAACAGATGAACTGTTTATCAGCATAGTAGTATGTCCTATAAGTAGGGGTGATATTGGAATGGTTATGAATGGCACAGTTGATTGAGTGATTGATTGTGTATTATGTATTGAGAGCTTTGGGATTTTTTCTTTTTCAATACCTTCATTAAAGATTAAGTTTTAGCTTTTAAGTTGTCTGTAGGTTACATAGTGTCTGTTCTTTGTTACCATTGAGAATTAATTTGCACCAAGTTCAAGGTAAGGAATCTATTAAGGAGAGGATACTGTGTACGTTTACTTGTCTGTGTAATTATTGTATTGTAAGCTTAAAGTAGATTTGATTTGGACTAAGAGGCTTGTTAAGCAACGAATTATGATGTTGGTTCGTTGATCAAATGGTTCTTGCTAAAGTTTCTTATTAGTTTCCAATGATTAATAGGAACCATTAGTGTATAGTTTCTTCATATTTTAGGCCCAACAAGCGCAGTTGGCCCAATTCAAAATGTACCCAAGGGTTTGGCATAGTGGTCAATGGAGTTGAGAACTATGAGGTCTCAGATTCAAATTACAGAGGAGGCAAAAGAACAGTAGGTGATTTTTTTCCATCTATCCAAGTGTTGGTAGATAGAGTTACCGATACCTATGCTGGTGGGAAGTAGCAAGTACCCTGATGAATTAGTAAAGGTACGCGCAAGCTGTCCCGGACACCAGAGTTATCCAAAAAAAAAAAAGTGAAGATGTCCAAGCCTTATGAATTGCGAAGGTTCATGAAAAAGGGAGGTTATAGGTCCTGCAAGAATGCGTTTAGAGCGTAACCGGGGGAAAGTTTAGTAAGGGAAAAGAAGCCCTTGTAGCATTATTCATTCTTTCTTTTACCGACTATGGGTAACTATGTCCGCCAAGAGCGAGAGCCCTTCCTCACGAGAAGCCCAGATTTTATGGCCTATTTTCGTCTTTGTTCGATCAGTATTCATTTGTAATCTGAAGATGAGGGCTTAAGAGAAACTTGCTTCTGGAGCCTTTACAGCAGTATTCATAGTTCCAGTCCTTGCATAATGTCCAGTTTCCATGAACTGCCAGAACTTTTCTCTTGTATGAAAATGGGAGTCATCGACCTGAAGACAACCATATCGTAAAGAAATAAACAGGCATCTATTCAATTTTCCTATTGCTGTAGAATAGACTGGATTTCCTTGAACTTGGAGTGGACAAAGTGTATTTAACTATGTAAGAATCAATTTTTCCATACATTTCGACTGACTGTTAAAGTTTCTGCAGGTATACATAGCATCTGTACAGGTCAAAAGGAAATTAAAGAATGGAACAATTTCAGTTAAACCAAAACCCCTATTTCCTGGGTGTGTGTTTTTGAGGTGTGTAATGAACAAGGAAATACATGATTTCATTCGAGAATGTGATGGAATCGGCGGCTTTGTTGGATCCAAGGTTGGAAATACGTAAGCATTCATTGCTGTGCCTATCACAATTTACAAGCATACAAGTATTATATGTCAATGCAATGAATAAGGAACCGCAGGATATGCGTCTGACCCAATCCTATGTTCATGGGAATTCCTGGTGGAAGGGTTTTCAGTTTTGTCAAGAAATGTGTGGAAAATATCCTAAGTCCTAGCAATTCTGATCTAAGATCAGAAATTCTTACATAAAACTTATCCCCAATATAATTTTATTTACCTGTTCAAATATGTCCATTTGATTACTATTCTAAGGTCTTTCTGCAAGATGAGTAATGAATGTTCCTTCTACTTGACAATATATCGTAATTCTGACCAATTTTTTTTTGCGAATTGCTCAACTGAATTTTGCAAGGATATCTGTTTCAATTGGCTGCCTTTGGTTGACATAAATATTTGGCCTCCCTTTATATGACTTTTATGTAGCTTGTGTTTCCTTGTTTCATTATTTAAAAGGCTAACTTACAGAGTATTCCAGGTCTTTTCTCAGTACCTAAAAGTTTAACATTTGCAGAAAACGGCAGATCAATAAACCGAGACCCGTAGATGAGGAGGACATACAAGCCATATTCAAACAAGCGAAGGAAGAACAAGAGAAAGCTGATCAAGCTTTTGAAGAAGAGGAACAAGGAGGAGGAGGTTTAGATGTCAAGCTAACAAAAGACTCTAATATAGCTCCCACTGACAGCGCAGTTGTGCCCAAAAAACGAGGAAGACAATCCAAAAAAGCTTCAGACCTGGTTGCTGGTGATGTTTTAAGAGGATCAGATGATAAATCTTTAATACCAGGGTCAACTGTTCAAGTTGCATCTGGAGCCTTTGCAGGATTTTCAGGGATCCTTAAGAAGGTTGATAGCAAGGAAGGATTGGTATGTACTTCCCCTTCCAGTTGAAACTTCACTGAACACTATCCTTATGTATTTTGGGGGAGGGGAGGGGAAAGCTGGTAATGGAAATCAGGGGTCGTTTGGTATGTGGTAAAGGATTAATTAATCCTGGTATAAAAAGCTGGATGGTTTTATCCTGTGTTTGGTTTGCAAATTCAAATCAGTATTATCTGATCCCAGTATAAACTTATGCACAATTTGATGGATAAATCAATACCAAGGACCCCATGGTATAAAATATTCCCGGTATTAACTTGTCCCGATATTAACTTATCCTTGTATAACTAATCCCGGTATAACTTATCCTTATGCCAAATGACCCCTCAATGTTATAAAATTCCTAGAGCTCAGCGTACAAAGAAGGAGAAAAATTGAGCTGTCCACGCCCTATGTTTTTACTTATTCCTGTCACCATACCCCCAACCCCTCAGGCCTCTTCCACCCTGGCAATTCAGATAAAAGAGCGGATATAGAAAGATCCCCAAATTAATTATCTACTATACAATTTGGAAGCTTATTGATGCTAATCGCTGTTGATATATGCTGTATCTTCCATATATATGGAAAATATTCCATTTACTGAAAGAGAAAAGTTTGTTCTTGACATTGAATGTGGATTTCTTCTTGCAGGCAACAGTTGGATTTTCACTGTTTGGTAAGGAGACTCTAGCTGATATAGATGTCAATGAAATTGTAGCAGAGGTCGGCTGACCTGTTTAAGCTGATGGTACTTTTTTCTCCTAGATGGTAAGCCTTTGCACTGTGTCATCATTATTTGAAAAATAATGGTATGCTGGCCAAAGATTCACAATGCACGTAGGTAGCAGATGCATCTTCTCACTGAAATAATATATGATGTCTTACTAGGGATATTACCAGGACGGTTCTGTACCAGGGAATACCAGACTAGTTCAAATAAGTAGTCGTTTATCCTAGTGATAGCGTATTTTTTTTTTTCATTCGTCTCCAAACATCCTTTTTGGCCCATCGCAGATCTATTTTTCTTTCTCTGAGCATGGAAGAAGATTATGTTACCTGTCCTTTGATATGCACTACATAATAAACGAGGGCAATTGTTCAAAGATGCACAATTCCAAGCTACTGGAATATCATGAAATCTTGTTTAAGTTGGATCCAATTAAATCACATAATTTATAGCATTCAATTAAATCACATCATTTATAGCATTCAATTAAATCACATCATATCGTATACGTGCCAATTTCCATCCTAAGGAAATTTCGTATATATAGACTTAGCATTGATTATAGACGATGAATCCGTCTATGAAAGTTTTTAAGCTGCTTATTTTGCAAAATTGGGTTACGTCCTTTGTAGAAACTACCTCCAACTCTTTGGAGTTTGAAACGAAAAATCCTTGTGATAAATGATGTGTAGACTAGGATGTGATGAAAATGAGTTACCAGTATAGGGCGTTTTGTTTCGAAATTTTTTTCAACACTCTCCATGGGGTTTTCTGTCACCTTGGATTGAACTATTTATTCAAGGACTAATTCTTTGAGTAAAAGGTCAGAACTGAAGCGGTTCATCATCGATTCATATTAGTCTTCGTTGAGGATCAGCTGGACAGTGTTGCTTAGATTTGGATAATGTGTTAATTGCTTTTTCTAGATCCGAACTGACCATAACTCGATTAATTGAACATAAATTCATAATATACATCATTTGATAGTTCTAATGTGTCAAACTAATAAGTATAATAGTCAGATTTTTCTTTAGAGCTCTCTAACTTTCAGCGGTGTCCTTCTTGCCATATAACATATACAAAGGACATCTTTCGTTCAACCCCAATTTCCTCTATTGCTGTTCTTTGGTCCATTTTATTTTACTTATCTTCTATCATAAATGTTTACTGTCTCCAGATGACTTCTATTGCATTACAACGTTTGAATCTGATTTCAGGGTCATATCAGCAGCAGGTAGCAGGATGTTAGAACAAAAATCTGCGAGAGATTAAAGCTGAGGCAGAGGTCGAACTGAAGCTGATTTGCCTAGAGGATTCCAGGGTTAACTTGGGTATCAAACTGCTGCGAGTATGACTTAGATGTAACTAAATTGAGATGCCAATTTCTAACAAGAAGTCTTGATGAGTGTGCTGTTTCTGCAGAATGAATATTTGGCTGCAGCTCAAATATCTGTATGCTATTGAAAGTTACACATGAGCGTGTCAAATAACACGAGGAAACGAGAAAATGGGAAATCTTCTTCCAGCTTCCGAAAAATGGGAGCTGTCTTGTATTCTTTTTCCTTGTGGATGAATAAACCTTGTATTTTCGATGGAAAATGCTGTGTCCTTGGACTTGTTATAGCTAAAACTTTCTTTCATCAAAGGATTTAGAGAATGTTATTTTTTTCTCTATATTCAGTGATATGCATGCAAATGCAATCATGCAGATATTAACCCAAATTTGTTTAGACTTAACATACTTAAGATCTCTATTGAGTTCAGATCTCTTTTGTTGTGACTGCTCTGAAGCCGGTCAATCTCCTATGTTATCAGTTGCAAGTTATGGAACTTAAATCCGACATCCGGAGCCGGAAGTATGGAATACAAAGTAGGGTTATATAGCTTTTGCCTTTTGCTCTCCTACCTCAAATCCATAGCTAGTTTTTTGGATGTGGTTCAAGATTCAACAGATTTAGGAAGTTGGTTTAAGTATACCTTGTCGAAGGTGTTCTGGGTACTGATTGATCCCTGTTGGAAATTTTATTTCATTAATTTGTGTTAAATGTATATTACAGTCAATTCTTGTAATACAGAACATAGGAACACACTACTCAAATCCTTCTATACAAAAATACTCATCCTCAAGGGTAGAACCAATATTAGGGCTGCGGGGCTTTGATTTAATGCTAAGGTAGTACTAACATAAGACGGTGTGGTAGATGCACGTTACATGTTTGAATTCAGTAAAGAAAATCATGGTATTTAAGTAGAAATATACAGATGGCCAGACTCTCTCATACACCGTATAATTCCACAAATAAGACCAAAAAGGAAGTACTTTTGATAGTGTCATTGCCTTGTTCATGGGGTGCTATCATTGAACAAAAGAATGAGGAAAGCAAAAGAAAGGATAAGATATGGCACCACTCTTTTGCTTATATCATTTTAGGCCTTATGTAGAGCAAAAGGGCTATACTACTGGTCCACTCTCTGTTTAATAAAAACATTTAATAGGCCGCCAATGATTTGTCCATATCATGAATTTGAAAGTTCACGGAAAAAGGTTTTGCTTTTCCATTAATATTTTATCTTTTTCATCCACTAATCTAGCTAATCTCTTTATCTAACAAGTTAAAAAGGATTATCAAGTCTAATCAGAGAAGATCACTGATTATGTTCAGTGCCTTCAACATCTGAAAAAGTTCCAAGGTTATATGACATTAAGAGTAGCCTAAAGTAGGTTAGCCTATTTGATACATAGAGTTTATTCCTCTTTTTTCTATCCCCATTTTTGTATTACTCTCTAAATGGATCGGTTGGTTTGCATGGGGTATTGGATAATAACTTCATAAAAACCCATATTATTTTATACAATATTTGGTTGAACTATTCATCCCACAAAAAAAACTTAGCATCATTTTATACTGACATTTAGTTTACTATTTTATTTTTGCATAATTAATATCCACATAATTTATGCGAGAATCAATTTATTATTTTAGCAATATATGTAACAGATTTTAAAATAACAAAACTAAATCTATGCGATAAGTGGTGTCTTATGCGATAAGAAAGTTTCACCTAGACTTAAGGGTAAGTTAGATCTATAGAGTAGCTGTAAGACCAACTATACTGTATGGAGCTGAGTGTTGGTCAGTCAAGAACACCCACGTCCAGAAAAATACTAGTAGCCGAAATGAGGATGTTTAGATGGATGTATGGGGATACAAAGAAGGATAAGATTATGAATGAAGTGAATGACCTCAGTAGTGGACAAAATGCGGGAAGCGAGGCTAAGATAGTTTGGGCATGTGAAAAGGAGGTGCACGGATGCCCCAGTAAGAAGGTGCGAATGATTGGCGGTATTGGATCTACGGAGAGGTAGAGGTAGAGTGAAGAAGATTTGAGACGAGGTTATTTGAAAAGACTTGGCTCGCCTCCTAGTTACGAGGAATGATCCTAGATATGAGAATGTGGATGTCAAAGAATATGGTAGAAGGTTAGATAACAGCGGAGTGTTTTCTGTTGACACCCAATTTTGTCCCAAAAAATTAAAGCTTAATTATTTTAAAAATTAAAATCAATTTTGAAAGATTAGAAATAATTGCTTAATTTTAAAAGAAAGATCAAATTCGCAGTGCACAATCCTAATTAAGCCTACTTGTGAAATTTCTACACTTACTAGGCAATTGACCAACAGAGGCTAAAATCATTCCTAAGTTAAAATATAGCCTATCTTTGCAACTCCATATATACAATACACAACACACGTATCATTTCCCTCTTTTTCAGAACACCCCTCAACCCATTTCCCTTGGACCCGTGAACCCATGACCCGATCCTCACTTTGATTTTTCCCCCCCAAAAAAACTAAGAAAATCGGTCCAAAAATTCCAGCTGGTCGATTTCGTACAAGAATCTTATCCTATTTATACCGTTAGGGGTCGTTTTGGGTATTTCCCACAAGCCGAGAACCCTAATTTTGGAAGGATATAAAAGATCCGTGAGTAGGGAGGGTAGTCGTTAATAGAGAAGAAGAACAGCGGCAGTAGGGGGTCGAGAGTTCATGGAGGAGCAGCGGCAGTTCTTGGGGAGAGAGAGAACAGAGGCGGAACAGAGGGTTTCAAAATCTATTTGAGTTGTTGATAGTGAGGAAGAAGTAGCGGCGTTAGGGGGTCGAAGAAAGGGCCGGGAATAGAGAGAGGAAAGCAGTAGCCTATAGAGGGAAAGAGGGAAACGGATGAAGAAAATATACAAGTCTTCTCAGTTTTGAATTCTAAAAGTTACTGTTTCTAGTCGTTTATGATTTTGGTTTATCATTTCTGCGTTAGCTGTGTCGCTTCGTCGTTATTCAAGTCGTTGACCTCGTTCGAGTCTTCGCGTTTGTTCGAGCCTATTTTTCGGATCCTTTGCCTTAGTCGCTGCTCACAAAAAGGTAAACTCCTCGACCTTTCATTTTTGTATACGTGACTGATTTAACGCTGCTCTAAATTAAAGTATTGTGAATGTGTCATGTTGTACGTTTACGCCTTCATTTTGCCTACTGATTGTTATTATATACAAAGTGTTTAAATGAATGTTATCGTCCTTGTTATAAAATCTTGCTTCGAAAATTGTCTTCCCTGTAATGGAAGCTGGGAATCTTCCTCTGTCGTAGATTCCTATATGTTGAATAGTCTTGTCTTTAAGAATGAGCCGCTTGTTTAAATCCCCTGTTTTGGTTAAAATTTCCTAAGTAATGCAGACTAGGATTTGAAGTTCTGTTCCGCGTTTGTTGAGTTAAAGATTCAGTTTTAAGTTAGTTCATTCTCTTGCAAAGTAAGCAGGTTTATTTGGCATGAAATTCATTTGGTTTAAGATCCGCTTGATTGTTAACCATAAAATTCAATCTTTATCAACTCATGAGTTATTTAGTGAGAAAATATCTTTAGTTTGAATGAATATATACCAGTTTTCTTCAGTAGTAATGGTCGCTTTGATGTTGATTCATGAAATTCCTTTTGGTTGTGATTGATGAGGCTGTGACCTCTCTGGTTTTGGTTGAGTACTGGCCTAAATTTCAGTCCAGTTTGCCTAGTGCATAAGCTGTAGTGCAACCACTGTTTGGGTGCTATTATGGTGTTTTAGTCTGCACTTCAGCTAACCCTTTAGTTTCCCCTTTTGTGCATGTGTGGCGTCTGCATGTCATTAGACTGAGTGTTCTTTAGTCTTATTCTCCATCTGGTGTTCTGGTTGTCTAGTATGTGTTCTGCGGTCTGTGTGTGAGGAGACGTATGCAGTTTGTTTGGGGTCTATTGTGGTAAGTTGTTGCTTTGGTTAGAGGCCGGGTGCAGCAGGTAGTTTAGGGGTTGATTTTTGTTTGTTTGCAGGCTGTGCAGGGGTTAGTTGGTCGTCTAAGGGTCTGTTAAGATGTGATATGGGGTGTTTATGATTTTGGAGGTGGTGCAGGTGTATAGAAGAGCTTCTGGTAGGTGTTTTTTTTTTGGAGTATGGGGAGATTTGTTGTTCCTTAGCTGTTGAGAAGAAAGCAGGAGCAGTATATGTTCTTTGTTAGTCCAAGCAACTTCCTTCCCTTCCTCTTGAATAGGTCCAGTTTCTTGTTCTTGTTTGATGATAATAGTCTGCTCCTGCGTTCAGTTTCCAAGCTTCTCGAGCTCCATTTCTATAGTTTTTGGTTTTGTTAAATAGAGCGGAATTAATACAAAGACTTGATATAGTTGATTCCATCAAATTTGGGATCAAGTGATTGATTTAACAGAGAATTGGAACTGTTCCATTGCTAGAAGTTTAGAATTTTTTTGAAAGTATTATCTTAGTTTTAAGAATCTGTTTACAAAGTGAATTGCAAATGTTTTTAGTTATAAAATCATGATTTCTCAAATTATTGAGTCATGGTGTCAAAGTGTTTTACACTGGTTCGCTTTTGGATTGCATGAATAGGTATTCTTTTAAGTTAAAACAGAAAAAGAAAGAAACAACCTTTGGATTGTTGAAATTTATTTGGAAACTATTCATTTTTTTTAATCTTCTAGCAACGACTACGTTTAGTTATTGCTTTGCTTCTGTTTCAGTTATTGTTACGTGTGTTTATAGGTTCATTGAGTTAATTAGCAAATACTGTATGCATGCTATCTTTGTTGTTAAGTTTTAATCAAGTCAAAGAGAATAATTTGAATTTGTTTGCTCAAGTTATGTCGTTTCCTTTAATTGAATGTGCATTCTAATTCCTATCTTCCTATTTTATTTGCATGATATAATCCTGGGATGAGTTCTGGAGCTTCTATTTTGAGACTCAGGGTCACCAAGCCCATGAATTGCTCGTTGATCTCGCTGCATTTTGATCAAGTCTTAGGGAGTTGTTTTGCTCCAGCCCCTTTTCCTCCCGTCTTCAACTCTTAATCGCCTTCCGGGTTCTAATTTTTAACTTTATCTATTGTATTTAAATTCATAACTTAGAATTAAACTGAGTCGTATAATATTTATATTGTGACGATATATACATATTTGATTTACTTTATGTTCATTATCTTTTATTTTGAAGTCGTTATTTTATTTATTGCAAATCAGGCCATTTAAGCAAATGCGTGCAAATTTTCCACAAATTTTCAAAAAACCACGCTTAATAACAGACTGTAAGAAAAGACTTCTATCTTATTGATACGAAGTAGTTTCTTTTTAAAAAAGTCAAAATTTATAAAGAAGTTTTAATTAACTTCTAAATGTCCCGAAACAACTTTGCAAAAAGCGACTTGAAACCTAAAGTTCCATCTTATGGTGAGAAACTTGGGTTTTAAAGTTGAAATTGAGCAAGTGCTATTTATGCGCTATCACATACGAGTTGGCAAATAAATTAGGACGATCAAATCGCTCCTTTTCAAAAGAAAAAATGCTTTTTTTTACTTTACTTTATTTCATTTTATTTTGAAAATAATTAAAGCTTTTAAATAAAATTGTAAAATCTTTTGAAAACTTACTAAATTTAATTAGTTGAATTAATTAATAGTTCAATTAATTATTTTTAGAAAAGCGCATAAATAGCACTTGCAAATATTTTGGAAACCTGTCGGATTAACCGTTTTAACGGAATTTCGAAAGTGCCTTAAAAACCTTCTTTCGAAATTAGCAAAACCTCTTACCTTTAGAATCTCTGAAAAGACCGTCTTTTTTATAAAAACGGAGTTTTTGCACGCATTTGTTTATCTGGTTCCCTGTTTTTCCTTAAATTGGGTGGCGACTCCAAAAAACTCCAAAAGAGTTAGTCCATCCTGTCGATATTCCTAAATTTAATCCTTCGGGGTTATTATTTTTGGGGGTTCAACAGCATGGCGACTCCGCTGGGGAACAATAAAGGTTTTGACCATAAAGGTTTCCAATTATTTGCAACTAGCATGCCTAATTTATTTGCTTTATTATATCTGTTTGTTTGGTTTGCCTTAGATTGTGTGAATCATTTCTTTATTTGTGCATAGTCCGCATTCCGTTCATATTTCCTCCCTCATGGAGCCTGTCAATTCTCTTTCACCTCCTCGATTTCATCACGGGGTACCCGCTTGACGGGTAGCTATGCAGGAAGGGCATTGCCCTTACCTCACTCTTTGAAACTTCTTTCGTGTCACCAAAGTTAGTTGGGATATGGTTTGCCTGGTTTTGTCATGGCCGGTTTTACTGGTTTATGGGGCCAGGTTTATCCCGCATAGGTCTGAATCAGCCTCAACCGTTAACCCACTCTTAGACGGAGCTTTTAGGAGCATGCATGCATTTACACCTTAGTCTGGACCCGGTCCTTGGTACCGCCTCCATAGTTAGGAAACCGCCCTTACGTCAGCGGGTTCTTGAAACCTAATGACAATGCATATTATGTGTTGTGTGATAACGAGACCTCAGTCCTAGCCATGTTTTGAGCAAAATCAGATTTAGAATTTTGTCTCCCATTTTGTCTTTTAGGTCAGAAAATGGAAGACTTTAGCAGAATCTATGTGGTCATAGCAGTCCACATAGAATTTGAGATCATAGACAGAATTGCAGTTTGGGGAAAGTTAGACAGATTTGATTGGTTTGTGTTTTGGAGATGGTATGGTGTAGTGAGATCTAAGAGGCGAAGCCCCTAGTGTATTTGAAAGGATCAGTGGGGTCCCTCTCCTGAATGGCTTTGCGTGTGTGCAGGCCTGTGTTGATTGTCCAGCTGCATTCATGATAATTGAAGTATGCTTGTCGCATACTAGGAGAGTGAAGCCCCTTTGTCTATAAACGACCAATGGGGTCCCTCCTTGAAGACCAGTGCGGTCTTGGCTACCTAGGAAACTGAGAGGCTTGATTAAAGCCGAGGACCAGTGAGGAGCCCTATGAACAAGGTCGGTGAGCCTTGCAAAACCTAGGAAGCTGAGAGGCTTGTCTAAAGCCGAGGACCAGTGAGGTTTTATTTTGAAAGGCCAATTGGCGCCTTTCATGATTTGCAGTCGGGTATTATGAAAGGCGGTTGGAAATTTCACCCCTTGATATTATAAATCAATTGGGAGTTGTGCTTGGAGGAGCGAGGATGTTTGCAAAAGATGTGGATGATTGTTTAAGGTTAGGCATTTGGGTTTAGAATGTTGTGCAGATGTTGTGGAGAGCATGAGCTGTGTTAGAATTCCGAGTTGACACCAACTTTTGGGAGTTAGTTGGGATAACAGAATTGCAGTGACAAGGCGGAGAGATGATTGTTATCAATTATTATTGCTTACTCTAAATCTGAATTGCTCAAAACTGGCATGAACTATTTTTCGTTACCACTTGTTTGCGCGATTAGGCTTACCTCTAGCACAAAGAGGCACCTTACAGGGTAAGACGCGCCCGCATTTTTATTTACGCTCAACTAGTTGTGATTGCCACATGTCAAACTTGCTTAAAATGCAAAGTGCTACGTGATGCGCGCTACGTGATTGTATGCAATGTTGTTAATGACACGCAAACTAACATAGTTTACCTTTTGAATTTTTCTTTTGTTTGATTATTCCCAAAAAGAGAGAGTTTGATTCGTGTTGACTCCCGAGTTGGTTAAGTGTCTAATCTAAAGTGAAGTAAGCAATGACTGATAATCAGACTGGTATCCCTGCATCTTCTAATGAGCAAGCGTTTGTTGTTCCTGATGAACAAATTGCTAGAATGGCTAAGCAGATTGAGTGTATGCAAGCTGAATTAGACAGAATGAAAGGGTCGAGCCACCAAAACGCACCAGCCGTGCTATCAACTCTGAATCCCAATTTTGAAACTGCTAATCCAAGCACATCTTTAAATTCCAGTGTCATTCATATGCTTGCACCAGTTAACAATATCCCGAATGCATTCATTAACCAGAACAACTTGCCTCACTATCAATATTTACCTGTCAAAGATACTCCTCGTCCTCCACAATCCAAAGCACCCATTTCTGTGGCTGTTGCTCCTCAAAATGTCAATGACCCAAGACAAGGATATCCCCAAGCCCAATACTATGAGCATGACCCCAATGGTAAGAACGTGGACTTCACTAACTATGTGCCACAAAGTGAAATGCCCGTAACCGTGAAAAAGCGGGGAAGGACAGTTGAGCAAGGGGAGATAGTCCAAACGTTGAAAATCATGCAGCAATCCATCAAGGATTTGCAAGTGTCTAGAGGACGTCAAAGCATCTCCTACCGCAATCTTTATCTATACCCTGACGTTACTCTTCCTCCCGGGTTTAAGGTGCCAAAATTTGATATGTATGATGGTCATAGTGACCCATTTGTTCATTTGACCAAATATCTCAACCGAATGAGGGTTGCGGGAGGTAAAGAGGAACTTCTGATGGCCTTCTTCAGTCATAGTTTGGAAGGTATTGCTGCTGAATGGTTTGCAAGGCAGGATATAAGCAAGTGGCATGAGTTTGATGACATAGCCAGTGATTTTACAAAGCAGTTTGAGTACAATGTCGAGATGGCTCCTGACCTTATAACCTTGTCCAATCTGAAGAAGAAACCAACAGAAACCTTTAGGGAATACGCACTGAGATGGCGTGAACAGGCTGCAAGGGTGCGACCACCAATGACTGAGGAAGACATGGTAAGGTACTTCATCCGAGCTCAAGATGATTCTTATTACATGCACTTGCTCCCTATGATGGGTAAACCTTATTCTGAACTTCTTGTGATGGGAGAGATGGTTGAAGAAGGGGTTAAGACAGGGCGAATTGTAAGTTTTGCCGCAATGAAGGCAACTACGCAAGCCATCCAGACTGGTATGGGCAATTTTGAGAAGAGAAAGAGGGAAGATGAATTTGGAATTGATATGGTTGATATCAACCAAAGGCCAAACAAGAAGCCAACCTTCAGAAACTCATCAAATCAATCCATTTACAGAAGCACACTATATCCAACTTATCCAAGTCAGCATCAAAATCCACCCGCTCCATGTCCAGTCTATAATGCCCAACCCAGTTACCATCAATTTGCAGCAACCGCTTATCACCCTTATTCACAACCGCAAGCATACAATTACCCTCAACAACATCAGCCACCTGTGGCTCGCCAGTCTAAACCATCAGGATCGCATCCCAAATATGAGAAGAAGCAGCGTCGAAAATTCACATCTTTAGGTGAACCACAAGCTCAATTGTATGAAAGATTAAAAGATGTGGGAATGCTAGAACCAATATCAGGAAATGGTACATTTGACCCTCCCCCACAATGGGTTGATGGAACCAAATATTGTGCTTACCATGCAGAATTTTTCAAGCACGACACTAACGAATGTGTTGCTCTTAAACACAAGATCCAAGATTTAATCGAAGATGGATCAATCCAGATGGGAGAATACCAAAATTTATCAATCCAAGTACAATCAAGATAGCTCACAAGCGGCGCAAGCAAGTATTTTTCTCATTTCATGTAATTTTAATTGTAATGCGAACTACGCGTAACCTGATTCCCAGGGCTGGGATACGTAAGCAACTCAGATAGAGCTCGGTTACACTAGCGTAGGATTTCCCTATTTCCTCTTTTATGTAATTTTGAACTACTTTTGATCTGATTCCTGAAATGGCAACAGGATAAGTAAGCAATCCACATCGGACTCGATCAGATTTTATAATACTTTAGGTTTGTTTATCTTTGATGATGTAATTCCGAACTATGCATCTGGGCAGATGTGTGGGTATTCCAATTCGGATTCGGCTTCGCACTTAGATTGCCATATTTCCCCCCAAAAAATCTTTATGTAAGCAGAACTACGCACGGTCTGATTCCCGTGGAGGGATACGTAGGCGCTCTTAACGGGCTCGACTCTATAATATTAAAATTTCCAGTCTCCCCTAAGGCAAGCAACTGGGGCAATTTTGCAAGATAATTTGAAGGTTTGAAAGATAGCAACTGGGGCAAATTTTGCAAAATAAGTTGAAGATTCAGGAGATCATAACTGGGGCAAATTTTGCAAGGCAAGTTGAAGATTTGAAAGATCATAACTGGGGCAAATTTTGCAAGGCAAGTTGAAGATTCAGGAGATCATAACTGGGGCAAATTTTGCAAGGCAAGTTGAAGATTTGAAAGATCATAACTGGGGCAAATTTTGCAAGGCAAGTTGAAGATTTGAAAGATCATAACTGGGGCAGATTTTGCAAAAGCCGTATTGCTTGACAAAGAGTTTGTAGGTCAAGTCTCAAAAGACGGATCGCAAATCTAGACAAAGGGAGAAGAAGGAAGCGGATGAAGAATGAAGGCTCGAGTCAGCATGACTCAAACTCTCCCCCCCTCCCTAAAAAAACTAACAATTTTTCTTTGAGAGCAGGGACATTAAGATCTGCAAAGGAGGATAAACATCTTAGCAAGTCAATCTCTAAGATTCTCATCGCTTGGATTACAACAATATTTGGATAAAGCTCGTGCTTCATGACTCGACGCTTTTCCACTTTGCCAAAAGGCGGCATTTCTATTTTCCATAACTCTTGCAATTTGTTAAGCATATCTGTTCATTTCTCTTCATGAGAACGCTTACTAAAGTTCTATTTTTTGATTTTCAGATATTGCCAATCCTAAGGGGTACACTTTGTTTTATAATCAAGACCATTCCTCCGTGGAAGAGTTCAGAGAGTATAACGTATTCACATGTTCACGCTTTCGAGAAGCGTCTTTATATTTCAGGCTTTCGAAAAGCGTCTTTATGTTCACGCTTTTGGTAAGCGTATTTATATCACCTCGAAGGTGTTAGTTATTTGAATGCCTCGAAGGCGTAATTTTGTTGCCCCGGAGGCGTATTTATGTCACCTCGAAGGTGTTAATTATTTGAAGGCCTCGAAGGCGAAATTTTGTTGCCCCGGAGGCGTATTTATGTCACCTCGAAGGTGTTAGTTATTTGAAGGCCTCGAAGGCGAAATTTTGTTGCCCCGGAGGCGTATTTATGTCACCTCGAAGGTGTTAGTTATTTGAAGGCCTCGAAGGCGAAATTTTGTTGCCCCGGAGGCGTATTTATGTCACCTCGAAGGTGTTAGTTATTTGAATGCCTCGAAGGCGAAATTTTGTTGCCCCGGAGGCGTATTTATGTCACCTCGAAGGTGTTAGTTATTTGAATGCCTCTAAGGCGTAATTTTATTGTCTCAAAGGCGTATTTCTGTCACCTCGAAGGTGTTTATACATTTTCTATACATATTTTTATAGCCTTACATTGCTAATAAGTTTGTTAAGACATGCAGGGTAATGTGTATACTTCGAACGTATTCCTACTTTTGGTTGGAGTGCAATCCAATATTATTTTCAAATTGCCTTTTCATGATTTAAAGCTGTAGGCTTTATCATGGTTATTGCCGAAAAGGCGGCATTTTATCCTCATTATTTAGTTTAAAGTTCACTTAGGGTTCATATTAATTGAAGCTTTTATTGCTTTATCTTCAGTCTACCAACGGCCCCGAAGTCATCTTGCCTCACAAAGCTAGATTTCTCCATTAGTCGATTGGAGACAAGCTTATCATTGATATTGCAACCAACATCTACAAGTTTTATTGTCGTTATTCCTTTATTACTTCATTTATTAAGCTTTATTTACAGTTACTCGCTTACTGTTTGTCAAGTTTATTATAGGATATTAGCAGCACCGCAGCAGCACCGCAACAGCATTTGGAGCATAACGTGGAACTCTTTCTTTGCAGTGAACTGGGGCAATCGTTGATATGAGCTAGACTCGTCAACGAGGATCTGAAGAATCGCACTCGAATGAGCAAGTCTTACCTAATCTTTCATTTCAGATTAGGCGTCAGTTTGAGTTCTTTCCTATTCGTGCGTCTTTTCTTTTGTCGATCGTGCGAGTCTCTGTATCTAACCGTCGTTGAACTACATATGGCCTGATTCTCTTTTAGCCCGAGATATGTAGGCAACTCGTAAATCGGAGTTCGGCCATGTCCATAAGCCTCGCCTTTTGGCCCTTGGAATCAGAAGTCCTTGGCTTTATCGTGACAAAATTGGTTTCTCGTCAACTTCTTTACCCTAAAAACTCTTTCATCCTTTTCGGGTAAAGAGGGGCAGCTGTTGACACCCAATTTTGTCCCAAAAAATTAAAGCTTAATTATTATAAAAATTAAAATCAATTTTGAAAGATTAGAAATAATTGCTTAATTTTAAAAGAAAGATCAAATTCGCAGTGCACAATCCTAATTAAGCCTACTTGTGAAATTTATACACTTACTAGGCAATTGACCAACAGAGGCTAAAATCATTCCTAAGTTAAAATATAGCCTATCTTTGCAACTCCATATATACAATACACAACACACGTATCATTTCCCTCTTTTTCAGAACACCCCTCAACCCATTTCCCTTGGACCCGTGAACCCATGACCCGATCCTCACTTTGATTTTTCCCCCCCAAAAAAACTAAGCAAATCAGTCCAAAAATTCCAGCTGGTCGATTTCGTACAAGAATCTTATCCTATTTATACCGTTAGGGGTCGTTTTGGGTATTTCCCACAAGCCGAGAACCCTAATTTTGGAAGGATATAAAAGATCCGTGAGTAGGGAGGGTAGTCGTTAATAGAGAAGAAGAACAGCGGCAGTAGGGGGTCGAGATTTCATGGAGGAGCAGCGGCAGTTCTTGGGGAGAGAGAGAACAGAGGCGGAACAGAGGGTTTCAAAATCTATTTGAGTTGTTGATAGTGAGGAAGAAGTAGCGGCGTTAGGGGGTCGAAGAAAGGGCCGGGAATAGAGAGAGGAAAGCAGTAGCCTATAGAGGGAAAGAGGGAAACGGATGAAGAAAATATACAAGTCTTCTCAGTTTTGAATTCTAAAAGTTACTGTTTCTAGTCGTTTATGATTTTGGTTTATCATTTCTGCGTTAGCTGTGTCGCTTCGTCGTTATTCAAGTCGTTGACCTCGTTCGAGTCTTCGCGTTTGTTCGAGCCTATTTTTCGGATCCTTCGCCTTAGTCGCTGCTCACAAAAAGGTAAACTCCTCGACCTTTCATTTTTGTATACGTGACTGATTTAACGCTGCTCTAAATTAAAGTATTGTGAATGTGTCATGTTGTACGTTTACGCCTTCATTTTGCCTACTGATTGTTATTATATACAAAGTGTTTAAATGAATGTTATCGTCCTTGTTATAAAATCTTGCTTCGAAAATTGTCTTCCCTGTAATGGAAGCTGGGAATCTTCCTCTGTCGTAGATTCCTATATGTTGAATAGTCTTGTCTTTAAGAATGAGCCGCTTGTTTAAATCCCCTGTTTTGGTTAAAATTTCCTAAGTAATGCAGACTAGGATTTGAAGTTCTGTTCCGCGTTTGTTGAGTTAAAGATTCAGTTTTAAGTTAGTTCATTCTCTTGCAAAGTAAGCAGGTTTATTTGGCATGAAATTCATTTGGTTTAAGATCCGCTTGATTGTTAACCATAAAATTCAATCTTTATCAACTCATGAGTTATTTAGTGAGAAAATATCTTTAGTTTGAATGAATATATACCAGTTTTCTTCAGTAGTAATGGTCGCTTTGATGTTGATTCATGAAATTCCTTTTGGTTGTGATTGATGAGGCTGTGACCTCTCTGGTTTTGGTTGAGTACTGGCCTAAATTTCAGTCCAGTTTGCCTAGTGCATAAGCTGTAGTGCAACCACTGTTTGGGTGCTATTATGGTGTTTTAGTCTGCACTTCAGCTAACCCTTTAGTTTCCCCTTTTGTGCATGTGTGGCGTCTGCATGTCATTAGACTGAGTGTTCTTTAGTCTTATTCTCCATCTGGTGTTCTGGTTGTCTAGTATGTGTTCTGCGGTCTGTGTGTGAGGAGACGTATGCAGTTTGTTTGGGGTCTATTGTGGTAAGTTGTTGCTTTGGTTAGAGGCCGGGTGCAGCAGGTAGTTTAGGGGTTGATTTTTGTTTGTTTGCAGGCTGTGCAGGGGTTAGTTGGTCGTCTAAGGGTCTGTTAAGATGTGATATGGGGTGTTTATGATTTTGGAGGTGGTGCAGGTGTATAGAAGAGCTTCTGGTAGGTGTTTTTTTTTTGGAGTATGGGGAGATTTGTTGTTCCTTAGCTGTTGAGAAGAAAGCAGGAGCAGTATATGTTCTTTGTTAGTCCAAGCAACTTCCTTCCCTTCCTCTTGAATAGGTCCAGTTTCTTGTTCTTGTTTGATGATAATAGTCTGCTCCTGCGTTCAGTTTCCAAGCTTCTCGAGCTCCATTTCTATAGTTTTTGGTTTTGTTAAATAGAGCGGAATTAATACAAAGACTTGATATAGTTGATTCCATCAAATTTGGGATCAAGTGATTGATTTAACAGAGAATTGGAACTGTTCCATTGCTAGAAGTTTAGAATTTTTTTGAAAGTATTATCTTAGTTTTAAGAATCTGTTTACAAAGTGAATTGCAAATGTTTTTAGTTATAAAATCATGATTTCTCAAATTATTGAGTCATGGTGTCAAAGTGTTTTACACTGGTTCGCTTTTGGATTGCATGAATAGGTATTCTTTTAAGTTAAAACAGAAAAAGAAAGAAACAACCTTTGGATTGTTGAAATTTATTTGGAAACTATTCATTTTTTTTAATCTTCTAGCAACGACTACGTTTAGTTATTGCTTTGCTTCTGTTTCAGTTATTGTTACGTGTGTTTATAGGTTCATTGAGTTAATTAGCAAATACTGTATGCATGCTATCTTTGTTGTTAAGTTTTAATCAAGTCAAAGAGAATAATTTGAATTTGTTTGCTCAAGTTATGTCGTTTCCTTTAATTGAATGTGCATTCTAATTCCTATCTTCCTATTTTATTTGCATGATATAATCCTGGGATGAGTTCTGGAGCTTCTATTTTGAGACTCAGGGTCACCAAGCCCATGAATTGCTCGTTGATCTCGCTGCATTTTGATCAAGTCTTAGGGAGTTGTTTTGCTCCAGCCCCTTTTCCTCCCGTCTTCAACTCTTAATCGCCTTCCGGGTTCTAATTTTTAACTTTATCTATTGTATTTAAATTCATAACTTAGAATTAAACTGAGTCGTATAATATTTATATTGTGACGATATATACATATTTGATTTACTTTATGTTCATTATCTTTTATTTTGAAGTCGTTATTTTATTTATTGCAAATCAGGCCATTTAAGCAAATGCGTGCAAATTTTCCACAAATTTTCAAAAAACCACGCTTAATAACAGACTGTAAGAAAAGACTTCTATCTTATTGATACGAAGTAGTTTCTTTTTAAAAAAGTCAAAATTTATAAAGAAGTTTTAATTAACTTCTAAATGTCCCGAAACAACTTTGCAAAAAGCGACTTGAAACCTAAAGTTCCATCTTATGGTGAGAAACTTGGGTTTTAAAGTTGAAATTGAGCAAGTGCTATTTATGCGCTATCACATACGAGTTGGCAAATAAATTAGGACGATCAAATCGCTCCTTTTCAAAAGAAAAAATGCTTTTTTTTACTTTACTTTATTTCATTTTATTTTGAAAATAATTAAAGCTTTTAAATAAAATTGTAAAATCTTTTGAAAACTTACTAAATTTAATTAGTTGAATTAATTAATAGTTCAATTAATTATTTTTAGAAAAGCGCATAAATAGCACTTGCAAATATTTTGGAAACCTGTCGGATTAACCGTTTTAACGGAATTTCGAAAGTGCCTTAAAAACCTTCTTTCGAAATTAGCAAAACCTCTTACCTTTAGAATCTCTGAAAAGACCGTCTTTTTTATAAAAACGGAGTTTTTGCACGCATTTGTTTATCTGGTTCCCTGTTTTTCCTTAAATTGGGTGGCGACTCCAAAAAACTCCAAAAGAGTTAGTCCATCCTGTCGATATTCCTAAATTTAATCCTTCGGGGTTATTATTTTTGGGGGTTCAACATTTTCTATAATAGTTTATATGTTATTTCTATCCTATTCTTCGCGCTATATTGGTGTTTTGGTTTACCTTGGGCAGTCTTTAATTTATATTAGCACTTTCGCCAATATGTTATTTGCATCTTGATTTGTTTCAAATATATTTTCAAAATATTTTTCGTTAGCCGAGTGTCTCCTAGAAATAATTTCTCCATAACTAACTCTCAGGAGTCATTTAGTTTGATGGATTAGTTATATGGTTATTGTAATACATGAATTGTTAGTACTAGGATTAATAATATGGAGATTGTTATATGTTGAATAAATAACAAGAGGATTATTTTTTGGAATTCCTATTACCAGGGTATTTTTATCTGTAGATATACTTATCCACATATTGCTAATATATGTATTACTAATCCTATATTACATCTCGTACAAAATAATACATAGATTTTCTAATTTAAACAGGCATAAATAACAACATGTGGTTTGCAATATTAAATTCCGCATAAGTACTGCAGATTTTAGTACTGCAAACAAAACACTGTATAAAGTTATACAGATTTATATTACTAAGTTTGCTTACACAACAAACAAAATAAATTACTAACCACTACGTAACCAATTCCTAGATTATTAATTCCCGCTTAACCTTTTCTTCAATCCAATTGACTCTTAAGGGGAAATTTCACAATATCTATGCTAAGACTGGCTGATATGAGATGAGTTTATATAAAGTTATATGATTAGTGAGAATTTATTATAATTAATTTTAACTAATTTGAGATGTTGATATAATATCAATTATTGTTGTTTATGCTCACCTTGTTGATATTAAGCCCCGTTTGTTTATAATTTTTGAGCAATTTTTGCAGTCAATTGGGAAAATATTGTTTGTTTATAGAATTTGGTATGCTTCAAATCCAAGTCCTAAATTTCTAAAAACTGGTACTTTTTCTCACTCACAAACTTCAACTATTTTTCAAGTAAAATGTATGTCCAAACATAATTTCAAATTTCAAATTTTCTTTTTTAACTCAACCTCAAAAACTCAAATTTCCAAGTTTTAACCAAATCTATATCCAAAAGCCAGCTAAGATTGTGGAAAGTTACCTTACAGGCGACAACTGGGTCCCTTTTTTTTTTTTTTTTTTTTTTTTAAAATATTCAGTCTAATAAGCTAGATGCTATTATGAATTTTATATAGAAACCGTTGTGTCAATTCTAGATCTATTGCTTCAAGAGTTCAAGTACGATATAACTTGGAAACTAAAAACCTTTATAAGGTCTGATTGTAACTCGGACTTTCAACAGTTAAAGCATCATGATATAGCATATTTTACTCTCTTTGAATAGTAATTTACACTCTTTTTAATTAATACTACTACTAGTTTGTTAATCCATGGCATAATTCTCTTGCATGCTGAAAAATTATATGCACTAATTGGTGTTTATACGAAATCAAGTAATTTAATCTTAATTCTCTAGAAGTTTAAATGCAAAACACATAATGACATAATCTTATATTTATATGCTTAATGTAAATATCAAATGCGATCAAGTTTTTCTCAGCATACGTTTGTATTTGTTCAACAACAACATATTCAGTATATTCCACAAGTGAGGTCTGGGGAGGGTGGGATGTACGCAGACCTTACCCCCACCAAGATGGAGAGACTGTTTCCGATAGACCCTCGGCTAGGAAAAAGGATATTTTCGAAAATATATATATAAAATCAAGACAATAATACAGTGCTAGAAAGTATGACAACGCTAAAGCATATTTAAACTAAACAGACACGACGAATAGTAGTTGATTAAGGATTGGCCATATTGGAGAAGTCAAAAAACTTTTTCGACGAATAGTAGTTGATTAAGGATTGGCCATATTGGAGAAGTCAAAAAACTTTTTTAAGTTAAAACTTATGGCTGGAAACAAATTCAAAGACATTACAATTTTTTAATTAATGGGTTCAAACAGTAGGGTTATTATCTTGACCACATTACAACTATAGTTCAGAATGTAATAGTTTTTGAATTATTATTTAATTTATTCTGTATCGAAAATGTTGTTTTTAGTTGAACTCATCGTTTTTTGAGTTTCTCATCACGAGGTGTCATGTATTCGGTGTGGGACGAATAATCTGGATTCGTGTTCGTGTCCGAAAGTGCTTCTGGTTATAATGGTCATGATATCAAATGTGATCGCTCCGGCCCTAAAACTCGAACACCTCTAATTAAAAATGAAATACTGTAATACTTACAACACCACATAACATTTATTATAATTGAACTCGTTGTTTACGTGCTCCACCCGCTAGTTCGTTGTTTCCCTATTATAAGGTGGCCAATGCAAATAGTAACATTAATACGTCCTTGGATTAATTGACAAGGAGGAGAGTGACGTTACATCATGGTTCATGTGAACCTATATAATGTTAGATTCATATCATTTAATGCCAATGCAAGTTATTAGGACAATTGGACAACAATAGGAATTTCATTTGGATGCTTTCAGAAAAGGAGAAATTAACACAATAGGGAGAGTTACTAAAATGGAACAACAAAAGTTACAAAATTGAAAGTATATACTATTGCTACTGCGTGTCTGCATTATTACATTTTTTACTTCACCAATTGTCCCATGTCTTTGTCCACCAAACTGAGGGGAGACAGCTGCATATTCAGAATATGTACATTACTATAAAGTGGGTACTGTCTTTAATATGAGTTCAAATTTTGTTCACAATAAATTTAACTAATATACACCGACAGTGTAAGAAAAAAATTATTTTTACCTGATGTAGTAGGTAACTTGTTTTATTATCAAATTTCAAATTAGAATGACCTGCTTGTTGAATTTTTTTTCTTACACCGTCCGTGTATATTAGTTAAAGCAAGAGTTAAGTTGACTTTAAACGGATTAACAAATTAAATAACTTTTCATATCAAGTTTCATACGTTTACATGCAAAACAATTTTTTTTTTCTGTAATTAAATTGCACCAATAGCTATAATAATTATTTTAATATCAATATAGTTTAAAGTTATCTGGTTATCCGGATTAAAGAAATAATTCCAATATAATATCTGGCAGTATTTATCCCACGGTTGGTCTAGGTTTTTGTTGTTTGATACAACTATATGAGAATTACTTTAAACTACAATCTTGGTATAATTAAAATTCAATTACACGAATTCAACATGAGATTCTAAACTCCTAAACGACTATATATCTTTGATTGCTTCTCTATAGAGATTGTAACAGAATATATACTGGTGTATACTCTATAACGAAAAACATCAAATGGAATTTGAATACATCGCATATTTCATTTTCAATGCAACTATCTGAAGATTTGAAAAAAAAATACTACCACCGTACTCTTTATAACAATCACTTTCTATAACAAAATTTTGCTTTAACAATCAACATTTTTTTGGAATCAATTTTTCATGTTAGGTTCGATAACAATATTTCGTTATATCAGCTAAAATTTATTTGGATAAACAACGCCATTATAAAGAGGTTTTACGAGACATGCATGCACCCACTGTATGCCCATGTCAATAACTGAGAATGCGACCATACTTGTTTTTGATATACACCCATCAATTAGGGGAGGGAGAGGGAGTGACCCACAGTCACAGGATCTAGCTTAATTCTTATTTCTATTTTAGACCAATACTACATGGACCCAAAGACCTTAAATTCTTAATTTCATTCTCCCTTAAATAGTTTTAACCCCTTTAACGTGATATTATATGTACTCGAAAAAAGAAAAAAAAATACAGCTCACAGTGGTGCATCCAAATTTATTGGACCATAAGTACTAATCACGATACATCTTACTTGTCGTTGAATATGTTGTTTCTAAAAATTAATACGCCTATTGTTTCATGGCAAGCTAGATATCCTATATTCTTTCTACAGTCATCATATATACGAATACAGTTATATACTTCTTCCGTCTCAAATTAGTCAACGCTTTAGTAAGATTCATTAGTCTCAAATTAGTTGACGCTTTAGGATTTCAAAACTATTTTTGTCAATTCTTTCCAACTATATCCTTAATTATTAATGATAATTCTCAAAAAGTATTTAATAGTCATATCTATTAAATAAGGATAACATAGTAAAATGTATACTTTATTTATAGATTTTCATAATGGGCGTGCAATAGCTGACAGCGCCAACTAATTGAGGACAGGGGAGTATCACTTTGTTCGCTACTTTAATAGTTCAATTACTTCATTGAGTACTCGTAACCTCCCATTGATATAGGTATCGGATAAGTATGCTCATGTCAAATGTAAATAAAAGAAATTTCTTACTAGTAATTCTTGTTCCTGAGCTTCCCATAATTTACACCAACGTCATTGACTGTTCCATATCTTTAATTTCATATTTATAGAATATTATTGTGCTATATAAATTAAACTTTGATGTGTACAAAAAAAGATGCGCTCTCTTATTTTACACACTACACAGGCACCATATAAAGTTGATGACATTTTCGAACAGCATGCTAGTATGATCTAGGGAATCAGCACAATGTCCATTATTTATGAGTTCTAGGTCAAGATTTTTTTGCCTTAGGCCAATATTACTAGAAAAGGTGATATCGTAATTAAGAAACC
Organism: Petunia secreta; assembly: GCA_029990175.1. Classification (NCBI taxonomy): domain Eukaryota; kingdom Viridiplantae; phylum Streptophyta; class Magnoliopsida; order Solanales; family Solanaceae; genus Petunia; species Petunia secreta. Next base: position 6,133,629 of record JARKIP010000061.1, read on the forward strand.
TTAACTGCAACTTAATAGTTTGGTGCATTTACATCGAAAGATTGTTGTTGATAGGTGGTTGAGTTATCACATCAAATTAACTAAGATTGTCTTTCATGGCAGGTCAATAAATCATATCACATGTTGAACTATAGAGAATCTACTTACTATTATTGTGCACGTATAGAAGTAATGAATCATTGTACAAAATGTTGTCAACCTCCTATGAATTTAGAAATAACATACATAAAATTCCAAGAGATTTTTTTTAAAAAATAAATTTTGTAGAAATAAAAAAGTTCATGAGAAAGTGTCTCTCCATTTTATGGACATTATGCAGCGCGAATTTAGGTAATCGAGCCAACACGACCAAATATATACTCCATATAATTTATTTGTTAAAAATGAATGACATAGTAATTTCTTTTTAAGTCAATTTCTAGGAGAATGTCACATTTATAAATTCAAAGCAATTAAACTTTAAACTTCTTATTTTACTTTTAATGGGATAATTTATAGCGACAAAAATATATATTTCCTTTTAGATCATAAGTTTCAAAAATCTTTATTTCTTTCCTAAACTTCTTGCTAAGTTATGACTTATAAATTGAAATGAATGAAAATGGTTAGAGAAAACAAGCAAAATAGTATTCTCTCCGTCCGAAAAAAGAATGACACTATTTCTTTATTAGTCAGTTCCAAAATGGAATGACACACTATTAAATGTAGTAGCAATTTAACTTCAAATTTATCACTTTAATCTTAATGAGATGCTCACACATTTATCTATAACTTGTTTCAGACCATAAATTTTAAATGTCTTATTCCATTATCCCATCCAAGTCAAACTACGTCATTCTTTGTGGAACTGGAAGAGCGCTAATAATTACTCAATCTACACAATGTGAATGTTTTGGTGAACTAATAAAAGTGGAGTTTGTAATAACCTTTGATCCCAAGTTCTTATGTTTGTGTAGCTTTATGCATGAATAACTTCTTTAAATTCCATAATGACAACAAGTTGTGACAAAAAGAAAACCACAAAGATCTCCTTAGCCAAAGCGAAGGTTCGTTAAATGTTTATCAGTCAGTCGTCTCTTTCAAAGCAGCAGAGAGAGGTCCACTTTTGCTTAGCTGTCTACATATACCTATAATATTCTATGGTTTTAACTTTTGCACTTTTTTGCAAGCATGGTACTAATATTATTGACAGTTATAAGCAAATTACTCCCTTCCTTTGGTTACTTTTATTTGTCTTTATTTTTGTTATATCACATTTGTTTCTATTTGCAATCATGATGGCATGAATGAATTTTGAACTCCAACTTATTTGAAATTGAACTTATTATAAATTGAATGTACTTTGTTATTATTGTTGATGTTGATACTTGATACACTTTAAAAAATTATTTACAATGATATAATAAGACAATGGTATATGTGCATTTGATAAATTACCATCATCTCTTCTTCAAATGAGTAAGAAATGACCATAGTAAGGGATTAAAGTTGGAATGGAAAAGGGAATGAAATACTTAATAAATTTTTGGTTTACTATATTGGACTAAATCTTTTTTACTAAATGACAATTAAGAATGGAGGAGGGATTAGTTGACTATCTAATGTAATCTTCTTTTATATGGAGTACTATTTTATTTGTGTGTAGAAGTTTGTTATATATACTGCAAAGCAATGTACGGACCTAAGTGGCAGTAAGGGGTATCAATTGATACTCCTTTGCTGAAAAATTACACGGTATAAATATGTAATTTTTTTATATGTGTATATATCATGTGTTAGTCTCTTTAATTGTTTTAATATATTCGATTATTTATATTTTGATACCCCTTACTAAAAATTCTGATTTCGCCGGTCCAAAAGGTATAACAACTTGTATACAAAGACCGTTATGTATAGATGAAGGAGAAGACAAGGCATGCGCACATTAGTTATTGGTATTGTATTATTTTTTGGGTCAGAAAAGAAAGGTTACTAAAGTAAGGCACAATGCACAATACATTATACCCACACCCCTCTCCCTATCTCTCTCCTCCTTGTTGTCGGATGAACACTACTTTGGCTAACAAAAACCAAAAGAATCTCTTGCTTTTTAGCAACCCCATAACCTTATTTTGTTATGGTTAAACAAGCTTTTTCACTCATTAATTAACACAGCTTCTCAAGTAATTAAAACCCAAAGAACCAGAAAGGAAAAAGAGTATATGATATATATAAGGATATGTTAAATATGAGTATTTTACACGAGGCCACCAATTTTATCGGCAGAGGCGGATCTATGATTTGAATCTTATGAGTTCTAAATTTTAGGGTAACAATTTTAAGTGCAAGTTACTGGTTCTCCACTTGATTTTTGTACATATTTAATAATTTTTTTAACACAAATACATTGTCTGCACAAAATCTACTGGGTTCTGCCGAACCCGGTGCTCGTACTCTACATCCGCCCCTGTTTATCGGTTATACAAAGTTAGAGTTTAAGATAAATACAAAATACAAATTTTAACACGAGTACAATTTAATCGATTATAAAAAGTCATACTATTATATTTTTTGATCAGTTACTGTATCGAAATTTGTATGCAGAATCAACTTACCTACATAGGATGTCTATAGCAAACGAATGAATTCATATCATGTGTATGGAAAATAGTTTCATCACCTTATCATAATTAATAAATATTTTTATATTATTAAAACTTTTAATCATAATAAGTATGTATGATTTAGTGTTTCGGTGTGGATAAATATTTACCATGTCACCGTTCGGCTTAATTAACTTCTTAGTGTAATTTCATTTTCAAGTGCTCATCGTATTTCAGTGCCAGCTGTGTTTCTATAATTCTATGGCTGTAAAGTATGGTGGTCTTTTAGCATTGGTATACTCTCTCCGTATTTACTCAATCACCCTTGTATTTTATACTTCTGTAGTTTCTACTACTTCCATTTTTGTGTTATGTATGAAAGTGCAACTAATTTTTGCTTTATACTAGTTAACATGACTTAATCATCTCTTTACCATCATTATATTTGATGACATTTTAAAAGCCATAATGCTTAGAAGAAAAGTTCAATAGATAGAATAGTTGCATAATGCGTTGTGTCAAAAGCTAATAATCATACAATTCTTTACTAAAATTCATTGAGTGTCCTGTGGGTCATCTTAATTTCCTAAAGCTAAAATGCACATTGCATATGCTCTCTCTATATATATGAGATGAAAAGAAGGTAGGAGGTTAAAAAATGTTCCTTCTTGTTTACTACCCCGTACCAAATTAGTTGACACTTTCAGTTTTTGCACGTTTATTAAGAAAATTAATAAATAGAATATATATTTTACTATGCTACCCCTATTTATATGACTATTAATCCTAAAGCGTCAACTAATTTGGGAGAAATGAACTTTGCTAAAATATCAACTAATTTGGAATGGAGGGAGTACATTAATTCTATATTTCATCTCTAAACTTTTACAAATAAGCATGCTCGAGTAAATTTATAAAAGGAAAAAACCCCATATTTGTGGTTTAACTATATGAAATATTTTAATTTTTTCCTCTATTGGAAGTTGGTTAAGGTTTATAGTAAGATCTCTTAGGATTGAAGCCAAATATTAGATCACTTGACAATAATAAAGGTAAGAATTACTCCCAAAATATATCGGATGATAAGTTTTTACCCCTACTTAAAAATCAAGGTATTTTGACATTTTTCCTAATGCAATACTTGGATATAGTGAACATAAACTATACTATCAAAAGCTATGATAGGATGGTAAGTATATTGCTCCATCATTACTCAAAAAATTTGAATTTAAAGTCTGAAATGAAGTCGCACTTCATAGCAAGCATTTTAGTAAATCAACTTGGCTCGAATCCAGATTAGTCAGCTAGCAAACACCGGATGGAAAACCTAAAAGAAAATGTGATACACAAACTAAAATCTACAACATATGAGGACTAGATATGCTAATATGAGAAAATAGGAGGACACATTATCATAAAGAATCTCATATTATATTCCCTCAGTCAGCAACCACTGAATAGGAAAGTATAGTAAATCAGAAAAATAAAGAGTTTTTTTGCAGAGAAACGAGTAAAAACGTATTTAATTTTCACACCCTCCAAAACCAACCTACCATTACCCATTTCCCCAAGCAATTCTCCTTCAATCTTTCTCTATACACTCAACTCAAACCCTAGAACAATTCTATAAAGTTATATTAATACCTTCAAAGATATTACTAGTACTATACTTGCATCATTTTCTTGAATATTTTGTCTACATGGGTTCAATAAATAACAAACCTTAGTACAAAGTTCATCCAAAAAATACAAGGATACAACTTCTCTAGCTCAAATTTGCTCAAGATCAAGAATGGCTAGTTTTTCAACTGTCAGGTACTTTGTAGTGCTAGTTTTGTTATGTTTTTGCTTTAGGACAAGTGGTTCTTTTGACAATTTTGGTAAAGATTCAAAGTTTATGTCACAAATTGCACTTTTTGGTGATGCTAAAGTTGTTAATGGGAGTATACAAATGAGTGGTTCAATGAGTTTTAGTGCTGGAAGAATCATGAACAAGAAAGTAATTAAGCTAGTTGAGAAAAATCCAAGAAAAATGGTGTCTTTTTCTTTGGATTTTGTGTTCTCTTTGTCAAGTGAAAATGGTGATGGATTTGCTTTTGTTATGGTACAAAATGGATTTCCATTTAATGTGTTTGATGGTGGTAAATTTGGATTGTTGGGTGGTAAAAAAATGAAGTTTCTTGCTGTTGAATTTGATACTTTTATGGATAAGAAATATGGTGATGTGAATGGAAATCATGTTGGTGTTGATTTAAGTAGCTTTGTGAGTGTTAAAGTTGGAAATGTTAGTAAATTGAAGTTGAATAGTGGTGAAAAGCTACAATCTTGGATTGATTATGAAGCAAGTTCAAAGAGATTAGAAGTAAGGTTGAGTAAATTTGGTGATATTAGACCGATGAATCCATTGGTTTCTTGTCCTATTGATTTGTCACAAATGTGGAAAGAAGATGAGTTGTTTGTGGGGTTAAGTTCATCAAGTGGGAATTCAACTCAGAAATGCAATATCTACTCATGGAACTTTAAAACAAGGACTGCACCACATTGGATGCATTCAGAGCCATTGGATCCAGAAGCATTTGAAGGGAAGAAACAAGAATTGAAAAGCCATAGCAAAAGTGATTGTGCTTTGAGAATACTTGGTGCCTTGCTATTTGGTACTGGTTGTGGAGCATTAGGGGCATTCATTGTGGTGATTATATGGACCATTTTAGGTAGTCGTCGGCCGGTGGCTCCTGTGGATCCTGCAGTTGAAGAACATAAGGAGGTTGAAGAGTACAAAACGTTCAAAGTAGTTGTAGATAAAGCAGCCATCGAAGATGGTAAGAGTAAGAACTAGGTACTATGACTTGGAAAGATAAGTCGGATTGGATCTTGTCTTGTAAATCCTCTTTTAAGTTTTGTGCTTTTTTTGTTCTTGTTTTGCTGTGTAGCTGTAATTTAATGATCAACTATCTAAAGTGTAATTCAGTTAACTATGCTCAATGGTATGGTCATTAAAATACAGCTTCAGATTGGTAGAGAAATGTTAGTAGTTCATAATTACTCAGGGTTTTGACTGATTTTTGGTGTTCCGAAGTTTCTCATTGAGAGTGTTATGTGAAATGACTCTCTATCTGTCTTTAGTTCTTTCTATTAATCATTCTTCATTAACACCCCCAAGCCCATCAAATGCACTCCCGATTATACATAATCGTTTACGTTATCAAGTCGTTTGACAAACAATGATAGGTAATGTAAGTTAACTCACATATCTTAAGAGTAATGATGTGTTCTATCCTCCCTACCATTGGCCTAGCTGACCCTCTTCCAGAACTTATTCTTTATCAACTACAATCGATCTTTTAGAAGGAGGAAGTGAACATGTTAAAGTTTCTGTGCACTTTCGTTATACCAAAGAATGGCCCAATTACATATCCGATTTGGCCTATGCACAAGTATGCAAGAATACGTTTCAAAGCCTGTTTGAGTAATAGCTATGAGAATTCTCAATTTCATACTAACAATAGTTGAGATTTTCAAGAAAAGATGAGAAGGAATAGTGAAAATTCTTAACTATTCTATACGAGTTTTCAGTTTTTTTTTTTCCCTGAAACATTGTTCAAAACAATTTTTCATCCAAGCCTTACGAATAAACAAGTTAAGTATTCTTCATTCTCCTGTATTTTGTCTCTCTTAACTTCTCCTTCAATCGTTCTTCTTCCTTCTGTACAATCAGTTAGAAGTTAAAAGCTAAGTGAACGTTAGTTCTATGAAAACGTCATTGTATCGTACATTAGCCCAAGTCTAACTTTTGCATTACTAGTTCATAACACTCATAAGATTTTCCAATTCACTAAAACTGTAAATAATTATAGCGTGTCTGTCAAAACTTAAAAATTAGGGCTACTTTGAATATACAAATTCCTTAAAACGGAAATAAAGCACTCATTGGAGAAGATTGACCTCGTAAGAGAAAAATCTTACAAAAGTGACCATTTTTCGCGATTCCCAGATCCTTCTATTAGCAAAAACCCGACAGTCACATGACTGTCACAAGGTCTTTGCTAATATAAAGATCTGACAATGTCCAGAAGGCTATTTTTATAAGATTTTTTAAGTGTTAAAATTGTAGCAACAACGTCAAAAATATTCATTGCACGCAAAAACTTCCCCAATATTACGTTTTGACAAGGGTGAATTACAAAAAGGAGCACACAAATGCATCCGGTCTTAAAAATATAAGCACTTTTTTGGTGGTCTTGAAAACATAAGCACTTCACCGTTAAATGAAGCTGAAAGTATAAAAATATCCTTACTAATAGAGAACTCCTCGTAATTACAAAAATGCAACCGACCATTTTTTCAAGCCGTAATTACAAAAATACCGCCGCACCTTTTTATCTCTGAAATTACAAAAAAAGGTCACTGCTTCCTACACAGCTGAAAGCAGTGCCAATCCGGTTGTGTTTCACGTCTATTTTATAAATAAATAAGGCCAAATCGGCGTCGTTTCGCTCATATACAAAGCAACTAATCCGTCTATTTTCACGTCTATTTAAAAAATAAATAAAGCCAAATTGTCAGTGTTTCGCTCATTTACAAAAAATAAAAGCAAAATTGAACACAAGATCAATCCGATATCATTTCTTCATACAATGAGGAAACGGTTATATTCATTTTATAAATAAATGATGTCAAATCGACCCTACTTTATTGATTCACAAAAAATACTTTCAAGTGTTTATATATTTACAAATAATGACAATTCGGCAGTATTTATGCATATAATTGTGTCCGTTTTGTTCACACATACACAAAAAAGAACTTCAAGTTTTTATATATATTCAGAAATAATGACAATCCGACTGTGTTTTTTCATAACTAAGCAAAATTACTATGAGCCCGTTTGAGTAAGCTCAAAAGTGGCTTAAAAGTATATATATATACTTATAAGTTCATTAATGTATGTCTGGTGACTCAAAAAATCATAAGCTTATAATCACTTATGTGAGCGAGTCACCCTGGCTGAGACAATGGATGCATGCGTCTGAGAATTCATTGAGCCTCTCGTATTTGGTACGAGTTCAACAAAGTCGTCATCAAATTGGGTGTATGATTTGAAATAATTTATATTCCTGAAAGAACCTTTAAAATTTTTGGAACGCATTTTGATATAGTTCTATAGTAATAATAGTGTTTTGAATCACCATACATCAACACTTCATATACATATACACTAAAAATAGTTTTAATAATCTATAAGGATATGCACTAATTTGGGAAAAGGATTTGGAGTATAAATTTGAGGATATGGTCTGTTAGAGCGATCTAGGGAGAGAGGTTGATTGTTTCATGCGGAGTGATTTCGTGTGTGTAAGAATTAGTTGGTAAAAGATTGAGTGTTTTTAGGGATATAGAAGATAAAAGGTTTTGTCTAAAGTGACTAAGTGAGAGATCATGCAATCCCTAAAATTGTGCAATAAATAAATAATTGATATGTATTCATTAAAATATATAAAGAAAATTATAAGATAACAAGAATGGCTATAGAAAGAAAAAAAAGTAAAATGTGTTTATAGACCGTGAATAAATTTTAGGGATTTTTACATATATATACAAATTTATACCCCTATTTACAAAAAAATATCAATATTTTATAAATTACAACACATAACAATATTTTATGTAACACATTTTTTTCTTTTTCAATTTCTATTCAAAATTACATTCTCACTGTGGTTTCTTCAATCTCTCTCTCTCTCTCTCTCTTCCACATTTCACTTTTCCAAAGCCGTCATTTCCCTTCTTCCTCCACAAATCACAGCCACTGCAGTAGCCCTCTTCTCTCCGCGTAAAATCCACAAGCCAACGTCTCTTCGCAACCCTTCATCTTTCAACAACAACAGTAGTGGCGGTAGTACTGGCGGAAACAACGGCGGTGGTTCTGGCGGTGACAACGACGGAGATAGATGGAGCAACAATTTCTTCAATTTCAACAACTGAAAAATTACTTCTTCTTCTTCTGTTACAAACGGCATCATTAGCAAAATCAGAATTGAGAAGAACAATACTAGTAGCTTTATCAGTAATAATTAATAACTTTAATCATCGTAATTACTAACTTTCACACAGATCTCGATACTTTGCATAATAAATTGCCATAAGCAGTAAACAAATTGACTTGGAGAAATTAGCATAAGATTGAGGGGGTAAATTACTGAATGAAAGAGACAGATGAAGGAGATTAGGTACGGTTAGGAGTTGAGCAATAAATGCCCTCGCTGCCACTATGGACTACAAATGCATTGCCCTTGCTCACGAATTTCTCACCCCTGTAGTCATGCACTGAAGCTTTTGTAAGATGGAGAAGCCATAAGTAGAGTAGGACTACTCCAATTGACTTCAACCCCAACATTTGCCCAATATAGAATAATAGATCTGTTGCTAAAAGAGCCTGAGGGATATCTGTTACATATGTTTAAATAAATTTGTTTACTGTTCAGGTTGTATTGTTTGCCCATTTATATGTGAAAAAATGATTTAGAAACAGTTAGAAACGGTACAGAAATAATGTAAAAAATACAGAAACAGTAAGATACGGTGCAAAAATAGTGCTGATACAGGGAGATACAACGCTGAAACGGACTGAAACAACTAGTGAAAAAGTTTGAAACAACAATTGAAACGGTGCAGAAACAGTTGAAACAGTGCAGAAATAGTTAGATACGGTGCTGCAGAAACAGTTGAAACGGTGCAGAAACAGTTGAAACGGTGCAGAAACAGTTAGATACGGTCCTGCAGAAACAGTTGAAATGGTGCAGAAACAGTTAGATACGGTGCTGCAGAAACAGTTAAAACGGTGCAGAAACAGTTGAGATACGGTGAGATACAACGAGATACATCGAGGATGGGATGAGGAAAAGTGAAATTGGGGGAAATGATAGGAATAAAAGTGAAATTGGAGGAAATGTGGCAGAAAAAAGTGAAATAGAGAGAAATGGGAGGAGCAAAAGTGATAGTGGGGGAAATATGAGGAAGAATGTAAGGGTTTGGTATGTTATGAGAAAATATTGCTATGTTTTTGCTATATTTGTAATTAACTTGTATTTTCCTCTATATAAGATTATTTTGCTAAAATGTTGCTATGTTTGGTAATTAAGTTCTAAAACTTGTACTTTTATGTAAAAAATTCTAAATTTTATTGGTGTGCTTAAAAGGTAAATTTCCCAAAAAGAAAAGATACAAATTCGTTTCGGCCCTAAACAATGTTGTTTTGTGAAACTCATTAACATGTTAATCCATTGCCACACCGTTGCTTGAGGCTTTAGTGCACTTCTTCAATCATTAGTTTGTCTTCAATTCGTAATCTTTTATAATCATTCCATTAAGATTCTCCAATCAAGCTGCGTAGTCTGCTTATTTTATCTTCCATTGCCAAGGGACTCATTAGATCCTTTATTCTTGCACTTTGCATATTAGAAATCGTAAAGTGCTTTCTTCTTTTCTGATTTCTTACTACTCTTGAGTGTTCATATATTGAGTGATACACGTGAGGAAGTGAATTTTATGAGATTCTTTCTGTTAGTGGTGCAATTATGTCGGATGAAGATTGTGGAGGTTATGACTCATATGAGGATGATGCAGGTTGTTATGTTATCTTAACTGCTTACAAATTTAATCATACAAAATAGTTAACTAAAAGGGTAGTTTAGTCAGACGATAATTCTTTATATTAATAATAAATAAAAGGGTAGTTTAGTCAGACGATAATTCTTTATATTAATAATAAATAAGTTTAAAGAATTGTTACAAAAAATTCAAAATAAGGGAGTTAAAGCGCAATATCGTAAACCAGGGGAGGTTAGTGTTACGAACCCAAACCTAGAGGGAAGTTTCTGAAATTAATTTATTTTGATATATATCATAAAGCCCCCGGCCCAACCCAGTGTCAGTTAAGCCCACTGGTTAGCGGACTTATTTAGATCGGATTAAAAAGCCTCGATCGTTATTGGACTCAAAAAATCTTATCCAACACCATCAAATATAGGGCTAAGTAGGGTCGGCCTGCCGGCCAAAGTCCAAATTGATGGCTCTAGTTGCCGCCCAACTCATTTTCTAACCCAATTGGTGGATAAATTTGATCACTAGCCAGTTTTGGCACCATTTAAAGAACATTAGCCAACAATTACAGACTTTTAAAAAAATAACCAGATTTTAAAAACACACATTTTTTTATAGATTAGCCACGATACAAAAATCTATGAATTTGCACAAAACTCCAGTATAATTTTCTGGAGTTTAGTTCAAAGTTTCAAGAAATTATCCCGAAACTTCATATTTGAAGTCCCAATATTTTTTTTTGAACTAAACTAATCAAAGTCCCAGTACACTATACTAGAACTTCATATTTAGAAAGTCCCAGCATAAATATTATAATTTTAAAAATTATAGTTCAAAAATCCTATTATCATATGCTGAATATTTCTGTATTACTTAAATCTAGTTTGTCTTCCAAAAATTTTAAAATACTGACTAGTTTTCATATAGCGGGGGTGCAAATAAGCTACGAGCCAAATTTTTACCCGCCTGGTTAGTGACCCACCCAAATCAGAACCCGATAGAAAGTCAAAACCTCTACTTCCTACTGAAATGGATAAACCCTTACACCAAGTTGAAGCCATGGCATCAATCCATTTTCTCCCACAATCTTTTCCCAATTATTCCCACAATTCACTTTCCCACTTCAAATTCTCCACCATTTTTTCCCTTAGAAAAAACCCACCTAAATCATCCAACAATGACCACCCCACCACCACTCAAGACCCTCCTAAAACCCCCAAAAAGAAACCCACAAAAAAATCAAGAACTCAAAAAGATTCAAATTTTACAACAAAAACTGAAAATTCCAACACCCAATTGGCTATTTCTGAAAAATATGATGACAAATTTGAAAAAAATGATGATTTTATATACCAAGATCCACCTTTAGTATGTTGTTTTGGTGCAGCACAAAAAGAATTTGTACCAACAGTACGAATATCGCCCGAACAAATGGATAAAGATCGATATTCGGAGTGGAAAATGTTACAATGGAATCCACCTGAATTTGTTAGAGCACCAGGTGGACCATCTAGTAATGTAGCTATATCTCATGTTAGGTTAGGTGGTAGAGCTGCATTTATGGGAAAAGTTGGAAATGATGAATTTGGTCAAGAAATGGTTTTGTTGATGAATAAAGAGAAAGTGCAAACACGGTCGGTTAAATTTGATGATAGTTTGAAGACTGGATGTAGTTATATGAAGATTAAGGTTGAGGGTAGGAGAATGTGGGCGGAGAGTGTTAGAGAGTCGGCTGAGGATTCTTTGCTTAGCTCCGAATTGCATCTTGATGTGCTGAGAGAGGTACATTTTGTCTGGTTGTTTTTTAGCTGCTATCGCGAGGTGCTGTTATAGAGAACATATTATATAGCATAACAGGTGAAATCGGTTCCACAAGAAACTAGGTTGTTATAGTGAGGTGATTATATAAAGGCTGACTATTATAGAGAGGTCTGACAGTATGCGAAAGTAAAACAAATATTTACGTAAAGATAGAGGCTTTTTATGGATTGAGTTGTAGTAACACTATTAAACATATTGCTTTTTTATATCTGTAGTGGTGTTTGGCTTTTAATGTTAGTGAAGTAATAGAGAATACATGAAGCTAAATTTTCTATATGATTCTCTGAATGAACCGTATTTGTATTCACCTGAACCCTGTTGCTTCATAGTTGAGTTATATTTCCCTATACACGAGTGTTAGTAGGTATATATGGGTCAGACTGTAGAAAAGAACTAATCTTTTGTTGGTCGAATCTATGCTGCAGTCACTAATAGTTTTAACGCTCTTCTGTTCTGAATCTTGCCTGATCCGTTCAATATGATGACATTCCTTTGCAAGGAAGCATTTTTTTTTTTTTTTTTTGGAACGAATTAGGTAAAGATGCATTATTCTTGTCAGCCTATGTATGTGTGTTTTTCTTGCGCTAATCCTGTATACTTCCTTCAGTTATGAGGTAGGAAAAGTGTAGTCCCTATTCAATATAGTGAAATACTACTGTCCTGTCAACTAGTTATTATTGGCAGTAGTGGAAATACCACATCTTTCCTTGTTTAACCAGTTACCTTATCTTCCTCAGACCTTTAGCTTGAAACTGGCTGATTAAATAGTGAAAGGTGATTCAATTTTCTTCCAGTTTTCATTCTGCTGTGGTCGGTAGGTAAGGTTTTGTTGTTCTGATTGTTATGAACCAGAAATAAGACTCTGTATCATGATAAGTTTGATTTTTTGATGTAGTGCTTGAGTCTAACTGTGGAGGACATCAGTATTTTATTAGTATCGTCCTTTTGGTGACTTGCTTTTTAATAAGTTCTGATATCGGGGCAAGTAATCTTAACAAATTTTTTCGTGCTTATGCCTTTTCTGTTGCAGGCTAGGATGTTCCATTTTAATTCTGAAGTCTTGACATCTTCATCTATGCGTTCTACTCTTTTTAAAGCAATTTCATTGTCCAAGAAGTTTGGTGGTCTTGTATTTTTTGACTTGAATCTGCCATTGCCCTTATGGAGATCACGTGATGAGACTAGGGGTTTGATCAAGGAAGCCTGGGAACAAGCTAACATCATTGAGGTCTCAAGGCAAGAGCTTGAATTTCTGCTTGATGAAGAGCATTACGAGAGGCAAAGAAACTATAGACCTCAATACTTTGCAGAGACTTTTGAACAAACCAAACAAAGAAGAAATACTTATCACTATTCTCCTGAGGAAATTGCCCCCTTATGGCACGACGGACTGAAGCTTTTGTTTGTTACAGATGGCACACTTAGGATTCATTACTACTCTCCTTCTTTTGATGGGGTGGTGATTGGCACAGAAGACGTGCTGATAACGCCGTTCACTTGTGATAGAACTGGTTCTGGTGATGCTGTTGTCGCTGGAATAATGAGAAAATTGACGACCCAACCAGAGATGTATGAAGATCAAGATGTTTTAGAGAGACAGCTTCGGTTTGCAATTGCAGCGGGCATTATATCCCAGTGGACAATTGGTGCGGTTAGGGGTTTTCCCACTGAAAGCGCCACACAGAATCTCAAAGAGCAGGTCTATGTACCATCGATGTGGTAGTGTCATAATCCGAGTTCCCTAGACATTGTATTTTGTAGTTACCACTTAAAGTAGATTTTGTTGTAATTAATCCTACACTTCATAATAATAGGAGTTACATTTGATTATGTTTTTCATCTCATGTTTAAAGGATGCCAAGCCATATAGATTTGACAATGTTCCAGTGAGTGCACAGTTCTTACAATAACCATTTTGTGGCTCCTTTGCTCATTATTTCACCTCAACCAGGAAAGACAGGAAGTATGTACTTTCCTAATAGCTCAATTTTACTTCTTGATGACTTAGGTTCGCTTACTAGTTGTTCGGGTTATAATGTGCACGGCTGCACGCTATCATTTTAAATTTTCAATGATTGTTGAATCACCGTCATCTTAAGAAAATATTTCAGGGGTAGGGGGGCTATTCTAGCATGTCGTTTTATGAGGAGTTCAGACATAGGGAATTATTTCAGACAGTAAGAGCACAATGCATGATGCGTGGGTTAGGCATACATCACGAGTTTGAAACCTTGTTGCGGACATGGTAAGTGGAGAAGGGCAAAGGAGCAGCCATCATTCACCGAGCTTTCAATCATGTGCCAGCTGATTCTCTGGGATTTTTTCCGATTTAAAAAAGGGTAAAATTTTCGAGTGCTCGTATAAGGCCCTTGCTATTGCTTGGTTTTCTTTCTACAAGCAAAATATGAGGCAAAGTTGTTGGTGTCACGCCCTAAAATTTACTAAAATAAAGGCAGTGACTTAGGTGTTTTAAGGTACCCAAATTATTGAGATTTTCGGAGTCGCCACTTGACATAGTTCAAAGGTGTGCCAAGTCACCAAAAAGGTACCTTGGAACGCCCATGACTCGTAAGTGGTCTGCGTCAGAGTTCCGGGTAAGGATCTCGGTTGGCTCTCGGGAAGGTATTAGGCACCCTCGAGCCCTGTGCCAAGCACAGTTGCTTTATTGATCTCTCCGGATTTGTGAATTACTGTTTGCTTGTTTAATGCCATGTTATTTGTTACACTTTGATTTATGTTAAAGTCACCCGTTCATTGATGAAAACTCTATCGAAGACTAACCGCGGACACGTTGTCCGTTTGAATCTTCCAATATAAATGAGTCTCCATATAAACGTCGGACATCAATTTTTGTTAAACCAGTTTAAGCGATGACTGTGCTTTTGACTTTTCGTTAGCTTTGATGGCTTCAGCATTTTACTAAATCTCGTGTAGCTAACATCATTTCCTTACGTCTGTCCAAATGTTATATTAACGTTCGTTGAAATAAATAAATAAACTTGACTTGGTTGTAAACTAAAGTATAGCTTATATTGTTTGGCAATTTTAAAGGATAAACAATTGAAAATCTAATTCAAAGGGCCAGTTTTTCAAACTAAGCTCACATTTGCAAATCCCACTTTGACGTCTTTCCCGTTTGAAACTGTTGTTTTTTTTTAGCTTTGTATTTTTTGTCCTATATTTTCTACTTGTTTCAGATCTGACCCTCTTGCTCAAACATATTACTCATCTCAAATTTCAAGTCTCCATTTAAGTCACGTCTAATATGTTATGTATATATTTATAAGAAGCTTCGAATTTCTCTCTCTTTAACTAATTAATCAGCATGCTAGACCAAGACATAAAAGAAAGAAAGCATAACAAGATTTACATGACTAAATATATCCTTCATATGCTTTAGGTAGGAAACACGTCATCATTCACATTACATTAAAAAAAATAGAGTTGGGAAAAATACCTACAAGCAAATGAACTTCCCAAGCCAAGCAAAAGAAATCCACAAGTGAAGGAAAACAACGTAACAGTCTCAGTAGACCACTAAACTTCCTCTTTAAACTCAAACCAAGACTTCCTATTTTCTTTCTTTCTCTCTCACTATATTTTTTATATGTTTTTTGATACCTCAGCCTTTAGTTGAAAGACTTTTTCTTCCTTTCTACTCCCACGTTTCAAATCCCCTTTGTAGAGTAAAAATCTATCTCCTTTTTTTTTGTTGGTTTCTCCCCCTTTTATGTCGTAGAGTCTTCTCCTTTTTTTTTTTTTTTTAAAAAGAGTGTCCCCTTAATAAAATGAAAAAGAGTGAAGTAAATAGTACAATAACCCATGTGAAAGTTGCACTACTACTTTATCACATTTGACATCATCACATTTGACATCATCAATCCCATGTCACTTCATTTAATTTTTTTTTTTTGAATTTTTTTCAACATTTCTTCCTAATTATTTACTAAAAATGACTAAACAATAAGACAAAGATCACATAAATATTACCAAAAATTTTATGTAATTTTAATATTTTGTGCCAAAATTAGGTGATTACAGCTGCCCCTCTTTGTTCGAGAACATGAAGAGTTTTCGGACTAAGAAGTAATCAACAACTAATTTTGGCATTTCTGGTTCTAGCCGAAAGCACTTGCAAAATGGTGACCGTACCCTGACTTTTTGGTCCTCACCAAGAACAAGGCTACCTATATATCCCGGACTAAGGAATCAGGTCAGTGTAGTTCCCCACGTGCGGTAGCTGGGACTACCGCGTACAAACAAACACTAGACTCTTCTAGACTAACACTAAACACTCTTTAGACATACACAGGCTAACTCTATACACTTGCAAAACTAACTAGGACTGACTCGACGCTTCTAGACTTACCCGGACTGACACGAGACGCTTTTGACATACTAGAGCTGTTGCTGCTGGTCACTTGTTGCTGACTGCTGGCTGGTGGTCATTGCTTTACAAGAAAATAGAAATACAACATTGAAATGTAATAATTACAATTCCTACTCTAAGTCTTCATGCTTTCCGAGATGAGCTTCTTGGTTCTTGCTCCCCTCATTTGTTGAAAATAAAACCACCGTTCTTGGTTCAGGTGAGTCTTGCTCTTGAAGAAAAATAAAACCATCGATCTTGGTTCTGTTGGGTCTTCCCTCTTTACAGAAATGAATTCCCTCGTTCTTCAGGTGGGTGTCTCGACTTTTCAAAAGTACTCCCTCATTCTTCAGGTGGGTACCTCGACTTTATAGAAATGGATTCCCTCGTTCTTCAGGTGGGCGCCTAGACTTCTTCAAATGTATTCCCTCGTTCTTCAGGTGGGCGCCTTGACTTCTTCAAACTACTCCCTCATTCTCCAGACGGGTGCCTCGACTTTCTTAAAACTACTCCCTCATTCTCCAGGTTGGTGCCTCGACTTTATAGAAATGGATTCCCTCGTTCTTCAGGTGGGCGCCTAGACTTCTTCAAATGTATTCCCTCGTTCTTCAGGTGGGTGCCTCGACTTCTTCAAACTACTCCCTCATTCTCCAGATGGGTGCCCCGAACTCTCAAAACTACTCCCCCATTCTCCAGGTGGGTGCCTCGACTCCTCAAAACTACTCCCTCATTCTACAGGTGGGTGCCTCGACTTTCTCTAAACTACTCCCTCATTCTCCAGGTGGGTGCCTCGACTTCTCAAAACTACTCCCTCATTCTCCAGGTGGGTGCCCCGACTTCTCAAAACTACTCCCTCATTCTCCAGGTGGGTGCCTCGATTTTCTCTAAACTAGTCCCTTATTTTCCAGGTGGGTGCCTCGACTTTCTCAAAACTACTCCCTCATTCTCCAGGTGGGTGCCTCGTCATCTTAAATAAACTACTCTCTCATTCTTCAGGTGGGTGCCTCGACTTCTTTACAACTACTCCCTCATTCTCCAAGTGGGTGCCTCGACTTCTTTAAATTACTCCCTCATTCTCCAGGTGGGTGCCTCGACTTCTTTACAACTACTCCCTCATTCTCCAGGTGGGTGCCTCGACTTCTTTAAATTACTCACTCATTCTCTAGGTGGGCGCCTTGACTTCTTAAGACTAATCTGTTATTTCCCACGAATACACCACTTTACTGTTTTAAGGACCAGTTCCTTAAAATGTGTTCCTTTACTCTACGATGTGCGGAATAAAAACTGTAAGTAATTGAACACCAGATTTTAGCGTGGAAAAACCCCTAGACACGGGATCAAAAAACCACGACCTACTTCTCAAGTAGGATTTCAACTTCACTATGTAAAAAGACCCACTTGGTTACAAGACTCACTCTTACTAACCTAGGACTAACTCTAATCCTTTAGTGATCTTTCTCACGATCAGTGAAGTTGTGTCAAGTCCACGACTTGAACTACACAGTTTACAACTCGATTTTTGCTTACTACAATTGAACTAAGACTTGAACTTTTACAAGACTCAATCTAAGGAACAGGTTCTTACTTAGTTCTACTGTAGCTAATGATTACACAAATAAGCTAATAATTCTTCTCAGCTTTTGCTCGATGCTCTCTCTATTTGTGTACCTCTTCTATGGCTGATAGTATCCACGTTTTATAGTTTCCAGCAGCCAAGAAGTCCCAATGAATTAGAATTCCAAAGCTCCCTTGACTTTGAATCCTAATTTGATTCTACCTTCTTGAATCCAAATCCTTTATCCTTTAGGATTATGCAATCTTTTCGTATCTGATTAGGCCTGCATAATTATCAAGATACACGTCAGTATTAGGATAAATAATAATATCTTAATCAAATGATTTTGCATGAATTATCTATTCTGCTTCAGTAATTCAAAGGAACAGGTCCTTTGAATCCGTTCCTCAGTCATCAGTCAAAACTCCAAGCTTTCCAAGCTAACAATTTCCCCCTTTTTGATGATGACAAATTCATACTCATAGCTTCATCTCCTTAATGTCCTGAAGTACAATGTAAGCTCAAAAAGACAATCAATCAGTGGAGAATTAATTCATCATTAAGGAACAAATTCTTATTAGGTATAAAATCATGCAAAATCAGCTCTTACTCTTCCCCCTTTTGGCATCATTGAAAAGGTTGCATATCAAAATATAACTCAAGTGGTAGATTTAATCAGCACATAGCCATTGAGGCAACTCAAAGTACAAACATAAATTAAATAAAGCAACTGCAAGACAATGATATTAGCCATCCAAGACAATTCATTTAACCAAAATATCAAAATCAGGGGATACAGCAAGTACTACAAAATTATCCAACTACTAAAGAAGAAAATAAAGGCTAAGGCACTAGGCTAGGCTAGATCCCACTAGACAAAAGATGGCTAAAGGCTAGGGCTAAGGTGGTCAGGAGGTGGAAGGACCAGTTCCCTGAGACCTGTGAAGCAGATCAAACATCTGCTTGAGCATTCCCTCATTGGTCTCCTTTGCTTTTGAGGCCTCTGCCTTCCAGTAATTCCTCTCTTCTTCCAACCTTGCAATCTCAGCAGCCTGCATAGCAACTTGTTGCCTAAGTGCCCTCACTTTGTTGTTCAGAGGCTGCCTCCCAACACCAGCCTGTGGAGGATCAGCCTGAACCGGCAAGTCACAGTTTATCAAGGTAGCACACCCAAATTTCTCCTTCTTTGTAGCTTTCACAACCCCTTCCAAGGGAATCTTCAACTTGGCAAAGATATCAGTCAGAATGAAACCAAATGGCAGGGAGTGTTTTCTTTTCCCAGCAATCACCCTTTTTATCAGGTGGATCATAAAGCTGGGCCAATTGATCTGCTTTTCAGTGTCCAACAGTTCCATAAGGACCAGGTCCATGAAACTGGCAACTCCTCTTTTCTCCTGCCTTGGCATCACAACTTTGTTCACAAATTCAAATAAAACCTGATGCTGTGGATGCATCTCACTCTTTTGCACTGCCCTGGGTTTTTCTTCACCATCATTCTCAGCAAACTTCCTAGTGATCTCCAGATCAGTAGGCAAGTTTGTCAAGTCAGGCCAAACAGTCTTGACATAACTAGCATACCCAGAGGCAGGGATCCCCAGCAACTCACCAAGTTCCCTTGTATCAAAAATGATGACATTGTCATTAACAGATGTAGTGATTTGATCACCTCGGATGGAACAATTCTTATAGAATTCCTGCACCATTCCCTTTGCACACCTACCAGAGATCTTAAGGACCATGTCCCTCCAACCCTGAGCATGTAGCTTTAGCAGCAACCAAACCATTCCTTCTTCTTGAACATCAGTCATAACCCTTCCTTTCAACACCTTTCTAGTCAGCATGTCATCATGAACACAGTGCACAGTCTCACTTTCTTCAGCATCACTATCACTCTCAGCCTCAGCAACTAACTCATCACTGTCACTGGCAGAGTCTTCAGAAACCACCACTCTTTTAGAGGACCTGGTCCTCTTAGCAATTTTCTCAGCAGCTTTAACTGAGCTTCTTGTCACCCTTCTCTCAGGAACCTTTCTTTTCTTTGACTGAGGCACCACCTCCTCAGCCTCTACCATCTCATCATCCTCAGAAAAATCAGCCAAATCAAAATCATCACTATCATCCACCTTTTCTTCCTCAACTACCTGTTTTCCTTTCCCTTTTCTGCTCTTTTCCAAAGCAGCAGCCAGTTGTTCATCAGCAGCTTTAACAGCACTTCTTGTCCTCCTACCCCCAGATGCAGGGGTTGAGGCAGAAGGAACAGGTCCTTTTGCCTTAGAGGAACTACCAACTTTCTTCTTATTTCCGGGCTTATAACTATCACTTATCTTCTTCAATTTAGCAGCAATTTCAACAGTCTCATGATCATTAATGGGTCCCTTTCTAGCCAATTTTCTTTTCAGGCTCCTAATATTTATCAAATCCACCAATGGCCTATCACTGTCACTCATAGCCTCTTCAACATCTATAACATTTTCCATGGGTGCTCTAAAAGCAACCTCTGGAGACCCTGACCCCCCATGCACAGGTGCTTCCAAACTCCTAATGAGTTCCCCCTCAAGAGCAGCCTCAGAGCCCTCTCCCTCTTCTTCCTCATCAATAACAACATTCAAAGGGTGAGTTTAGTTTACCTTAAACTGATACAACACCATAGCATGAGAGAGATCCTCAACCTGCTCAGCAATGGATTCAGCCGTGGGAACTGATCCTTCCCCCTGAATCTCAGGTTCAGGTATTTCTGGGATTTGTTCAGGAACTTCAGGGTTTGGGTCGATGATTTCCATGGGTGAAGGAGGGTTGAGATTTTGTGGTTGTTCAACAGTGGGTGCAGATGGAGAATTACCAGAAGAAAGAGACATGTTTGCAATTCTAATCAAAAGATAATTGACAATTCTTTCTGAAATTTTGCTAATTCAATTGATGAACAAGGTAAAAGAATAATGTAGGAGAAGAAGAGTATTTATAGAGTGAATTAAGTAGTGCAATTAGAGTAGGAGACGATCAGCTTACCTCAGCACAACATGCAACGGCTAAGGACTCTTGGGAGTCTCCCGGAGAAAAAGAGCCGTTAGGCTGCAGGACACCTTTTCAGAATAGGAACAGTTCCTCCGATGGGACTCTTTTGCAATTTGGATATGGGTAGGAAACTTAGTGGGATTTTATCCTAAACACAAGTTACCTATAGCCTTTATACTCCTAAATTAATTGAATAATTACGAGTACATACCTGTTTTTAACACCACAATTCAGTGTCCTTCCAATTTGCAATTTTTGATCATCTGAAATTCTAAGAGCATAAGGGTAACATCATTCAATTTTAGCAACTCTAAATAATGTATGTAGCATGAGAGTATACATTTAAGTATAGAGACTGGACTGAATAATTCATAATGACTTGAATAAAATTCATTTTAAGAGCAATTTTCTAGCCAATTATGAAGCAAAGCATTGAAGATTTTATGTGAATTTAATCATCCTTAACTCCAATCTATTTCTTTCAAAATCATCTCTACCTAGAGCTTTTGTAAAAATGTCAGCTATTTGTTTTTCAGTTGGGCAAAATGCTATGGTTATCAAACCTTTTTCATAATTGTCTCTTAGGAAATGATGTCTTATGTCAATGTGTTTAGTCCTTTTGTGATGCACTGGATTTTTTGTCATATTAATAGCACTAGTGTTATCACAATAGATAGGAACAGTTCCTACATCAACACCAAAATCCTGTAATTGTTGTTTGATCCATAACAACTGTGAACAACATGAAGCAGCTGCCACATATTCAGCCTCAGCAGTGGAAAGTGCCACTGAATTTTGTTTCTTGGTTCCCCAAGAAACCAAACACTCACCAAGAAAATGTGCCATACCTGAGGTGCTTTTTCTATCGACAAGGAAACCTGCATAATCAGCATCAGTATATCCAACAAGATTAAAATTACCACCTTTTGGATACCAAAGTCCCAAGGGACCTGTTCCTTTCAGATACCTCAATATTCTTTTAACAGCTTTCAAATGAGATTCCTTAGGATCTGATTGGAATCTAGCACACAAACCAACACTGAACACTATATCTGGTCTACTAGCAGTTAGATAAAGTAAGGAACCTATCATACCCCTATACAATTTTTGATCAACTGATATTCCATGTTCATCAAGATCCAATTTTGTGGCAGTAGCAATAGGTGTGTCAATTCCCTTAGCATTGTCCATATCAAATCTTTTAAGTAATTCCTTAACATACTTTTGTTGATGGATCATAGTTCCATTTGAGGTTTGCTTAATTTGTAAACCCAAAAAGAAGTTGAGTTCACCCATCATGCTCATCTCAAATTCACTCCCCATCAAGTTTGCAAATTCTTTACTTAAATTTTCACAAGTAGCACCAAAAATTATGTCATCTACATAGATTTGAACAATTAAGAGATCCTTACCTTTTTCTTTTAAGAACAAAGTACTATCAATTTTACCTCTCTTGTATCCATGCTGGAGTAGAAATTTTGATAGCCTTTCATACCATGCTCTTGGTGCCTGCTTGAGCCCATACAAGGCCTTGTCCAACTTGTAAACATGTTCAGGGAACTGTTCACTTTCAAAACCTGGAGGTTGCTTGACATACACTTCTTCTTTCAAGTATCCATTCAGAAATGCACTCTTAACATCCATTTGATGTAGAGTAAAATCCATGTATGTAGCAAAGGCTATAAGAAGTCTTATTGCTTCCAATCTTGCAACTGGAGCAAAAGTCTCATCATAGTCGATGCCTTCCTCTTGACTATATCCCTGAACAACCAGTCTGGCCTTGTTCCTTGTTACCATGCCATCCTCATCAAGTTTGTTTCTGAAAACCCATTTTGTTCCAATTATGGACCTGTTCCTTGGCTTGGGTTCCAGATGCCAAACTTGACTTCTTTGAAATTGATTCAATTCCTCCTGCATAGCATTTATCCAGTCTGCATCCTTCAGTGCTTCTTTCACATTTTTGGGTTCAACAAGAGATAGGAAAGCACTAAAAGCACACAGATTGTGATTTTTGACTGCTGATCTAGTTTGAATTCCTGCATTCTTGTCTGAGATTATTTGATCCACAGGATGTGACCTTTGATACTTGAAAGGCTTGGGTGTCAATCCATTATCAGAAGTCCTCTACTGAGGAACAGTTCCTGATAGAGTAGTGTTTCCAGTTTGTGAGGTGGAACCAACACTTGTTCCCCCTGTTTCAGTGCTACTCTTCTCAGTTCTGTCCTGAGGAACAGTTCCTTGCAGTTCACTTCTCATATCCATAATCTGCTTCCCTGCAAAATAACCTCTCCAAAAGCTTGATTAGTCACAGTGCATCCAGTAGATGAGAAATTAACATTACTACCTTTGTCACACAATTGAGATATGCTCAATAAGCAATGCTTCAGCCCATCTACTAGAAATACATTATCTATACAGTGTGAATCAGACCTACCTACCTTTCCAATTCCAATAATTTCCCCTTTCTTACCATTACCGAAGGAAACATTTCCTCCTTGGAAGGCTGAGAGTGAAAGGAACAGTTCCTTATGCCCTGTCATATGTCTTGAGCAACCACTGTCCATGTACCATTTTTGGTTTGTCTCCTTCACTCTAGCCTGCAAAAGAAAACTAGGGGTTAATTTTAGGAACCCAAACTAGTTTGGGTCCCTTTCCTTTAACAAAAGGGTGAATTAAATCTCTCCTAGCCCAGAATGGCAATGCTTTCTTTGTGTGAACACTTTTCTTAACCACATATTTTTGGACAGGTTTGTAGGACCTGTTCCTTTGTGTAGCTTTTTCAAAAGATTGACATTTTCTTTTCAAGTGACCTGTGTTTCCACAATGTGTACCTAACCAATTTTCAGAAAGAGTTAGGTACTTACTCCTTGAGCCCCATTTTGGCAATGACTGAGATTTTACAAACCCAATACCCTTCCTATTACTACTATGATTTTCATGTAACCATTCTAATGCTTTAGAGGATTTATTCCATTTAATAGTTTTGTCTAGTTCATCTTTGGTTTTGATCAAGTCTTCTTCCAAAGCCCTTATCTTTTCATTTTTCTTGTACAGTTCATCAACTGTCACTTTCAATTTCTCTTCAGAAATGATCTGATGAGAATTAGCAATGCCTTTACCATTTTCAACTGTTTTAACTTTTGATTTTTCATTTTCTAGTTCCTGAACAGTTGATTCAAGTGTGAGGACCTGTTCCCCAAGCATGCTAATCTTTCGTTTTAGAAAGTCATTTTTAATTGCTACCTCTTTGTATTCTGCTCCTAAACTATCAAGTTCATCATGCAGTTGATGATTGCCATCCCTTAGAGATTTAAATTCATTTAACACAGTATGAAATACTTTAACTAATCTCTCTCTAGGCATGCTTTTCACATCTTGTCTAAGTTTAGAAATAAATACCTCAGCATCTTCTTCATTGTCTGAGTCTTCAAGAGCCATTAGAGCAAGATCCTCATCCAGATCATCATCAAATATTTTATCCTTACTATCTTGCCATCCTGCAACCATTGCTTTGAGAGTTCCATTCTTCTTTCGGAACTGTTCCTTAGCCTTCCATCTCTTTTCAACATACTTCTTTCTCCATTCTTCTTCCATGACTGGGCATTTGCTAATGTAGTGCTCCATGCTTCCACATTTGAAGCATTCTCCTCGCTGTTTCATGTTAGAGGATCTATCTTGTCTACTAGATCCCTTCTTATTCAGGAATCTTTGGACATTTCTGGCTATAAGGACCAGTTCCTTCTCATCATCAACAAATTTGTTAGCAACAGATAAAGCTAAAGTGGGTTCAGTTTTAACTGATTCTCCTATGTTCTTGACTTTCTTCCTCAGTTCATATGTTCTTAGATTATCTATAAGTTCATCTAAGGAGAGAGTACTAAAATCCTTGCTTTCAATGATAGCGCACGCTTTAATTTTCCAAGAATCTGGAAGTACTCTAGTCAAGATCTTTTCAACTCTTTCTTCTACAGTTAAGATTCTTCCAAGAGAGATAAGTTCTGTTGCAATAGCATTAAACCTAGTGTACATTTTAGAAATTGTTTCTCCTTCTCTTATTTTAAAATTTTCATATTCAGCAAAGAGAAGTGTACCTCTAGATCTTTTAACCTGATTGGTTCCTTCATGAGCAACCTGCAATGCATCCCAGATTTCCTTACCTGCAACATCATTGAACAATGGTGGCCTAACAGTGGACTGACCCTCGGAGTTTTCTTGTGGTGTACTCATTCTAATCCTAAGGTGTTAGCCTCTTCAAGGATAACCCGCTCTGATACCAATTGTTATTTCCCACGAATACACCACTTTACTGTTTTAAGGACCAGTTCCTTAAAATGTGTTCCTTTACTCTACGATGTGCGGAATAAAAACTGTAAGTAATTGAACACCAGATTTTAGCGTGGAAAAACCCCTAGACACGGGATCAAAAAACCACGACCTACTTCTCAAGTAGGATTTCAACTTCACTATGTAAAAAGACCCACTTGGTTACAAGACTCACTCTTACTAACCTAGGTTTAACTCTAATCCTTTAGTGATCTTTCTCACAATCAGTGAAGTTGTGTCAAGTCCACGACTTGAACTACACAGTTTACAACTCGATTTTTGCTTACTACAATTGAACTAAGACTTGAACTTTTACAAGACTCAATCTAAGGAACAGGTTCTTACTTAGTTCTACTGTAGCTAATGATTACACAAATAAGCTAATAATTCTTCTCAGCTTTTGCTCGATGCTCTCTCTATTTGTGTACCTCTTCTATGGCTGATAGTATCCACGTTTTATAGTTTCCAGCAGCCAAGAAGTCCCAATGAATTAGAATTCCAAAGCTCCCTTGACTTTGAATCCTAATTTGATTCTACCTTCTTGAATCCAAATCCTTTATCCTTTAGGATTATGCAATCTTTTCGTATCTGATTAGGCCTGCATAATTATCAAGATACACGTCAGTATTAGGATAAATAATAATATCTTAATCAAATGATTTTGCATGAATTATCTATTCTGCTTCAGTAATTCAAAGGAACAGGTCCTTTGAATCCGTTCCTCAGTCATCAGTCAAAACTCCAAGCTTTCCAAGCTAACATAATCCCTTATGAATGCTGCTTCTGACTTGAAAATTGACATTGTCACTCTTGAAATTGGTGCTCAGGCGAGATTTGATAATCTTGAAATCTGCCTATCGTCTGATGATCTCTTTTATGGTGCAAATTCTCAACGCGTCAATCTTGCGATCGAGAGTTGATTTGGTTTCCATTATCCAGGGGAACCTGACCATGCTCTGGTACAACTGCAAAACAGGTAAACAATTTTTGCAAAACTTTCTTTTGCTCGTTTTGATGTTAGTTTGATTGAAAAGTGAAAAATGGGAAAGATTCTGGACAGAGGACTCCGAACGAAATGATGTCCCTTTGGAGATGTAAAAAGAAACTTATCTGGAGGTGAAAGTGATTACCCTAATAAACATGACATGCTTCTTTTTCTCAAACCCTGATCATTCACAACAGTTCTTCCTCGACCTTTCCCCAGTTGGAACATTCGGCCATGACTACTTTCCAACCCATCTTGATGACAATTATGAAGACCCTCATTCGGTTAGTGGTGCCCCTTTTGAGGTTTTCACCGACCAACCTCTCTCTTTGTTCTTTTATCTCACTGTTTGTCATGCGGCGCCCTTTCAGGTTTTCACCGGCAAGACTTCATTTTCTTTTTTTTTCTTTTTTTTTCTTTTTGCTGATGATAATGTCTTGGGCGCTTTGAGCCTCTTCCTGATTTCGAGACTGAAATGTCAAACGTCTCATGAGCATGTGAAAAGATGGTAAGAATAATAGAAGTTTGTTTTTATTTTATTGACGAAATAAAATAAAAACAAACTTCTGCCCCAGTTTAGCAGAAACTGCGGATTTGGATTTTCTTTGAATTTGGCTGCAAACTTGGAGGCAAATTTTGCGTCGATATGAGATAGGGAAAAGTGGAACTTTCTCCTATTTTGACCGCACCAGAATGGTTGCCTACGTATCCTTTTGAGAGGAATCAGGTCAGACATAGCTCTGGCAACTTAATGCCAAAATTTGTTGTTTTGAATCTTTCTTTCATTCATTTCATTTCATTACAATTACAGGATTCCCAATAAGGGTTCACAAAAGCGATACAAAGCCAGAGGCTAACAAAGGGATACATTATCTGGGTAAAGGAAACAAAGACTTCCGTTATCCCAATCCAAGAACATCAAATGTAGTACCTCTTCACTGCATCAGCATTAACATCATTTCAGCCGTCGTGCCTTCGATGTCTGTCAAGAATAGAGCACCGTTGGGCAACACCTTCTTCACCACATACGGTCCTTGCCAATTTGGAGCAAACTTGCCCTTTGCTTCTTCCTGATGTGGAAAAATACGCTTCAAGACCAACTGACCTTCACTGAACTTGCGTTGGCGCACCTTCTTGTTGTATGCTTTAGCCATTCTCTTCTGATATAGTTGACCATAACATACTGCATTTAGCCTTTTCTCGTCAATCAAAGCCAATTGTTCCAAACGGGATTTGACCCATTCAGTGTCCTCGATCTCAGCTTCAACAACGATTCTCAAGGATGGTATTTCGACTTCTGCCGGAATGACCGCTTCGGTCCCGTACACCAGTTCATATGGGGTCGTGCCTATTGAGGTGCGCACAGTTGTGCGATAACCCAGAAGAGCAAACGGCAACTTCTCATGCCAATCTCGAGATCCTTCCACCATTTTTCGAAGGATCTTTTTGATGTTCTTGTTTGCAGCTTCGACCGCGCCATTTGCTTTTGGCCGGTATGGTGTGGAATTTCTGTGTACAATTTTGAACCTTTCACATACCTCCCTCATCAAATGACTGTTCAGATTAGCCCCATTGTCAGTGATGATGGTATTGGGGATACCGAATAGGAAAATGACGTTCTAATGAACAAAGTCGACCACAGCTTTCTTGGTTACCGACTTGAATGTCGCTGCTTCCACCCACTTAGTAAAATAATCAATGGCGACCAAGATAAATCTATGCCCATTCGATGCCTTTGGTTCTATCGGGCCAATGACATCCATTCCCCATGCAGCGAAAGGCCAAGGAACGGACATTGTGTGGAGCTCTAAGGGAGGCGAATGTATCAAATCACTGTGCACTTGACATTGGTGGCATTTTCGCACAAACCCTATGCAATCTCTCTCCATAGTGAGCCAGAAATAACCTGCTTTAAGATCTTCTTGGCTAGCACATAGCCATTCATGTGTGGCCCACAAATTCCTGAATGTATCTCATTAAAAATTTTTGAGGCTTCTTATGCGTCTACACATCTCAACAGTCCCAGATCTGGGGTTCTCTTGTACAGTATCCCTCCGCTCAGAAAGAAACCATTTGCAAGACGACGGAGGGTTCTTTTCTGATTGCTCTCAGCTAGTGCCGGGTACTCTGCATTCTTGATGTAGTTTTTGATGTCCATGTACCATGGCTCACCATCAAGTTCTTCTTCAACCATGTTGCAATAAGCATGTTGATCCCTAACTTGAATCTCGAGAGGATCAATATGAGTTTGGTCAGGATGACTAAGCATGGATGCTAATGTAGCCAAAGCGTCAGCCAACTCATTGTGCATTCTTGGGATATGCCTAAATTCAATAGAATCAAATCTTTGGCAAAGATCTTCCAGATACTGCTTATACATGATGAGTTTCACGTCTCGAGTTTCCCATTCACCCTTGATTTGATGTACTAGTAGGTCAGAATCTCCAAGCACTAGTAGTTCTTTGATGTCCATATCTATCGCCATGCGTAGACCCATGATGCAAGCTTCATATTCTGTCGTGTTATTGGTACACCAGAAACGAAGTTGCGCAGCCGCCGGATAATAATGACCCGTCGGGGATATGAGAACAGCCCCGATACCATCGCCTTGAGGCCCCATCAAAATAAAGCTTCCAATAATGATTATCGTCAGAAGGCAACTCCTCAATTGTGTCTATATTTTCATCAGGAAAGTATGTCTTAAGAGGTTCATACTCATCATTCACTGGATTTTCGGCCAAATGATCGGCTAAAGCCTGGGCTTTCATTGCAGTACGGGTGACATAGACTATGTCAAACTCTGTGAGTAACATTTGCCACTTGGCGAGCCTTCCCGTTGGCATTGGCTTCTGGAAGATATACTTCAGTGGGTCCATCCGGGATATGAGGTAAGTAGTGTATGACAACAAATAATTCCTCAGCTTCTGTGCTACCCAAGTGAGGGCGCAATATGTTCTCTCCAACAAAGTGTACTTGACCTCATAATCCGTGAACTTCTTGGTCATGTAGTAGATGGCTTGCTCTTTCTTTCCTGTGGCATCATGCTGCCCCAGTACACATCCAAATGAATTATCCATCACCGACAAATAGAGGAACAAAGGTCGGCCTGGCTCCGGTGGGACCAACACAGGTGGATTTGACAAGTATTGCTTGATTTGGTCAAAAGCCGCTTGGCATTCCTCGGTCCACTTGACTGCAACATCTTTCTTTAGCAGCTTGAAGATTGGCTCACAAGTTGTAGTGAGTTGAGCGATGAACCTACTAATGTAGTTCAATCTTCCGAGGAAACTCATGACTTCTTTCTTGTTCTTTGGCGGAGGCAACTCTTGTATAGATTTGATCTTTGTAGGGTCTAACTTAATGCCCCGTCTGCTGACAATGAAACCCAACAACTTTCCAGCTGGAACGCCGAATGCACATTTAGCCAGATTCAACTTCAAATTGTATCTTCTAAGCCTTTCAAAGAATTTCCTGAGGTGTTTAACATGATCCTCTGCTGTTCTTGATTTGATTATCACATCATCCATATACACCTCAATTTCTTTGTGTATCATATCGTGAAAGACGGTTGTCATGGCTCTCATGTACGTTGCCCCAGCATTCTTCAAACCGAACGGCATGACCCTATAACAAAAGGTTCCCCAAGGCGTGGTAAATGCCATTTTTCTACATCATCTTCGTTCATCAGGATTTGGCGATATCCGGCATAGCAATCCACAAAAGATTGGATCTCATGTTTAGCACAATTGTCTATGAGAATGTGAATATTAGGCAAAGGAAAATTATCCTTGGGACTGGCCTTGTTCAAATCTCGATAGTCAACACAAATTCTTGTCTTCCCATCTTTCTTCGGCACCGGCACAACATTGGCCAACCAAGTGGAATACTGAAGAGATTGTATCGCCTTCGCAGATAGCTGCTTCATGATTTCCTCATGGATTTTCTTGCTCATATCTGTCTTGAATTTTCTCCGCAGTTGTTTGACTAGAGGAAAACCAGGATTGATCGGTAACTTATGAACCACCAAATCTATGCTCAAACCGGGCATGTCATCATATGACCAAGCAAACACGTCTCTATAGTCAAACAAAACTTGGACTATGTGATTTTTCACTTTCGGTAGAGCGTGCATGCTTATCTTGGTTTCCCTAACATCATCGGGACTTCCCAAATTTATATTTTCTGTGTCATCTAGATTGGGCTTGGGCTTATTTTCAAATTGTTCTAACTCTCCATTTATTTCACTCCCGGCCCCCTCTTCATCATCTCCTTCCTCAAAACCTCCTTCATTATCACTCCCTTCCATGTCATCTACCTCCTCAATTGTCACTTCATAATCATCCCACCCCCATCATGCACTTCCTCAATTTTTGGTTGATTCATTGAGACCAAGTTAAACTGTGTGTTTAGATCAGGGCGTGATTTCAGCATGCATGTCATGTTATTAAGGCCATCAGAAACATAGCTACAGAAAGAAATAAGAAATAAAAATTAGGAAAATAAAGAGACAGGATATAGAGACAAGAAACTGGTCTTGCTTTTCATTGAATTTGAAAGACAAAAGGGTTTGACATCATAACGAGCAAAATAAATATACTTGGATTACAACCCTTAGAATAACCAAGTATACAGAAAGGATAACAAAAACTTGCTACCAATAGCCCCTCCTGGTGGGAGAGGCATGGATTCCCAGTTGTTCAGCTTCACATCAGGGCCAATGTCCTGGATTTGTGCATTGCTAGGTCCTTCGCCAGTTTGCACCATGTTGATGCCAAAGACGTGCCTCAGGTCTGACAGTAACTTCTTCTGTTCTTCAGTCTCCTCATCATTTTTGGAAATAGACTTGCCCCCGTTGGACCTCGTGAAAGATTGTGCGAGGCAAGGGACAGGCTTCTCTAGAGACCATTCTTGTTTCTTCATCTTCCTAACTCTTGCTCTGTCTGCAGCTGTAGGGTTGTATCCCAGACCCCAGGTACCTCGAATGCCAAGTGGACTAATTGGATGTGACATTCCTTGTAGTGATGCTCCGAGACCTTTCCCGGGTTTGAAACCATGCTTCAACATTTCTGTAGCCATCATAACTGCTGCTTCTGACAATCTTGCTTGGGGCAAAGGCTTGCCTTCGGGGACCTCATCTACATGGACTGCTTCAAAGGCTTGGTACATTAGTGTTGGGCTATCATTGGTGACCTCAATAACTGGAATGGACGAATCATTGTAGATTGACAAATCTCCCTCTCCGTGTACCATGATCATCTCACGATACCATTCAAACTTGACAGTCTGGTGTAAAGTTGACGGTACTGCGCCCGCCATATGAATCAAGGGCCTTCCCAACAGTAGATTGTAAGACGAATCCATATCGAGGACTTGGAAATTAATAACAAAGTCCACATGCCCGATTGTCAATGTTAGCTCGATCTCACCAATTAACTGCCTTTTTTCTCCATCAAAAGCACGGATACTCATAGTGTTGGTTCGAATTCTGTCCATGTTGATTTTCAATCTTTTCAAGGTAGACAATGGACAGATGTTCAGACCAGACCCACCGTCAACCAGAACTCTTGTGACGTAAGAGTTGTCACACTTAACAGTCAGATGCAGAGCTTTGTTGTGGCCTGTGCCTTCCATAGGCAATTCTTCATCAGTGAAAGTGATCCTGTTTACTTCAAAGATACGACCAGCCATTGCCTCCAAATTTCCAACAGTCATTTTTTCAGATACACGTGCTTCATTCAGGATTTTCAACAAAGCATGACGGTGTGCCTCAGAATGCATCAGCAGGGACAACAAAGAAATTTGAGCAGGGGTCTTCCTCAGCTGCTCCACAATAGAGTAATCTTGCACTTTCATCTTCTTCAAAAACTCTTCTGCCTCTTTCTCCGTGACAGGTTCCTTGATGGGACCCTGATTTTCTCTAGCTTGCTTTGCTTTTCTTAACTCTTGCGGGGTAAAGCACCGCCCAGAACGAGTTAGTCCGCCCACTTGTGTTGTTTCTGCCACAACCTCTTTTCCCTTGTATGTCACTACTGCCTTGTCATAATTCCATGGGACTGCATTTGTATTTTTCATGGGAATCTGAGGTGCGCTCTTTATGACAATGGGCTCACACAGCTTGTTCTGATCATCTTCACGAGGTGCCCTTTTGATAACCAACTTTGGTTTGGTAACATGGTCTGATTCCCTTTCATTTCTGTTGGTTTTTTGGATCACCAACTTTGGTTTCTCAATCTCATCTTCTTTTTTCTCAACAACCCGTTTTAATGTTAACACGGGCTTGTCCAGCTGGACAGATGGCTTTGTTCCTCCAGACACCACAACAGGACTTGTCTTTGAAGTGATATGCATCTTTTCAACCCCCATTGTTATGGCATCGACCGACACTATTGGTCTTGCAGATTCATCTTCAAATCCTCCTTCACAAATACCCACCATGTGTACATCGTGGACTGGCAAAGGATTGTGATTAATATTCGGCGTTTCTGCATCTTCAATCACAATTTGGTTGTTGTCAATCAGATCTTGCACCACTCTTCTGAGATAATAGCAATTTTCCGTATCATGCCCTGGTGCGCCCGAGTGGTAATCACAATGTCGAGAGTATTCCACTTTCCCAATAGGATTCATGTTTCCTTGAATTGGCTTTATCATATTCAAGGCTTGCAATTTCTCAAAGATACTGGTGTAAGATTCTCCAATTGGGGTGAATTCTCTCTTTTTCTCTTCTCGAGCCTTCTTGAATTCAGCTCTTGGACGAAAGCCTGCAGGACCTCTTGGTCGGTAAGTAGGGTTAGGTGGAGCTTGATAGTGATTATGTGGAGCTTAGTGAATGTGATATGTAGGCTGTGGGGCTGGTGCGCGCCATTGCGGATAAGATGTTGGGGCATATGGCTGCGCAGCGTGTACAAAGTATTGGGGTGGAGGTATGGAGTATTGCACATTCTGTGGTGGGTAGTAGTGTTGTGAAGGGGGTGTTTGTGGAGCTTGGTATGAATTAGGTTGACTGTATCGCTCATCATTCCACCTTCGTGGACCCGACCCTACCATGGCCACATCTTCTTTCTTCTTCTTACCGAACCCTGCTGCCCCGGTCTGCACAGCCTGTGTGGTCGCCTTCAGTGCAGTTTGGCTCACAATCTTGCCAGCTTTGACTCCTCTCTCAATCATTTCTCCCATCTTGACGACTTCACTAAACGGTTTCCCAAAGGCGGCGATCAATGAACCATAGAACGCCTCATCTTGCGCCTCAATGAACAAACGGACCATGTCAACGTCTGGTATTGCGGGGCTCACTCGAGCGGCCTGCTCGCGCCATCTAAGGCATACTCCTTAAAACTTTCACTTGGCTTCTTTTTTATCGCATCCAGAGAGAATCGATCTGGCAAAACTTCAATATGGTACTTGTACTGGTCGTAGAATGCCTGCGTCATATCATCAAATGCCAACTATTTAGTTACATCTTGCTTCATGAACCATTCGGCAGCTGCGCCCCCCAAGCTTTCAGAAAAGTATGCTATCAACAACTTGTCTTTCTTGACTCCTCTCATTTTGTTGCAGTAGGTCTTCATATGAACTCTTGGATCCCCTTGCCCGGTGTATAGATCAAACTTTGGCACTATGAACCCATCTGGCAATTGCAATTCAAGGTAGGGGCAAAGATCCTTGAAAGAAGTGGTTGGTATGATCTCCATATCCCTGAATGGTCCTTACTGCTTGTTCTAGGCCTCTCACTTTTCGAAGAACCTCGCTCTCATCAAGCTTTCCTGATCGATCAACCTCAACTTGAGACTCGCGATGGAACCCCTGATCATATGAGCCACTGTGTCGGAAATTGGGTTCATGGTGCTGATCATAATGATGATCCCCAGCCTGGAGATGCGGTTCGCTGTTGGACCTGGCCATAGCAGGCCTAGCTGGGCCCCGAAAAATTGGAACATGTGGGAGAGGTGGGCCATACTGTCCCTGTGGTGGGTGTGGACCATACTGCCCCTGTAGTGGATGTTGTCCATACTGCCCTTGAGGTGGAGGTGGTGGGGGCGGCGCATGAGGGCGCACTTCAGCTTCTTTTGTTAGACCATGACTAGTGCCAAATCCAGGGGGATAGGTCGGATCCTCGACCGCCGTAGAGGTGCCTGGTGCTCGCTGGCTAGCTGTTGGCACAAGCCCCTCCAGGAGGTTTGGCATGGGAGGAGGTGCCCGTCCCGTGGTTATCGCATGATGCATGTCTACCAGGAATTGCTTCAGAGTCACGGCCTCTTCTGTCGTCCTATCATTTTCTTCGGAACCGGCATCAGATTTGTCTCCTTCAGTGGCCATGTTACCAAGTGAAATTTCCAGTCCCTTTGAGTTAGTTGTGTAAGAGTGGGGTAATGCCAGAGCGCTGCACCAAATCACTGGTAATCTAGTCTTGTCTGCAAGCACAACAGGTTAGGAAACACCATATATTATGAGCAAAGCGTGCCTACAAACCTAAGGTCGTTATGCCTCATCCCGAATCAAGACAAAGCGGGTCCTTATTTTATTTTCCTTCTTCTCTCTTTTCTTTTTGTTCTTCCATTTTTCCTTTTCTTTTTTTTATTATATTTTTTTTTTCTCTCTCTCTCTCTCTCTCTCTCTCTCTCTCTCTCTCTTTCTTTTTCATTCATTTTTTTTTCATTTTTTCAAATGTAAGAGGGGTCCAAAATCAGATTGAAAATGCATTAAAGAAAATATTGAGACACAATTTGTATTTTCTGATTTTCCTTTCATAAATGCCGAAATAGTACAATACTACAATAACTGGCCCTCCGACAACATGGGGGCAATAGTAGTATTCCTAAAAATTAAAACAAACAAACAAACTAGACAAATGTTCGAAATAGAAATACTAATACATAATGAAAAGCTACAACATGTCCAAGATGCCAAGTAAATGACAAAAGGCAATTAGCTGCATCATCTCGGCTCATATATATCTGCTAAAGCATCCCGGGCTCTGCCTCAGCTGGCTCCTCTGGATCTCACTAAAAATGGCTCGTCAAGATCCTCCTCTGGATCAAACTCGGGTGGCTCCTTGGGATCCTCCTCGGGTGGCTCCTCGGGATCTACTAGTGGACCTTCCACCAAGGTACGACTCAATCCGTCCAGATCTGCCGCAACTCTGGCGACGAAGGGAAGCACATGTGGAAGAAGGTCCTCCGCGGGCAGTCTCCTACAGTCGCTGATAGCCTGTGCAACATACATAGCAGAGTCATAAACCTGCCGATAAGCTACGCTGATCGTCTGCCCTGCGGCCTGTATATCCCCAAGTCGGTCCTGTGCTAGACCTCCGAGTTTCTCTTCCCGCTCCAATGCCCTGTCAAGTCGAGCTCGAGCATCCACGGCATCCTGATGAGGATAATCCTCCCTTCTCCTGCTCTCGGCTAAAGCTGCCCCTCGCTGCCAATGCCTCAGAGTGCAATTCACGGAGTAGTCTGACTGTATCTAGGTGCTGATGTGCCAAACCCTCACTCTCAAACTGGGCGGCTCGAGCGGCATCCCTCTCCGCGCGAAGACGGTGGACCAAAGACGAGTACTCCTTCTCAACATCTACTATGTGCATCGCCATCCTCACCTCTATCTTGCACTCCTCGTCATAGGGTCCTTTGATCGGCTTTGTAGGCAGGGATACAAAAATATGTTGCCGACCATACCAGAAAACATACTCAGGGGTGGCCATGCCCCTGTATCGATCCGAGATCTGTGTGGTACGGGCATACTCTTCATATTTTTCCAGAGATCGCACCACTGCCTAGCTTCAGGGAACTCAAAAGTAATAGGCTCGAAGGAGTAACTACTCACGTCCTCAACCCTTAGGACATCCTGAACACGCCCCAACTGTCGCAGCACACGTGTAGGACAATAAGGCTCAGTACCTCTATGACAAAAAAGTACAAGAAATGGATGGTTCCTGCTATCATAATCGACACAACCATAAACTACCTCTCCCGAAGGGAACCAGCTAACCTGCCACCGGATGCTCTCCGAAGTAAGCGCCTCCACATACTGTGTCCAATCATCTACACTCACCGGTAAGACACATCTCTAATGCGCTAGTGATGGGTGCCCAAATGACATTTGGGCGCATCGGGGAGTAGTGCAGGGTCAGAACGCTCCAGTAAATGCTCGATGAACCAAACTTGTAACATCAGGTTGCAACCCTAAAAAAGTCGGTCCTTTCTCTCTTTGCATCGGGTCAAAGCACGGTAGATACTACCCAGAATCATGGGCACAATAGTGACATCTCGCAATCCTCCAAATAAAGCTTTCATCACCCAGCTGAGATGGATAGATATTTGTCCATTTCCCGACGGAAAGACCATAGTACTGTTGACACCCAATTTTGTCCCTCCTTTTCATAATTGGTTGTATTTAGCTTAAAAATACATATTAAAATTTTTCTAACAAAATTGCATTAGACAACATGCATTTACGTGCATAACCCTTATTTTAATCCTCTATTTATATAATACTTACTAAATTATAATTATAATACATAATTACATCATATATGCTATTTCTTGAATATGTATCTCAATTATAATTGTTTGTTCAATTCGTGCATAATTATTATAGCTTAATAATTATTTGTGGCTATCAATACTCAATTAATTTATTTGAGTTTATTTATGATTACTTGCAGTAAATTATTATAATTATTTTGGCTATAATTTTTTTATTAATTAGTCTACATTTATTTATTAGTGATAGCATTTCCCTTAGATTAAATATTAGTATAGTCTTCGTCAACTCTTTCATCGGCATTGACTGCCCATTTCATCATCCCATTTTTGAAATTTGAATTATTTAATCTTGATACTCTTCCTAAGTACTTTCCTTAATCACTCCCACTTTTTTTATCTCACGTAATATTTGATCAAAGCATTCAAAATTCCTATAGTATATCTCTTATCCTGAAAAGGCTCTCTCCAAGCCAAAGTATCTTCCAAATTCTTCTCTTCCTTATGGATAAAGTCAATCTTTTAAATTATTTAAGAATACCACTATTCTTTTGGCAATGAACACTCATTTCTCCATTGATATAGAGATATTTTGAATTGCCTCTCTTTCTTTCCATTTTCCTAACTTATACATATTCTTCTCTTTCCTGTCAATTTAATTTTCAAATTATGATTTCATGAAATCAAGCAACCAATTTCTCCTTACCATTCTTAACACCCCAATTTTTACTATAAATTCAACTTAATTTGCATGATACACACACATTTTTTTTCTACTCCTCCTTTATCAAGAACACCTCTATCATCATCTCTCTATATAATTTTTCTCTACTCCACTCTTCACTCATCTCTAACCTCAAAAAATTTTAATCACTACCATTCCCCTCGCATTTTGTTCTATCGTCATTGTCAAAATTATTAGGACATCGTATTTAGTGGGAGTGGTTCAATTATTTACTTTTAAGATTGGTAAGATACACGACTATGCCTATAAGATCGTAGTTCAATTACTTTCTTTGAACAATTAGTACGTTATAAAGTATGTTATTTATTTATTTTTACACAGTAAAAGGTAAGATATTCATGTTTCAAGTGTCCAATTATTTGTATACTTTGGATTAAAATAATGATAAGTAAGAATGATCTTAACGATGTCTTGGACGCCAATGTCTTAATGTTCTGAGTTAACGAATATTATTACTGAATAGATTAAGTATTCATTTAGATTCTTTTCATGTTTATATATCAAGCTATGATTATAAAAGTTTACTGTTAGCATTATTATTTTCTATGCATGAGAATCTTTAAAAAGTTATATTTTTTTTTAAACAAAGCTTTACTGTTTCCTATAAAAGTCCACGAATTAAACTTTTATTTTTTGAATTGTTATGGAAAGGCTTAAGATTGTAATTTACAACTTGGTTTCTATTCACTGTAATAGTCTTATAAATATTTTCATTTTCAAAACCTTGCTATTTGGGTTGTCTCATACTCAAAGTCTCTCCAAGTTAATTAATAACTCGTGAGGGATTTGGACTTTGGGGGTCAAGTTGTTAAAAAAAAAATAATATATTTTTTATCTTTATTAAAACTATAAGTTGATGTTTCAAATTAATATTTTTTGCTTATTACATTACTTGTTAATATATTCTAAATATCATATCTACTCTCTACTTAGTTTATATATATATGTTTATTATTATTTGCTTGCTATATTATATACTAATATTTTCTCAATACTCAGTGTATTTAACTATATTTTTTTATGCATGTATATATATATTTAAAATATATTTTTCTAAACCAAATTATTTTAAACGCGACCTCACACTAAAGTCGCCACTGAAATTAATGGTATGTGACAATTAATGTCACAATACTACCCTTTAGTGGCGCACATTTTTTATACTAATTATTTCATTCATGTTTTATTGCCTAAGAAAACTTGTAAGATATTGTTCTTAAATGAATTGGCTTATGTCAAGTTTATAATTTTGTGTTATATATGCAATATGATTCAATTTAAGATTATTTCTGAAAAGTACTTAAGCTCTTACTGAACAGTTTTATGCGCTCTCTATGAAGTCAATTTTAATATTTTTGCAGAAATGCACTAGCATTGAAACGTTATTACGATTTTATGCATATTTGAGGATTAGATTGTCCTTAGGCTGAAATTGTAGAATTTTCTTGAATTGAGCATGCCTTTCGAAAATCTGTCTGCTTTAGTTTATTCCAATTCGTATGTGCATCATTGTCTCTTTTACATATTTTATTTAACTTTTGTTCCTTTAAGCTAAAATTGCATGACTTGACCCTATTATAGAAATCGGCCGAGAACCACATTTGTGGAACTTAGGAGGTGCCTAACCCCTTCCTTCTAGGTTAACTTGAATACTTACCCGAATCTCTAGTTAGCGAGACCGACCCGGAGTTATCTATTAAAATTAGCTAGAAATATTTAGGTGACCTAATACGCCTAGTTAAATAATTTATTAGGTGGCGACTCCAAAACTCAATCCAAACGAGTTACCCAAGTCGGAAACCACTTTACTTGCCTTTTAAAGTGGGGTGCGACAGGTACCTAAGAAAGCGAGAACAAATGCATTTGCCCTGAATGTAAGCCACTCCTTATGCCCCCATTTGAGGTAGAACTCTGGTAGATATGTCGTGTAACCATCAGCCTTCCCATAACGAGCAAAAAGATAGTCCAAACTGATAAATCCTGACGATACATCAATCTGTGTATCCTGGCGCAGATGCATGTATGTCAAGAACTCCTCCCTACGTACAAATCGAGGCACTATGCACTGCTTGCCCAACTCTTTCTTAATTAATCCTGCAATCTCCTCTAATGTGGGGGTCATCTCGAAACCATGGAATACAAAGGTGTTTTGAGACGGCTCTCAATATTGAATGAAGACATTAATTAGTTCCCGGCGCGGGGGAAACCCCGGTCTCAAAAGATGCGACATCTCACCCATCCTACCATTGACATTCATCCGGTTTGAATCGTTCATATTATACCACCAGTTACTCAAATCGAGAGGTGCCTCATCAACCATCCTAATGGCTGGTGGCGTAGAACCCTCGGGAAATTTCCTCTTCCCTACTCTAGACGACGATGCAGCCATGTTACCTATTTTTTTTATTAAGAAATAAAAATTAGGACTATGCAAACTTGGACAAATTGTAGAATAATTTGAAAAGGGGCGGGCCAAACCCAACAAAAATATTTACACAATTGACTAGCCCGGACAATAATAATAACAAAAAACTCATTCATTTTTTTTTTTTGACAAATTTTCCATTATAACGACACTAAATATACCTGCCGATACTCTTTTTTTTTTTTCTTTTTTTTTTTAAGGTAAAATTGGCTACGAAAATGACACAAAAATCCGGATTGAATTTACTGAACTTGGTCATTATAACGGCATGAGAAATTGACTCAAAAAATTTTGTCAATGAAAGGGTGACAAAATAAAACAATTACTAAAATTTTCTTAAAAAAAAAAAAATCTGAAATTGCCCCTCTTAAAAAAACAACCTCCTTTTCTCTCATTTTCTTTTCTTTTGTCCATTTTTTTTTCATTTTTTTTAAAAATAAGTCCGCTTTCCTCGACTAACGGTCAGCATAACGCCTTTCTAAATGCAACACATAGCATGTTTGGACCCTGGAGGCCCACTTGATCAGAAGGAGTTTGCCTAGACAGGCACAGTACTTGGGGTACTGTACCTCACTAAATCCAATGATATGCAGATAATTCGGCCTAAATTGGAGCGGGTCAAACTCTAGGTGACTCAATGGGTTTATGATCTAATGATTCAGCCATTTGGAAGTGCCTCGGGGGTACCGGTCGACAACGTCTAACGGCCTAACCCAACGCACCTCCTCCTAAAACAGGGTTAACTTTTTGTGCCCGAAGACACGACAGAAAATTCCAGCCGACAAAGCGAAACTGGCGTGCATGTGTGCAGTATTCCAGAAGACTCAGAGGTGTACGAGAGAAGACAATTGTGTATATTTACAATTCAAATAAAATCAAAATAGTAACATTCGAGGATTTTCATATGATCATGGCAACATAACAAC
Organism: Petunia secreta; assembly: GCA_029990175.1. Classification (NCBI taxonomy): domain Eukaryota; kingdom Viridiplantae; phylum Streptophyta; class Magnoliopsida; order Solanales; family Solanaceae; genus Petunia; species Petunia secreta. The sequence continues at coordinate 6,174,449 of JARKIP010000061.1, forward strand.
AAAATATTTTAAAAAGCCAAAAAACAACAATTTATTAAGCCTGAGGTTCTCAGTTTTCACTTTTTCCCCAGCGGAGTCGCCAAGCTGTCACGCCCTAAAATTTACTAAAATAAAGGCAGTGACTTAGGTGTTTTAAGGTACCCAAATTATTGAGATTTTCGGAGTCGCCACTTGACATAGTTCAAAGGTGTGACAAGTCACCAAAAAGGTACCTTGGAACGCCCATGACTCGTAAGTGGTCTGCGTCAGAGTTCCGGGTAAGGATCTCGGTTGGCTCTCGGGAAGGTATTAGGCACACTCGAGCCCTGTTCCAAGCACAGTTGCTTTATTGACGCTCTCCGGATTTGTGAATTACTGTTTGCTTGTTTAATGCCATGTTATTTGTTATATTTTGATTTATGTTAAAGTCACCCGTTCATTGATGAAAACTCTATCGAAGACTAACCGCGGACACGTTGTCCGTTTGAATCTTTCAATATAAATGAGTCTCCATGTAAACGTCCGACATCAATTTTTGTTAAACCAGTTTAAGCGATGACTGTGCTTTTGACTTTTCGTTAGCTTTGATGGCTTCAGCATTTTACTAAATCTCGTGTAGCTGACATCATTTCCTTACGTCTGTCCAAATGTTATATTAACATTCGTTGAAATAAATAAATAAACTTGACTTGGTTGTAAACTAAAGTATAGCTTATATTGTTTGGCAATTTTAAAGGATAAACAATTGAAAATCTAATTCAAAGGGCCAGTTTTTCAAACTAAGCTCACATTTGCAAATCCCACTTTGACGTCTTTCCCGTTTGAAACTGTTGTTTTTTTTAGCTTTGTATTTTTTGTCCTATATTTTCTACTTGTTTCAGATCTGACCCTCTTGCTCAAACATATTACTCACCTCAAATTTCAAGTCTCCATTTAAGTCACGTCTAATATATTATGTATATATTTATAAGAAGCTTCGAATTTCTCTCTTTAACTAATTAATCAGCATGCTAGACCAAGACATAAAAGAAAGAAAGCATAACAAGATTTACATGACTAAATATATCCTTCATATGCTTTAGGTAGGAAACACGTCATCATTCACATTACATTAAAAAAAATAGAGTTGGGAAAAATACCTACAAGCAAATGAACTTCCCAAACCAAGCAAAAGAAATCCACCAGTGAAGGAAAACAACGTAACAGTCTCAGTAGACCACTAAACTTCCTCTTTAAACTCAAACCAAGACTTCTTATTTTCTTTCTTTCTCTCTCACTATATTTTCTATATGTTTTTTGATACCTCAGCCTTTAGTTGAAAGACTTTTTCTTCCTTTCTACTCCCACGTTTCAAATCCCCTTTGTAGAGTAAAAATCTATCTCCTTTTTTTTTTTTTTTTTTGTTGGTTTCTCCCCCTTTTATGTAGTAGAGTCTTCTCCTTTTTTTTTTTTTTTTTTTTTTTTTTTTTTTTTTTTTTTTTTAGAGTGTCCCCTTAATAAAACGAAAAAGAGTGAAGTAAATAGTACAATAATCCATGTGAAAGTTGCACTACTACTTCATCACATTTGACATCATCGCATTTGACATCATCAATCCCATGTCACTTCATTTAATTTAATTTCTTTTTTTTTAAAATATTTTCAACATTTCTTCCTAATTAGTTACTAAAAATGACTAAATAATAAGACAAAGATCACATGAATATTACCAAAAATTTTATGTAATTTTAATATTTTGTGCCAAAATTAGGTGATTACAGTTGGGACGGCTAAATTGGAAGTTTTTAGAAGTCACTTAACAGAATCATGTGGACTTGCTCAAATTTGCACTGTGCAACAGCAATCCCCATTGAAAGTAGATATGATTGACCTCTTTAACATAAAAGTGGAAATTTGGTGGCTTGTGGATGGATCTTGCCAAATTACCTCTTCACCTTTGTATTTAATGAATTTGGTTCAGGAACAGAAATATGTTGGGTTGATTTAGGTTCTTCCTATGCATAATTAGCTAATAGAAGGCAGTATCAACCTAAAGACTATGGATTTACATGGGCCATGACGGGAGATGATGCAGGCTAATGGTTAATGAAGCATGATAAAACTATATGAGTCCGAGGTTCGAATTTCAGTTGAGGCAAAAATGTTAGTAGTAGGTGGTCTATTCTCATATGCCTAAGTGTTGGTGAATAGTCGAGTTAACACCGTGTAAGTAATGAAAAAAGATAAAGAAAAAAAGATAAAGAGATTGGATTTGCATGCCTCTCATTTATGGTCCCTATTCTATTTTGCTACTATTATTGTAACATGATAGCATTCAATCAGCAATAAATCATCTCATATGGTCCATATTGCTAACTTCACATGGTCTCTGGCAAGCTTCTCCTATATGCATTGCTCTTGCAGGTTGATATCCAACCTCACTATTAATGTTCATGCTTTTATAGTATGTTTCCATTTTACTAAGTTTATTTTATAAAAAGTGTACAAAAACAAATCAGAGGGAAGATAAGCATAACTTTTTAAACATTTTACGTAACATGTCAAGATTTTACTCTCGTTAATTATTTGTAGTATTACAGTTTTCAATTTATGGTAATTTTAGAGGGGCAGATGAAAAGTTGAGGTACACACTTACTTCCTTTGGTTTGAACTATTAAAACAATGTAACAAAATATATATGTACACTACATATCCGCTGAGTGTCACAAAGAAATATGTATAATATTATTTGGAAGAAATATGTATAATATTGATCATATATCTTAAAATCTTGAATTCGTCCAGGCTAATTTTGCATGTTCATAGTGTTTTCTTTTAGAGGAATACGTCATCGTTGAAACATTTGTTATGGACGTTTAGGAACACAATAAACAAGAACTCGATAAAGTGGCTACACCTTTATTCTCGAGGTGCTTAAATATGATCAAAATTTACTGCTGTCATTCTTCTAGCTGAGCAATGGCTAAAGATTGCCATTTAAACTGCCACATAATAAAGTATGCATTGTGATCTCTAATTAATATCATGTGGACGGATAGAGTGTTATGACCACCAAGGAATATTGTAACATGATAGCATATTTATCTGAGATATTGTGAAAAGAGATTGAAGGGGAAAGTGTTGCCCAAGCAACACTTCAAGTTATGTGAGAGAATATAAGAAGAGATTCAAGGGCATGTGTTGCCTCAGCAAGAAGGGCCAAATAAGGGTGTTCACAGTTTGGTTTTGGTGGTTATTGGTTAAAACTATAACCAAACCATTATATTCGATTTTTAAAATTTTAAAACCAAACCAAACCAAATAAAATTCATATCCATCGATTTGGTTAATCTCAGTTTGGTTCGGTTAGTCCTTTTTTTTTTTTTTTTTTTTTTTTTTTTTTTACAAATCACAATGATTGTTGGATCTATTATAGTATTTATTTGTATATAGAATTGATCATTGACTAGCTGGAATATTGTTGATTGATTACAACATGGAATAGATAAGTGTGCATAAAACTATGGCTTCAATGTAAAAAGTAGCAGTACTGTGCCAAATTGCAAATCATACAGCAACTTACTACTAACTGCTAAGGTTTAGTTCACTATTAATTGTTGGAATTGATTCTTCAGACCGCCAAAGGTACGGGTTTTTCAAGACTGTCACGTTTACTCTAGTCCAGACCCATCTAATTTTGTGGGGAGCTGAGCAATTTTCTCAACGATTTTCATGTCCTCGGGCAGCATGCAACTAAACCTCGTCTTACTTCTGGATAGAATTAAAAGGGAATTGGGTTGAATGATGATCGAGAGTTCCTTATAACAAAGCTCACACAATATCTCATCTAAGTATCTTTCTAAAAAAATAATAAATATCACATAATAGACTCAACACTATGACTACTTTGTAGTTTTTTTTTTTGGTTTCCCACCCGCTGTCTGGTGCTCTCATTGGAGCCCCGACTAATCCTGATTCGCGCCGCGTAGGGCTCCATTTAGGGGGGGAAGCGCTCCCTATCAGTGGTTTTTCCATACTCAGGGCTTGAACCCGAGACCTCTGCTTAAGGGAGGAGTAGCCCCATCCGCTACACCACATCACTTGGTGGTATGAATACTTTGTAGTTAGGGACACTTACAAAAATACCCATAAAACTTAAAATAATTACAGTCACTACCCACTACTTTCAAATATTACCCGACCTACCCACTAAATTATTTACCCACTCTACCCACCCAGACTTATATATACCATAGTTTATGCAGTATACCATAAAGGTATATACCTATAAGGCATAACAAAGGTATACAGTAATAAATGTCCCTCCAGACTTGTATACCATAATTTATGCAGTATACTTTAAAGGTATACACCTATAAGGCATAACAAAGGTATACAATAATAAATGGGTAGGTTGGATAAATACTTTTAGTTTTATGGGTAGTATAATTTGTAATGGGTATGGTTTGTAAATACTTTAAATTTTATAGGTATAGAGTGTAAAAATCCCTTGTAGTTACTAGTTAGGCTTAGGCCCATTTCCATTTGTATTTAGTGTAAGTGTATAATTTATAAATTATCATTCTAATTTGAAAATATATAAAATACTTAAAAGTTTATATAAAATATAATTTATTAATGTATATAATTATAAAAATTAATATTTATAATTGTCTGTTTGGTTTGGTTTGGTTTTAAGATGTTTGGTTAATTCTTCGGTTTTTTTTTTCTTAAAACCAAACCAAACCAAATATTTTCGGTTATTGAAAATTCAAAACCATACCAAACCATATTCAACAAAATGTCAGTTTTTTTATCGGTTCGGTTCGGTTTTCGGTTTGGTTCGGTTTTTATCCAAACTGTGAACACTCCTAGGGCCAAAGACAAGTGCTTCCTTTTAGGTTGTACCTACGAGAAACGGAGAGCGGGAATACGAACGTTATTATAAGGGGTCGAAATTTATTCAGTAAACCAAGTGAAGGTCATTTCTGCTAAACCACTCTTAAAAAGTCAAACATTGCCTATGGTGCCATTTTAAGCCCAACCTGGTTTCAAATAGAGACCCTAAACCCAATTGAATTCGGACTCAAACCCGGCAACTCCAAATACCGGTTATATACTCCCTCATGCCAACAAACTCGCTCCTCTCCCACGTGTATACCTCGCTCTTCTCTTTCATCACTACGTAAGTTCTACTTTTTTTTTTTTAATTACTAATACTCTCTTAATTTTTTTTCTGAATCAGTATATGTATGTTTTGATTCTATTATTAGTGTTAAAAGTATCGAATTATACATGCAAACTTTACTATTATTATTATGACAAGGGAACCCGCTCGGGTGCGCTCCGGGTAAACCCCAATCCGTATGCAATAGCCTGCTAGGTTAGTTTTAGTAGCGAAACCAGGAAATTAGTATAATGTCAGGTGAAGGGGGTGTTCAACTGACCCCCTAGCTACGCCCCTGGTTGTTTCATAATTTTTTTCCCTTTACGCAATGATCATAGTGAGAGATTTGTATGCCAGTGTTAGGATAAGAGTGAGATTTGGTAAACATATAGTTTAGAGAAGCTCTAAACATAAATCATTTATTTCTCGAATGTAGACTCGAATAGTGTGGAATGTATATGGTCCTAACTAGTTTGGGATTGAGATTTGCGGCTTAGTTGGTTTAATCTAGTCTTGTTCTATTTTATAATTCTGCAATCAGGATAGATCCTGATATTTAATAATGGTGATATATCGGGTCTAAGTTGCACCTATGTCATCCCGTCATCTCTATTAATCACGATGCTAGGGCTTTCTTTTATTTTTTCATATGTTAAATGAATCTGTAATTGATGAGATAAAATGAGTTGTTATACAAGACATCCATATGCTGAAATATATATTTCATGTTTTTAAAGATGTTTGGGTATTAACATGTTATACATGCATTTTTATGGCTTTCACAGAATGAGTTTCATGTCTTACTGTACCTTATGAGTTGATGCTTGTATATCCTGTTTAAACGTGCAAGATACTTTTGGTTTGTCTCCTTATAGCGAAAAAGCATGGTATATCTGCAATATTACTTCTCTTACACTGTGGTTCCCATTGGCTGTAATCAGATAAAGTTACGTAGTACCATGGAAGCACTTAATAACTCTGAAGTTACTAGTAGTAGGGGCAGCCCGGTGCACGAAGCATCCCATGATCACGCAGGGTCTGGGGACCCTGAAGTTAGTACTGATCGAAAACCACAAGTCATATATCGCTGCAAGAAATGCCGAAGGATTGTTGCAACAGAAGAGCAAGTTGTTCCACATGAACCTGGAGAAGGGCAAAAATGTTTTAAGTGGAAAAAGAGAAGCAACAACCCCTGGGATAAGGAGCAACCTCAATGCTCCTCTATTTTTGTTGAGCCCATGAAATGGATGGAAGTCGGTTAGTCTCATTAATTCCTATCTGTTCTTTACTTTCCTATACAAAATTATTTGTGTTGACTAATGTAGCTTATACTCATCTAACAGTTGAAGAAGGTTGTGTCCAAGACAAGCTGCTGTGCCTGTGCAAAGCTCGCCTCGGTTACTTTAATTGGGCTGGCATGCAGTGCAACTGTGGAGCATGGATTAACCCTGCATTTCAGCTGCACAAGAGTCGATTAGATGAGTGCAATCTTTGAGGATTTGCCTGACATTTCTGTTGAGGTGTGGTTAGTGGTTATGTAAATCGGTTTATAACTTAACAGTCTTCCTACGCATATCCTGGTACAGCTATATGATTTTTTGGAAGAAAGTAGACAATCCTTGATTGATGGAGTAGTTGATGTAAAGTTAATAACAATTATTATAGCTTAATAGAGTTGCTAACAATCTCTATATGCATGGTCTCTGGTAAGCTTCAAATGGTCCATATTGCTAACTTCACATGGTCTCTGGTAAGCTTCTCCTATATGCATTGCTCTTGCAGGTTGTCATGCTTCTAGCTGAGCAATGGCTAAAGATTGCCATTTAAACTGCCACACAATAAAGTATGCATTGTGATCTCTAATTAATATCATGTGGACGGATAGAGTCTTATGACCACTAAGGAATATTGTGGGATGAATGAGATCCCTCCATCCTTAACTAGAGATTTCGAGTTCGAACCATGAGAATGAAGATATTCCTGGTAAGGATTGTTTCCGCTTTAACGAGCCATATGAAGTGCAATCTGGATTAGTCATGCTAATGAATGTCAGATACCCAAAAAAGAAAGGTAGTGTGTTAGTATGAATGGAGATGCTAGAAGGGTCTGAGCAATAGTTGCACCAATGTAGGTGTAAAGAGTATTTTACACAACAATCTCCGTGACCGATGCCTGTTCCATTTGACAGAAAAGAATCACAAATATATTAATTATTAGAAGGAAGAACTTCCATAAAAAGATTCATGTGTAACAACGATAGTAAAACTATGAATATGAGCTGGCAATGTTTCTCCATAGAGCATAGTAGTACTTCATCATCTTGGAAGTACTACTTGGTACACCTGTTTTACGTATTCAAGAAGATTCACATATCTAAGGGGCACACTCTGCACATAGTATGAGTTTTCTTAACTTTTATGAAGTATAAACATAGTATTTAAGAAAAAATTTAATGCAAAAAATAAAATTAAAAGGAAACAACCAACCATTAAATAAAATGAGCCTTACAGGTTACAACCACTTTTATTTGCTTGAGAAAGTTTGTTATATGAAAATTGAAAGCTACTTCCCTCTCCTTTGACTAGCATCGGTAAGTAGGCAAAGACCTACATGTACTATCTGGAATTGCTTAATTTTGCCACACTTTTGGTTCATTCATACCCTCGTGTAGTATCTGAAATTGCTCGATTTTGCCATCCGTCACACTTTTGGTTCATTCGTACTCTTGTTGTTAACAAATCATCTTGTATCGGCTTTACTGTTAACAAGTCTATCCACCAACTTCTTCCCAAACTCCTCTATCTCATTCGTGTAACGTAGAGCCTGATAATTTGCTCTACACCGAAGCCTTTGAATAGACGATGCTAGGCCATTGTTAGCAAGCCTTGAATCTGTGTGAGTAAACTGTATCACCTTGTGCTTCTTTAGTATAGGAAGTATTTCTCCTCTGTAGTAACTAGCCTGCAATGAAGAATCGTGTTTCATTTTCCGCGATGAAAACCAAAAGCTATAGCTAGCACAGAGTAGGTTTGTTTACAAACCTTGGACCAAGACACTGGTGCCTTTTGGACAGGTTTCACAGCTGCATATTTTGATCAAGGAAGCCTGGGAACAAGCTAACATCATTGAGGTCTCAAGGCAAGAGCTTGAATTTCTGCTTGATGAAGAGCATTACGAGAGGCAAAGAAACTATAGACCTCAATACTTTGCGGAGACTTTTGAACAAACCAAACAAAGAAGAAATACTTATCACTATTCTCCTGAGGAAATTGCCCCCTTATGGCACGACGGACTGAAGCTTTTGTTTGTTACAGATGGCACACTTAGGATTCATTACTACTCTCCTTCTTTTGATGGGGTGGTGATTGGCACAGAAGACGTGCTGATAACGCCCTTCACTTGTGATAGAACTGGTTCTGGTGATGCTGTTGTCGCTGTAATAATGAGAAAATTGACGACCCAACCAGGTGCATAATCTTTGGACACCTGTTCATTTTGTACTTGAACACAATGAACTAGGAGTTAGTTTGATTAAATTTTTTATGTCATGATTAAAGGATGCCATATACATTCTACAATGTTGCTGCTGGTGCATGGTTCTTACAATAACCATTCTACTTATGTTCTGCCTACTATTTCGTCGCTATCATTTCATTGATTGTTGAATCACCCTCATCTTAAGAAGGTAATTCAGGGGGAGGGGTCTATTCTAGCATGTCGTTTATGAGGAGTTCTGACATAGGAAAAATTTCAGGCGTCCAAGGGTTTAGTAGTAAGAGCACAATGCATGATGTGTGGGTTAGGCATACATCACGAGTTTGAAACCTTGTTGTGGACATGGTAATTAAGTGGAGATGGGCAAAAGGGCAGCCATCATCCACCGAGCTTTCAATCATGCGCCAGCTGGTTCTTTGGGATTTTTTCTATTGAAAAAAGGGTAAAAATTTCGAGTGCTCATATAAGGCTCTTGCTTGCTTGGTTTTCTTTCTTCTCATCGCTATCAAGCAAAATATGAGGCAAAGTTGTTGGGACTGCTAAATTGGAAGTTTTTTGAAGTCACTTAACAGAATCATGTGGACTTGCTTAAATTTGCACTGGGCAACAGCAATCCTCATTGAAAGTAGATATGATTGACCTCTTTAACATAAAAGTGGAAATTTGGTGGCTTATGGATGGATCTTGCCAAATTACCTCTTCACCTTTGTATTTAATGAATTTGGTTCAGGAACAGAAATATGTTGGGTTGATTTAGGTTCTTCTTATGCATAATTAGCTAGTAGAAAGCAGTGTCAGCCTAAAGACTATGGATTTGTATGGGACGAGATGATATGGGCTAATGGTTAATGAAGCATGATAAAAACTATGTGAGTCCGAGGTCAGAATTCCAGTTGAGGCAAAAATGTTAGCAGTAGGTGGTTTATTCTCATATGCCTAAGTCTTGGTGAATAGTCGAGTTAACACCGTGTAAGTATGTAAAAAAGATAAAGAAAAAAGATAAACAGATTGGATTTGCATGCCTCCATTGTTCTGCTATGTCCATGGGTTTGGCAACTTCTTTCTTGGGTAGTAGCAGAATTTGATTTACGTTTGTCTAGAAAAGCATGACATAAAAGGCATGCATTATTTCCAGACAAATAATCCAGACTCTCATTTATGGCCCCTATTCTATTTTGCTAGTACTATTATTGTAACATGATAGCATTCAATCAGCAATAAATCATCTCATATGGTCCATATTGCTAACTTCACATGGTCTCTGGTAACCTTCTCCTATATGCATTGCTCTTGCAGGTTGATATCCAACCTCACTATTAATGTTCATGCTTTTATAGTATATTTTCATCTTACTAAGTTTATTTTATAAAAAGTGTACGTACAAAATCAAATCAGAGGGAAGAGAAGCATAACTTTTTCAACATTTTACGTAACAGCCAAGAATTTGTGTAAGGGTGTTCAAAATTTAATAATCTAATGCTTCTAGCTGTGCTTTGAGATGAGGAGCAGTGGCCTAAAGAATGCCGTTGAAACTGCGACAGAATAAAGTATGCATTATGATGGCCATCTTATTCATGTGAACGTATATTGTCTTATGACCAACAAGAGATAACAAGAGATATGGTGGGATAGATGAGATCCTTCTACCTTTAATCAGACGTTTTGAGTTCAAATCATGGGAACGAAAAAATCTTTGGTAAGAAGCGGTTCCTCCTTGCAGCTCGATTTGTAATATTCATGCTAATGAATTTCAGATACCAGATGGTTAAACCCCTCGAAAAATGAAAGATAGTGTGTTGGTATGAATGGAGGTGCAAAAAGGTTCATGGCGTAGCAACGGTAGTTAAACTATGAATATGAGTTAGCAATTTTTCTCATAAAACATGCTTCATTATCTGGGAAGTACTACGTGACACATCCCTGTTTACATATTCAAGAAGATTCACATATCTAAGGGGCACACTCTGCCCATAATATGAGTTTTCATAATTGTTATGAAGTATAAATATAGTATTTAAGAAAAAATTAATGCTAAAAATTTTTGCCACACTTTTGGTTCATTCATACCCTCGTGTAGTATCTGAAATTGCTCGATTTTGCCATCCGTCACATTTTTGGTTCATTCATATCCTTGTCGTTAGCAAATCATCTAGTATCTGCCTTTGCCAAATATACCCCTTAACTTTTGGTTATGGTTTAAAATCACCATCAGGAGATCCGTTAGAGATCAAGGGCAAAAGCAAGACCTTTTCTTTATGGCAAGGGTAAAGTTGCTTAATTTCGAGTAGTACATGAGCGAATTTGACCTTCCCTAGAATTTGACCTTCCCTAGTAAATATAACAGAAGAAATTTACCTCGACTCAATTATGCAGTTCAAACTGAAACATATCTTGCTAATGAAAAAAATTCTCTATTAAAAGATGACAAAGAAGAATTCTGCAACTGTATAACCTGTATATCATTGTACATATGAATCCATGTGTAGAACCTAATGTGTAAACTAATTACAAAACCAACTAGATCAAAAAAGAAAAATAATAAAAGAATGAAAATTCTGTACTCCACCCTAAAGAATGCTCAAGTATATCTCTGCTTTGTATATGCTTTCTTTTTTCCATCTTATAAACCACCATATCTCTGTCTCCAGGGCTGTTTTCTTGCTACAATAATCTCTCTTGTTCTGCTTGCCGCGCAGCACGAAGGGCAATAAAAAACCCGACATCTGGCAGCCCCTTATAGGCCATTCTGTAGAACATGTATTGATATTGGACTAATCTATCAAATGTATGAACTTACAAAGTCCTATCTTTGTGAAGTAACTCTTAAACTTGGTCTTTTGTTGAGTTGCTGTTTATGTATTTCCTCTTGAGATCTATTACATAAGCAACCTGGTAAAGGATTTGCATAGAAGTTTTCCTCTAGTCTTGGTGATTCACCAGTTTGTCTGAGGTAAGGAGCTCCTAATCTGTTGGAATGTGAAACCTTAACTTGTGAAGAAAACTCTTCCCAAGACATTGCACCCTTATCTAATGAGTCGATCAATCTTACAAAATTGAATCTGAAATAAAGACGATACAAAAACATTATTAAGAAGACATTTGGTTTAGCTGATTTAAAGTAGCTGATAAGCATCACATGCTGAAATTGGTGTGTTTGGGATAAAAAAGTACCTGTCAGGACTAATGGTCTTTCGAAATCCGTCAAACCTTCTATGACCTTGAACAGCCTTCGCCATATTGCCATCATATGTATAAACAAAAACATCGCTTTCAAGGGCTACCATATAGTCTACAGCAGCAAGACGGTTTTGATAATTCTTGAAAGTTTCTAGTTCTTCCTCTGTAGCAAGGGTTGTGTGAGAGTACACGTTCGGGTAGTGGGAACGAAATTCATCCATACTGTTGTTGCCATAAATTTCCCCTGCTACGATGTATATTCTTGTCGTGGAAGGATAGCCCATCGCCTTAAGAAACAAGGCTGCTTCCCTAGGGGACATAGGGCAGCCTCCTTGGAGTCTCTTTTCCTTGCTGTCAATCTCTTTTTCTTTCCAATGTTTCACTTCGTACCTCATTTTACGAAGTTCTTCAGCCTCTTCAGCTGTCAAATTGTTGCTGCAGCCAGTAAAGGCTAGCATGTCCTTTTCATATCTGCACGGTCAAAGCAATATGATGATAAGTTACTCATAGATCAGTTGTTGAGACATTGATAAAGAAACGCCGTGTTAGATAGATTACCTTAAATGGAGAGCAATATATGGTTCACCATTATCTCTAAGTCTATCCACCAACTTCTTCCCAAACTCCTCTATCTCATTTGTGTAACGTAGAGCCTGATAATTTGCTCTACACCGAAGCCTCTGAATAGACGATGCTAGGCCATTGTTAGCAAGCCTTGAATCTGTGTGAGTAAACTGTATCACCTTGTGCTTCTTTAGTATAGGAAGTATTTCTCCTCTGTAGTAACTAGCCTGCAATGAAGAATCGTGTTTCATTTTCCGCGATGAAAACCAAAAGCTATAGCTAGCACAGAGTAGGTTTGTTTACAAACCTTGGACCAAGACACTGGCGCCTTTTGGACAGGTTTCACAGCTGCATATTTTGGTGGCAAAGACTCCACAATCTCAATATCATCCTTTAAAACTTCAATGAAGTGTCTCCAGTCAAAAAGATCTTTAAAATCACTGCAACAAACGATAAATTGTTAGAACGAAAACGAAAGAGGCCCTGAGAGGGGTCATTCTCAACTGATCAGAAGAACTAAAGAATAGTACCTAGTATCTGTCCAAAAAGATTCATGATCAAGAGAAGGAAGAACAAGAGTGGCATTCATTATTTTTGCAATAGCCACCATATCACATATCTGCAATAATCCACTAAACATAATTAGAACAACATTGTAAAAAACATCATAACAATAGCTTAATGAGTTTGGATTACAGCTTTTCACTCACCCCTGTTCTCATTTGGTTTAATCCTCCATTCGCATGAACTAAGATATAGCCATTCGTCGATGAGCCAGTTCCTGAGAAAGTTCCCAGATATCAGAATGTATAATGAATAAACTTCACAATTAACACCAGCAAAATTCAAAAAATGTAAAATCTTGACATACTTATGCGATTCTTTGGCCGAGAAATGCATTGGTAATGACTATCACTGTTTGGTTTCATCCATATTTCTGGTACCTGTCAAAGCAATTCATACAGACAAGTTAGTTAAATGTTTCCAATTTCATTCTTCTGTTCATATACATAACATAGTCCACAAGTAAACAAACAAAAGTCTGAATTCAGGAAAGTTAAGGTAGAACAAATAGAGCAAAGTAACTAGAACAACAATTACGACTCAATTCCAAACAAGTTGGTGATATATCTCATTTAGTTAAACAACACCAACAAGTAGTTTATTCCCATTTGCCTAAACATTACCGACCCCTATATTAGTCAAGTTGCACACAAACTGACACAGAAAACACCGTTATCAAAATAGGGAAAGAACATGGAAGGACCAAAGGTTACAACGGTCAACTAATCATTGTCAAGCCACCATCATAGTCAACATAGCCAATAGCCAATAGCCAACTGTCAAAAATGGCCACAAAATTCAACACTTTGTTTTGTTGCCGCCCACTACTTGGATTTTACCCAGTCAAACAATAAACAGACATTCTGCACCAACCTCTCAATTTACCCATACAGTTAAAAAGGTAAAGTAAAAGAAGAAAATTACAGTTAAAAAAGTTTCAACTTCCAATCTTTCATTCCTCAAACCCAAAATCTTAAGCAAAACAGAAAAATTACAGCTCCAATCTTTTAAAAACTGAATAACAACACCAATTTGGGCAGCTAAAGATTCAATCTTTAATACTTTTTCCATATCTTTCACGATTCAAAATGAGAAAAAACATCAAAACAAGGGGAAAAAATTGAGTTAAAGAAGAAAAGTTTCAATCTTTCATTCTTCAAAACCCAAAAACATAATCAAAACATAAAATTAATAGCTCCCACCTTTTAAAATTTTGATTACATAAACACCAAACAAAGATTTCATATTAAAGATTCAAGCTTAAAAACTGTTTTCCATATCTTTTCACTTTCACAATAACGGTGTCGGGTCAGTTTGGGTGCACCTCGATTAATTCCACCGATACCCGCCACCTCCTACTAGTACCAGGTATCTTTCACAATACAAAATTAAAAAAAAAACATAAAAAGGATAAAAATACTTACAGGTATTTCTTTCATCTGGCGTTTCCTCACAAAATCTCCAGAAGAAGAAGAATCTGTTGTATCCCTTTGAGCATTATTAACCAAAAAATCATTCTTGAAATTATGTAAAACAAATAATCCATTATTCTCTCCTCCTCTTCTCATAATAAAATTCCCATTAACAACATCTTCTACATTTCCATTCATCATCATAAATGAAAACTTAAAAAATACAGAAGCCACCATAAAAAACAAAAGTATTCCAAAAACTGTACGTCCCATATTCTTTCTTGATTTAAAACATTGTAATATTGTACCAACACATTCTTCTAATCTATATATTATATTTTCAGGCACACTTTTACGTACTAATAAATATTTAATTAATGGATGATGATTATGATGATGATAATAATGAAGAGTACTACTCATGTAACTTCCTGTACCACCACAACATGAATAATTCATGTTGTTAATATTATTAATATTGTTTTCTTCATCAGATGAACAATTTGATAATATTTTTTCAGGATCACTTGTTGTTGTTGACATGTTGTCCGTTACACGACGACGGTGGTGCGTGGCGGAGTTGGTGGTTGTAGAGGTGGTAGTGGTGGTCGTAGTGGTGGTGCCACCGGTTGACATTTGATATGTATAGAGAAATTTATGTATGTATGACTTAATATTATTGTGAAGACTTAAAAAGTATAGAGAAAGTCAATAAAAGTATGTGAAATATTTTTGAGGGGAGAAAGAAAAGGAAGAGAAAATATTTCAATTGTGAACCGTTAACTTTGTTTTGTGTGTGTTATATATATATGGTGTATGTATAGTTATGTGAAGATATTGAGAAGGGGTAGGGGGGTTGGGTAGTGGGGTGGTTCTTGGCTCTTGCTATTTTTCCTTTTGTGTGTACTAATTATTTTATTTCATGTTTTTATAAGAGTTTGTGTCCTAATCACAGGCGAAGTCGGATTTTGGAATTTTGAGGTTTATAATTCTAGTTCTGGTAAGTTAGAGAGTTCTAATTTAATAATTAGTACATATATTAAATATTTTTTCAAGACAAATATACATTATTTGACCAAAGTTACAGGGTTCAGCTAGAAGGCTAGCTCCGCCACTGTAGATATACTATGTGTTTTATATAAATGTTTGAACAATTATTTGTGATTAACTTATATATATTCCTACTTGAACGAGAATTTTTATGAATGTCTTCCGAGAATGAGAGGACCGTTCCCTATTACGAGAGGATCCAATCAATGTTTATTTTTTCAATTGCGGATAAACAAACCAACCTTCCAAATTCGAGATTTTCCTTGGGAGGTCTCGAGAAGGATTAGAGTGGATCTTGTTTTTTTGATTGAATGTAAACATCTCGTGTAAGTATCTCATATACCTAAGTATTACTCTTATATTTCATTAACCGTAAAAATAAAGAAATTTTTGGTATGAACTCTCTCCTTTAATGAGACTTACGTGATGCAATATGTACATTATAAAGAATCCTTTCAAATTTTGTGAACAAATTAATAGTAGTAATAAAGTTTAAAATATCGATCTCAATTAATTAGAAATTAAAATTTACTAGTTGATTGGTGAATGATCAAATATTTGGAGTCATTGTGACTGAAGATCTCTAGTACAGTTTGTCTCCAATCAAGAAAAGACTTTACCAAACGTTAAAATTCTGATGAAAAGGTATGTCTGAATTTGGACTCTTTTGGAAAGTGAATAGTCATTGTAGGATGTACTTTCTCCATAAGATGAAAATGTTTGTTATAGTGACGTAGCTACCCTTTTTTATTACTCCTTGTAACTTTTTCCCATATAAGAAAATGTTTGTCAAATATATACGTAAATAATGGAGTGGTTCTAATTGTTGTGAATATGTTAAATTATAACTTTCTTAGTAATTATTAAAATGTGTTACTACACCAAAGGACACTTTTCTAAACTAATCGGTCGGTTCAATTTATATGAACATATTTTATTTTTTAATATTTTTACCGGTCCTTTTTATTTGATAGATTTCACTTTTCGAGAGTCAAGTTGACTAATTTTTGAAGTTAAATTGAACTAGATTTAGTCAATATTATAATTTAGATATTAAATAACTACACAAAAGTATTACAAGTTGCAATTCTTGTTATGTTAATTCATGAAGAAATATATCTCAAAATATTGATCAAAGTTTACATTGTTTGCCTTTTAAAAAGGGAAAGTGATCAATTATTTTGAACCGGAGGGAGTAGGCTCTAAATTAAACAATTAAACTATAAATTTCAATTGTACCCTTAATAAGATGAATTATAGTTATACATATTCTAATGACTTATTTTAAATTAAGTTTTAAATTATTAAATTTTGTGTCAAGTCAAACAAATTCACATAAATTGAAACGGATAGAGTAGTATAAAAAGTCGTTTATCTTTTTTTTTTTAAAAAAAAAAAAATTGGTGTGGAAGGAAAAGAGCATGGTTAGTTGGTGGAGGAAACAAGAGATTACTTAAAATATCGACCAAAATTAAAGCTAGTTAACGTATATTGTTTAAACCACATAAATATTACTCATCCTGTCACCACATCCCCCTCCTGAGGAAATGGATGAGTATTTTGCATTCTTTGGTTAATAAATTCTGTAGTAATTTATGACTACAGAAATATAATGAAACTTAAGTACTTAACACACTAAAAGAAGTGAACCTTGTTTGATTTCACACAGTACGTACGTAGTATTAATAACCAATTATGCATTTTATGAAAACTAGGGAATTCTACGAGACATATATAGAAGAGATCAACAATGAATTTAGCTTTGCATTCATTAATTAATCTTATTTAATCTAAGGACTGCCGTTTTAGTTCTATCCAACATAGAGTAATTAAATAAGTTACTTGTAAGTTAATAGTAGTAGATAAAACTACTACATAAATTGTACTAGTAAAAATTAATTATAACAATTAGTGTTTTGCATAAGCTTACACGCAACAAGACCGTTCCACTGAATATTTATTACATTGTACCTCCCACCAGTACATATGTTAAAAATAAAAACGTACAACACTCGTATATATGTAATCCATGTCTAAGTTATAGACCTTAGGGCCTTGAACTATTATGGTACTCCCTCCGGTTCATTTTATTTGATGTTTTGAATGTTTTCACGAGTATTAAGAAAATCACCTTTTAAACATTAATTAGTAATGTAATTGACTATATTAATCCTTGTTCAAGCTATTATTACTTACTCCATCCGGTCCATTTTATATGATTTTTTGGTATTTTTCCTTAGGTCCAAAATATTTGATTTTTTCCAAAAATCAAGATGTTATTTGTTTTGACTTCCCAAAGCTACCTTGTTAATAAATTAAACACATAAAGCTCTCACAAATTTCTATGAGTAAATTTTGAAATAGATGAAGGTTAATTTAGTAAATAACATCTTTAATAAATGCTAAAAGTTGGATTCCTTGGTCTGTATGAAAACAATCAAAAAATCAAATAATATGGACTAAAGGGAGTATAATTTTGTTTAAAGTCATTTATTAGCAAGGGGGTGACATTGTAAAATTTTATCTTGATTTTGGGAAAGGTCAAATATTATGCACCAAGTAAAATAGGTTAAAAAATTAAATAAAGTGGACCAGAGGGAGTAATAAAATTAGCACATGAAATACAACGATTGTGCAATCTTTATGGAAACTAGGCCTGGGCATAGAGTTGAGCCGGCTCAAAGCTCGCTCGACTCGGTTGCCTTTTAGCTCGGCTCGGCTCGGCTCAGTCTCATTTAAAATTTGGCTCGGCTCGGCTCGACTCGGTTAAAGCTCGATCAAGCTCGGCTCGATCAAAGCTCGGCTCGACACGATTAGCTTGATTAATTGTGTAATTTTATCTTTAAATATAACTTCCATTCAATAGGCTTAATTACCAAAAAATATTAGAAGTCTTCGTGTTATTTAATATTTTAATGCAATAGTTAACAATTTATAAACTAATACTTTATCCTTATCAATTAATACTTTTATCTTTATCTATGGTTATGATCAAAAGAAAAATTCAAATATTATTTTTATATTATTAAGTATGTAAACACAAGAAAAAAAGTCGGCTCGGGCTCGGTCAAACTCTAACAAAGTTCGGTTGAGCTCGGCTCGACTCGCTATATATAAAACTCAGTTCGGCTTGGGTTCGGTTAGGCTCGAGTTCGGTTAGGCTCAGCTCGGGCTCGGCTCGCTCGCTCGATGCCCAGGCCTCATGGAAACTAAAACAAACTAGATTTTCATAGTATGTGTATCTAGGATAACTGGTTATCATGGTTGACCTTGACAAGTTCTAGATAAGTTACTAAAAGAGTTTAGCATCTTAAATGGAAATAATTTCTGTGCATTGGAGTAGAGCAGTTTAATTTCGTAGGACTAATTCGGTAGCATGAGTTAGGAAACGATTTTCTAGCTCGTTTAAGCATTATAATAACTGCCACCTTTGAATAGTAAAATATATGGTTAATTAGTTCCTAATGCAAAAGCATTTTACAATACCATATAAACTTTAATGATCCAAAAAGGGGAAAAACAATGACACTAGAATAATATTACAATTCCTTTCCTAGATCATCTCTAAATATATATACTTTGGTTAACACAGTTACTTGACATTCACTATTAATATGTTATCCTTAGCAAGTTAACGGAATTATAACTTATCACAATTGTTTAGTGTGGCTTAAAGTTTATTCCAATGACGTGCAGGAGTGAGAGATTTTGTGTGGTTTTATTCATTTTTTTTAAGGAAAGTACTTGTTTAACTTTATATTATAATTATAACAAATAAACAGTACAACGATTTCGTCATCTTCAAGAATTTTGATTCAATTATTGACAAACTAAACCTATCTTCTCGTTAAATAAAAGATCCTGATTAGTCCTTGAAATACTCATTTAATCACTAAGTAAATGGAAAGAAAACATCCATAAATGAATGTTGAGTATGAGAATAAAACTTAGGGTAGGAAAAGGACAAAAATGGTAGATTTAGCATGAATTCATGCACGATTTCCTCAATGGTTCTTGATAAAGTAATAAGATTTACAAGAAATTGTACAATTTAGGGATATGAATCCAGTGTGATAAAATTTTGTCTATTAAACTTTGACATTAATTGACCAACCTCAAAAATTAATTCACGAGGACGGGATATTTTGTGCGTGAATGATATAATATAAAGTCAACTCCAAGTTAATATAGAAGAGAAATGTGTTTGACTCTGATAGCATGTGAATCGCGCTTTATCATTTATGTTTACTTTTTTCTAAGAAGGGGCAGGGGCAAAGCTAGGTTATAAGAAAGGAGTTTATTTTTTTTCTTATTTATACATATACTTTTGACATAAGGGAAAAGTATAATGTAGTGATCATTAAGGAAATAAAAAATTATTGCTTTGGATCACATATTGATTTAAGTGTAAATTTTTCAGTAGTATTTTAAAATCCTTAAGTTATCCCACATTCTCAATGTAATGAATAATGTTTTTGGATATTTTCTTATACATGGATAACTTTTTAAATTAGTTAGATCAGAAGTGGATTCCTGAAAAGTGAATAAGACCAAGTATATAGGTTGTTTGGTTTCTAACGTTAACTTGAAGTTGTTTCAGTTAATGGGTAAAATATTTAAGTATTTCTGATGACTTGCAAGCACTATGATTAGTGCCGCTATTTATTATTTTATTCAACAAAATACCATATGATTAAAAAATATAAAAAGCACCATATACTATATTGTATACTCCATACAGGAATTTGATCGTTGTAATATAGTAATTAGTTAACTTATCCAATGGTTGGAGGTGGACTTTTTACTTGATGCACAATTAACTTAGTGTATGTATATTTTTATTTACTTGATTAGAGAGAGATACGTTTTAATCAAACAAAATCCAATAGCTAAAGAAGTTACAGTAGGGGGACGTGTTAATAGTTCCCTTTGCATACTTCATAGCACTATATATGATGTGAATGGTGAAATTTTTAAAAGTTACCTAATTAGCTTAAAAACTTTACAAACTTAGAAGCCATGAAAATGTTGATTTGTACGTTTGCCTGCCTTTAAAATTTTTACCGAAAGGCGATTAACTTACAAGGTACAACATAAAACACATTATTGATTCCAATATTAATGGGTTAATTCCTCCCATAATCTCAACAAATTAAAGTTACAAATATATATTATTGTCTCATTAAGCACATTGAAAATTACCCATCGCATTAGTAAAGCCAAAAATTATTTTTGAATTAGAAACTACTACTTTGTCCTTAATGAAATGCTTTAAGGCCACATATTTATTTGAGGCTTATTTTGGACCACAAGTTCTAAAAATCTTACCATATTTCTTAAACTCCGCTCAAAATCAAACTAAGACAATTATTTTGGAATTGAGGGAGTAATATTTTAAAGCTTATTTATAGTTTAAAATATGAGTTAATAGTTTAATTTTTTTGGAAATTAGGTATTCTAGAAAGGCATGAAAAAAGTGTGTAATTTTGGTGGAATGTCGGAAGAAAAGAACATTTTGGAGGGTATATGATAATTGATGAAACCGTGTGAGATCTTGCTGTTTAAGTTTTCTTTTATGTCATATTTTTAATTTGATGACTACCTTTTTGTTCTTCAATTCAGTTTTGTCCACTCGTATTATGGTAGTCAACATCTGCGACGGTGATGCAAACTGGCAAACTTTCTCTCAATTGATGTTCCATTTTGATTTCAATTCTTTGTGCCCCACGCGTCATATTTTTGTTGTTAATCATATATTATTTGTAATATAACTTCTCGCGTCGGCAACTGATTGGAACATCTTCACTTTTTTAAGTTACATGAACATGTTAGGACGATTCTTATATATGATCAGTCACCAACGCAGGATTTTTTTTGTAAGTAGTGTCATTTTAAAAAACAATTTTGAAGGTCGAGAGTTCAATTCCTTGAAGGTTGAGGGTTCAATCCCTACTTTAAATGATAAACGTTTGAAAATTTTGATAAAAAAGCTAAGTTGTGCTACCATCGGGATTCAAACTCTCACAGTTCTAGACTTTCTAAAGGTGTTTAACCACTAGACTGGTGAGCTATGGCGTTTCAAGCAATGTCACTTTCTTTACTTGTACCAAATATTATGATTTTTTTAAATATATTTACATACGTATACATAGTAAAAAATTTCGGCGAAGTGGTGTCCCATGACACCCTCGGCATAGGGTGCCTACGCCCCTGTATATGATTATAGTGAATTTTTACTAAGTACTCAAGTTACCTATTACATTAGTACTACTTATTCTGAAAATATATGATATCAATAGATAGGTTCAGTGTTAAAGAACTTCAAAACGAAATCAATGAGACGGTGACAAGGTGACGACCAACTGAAACTTGTGACCAGACCAAAATATAAGTGGCTAAATTACTTTACCAATCTTTTCCAATGATTAATATTCTAAAATCAAGAGCTTTAGAAACAATTAAGCACTTAATATTTTAAAAAGTATAATTAGCTATCGTCATTATTGCTTATGGTGCTTCGACCAGATGGTTGTAAGTGCAATTATGCAGAAAAGTCTATTTTTAATTTTAAGGTTCACTTTATTAATATGGTAGGACTAGGACTTGGTCTAAGGCAATTATTTGAAGGACACACGTCCAATTCTCCGCATATGGTTAGTTTTGTTTATATTTTATGCTTTGTGTAGGACGTTGAAAATATTTCCTGAATTCTGTGAATGAAGACCATTTTTGTAAGTGTAATAATGGGCCACCATAAATAAAACTAAGCAGATCAATTAGAAGAAAAATGATTTTATTCTTGCATTTATGATATAGTATCTGAATAAGTGTTTGTTGGGATTTTTATTGCTTGGTTGAATCTAGGCAAGAAGATCTGAATGAAAATTCTTGCTATTGCATCGAAAGATCAACTCTTACTTATATCTTCAAATTTATTTAGTACTACATTATATGAAATATTCTATTTTTGAGGGAAAATTTCTCCATTTTCATAGTTTGAATTCAGTATATCTAGTTAATAACGATCTCATCTCATCCCACCATAAACTTCATTATTTCGAATAACATGCTTGTGGCATAATAGAAAATTAAATAATGTAATCATATGCATAATCATTCATGATTTTAAAAGTTTCCCAATGAATATTCTCTATATCTCTATAGAATAATATTGCACCAAATACTAAGGGAGGGGATCACATTCCGGAATTGATTGTTGAGGTTTCAAAGAGAAGAAAAGGTAAGTGGATTCACGACTCTCTTTGACAAGTTGTTAAAACTGGCAATTTCAAAAAATAAAAATAAGAACAAAAATAGGGTGGCGAAACAGCAAAAAGCACCTTTGCCAGATTTTTTTTTCCTGTAAAGCCACAATAGCTGCATAACTTTATTTCTTTTTCTTTATTATTTTCAGTACAAGGAATATAAGTACATAAGACAAGTAGAGAACATAGTTTACTTGTGAATTTATGAATCTAGTTAGCTGAAATTATGAAAAAGATCATGGTGCAGTTGGAGAAAATTCCAAGGACAAAAGGAAAGATTTTAAAAATTATTTGTATATATAAACGAGGGGAATAAAGAAAAAGAGAGTGTGAAAAAAGTCGGGACAGTTTACTCTGTCACGCTGTATTTTGGAGTACTACTAATACACATCTTTTGCTTTGTTGTTTTCTTTTATTTTAATTATTTCTATTTTCAATTAATTTGACTTATATTTTATGGAAATGATGATTAAAATTTTGATGGAAATGATGATTAAAAATTTGAAAGTTTTAATACAAGATTTGGATAAACAAACGCAATATCAAATACTAGTATGAGATAAAAGTATTGGAGTATAAAGTTGAGACATACAAAATATGATTTATTATTCGTTTGGAATATTTTAATTACGAGGGAGGATCTATATATCTAAGGAAATAAGGAATTTAGAAGGCCAAGCAGTCCATGAATAAATTAATTCATGAAGCCGTTATATAGGCAAATGCCAATTCTAATCATTGTTACATTGTCACGACATAATGCTGACAGTTCGAATATAGACAAACTTAACGCTCGATATAAAAAGTAAAATTCATACGATTAACTATCCGACTTGATTAGATTGAAATGTAATTATTATTATGTAATTCTTCACATAACTTAAATATTTGAATTCGCTTTCCTCTTGTTACTTATCTTTTGTTTCACCTTTGCCTATCTACATGTCAAATTAACATCTAGTCAGCTGACTGATAGCATCTAATGTTTACTAACTAGAACTACTGCCGCTAGCGGAAAAAAAAAAAGGATCCAAATAAAATATTAAAATATACTGATCATTGATCAAGAAAAGAATGCCTTAAATTTATTTATAGAATCTTTTATATTGAAGTTCTTGGCCGCTACACCCATGATGTTTGATCGTCTTTGCTGGGTGGGGCCGCCCCTATTTAATCGGGTGCCGATACGGAGGGCCAGTTGTTGTAAGTTATTTCTCTCATCAAAAGACGGGGCTGGCCCTTCCGCTCTAGACTCCTCCATATAGACTCGTATGTTGAGTCGAACTAGTTCGACGTTCTTATACTCTTCGCAACAATCTACAATAGCTTGATATATTTTATGGTAGACTATACCAATCGGGAGTGGCTCACCATAAAGCTTCTTAAATGCCAAGTAGCTAACTATACTTTCATGATCAATTGATTTTAGTCAGTCGACGTGGTCAGTGGTCACTAACATTTCAGTCAAGAGAGAAAAGAAATAGGACTATACACAGAAATTATTTTTACGACAGACTTGCCTAACTTCATATTGTTTTTCACTTAATTGCGTGTTACTACAAGTTATCAAATGTAAAGCAGTGTCCGACACTAGATCGGCCAACAGAATATCAATATTGCATGTGACAAATAACAACCAGTTCGGAAAGATTAATTTCCAATCTCTACCTAGAGAAGTAGATAACCCATTAGACAAGGACAATTCTAGAGTAATGTTTCCTAATATATAAATAAATGAACAGTGCCATGAACAATCATTGTTTCATTCGCCGTACCTGGATCTTTGTTGAGCAGTTTAGTTAGATGTGTTGCAACAGACGAAGTTATAATCTGTCACGACCAATATTATAGTATCATCATCTAAGCTTGTAGTTATAACTAGAAAGAAAAGAATAAAAGGTGAATAAATCTTTTTATTAATTTTAGTTATGATAGTATTTGTACGGTGAAGATTCACTATAAATGGATTAGCTCTACATTATATGCCAGTCAATTGGCTTTTCATTTATTCGGGCCTGAGATCATAATATCAGCAATTTAATTATATGCGAGTTAAAGGTTAGTCATGATTTATATAACTGATCCGGATTGACGTAATTATTGTTATTGTTTATTTATGAGTGATGACAATAACAAGATTCAATGTCAGACCTCATCCTATAAAACTTTGTTGGTTTTGTTTCGTTGAGAATCCATTTATGTATAGTTTCAGTCCAGTACAGATTAAAGAACAAGACAAATTAAACAAACTTGATTCCGCCGAAAACACCAAGGCAAAGACAATGATCATAAATCATTACCGAAAAAAAAACAAAGAAAAAACAGCACTGTTCCATCTGAGCTGTTTTTCTCTTAGAAAATAAATATATATTATGTGGTGAATGATGGAGGAAGGAAATACATAGAAGAGAAAGGGTTGTCGTAGGATGAAACTCTCCCTTAAATAATGCAACATGAATTAATTGCAACTTTGTTGTTTAAATTTGGGGATGTTGAATTAACATCTTGTTGGAAGAAATAGGGGGATTCGTATCACATTCGGGGTTGGACAAACATCGTTGGCAAGGGGACCGCATACTAGCACCTAGCGTCCCTACAGCTGAGGAGTTTCATAAGAAGTTAGGGATGGTAGCGAGTGTGAATGTGGATTTTTACAACAAAAGAAGATACCCTTTTCCTACTTCTACACTCGATTTGGGTATTTGAGTGCGTTCGACAACCATAAGAAAGAGTTCGAGTCCTACGGTGATTGGAGGAGAGCTAGACCATTTGTATTTGCTATTTGTTTCTTAGGAGTGATGGGGTTCCCTGAGAGTTCAAATCACGACATATGTTCGAGGCTTGTGTATGGTTGTCGATGCAGTGTTCAATGGAATTGATGGTTATCATTATACCATAGTTACTATGATAGTAGCAGATATTTATCGAGCTTTGGGTTGTTGCAAAAGAGGAGCAAAATACGTCCAAGGGTGCAATCTTCTACTACAAGCATCGTTCAAGGAACATTTGAGGAATTTATGCCTATTTTATATCAAAATTATGCCTTATATACATTATTTTTACACTCTATATACGAAAATGCATATATACATATTACACCTCAATATTTTACACATCATCACACATTTTACACCTCAGCGCTTAGGTGGATTAATTTCAGCCGTCCACGTGCGACATCCGACGACTAAGATCAAATCCCTCACTCATTTCCCTAAACGACCCCTAAAACTTTCCCCCTACCCTCATTTCCCTCCCACCTCTCTGATATTCTCTCTCCCTCTCTTCCTTTGGTGAAATGAATCGCCACCGCTGCCACAGCTTTTTCCGGTCAATTTGGTCGGTGAAAATTAGGGAAAATAGTACCATTGCACTCCCCTTGCCATCCGCTATAAAACCTGTACACTTTTGATGGTATTTGGACGAGGGAAAAACTTGACCTTCTGATAACTGAATCACCACCACTGGGAGACGCCTCCGGCGGGTTTCAGGTAATGATTTAACGGTGTTATCGCCTAAAAATGGTAAGAAATTTCCATGCGAGCTAAATTTGTGACGGGTCGACCTGACCTGACTTCGATGTGGATGGGTAACCCTTTAATTTTTTATTTTTGTGTGTTTGGTTCTGAATTTGCTTAATAACATGCCTAAATTATTTGATTTCTTCGTATGTTAACATATTTATTTTTTTTGCATGATTTATCGATTAGGGTTACATCCCATGATTATTATTATTATTATCTTGTTTATTGCATCAATGTGTTTAGGCTGTTGCTCAGTACTTCGAGTTTGTTCTTTGTAAGTCGCTTGTGTCCAAGCATTATTCTAGTGTCCACTGCATTTGTTCTAGTTTATGGTTATATGTTCAAACGTGAGAAGGAGAGGCTGATAAGACAGGATTAAAATTGTAGGAATGATTTGGTTAGGATTTTGATTGAAAATTAAGAAGGAAATTGACAGTTATTGATATGTTTGTTTTTGAAATCTGCCGAGGTTCAAATTTATTTGTGGATTGATTTGTGAACCTAGACTGTGTTGGGTTTGAAGGGAGGGAATCCAAATCAATTTAGGAGTGATTTGCCTCAATTTTGGGGATTGATTGCTCTATTTTTTGAAGGACACTCAAGTTTCTCCCCTGTTAGTCCTGGGAAACAATATCTCTTGCCTTGTGTGATTTATCCGTTTGTTTTCAAAATGCCTACCCCTCACCTATATAAACTGATTTCTTCCTTTAACTTAGACAGTTTTCTGACATAAAAAGACTCGGAAACAAGCACTGATCCACTTAGGAAATTTTGCATAGCTTCTCAGGAATCGAATTCTCTTTCTCTGCTTATTTGCTCTCCTGAAGGATTATTGCTCTGCTTGTGTGTGTTGATCCTGTCTTCCTCTCTTCTTTCTGTATTCTATTGGTTTCACAGTGTTTAAAGGTATTCTTTTTCACCTCTGATTACCTATTGTATCTATGTATGTGTGTTTGCCTGGCATACTCTTATCCTGTCTCTGTTTCGTTTAAACTGTTTGTGTGCTTTTTTTTTTTTTTTTTTGCTTTGGTTTTGGGTGTTCTGTTAAGCCTAGGTAATCTCTGCACATTTAGTAAAATCATGTCAGTCTTATTAAAAGGGTGCAATATAAAGTTATAGTACTCCTCATGGCTTGCTTTGATATGTAGGCTGTTAAGGTCTAATTCCTTTGACACAATTCCTATCTATTTGTCACCTCTGTTTGGGCTCTGTTTATGGCCCTGCTAACCCCTCTCTTGTAGCATGTGTGAAGACAGCTCTAGGGGATGTACCTAGCTTTATTTGCAATACTTTTAATGTGTTTGAAGGGGCTGGGGAAGAAACTCTTCCTTCCTGAAGAGAACTATGCCTAAATAGACTTCTAGTACATGGCAGTACTTGGCCATTACCCTTTTCTTGTGCTTTTTCCCTTATAAACTGTCCCTTTCTTTGTATATTTGTTAGGATTCCTGTCTGTATGCTTTAAAATAGGGGTACACATTTATTATACTGTGCACATAGCCACCCAGGGGCACTTCTCTTAACCTTTCACTTCTATGTGTTGCATTATCAAGAAAATCATAACATTTAGGAATCTGCATAACATTCTATGTTTAAAACTGAAAATCTTATACTATTCCTCTAAAATTGCATGTTCTGGGTAGACTCTATGAATGATAACACTGTGTTAGAATTAAAATACTATGAGAATATACTTTTCTGAATGTTTGAATCTAAAATTCGTTTGACAGGGGCTTAAATGTGTAATATTTGCATAATCTAGACTATTTCTGCAAAACTAAAGACTGCCCCTACTTGCACAAATGATCCAGGCCCAGAACCGCTTTTAAATGTGGCCTTGGTTTGTGTTTAAACTGTTTTCCCTTTTCAAAATACTCCTATACACTAATCTCATAGTGTATAGGGGTGTATAAAGTACTTGGGGTCGCTTATACACTTTATAAATATTTTTCTAAAGATATAACTATTATTTAGTCATATATTTGCATGTTTATACCTATACGTATATATACTTTACGTGCGACAGCTTTATTTGCATTTGTGTGCTTCTGTGACACCCGTTTTAAAAAAACAGCCCATTCACCTATATATTTCCCAAAATCTGACCCCCTACACAAAAAAGGCCATTAAATTTAGGGCTCGACAATTAATGATGAGTCACACCGACCCTAAATGACCAACATTTCGTTTTTAAACAAACCCCTTTTAGTTTTGATATAAATCTGAATTTTGTTTACAAAATTGACCATTTATGCAATATCATTTTAAGTATGAGAATTGCACAAATAGATTGAAATTTAGCACTTTGCATATTTAAACCATATCTCACGATTAAGCATTTGTATTAGAGGCGCTAATACGCGACTAGGCTTAAATGTAGGCCATATATGAAATCTATTTTTATGTGTATAAATTAAATATCATAGACATGTTATTTTCTTGAACTAAATGCTAAAATGACCTCCCAAGTTAGTATTATATGATAGCATTCACCATTTCTATCCCAAAATATAGACTCAGACGGGAACTACTTTTCGTGGGACTCGGGGAAGTGCTTAATACCTTCTTCCCCTAGTCATGTGGACTTCTTACCCTCTCGAATCTCTGAAATAGACTACTATGACTACTAAACTTAGCCTTAGACACTTAGGTGGCCTAATACACCTTAGAAAACTATATATGGTGGAGACTCCAACATCTAAACTCAAACGAGTTAACTAGTCAAATCTGAAACCCGACTCGCCTCGAGCTGAGTCCAAAATCGGGTATGACAAGCGCGTCTGGACTGCACTGGACAGTTTTGGAATTTCACACCAGCCGAATTGGGAACATATAAATAGCCCTTTGCACGATCTAGGGCACAAGATCCATCTACCAAACACCTAGAGAGTGAAGATGTGGAGCAACCCATTGAGAATTTCTTGATCCGTGGTACTTCTTTCTTTATTTTTTTGCTTTTTATTGTATATATTTGGCGTTGTTGATGTTGTTGAAGACTTGATTTTGTGAATATATTTCATGATTATTTGTATTGTTAATTGGTATGATTTTGGATATGATTATATGAATGATTCATGATTAGGATTTTATATATGTGGGTTTTGATTATCTAGCTTCTATTGTTTTGGTTGCTTCACTTTTGTGCTCATGACACTTAAGTTACATATCTACTTTGCTAATTAAAGACTCAGGAGAGATTAGTTAGCGTAGAATAGTGAAGCTAGCGAGGATTTGGGTTGATAGGCTATTTGATAGGCTAACTCATCTAAAAGAAGTTACGCTCGGAATGGGTCTTCTTTCCTCGGATAATGGGTAGTGCTTTACAAGCTCATCCATGGCTTTGACGAGCGCCGTTGAGGCAAATCCCTTCTAGGTCGGAAGGATTCTAGGGATTACATTAGAACGACTCGGCCATAATATATAAACCCTGTGCTATAATTGCATCCTAGGTTCAAAACTTGTCTTCCTTGGTTGTGAGAAGGTCATTGATCACCTTTACTTGCTTTCCTAGTGTAGTTTGTAGTTGTTAATATCATTCCATCACCTTATTATCCTAGTTTGGCCTTTTCAAATAGGTTTAGTTCCTCCACTACTTTGATCGCATCACTTTGTTCCTTGTGGATTCGACCTCGACTCCTAGTTGGTAAATTGTATTGCGATGACCGTTCATACCTCAAGTCGAGGTGTGTGTTGAGCGTTGTCAATGTGCACAAATAAGGGTATAGTGGCATGCTTTCGTGACATACAACAATCAATTAAATTAACTAAGCATGCTTGCAAATAAATAATAGAGATGATCATACTAGTTTCAATATAGAAACACACAATTAATTAAGATATGCATACTAGTTTCGGCATACGATTCAAACAATATAAACAAACAAATTCGTGAAAGCCTTATGGTTAGAACCATTAAATATCCCCAGCGGAATATATATATATATATATATATATATATATATATATATATATATATATATATATATATATATATATATATATATATATATATATATATATATATATATATATATATATATATATATATATATATATATATATATATAACTTTCAGGTATAATTCAACAAAATGGAGACTACAAAGGGTTTCTTTGATTGGAGTCGCCACCTAGGAACCGTAAGTTAATTAATGAGTGCATTTCATTCTTATTTAAAAGAAAAATATTTTTCAGAGATTCAAGGTAAGTGGTTCTTCTATTTTCGAAAGAAGTTCTTTTATTATTAAAGAGCACTTTCGAAATCCACCTAAAAGGTAGTTAATCCGGCGGT
Source organism: Petunia secreta (assembly GCA_029990175.1). Taxonomy (NCBI): domain Eukaryota; kingdom Viridiplantae; phylum Streptophyta; class Magnoliopsida; order Solanales; family Solanaceae; genus Petunia; species Petunia secreta. The sequence goes on from JARKIP010000061.1 coordinate 6,204,912, forward strand.
TTTAACGAATTTTAATAAAATAAATAACTTAGAGATTTAAGAAAATATAGGATATATAAATAAATAAGTAAATAAATCGGTAAGTAAATAAACGAGTAAATAGATAATAAATAATAAATAAATGAATAAATAAATAATTGAATATTTAATAAAATAAAGTAAATTGATAAATAAATAATTTAAATATAAATAATAATAAAATAAAGATACAAATTTAATTGAATTTTAATTTGCACTCATTAATTGACAAACGGTTCTTAATACCTTAAATTAAATGGCGAATCCCAAAGAAACGGGAATAGGCAGTTGCATAAAACAATTCTAAACTTGCGAAAAGATAATAATTTCAGAAATGAAACGACCTCGGTCAATCGTTTTGGAAGTTAGGACTCTGATTGGAATGCCAATAATTTTAAAATATATGTTAGGTCCATTAGGACCTGTCTGTAAAATTTGAGCTAGATCGGACTTCGTTTGGTAGGTCTCGGAAGAAGGTTTCAGTTTCCGTTGTCGGTACATATTAAAAAGAGATTTTTGAGCTCGATTTTGGCGAATGAACTCCGATTCGAAATTCGAAAGCTCCGTTAGGTTAGTATGATCATTTTTTATTTGTGTGAACTTTCGAAAGTGAATTTCGAGGTCGTTCGGCTAGTTTCCGCTAAAATGCCGAAAGTTAAAGAATTTGATTTTTTCCATTTTAGTTCGCATCTTGAGTTTCTGGAATCCGATTTGAGATCCGCATTAGCGAGTACGTCACATAAATTTGGTATAACTTGTATGTAAAAGTTAAAATTATTTTGAATATTGTAGGGTACCCTTTAAATTTTCGTTAAGATAAAAAATATAAAAGTAAAAGAAAATAAAAAAGGAAAAGAAAGAAAAAGTAAAGTGACCACGAGCGATTATATATACCCCCTTAGCATACTTAAAACTAAAGAATAGAATCAAAAATAGAAACAGAAGTGAGAATTGAGAAAGAGAAAACACAACAAGGGAAAAAATGCCTGAAAATGAGAAAAGAGCCGGAAAAAGATAGAATTTTCACCCCAAAACATTCAGGTAATGATCTTAATATATTATTTGAGTTTATTACGTGTGTTTGAATATATTTTATCGGTAAAAATTGGGATATTAGACATCCTTTTAATAAGTTCCATTGATAGTTTCACGGGTTAATTAGACCCTGATAATGGAATTGAGTATATATTCGTACTCAGTGAGTTATGGGCAACATATAAATGTAAGTTATTTAGGATTTTGTTACGTGACCTTAAACCCTGTACATAGGTCTGGCCTGCGTATTGCGTATGCGAATAGGATATCAGGTTCCTAACTGGATTGCCCGAAGACGTAAGGAATGAAGCTTTTAGCCTTATGTAATATATTTTTCTGCTTATTGAACACAGTGGGATCATTTGGCAATGAATCTAAAGGACAAAGCGATTGTTTAGTAGCTGTGCTAACTTTGTAACAAGGTAAGTGTTTGTATCCATTTTTTTTGGTGCCCTTGGCCTCGTGGATAATCTACCACGTGTTCCTTACGTGTGTAGCTGCCAATAGGTGTACTCATTACATCTTAGCTTTGGATTTACCTTGTTAATATATTTTGTCCTGTTGTTGGTATTGCATTGAGGATCGAAGCATTGTACTCTGGCTATGAGTTGGCATATACTTTTCGGCTGTCGAATGAGAGTCTCGTGCTGGTGATGGGTTATTATTGCATCATTTTGCATTCATATGCATTATGCTGCATTCATAAGCATTATGCTGCATTCATATGCATTATATTGCATTCATATCGGGTGCAGGAGTATTCTGCCTAAGGAGAGTGCATGAGTATTCCGCCTCTGATTCATATTATATTGGGTGCAGGAGTATTCCGGCCATGGAGAGTGCAGGAGTATTCCGCCTCTGATTCATATTATATTGGGTGCAGGTGCGTTCCGCCCCAGGAGAGTGCAGGAGTATTCCGCCTCTGGTTCATATTATATTGATTGCATGAGTATTCCACCCCAGGAGAGTGCATGAGTATTCCGCCTCTGGTATATATCATATCGGGTGCAAGAGTATTCCATTCCAGTTAGTTACTATAATGCATTCCCCTCGAATGCAGGAGTATTCCGCTTCGAGATGGGATTACAGGCACATGTGATCCCATTGCATCATACTGCATTCATCCCATTTCATTGCATTTTATGCTAACTATTCTGTGACTATCATGCTGTGTTTTGTATATGTGGTATGTATACCATGCTGTGGGCATATTTTAGTTTCCCTATATATTTCTAGCTCATATTCTAGGTTGCACGCCGCAACAGTATAAATATATGGATCGGGTTGCATGCCGCAACAATATAAATATCTGGATCGCGTTGCACGCCGCAACAGTATAAATATCTGGATCGCGTTGCACGCCTCAACACTATAAATATATGGATCGGGTTGCACGCCGCAACAGTATAGATATATCGATCGGGTTGCAAGCCGCAACAGTATAAATATATGGATTGGGTTGATAGCCGCAACACTATAAATATATGGATCGAGTTTCACGTCACGACAGTATAAATATATGGATCGGGTTGCACGCCGCAATAGTATGAATTTATGGATCGGGTTGCACGCTGCAACAATATGTATTTCTGATTGTTGATATGTTCTAGATACTCAAAAACCTATATGTTTAGTCTACCTTATTTCCCTGGTTTTTTATGATCCCATACATGTTTCCATTTATTATCTGGCTCTGTCTTTTTTTAATTTAAATAAGAGAAATTTGGTTTATCTGTTTTTCTTCTCCCTGGCTAGCTATCCTATTCTTTGAGGTGGCTAGTCTGAACCACTTATTGAGTCATTTTGACTCACCCTTGTTTGTTGTTTGTTTCTTTTCTATTTATTTCGTTTCGGCTGGTTCGCTCCAGGATTGAGCTAGCCACGTTGTGAAGGAGCGAAGACGACTTCAGCTGTCAGGGTGAGCTAGCTTTTATTCCGGATGGCCACCAGTTTTATGTTTATTATTTCAGTTGCATTTTGCTCCCTTCAGGAGGTATTTGTCTTCTTCTATACTCTTAGATGTCTAGTCTGGATAGCCCTAAACCTTATATGTTAGGTAGTCAGCTGTTATTATTTTTTTTTTTGTACAGCTTTGAGGTCTAATACAGACAAGTCCTGATACCTCAAAGCTGTACAAAAAAAAAAAAAAACAGCTGACTACCTAACATACAAGGTTTAGGGTTATCCAGACTAGACATCTAAGAGTATAGAAGAAGACAAATACCTCCTGAAGGGAGCAAAATGCAACTGAAATAATAAACATAAAACTGGTGGCCATCCGGAATAAAAGCTAGCTCACCCTGACAGCTGAAGTCGTCTTCGCTCCTTCACAACGTGGCTAACTCAATCCTGGAGCGAACCAGCCGAAATGAAATAAATAGACAAGAAACAAACAACAAACAAGGGTGAGTCAAAATGACTCAATAAGTGGTTCAGACTAGCCACCTCAAAGAATAGGATAGCTAGCCAGGGAGAAGAAAAACAGATAAACCAAATTTCTCTTATTTAAATTAAAAAAAGACAGAGCCAGATAATAAATGGAAGCACGTATGGGATCATAAACTCATAACCAACCAGGGACATAAGATAGACAGAACATATAGATTTTTAAGTGCAACCCGATCCATATATTCATCTTATCGCGGCGTGCAACCCGGTCCATATATTTATACTGTTGCGGCGTGCAACCCAATCCATATATTTATACTATCGCGGCGTGCAACCCAATCCATATATTTATACTATCGCAGTGTGCAACCCAATCCATATATTCATACTGTTGCGGCGTGCAACCCGGTCCATATATTTATACTGTTGCGGCGTGCAACCCAATCCATATATTTATACAGTTGCGGAGTGCAACTCGGGATACGAGCCAGAAATATATATGCAAACTGAGATATGTCCTCAACATAGTATACATACCGCATACATAAAACACAACACAATACAAACAACAGTCAGTATGCGGTGCAATAAGATGGGATGAATGCAATACGATGCAATGCAGTGACATATGCCTGATACCTATATCCGGCGCGGGACTCTCTTCGTCTACCAGGAGATATATGCAATAATAAACCTTCACCGGTTCGGGACTCTCATCGATTACCAGGTAGTATATGCAATGATGACCCTTCACCGGCTCAGGATTCTCATCGATTATCAGAAAGTTTATGCAATGATGACCCTTCACCGGCTCGGGACTCTCATCGATTACCCGGAAGTATATGCAATGATGACCCTTCACCGGCTCGGGACTCTCATCGATTACCGGAGAGTATATCCAATGATGACCCTTCACGGGCGTGGGACTCTCATCGCCAACCGGGAGGTATATGCAATAATGACCCTTCACCGGCTCGGGACTCTCATCGATTATCGGGAAGTATATGCAATGCTCAAAACCAGAGTGCAGTGCTCATATGCTCAATGCAATACCACCAACAGGGCATAACATATAATATACAATGTAAATTCAAAGCTAAGGCGTAATGAGTAGCTCTATCGGCAGCTACACACGTAAAGAACACGTGGTAGAATATCCACAAGGCCAAGGGCCTCCAAAGAAATGGATATAAACACTTACCTTATTTCAAAGTGCCACTCAACACTCGCTTTATCTTTTGGATTTACTGCCCAAACGATCATGCCTATTCAATAAGCAGAAAATATATCAAATTAGGTTAAAGGATTCATTCCCTACATCTTAGGGCAATTCGATAAGGAACCTAATACCCTATTCGTATACGCAATACGCAGGTCAGACCTATATACAGGGTTCAAAGTCACATAACCAAACTCTAAATAAATTATATTTATATATTGCCCATAACTCACTGAGTACGAATATGTAATCAATTTCATTATTAGGGTCCAATTAACCTTTTAAACTATTAATTGAACTTATTAGAACGATGTCTAATATCCCAATTTGTACCGTTAAAATATATTCAAAACACACTTAATAAAGTAAAATAATGCATTAAGATCATTACCTGTTTCGGGGTGAAAATTCGATCTTTTTCCGGCTCTTTTCTCATTTTCTGGTATTTTTTCCGCTTTCTCTGTCTTGTTCTCGTTTATGTTCTCCGTTCCCATTTCTTTTATTTTTCTTTTTCTGCTCCCTTTGCTTTAAACTTCAAAAAGTAAGCTTTAAGGGATTAGCTCCCACCGCCTCCTAGTTTATTTTATGTTTTCCTTTTTTTTTTCCTTTTAGCAACAAAAATTAAAACGAAACTCTACGAAATTCGAAATAATTCCAAATTTCTCGAGCAAGTCCTACAAAATATATGTAACATGCTCGCTAAAGAAAATCTCAAATCGGACTCCCGAAACTGAAGATACGAATTAAAAGGAAAAAGATCAAATTATTAATTTTCGGAACTTTAACCGAAATCAGCCGAACAACTTCGAAATTCACACATGTCACAAATAATTATACGAACCTAACGACGCTTTTGAATTTTGAATCGGAGGTCATTCGCCAAAATTGAGCTCGAAAGCCTCTTTTTAAAATATAACAACAATAAAAACTGAAATCTTCTTCCGATGCCTACCAAACGATGTCCGATTTAGTTCAAATTTTACAGACAGATCCTAATGGACCTTATGAAGATTTTAAAATTATCGACACGCCCATCGGGGTCCTTATTCCTAAAACGACTACCTAAGGTCGTTTAAATAAACCTCATTGGTCCTTGGTTTTGGTCAAACCTCTCAGTTTCCTAGGTTTTGCAAGGCTCACAGACCTTGCTCATAGGGCTCATCACTGGTCCTTCCCTTTGGTCAAGCCTCTTAGTTTTTCTAGGTAGCCAAGACCTCATTGTTCTTCATGGAGGGACCCCACTGATCATTTAAAGATGCTGGGGCTTCACTCTCCTAGTATGCGACACGTACTCATTTTTCATAAAGTGCAACAATCAACATAAACCTGCACACACGCAGGTCTTTATAAGTGAGACCCCACTGATCTTTTAAAGACACCAGAGGCTTCACCTCTTAGTATGCAATTTGCATACTTCATTATATCCCCCATTTAGAAAAATCCAACAACATCCATACCTGCATCCACCAACACATGCACCCCTAAAAATCACACCCTAAAACTACTACTACGCTCTGCATAAACAGCTTCATACCCCCTGCAACTCATCACAAACACCTGCAAATAAAGACCTGCAAACCTCTAATGTACATAAACAATCACCTGAAACCTCAGCAATTGCAGATTGCTCATAGCACCCTCTAAGACATCCCCACCTCCCTGAAACTTCAGCAAACACCCCTGTGCCCCTCCTGACTCACATTCATGCATACTTAACACCTGCAAACCATCTGCTCTAGCCACAACTACTGCAAAACTGCTAGAAAACCAAAGTAACTTTCATCTTTGCCTAGCTGCACACACCCTATACCAGCAACTATACCCACACTTCTTCACCATACATACAAGCAGAAAACAACCTCTAAAAATAGACAAAGGACAAAACTGCAGGCCTTCATTTTGAAGCTAATGAGCTGACATGCCTCAAGACTTACATGACCAAATAACAACCAAGATATGACGCCATTGAAACTTTAGTTTTAACAGAAAAACAAGGAACACCTTCAAACTCTCATGACTGATTTTAAACTTACATTTTTTGCTTAATCTCCCAGCAAAATATCTCATGATATTAAAAAAAGAAACTTTCACTTTTATACCATATGAATCAAGGATTAAAACTTTTATAAACCATTACGTTTTATATACATTATGTTGCAGACTTATCTTCATTACAGGATATACATTCCGAGCAAAGAAAACATTACAACCTAACGCCCCGGCGATCCTCCTAAGTCTTAAGCACTTTTCTAGAGTAACGACAAAATTGGCCGTACTATCAACATCTTTGCCCAAAGACTCTTTCATCATCCTCGGGCAAAGAGGGGTAGCTGTTGACACCCAAGTTTGTCCCTCCTATTTTTTAAATCAATAGTTTTCAAATTATGCCCGCGATCGTGCATTTATTCTTGCCCCGCCAATTCTTTCAAATTATTTTCTCATAATAGCCTGACAATCAAGGCCATTTTCGAAAGTATCATCTCAAATCATAGCCATTTTTACAAGATGTGCGCTTCCATTTTAAAATTCCACAATTACCTATATTTTCGATAAAATTACCCAATTCATTTTAAATTCCAAAATACACTTTTTATACGCTTCCTAGCCATTTTAATGCTTTAAATTAATTCCGTAATTTTTCCTAAAATTTTATACTTATTTTATACATTTTTTATACCTATTTTATACTAAATTATGCTAATTATACATTATTTATACACAAATATATACATATGTACACACATACACGTTTGCACACATCAGCTCTAATTTTGACACTTCGTGCCTATGTGGACTGATCTCAACCGTCCACGTGTACCATCCGACGACTTAGATCAAAACTTTCCTTTTAATTCCAAACAACCCCCATTAGCCCTTTCATTTCTCTCACCCGACCCCGATAATTACTCTCTCTATCTCTCTCTCTCTCCCTCTCTCTTCGAGGAAATGCAACCGTTGAACCCTCCAAAAAAAATGCACACACAAGTATGCATCGGGATGTAATTTCAACAAAATGGGACTCCAAAGGATTTTGTTTGGAGTCGCCACCTAATTTAAGGATTATTAGGAACCTAACGTTAATTAAAGAGTGCAATTATTCCCTTTACTTTAAAAGAATTTATTAAAATCAGAGATTCTGAATAAGTGGTTCTATTAAATTCGAAAGAATGTCCCTTGCGGGAGCACTTTCGAAAATCCGCTAAATGCGGTTAATCCAGCGGTTTTCACGACAGGATAATAAGTATATAAAGTTAATTTTAAATAAGGATAATAGGAATAATAGAAATAAGATAAGATTTTAGTTATGCCGATAATTATATAGATAAATGATCAAATTTAAAATTAATTAAATGGATAATTAAATAATGATCAATTGGTTAATTAATTAAATGAATAAAAGCTAAAGGAAATTAGATAAATGAAATAAACTAGATAAATAATTAGATAATAATAATAGCTGACTAATTAATTGATTGGATAGATAAATAATAAATAGATAGTAACTTAATTAAATAAATAAATATTTATATGAATTCAATTAGATAAGGAATAATGGATAATAATTGATTAATTGATTGATTAAATAATTATAATTGATTAAACCATAAATGATTAGTTAAAATTAAATAACTAAATTGATTAATTAAACAAATCGATAATAAATACCACTTAATTAATTTAATTAATGAATAACTAAATTAGTAAATAATAAATTATAGGTAAATAAATAATTAATTTAAATGTTATTTATATAATTTAAAATAAATTTTGATTCTTTGCACTCAATAATTGACGAGAGGTTTCTATTGCCTTAAACCAATTGGCGCGTCCCAAAGAAACGGGATAAACAATTTGCGCAAACAATTCTAAACATGCGACAACATAATAATTTTAATAGAGCGGCTATCCTACCAAGCTTCTAACATGCAAAGTCCTAGTCCGGTTTTCAGGGCTTCCTATAACATGCTTTCCTAAAGGGGACGGGAAAGAGGGAGTTTAGGAGATAGAACCCGGATTTAGCAACTCAATCATTGAGCCTTGAATTTAGAGATTTTTTTTTTTTTTACATTTTTCGGGGATATCAAGTCCAGAAAATGCGGAGCGGATCAAATAACTTCAAATGCATGCCATCCCAGTTTGTGAGTTTTAATCAACTCGTTCCCAAGAGTTCATGCAAAGAAAATAAAGAAAGGATTAGTAAAATGTCCAAGAGTCAATTGTAATCTTCATAAACTGAGTAAAAGAAAGAAACGGGATGTGTATTCAAACATTTTAACTAATTCACAACCATAAATTAAGGAGAAAAATAAAAGGAATCTTGTATTTATGCAAATTAGAATCTGATATTTGAGACACGATCATAAAGGCTTCAAAACTGAACCTTCAACCACCAAACAAGGAAATACTCACATGTATGCAGATAATTATAAGATGGATCAAACATGAATTCATACTTGATTTAAAAGGTTACACCCCTATATTCATCACAGTTCAAGGAACAATGGTCATGCAGTTAACAAAGGCAAAGAAGAACTTCTAGTGGGAATTTCAGACCACTATAGATCCTCAAAACTGGACAAACAACAGCCAAGAATTGGAACCAGACATCTTGACAATATTCCAGCCCTACATAAACTCTCAAGTTATTTACTACATCTTATTACTTACGTTAGAACTAGGATTCTTAATTCATAAACAAAGTGAAGATTTTGACATAATACCAATGTAGTCGGCATCTTAATCCCAAGTTGTAAAATCCACTTTAACATTAACTATTCACGCAGAGAAGACATGGACCACGGATATGCCTTATCCTAAATGAGGATCACCTAATAAGTATTACTTGAATAGGGCAAACAACAGAGAACATAAATAGAGCACTTCTTGGACTAACTGATTCAAGACAAATAGACACTTCAACAAACTGGAATGGAGCTCAAGCCAAGCTTAGGAAAAACCTGAAACTATGCTAACACTAAAACTGATGCAAACTCTTTCTGAACCATCCTTAACTCACAGCTTACCAGACCATCTCCAAACAAACCCAAACCTTCCCTGCTCCAAGAAGAACAATACCAGACAGCCGACTAACTCCCTAAGAGGCTACATCAGCCTGCATACCATCTCCCAAAGCCAAAACACCCTTAAGGATACCCTACAAGCACTCATACCCTTTACAAACCTGCTTCACAAGACCAAAAAAACTAAAATGCTATCTCAGACCCTCACTGGCCAACCTGAACATCCTGAAAACACCTCCATACACCACCTTAAACTGCCTGCAGTAACTGAAATAATACCCCACACTACTACTCCCTTCCTCACATAACTTACACAGAACCAATGACCTGAACAAAACCAGAACCATCTAGCATCCACAAATCCTGACAACTCCTCAAATCCAAGCTAACACCAAAGCCAACTCCTATACCCCAGACCTTGCTGCAAACTTGAAACATTCCCACACTAAAAAATTGCCTAAACTGCAACTACCCATATCTTCCTTTACTTACAAAACTCTTAGGCCTAAACTGCACCACTTTACCTCTCCCTGAAACAAATGCAGCCTCTAATGCCTAAGCTGCATCAACTGCAGCATCTAGAACTTAACTCCCTGCATTCCAATAACTAGCAGCCTACATAAAAAAACCAAAGACTATATAAAACAACCAAAGACTAACCCTATGCTAACTGCATCCTTCAACAAACACCTGAGAACCCTCCTTATTTCCCTGAACAGCCCCTCTAAACCTCTGCATACACTGAAACTCCCTCATACACACTGCAGACACCAGGCTCCCTGAGCCAAAATACACCTCCTTCACTAATAAACAGAAGCAATCACGTGCACACAGGGAAACCAAGAACAGAAACAAGCGAACTATGCATAACTTTCAATTTCGACATTCCACATATGCGATGAATAACTTATCAAAATTCCATCTTTACTGTGAATAAGATTAAGAGGAATAGACGCTTACACTTACTCAAGAAAAGATTAGCATCCCGAAGTTTTAACAGAACAACTGAACATTTTTACTAGCGCACAAACAACAACCATACTAATGTTTATCTGACATCCATAAACACATAGGAACTGATTTCAAACCAGAATATCGATAAACTAGCAAGAACCACTAAAAAAAATGAAGAAGCAGAAACTAAAATAACGAAAAGGAAAGGGTTATTACCTTTTGCGAAGCAGTGAAAAGGAGCTAGGATCCGAAGCGAGACGCGACTCGACAAAGCTATTCGATTGAGGGTGACGACTCGACTTGTGAAGAAGCGATAACAGAAACAAATGCCAAGAACAAACTCCAAAAAAAAAAAAAAAAACAGTAACACTATATGTATATATTTTCCTTAAAACTGCGAGAGAAGCTTTTTTATGTGTACTGCATAATCTGCTGTTTCAATGATATTCAACTTCGGACCCCCTAAAAATGAACAAAAATGATCTTAAATACCTGAAATTTAGGGTTTTAGCCTCTTCCAATTTTCCAAACGACCCTTACTCGATTTTGACCTTTCCTTTTGAAATCAGGGTCAACAAAGTCTAATCCTTTTGGATCGTACTCATTTCACTCTGGTTTCAAGGGAAATATGAACGTTGAAGGATTCACTGCTCAGATGCAGTTCTTGTTCAAAACAGACGATCGAGATTGATTGAATTTGTACGAAAAAGTAGAGAGGGAACGTGGGGACCAGTGATTTTGGCGTTTTGCTTGAGTTTAGGAGGGAAAGATTGCGAAATTTTGGGGGTAATCGAGTTTTAGGGTTCATTGCCGGGTTTCTGAGATGGGGTGGATCGGGTAAGGGGTACGGTTGTCTGATTTTAGAAACTTTCTGATTTTGGGGGTTATTTAGGTAGTATATAGAAGTTTATATGGGTAGGCCAAAATTAGGGCTATGTTGCGAAACTTAGCCTTTCTTCCATATTTCATTAGTTCACTTTTAAAATTTTGAAATTGACTTTTATTTAGATAATTAACATTAATCAAAATTCTCGGGAGAAAATTGGCTGTCAACAGCAACGCAACCACTGTCGATTGATTTTTCGATTATTTTGGCCGGCCAAATTTGGGGAAAGTGGTACCATCGTACTCCCCTCGTCACCCGCTACAAAAACCATATACTTTTGACCATATTTAGACAAGGTCGATTCTTGACCCTTGTCGATTGAGTCGTCATCGCCGGGAAAACACCTCCGATGGGGTCTAGGGTATTTCAAACGGTGTTATCGCTTGAAAAGGGGAAGAAACCCTTCATGCAAAGTCGATTCGCGATTGGGTCGATTTGTCCTGATTCAGATTCGAAAACCGGTAACCCTAACCCCTAATTTGCTTTCCTCTATGTGCTATGCCTGTGCCTAAAATTGCCTATTCTTTGGTATGTTAACATGATCAATTGTTGATTAATTAGCATAAAATTGTCAATCTTGTTTGGTTTCACTGTTTCGACAATGGTACTTATGCCTGAGTTACCTAGTTTAATATGTGTGTAGCATTGTTTAATTGTTATTAGTTAATTAATTAAAGTGAGAGACTGTATGATTAGTAATTTTACTTTTAATTCATTAGGTTAAGCGGAACCTTTGTTCTTAATTTGTTTGTATGCACTGAAATTGACATTCTCGGGGCCTATCCTTCTTTATCACCATTACTGAGATATAGCTTAACAGCCTCGACTATGTATTCATCTTTGACATTGTATTTTGACCCTTATTTTGTTAAGATGCATGCTTACATAGCTTAAAACTGGAAGGATTTGATTTAAGCATTGATTTAAGGGTCTTGGCTAAGCCTAATTTGAATTGGCGATTGGTAAAAGATTCTGATAATTGACATTAAAGGCTGATTGAAATCTTGTCGAGATGATTAAGTGATTTCTTTTGAATTCTGATTGTGTTTGAACCTAGACTTTATTTGGGTTTAAGGGAGGGGCTCCTAATTGGTTTAGGATCTATTTTACCTTAAAATTTGGGGTTAATTGGTCTATAAATGGAAGTAGTACCTAAGAGTGTCCCTATTATTTTTGGAAGACAATATTACCTCCCTAACATGTTACCAGTTTGAACATGAGTCTGGACACTCCTAATTTATTGGAATTATAATTTCCACCTCACACCTATTTAAACTGGGTTGCACTCTTCACTTTGAACACAGTTTTACACATTAACACACACTGAACAATAAGAGTACTACTGCAAGCTTCTCTCTCTTTTTTTGGACAAAAATCTTATTTTCTTTACTGAAGAACAGAGAGCCTTTCACTTCACCGGTGCAAGTTTTCTCCTTGCTACACCCTCATTGTCTAAATTTTGCTTGTTTGATTCCTTAACAAGGTATAAGTTGCTTTTCTAAACTTATGATATTGCCTGCTTAAGATTGCTTCCATCTACGCCCTTCTGTTTGTTCCCTGGCCATCTGTATTTGCTTGTATGAACTTCCCCTGACAAGCAACATACCTATCACACATGATTTAATAGATGTTTTATGTAATCTGTTTGGAGGGGTTCCCTGCCTTTCCAAGCTCTCCTTCTTTGAAAACCTGTCATCTATGTTGTCTTGCCTGTCACTGTGTTCGCTTAGGCCTCCTTTTGGCCTTACTAACCCTTGTGAATGCAGCATTGTCTTGGATGACCATAAAAGGTCATACCAATTTTGTTTTAGTCATAAGTTTGGATTTCTTTGAGAGGTGTTAACTTCACTATGCAGTATTTGTTTAAGTAATGCTGTTGAGATGCTAATTCTGCCTAAATTTAGCCAAAACAGGACACTTCTCTAATTTATACCCTTTCCCTGTGCTTTCTCTTTTAGAAACTGTCCCCAATTTGTATATTTGTTAGGTTTCCCGTCTGTATTCCTTTAAAACAGGGTGCACAGCTGTAATGCTGTGCAAATAGGCCATCCAGGGGCAATTTTCTTACTCTTTTCCTCCCTATGTATGGCTGCATCATGTTTCAACTCGCAAAACAATTTTGAATGTTGCCTGATAACGTCATCTATGTAAATTTGGTTGGTTTTAATGATGTATTTAGCTCCTAGTTGACTGAAAATCAATACATGACATGTTTTACACTGAAAATGCATTGAAAACATGTATGTTTTACGTTAAATCTGGAATTTCGCTTAAACAGGGGCTATTTGTGTTATAGTTGCTTAAACTGGACTGTTTTCTGAAAACTAAGGTTGCCCCTCTTTGCATAAATAATCTAGGCCCAAAAACTATTTTCAAAAAGGGCCTTTGTGTGTATTAAATTGATTTTCAAACTACTCAATGCTCATATACGCTAACCTAATAGTGTATAGAGGTGTATAAGGTCTTTGGGGTTAAATATACAATCTACTATACGTATTTTTAAAGTTATATCGCTAATCGTTCATGTATATGCATGCTTCCATATGTAATTATGTGCGTCAGCCTTTGTTTGTATTTTTGTGCTTATGTGAAACCCATTTTCAAAAACAGTCCTTTCAACTATGTGTTTTTAAATTGGCCCCTAAACAAAAATAGCCATTAAGGTTAGTACTCGACAATTAATGACGAGTCACACCGATCCTAAATGACTAACATTTCATTTTAAAAACAATATCCATTTGATTTTGGTCTAAATCTGAATTTTTTTTGTAAAACCGTCCATTTATTCAAAATTATTTTAAGTGTGAGAATTGCACAAGTAAGCTGAAATTGAACACTCTTTAGATGTTTAATTATACTTGCGATTAGGCATTTATATTAGAGGCTACAAAATGTGATTAGGCTTAAGTGTAGGTCGTATATGAAACTTATTTGCCTATGTATAGAATAGATTGTATAGACATATTACCTTCATTGAATTAGATACAAAAATGGCCTCTCGAGTTAGTATTGCATGATAATATTCACAACCTTATCCCAAAATATTGACTCAGACGGGAACCACCTTTCGTGGGACTCGAGGGAGTGCCTAACACCTTCTCCCCTGTGTCATTTGGACTTCTTACCCTTTCGAATCTCTGAAACAGAGTAGTATGGCTATTAAAATCGACCTTAGACATTTAGGTGGCCTAATACACCTTAGAAAACTATATTAGGTGGCGACTCCAACACTTGAACTCAAACGAGTTACCCAGTCAAATTAGAAATCCGACTCGTTCCGAGTTGTGTCTAAAATCGGGTGTGACAGCAGCGGTGTCACGTGCGGCGTTGGGTAGAAATTGTCTCTCATTCTTTCATTCTTGTGCTAGTTTTTTTAATGCTCACATGTTCAGTTGGAAATTCATGTTTAGTGTTAGTGTAAATAGGAAATTGACAATCTCTTGTATGTTCCGTTTGATCAAATGATTTTGCGGCTTTAACTTAAGGATTTGGGGTCATGAATGGATCTGGATGGTGTGATTAGCATGGGGTTTATCCTTGTTAGTAAGTAAACAAGATATGTGTATTTTCATGTGTAATCCCAGACAAAACTAGTTGTTGGTTCATGTTATCCCCATCACTTTTAGTATAAAGTTAGTAGCTTAGTATGTTTATGTATGGCCGTGTTGATGATTAAAATTGAATTTTTTAAGTTTAAGAGTTAAGAGTGGTACTTGTTTTTCATTTTGTTTAGGTAAAGTGATCATTCTCTGTTCGTTTCAAGTTTTGAGCTTGTCCTGTTAATTTTTTTTTTTTTAAAAATAGTGTAATTGTTTGCCTTTTTTTTAAGTGTGAAACTTGCGGGTTGAAGATTAAGTCATTAAACTTGAAGCCTCTTAAAATGTCTTGTGTTTTCTACTTCTTTAAACTTGACTGGGGATTGGAGCTCAAAAGAGCTTTGGAGTGATTGAAGTTGTTTATATATTCTATTGGTATAAGTATGTGATTTAATTAGTCTTTAGGGACATAAGTGGGACTGCTTTGCTTCTCTTTCAAGTAGAAAAAGGAATATGTGAGTGTTGTCACACCCCTTTTTTCCCAACCGCTTGGTTCTCGGTTAATAGCGCTTTATGGAATTTGATTTGATTTTTGCGCTACTGGCTGAGGTTTTTCCATTTAAGGAAGTGACGGTGTTCAAAGGGTACCAAATTATTATTTTTACGGAGTCGCCACTTGACAAGTTCAAAGGGTGTGCCAAGTCACCAAAGGTACCTCGGAACACCTTCTGACTCGTAAAAGGCCTGCGTTTTGAGATTCGGGTAAGGACCTCGGTTGATTCTTGGGAAGGTGTTAGGCACCCTCGAATCCTGTGCCAAGCACAGTTGCTTTACTTATTGCATTTGGACTTTTTTTTTTTTTTTTTTAAAAAAAATATTTTGTTGTATTGTGCCTTATTATGTTAAGCCTTGAATTAAAGTAAGCTCTATGTGGAAAATAATTATTTAGCTAATTGGAGGCGTACGAATTCTCATCTTTATTGTGAATGCTATAAATATAAAAAAAAATCTATTATGGTTGTAATATATACACAACAATCCCTTTAAATATACTAAAGACAACTAAGATATGTTTTAAACCATATAAAAGAGAGGTAAAGTAATGTTTATGTGACTTGTTTCTATAAATTCATAATCCCTTTCTTTAATTTTCAAAGATTTGATCTTTTATTAAAAGAAAAATAGATTTGGACAAAGAAGGGGTCAAATTCTAAACTGGGCCGGATTACTTCTGCAAATGTTGCTTTACAACCTCTACTGTTCGCTTTTCCTTTTTACTTTTTGCACAAATAATCCTGTTGTTGTTTCTGTTTCAAATCTATCCTCCTCTCAGCATGTTTACAAGTTACACTCTACCTTTTTTGCATTGGACAATCTGTTTACAATAAACCTTTGAAATATATCCTAAGTAACCTAGTTTCCAAATTTGTTTGTAGATCTGGTCTTATCCTTAGACAATCTTTATTTTAGGGCCACTGATTTTACATCATGTGACCAGCCTTGACATGGAAAGGATTTGTTACAGATTTAAATACTTCATACTTCGGCCTTGCACGTGACTTTAACCACACATTTTAACATATATTTGGTCCCGCTTTATTTTTTTTTTCAAAGGAAAATATAAAAGCTACACAATCTACTAGTAAAATGCTAAAGCAATATTTAACAATCTTATATTTGTAATAACATCAAATCCGCCGTAAGCTAATGCATACATGAGGATATTTTTAAGCTAAACATGCTGATTGTCAATAAAAAAAGTCTAAGTACAAAGGGGCGTTTATGTTTACCTCGTTTGCAATAAACCCCAAACCAAATGAAAAGCTCAAAGCTCGAAGTTGAAACCAGGATCGAGCACCAGACCAACAACACCAAAGCAAACCCAGCAACAAACTAAACTGACCAGACCTCACTTAGACAAACTCAGATTCAAACCTAAAACCAGAAGCTAGACTTCTCTCTGCCCACTTTTTTTTTCCAGTTCTTCTTTGCTCACTTTTTGTTCTTGCTCCTTTCTGTTCTCTATTGGTCCCTCTGTTTTTGTTTTTTTCACTCTCTGTTCTTTGTTTTTTGTAAGTTCTATTGCCTCCCTCTTCTCTGTTTTCCACTCTCTGTTCTTCTTCACTTTTTTTTTTTGTTTTAGCTTTTTCTCTCTGTTGTTTGTTTTTTCTCAGTTCTGTTGCTCTTTTGTTTCAGCTTTCATGTGTTCTGTTGTTCTTTGTTTAGTTCTTTCCTTTGTTTTTAAAGAGAGTCCAAGGCTCTCAAATGAAAAGGGAGAGGGGGTGTGTACCAGTAAAGTACCAGCCCATAATTTCCTTGCATGCAAGGCTTGTACTAGCCCAAAAAGGGCAGAACTTACTGCTGGCACCCATGTACTTCTTTGACTCATTTTTTGGCATCTCATTTGACATCATCCATCTTATGTCATCTAAATTATCTCAACAAGTCAACAACCATGATCAAACTAAACATGAATGGACTAAGTCCACCTGAGAACAAATTAATAAAACCTGAAACAAAGCTCCTAAAAGACCAACCACCTCTGACTCCCTACTTTCTAACTAGACAAATCCCAGGCTCTCAAAAAACCAAAATGAACCAGGGAGCTACTTCATTCCTCCCAACTACAAAATGTCTCAGGCACCAAACCATTCACAGCAACAAATTTATTCATACACACACACTAAATAGAGTTCACAACCAAACTTGAAACAAAGACTTTGAACAACTCAATCAGAGACATACATACACACCTGCACGCTTGGAACAAAGATTGATCACAACTGTATATTTAAACTCATGGGACTGGACATTTTGAACAACTAAATCAACATACGGATCAAATACACAGTCAACAACTAAGTTCCATTCCAGTTTCGTGCTTCAGACGCCAACTTATACACTTAGACTATGAATAAACAAACAAATCGGACAGATTTATTCAACCAAAACATGAGCATTTGAACAAACTACAACCTAACTGAGTATTATTCGGATGAACAATCATATGCATACACGATTCAACATAACTCGACCCGAGATCATAATTACGAAACAACAACATGTATATATTGATTTTCACAGTCGGACCAACCTATTTTCTCAACAATTGAAACAATTTACTCTTTCTATTTCCTTTTCTTTTCAAGACTAAACAAGAAAGAAATCAAGTAATAGAGTTTCTAACTCTAACCAGTTTGCTAATTGTTCCCGAACTATCATCGTGCCGCTGCATCACTACGACTCTGATCGTCCACTGCTTCAATGCTCCGCTGCCTTGTCAGCCCTGAGCTACTGCCTCAAACCGTATCCTCATCATCGCAGCAACATCACATCCCTTGACTCTATTGTAATCACAACCATCGTGCCTGGGAAAAGCCATTTCAGTCCTCACACACGACATCACTGTCGCAGCCTCGCTCGATAGCACCACTGCCTAAGCGCCTCTAAGTACCTCAGTGCATTACCATCAAAGCAGCCTCCAAGCAATTACCAAACGCATCGCCAATGAAACAAATACCATTATCAAACACGCGGCCCCAACTACTGCTACTACATCCCCGCCCTCGCTAAACAAACAAAATTACAGCCCCTCGTCTCACACATCGACGCTGCAATCCAAGCATCACCATCACTGACTCGTCGATTCAACATCACCTCGACACCATTGCTTTGCCATAGCATCGGATCAACACTAACTCGCGGCCATGGCCTCGCTAAGCCCTCGTCGCAGCGTCATCAACCACCAATCAACTGTAAACAAACATCACACACAACATCACCCTCCCCGCTGCCTCGACACACTCGCCTTAGCCTCCCCTTCGTCTAAAACTTAATCGACACAAACCCGACCCTCTCGTTAGCCGTTCAGACCCGTTTCCCTTTTTCCTCTAACGGAAACGATCCCATTTGGGGTCGTTTCAGTTAGAAGAAATAAAGAACGGAAAGAGGAGAGAGGGAGAATGATCCCATTTTGGTTTTTCCGGCGGCCGACCGGTGGTTCCGCCGTGGAGGCGATTTCCGGCGGGTGGTGTAAAATTGGCCATGGTTTCACTTGTTTTTGCTGAAAAAATTGGGAAAATGGACAAATGTAGCAACATTTTGGATTTATACTCACGAAATGGGCCGGGTTGACTAATTGGATTGGGCTAACGGGTTGACTAATGGTTATGGTAGTGGGCTAGTCCATTTTTTCTGATTTTTTTCAAGTGGCCCAATGGCCAATTCTTTTATGGTTTAATACCATACAAAGTGTACTCAATTTCAACTAAACTAAATCCTAATTAACTAGTAAAACACACACAAAATATAAATGTCACACTTAACTAAATTATCACATACATAACTAATCAACCAAATGTCCTTTTGAGATAGTTTTTGGTAATTTTGCTTAATTAAATAACTGAAATGGCCAAAGAAATTGACAAAAATCTAAGAAAAACTAAGCAAAACTCTTAGCTAAATTAGCACGTCAATTTTAGCACTTATCTTGAATTTGGTGCCAAAATTAGGTGATTACAGCTGCCCCTCTTTGTTCGAGAACACGAAGAGTTTTCGGACAAAGACGTAATCAACAACTAATTTTGGCTTTTCGGTTCTAGGCGAGAGCATGCTCTTCAAAATTGTGACCGTACCTTGAATTTCGGTTCTAACCGAGAACAAAGTTACCTACATATCCTCGGACTAAGGAATCAGGTCAGTGTAGTTCTCACGTGCGGTAGCTGGGACTACCGCATTTAGACAAACACTGGACTCTTCTAGACTAACACTAAGCACTTTCTAGACATACACAGACTAACTCTAGACACTTTCAGAACTAACTGGGACTGACCCGACGCTCCTAAACTTACCCGGACTGACACAAGACACTTTTGACACACTAGAGTTGTTGCTGCTTGTCACTGTCGCTGGTTGCTGGCTAGCTGGCTGGTGGTCACTGCTTTACAAAGGAAAAATGAAAATACAACATTTGAAAATGTAAAATTACAATTGTTAAGCTAACTTCTTCGCTTCACGAGATGGGCTTATTGGTTCTTGCTCCCCTCATTTGTTGAAAATAAAGCCACCACTCTTGGTTCAGGTGGGTCTTGCTCTTGCAGGAATAGATTCCCTCGTTCTTTAGGTGGGCGCCTAGACTTCTTCAAATGTACTCCCTCATTCTCCAGGTGGGTGCCTCGACTTTCTGAAAACGAACCCTCATTCTCCAGGTTAGCGCCTAGAGTTCTTGAAATATATTCCCTCATTCTTCAGGTGGGCGCCTAGAGTTCTTGAAATATATTCCCTCATTCTTCAGGTGGGTGCCTCGACTTTCTCTAAACTACTCCCTCATTCTCCAGGTGGGTGCCTCAACTTTCTCAATACTACACCCTCATTCTCCAGGTGGGTGCCTCGACTTCAATACTACTCCCTCATTCTCCAGGTGGGTGCCTCGACTTTCTCAATACTACTCCCTCATTCTCCAGGTGGGTGCCTCGACATTTCTCAATACTACTCCCTCATTCTCCAGGTGGGTGCCTCGACTTCTTGAAATGAATTCCCTCATTCTTCAGGTGGGTGCCTCGACTTCTTGAAATGAATTCCCTCATTCTTCAGGTGGGTGCCTCGACTTCTTGAAATAAGTTCCCTCATTCTTCAGGTGGGTGCCTCGACTTCTTGAATTAATTCTCTCATTTTTTAGGTGGGTACCTCAACTTTCTCTAAACTACTCCCGCATTCTCCAGGTGGGTGCCTCGACTTCTCCAAATTACTCCCTCATTCTCCAGGTGGGTGCCTCGACTTTCTCTAAACTACTCCCTCATTCTCCAGGTTGGTGCCTCGACTTCTCAAACTACTCCAAATTCTGCTTCCCTTATTTCCCTTTTCCATTTTTCTTTCCATATTCCTTCTCGTCTTTCTTTGCTCCTGGCATTTCCCTGCATTCCCTTTGGCTCCCTTGTTGGTCTTTTAACGGTGCAAATTCTCGATGCGTCATTCTTGCTATCGAGATGTGATGTTGGCTCCCATTATCCAGGCGGGTCCTGACTGTGCTCTGCTACAACTGCAAAACAGGTAAACAATTTTTGCGAAACTTTCTTTTGCTCATTTTGATGTTATTTTGACTGAGAGTCGAAAAATGGAAAAGATTCTGGACAAAGGACTCTGGACAAGAGATGTCCTTTAGAAGATGAAAATGGACTTATCTGGAGGCAAAACGATGATGACCCCAATGGACATGACATGCATCTTGGCCTCGAACCCTAATTCATTCACAACAGCTCTTCCTCGACCTCTCCCTCAATTCGAACATTCAGCAATGACTACTTGCCAAGCCCAGCTTGATGACAAATATAACATCTCTCATACGGCTAGTGGTGCCCCATTTGGGGTTTTCACCAACTAACCTCTCTCATTGTTCTTTTATCTCACTGTTTGTCATGCGGCGCCCTTTCAGGTTTTCACCGGCAAGACTTCATTTTCTTTTCTTTTCATTTTTTTTTCTTTCTTTTTTCTTTCTCCCGCGGACCTCTTTAGTTCCACCCATTGATGATGATTTTTTGAGCTAACTCTTGCTCGATTGACATTCTCAAGATTGGCCTGTAATTTAGGGTGCCTTGAGCATCTTCCCCCCTTTCAAGGATGAATGAACGGTACAACAAAATAGAAGTTTGTTTTTATTTTATTTTATTGATAAAATAAAAATAAAATAAAAACAAACTTCTGCCCCAATTTAGCAAAAACCGCGGATTTTGGATTTTCTTTGACTTTGGCCGCAAGCTTAGAGGCAAGCTTTGCGTCGATGTGATATAGGGAAAAGGATGAAATATCCCCTGATATGAAACTAGGGAACTTTTAGAACTTCCCTTGATATGACCGCACCTGAACGGTTGCCTACGTATCCAGGAATCAGGTCAGACGTAGCTCTAGCAATTTAATGCCAAATTTGGAATTTTTCTCTTTTCATTTCATTTTCAGTTCAATTACAGGATTCCCAATAAGGGTTCACAAAAGCAGTACAAAGCCGAAGGCTAACAAAAGGGATACATTATCTGGATAAGGGAAACAAAGACTTTCGGTATCCCAATCCAAGAACATCAAATGTAGTACCTCTTCACTGCATCAGCATTAACAATCATTTCAGCCATCGTGCCTTTGATGTCTGTCAAGAATAGAGCACCATTGGGTAACACCTTCTTCACCACATACGGTCCTTGCCAATTTGGATCAAACTTGCCCTTCGCTTCTTCCTGATGTGGAAAGATGCGCTTCAAAACTAACTGGCCTTCATTGAACTTGCGTTGGCGCACTTTCTTGTTGTATGCTTTGGCCATTCTCTTCTGATATAGTTGACCATAACATACTGCATTTAGCCTTTTCTCGTCAATCAGAGCCAATTGTTCCAAGCGGGATTTGACCCATTCAGTGTCCTCGATTTCAGCTTCAACAATGATTCTCAAGGATGGTATTTCGACTTCTGCCGGAATGAGCGCTTCGGTCCCATACACCAGTTCATATGGAGTCGTGCCTATTGAGGTGCGCACAGTTGTGCGATAACCCAAAAGAGCAAACGGCAACTTCTCATGCCAATCTCGAGATCCTTCCACCATTTTTCGAAGGATCTTCTTGATGTTCTTGTTTGCAGCTTCGACCGCGCCATTTGCTTTTGGCCGGTATGGTGTGGAATTTCTATGCACAATTTTGAACCTTTCACATACCTCTCTCATCAAATGACTGTTCAGATTGGCCCAATTGTCAGTGATGATTGCATTGGGGATACCGAATCGGCAAATGATGTTCGAATGAACAAAGTCGACCACAGCTTTCTTGGTTACCGACTTGAAGGTCGCTGCTTCCACCCACTTGGTAAAATAATCAATGGAGACCAAGATAAATCTATGCCCATTTGATGCCTTTGGTTCTATCGGGCCAATGACATCCATTCCCCATGCAGCGAAAGGCCAATAAGCAGACATTGTGTGAAGCTCCAAGGGAGGCGAATGTATCAGATCGCCGTGCACTTGACATTGGTGGCATCTTCGCACAAACCCTATGCAATCTCGCTCCATGGTGAGCCAGAAATAACCTGCCCTTAAAATCTTCTTGGCTAGCACATAGCCATTCATGTGTGGCCCACAAATCCCTGAATGTACTTCGTTAAGAATTCTCGAGGCTTCTTGTGCGTCTACACATCTCAACAGTCCCAGATCTGGGGTTCTCTTGTACAGTATCCCTCCGCTCAGAAAGAAACCATTGGCAAGACGGCGGAGGGTTCTTTTCTGATTACTCTCTGCTAGCGCTGGATACTCTCCATTCTTGATGTAGTTTTTGATGTCCAGGTACCATGGCTCGCCATCAAGTTCTTCTTCAACCATGTTGCAATAAGCATGTTGATCCCTAACTTGAATCTCGAGAGGATCAATGTGAGTTTGGTCAGGATGACTAAGCATGGATGCTAATGTAGCCAAAGCGTCTGCCAACTCATTGTGCATTCTTGGGATATGCCTGAATTCAATAGAATCAAACCTTCGGCAAAGATCTTCCAGATACTGCTTATACATGATGAGTTTCACGTCTCGAGTTTCCCATTCACCCTTGATTTGATGTACTAGTAGGTCAGAATCTCCAAGCACTAATAGTTCTTTGATGTCCATATCTATCGCCATGCGTAGACCCATGATGCAAGCTTCGTATTCTGCCGTGTTATTGGTACACCAGAAACAAAGTTGCGCAGCCGCCGGATAATAATGACCCGTCGGGGATATGAGAACAGCCCCGATACCATCACCTTTGGAGTTAGAGGCCCCATCAAAATATAGCTTCCAATAATGATCATCTTCTGAAGTCAACTCCTCAATTGTGCCAACCTCTTCATCAGGAAAGTATGTCTTGAGAGGTTCATACTCATCATCCACTGGGTTTTCGGCCAAATGATCGGCCAAAGCCTGGGCTTTCATTGCAGTCCGGGTGACATAGACTATGTCAAACTCTGTGAGTAACATTTGCCACTTGGCAAGCCTTCCTGTTGGCATCGGCTTCTGGAAGATATACTTCAGTGGATCCATCCGGGATATGAGGTAAGTAGTGTATGACAACAAATAATGCCTCAGCTTTTGTGCTACCCAAGTAAGGGCACAACACGTTCTTTCCAACAAAGTGTACTTGACCTCATAATCCGTGAACTTCTTGCTCATGTAGTAGATGGCCTGCTCTTTCTTGCCTGTGGAATCGTGCTGACCTAGTACACATCCAAATGAATTATCCATCACCGACAAATAGAGGAACAAAGGTCGGCCTGGCTCCGGTGGGACCAACACAGGTGGATTCGACAAGTATTGCTTGATTTGGTCAAAAGCCGCTTGGCATTCCTCAGTCCACTTGACTGCAGCATCTTTCTTTAGCAGCTTGAAGATTGGTTCACAAGTTTTAGTGAGTTGAGCGATGAACCTACTGATGTAGTTCAATCTTCCGAGGAAGCTCATGATTTCTTTCTTGTTCTTTGGCGGAGGCAACTCTTGTATAGCTTTGATCTTTGAAGGATCCAATTCAATGCCCCGCCTGCTGACAATGAAACCCAACAACTTTCCAGCTGGAACACCGAATGCACATTTAGCCGGGTTCAACTTCAAATTGTATCTTCTAAGCCTTTCAAAGAATTTCCTGAGGTCTTTAACATGATCCTCTGCTGTTCTTGATTTGATTATCACATCATCCACATACACCTCAATTTCTTTGTGTATCATATCATGGAAGACGGTTGTCATGGCTCTCATGTACGTTGCCCCGGCGTTCTTCAAGCAGAACGGCATGACCCTGTAACAAAAGGTTCCCCAAGGTGTGGTGAACGTCGTCTTTTCTGCATCGTCTTCATCCATCAGGATCTGGTGATATCCGGCATAGCAATCCACAAAAGATTGGATCTCATGTTTAGCACAATTGTCTATGAGAATGTGAATATTAGGCAAAGGAAAATTATCCTTGGGACTGGCCTTGTTCAAATCTCGATAGTCAACACAAATTCTTATCTTCCCATCTTTCTTCGGCACCGGCACAACATTGGCCAACCAAGTGGAATACTGAAGAGATTGTATCACCTTCGCAGATAGCTGCTTCATAATTTCCTCATGGATCTTCTCACTCACATCTGTCTTGAATTTTCTCTGAAGTTGTTTGACTGGAGGAAAACCAGGATTGATCGGTAACTTATGAACCACCAAATCTGTGCTCAAAATCGGGCATGTCATCATATGACCAAGCAAACACGTCTCTATAGTCAAACAAAACTTGGACTATGTCATTTTTTTCACTTTTGGTAGAGCGTGCATGCTTATCTTGGTTTCCCTAACATCATCGAGACTCCCCAAATTTATATTTTCTGTGTCATCGAGATTGGGCTTGGGCTTGGGCTTATTTTCAAATTGTTCTAACTTTCCATTTATTTCACTCTCGGCCTCCTCTTCATCATATCCTTCCTCAAAACTTCCTTCATTATCACTCATTTCCATGTCATCTACCTCCTCAATTGCCACTTCAGAATCATCCCACCCCCCCATCATGCACTTCCTCAATTTTTGGTTGATTCATTGAGACTAAGTTAAACTGTGTGTTTAGATCAGGGCGTGATTTCAGCATGCATGTCATGTTATTAAGGCCATCAGAAACATAGCTACAGAAAGAAATATGAAATAAAAATTAGGAAAATAAAGAGACAGGATATAGAGACAAGAAACTGGTCTTGCTTTTCATTGAATTTGAAAGACAAAAGGGTTTGACATCATAACGAGCAAAATAAATATACTTGGATTACAACCCTTAGAATAACCAAGTATACAGAAAGGATAACAAAAACTTGCTACCAATAGCCCCTCCTAGTGGGGAGAGGCATGGATTCCCAGTTGTTCAGCTTCACATCAGGGCCAATGTCCTGGATTTCTACATTGCTAGGTCCTTCGCCGGTTTGCACCATGTTGATGCCAAAGACGTGCCTCAGGTCTGACAGTAACTTCTTCTGTTCTTCAGTCTCCTCAGCATTTTTGGAAATATACTTGCCCCCGTTGGACCTCGTGAAAGATTGAGCGAGGCAAGGGACAGGCTTCTCTAGAGACCATTCTTGTTTCTTCATCTTCCTAGCTCTTGCTCTGTCTGCAGCTGTAGGCTTGTATCCCAGACCCCAGGTACCTCGAATGCCAAGTGGACTAATTGGATGTGATATTCCTTGTAGTGATGCTCCGAGACCTTTCCCGGGTTTGAAACCATGCTTCAACATTTCCGTAGCCATCATAACTGCTGCTTCTGACAATCTTGCTTGGGGCAAAGGCTTGCCTTCAGGGACCTCATCTACATTGACTGCTTCAAAGGCTTGGTACATTAGTGTTGGGCTATCATTGGTGACCTCAATAACTGGAATGGACGGATCCTTGTAGATTGACAAATCTCCCTCTCCGTGTACCATGATCATCTCACGATCCCATTCAAACTTGACAGTCTGGTGTAAAGTCGACGGTACTGCGCCCGCCATATGAATCCAGGGTCTTCCCAACAGTAGATTGTAAGACGAATCCATATTGAGGACTTGGAAATCAATAGCAAAGTCCACAGGCCCAATTGTCAATGTCAGCTCGATCTCACCAATTGATTGTCTTTTTTCTCCATCAAAAGCTCGGATACTCATAGTGTTGGTTCGAATTCTGTCCACGTTGATTTTCAATCTTTTCAAAGTAGACAATGGACAGATGTTCAGACCGGACCCACCGTCAACCAGCACCCTAGTGAAATAAGAATTGTCGACCTTGACAGTCAGATGTAGTGCTTTGTTGTGGCCTGTGCCTTCCATAGGCAATTCTTCATCAGTGAAAGTGATCCTGTTTACTTCAAAGATACGACTAGCAATTGCCTCCAAATTTCCAACAGTCATTTTTTCAGATACATGAGCTTCATTCAGGATTTTCAATAGAGCATGACGGTGCGCCTCAGAATGCATCAGCAGGGACAACAGAGAAATTTGAGCAGGGGTCTTCCTCAGCTGCTCCACAATAGAATAATCTTGCACTTTCATCTTCTTTAGAAACTCTTCTGCCTCTTTCTCAGTGACAGGTTCCTTGATGGGACCCTGATTTTCCCTGGCTTGCTTTGCTTTTCTTAACTCTTCCGGGGTAAAGCACCGCCCAGAACGAGTTAGACCGCCCACTTGTGTTGTTTCTACTACAACCTCCTTTCCCATGTACGTCACCACTGCCTTGGCATAGTTCCACGGGACAGCCTTGCTATCTGTCACATGGAACTGGGATGCCCTCTTTATGACAATGGGCTCGTGCATTTTGTTCAAATCATCTTCCCGAGGTGTATTTATTATAACCAACTTCGGTTTGGTAGCAGAATCTGCTTCCCCTTCCTTTCTGATGGACCTTGAGATCACCAACTTTGGTTTCTCCATCATCTCTTCCCTTTCCTCAACAGCTTGTTTCAATGTTAACACAGGCTTATCCAACTGGACAGATGGCTTTGTTCCTCCGGACACCACGACAGGACTTGTCTTTGAAGTGATATGCATCTTTTCCACCTCAACTGTTATTGCATCGACTGACACTATTGGCCTTGCAGATTCATTTTCAAATCCCCCTTCGCATATACCCACCATGTGTACATCGTGGACTGGCAAAGGATTGCGATTAATGTTCGGAGTTTCTGCATCCTCTATCACAATTTGGTTGTTGTCAATCAGCTCTTGCACCACTCTCTTGAGATAATAGCAATCTTCTGTATCATGCCCTGGTGCGCCTGAGTGGTAATCACAATGCCTAGAGTGGTCCACTTTCCCAGTAGGATTCATGTTTCCTTGAATTGGCTTTATCATGTTCAAGGCTCGCAATTTCTCAAAGATACTGGTGTAGGACTCTCCAATTGGTGTGAATTCTCTCTTTTTCTCTTCTCGAGCCTTCTTGAATTCAGCTCTTGGACGAAAGCCTGCAGGACCTCTTGGTCGGTAAGTAGGGTTAGGCGGCGCCTGATAGTGATTATGTGGAGCTTGGTGAATGGGATATGTAGGCTGTGGGGCTGGTGCGCGCCATTGTGGATAAGATGTTGGGGCATATGGCTGCGCAGCGTGTACAGAGTATTGGAGTTGAGGTATGGAGTATTGTGCATTTTGTGGTGGGTAATAGTGTTGTAAATGGGGTGTTTGTGGAGCTTGGTATGAATTAGGTTGACTGTATCGCTCATCATTCCACCTTCGTGGACCCGACCCTACCATGGCCACATCTTCTTTCTTCTTCTTACCGAACTCTGCTGCCCCGGTCTGCATAGCCTGTGTGGTCGCCTTCAGTGCAGTCTGGCTCACAATCTTGCCAGCTTTGACTCCTCTCTCAATCATTTCTCCCATCTTGACGACTTCACTAAACGGTTTCCCAAAGGTGGCGATCAATGAACCATAGAACGCTTCATCTTGCGCCTCAATGAACAAACGGACCATGTCATCGTCCGGGATTGCGGGCCTCACTCGAGCGGCCTGCTCGCGCCATCTGAGGGCGTATTCCCTAAAGCTTTCACTTGGCTTCTTTTTTATCGCATCCAAAGAGGATCGATCTGGCAAAACTTCAATGTGGTACTTGTACTGGTCGTAGAATGCCCGTGCCATATCCTCAAATGACAACCATTTAGTTAAATCCTGCCTCATGAACCATTCGGCAGCTGCGCCCCCCAAGCTTTCAGAAAAGTAGGCTATCAACAGTTTGTCTTTCTTGACCCCTCTCATTTTGTTGCAGTAGGTTTTCATATGAACCCTTGGATATCCTTGTCCGGTGTATAGATCAAACTTTGGCACTATGAACCCATCTGGCAGTTGCAATTCAGGGTAGGGGCAAAGATCCTTGAAAGAGATGTTAGTATGATCTCCATTTCCTTGAATGGTCCTTACTGCTTGTTCTAAGCCCTTCATCTTTCTCAGAACCTCGCTCTCATCAAGCTTTCCTGATCGATCAACCTCAACTTGAGACTCGCGATGGAACCCCTGATCATATGAGTCACTGTGTCGGAAATTGGGTTCATAGTGCTGATCATAATGATGATCCCCAGCCTGGAGATGTGGTTCACTGTTGGATCTGGCCATGGCAGGCCTAGCTGGGCCCCGAAAAACTGGAACCTGTGGGGGAGGTGGTCCATACTGTCCCTGTGGTGGATGTTGTCCATACTGCCCTTGTGGTGGAGGTGGTGGTTGCGGCGCATAAGGGCGCACTTCAGCTTCTTTCGTTGCACCACGGTTAGGGCCAAAACCAGGGGGATAGGTCGGATCCTCGACCACCGTAGATGTGCCTGGTGCTCGCTGGCTAGCTGTTGGCACAAGCCCTTCCAGGAGGTTTGGCATGGGAGGAGGTGCCCGTCCCGTAGTTATCGCATGATGCATGTCTACCAGGAATTGCTTCAGAGTCAGGGCCTCTTCTGTCGTCCTATCATTTTCTTCGGAACCGGCATCAGATTTGTCTCCTTCAGTGGCCATGCTACCAAATGGAATTTCAAGTCCCTTTGAGTTAGTTGTGTGAGAGTGGGGTAATGCCAGAGCGCTGCACCAAATCACTGGTAATCTAGTCTTGTCTGCAAACAAAACAGATTAGGAAACACGATATTTATGAGTCAAGCGCGCCTATAAGCCTAAAGTCGTCATGCATCATCCCGAATCAAGGCAAAGCAGGTCCTCTCTTTTCTTTTCTTTTTTTTTTCTCCTTTTTCCTCTTTTTTTTTTTTTTTTTCATATATCTTTCAAATGTAAGAGGGGTCCAAAATCAGATTGAAAAAGAAAGAAAAAATGCATTTAAGATAATAAAGAGACACAATTTTGGATTTTCTGATTTCTTTTTCATAAATGCCGAAACAGTACAATATAAAAAGCCCGCCGACAACATGGGGCAATAGTGGTACTCCTACAAATTAAAATAAACAAACTAGACCGACTGTTCGAAATAGAAATACCAATACATAATAAAAGCTACAATCTGTCCAAGATGCTAAATGAATGACAAAAGGCAATGAGCTGCATCATCTCAGACTGGCATATATCTGCTAAGGTGATCCGGGCCCTGCCTCAGCTGGCTCCTCTGGATCTGACTCAAATGGCTCGTCGAGATCTTCCTCTGGTGGCTCCTCGGGATCTGCTGGTGGGCCTTCCACCAAAGTGCGGCGCAATCCAGCCAAATTTTCTGCAACTCTGGTGACGAAGGGAAGCACATGTGGAAGTAGGTCCTCCGCGGGCAACCTCCTATAGTCACTAATAGCCTGTGCAACATATACAGCAGAGTCATAAACCTGCCGATAAACTACACTGATAGTCTGTCCTGCAGCCTGTATATCCTGAAGTCGGCTCTGCGCTAGCTCCCTGAGCTGCTCTCCCTGCTCCAGTGCCCTGTCGAGTCGAGCTCGAGCATCCATGGCATCCTGACGATGATAATCCTCCCTTCTCATGCTCTCGGATAAAGCTGCCCTATCGACATCCCTCGCTGCCAATGCCTCAGAGTGCAACTCACGGAGTCGTCTAACTGTATTTAGGTGCTGGTGTGCCAAACCATCACTCTCAAACTGGGCGGCTCGAGCGGCATCCCTCTCCGCACGAAGACGGTGGACCAAAGCCGAGTACTCCTTCTCAACATCTGCTCTGTGCATCGCCATCCTCACCTCTATCTTGCACTCTTCATCATAGGGTCCTTTGATTGGCTTTGTAGGCAAGGCTACAAAAACATGTTGCCGACCATACCAGAAAACATACTCAGGGGTGACCATGCCCCTGTATCGATCCGAGATCTGTGTGGTACGGGGCATACTCTTCATATTCTTCCAGAAATCGCACCACTACCTAGCTTCAGGAAACTCAAAAGTAATAGGCTCGAAGGAGTACCTACTCACGTCCTCAACCCTTGGGACATCCTGAACACGCCCCAACTGTCGCAGTACACGTGTAGGGCAATAAGGATCAGTACCTCTATGACCAAAAAGTACAAGAAATGGATGGTTCCTGCTATCATAATCGACACAACCATAAACTACCTCTCCCGAAGGGAACCAGCTAACCTGCCACCGGATGCTCTCTGAAGTAAGCGCCTCCACATACTGTGTCCAATCATCTACACTCACCGGTAAGACAACATCTCTAATGCGCCAGTGATGGGTGCCCAAATGACATTTGGGCGCATCGGGGAGTAGTGCAGGGTCAGAACGTCCCAGTAAGTGCTCGATCAACCAAACTTGCAACATCAGGTTGCAACCCTCAAAAAATCGGTCCTTTCTCTCTTTGCATCGGGTCAAAGCACGGTAGATACTACCCAGAATCATGGGCACAATAGTGACATCTCGCAATCCTCCAAATAAAGCTTTCATCACCCAGCTGAGATGGATAGATAATTGTCCATTTCCCGACGGAAAGACCATAGTTCCTAAGAAAGCGAGAACAAATGCATTTGCCCTGAATGTAAGCCACTCCTTATGCCCCCATTTGAGATCGAACTCTGGTAGATATGTCGTGTAACCGTCAGCCTTCCCATAACGAGCAAAAAGATAGTCCAAACTGATAAATCCTGACGATACATCAATCTGTGTATCCTGGCGCAGATGCATGTATGTCAAGAACTCCTCCCTACGCACAAATCGAGGCACTATGCACTGCTTGCCCAACTCTTTCTTAATCAATCCTGCAACCTCCTCTAATGTGGGGGTCATCTTGAAACCATGGAATACAAAGGTGTTTTGAGACGGCTCCCAATGCTGAATCAAGACATTAATTAGTTCCCGGCGCGGGGGAAACCCGGGTCTCAAAAGATGCGACATCTCACCCATCCTACCATTGACATTCATCCGGTTTGAATCTTTCATATTATACCACCAGTTCCTCAAATCGAGAGGTGCCTCATCAACCATCCTAATGGCTGGTGGCGTAGAACCCTCGGGAAATTTCCTCTTCCCTACTCTAGACGACGATGCAGTCATGTCACCTATTTTTATTAAAAAATAAAATAAAATTAGGACTATGCAAACTTGGACAAATTGTAGAATAATTTGAAAAGGGGCGGGCAAAACCCAACAAAAATATTTACACAATTAACTAGCCCGGACAATAAAAATTCGTTCATCATTTTTTTTTTGAAAAAAATTTGCCATTATAACGACACTAAATATACCTGCCGATACTCTCCCTTTTTTTTTCTTTTTTGCTAAAATTGGCTATGACAATGACACAAAAATCCGGATTGAATTTACATGAACTTGGTCATTATAACGGCATGAGAAATTGACTCAAAAAAAATTTGTCAATGAAAAGGTGACAAAATAAAAACAATTACTAAAATTTTCTTTAAAAAAAAAATCTGAAATTGCCTCTCTTAAAAAACAACCTCCTTTTCCCTCATTTTCTTTTCTTTTTGTCCCCTTTTTTTCATTTTTTTTCAAATAAGTCCGCTTTCCTCGACTAACGGTCAGCATAACGCCTTTCTAAATGCAACACATAGCATGCTTGGGTCCTGAAGGCCCACTCGAACCGAAGGAGTCTGCCTAGACAGGCACAGTACTTAGGGGGTACCGTACCTCACTAAATCCAATGATATGCAGATAATTCGGCCTAAATTGGAGCGGGTCAAACTCTAGGTGACTCAATGGGTTTATGATCTAATGATTCAGCCATTTGGAAGTGCCTCGGGGGTACCGGTCGACAACGTCTAACGGCCTAACCCAACGCACCTCCTCCTAAAACAGGGTTAACTTTTTGTGCCCGAATTCCAGCCGACAAAGCGAAACTGACGTGCATGTGTGCAGTGTTCCAGAAGACTCAGAGGTGTACGAGAGAAGACAATTGTGTATATTTACAATTCAAGTAAAATCAAAACAGTAACATTCAAGGTTTTTCATATCATCACGGCAACATAACAACAAAATAATTTAACAAGCCAAAAAACGACAATTTATTAAGCCTGAGGTTCTCAGTTTTCACTTTTTTCCCCAGCGGAGTCGCCAAGGCTGTCACACCCCTTTTTTTCCCAACCGCTTGGTTCTCGGTTAATAGCGCTTTATGGAATTTGATTTGATTTTTGCGCTACTGGCTCAGGGTTTTCCATTTAAGGAAGTGACGGTGTTCAAAGGGTACCAAATTATTATTTTTAGGGAGTCGCCACTTGACAAGTTCAAAGGGTGTGCCAAGTCACCAAAGGTACCTCGGAACACCTTCTGACTCATCAAAGGCCTGCGTTTTGAGATTCGGGTAAGGACCTCGGTTAATTCTCGGGAAGGTGTTAGGCACCCTCGAATCCTGTGCCAAGCACAATTGCTTTACTTATCGCATTTGGACTTTTTTTTTAAAAAAAAATATATATATTTTGTTGTATTGTGCCTTATTATGTTAAGCCTTGAATTAAAGTAAGCTCTATGTGGAAAATAATTATTTAGCTAATTGGAGGCGTACGAATTCTCATCTTTATTGTGAATGCTATAAATATAAAAAAAAATCTATTATGGTTGTAATATATACACAACATTCCCTTTAAATATACTAAAGACAACTAAGATATGTTTTAAACCATATAAAAGAGAGGTAAAGTAATGTTTATGTGACTTGTTTCTATAAATTCATAATCCCTTTCTTTAATTTTCAAAGATTTGATCTTTTATTAAAAGAAAAATAGATTTGGACAAAGGAGGGGTCAAATTCTAAACTGGGCCGGATTACTTCTGCAAATCTTGCTGTACAACCTCTACTGTTCGCTTTTCCTTTTTACTTTTTGCACAAATAATCCTGTTGTTGTTTCTGTTTCAAATCTATCCTCCTCTCAGCATGTTTACAAGTTACACTCTACCTTTTTTGTATTGGACAATCTGTTTACAATAAACCTTTCAAATATATCCTAAGTAACCTAGTTTCCAAATTTGTTTGCAGATCTGGTCTTATCCTTAGACAATCTTTATTTTAGGGCTACTGATTTTACATCATGTGACCAGCCTTGACATGGAAAGGATTTGTTACAGATTTAAATACTTCATACTTCGGCCTTGCACGTGACTTTAACCACGCATTTTAACATATATTTGGTCCCGCTTTATTTTTTTTTTCAAAGAAAAATATAAAAGCTACACAATCTACTAGTAAAATGCTAAAGCAATATTTAACAATCTTATATTTGTAACAACATCAAATCCGCCGTAAGCTAATGCATACATGAGGATATTTTTAAGCTAAACATGCTGATTGTCAATAAAAAAAGTCTAAGTACAAAGGGGCGTTTATGTTTACCTCGTTTGCAATAAACCCCAAACCAAATGAAAAGCTCAAAGCTCGAAGTTGAAACCAGGATCGAGCACCAGACCAACAGCACCAAAGCAAACCCAGCAGCAAACTAAACTGACCAGACCTCACTTAGACAAACTCAGATTCAAACCTAAAACCAGAAGCTAGACTTCTCTCTGCCCACTTTTTTTTCCAGTTCTTCTTTGCTCACTTTTTGTTCTTGCTCCTTTCTGTTCTCTATTGCTCCCTCTGTTTTTGTTTTTTTCACTCTTTGTTCTTTGTTTTTTGTAAGTTCTATTGCCTCCCTCTTCTCTGTTTTCCACTCTCTGTTCTTCTTCACTTTTTTTTTTTTGTTTTAGCTTTTTCTCTCTGTTGTTTGTTTTTTCTCAGTTCTGTTGCTCTTTTGTTTCAGCTTTCATGTGTTCTGTTGTTCTTTGTTTAGTTCTTTCCTTTGTTTTTAAAGAGAGTCCAAGGCTCTCAAATGAAAAGGGAGAGGGGGTGTGTACCAGTAAAGTACCAGCCCATAATTTCCTTGCATGCAAGGCTTGTACTAGCCCAAAAAGGGCAGAACTTACTGCTGGCACCCATGTACTTCTTTGACTCATTTTTTGGCATCTCATTTGACATCATCCATCTTATGTCATCTAAATTATCTCAACAAGTCAACAACCATGATCAAACTAAACATGAATGGACTAAGTCCACCTGAGAACAAATTAATAAAACCTGAAACAAAGCTCCTAAAAGACCAACCACCTCTGACTCCCTACTTTCTAACTAGACAAATCCCAGGCTCTCAAAAAACCAAAATGAACCAGGGAGCTACTTCATTCCTCCCAACTACAAAATGTCTCAGGCACCAAACCATTCACAGCAACAAATTTATTCATACACACATACTAAATAGAGTTCACAACCAAACTTGAAACAAAGACTTTGAACAACTCAATCAGAGACATACATACACACCTGCACGCTTGGAACAAAGATTGATCACAACTGTATATTTTAACTCATGGGACTGGATATTTTGAACAACTAAATCAACATACGGATCAAATACACAGTCAACAACTAAGTTCCATTCCAGTTTCGTGCTTCAGACGCCAACTTATACACTTAGACTATGAATAAACAAACAAATCGGACAGATTTATTCAACCAAAACATGAGCATTTGAACAAACTACAACCTAACTGAGTATTATTCGGATGAACAATCATATGCATACACGATTCAACATAACTCGACCCGAGATCATAATTACGAAACAACAACATGTATATATTGATTTTCACAGTCGGACCAACCTATTTTCTCAACAATTGAAACAATTTACTCTTTCTATTTCCTTTTCTTTTCAAGACTAAACAAGAAAGAAATCAAGTAATAGAGTTTCTAACTCTAACCAGTTTGCTAATTGTTCCCGAACTATCATCGTGCCGCTGCATCACTACGACTCTGATCGTCCACTGCTTCAATGCTCCGCTGCCTTGTCAGCCCTGAGCTACTGCCTCAAACCGTATCCTCATCATCGCAGCAACATCACATCCCTTGACTCTATTGTAATCACAACCATCGTGCCTGGGAAAAGCCATTTCAGTCCTCACACACGACATCACTTTCGCAGCCTCGCTCGATAGCACCACTGCCTAAGCGCCTCTAAGTACCTCAGTGCATTACAATCAAAGCACCCTCCAAGCAATTACTAAACGCATCGCCAATGAAACAAATACCATTATCAAACACGCGGCCCCAACTACTGCTACTACATCCCCGCCCTCGCTAAACAAACAAAATTACAGCCCCTCGTCTCACACATCGACGCTGCAATCCAAGCATCACCATCACTGACTCGTCGATTCAACATCACCTCGACACCATTGCTTTGCCATAGCATCGGATCAACACTAACTCGCGGCCATGGCCTCGCTAAGCCCTCGTTGCAGCGTCATCAACCACCAATCAACTGTAAACAAACATCACACACAACATCACCCTCCCCGCTGCCTCGACACACTCGCCTTAGCCTCCCCTTCGTCTAAAACCTAATCGACACAAACCCGACCCTCTCGTTAGCCGTTCAGACCCATTTCCCTTTTTCTTCTAACGGAAACGATCCCATTTGGGGTCGTTTCAGTTAGAAGAAATAAAGAACGGAAAGAGGAGAGAGGGAGAGGTGGATACACGCGAAAATCAGTAGAGAAATGAAAAGACTCACCGGAAAAGCTTTGCCCGTAATTCGAACCCCAATCTTCGCAAAAATCATTGTGAATTTGGGGAAATTAATGGTGGAAATGGATAGAGGGGCTCAAGGCGAGCCGGAATATGTATTTTTTGGTTTTTCCGGCGGCCGATCGGTGGTGGTTGGCGGCGGCCGACCGGTGGTTCCGCCGTGGAGGCGATTTCCGACGGGTGGTGTAAAATTGGCCATGGTTTCACTTGTTTTTGCTGGAAAAATTGGGAAAATGGACAAATGTAGCAACATTTTGGATTTATACTCACGAAATGGGCCGGGTTGACTAATTGGATTGGGCTAACGGATTGACTAATGGTTATGGTAGTGGGCTGGTCCATTTTTTCTGATTTTTTTCAAGTGGCCCAATGGCCAATTATTTTATGGTTTAATACCATACAAAGTGTACTCAATTTCAACTAAACTAAATTCTAATTAACTAGTAAAACACACACAAAATATAAATGTCACACTTAACTAAATTATCACATACATAACTAATCAACCAAATGTCCTTTTGAGATAGTTTTCGGTAATTTTGCTTAATTAAATAACTGAAATGGCCAAAGAAATTGACAAAAATCTAAGAACAAATAAGCAAAACTCTTAGCTAAATTAGCACGCCAATTTTAGCACTTATCTTGAATTTGGTGCCAAAATTAGGTGATTACAAGTGTCCTTTTTACCCAAGTCAAAAGTCAAGGTGAAATTGAATAAATTGTCAGCATAGGGGGAAGGGGAACACCAAAAAATGGAATAACTTTTGTCCCACTTTTGGGGTTGGAAGGAAGCCAACACCTAAAAGGTAATTGGCATTTAAGTTTTCTTGGGCCTTGCATTTTCTTAGGAGTCCACGACCCACCGTTTTCTTGGGCCTTGCATTTCCTTGCAACTTTCATATCTGAAAGAAGGAGAACAAAAAATACCAGAACACTTGAGAAAAGTAGAGAGTTAGTAAAACTAGTGAGAAAAGTTTGAAGTTTTAAAGTGAGGTTGCTATAATATTTGTAGTATAATTCTCAAGTGTTGAGACAGAAAGTAAAGGGAGTCAAGGAGGGTTTTGTTGTTGCTGTCTCCTGGAGTTGTTGTTAATCTGGTTTGCGTCGTAACTGGTGGTTTAGTTGCTGTTTTTGCTCAAGGGTCTTTGCATATTAGGTAATTTTTCTTTACTTTTGTGTATCTTGTAAATTTTGGCACATTTAAGGCCTCAATATGTATGAAACCTGCTTTAAGGCCAAAGAACTATTATCTCCTGTTTATGTTTCATGTTTAGCATAGAGTTCGGTTTCTACAAGTGTGTGGTAACAAATAGAAAAATAACAAAAAATCAAATTTGTCAAAGTTTAGGCTTCTGCTGCTTTAGGCCACTTATGAATGTAAAATAATGATATATGTTAGATGATGAGTTAGGCCAGCTTTTAAAAAAGGGGTTAAAATCATCCATGTTTTAAAATAAGATCAGATCTACAAAGTAAATGGTTGTGAGTGAAATTTGTTTAAATTAGAACAAAGTATAAGACAAGTCAAAGTGGGACTTGAATGCAAACAATTTAAGTTTGGAAAATCGGTATAGATGTAACACGAGATTTTTTTTTTCTTTAAATTTAAACTTTGATCCTTGTCTTATAATAAAGGAAACTCGGCAGCAAACTAGATTTAAGCAATCATTGAATGAGATACAGACGTTCAGGAAAATTGATAGGCCAATTCAAGTTAAAATAAAGAGATCCAAACTCGCGCGATTATATCTCGATTTGAGTGTTCATTTGAGTGCCTAGATTCTCCGGGGTGAAAATTCTATATTTTTCAGACTGGATGCTTCGGGGTGAAAATTTTATCTTTTTTTTTCTCCTTTTCCTTTCCTTTTTCTCTTTTTCTGATTTTTTTCGTTGCGTTCCTCTTTCTCATTATGTCATTTCTGATTCTCTTTTAGGATTAAGCTAAGGGATAAATCCCTTAGCACCGCCTTACTATTTTCCTTTTTATTTCTTTTTTTTTTATTTTTTCCTTTTTCTTTCATTTCTTTTATTTTTGAAAATTTGCTATCGCGACGAAAATTAAAATGCAATCTTACGAAATTAGGAATAATCCCAAATTTCTCAAGCTAGTTATACAAAATTTATGTGACGTACTCGCTAATACGGATCTCGAATCTGATTCCTGAAACTCGAGATATAAATTAAACGGAAATAAATCTAATTATTAATTTTTGGAACTTTAGCAAAAACTATCCGAACGATCTCGGAATTTACTTTCAAATATTCACACAGGTCACAAATGACTATACGAACCTAAAGACACTTTTGAATTTCGGATCGGAGCTCATTCGCCAAAATCGAGCTCGAAAACCTATTTTTAAGATTTACCGACAACGGAAACTGAAACCTTCTTCCGATACCTACCAAACGAGGTCTGATTTAGCTCAAATTTTACAGACAAGTCTTAATGAGCCTTACAAAGTTTTTAAAATTGTCGGCATGTCAATCGAAGTCCTATCTCCCAAAACGACTACCTAAGATCATTTCAGCCACTAAGCTCCAATACTCCCCGCCTTCACTAGGCTCTCATTTTATTGGACCTTGGACCTCATGATAGGAATGCTAATTACTTCATGCTTTTGAAACGAAAGAAAAAGTACAATGAGGCACGTAAAATACACACTATACTGAGAGTTGATATAAAATACATGTTTTAATGTTACAATTTTAATTTATTTCTTTTCCTTTTATTACAAGACAAGAGCACACCCCACTCCTGTTTTTTCGAAAACAAACTGATAGCGAATTTAAGGCCAATGGTATTTAAGTTCTTCAATACTATTTGATTACAATTAAAGGTTCCATTCATGCGTGATGACTTTACTTGAGAAGGAATTTCTTTAGCCAAAGAGCAGAACGCTTGGGATATCTTTTTAAATTATTCTTGTAGTCTATGAAATTGATGCCGAATCTCGACGTGTATCCTGCTCCCCATTCGAAGTTATCGAAAAATGACCATGCAAAGAAACCTTTCACGTTCACTCCTTCCCTGAAAAAACAAATGGTTAATTAAGTTAAAAAAAATTCTTTTTGGTTTTTATACCTTCGGTATTCAAAATTTACTCATTTGAATTTGCGTTCGTAAACGTTATAAGACCCTAAAGTATTTTCTATTAAAAGGTTTTATATTTTGAAAGCTCGAACTTGAATATCTAATTAGTGGTACATGAATTTCAGCGATTCCACCATACTACACATTGATCGAAAAGGTTTAGGTACACTAAATTCTATTATAAATAAAATACTAAAAGAATACTCACTTAAAAGCCATATGCGTAGCCTCTATATGGCGTTGATAGAAATCAACCCTCTGAGCATCATTGACTCCTTTTGCAACATCACTAATGTTGGACTCACCCATCCCTGATAAAATACCAACGATTATTTCAATGGGTTGCAAGTTGAAATTCAGTGACTTTAGCTTTACAAAAGTTCTACTCTTATTAAAAAATCCGCTTACCACACTCTGTGATGTAAATAATTGGATTTTTGTAGAGTTTCTTTATGTATACGAGAAGCTTCTGAAGTCCTCTTGGGACAACAAAGAAGATACTAACACCAGTCTGCAAATAGTTAGAATTATCTCAACTATGAAAGAAATAAAGTCCAACTTATCGAGTATTTAACCATCATTGTTATGAATAATATAAATTTAAAAATACATTGGTTAAAATCGAGGGATGTGTTGAGAGAACTTACCGGATCACCAATCAATTGCCCGTTTCGCGAAGCTAAAAAAAAAAGTAATTAAAAAAAAGGGATAAAAAGGATTAGAAGAAAATCGAAAAGGATAAAAAGATCCAAAAGGCTAGAGTGAATATTGTTAGATCACTCGTGTAGTTACACAAAAGAGTACAAGTATGAAAAATATTAAGTTATATGTAATTTAATTTAAGATAACATGTTACCAGTTTTACCAAGTGATCATTAATGCATATCATAACTAGTTATTTTTAGTTTCCTAATATATGATCTGATGAACATAAAACTTTTTCCAAAAAAATAAAAAATAAAATTGGGAAGAAAACTTACTTGTTTGGTTGACTTGATT
This sequence comes from Petunia secreta, assembly GCA_029990175.1. NCBI lineage: Eukaryota > Viridiplantae > Streptophyta > Magnoliopsida > Solanales > Solanaceae > Petunia > Petunia secreta. The sequence continues at coordinate 6,245,516 of JARKIP010000061.1, forward strand.
ATCCGTTGTTGTGCTGATATTCACAGTATTTGGTGGGGAAGAAAGATGGGCTGCAAAATTCGAGGTGTAATAATTCAAACCTACAAAATCAGTGGAGTCTTTCACCATTTTAGATTCTTTTGGGGTGAACTTTGGTAGTCGCTTGCCAACGAGTATCCTCATGGTTCTTGGATAATCTCCATAAGTCAATGGATGCAAAAACCTGTCACCATAAATTTGATATTTTTATTTTTCTTTAGTTTTATTTGCGGTACGTCGATGACATACTTTAAACCTAAGTATTGAGTAGTTTTGTCCTTACCATCCAAGCATAAAATCAAGAGCTCTTTTAGATGCTCTCTTATCCTCTAGTTTGTTGGAGAAAGGCTCGAACCAATGCGACACTAATACAATTCCTATTTGACCCTTTTGAATTGGCTGTATTTGCAATGCAACCAATGTAAACAGAGTTACGTGTTTAACACCATATTGTTAAGTAACTTTAGAATTTTGTACGTAAAAAATATCTGAACAAAGCTTAATTACTAGTCCTTTAAGAAACAATCATTCAAATCAAATTTTTCTTAATTATTAGATTTGGTTCATGCTGTAAAATCAGAAAACAACTACACTAGATCGACCTCTTATTGTATTGAAAACATATACTAGAACCCTACTTTGGCCTGCTCCAGACGAACTTATAATCATGGAATTGACCCAATCATTAGATTAGAGGTTCATGATTCTAACTTATCCTTTGAAAACTTAGTTATATAATTAAGTACGTACTTCCTAACAGATCATTAGATTTGGTTCATGCTGGGTGGTTTCAATTGTAAAATCAGAAAACAACTAGACTAGATCGACCTCTTATTGTATTGAAAACATATACTAAAACCCTACTTTGGCCTCCTCCAGATGAACTTATAATCATGGAATTAAATTACAAAGAGTAATCGGGAACTAGACCAATACCACCATAGATCAAAATTTTGACACCTACAGATTATAACCCATTAAGATTTTATTAACTAACCTTGTATTTTTGCCTATATAGCTTAGCAGCAGCTGCATGAGCAAGAAGAATATTGTGTCCAACTATATAAGGTTCTGTGGCAGAATTTCCAGCAGAACAATTATTGTTCATCCAAGCAGAACACCGTCCAGGCGCCAGAGAACCGGCATCGTAACCCGTTGTTGAAAATATATATGGCTCGTTCATGGTTGCCCAGATCTTGACTCTATCTCCAAAATGTTTGAAACATATCTCCACAAAATCTAGGTAATCATCTCTGTAAATACCACATGAATTTAGTGACCAGTAACTAGGTGATGGTGTTCAGTAATAGTCTTGAGAGTAGCAATTAAAGATTAACTATATCGACAAGTATAGTGATGGAAGCATGGAACATATATTTTTCTGAATAACCTTGAAGGACATATATTTGTTTTCTCCATGCATGCTGGGACATTTGCAAATATTTAAGAAACCAAATATTTTACAATGTGATTACTAGGGCATGGGGAAACAATTATTTTCCTAAAAATGGGTCTTCATATTGGATTGAGACATCTATAGCTAGGCACAGAAATTAGAGTATACTTACATGATCTTAGGGCTTAGAAAGCCAAGGTATTCATCTTCAAGGGCTTGAGGGAGATCCCAGTGAAACAGTGTCACCAGAGGTTTAATACCTAATTAATAAATTGTTAGCTTAAAGGTAACTTTAATCATTTACTATTTCATATTTTACTTGTGTATGTGTGTCTTTTAATGCAGAGACTAGATCGAGAAAGAGAGAAGTATATCGTTACCAAGGGCTATGATTTCATTGATGAGATTGTTGTAGTAGTCAATACCAGCTTGATTTATCCCTTTAGTTAGCTTCCCCTCTGATAATGTATGATTTTACTTTTAGACACTCAAAATATTACAAAAATGAAAGGGTAGATAAAATCAACAAGAATAGAGTACTATTAATTCATCTTACGTGGTAAAATTCTGGTCCATGCGATAGACATTCTGAAAGCGTCCAATCCTTCGAATTTGGCTAGTTTGATGTCCTCCTGCATGCGAAAAACAGTAAATTTGATATATTAGAAAATAATTAAACAGAAATATTTTGCTCATCTAATTTAGGTTTAACGTAAGTACTAGTAATACCTTGTAGCGATGATAAAAGTCCAGAGCTATGTCCCCATTGCTACGGTCCGAGATTTTTTCTGCATAGAGTTCACCATATTAACTACGGCCATCATAGAAACTTGCAATTGTTGTTTTTCTTTTTAATTTTGTTTTTAGCATAATATTTTTTTGTTGTTTTTATTTTTTATGTTTTTTAGCACTATGTTTTAATTCATGAGGGATTTAGTTTTGCTAAATGAATTGATTTTAATCAATATAAAAAACTTATCTTTTCTATGATACACTATTAATCTATAAGATCAATAACTTTGAAATATAAAGTGGTTTAGTTAATAATTTTTTTGAGATAATTCTCATATATTAAAATTTGATGTTTTTGTTTTGCAGAGAAATTCCATAAAACATAAAATTTAAGATGGAGTATTGAAGAAAAATTAATCTAGTCAGACAAAAAGATATAGTAATTAAGCTATTTATAAATAAATTATTTAATTAAGGCACTCTTTCATACTTTTTACTTAAATATTCTTCCATCATATAGAAGTTAAAACAACCATACAAAAGAATAACTAAATTGAACCTACCTTATTAGTGTATTTGTAAAAAAAAGATTTATAAAACTAGTCGAAGTAACAAAAATCTTAATGACCCGACCCGTCCTAGCCACCTATTTTGTCTTTTGGGCTAAAGATAAATATAAAAAGTGATACCCGTAGTTTTCGAATCTCGAATCCGTCCCTGCTAACTCTCGGCAAACAGTAGACTAGGACAAGGTATAAATAAAACAAAAATGAACTTCCTTCTGGCATTTGAGTGATTAACTTAATCATCTGTAGATTAAGACGTATGAGCTACTGTTAATAAAATACAACCCACTACTAGTATTAAAAGTGAGCTTCATAATTACACGTTTAATGTATAAGCATTACTAGAATGAAAATTACATTACATGCAATAGATTAATATATAGAATATTCGATTCGAAACTGAAGTAATCGTTCACAACAATGAATATATATGCACATGAGATATTAATCTTCCATAACGTAACAGTATTTAAGAAAACAAAACTAGCGATATCTTATTTTTGAATAAATAAAACATTGCTTGTAACTGGAGCTAAGCAATAAACTTTTGCAGGTAAACATATTTCAAACTTGTGATCATTCAACCTTTGCCACTTGAGTAAAATTTAGGACGGGGCAGCATTTTTATCTTTTTATATCTCCAATAAAGTACTACGTGTTCATTTTTATATGCAACATCAAAGACTTAAAGGTTGTAGCCTGAAGGCAATAAGTTCCCCCTAAAACATAGACTCCACAATGATTATAGCAGAAAGCTAGAAATAGGCTAGTGAAAGGCAATAAAGATGGAGGAGCCAAATGAGTCTATGTTTTTGGATCCCCCACCAACCAAACAACTCCCCTACAGCGATAGTTTTTGGATCTGCTGCTCTACTATAGAGTATAGATTTATCTAGTGGACTATCTAAGCCTGGAAAAGAATTAACCTCTATCAATAACCATAGGTAGTGTGTAAATATTACTCTTTCTCTTTTTTCTTTTTTTGGGTGTAAATGTTACCCTATCCGTAATTCATTTTGTCAATGGATAGAATACTTGGAAGTTGACTAAAGTGAATTATGTGGTTAATGCACTATATTAAATACTCGAAGAAGAGTTAAGAAGAGTGATCACCAGGATGAGTGTGGGTGAAAGTATCCCAAATACTCGGCCCTTTGCCATCTTCATTCCATGCACCTTCATACTGTACAACAAAATCTAACTCCTTAATTTCCACAGAAATATGTTAAAGCAAATGTAAGTCGAATGAAAACATTACCTGATAGGCAGCAGTGGAAGCTCCAAAAAGAAAATCAGATGGAAAAATGGTACGATTAAATGGAACTGAAATATTATGGCTTGGGTGATCTGCGGTAACAGATAACAAGAAATTGGCCAAGAAGAAGAGGCTTAACAAGAAAGAATAACCTTGAAAAGCCATGGCCAAGATACTATGTGCTTTTCCTGAAGTTTCCCCTTCTCTATACCCGCTCTATATATAGAGTTTGAATGTCAAGAATATAAATGGGAATATGGGGTTGTGGAATTTTATATTGAGAAGCGAATATATGTATGATCTCAGCTGATTTTCTTGTAGATTAATTATATTTAATGTATGATCTCAGCTGATTTTCTTGTAGATTAAGTAACATTAAGGTGTGTTCGTGTGATCTACAGTTGCATCACAATGGCTGGTTTAGCTGTTTTTATCAATCATTCAAGCAATATTCACGTGTTTCCAAAGTTGTGCTTCAGAAGTAGTAACTCAAAGCCAGATGAAGCATTGACCATCGT